>LR991084.1:33620000-36020000 GCA_905163515.2 Lymantria monacha | reverse complement strand
ACCCACTATATCATTCTGGTCAGACGTGTTGGTATAAGGTTTTGTTTCGAGTTTTCCTTCTCTTACATATATGTTATAAGCATTTTATATCTCTTAGCCATCTCTTAAGATCACTCACGGGTAAAATAGGGGGTGGTAAATTATTTTCTTACTTCGTCACCACACGGAACCCTTTTTTCCTTCTTTTCTATGGATGTTATATGCATATTATATCCCTTAGTAGTCTCTTATGATCACCCACGGGTAAGATGGTGGTGAATTGTATTCTTACTCCGTCACCACTAACCTAACCTAACTAAATCGTCTATTACGTATAAGCCCTGCTAAGGCATTTATTGTGCGCCTGGTGGGCCACTGAGGAAAAAGACCGCGTACCAGCGACCCACTCGCACGGCGTCGAGAGGTATACTGTAGGGCGGGTCTACGGGGTCTTGCGCCGCTTTTCCTGTCGCTCCGGACGGATTAGCGGGGTTTGACGTACCGTAGTCCACGCCAAAAAAAAATTGCATTTATTATGTGCGGATGATTGGACTAAGGATTAAACCAGCACCTGTAGAGAGATTGACCGCACGCCATATGTTACCTGAAAGGCTAACATGGCAATATAGAGATATAGTACAATAGGTTATAATAGCTGTGTAGTAGCGGCTACGAATACTACCAACCCTTACCAGGCCTACGTCACTCCATGTACTTACGCGCTATAATTGCCTACCGCCCGACCAAGCGGTCGCGGGCCGTTTGCGGACCAAATTCAGTGCGGTTTTCGCAAGCGAAGCGTATGCACGTTGTTAAATATTATTAGTTCCATTCGCTTGTACGTGTACCTACGATGGCGTCTGGTGCCTTATGTGCAGTAAATGGGTGCAAATCAAGTAAAAAAAAAGGGATAAAAAAAATTACTACATATTCGAAGTCCCACATTTAATTAAATGTTTACGAAACGCTTACATCAGGATTGCCTAGAAAAAATTTTTGGCATCGCCCTCAACAGAATGGTAATTGTCGAGACCCTACACCAATACAGTTCATGAGGGCAATCTCAAAATTATTCCTTTGAAATATGCTTGTTTTTTGTGACTTAGTTGTTAGCCTCAGATGGCTGTGACAACTTTAGCCGGACTGTGCGTAAGCGCTGAGGGCTCTCAACCCGGCAGAACTCATGAATTTTATCGAAGAGGAAGCCCTGTGATTGCTGTGGGATCGCGAGGTGCGAAGCTATTACAATTGTACTTTTGAGCATTTAGGCACATTTTAGCAGTTGCTGACGCGACAAAGTAGGCTATTATAGCAGTAGGTATTGGTAATTTTCTACCGAGTGAAGTATCTGTTATTTATTAATCTGTGCCCTTACTTCGCTCGTGGATATCGTATAAGACGACTAAGAGACTTATAACGACCTGCGCCAACTCCATCTGATGCCGTTTGGTCAACAATTACATTCCCAAGAAGGGTTGACGTCTGGCAGGCGGCCGGTCATAAAACTATTGCCAATAACTTTTAAAATATGTAATATGAAGGAAGAGTACATATTGTATCGACCCCAAGTAATTGGGATTAGGAGTAGGAGAATGATGAGTACAGTAAGTTATAAGATTATAAGCCAACCTCCAACTACTCCGTACGGTTTGGGGGGGAGTGTGACGAGAGTATATCCTCTTTTAAAGAAGGCTATAATAGGTATATATTACATATGTGGAAAGAATGCCGAACGAACGTCTGGTTAAGAAGATATACAATGCGAAAGTGGAAGGATGTAGGTACCGGGGGAGACCGAGACTCACCTACCTAGACTAGATAGATCACATACTGAAGGAAGGTGGAGTCAAGAGTCTCCGAAACCGGCGAGCGTGTATGAAGAGAATTATGAATGTTGAGGAAGCGAGTGAAGTATGCAAGGATAGAGTTTTCTGGCACTCTGTTCTCTCTGCCTACCCTGCAAGGGATATGGCGTGATACAGATGTACTGCTTGCTCGTTTGCCATCAAAAGCAATAAAAAAGAAAAGAAAACAATTGGCGCCTCCTTTTTTTTGCGGAGAACTATGGATGTGGTCGCGCCCTGCCGAATCGGTCAGAGGCGGCGTGCAACCCCATAGGCCCACCATGCAAACACCTGTCTTCGCCGTGGGAGGGTCACCGTTAGCCGATCATTGTCTTCGGTGGCCTGCCCGGCGGTTCACCCTCGCGGGTTCCTATCGAGTCGACTCCCCGATAGCTTCCACCGTCGCCGTCGCCGTCGTCCTCACGCGGTGGCCTCACTTCGGGTGACCGGACTATTCCCCGGTCCGATCACCCGATGCCTCGGCTAGGGCGGCATCAGGCGCAGATTATTGTCGCCACCCTGGATGACGGAATCTCTACATGCTCATAGGAGTCGTACAAATTAGCTAAGGGTCCGACTAGAGAAGACCAGGACTAATCGTTGGCATAGACTTCCAGTTATAGAGTTGTACGTCGTTCTTTCCGTCGCACAGCACCGTCCGAGAGCAGGTGGCAGCTCCTGCCTGAGAAACGAAAAACATAATGATGATAATTGCAAAGCAATCCATCTTCTCAATTTGGTATAACAGGACAATGGTTTGCCCGTAGAGCAAGAAATGGCAGCAGCATTTTTTTTTATAAGCACCAACTTGCACTAAAGAAAATCCTTCCATTGCGGGGGACTTTACAAACATACAATTAACAGACACAAATACTACATAACAAGAGTTTCTGTGTAACAAACTCATATCAACAATATGTGAAATGCATAATATAGTGTCTTGCATGGGAAACGAACTCACGACTTTTGTCACGGCAGGTCAGTATCTACGACTGGGCGTTACGAGGTAGCCTCCCTCCTAGGCTGGGTGTAATTTGTTAAGCTGATGACATTCTCATCTCAGCCCAGGATGGGACGCTAGAATAGGTAGCACTCCTGGAAACTCTTGGTACTAAGAAGGTTGTTAGGTGGATCGAAGTGCTGGGGCTTTAGCCTTAAATAATACGCAGGCTCTATCAATCAATGGGCCCCGTAACGATCCACCCGTCGGCGCCTCGATCAATGTCAATTCGATCCCCATGAGCATTCAGGTCCAAATGAAATATAATGAATTTGATGCTTGACAGGCGATGGTGGTGCCGAAAGCATTAGCGCCAACTTGTTCCTTTTCGGCGCGGTGTTTAATTATAAATATTAGGCCACAATAGTTCATTTGATATAGCTGTGTGGTAGCGGTTAAGAATATTACAAACCCTTACTTTGCTCGTGGATGTCGTAAAAGATGACTTAGAGCTAAAGAGACCCATGCCAACTCCACCTGATGCCGTTTGGTCCACAATTACATTCACAGAGACGATTAACGTAAGGCAGGCGGTCAGTCATAGTATTACTGCCAATAACTTTCCAATGTGTAGGAGGTAGGTACATATTGCGTCGACCACAAGTATTTGGAATAGCAGGAGAATGATGACTAGTTAATTTGATATAGCAATTAGAATTAATTTTCTATTGCTGTGAGTTCAAATTATACGTGATATTTTCTTGCGGTCCGCGAATAAATTTTGTTTCTTTCTTCGTTTTTTCGACCCAATCACAATAAACTGCTATGCAAGGACCTCTTTCAGATGTAGGAATCTTAGGTCTTATTTTCATACACACTTACTTAAATTATACAATATCGGTGGCCTTTATTTATGCAATATATATATATATATATATATATATATATATATATATATCTAAATAGGAGCAAATACTCAAAATATATTGGGCGATTTGATTGACCATTAACTTACACTGAAGCGTCTTCAAGTTTCAAATAAAACAACAGCCCATTCCTGCTTAGCAGTGATTAATGTTTATTAAAATTAAATGCAACACATTAAAATACAACAGTACACATTAAAGTTCAAATTGCTGTATGGTAGCGGCTACGAATACTACCAACCGTTACTTAGCTCGTGGATGTCGTAAATTATTTACGTTTTTTTGTTTTTATCTTATTTGTTAGCCTCAGATGGCTATGACAACTTTACCCGGACTGTGGGTGAGCGCTGAGGACTCTCAACCCGTATGTCGTAAAAGACGACTAAGAGCCTTAGAACGACAGGGGCCAACTCCATCTGATGCCATTTGGTCAACAATTACATTCTTAAGGAGGGTTGACGTCTGACAGGCGCCCGATCATATAACTATTGCCAATAATTGTTACAATATGTACTATGAAAAAAGAGTACATATTGTATCGACCCCAAGTAATTGGGATAAGAGTAGGAGAATGATAATGATGATGGTTGCAGTTCAACAGTAGTAATTTAATCTTTTTATAAGACACATTTAAAGACCACCTTTTTCAAAATTTTCAACGTGAACATTAAATATTTCGCCGTCCATTTTAAACGTAAGTTTACTCTATAGAATGCAACATGGTGTGGTCATTCTTTGGTGGGGTTATAACCACAATTATCGCCTTTGGCTAAGAGGTTGTCGATCGTGTGATTCATGCTTCATGCGAGTTCTCATGGTCATTCTCTTAATTAATTTTCAGGATTTAACGATTTCCATGGGTAAGTAAGAGATGACGAATTTTGAATTCTTATCTTGTCACCCCCCACATGGTATAACAATACACTTTTCAGGGTTCCGTACCCAAAGACTAAAAAGGGACCCTATCACTAAGACTCCCATGTCCGTCCGTCTGTCTGTCTGTCTGTCACCAAGCTGTAATCTCATGAACCGTGATAGTTAGACAGTGAACATTTTCACAGATAATGCATTTCTATTGTCGTTATAAAAATATATACTAAAAAAACAGAATAAAATAAATATTTCAGGGGGCTGCCTTGCTGCCATAAACATGATGTTTTTGCCGTTTTTATAGATATACGGAACCCGTTGTGCGCGAGTCCGCCTCACACTTGGCTGATTTTTATTATTTATTTACCTAATTTTTGCGTCTTACTAGTGAAGATCAAATATATGGTATTAGTTTTTTTTTTTTTTTTTTTATTACTTATGGTAGCAAACGAACAAACAGCACACCTGATGGTAAGTGTCACTGCCGCCCATGGACCTTTGCAATACCAAAGGCACAGCTAGGCCGCTGACTACCAATACAAAACTGAAACCCACCCCAGTTGAGCGTCCGGCTCTCTCGCTCACCGAACGAAGCACAATAGCACATTACTCATACGTCGATCTTCTGCGAGAGTGTGGTACTACCCCGGACGGACCGGCCCGCGGGTGTAGACAGAGAACTGTCAACAGCGTGGTCCTACCACAATTAAAATTAGTTTTATTTTAATAAGTAGTTATCAATTATATTGATGCGTCATAGTGTAATCTATGTAATAATGATAATTTGTTGTCAATCGATCACCGTGTGATAAACACGAGGGTTTAAAAATACAATATCGTATTAAAATTATAATTTTTTATACTCGAAAAAAAAATCGACTGATATGGATTATAAAAAAAGAGCATATTTGAATATATGACATCGATAAACTCAGAAACTATTTGACCGATCATTATGAGAATTGTTATATGTATTTTTTTAGGTAGAAGGTTTATATGCTCCATTGATGTAACTCGCCACCAGGAGGCGCTGCGATATATCGACTTCTACAAACAAACTAACGGGCTGGGTTTGTTAATATATTATAAATAGAAAAAAATAAACAGCAATCCATTTTGTCCGTAGACTACTTGTCTATCTTCTTCAGCAGTGCTGTGTATTCTGGGTGGTGACAAAGTAAGGATACAATTTACCACTCCATATCTTGGCCATGGTTGACGTAGAAATAACTAAAAGATATAATAAGAATATAGCATCTCGAAAACTCGAATAAAACTATATATCAAACCATCTGACCGACGCGACGTGGTATAGTAGGTCAACTTCCCTCCTATTATAGAGAAGGTTCAGTTGCTGTGTGGTAGCGGTGACGAATACTACTATACCTTACTTCGCTCGTGGATGTCGTAGAAAACGACTAAGTGCTTTGTCGACCTGAACCCACTCCACCTAATGCCATTTGGTCAACAATTACATTCCTAAGGAGGGTTGACGTCAGGCAGGTTGGTCATAAAACTATTGCCAGTAACTTTTGCAATATGTATTATGTAAGCAAATTACATTTGCGTCGACTCCATGGAATTGGGATACGAGTAGGAGAATGATGATATGGAGAAGGTTCAGGATCAGGTCCAGCTTTGATATATGTATGATGCTGAGACAATGATGATGGTAACTGTCTAGAGAAATTTATAAAACCAAATGTGATCATCAACCCATTTGCTAAGCGTGGAGATTATAGCATTAAGATATTAAAGTATGACACCGTAATGTGGCATTCTACCGGGAAAAACTACCCCTAGTATTAGGTACCTTAAGGCTGAATGAAAGTAATAAAACTAAACGATGAATACAATAAAAATAGGCAAATTCAATAATGCGGTGAGAAATTGGAGGATGCGGCACTACGCGGCCTAGCTACTCTCGGCACGGAGGAGATGATCAGGCACATCAAGGCGATGGGGCTCAGGGTGGCTCTGGATAAGACGGTGAGTATTGTTCCATATTCCCGCATCAGTCCATCCATTAGCATCTCGATCATCGTATATTCAATTTCTGTCAGCATCAGGGTACATATGTACGCCGATCCAATCTCATTGAACAGGGTGTGATCATAGCCTGTCAAAAAGAAACTGCTTATATTATCTTTTTTTATAAACAATAAAAAACAAAACAAGAAATAAAGTAATCTCTCGGCTATCCCATTAGAAGTAAAATACAACGAATCCATTAATTCATTATAATTTCGCTCACACTTTATTCGTTAGATGCGACAAAAAACTAATTAACCTTAATAAAAGTTGACTGGACAACATTAAAAGGAAAGGTACTCGTAATAAAAAAGGTGACAGTTTCGGTGGGGGAAAAAAGCCCGTTTGAATTAAAGGGTTAATTAATTTAGGTTGGGGTTTAAGGGAGCCTGGTAGCGATGTTTATGTAATTTTATAATACAAATATACATATGCTAATATGGCTATTATAATCATCATCATCTTAGCTCATATATGCTCGAGCCTCCTCCACAATAGAAGGGTAATTGCCTTACTATACCACGCTGGACAATTGTGTTTTACCTACCAAGCTTTACATTGCCCGTGGATGTCGTAAGAAACATCTAAGATCTTGAACCAAAAACGTCTAATCAGTAATTTTTTTTTTGTTTACTGTGGACTATGGAGATGGTCACGCCCCGCCAAATCGGTCCGCAGCGATGGAGGAGGCAGCGCGCGACCCCATAGACACATCCTGCAAAGTGCCCCTCTTCGCCGAGCGAGCGGGCCACCGGTACCCGATCTTTGTCTTCGGTGGCCCGCCCGGCGGTTTACCCTCGCGGGTTCCTTTCGAGTCGATGCCCCGACAGTTTCGTCCTCACGTGGTGACCTCACTTCGGGTGACTGGACTAGTCCCCGATCCGATCACCCGATGCCTTGGCTAGGGCGGCATCAGGCGCAGATAGCCATTGCATTCCTATAGGAGGGTTGACATCAGGCAAATAGCTGGTCATAAAACCATTTCTAATAACTTTTACCATATATGTACGATGAAAGAGTAAAATATTGCATCGACCACAAGTAATTCGGATAAGTAAGAGGTTGATGATAGAAATTCTAAGTTTATTAACATAATGGTTTTCGATGTTTACGCTAGCATTGCGGATTTGAAATAAAATTGAATAAAACTTAATTATTGATTATCAATATTTGATACTGCCTTCCTTAAAGGTGATAATATTATAGCAGTTGCTGTCATAAATTTTCATAAGGTATCACAAGAAAAGTGCTCCGGCCCATTCTTCTAGTGATCAATTGGCTACAACTTCCAAGGGAAAGTAAGGGATTTGATAGAAATCTAAAAAGACGTGTTCAATAACTCTCTTTTGTAAAAATTGTTGTATTTTTTTAAATAATTTAAATAATCTGGCAAATATTGGCTTTAAACAAAATTAGATAGGGCGATCCGATAAAAGGCGTCTTTTTGAGATGTTCTAAAAGGGGTTTGTGTTTCAAAATCTGCCATAAAATATCTTTAAATAATGTAAATTGCGGAGCCTTGACTAAAATTTAGTGTACAATTAATTTTAATAACATTTTATATAATGCAATGCAGAGGAAAGTACTAAAGTATAGTGGATATAAAATAACAGTACTTCAGGTGAGTTTTTATGTTCTACCAAAATTGGAAGCGTAAAGTTTTAATGTTGTAACCATCTCACTCCCAGGCGACAACTTGACTTATTAATAAACTTTAAATTTAGCAATATCATCTTGAAAAATAAACTTACTTGTTACTGCCAACATGGTATATTAGTAGGTACCTGATTGACAAAACTAAAAAAATAAAGTCAATAAAATATAAATCTCCGCTATCATATTATTAAATACTATTATTATTAAGCAGTAAGATAGGTATGTATGCAGCCAATGAAGCTGTGTGAGATAGGTACTTATTTAAAAAATCGGTACATGATACAGGTTTTAAAAAACTATAATAGGCTATTAGAAAAATGAGGTGGAACATCGAGGTGCTTGATATAAACCAGACCGATAAATATCTTAAAAGCCTTCGTTAATGATCCCGAAACGCTTGTTGAAGATAAAATAGCCTCAAGTGTAGTAAGTGCTACCTATTGGCGATATGTAGCAATATTTTTAAATTATTCTGACTTGGTAGTTAATACTTTGCATCATGAGATGGCGCTATAAATATATTTTATAACACCATCTAGTGTTGAATAGTTCAACTATTAAAACCAGTTTCGCTTTTTAACAACGGATGAAGCTTGTAAGCTCACAGCTTTGCCAACGAGTTTTGAATGAAAACAATACTATTCAAACCTATTCTATCGCACATGACCACGATTATTTAATAATGTAATATAATTTATATAATAGAAATGCATATATGATAACTTTTCTAAAGTAAAAACTAGAAGTTTTATGACCTGTTCTATTTAATTAATGTAATGGTTGGTAAACTGGGCATATGCCTATCCATCCATGAATATCCCGGGTCCAACCGCAGTCCATCCCGTCAGTCGCCCACGAACCGCGTATAGAGTTGTGTGCAATTGTCGTGTGCTCCGCTATTATTTCGTGCGTAAACATTTTCGTGGATTCAATATTACGTGTTATTTTTATTTATTCGCCAGTTTTTGTGTAAAAATAATTTACTGTTAAACAAAAATTATCTATTATACTGTGTATTATGCAAAATACATTGCATTTAACATATAACGTGTAGTAAATCATATAAATGATGTATAAATAACGGTTTTTATTCATAAATAGTGTGTGTAATCTGTGATAGTGTTGTATTTTTGTGAGTTTTATTGTGTGATGGTTTAGTATGCGGTTGCGGTGGCTTTGGGCAGCCCTGCTGGTGACAGCAGTCACTGCCAAGGCGAAGAAACACCGGCACAACAAACCTGGTAAGTTGTAATGAATTTAAATTCCTCTATAGTAACTACTAAGCAACTACTTAGTTTATTAATCATTGATCATCATCATCATCACAGCCCATAAATGTTCCACTATTGGGCTCGGGCCTCCACCATCATGGGAAGGGCAATTAACCAACTATACTGCGCTGGTCAGACGTGTTGGTATAGGGTTTTGTTTAGAGTTTTCGTTCTCTCGCATAGATGTTATATGCGTTTTATATCCCTTAGTCGTCTCGTACTATCACCCACGGGTAAGATATGGGGTGGTGAATAGTATTCTTACTCCGTCACCACACGGATAATGTCTTACGTTATCCACAGCTATTTGTTCTAGGTATGGAACCATCATCATTACTATTATCTTGCTCTTATCCCAATTACTTGGGGTCGACAATATAAGTTATTGACAATGGTTTTATGACCGGCCGCCTACCTGTTACACACTTCTTCAGAATGTAATTGGTATCAGATAGAGTTGCCCCAGGTCGATATAAAGCTCTTAGTGGTCTTTTACAATATCCACGGGCAAAGAAGTAAAGGTTGGTAGTATTCGCAACCGCTACCACACAGCAAATATATTTTACTAATTATTTTTTTATAAATTCTAGCAAACCCAACCCCATGGTTTGTTTGTAGTAGTTGATATATCTAAGCGCCCCTGGTGGCGTACATCAATGAAGATTATTGATATACATACATATCATCACGCCATATCCCTTGCAGGGTAGGCAGAGAGAACAGAGTGCCAGAGAACTCTATCTCTGCATACTTCACTCGCTTCCTCAACATTCATAATTCTCTTCATACACGCTCGCCGGTTTCGGAGACTCTTGACTCCACCTTCCTTCAGTACATGACCGATCTGGTCTAGGTAGGTTAGTCTCGGTCTCCCTCGGTACCTACATCCTTCCACTTTCGCATTGTATATCTTCTTAACCAGGCGTTCGTTCGGCATTCTTTCCACATGTCCGAACCATCGGAGCATTCCCTTTCGCATCTTTACACCAATACTCTCTTTCATACCTACTCGCTCTCTTACGTCGTCGTTACGAATGCGGTCGGTCAGCCTAACTCCACAGATTTTCCGCAGAGATCGCATTTCGACCGCATTAATTTTACTATCATACTCTTTTCTGCATACCCAACTCTCGCTTCCATACAATAATGTTGGGACAAGCACTGCGTTATGTATTGCTACACGTGCCTTCTGGCTGAGGTGGTGGCTGCTGAAAAGATGCCCCAACGCTCCGTTCACTCTATTTCCCGCATTCACTCTTCGCTCTATATCAGTGGTGTACCTTCCATCTCGGCTAAATCCACATCTTATTGATATATATATATGTATATATATATATATATATATATATATATATATATATATATATATATATATATATATATATATATATATATATATATATATATATATATGTATATATATGTATGTAAAATGTTTTATTTTGAGTTTTCCTTCTCTTATACAGATGTTACTTGTATATTATATCCCTTAGTCGTCTTTTGCAATACCCACAGACAAGATACGGGCTGCTGATCTGTATTCTTTCTCCGTCATCATACGGAAGAAAAACAATATTCCAATTAAACTATTTAGACTGGAATATTAATACTAACATGATTGGAATTAAATAAACTCACATTTAAACATAATGTTAGAACAATTCTTCGAATAGAACGCATCGTACGACAAACGTTTGTTGCATTCGGTCGGTAAACTCGACTCTTTTACGGCACCTGAAAGCTATGAAAGGTCTATTTCTAGCATGAAGAGTAACCAAGTTGAAACATGTAGATACACAAATGTGTACCCTCATACGTTGTACAGATATAAATTGGTTTTGTAACAAATATGGTTAATTTTTATTTCTCTGGAAATAGAATTATTATTTCTAATTATGTTTTGTGTGAATTATTATTTCTAATTATGTAAGAACGGGTGTAACCGACATAGCATGAAGAATTAGCACGCTGAAGTGGCAATGGGCAGGCCACATCGCTCGAAGAACTGACAACCGCTGGGGAAAAAAGGTTCTAGAGTGGCGACCACGTACCGGACGACGCAGTGTAGGACGCCCTCCCACTAGGTGGACAGACGACCTGGTGAAAGTTGCTGGGTGTCGATGGATGCAGGCGGCACACGACCGCACTCTGTGGCGAACCATGAGGGAGGCCTACGTCCAGCAGTGGACGGCGATAGCCTGAAATGCTGAATGATGATGATACTATGTTTTATAGTAGTATATCTCGAGTAAGAATACAATTCACCACCCCCTATCTTACCCGTGGGCGATCGTAAGAGACGACTAAGGGATATAAACGCATATAACATTTATGCAAGAGAAAGAAAATTCGAAACTAAACCCTATACCAACACGTCTGACCAGCATGGCATAGTAGGTCAATATCCCTCCCATTATGGAGGAGGCTCGAGCCCAACAGTGGACATATATGAGCTGAGATGATGATTATATTTTATGGAAATGGAAAGTACTCGAATAAAATTAAAGTCAGATTACTATTTAGTTCAGAAGTCGGATTTTCTGCCAAAGTGTGGCTGATAGATATATAGCTGAGACAGAGAACTTTTTCTTATTTTTTAGATAAGGCAACAGTCGCTACAAAGAAAATAACACTTGTATCGCCATTGATTCAGAACAATATTTTGTTGATAATACAAAATATTGCCTTGCGCGGGCATCAAACTCACGACAATAGCGCGATAATATAGCAATCTTTTATAATAATATAATAATGACATCTAGCAATCTTAAATTCTTATGATAATAATTAAACCGCAAAAAATATTCACAGGGAAAAAAAACACAGTATTTATAATCATTGCGCCCAAAGCAAACTTGTTTAAGCTATTTCAGACACCTATCCGCCTGAGCCTTTAACATTATCCACTCAGGTTACTAAAAAAAAATTAAGTAGCACTTCGTATGCACAAAAAAGCTCTGACAATCCCCTTGTCAACAAAACCAACAATATAAATAAACCACAACATTTTATTTAAACCGCTGTTTAATTAGGGGCCATAGTTAACATTGCTGACATACTATAGATCCCTTCCAAGAAAGACACCTACATATGGATATCAACATCAAGACCGGACTATCTAATGTATAGTGTGATGGATTAAATTGGATCATGAAATGTTATTGTTAGAGCGAAATCACGGAATGGGATTACAGATATCTTGCGTAAAACTAAAAGGTTTTCGTTCAATTAAATTGCTTTTATGTCGTTGCAAGTAAATTGTGTTTCATTCGTACCATTTTTTAAATTCAATACCATGCCTGCCTACTAATGGACTTTTTTTTAAATGGCTATGCTATTAAAGCTTACTCTCCTTTAGAGAGTAAGAGTTTATTAAAATAAACTCTTCCGGTATAGCGATAAGAGTAATCTTGATGTCGCCCTTTACTTGTCCCTGGGAATGGTAAAAATCGATGAAGATTACCATGAGATTGGGCAGATCACCTGAGAAACTCACTGCGATCGCTAACACGCCTGCCAACCGTGGCGATAGTGGAAATATCCGTTCGTTTAAGAAGGAAATCTACTTCTGGCAGTGACAGATCGAATGATGATAATGTTGACTAATACTAATTTATATTTTGAAAATGCTTTATGGCTCTCTTCAAAATCAAGAGAAACGTATTAACCTTTTTTTAATAAATGAAAATTTTTAATAAACGGCCTAGTGGTTAAGATAGACTCTCATGCGATACGTACTCTCTGAACTGATTTTTATGACTTCGAAGGCAAAATAAACTGGCTGAACCAAAAGACACCATCAAAATAAAATAGAATTCCTTGAAATCAATCACGGCATCATCTACCGGATCCAACCAACAATGTAAATCCATCTGAACACACTTAAAAAAACATCAAAATTATTCGAAATGATTAGGAGTTCATTGACATACATATGTACAGAAGAATCTGTATGTATGAAAATCAATGTGTGTATGTTCTCTTTGTAGTTCAAAATTGCTGCACCAATTTTGATGAAATTGTTAAGAAATCTGTTTTAAAAAGCCTAGAGAGTAAACCTGTGAAATGTGACAACAGTCAGATCAATGGAATCACTTTTAGGAACCTAAACTCTAGGAAATTAGACGAGCTAATTATTTTATAAAATATGCAACACCAAGCGAGCAGGAACATTGTCATCATCATCATCATCATCCCAGCTCATATACACCCCACTGTTGACCTCGAGCCTCCTCCATAATGGGAGGGAAATTGACCTACTATACCACGCTGGACAGACGTGTTGGTATAGAGTTTTATTACGAGTTTTTCTTCTAATGCATAGATGTTATGTGCATTTTATGTCCCTTATACCTTAGTCATCTCTTACGATCCCCCACGGGTAAGGGGTGTTGAATTTCTCTATCTTACTCCATCACCACACGAATAAGGAACAGTTAATTATAAATATTAACAAATTATTTGAAATATAGAACATTCTTATTAAAAGGACAGTAAATATTTCATTGTAGGACTAACTATTTGGTTGGACATTTTGCGGACCCCTGGTATGGATAAAGTCGATGTTATCTCGACTCGTAAAAGTCGGACATAAAACAAACTTTTAATTTACCTAATGATTTATTATGATTTTTGATAATCTAACCGTTATTTTAATCTTGATTGCATAGATGGCGCGGTGGTCTTACAACGGCAGTTTGATCTTTACGCAGAATATCTTTTAGTGTGATCCATCAAACTATTTTCTTGAGTGTGGGTGGTTTGTATACGTTCATTGTGGTAGGGCTATACTGGTGACAGTTTTTTGTCTGCAGCCGTGGGCCGGTACCTCCATGGTAGTACCACAGGCCACCGATGACAAAGATCGGGTACCGGTGGCCTGCTCGCACGGCGAAGAGAGGTATTTGCAGGGTGGGGGCTATGGGATTGCGCGCCGCCTCTTCCATCGCACCGATCCGGATTTCGCGGGGAGCGACCACGTCCATAGCCCACCTCAAAAAAAAAAGTGTGTGTGTCAGCTCCGACGCACGACTGGAGTTTACTCCTTAAGTGCGATTATCAAAACAGGCGCAAAAAAAGCTCATTTGACTAAAAATAATATATATATTTTTATTTACATTTATTAAAACTGTTCAGTGAAGTATTATCTCACGTCAGAAAGTGAAAGGTGCACAGAATAGGTTGCGCACCAAATACGTAACGAGGTCATTCGATCACTAGATTTAACTCCTCAAATTTTTCTCATACCGGGCGCCTTATATGAAAATCGATTCTTAAGGAGTAAACTCCAAAAAGAAAAAATATAGAGTAGTACCACACTCTCGCAGAAAATCGACGTCTGAACATTAGCAATATGTCCAAGAGCGATAGTAACACTTACCATCGGGTGTGTTGCTTGCTCGTTTGTCACCATCAGAAATTAAAAAAAAAATGAATTTTAAAGACTAAGAAACTATTGCCTTATTAAGAGACTTAATGTTTTTTTTTTAAACTAAATAACATTTAACACTTCAAAAGCATGGCTAGTGAAATTCTCGGGTCCGCAGGTAACAGGGTCCTTCTGCGAAATGGTATTGTCTCGTATGATTATGGAACATCCGAAATGCTCACCTAATTGTTTACCGAGACGTTGGAGTGTTTTTGTGGGTTTGTTACAGGTGAATTTTTTGGTGCTTTGTAATTAAATAATATATGAGAGTCATCGTCGTTATAGCTGATATTATTGTGTGTGATGGCTGATCTAGTAGTTAACTCGTGATCGGATGCCGCTTGTGGCATTTGTTTCAGTCATAATTGCTTTTTGTATTACTTTAAAATAACGAAAAGTATCTTAGATCGAAAGGCAATCACATTGGAGCTAATACTTACTAAACATGTTGAATATAATTTTATTTAAAACTTAGTTTAATAAACGACGAGCCCGCTGAGTTTCTTGACGAATTTTCTTGCTTGTGACCGCGTTCCGATCCGGTGGTAGATTATTAGATTAATTTCATACAGAATGAAAAATCGACAATATATAAGCGTCCTTATAAGGCCTATAGGGCTTTTCCGTATGATGAAGGAGTAAGCATTAACCATTCCCTTTCTTACCCGTAAAGGGTGTAGTAAATGGCGATTAAGGGATATAATATGCATATATAGATGTTCTATGCAAGAGAAAGAAAACTCAATATAAAATCCTAGACCAATCCATCTGACCATTGTGGTAGTTTAATTTCCCACCTGTTGCGGAGGAGGCTCGAGCCCAACAGTGGGATGTATATCAACTGAGAAGATGAAAAAACAAAACTGAGATAAACAAAAAATCTAATCTCAAGTAAAAATCAAACTAGCGATATTACATATCAATGCAATTTGCTTTGAATTTTGTAGTGATGTTGTAAAAATGTAATAGTTACACCCCTTCCTTTCGTGAGCGATACTAAAAGGCGACTAAGGGAAATAAGCAGATGTGAGAGCGTGGTACAATAGGTAAATTGCTCTCCTACTGTGGAAAACACGAAGACAAAATGTGATCTCGAAATATCATTCTCATAAAAACGCAAATCAAATCGCTCAGCATGCTATAGAGAAAGCTATGCTCGACATTTCTCTACGTAATAAAATCCGGAATACGACAATCTATAGAAGAAATAATGTAACCTATATAGTCCAAAGAATTAGAACGTTGAAGCAGTAATGGGCAGACCACATAACTCGTCCGTTAGGGAAGAAAGGTTCTCGAGTGGCGACCACGTATCGGACGACGCAACGTGGGTCTTCCCATCACTAGGTGAAGTAACTACATCTCAAAGATCGCAGGCAGCCATTGGATGCAACTGATGCAAGTGGCGTAGAACCGTTTTGAGTGGCATTCTCGTGGGGAGACCTACGTCTAACAGTGACCGTCGATGGGTAAATATATGTGGAGGACACTCGAGCCTAGTATAGTACACATTATTTCATTTACTTGAAATTAATTTTTATTTTTAAATGGCATCTGCAATTTCATCATCATCATCTTAGCTCACATAGCTCCCACTGGGGCTCGAGCCTCCTCCATAATGGGAAGAAAATTGACGTACTATACCACGCTGCTCAGACGTGTTTTGTTTCGAGTTTTCCTTCTCTTGCATAGATGTTACACGCGTTTGTATCCCTTAGTCATATCTTACGATCACCCACGGATAAGACAGGGACTGGTGAAATGTATTCTTACTCCATCACCACACCAAAAAATTTCAAATGCGTGAAAATTGATATACATACTATGATTTTATTTATAACTATTTCAGATCAAGTTAATTCGAAATACTATAAAGATATATATTTTATTTTGATTATTAAATTGACGTCTTGATATAGAAAACATATTTAAGTTTTGTGAAATACCGTTATGCCATCACGCATCGTATACCCATACAAGTCAATGAATTTTGTTACTTGATACTGTTTGCTTGGGCCCCGGTATGACGCGTCAATCAATACGTCTTTGTGATGGGTAATGGATGGATATACAATCTGATGGTGAAAATAGTGAAAGTTCTGAGCCATCAGTGCAGTCAAAATCTAATTCGATTAAAAAAAACATCGATCAAACTATTAAATGACATTTTATATGTTTTCATATTTTTTTTGTATTGGCAATCAACTACTACAAGCTCATTGTCAAGTTACATTATTCGTCACAAATTATCTGTTTCTTCACATCTACTAAAGATCTTCTTTATATTAATCATTGTCCGTCAGGTATTCAAATCATCACTATCAATAGTACTATGGCCACACTCTTAATGACATATTCTGAGAATTTTAGTGGAAAATGAAAACACTTTTATATCATATTCAATTCACCCTAATAGTTCCATCTCATGACATTACATAAATTGCTATCAAATTACCTAATATAACACATTGAAACATTAGGATATTAAATATAATACAAGACCACCACGTGACGTTTTCAGATTCCCGCCAAAAGTCCAACAGTGTTATGGCCATACTGTTAATGGTATCTTCTGGAAATTTTAGTGGAAAATGAAAACATTTGTAAAGTACTTATATATCATATTTAAAATTATTTAATATAACAAGTTAAAACAATAAGATATTGAATATAATACAAGAGCAGCACATGGCGCTTTCACATACCCGCCGAAAGTCCGTATATCGTTCACAAAGTTTTAACGATAATCTGACATAAGCCGCAACATGCACGCCTTGTCACGAACTCACCTGACAGTTGACAGCACGCACGCCAAACACGTCATTATGAAATGAATGCCAATTGACACTCAATAATTGACTGTAGAAATGTTTGTACTTTAAAATCTAGTTGACGGTTTCATTGACTTGATAATTGTGATTATTTACTTGTGGCAAGTATTATGTATACGTTAAAATACTAAAGTATTTCATTATCTTCGTTCATTTTTGTCGCATTGCTGGGCTCGAGCCTTCAAGATGGGAATTAGGTCTTCGTGTTTTTTGAAATGAAAACTTCTTTAGCGGCGATGTGCACTTTTTGGGACGGGTAAAAAATGTTAAACTCGCGTCAGGATACGTGACCTGATCGAAAATTCGTAAGACCATTTTGGTGTTGACGATTCGTAAGAATTTTTAAATAATGAATTTGGTTTAACGATGTCAAATGATCGCAATCTTAGCACATAGAAATACAAAACTACTATTAATGCGGCCTTTATTAGAAACTAGCTTCTGCCCGCGGTTTCGCCCGCGTAAAAGGTTGCTTTCCTAAAGTTTTTCATCCCCTATTTTTATTCTACCCTTTAAGGATAATTTTGTTACTAAATTTTAATGTCATATTTATTTATATCTAATCAATAGCCTAAAAATAAGTTTCAAGCTTCTGGCTTTAAAAATGACGATACTTCCTTACAACTGCTCATCCCCCCTTTACAACCCTTTTATTGCATTAAAAAGTAGCCCAAGTCCTTTATCAGGCTCTAAACTATCTGTGTACCAAATTTCATTTAGATCGGTTCAGTAGTTTTGGCGTGAAAGAGCGACAGACAGACAGAGTTACTTTCGCATTTATAATATTAGTAAGGATTTAAATAGATTCGAATCAAAATTGTTCGCTTCTTACTTCAGCTACCATAAACTGACACAATAGGTAATCAGTTATAGAGATTGGCGATGATGCTGCTGGTAATGGTGATGGTGAAAGAGTCGTTGAAATTATGGATGAAAGTTAATTTTTATGCGAGATAAACTTAATGTAATATAATTGTAATAGTTCTGAAGTGTTATATTATATGTAATATAAATTGCCTCTGTTCTCTCTGCCTACCCTGCAAGGGATATGGCGTGATGATATGTATGTATGTATGTAAATTGTCATGTTTGTGTACGATAGCGCAATAAATTAACAATGTATTTAACCACATAAATGACAGTACTTCTATACGGATAAATAAAGCAATTCGTGCGAATTTACTCCCTATTTCAAAATATTGAAATATGCTCAACGTTAATGTTCAAGTTTTCACTACTGCCGGCAATGCCAGAGTGCAATTTTTTTATTATGAAAAATTTCTTGGAGGTAAATGATTACACCAGTTGATAGTTTGCAATTAAAAAATAAGTTTCTAGTTCTAGAGTTAAATGAATGAGTTCGTTCTATAGCAGCGATGTCCAATATTGGACAGCGAAAGATACGCCGACTTTCTTTCCTATGCGCCTGATTAGTTACGCTGTATAATGATTTCCACGCAAATTTGCTCAATGGGCCGCCAAAGTAGGGGCGCGGGATAAAATAGTACGAGACGACAAAAGGGGGGTCTACAAATATAGACATACATGCACATAGCAAAAACGTCATAAGTGTAAAACGTTACAACTAATTATCGACTTTAAATTAATACATTATGGTTGGTTTCATATTGATGTGTTTTCAGGCTGATATTGTTGGATGAATCTTTGAAGTTGTGAATCATCGGTCACTTACCCCCGAGTTGTTAGAAAATAAATTTTCTAAATAAACTAGTCGTGTGTATATTTATGTGGTCCATTGTTACATTTTCGTATGGGTATTAATATTGTGACGGATGTACGGTGAGCCCTTAATCTTGTCGCTATGTAGGCCATTGACCTAGTTTAAAAATAATTGAGACAAAATATAGGATATATCATTAATTTATTTATGTACTACGTCGCCCGCGTAATTTTGAATGTGTGTATTACTTTCTGTGTGTTGACGGAGTAAGAATACAATTCACCGCCCCTATCTTGTGGATCCTCTCTCGTGGATGATCGTATGAGACCACTAAGGGATATAAAACGCGTACAACATTTATGCAAGACAAGGAAAACTCGAAACAAAACCCCATATCAACACGTCTAACCAGCGTGGTATAGTAGGTTAATTTCTCGCCCATTATGGAGCTGTTGGTCACTGTTGGGCTCGAGCCCAACAGTGGGAAATATATGAATTATGCGGATGATGATGATGTCCTTTATTTTAAAGTATTTTTATGTGGGGGTTTTTATAGGTCTTTGAAATTTTAAATCTCTATCTTGTATGACGAAAAGTTTCTGCCGGAGAAAAAGAGCTTAAGCGACGTAACGACGTGGATTCGTTACATGGTCTTACACAATAGAGTTTAATACTTATATATTTTCATTTTTAAAAAAAGAAAGATTTTTTTAAAGACACCACTTTGCGCTAAGGAAATAATCCTTGATTACGATGGATTTTACAAACATATAATTAACACAGATTAATTACACTCAAGACTCAGAAGAACAGTTTGTGGATTGCACAAAGTATTGTCCTGCGTAATCGAACCCACGAAACTGGCGTGGAAGGTCGATATCTTAATCACGATGCCTTCGGTGCTGTCAAAAGTGATGAAAAATAAAATAACTTCTATACTCTGTCTTAACGATTTGTAGTTTAGTTTATTTTTCTAATCTTGTGTCACAGGGAACAATACAATTAACAAATACAAATTATACTTTGCAGAAAAAAAACACCAAAATATTAACCTTCTATTAGGAACTAATATAATAGAATAGTAATAATAACTTTCTTAATAGGAACCGGGAGTTCCTATTAACAAAGTCACACGTAGTAACCAAAAAAAAAATTAAAACGTTAACTAGAATAGACACAACCTTTTTTTTTTAATTAAAAATTTATTTCTTTCGTATTTGTGAATTTAGGGTTGTCGTTTTTGGATATTATCTAAAAACATGACAAATTGCCATAATGGGAGGCAAATTGACCTACTATATACCACGCTGGTCAGAAGTATTGATATAGGGTTATGTTTAGAGTTGTCCTTCTCTTGCATAGATATTATATACGTTTTTTATTCTTTAGTCGTCTCTTACAAACACCCGCGGGTAAAATAGGGGGGGGGTGAATTATATTCTTACTCCGTCACCACACGGAAAACCCGATATAGCGTTATTCTAATATCCATATTCACATTCAGATCGGAAACCTCATATCCTTAATATTTCTACACAAAACAATCACTAAACACCAAAAATATATTTCAAATCTAAGCTAGTCAAAGGAAACGATATATTGTATATTTACGATCATTGCGTCCACAATAAAGTGTGACTGGGCTATTTCAGACGTCTGTCTGTCTGTGTACGCTTGTATATATATAAATAGTCGAAGCTGTGATGATTCACTGTCGCTATGACTAAATGATACCAATATATCAGCTGATGTGACAAGCATTTAATACATTTTGATTTTTTTTTTAGCTTATAGCAAACGACTAAGCATCACACCTGATGGTAAGTGTAATTGCCGCTCTGAGATCTTTGTAATACTTAGAGTACAATTAGACCGCTGCCTATCGACCAAAACCCACTTATATTAACTATATTACCCACTGATATTTTTTACTTATATTATTTTTACTTATATTACCCACTGATATTTGAGCTTCCGGTTCCCTCGCTTACCAAACGAAGCGCAACAGCACGTTGTCCCTGCCGGGCTTGCTACGGACGTCAAGGATTCGGTGCCAGTGGCGGACCAAAAGGTGATGGATAGGGAATACGGAGGGTTATGGGGCCACGCGCTGCCCTTCCGTTGCTCCGGACCGAATAGATGGTGATTCCAGACCATAGCCTACCACCAAAAGAAACAGTACATTGCCTACTCAGCTGTTGATTGTGGTACTACTTGGTGGCTATAAACGGAAAACTATTAAGTGTGATCCTGCCACTGCTAGTATTTACTGCATAGGTTTTATTTCTCCGTGTCTAAGAGTACAACTCACTACCTCCTGTTTGTATCCATGGGTGTAGCGTGGTATAAATACATACATACATATCATCACGCCATATCCCTTGCAGGGTAGGCAGAGAGAACAGGATATGGTATAAGTAGAGGGTCAATTTTCCTCCTTTTGTGGAGGAGGCTCGAACTTAGTAGTGGAGCGTGTCGACGCCACATACGTCTTCCGCCATCTAGTGGCATTTTAATAAAGCACTCGAACCTTATTGAGTGAGATTCGAATGAAAAATGAACAAAACCGAGTGAACAATTTAATCGAATATTATATATTTTATTACGATCTATACCCTCACATTGTTAACGGCTATTATAACACATCTCATGTAATCATTGTTAAAATTCACTATTAAACGAAGAAATCATTTTATTGGAGTAGACCCGAAGACCCCCGTTCCTGAACAGGAGCGTATATGAACATTATGAGCGGAGATGATGATGATGATGATCATAAGATGATGTCTGCCCATTGTGGAGAAATATTATTTTTTTTTTAAATGGAAGAAGATCATCATCATCATTCTGCTCTTGTCCCAATTACTTGTGGTCAACGCATTATGTACTCCTCTTTCTACATATTGCACAAGTTATTGGCAATAGTTTTATGACTGGCCGCCTGCCTGACGTCTTCCTTCCTTAGGAATGTAATTGTTGACCAGATGGCATCAAATGATGTTGGCCTAGGTTGATATAAAGCTCTTAGTCGTCTTTTACGACATTCACGAGCAAAGTCAGATTTTGGTAGTATTCGAAGCCGCTACCACACAGCAATGATGATGGAAGAAGATATAGGAAGGTAAATTGTGCAACCATCAAAAGGGTCATTTTGTTTTCGCACATAATTTTCTTCTAAAATTAAAAGAAAACTAAGGAAAAATTAAAAATTTAATTCTATATCTCAGTATTGCCAGTCCTCGATTTAATCACAAATCATAGGTCACAACGTTTCAAAACGTACTTGTAGATTCCATTCAAGCGTTCGAGTACAAGCAGCGGGTCCAGAACGTCGAGTTGAACGTCAAACCGGTTCTACCCCAATTACCTCTCCCCTTACTAATTGGACTCAGCTCACTGCATTCCAACTAGCATGCACTGTGCACTATTTTACGACAATTTCAAACTGAATTTTACACTATGTAGTTCTGTGTAGAGCAATTATTTAGATTGTGTGAGGCAGCCGTTTTATATTTTTAAACATTGAATTGTTTAAGAACCAGGTGACAAAGTATTCGTTTTCCAACAATGTATTGTGTTGCATTGTGTTCATTATTTTATTTATATCGACAGGTGACACTGTGTTGTTCTTTATATGACTTTAAAATATAAATGGAGAGTAATAGTTGCTCTAGTAGTTAAACTCGTGATCGTGTGTCGCTTGTGGGATCTGGTTCATAGGGTTCTGGCGGGAGTATAGAAATGTCATGTCGCACTCTTGGAATTATTTTAATGTTTTTAAGGTTTTGTATTGAATAATTTTGCTGCTATTTTATGTAATACTAGCTTCTGAGCGCGGCTTCCCCCGCGTAAATAGTAACTTGCCTAGTTTTTCCTTTTTTTATATAGATATAGAAGGACACCACCTGTAGGTACTAAGAAAATAATCCTTGTATTGCAGGGGATTTTACAAACATGCAATTCACAGAGATAAGTTAGATCCAGGCTCATAACAACACTTTGTGGATACACATACATACATATCATCACGCCATGTCCTTTGCAGGATAGGCAGAGAGAACAGAGCGCCAGAGAACTCTATCCTTGCATACTTCACTCGCTTCCTCAACATTCATAATTCTCTTCATACATGCTCGCCAGTTTCGTAAACTCTTGACTGTACCTTCCTTCAGTACATGACCGATCGGGTGTAGGTAGGTTAGTCACGGTCTCCCCCGGTACCTACATCCTTCCACTTTCGCATTGTATATCTTCTTAACCAGACGTTCGTTCGGCATTCTTTCCACATGTCGGAACTACCGGAGCATTCCCTTTCGCATCTTTACACCAATACTCTCTTTCATACCTACTCGCTCTCTTACGTCGTCGTTGCGAATGCGATCGGTCAGCCTAACTCCACAGATTTTCCGCAGAGATCGCATTTCGACCGCATTAACTCTACTTTCATACTAACTATACTATTAATTTTACTTTGTGGATCGCACAAAGTATTATCCTGTGTGGGAATCGAACCCCAGGTACTGGCACTGAAGGCCGGTCATCTTAACTGCTACACCATCTGTGCAGTCAAATTTAACGATTATCCTAAGGGAACACATTATCTGGTAATCCAGGTAATGTGTTCCCATGGGGTAATCGTTAAAATAAAATATGTTACACATGATACTTTTTCATCCTGGTATCCCTTGCGATAATTTAGTATCAAAATGTTACATTGTGTCACTTTATTATAATGGTCTGAGTATTTTTTTTTCTAAAATTAAGTTTTTTATAAATAGTTTATGATGTCTTGGTGTCGCGTGGGGTTTGACAGAACTAATGGTCACCAATTTTTTTACGCTCAATTGAGTAACAAACAACACATACATTTTCACCAACTCTCATATTTATAATATACTAGGATAGTAGAATAAAATCTAATCAAAATGGACAAATATGAAATGATTTACGACAATAATAAAGTAGGTAATTTCAAGAACAGGTAGGCCACACACATAGTTAATTAAGCGAGAACGTCGATGCTTCAAAGGGTATCCCTGGACCTCTATTTGTTCGACAAACACTAGCCGGTTTTGGACCTTATATTTGTTTGAGGTGAGGCATGACCGGAGACATTCACTGAGTCTTACACAAGGCTCCTTGTCATGACTGACCAGAAATGACGCTTTATACATTTTTAAATTCAAATCGTCCACCTATATTCGACTGCACAGATGCCGCAATGGTTAGGATAGTGACCTATCGGGCCAAGTATTACAGGTTCAATTCCCATGTAGTAGAATACTTGTTGTTCTGAGTCTTGGTGTAATTTGTGGTAGTCATTTATTTGCAAAGATCCCGGCAATGCTGTTTTTTTAATTACTTATAAAGCTGAAGAGTTTGTTGAAGCTTACAGTATAATCAAAACGCTCATAATGTTATGTATGCTACTTAGGTCAACTTATATAACTAAGAAATTAAGAAAAACGTAAAAGAGAAACGGTAATAAAACAAACATAAATTCTAATATAAAATAAAATAAAACAACAACAATAAACTATATAACATAAGATACAACAATTCTCACTTAAAAGGCCGTCCATTAATCACGTGAGGTTTGAATTTGGTGTTTGACAAAAATCACGAAATATTACAAGGGGGAGTGTAGTAAGATATCACGTGTATTTATTTTTTCGTCAAACGCTGCGATTTCTAAACTAAAAAGCGGCGTGTAGTGTGATTTTGACTTGCGAACGAACGAAGTTTAAAGTAGATGATCTGTATAAAGATCTTTTTGCGAAGTATAAAAAGCAAAAAATCGAGAATATAATGAGCTGTGACTACTTCTTTGTAGGTACTAAAAATTCACGTAATGTTTTCATAGTCTTAAACCTCACCACGTATCACCAAGGGGAAGGGGGGTAAAAAATGCTAAAATATAAGATCACGTGATTAATGGACGTCCCCTAAGTACAAGATTCTATTAGCCATTTGATTCGATCCATGCCATTAATGAATATATCAGCATCAGGATCAGTCTGTAGAAAATTGTTTATAAGCTCGACAGCTCTGCCCGTAGGACTACTCGCGGCATGAGACAAGGACCATGATGGCGGACAAACAAGAAGTCGATGGTGCTGTGGTCCAATACCACGCATATATTGATCTGGCACGTAGAAATATATGCACTCTCGCACTGAAGGGTTATCCACTCTGTTAATTAGCAACAGATAGTAACGCAATAGGAATGTAATTGTTGAGCAGAAGGCATCAGATGCAGTTGGCTCAGATCGATGTAAAGCTCTTAGTCTTCTTTTAAGACACCGATGTAATTAAGTGGTGGTATCATTTATAGCCGTTGCCACACAACAAGCAATCTTAAGTAACACCAGTTGGAATTAAAAAAATCTTGTTGTTTATCATAATCTATTAAAAGTAAAAGCTTTTAAGGCATACATATTTATTCGACAAGTCATCATCATTCTCCTACTCTTATCCCAATTACTTGGGGTCGATACAATATGTACTCTTGTTTCATAGTACATATTGTAAAAGTTATTGGCAATAGTTTTTTTGACCGGCCGCCTGCCAGACTCTTCTTGGAAATATAATTGTTGAGCAAACGGCATGAGATGGAGTTAGCCCAGGTCATTATAAGGCTCTTAGTCGTCTTTTACGACATCCACGAACAAAGTAAAGGTTGGTAGTATTCGTAGCCGCTACCACACAGCTATTTATTCGACAATTATTAGCTGTATATAAATGTAAGCGAACTGCTTCGCTTGAGTATTCAACGGATTAGGTGCACCTGCATTCCCGGCCACAAGTTTAGACCAATAATATTTTCCTTTTTTTTTTTAAATTTTTGTTATGTCATTTCTCTTAAATTGTTAAAACAAATAAAGATATTTTCTTTCATTCTTTCAATTTGATAATAATTAATAATAATGGGATTTTGATCGATAGTAATTAAATAAATAAGTTATTAAGACTTAGTTTAGTTTAATATAAGTAGCCCTAAACTGCTGTAAGAGCTCATGACTTAAATAGACATTTCTATGGCATCACAGCTTACCGTCTAGCTTTAATATTTTAATCCTCTTACCGTGTGGTATTTAGTTGAAAGTGATTGTATACAATACAAAATTCACTGCTTAAAATCAATAGCAATGTTAACAGGACAACTTAAAAACAATTACTTAATGAGAGGCAAGTGAAGACTAGCAAATGATTTTATAAAAGGCTTTTGAAAGCTTTGTAAATAATTTTATTTAACTGAATAGATGGCGAAGTTGTTAAGATCTGATGTGATACCGATCTAACGTGCCAATGCTGTGGTTAGAAATCCCACGACAATACTTTATGTGATACACACGGGGCTCATCCATTTATTACGTGAGGTCCGAAAGGGGGACGGGTGTGACAAAAATCACGAAATATCGTAAGCATGTAGTGAGATCATGTGAATTTAATTGGTTATTGGTTGATTGGTGAGATCATGTGATTTCTGAATAACTGAAAATCAGCCTGTGAGCTTAACTCGCCATTGCCAGGCAAGAATCCCCCCGCCTAGCGTGACAACTGCCCGGCTCGATTTAGCAGTCGCCACTCATGATTAAGCAAAGTGCTAGCAATTGACTTGCAAGATGTGGTCCTGTAACTGATCTGAGGACAATGTAGATTTTCGTATGATTGACCTGTAACCTTAATATCTGTTCGGGCATTCTTATTATAGTCCGTAATTTGTCAGAATTGTATTATATCCTAATACCTGCCTACCTTTTTTTTTGCGGTGGGCTATGGAGTGGCCACGCTCCGCCAAATCGGTCCGGGCGACGGAAAAAGCGGCGCGCGACCCTATAGACCCACCGTGCAAGCACCTCTCTTCGCCGTGCGAGCGGGCCACCGGTACCCTATCTTTGTCTTCGGTGGCTCGCCCGGCGGTTCACCCTCACGGGTTCCTCTCAAGTCGATGCCCCGACAGTTTCGTCCTCACGCGGTGGCCTCACTTCGGGTGACCGGACTAGTCCCTGGTCCGATCACCCGATGCCTCGGCTAGGGCGGCATCAGGCGCAGGTACCTGCCTACCTATCTGTATTTAAAGATAATATTCTGAAATTATTAAGATATTTTTTACTAAATAATGCACGTGATTTTGGATTATTTTCAAACACTACAGTGTTAAAAAATGCTAAACAAATATCGTGTGATTAATGGACGGTCCCAAATTGTTCTAAGTACAGATGTAATTTGTCTCCGTTAATTGCATGTTTGTAAAAGTCCCACGCAGTAAAAGCAGTAGATGTTTACGCGGGTATTACACATTTGGGGTACGATGCCAGAAACCTCCGCGTGGTGTACCCTGGGTGCGGGCGACAGTCCCCCAGATCCTTCTGTCGAATTGTCGCCCGTAGCGAATCTCTGGCGTGAGGGGGGGTTCCCCAGCGATGGGTTGAGCCCCAATTCGCTCCTGACCCTCTAGTTGTAGAGGGTTCAGGAGGCGAAACTTCGGACGGGCCCGGTCACTCATTCATTTGAGGGCTGGGCAGGCTTATGCCACCGCCGACATATCGTAAACCTGATATCTTGCTTCAAGACAAGTTGTCGTGAGGCGTAGTATCAGGAACGAGGGTCTTGGCTTAACCGCCCGGATCGCGAGGAAGAAAACCTCTATAAAGAGTTCGAATCAACATTCGAATTCGGAAATCACCCAGAATCTTAAGTTCTGGCGTGCGGCGAGAAGATGCATGGCAGATGGGTTGTTCTGTCGTTAGCACGCTCCAGCCAGGGTACCGGCCGACCCCCTGGTTGGTAAATGTAGGCTTGCCCGGGTACAGGGATCTCTGCCCGGGTCGACCGTTAGTTCTCCCATACTCGTGGGAATCAAATGGATTTGCCTAATAATATTTTACCAGACGGTAATCCAGCGGATTCCCACATCACGGCCTCGTCAAGCCAATGCAAAACTGACCAAAACGACGCCTCGTCCTTAGGACTAGAGGCGTCTGCCGAGGGCCCGGCACCGACCAAGGAGGCCCCCCCCTCTTGAAGACGAAGAAGCGTCGACAGGCGCGGTTCACATGGGGGAAAGCCGCGAAAGCGAACGCTCGCGAGAAGAAGCGGAATGCTGAAAACCGCGAGCGTTATGCGCGCGAGCGGGATAAGGACGGCGGCAGATCCACTGCAGAGCCGTCAACGGACGAGGGCGACAATTCTGTCGCAGAGCCGTCCAGAGACGAGGGCAGTGGATCTGCCGATGTGATGGACGAGGGCGGTAGTTCCGCAGAGCCGTCCAAAGAGTTCAGCGGATCGACTGAGGAAGCCGCCGCCGCCAGGTCGTCACCGCGCCCTGCGGCGGCGGCCTTGACCGCGGCCCTGACGGTAAGGGAGGAGGCCCTCCCCTCGAAGGTGCGGAAGCGCCCCCTAAATAAGGAGGGCAGCTCAGGCGCAGATTCAGAGGGGAGCGTGGTCATCATGCCTCCTCCCAAAGTGCCAGCCTCTCGCAGAGGGCGAGGGGCCGTGGCTTCGGGTCGGGCGACCCACTCCCCGGCCGGCGGAGTGCGCGGGGGCGCGGAGACCGGCAGGCAGGCTGAGAACAAGGCGGCCGCCGCGAGGGTGCTGGGGGTGTTGTCCGGCATCCCTCCCACCGAAGTGGCGGCCGCTGGTGCCCGCGCGAGCGCCCCAGCCACGAATATGGAGGCCCTGCAGGCCGAAAACGCCCGCCTTGGTGGCGAGGTGTCAGGCCTGCGGGCCCAGCACCGCCGGCTGGAGTCGGAGCTGGCCGCGGTCCGGAGGGCCAACCGCCTCCTAACCAAGGACGTGACTGACCTGAAGGCCCAAATGGCGCGGCTCATGCAGCCTGCGCCAACCGCGCCGCCGACCAGCGCTAGCCGCGATGGAGTCGAGGTCGCCGCCCCCAAGAAGAAGACGCCGCCGACTGCAGGACGTGCGCCGCCAGCCACCGCTAGCCGGGCCGCCGCGGCAAGGAAGCCGTCAAACGTCGCGGAGCGGGCCCTGGTAGAGGTCCAGCCGGCGACACCAACCCCGGTGCCCGCGGTGGAGGGCGTGCCGGACGAGGCCTTGCGCGCCATTATTGACACCATCGGCAATCTGGTCGATGCGCGCTTGGCCGTTCTGGAGGCAAGGCTGCCTCCAGAACCACGTGTTCGGCCGCCTCTTGCCGCGGACAAGCGGCCATATGCGGCACCAGCCCCCGCCCCGCTACCCTGTCAGGGTGGCCGCGTAGAGGGGAGCTACGCCGCAGCCACGGCAGGGCCCAAGCCCAAGGAGCTCGCTCCGAAGAG
Source organism: Lymantria monacha (assembly GCA_905163515.2). Classification (NCBI taxonomy): domain Eukaryota; kingdom Metazoa; phylum Arthropoda; class Insecta; order Lepidoptera; family Erebidae; genus Lymantria; species Lymantria monacha. The sequence continues at coordinate 35,990,260 of LR991084.1, read as the reverse complement.
GAAGACGGCACCGGCTTCTGTCGGACCGCAGTTATCGCCCGCACCGACACCGCCGGCGACGACTAGCGCACCCGCGACTGCGCCTGCCGCGCCTGGCACGCCCGCTGCGCGCGAACAGGGTTGGCAGGTGGCCGAGCGCGGCAGGAAGAGTCGTGGCCAGAGAAGGAGAGCGGCGGCGAAGCGCGCCGCTGAGGTCGCCGCTCCCCAGGCAGGAGCCGGAGGCGAGAAGAAAAGGAAGAGGCCGCGCAAGGGGCTCCGGCCGCCGAAGACAGCTGCAGTGGTGATCACTGTGCTGCCTGAGGCGGCAGAAAGGGGCCTCAGCTATGAGGCCGTTCTGAGGAAAGCCCGGCGGGAGCTCGACGTCTCCGACATAGGAGGCGTCGAAGCCAGGACCCGCAAGGCCCGGACAGGGACTCGGATCTTAGAGTTCCCTGGGGCCGAGGGCACCAGGACGGCCGATAGCGTGGCGTCGAAGCTGCGAGGTCTGTTCGCCGAGGAGGGTGGCGTTAAAATCGCCAGACCCGTAAAGTGCGCCGAAATGCGCATCGCGGGTTTGGACGACTCTGTGACGGTGGAAGACATCCGGGAGGCCATTGCCTCGAAAACCGGGTGTCCCATAGACACCGTCCGGGTTGGCGCTATCCGGCCCGGTCCGGGCGGCGTAGGTGCCGCCTGGGTGCAGTGCCCAGTGGAGTCGGTCAGGCAACTGGCCGGCTCAGGCAGGCTCCTCGTGGGCTGGAGCTCAGCGCGAGTCACCGTGCTGGAGCACCAGCCTGCGAGGTGTTTCAAGTGCATGGCGGTCGGGCACACCCGGCCAACATGCACTAATTGCTTTGACTGCGGCGGACTCTGTTTCCGCTGCGGTCAGACTGGGCATATGGCGGCATCTTGCGCCGCCCCGCCCCACTGCCCCGCGTGTGCGGCGGGCAATAAGCCTGCCAAGCACCGCATGGGCGTGCAGACCTCCGGCTTCGGCTCCAAAGGGGCGGGGCGGCCCTTCGACCCCGGCCGCTCCCGCTCCTAGCGCGGCCCGATCGCCCGCCGCAAGACAGGAGGTGATGATGGACACAGCCCATTAATGGCTGCCCAGTCCACTCACCTCCTGCAGGCCAACACCAACCACTCCGCCGGTGCGCAGGACCTCCTCCTGCAATCCATGGCGGAGTGGTCGATCGGTGCAGCCGTAGTCGCGGAACCGTACGTCGTGCCTGATCGCCCCAATTGGGTGGTCAGCCGGAACGGAACCGCGGCAATCGTCACCTCCACGCAGCGGCACTTCCCGTCCTTATCCCTCTTGGATAGGGGCGAGGAATTTGTCGCGGCGGATTGGGGAGGGGTCACGCTCTACAGTGTATACCTCTCCCCTAATAGGAGGACGTACGATTTCGGGCCCTCCCTCACCACCTTGGAGGCTTCGATACGGCGACTGGCACCGGGCCTCGTCCTGGTCCTGGGGGACTTCAACGCCAAATCCACGGCGTGGGGTCCCCGATGACGGACGATCGCGGGCGGGCGATCGTGGAGTGGGCGGCGTCACTGGGCCTCTGTGTCCTAAACAGAGGCTCAGTGAACACGTGTGTGCGACAGCAGGGTCAGTCGATAGTGGTCTTGTCATTCGCTAGCCCCGCTGTCGCACCACGAGTGAGGAACTGGCGTGTCCTGGAGGAGGCGGAGACCCTGTCGGATCACCGTTACATCCGGATGGAGGTCTCCCCTCTCCGGGACCCCAGCAGAGGTCACAGGGCGGACCGAGCTCCCGTATTTCCGCGGTGGGCTGTGGGGCGGCTGGATAGGGACCTACTGGCGGAGGCGGCCATCGTGAACACGTGGCTGTCCTCACCACCCCCAGCGGACGGAGTGGACGTTGAGGCTGTCCGCATCCGCAGTGCGTTAACGCAGGTCTGCGATGCGGCCATGCCCAGGGTGCGGCGTCTACCTCCGAGGCAGGGGGTCTACTGGTGGTCCCCAAGACTGGCGGACCTTCGTGCGGCGTGCATTAGTGCCCGAAGGTCCTACACCCGCAGTCGGCGGCGTCGCCGCGATGTTGAGCGGGAGGGCCAGCTGTACGAGGCGTACCGCAGTGCGCGTACCGCCTTTCGGCTGGCCATCCGGTCCGCCAAGGACGCGAGTTGGCAGGAGATGCTGGACGGTCTTGACCGTGACCCCTGGGGTCGCCCGTATCGCGCGTCGCTGAATAAGCTTCGCGCGCAGGGCCCCCCCCTCACCGAGACCCTCCAGCCCGACCTCCTTCGTAGAGTGGTCGAGGAGCTGTTCCCGCGGCAGTCGGAGCACACGCCCCCGGTCATGGCTTCGCCAGATCACGACCGGGAGGCCGTCGAGAGTGTTCCGCCCGTGACGGAGTCGGAAGTGGGGGCAGCCGTGGCGAAGATTCGTTCCGCCACCACGGCCCCCGACCCGGACGGAATCCCAGTCCGGGTGTTGACGTTGCTCCTCGAGCATCTCGAACCTCGCCTCAGGCGACTGTTCAACGCCTGTCTGACGTCTGGACAGTTCCCTGAGTGCTGGAAGGAAGGGAGGTTGGTTCTCCTGCCAAAGCCGGGACGGCCCCCGGATTCGCCGTCGGCCTACAGGCCCATTGTGCTTCTGGACGATGTGGGTAAGCTGCTGGAGCGTGTCCTCGCTGCCAGCATCGTCCAGCACCTGGAGGAGGTGGGGCCCGATCTGTCGGACGCTCAATTTGGGTTTCGAAGGGGGCGTTCGACCATCGGGGCCCTGCTACGCCTGAGGCAGACGGCCGCGGAGGCTGTCGCCCGCAAAGGAGTGCTGTTGGCGGTATCGTTGGACATCGCCAACGCCTTCAATAGTCTGCCATTCAGCTGCATCAGGGAGGCGCTCCGGTTCCACGGAGTGCCCCTGTACCTCAGGCGGCTGGTGGCAGACTATTTGGAGGGGCGCAGTGTTCTCTACGCGAGCCCCGCAGGGGACATTGTGCGGACGCCCATGTCGTGCGGTGTTCCGCAGGGGTCGGTTCTGGGGCTGACTCTGTGGGACATCGGTTACGACTGGGCGTTGAAAGGGAGTCTCCGCCCCGGGCTGAGCGTTATTTGCTATGCTGACGACACGCTCGTTACAGCCTGGGGCAGGACATTCGAAGAGGCGGCGAGCCTGGCCACTCTCGGCACCGAGGAGATGGTCAGGCGAATCGAGGCGCTGGGGCTCAGGGTGGCCCTAAACAAGACGGAGGCTCTACTATTCCATGGGCCCCGTGTGAGGCTGCCCATCGGCGCCTCGTTAGTCGTCAACTCCATCCACATCAGTATCCAGGCCCATATGAGGTACTTGGGTCTGGTGCTCGACGGGCGATGGTGGTTCCGGGAGCATTTTCGTCAAATTGCTTCCCGGCTGGTCGGCGCGGCGTCCGCCCTTTCTCGGCTCATGCCGAACGTGGGCGGACCCAGTTTCCAGGGCTGACGGCTGTATGCGGGGGTGATCCGCTCAATGGCCATGTACGGCGCACCCGTGTGGGCGAGGGCTCTGAACGCCCAACTCAGGGCGGTTCTGTGGAGGCCACAGAGAGTCATGGCGGTCAGAGCCATTCGCGGGTACCGCACGGTGTCGACAGAGGCGGCGTGCCTATTGGCCGGGACACCCCCGTGGGACCTAGAGGCGGAGATGCTCTCCGACCTCTACCGGCGGGTTACCTCAATGCGCGAAGAGGGTGGCTCCCCATCGTTCAACGAGATAGCCACCTGGCGCGAGGACGCCCGCCGAGAAGTCATCGCCCGTTGGGCTACGCGGCTGGAGAGGCCTAGATACGGTGTTATTACCGTTGAGGCCCTCCGGCCCGTACTGATGGAGTGGATGGAGCGGCGGCACGGAGTCCTCTCTTTCCGGTTGGTGCAGGTCTTGTCGGGGCATGGTTGCTTCGGCAAGTACCTGCACACGGTCGTGCGGAGGGAGTGGACTCCGTCCTGCCACCATTGCAGTAGCGACGAGGACACGGCGCAACATACGCTCGAGGTATGTTCGGGCTGGGACGGGCAGCGCCGTGACCTCGTCGCTGTCATCGGTGCCGACCTGACGCTGCCGGCTGTTGCGCGAGCGATGGTCGACAGCGTCAGGAATTGGGACGCGGTCGCCGCCTTCTGCGAGGCTGTCATCTCGCAGAGGCGGCGGAACGGGCCCGGGAGGATTCCCGTGACCCGGGCCGCCGCCCGCGGCCGGAGCGGCGCAGGCGCGAGTACCTGCGCCTGATGCCGCCCTAACCGAGGCTTCGGGTGATCGGACCGGGGAATTGTCCGGTCACCTGACGTGAGGCCACCGCGTGAGGACGACGCCTCGACGGCGAAAGCTGTCGGGGCGTCGACAGGAGAGGAGCCCAAGAGGGCATACCGCCGAGCGGGCCACCGAAGACAAAGATCGGGTACCGGTGGCCCGCTCGTACGGCGAAGAAGAGGTGCTTGCAGGGTGGGTCAATGGGGTTGCGCGCCGCCTCTTCCGTCACCCCGGACCGATTTGGCGGGGTGCGACGTCCATAGCCCACCGCAAAAAAAAAAAAAAAAAAAGGGATATATTACACATTTGAAAAAAAAAAACTATTTTTACGGATTCTATTTTACCGTTCGGGAAAATACTAATGCGATAGAATCCGAAAATCTATTTTTATTTTAACGCAGGCATTTAAAAAAGAAAAGAAAAAAAAAATGTCTATGATTGTTGTAAAGTGTGTGACGAACACGTACCTACCTACGTACGCGATGTAGCATAAGTCCTCCCATAAATTCAAAATATCGCAATTTTAAAATGTAATACAAAAGATTCTGATGGACTAGATTCTACAAGCGGATTCGAATTACGAGCCAAATTTTAGCCGTCATCAGTCATCACTCATCACTCACTAAAAAGAAATTAGAAGCGACATACATTTGAAGATTCTAATATAGTACATTAACTATTTTTATTTTACTATAGTTATTAGCTTATACGATAAATCACAACTGGTAGATGAATAGAAATGTAAAAAAACACTGTCTCACTATATTTTTTATATGCTATAATCAATATAAACAAGATTTAAAACAGTTTGAATTTGGTTTTTTAATGTTCATAGCGCCATTTATCACGTTATCCGAGACAAGGATTGCTGTGACAAAGTCTCGCAACATTTTAATGATTCAAATGCTGACTTTTAACTAATTTGTGTGTTGTCAACTCTTTGTATATTGCCGGCTCGTTAGTGAACGGAATTTCATTCAGATATTTGAAAGTGGACATGGACATTGTTGTTCTCGAAAAGAAATAACCCCAATTAAATATTTAAAATGAGCAGTTACTTTACAAAAATACTGTCTATTTTTGATATGGAATTTATTGTGAATACGCAAGTTCTTTAGTGGTTTATATAATTACTTATTTGATTAATTTGTTTCTTTGCTTTTTTTTTGACAAATTATATTTAGAACTTGGCTCAAAATTTGTTAGGAAATATTTTTGACTGTATGGTGACTGGCAATGGATACAATGGTTTATCACTTCTTAATTAGGATTCTTAAAATACGGCTAAGAACATTCTTCTTCTTCTTTCTGCTTGGACCTGCTCTACAATGACGGCGAAATTAACGCTGGTCAGATGTGTTGGTGTAGGATTTTAGGTCGAGTGTTTTTTAGCATTCTGCGGGTAAATTTATAAAACCACCTACGATAGCGATAAAAGCGACGGATGAGAGACGACTGCATGTAGCGGAGATGCGAATGTTGAGATGGATGTGTGGTGTGACAAGAATGGATAAAATAAGGAATGAACATATAAGTGGAAGTTTGAAAGTTGCGCCAGTGACGGAAAATTAAGGAGTGAAAGATTGACATGGTATGGACATGTGATGAGAAGGGATGAAAGTAATGTTGTGAGGAAAGCTTTAAGCATGAATGTTGAAGGCTTAAGGGGTAAGGGAAGACCGAAGAAAAGATGGATGAACTGCGTGAAACATGACATGGATAGACAAGGAGTGACCACAGAGATGACGTCTGATAGAGTTGTATGGAAGGAGAAGACATATTGCGTCGACCCCAAATAAATTGGGATAAGAGCAGGTTGATGATGATGATAGCCAATACCTGTCTAATGTGCCGATTATGTGATAAAATCACCTTCGTGAGGCTTACTTCCAATAATAGGCATCAATAGCCTATTGGAAAATGGCTGAATACTTCACCACCTTCATAAGAATATTTTTTATCATTTATGGTGACAAAACAGCAAGCAGCACACCTGATCGTAAATGTTACTGTTGTTCATGGAAATTTACAATACCAGAAGTACAGTTAGGCCGCTGCTTACATGACGAGCAAGTCACTGTAAAGGACAGTTCCTGAATGATAACAGAACGTTGCTAGACGCTCAAGCGTTAGGGTGTCGGCCATAGAATATCAGCACCAACAACCCACGGAAGGCGCCCCTGTAGTATTAGTAGGTATTCTGGTCAAGCAGGCAGTCGGCAAGTTCCATACACCCTCTCGTCTGTCACCGGCTGAGGATAGTGTCTAAACGCATCTCCACAGCGTGAACAAAAAAGACATAGTATGTAGTTAGCGACTTTGACGTCACAGTGGTTGTATTGCTCTCTGTGTCTAATTAATATAATTGGAATATTTGTAGCTAGCTCAATATCGGGTGACTGGATCGGGGAATTAGTCCGTCACCCGCCGAGAGGCCGACCGCGTGAGGAAAGACTGACATCCTACCCGAAGGGGGGGATGTCGGTCGAGGAGAGGGTACTCCTCAGGGGTATTCCGTAGGGCCGACCACTGACGTCAAGTCACTCTGCTCCGGTGGTCGGCCCAACGACGAAGGCGACGTCACGGGTGGGTTACGGGTGTGCGTGCTTACGCCCCTCTGTCACCCCGGATGGAGTGGTGCGAGGAGTGCGCCGACCGTAGCACACCCACAAAAAAAAAAATCTAGCTCAATATGAAAATAAACCCTTTGTTGTTTTCATAAAACGAAATAATTTTTAATCTAATATTACATAAACAGTCGCTATAAAAAAGTATGCACATCCAAATTCCCTAAGTGCTTTCTTATTCAGTATTTATGACCATGATTTAATTACTTATCCCTGTCCGCACTTTCACTTAAAACTGGCAGCGTTTACATCAATCGCTTGAACAGTATAATGCGTCCTTTCAACAACATATTATGTGTACAATGTTTACGACACGCTTGAATTAAGCGCTACAAAGCTACCATTGACTAGCGATTCGGTCAGATACACTACTCAGCCGTTAAAAACTGTCGTAAAAATACAAAGAATGATACTATGAATCAGTAAAAATCTTTATTTTTAAGACATCACTAGAAAAGTTAATCGACCTACCAGATTGAACTCGTGGGGGTAATTTCACGAATATATGTTGATGAGAGGGTATAGCAACGATTTACCTGCCAGCCGGGCTGTTGACTTTTAAGCCAAAGCAATGATATTAGTACCGCGCCCAACCCGACAAGAAAAAAAGTATGGTTCAACCAGATCATGTATCTGGACCCGATCAGGATAGAATAAGGCATGCCGGATCCGGCAAACCCGATCAGGACCAGGTCTGGTCCTGATCAGGATAGCCTGATGTGAAATAACATCAAGTATGGTAAGGCATACCGGATCAGGACCAGATCAGGACCAAATAAGGATAGCCTGATGTGAAATATCATTAAGTATGGTAAGGCATACCGGATCAGGACCAGATCAGGACCAAATAAGGATAGCCTGATGTGAAATATCATTAAGTATGGTAAGCCATACCGGATCAGGACCAGATCAGGACCAAATAAGGATAGCCTGATGTGAAATATCATTAAGTATGGTAAGGCATACCGGATCAGGACCAGGTCAGGACCAAATAAGGATAGCCTGATGTGTAATATTATCAAGTATGGTAAGGAATACCGGATCAGGACCCGATCAGGACAGAATGAGGCATGCCGGATCCGGCAAACCCTATCAGGACCAGATCAGGACCAAATAAGGATAGCCTGATGTGAAATATCATCAAGTATATAGTAAGGCTTGTAGTATATCAGAACCCGAAACAGTTTTCGTAACACAAAAAGAATATCAATCAAAATTCAAAAAAGTGACATGATTGTCATATTTATGCCACGGCGAAATTGTATTTGCATCAGAGGAGATTAATCTGAAATCTTTAATTAATCATATGTATTTAATAATAATAATAATGTTTAATTAATAATATAAAAATAATTTATATTTAAAGTAAAAAAACAAAAATAAATATATATATATATATATATATATATATATATATATATATATATATGAATGTACCTAACATTTGAAAACATAGATAGATAGAAATATTATATTGTAACAACCATTCTAACATTTAATGTTTTGGGTCATAATAAATAGATGGCGTTAGTAAAATGACGTCATTATTTGAATCGCGGTGTTAAGATTCTCCGAAGCGTAATGACAAGGCCTAATATTAAATTATTTGTTATCGAATCAGATTAAAACAGATCGATCAGGTCATGAATGAGAAATTCAGGCGACAGTTGCAGTCGTTAGCATCTGGTGGTTGCGCCATAATCGGAACGGCTCACTGGGACTCTCTATGATAAGAATATAGCACTGCATTCGGTGCCTACGTCATATATTAATTTATATTTTTACCTATCAAACATGTTCTTTAAGATATTCATGTTTTTTAAAAGGACCGGACTGGGCATACTCGTTTTGGATCAGACAAGATATATAACGCAGATGATTGATTTGGTTCCGATCAGTAAAATTTCATCCGGACCCGATCAGGAACGCCTGATCTGGACCCGATCAGGAATGCCTGATCTGAACCCGATCAGGAATGCCTGATCTGGACCCGATCAGGAATGCCTGATCTGGACCCGATAAGGTTTTCCTGATCGGGTCCAGATATATCTTCTGCGTTACATACCTTATCTGGTCCAGATCGGGCATGCCCGGTCCGGTCCTGCTAAGGAAGACGAAAAAATTTCTAGTCGGGAATACAGATAGTTATGGTGTTTTACACTACGTTTCATACATACATACATATTATCACACCATATCACTTGCAGGGTAGGCAGAGAGAACAGAGTGCCAGAGAAGTCTATCCTTGCATACTTCACTCGCTTCCTCAACATTCATAATTCTCTTCATACACGCTCGCCGGTTTCGGAGACTCTTGACTCCACCTTCCTTCAGTACATGACCGATCTGGTCTAGGTAGGTTAGTCTCGGTCTCCCCCGGTACCTACATCCTTCCACTTTCGCATCCATCGCTCCAATAAAAAAAAAATACACTACAAATTATAATTTGGAAATTAATCGTCCAAGAAAGCAATAAAATCAATTGATGAGATTAGCACAGGGTATAATAAACCATCTTTAGGATTAGTAGTTTAACAATGTGTCTGAGATTTTTAAAGAAGATAATGATTTTGCGGAATCCAGTAGTCAGTAATTTGCTAGGCGGCACAAAGCTCAGCTCTTTTTCGTCAATAATTACGGTCAAATATTTTGTTGTAGTAGCATAATGAAAATAATAGCAAACAAGAATGTGATATAGTATAGTATTAATTAATGCTATTCTTAATCTAATGTTCATCATCATTCCCCTGCTCTTATCCCAATTGCTTGGAGTCTACGCAATATGTATTCGTACATATTGCAAAAGTTATTATTGGCAATAGCATTATGACTTGCTGCCTGCCTGACGTCAATCCTTCTCCTTCTTAATCTAATATTATTGTTTCTTATTTCTTTTACTTATCTTTATGTTACTGTTTTAGTTTTTGTGCATATATTGGTTATTGCTTGATATCCGCAACTTCATTGTGACGAGCTCGTCAGAATATCAGTACTGTAGTATTCGTGTCTATTATACCATAAGCTGCGCCAGGCACCATATTTTGGCCCCGCTCATTTTCGACTCATGTGTTTTAGTTGATATTTATTTATTTCGTTAGTCTCTATATTAATGTGTGAGGTTTACAAAATACTTTTTATCCTTCTTCTTTTCTTTCTATTTACATGTAAGCCTTTATCCTTTATCTTCTTAATGCTAAATCTAAGGTATTTAGTTCTTTCAATATTAAGTGACTATGTGTTATAATTTAACTACTGAGTTACTTTATTAAAGTCAATCTGTGCCAATTTAAAAGCATGTAGACCTCTTACATTTTTACTGGTTCTACATTCCCATATAGAACCAGTAAAAATTAATATAGTATCATCTGCATATGCCAACAATTTACGATTAGTTAAGTGCAATTTACACATATCATTAATGTAGACGAGACAAAATATGGGACCAAATGCTCCCTGTGGTGCACCGAATTCTACCAGCAGATCTTTGCTAAAATAATCACCTAATAACTCACAATGTTAAGATTGATAGATAGCTTTAAAACAAATTCAGCTATGGACCCCTAACTCCAATACGCTCTACTAAGAATTAATTAAATAGAAAAAACATGCGTCATTTTCTTCAAGTTAAGCTAGGGAATAAATTGTTATGTTGCGGGAAATATCATCTTTACAGCAGACTCAACAGTTCTTGAATTCTGATATTTAATGAAAGTCGACTTCTCATAGCGGCAGTCTCAGATGTTTATAACACATCGACATTTCAACGTATTCTTCAAGATATTCACACGTCTTCGACAACATTTTATGGCTGGTTCGCTCTGACTTTAAGTTTCCGTACTATGTTTTTCTTTACAAATAAAACTTATAACTAACAATTTAACAAAGTCATAATAATAAAATTACGGTCTTAGATCGACACTTCAGTAAAAATACACCAGATTCGCAATTATTTCATATTGTAATAAGTATTGTAAAGTCGTATCTATGTCGTGACTTGATAGTCCGAAATGAGAATCGTGCCGTTACAAAATCCATCTAAGCTCATACTACAACTCGGTGTTATTATTTTAGGTACAAATATAAGAATTAGTAATGGTGGGGCAATATTGTTCAGTTGCCTGTTTACAGCCTTGGCCCGTTGCGTCCGAAAATCAACGTCTGAGCATTGGCAATGTGCTTATGCGCTTCGTTCTGTGAGCTAGAAAGCCGGAAGCTCAATTTTCTGGGTGGGTTTTGGGTTCAGCTGTACCGTTAGATTGCAAAGTTCCATGAGCGTAACTCTTACTATAAGGTGCGTTGCTTGCGCGTTTGCCAATATAAGCACTTAAAAAAGAACAAAGGTCAGTCGTTAATCTGTTGTATGAATAGTACCTATTTATTTATGGTCTAAGATTTGAAGTTAGATCGATTTTGTTTCTTTTTCTTCCATACATACTTGCACTAATTAAATATTATTTTTATTGCTGGGAACTCTACAAACAATGTATGTTTAACTCAAATTAAACCTAAAATCACTCTATTACAGAATATATACATACATACATAAATACCATCACGCCATGTCCCTTGCAGGGTAGGCAGAGAGAACAGAGTGCCAGAGAACTCTATCCTTGCATACTTCACTCGCTTCCTCAACATTCATAATTCCCTTCATACACGCTCGCCGGTTTCGGAGACTCTTGACTCCACCTTCTTTCAGTACATGACCGATCTGGTCTAGGTAAGTTAGTCTCGGTCTCCCCCGATACCTTTTTTTTTTTTTTTTCGCGATGGGCTATGGACGTGGTCGCGTCCCGCCAAATCGGTCAGGACGACGAAAGAGGCGGCGCGCAACCCCATAGACCAACCCTGCAAGCACCCCTCTTCGCCGTGCGAGCGTGCCATCGGTACCCGATCTTTGTCTTCAGTGGCCCGCCCGGCGGTTTACCCTCGCGGGTTCCCCTTATGTCGACGCCCCGACGGCGAAAGCTGTCGGGGCGTCGCCCTCTCTCCCGATACCTACATCCTTCCATTTTCGCATTGTATATCTTCTTAACCAGACGTTCATTCGGCATTCTTTCCACATGTCCGAACCATCGGAGCATTCCCTTTCGCATCTTTACACCAATACTCTCTTTCATACCTACTTGCTCTCTTACGTCGTCGTTACGAATGCGATCGATCAGCCTAACTCCACAGATTTTCCGTAGAGATCGCATTTCGACCGCATTAATTTTACTTTCATACTCTTTTCTGCATACCCAACTCTCGCTTCCATACAGTAATGTTGGGACAAGCACTGCGTTATGTATTGCTACACGTGCCTTCTAATAGAAACAGAATATATAGATAACTATAAACTTTTAAATACATATCAATGAATCAATTTGAGTTAATTAAATATAATTGCTTTAATTTGTATGTGATTGTGATTGACTTGTCATATTTGTTAGTAATTGACTTAGAATCTTGTCATCGCCCGCATTGCAATTGAATTAAACAAATGATTCACCGTTTAAGTTTCTTATTTAATATTCAATTGCCCGTATTTATTTTATAATCTGAAGCATGACCATCCCTTATATTATAAATAAATACAGGTCATTTAAAAATAAATACAGACCATTTAAAAATAAATATAGACTACTTAAAATAACGAAATGAACGGCGCGCAACTCCATAAATCCGCCCCACAACTAACTCTCAATACCGCGTGAATGGGCCACTGGTACCCTGTCCTTGTTTTCGATGGCCCGTCCGGCGGGTTACCTTTGGGGTATCCTCTCCAGTCAACGCTGAGGCAGGTTTCGTCGTCCGGGTGTCGTGTGCCTCGAGTCGACACCGCGACGGCGAAAGCTGTCACGAGGTGGCTTCTCCCTGAGTGACGGACTAATCCCCGATCCGGTCACCCGCTGCCTCGGATTATAGTTCCCTGGGAAATTTATAATATTAACAATGATATAGCATATCTTTAAGATTTGGATAATGGCCCTTTCGTAGGGGGTCTTTTTTGTGAGATCCGTTCCGCGCTTTTATGAGGCCAAACAGATCTTCAATGCTCGATACCCGAACGCATGACTGTTTGGCCCCATTCTGTGTCCCAATATCAGCTTATCTGACGGTGCATAGTGATTGCCACTCATAGACTTATGTTTAGTTGCCTATCAGTTAATCAAATATGACATGGTAAAGATATATCTCAGCTTATATATTTTAACCACTGCTGGATCAAGTCTCCTTCACAATAGGATGGAAATTGACATATTACAGTACGCTGATCCGAGGTTGGCACAGAATTCTATTTCAAGTATTCCTTTTCTTGCATAGATGTTAGCTACCTATCATATGTCTTAGTCGTCTTTTACGACACCCATGGGCAAGAAGTAGTGTAGGTGAATATACTCCATCACTATATAGAAAATTCTAAATATATAATTTAAAAAAACCGACCAAGTGCGAGTTGGACTCGCGCACTGAGGATTCCGTACTATCTATAAAAAACGGCAAAAATCATGTATGTTGTATAGAAGACTCACTTAAATATTTATATATTTGTTGTATTATAATTTAATTATTTATTTTTATACATATCATCACGCCATATCCCTTGCAGGGTAGGCAGAGACAACAGAGTGCCAGAGAACTCTATCCTTGCATACTTCACTCGCTTCCTCAACATTCATAATTCTCTTCATACACGCTCGCAGGTTTCGGACACTCTTGACTCTACCTTCCTTCAGTACTTGACCAATTTGGTCTAGGTAGGTTAGGTTCTCGGTATCCCCCGGTACCTACATCCTTCGTTCCTTTTAAAGTGAATATTGACATAACTAAAGTTTCTGTGAATATTTCAAGCGTCTACCTATTGCCATTATCAATATCGAGCACAAACAAACAAAATAATCACGTTTGTAGCATAGGAGCCCTCTTAAATATTTATTTTATTCTATTTTTTTGTGTTTATTGTTATAGCGGCAACAGATTTAATCTTTATCTGTGAAACTTTCCACAGTTTAACTATTTCATGAGATACAGCCTGGTGACAGACAGATGGACAGACAGCGGTGCCTTAGTAATAAGATCCCGTTTTACCCTTTGGGTATAGAACCCTAAAAATGCCAAAATCACCCAATGTATTTTCAAAGTGTTAAAACAGTCAACTTATTATCAAAGTCTGCAAACAATTGGCACGTTGCGCTGTGTTAACCCGCGCATGCGTAGCGGTACCCAATATGGCGTCTGTAACGAGCACCCATATATAGCTACTCTTCGCCCTCTCTCTTTATATTATCACCTATCCGTCCGATTAGATGAATATAAAATGTACATATATTTAACCTAACCTTAGTTTCTTTAAAAAATATATTATTACTTCAGAGATAGAACTCAATGAATTTCTTTATCTGAAAAGTTAATACAATACCTAGTAATAAATATTGTACATCGACAATTAGAAAGAGACAATCGACTAATTTTGGCTTCGTAAAGCGTCGTCCCTGTCGCTCACTACTTGTGTGATATTACATTACACGGAGCACTGACATTTTGATATCTATTAGGAGCTGATTTTTATTTTTTTTTCTACAAGGTTTCGATTAATCATAATCACTGCCAATTGATTTATTCAACATAAAGCATCTATACTAACTAACAAATGGAGAGTCGGTTTTTTGTTCGGATATACTGCAAAAACTACTAAACCGAACCGGAATACTACTTAAATTACTGAAATTTGGCATTTAATATGCTTAATTATTTATAATTAAGCATATTAAATGGTAATCGATCGAAATACTACTTATACCATAAGGTGCAGCATGTTTCGGAGAAAGTTTTAGTATGATATATGGTTGATTACTAATCCGCAAAGGAGGTAGGGAGTGGAGGGATAGATAGTGCTTTAAATAGAATTAATTAAATAAATACACATAAAATTTATTTACATAACTCAAAAGAAATTGATTACATTAAATAAAACAATTTTTATTTGGCAGGATTATCTTATTATGAGAGAAAGTATACCATTCAATAGAAGTTACTACTAATTTAGGTGCATAAATCAGCCTCAATCGTTACAAAGGCCAGCAAACAATCGTCCCATCGCGGTGTGTGAACGCTCCCTGCGCATACGGAGCGGTACCCAATATGGCGGACGTAACGAGTGCCCGTACCCATGTATGCGATTGCCTCACTTTAACCTATCTATATTGTCGATACAATACCTATTTGACTGATACTGTTTAATATGGATAAATTTTTGATGTCACTTGTTAATTTTTTTCTAATGGTGATTGAGTAAGAAGCAATGGTGACTAGTTCTTCACTTCTCGTAGATGATCGTAACAAAATTATTGAGGAGTGCAAACAGTTAAAAATTTAAAATCATTCGAAAAAATTAATATATATACATATTGTTTGAAGAATGATATGCTATATCATTCTTCAAACGATTTATTTACATATTTTTAACTTTACTCCTATTTTGGTGAAGTCACGAGCCCAGCAGTGGGACATATATGAGCTGATATGATGATAATGATGAGAGAGGGTGAACTATAATTTTTAAATATTAAAGTAAAAATAAAAAGATTTCTTTGTGTCAACAATAATTTTATTTTTCCTTAAGCGAGGAAACCTTTTATGGCCATCTTTGACGGTTACCTTAACTTCCTTGGTCTAGTTATTGTCTAGGGTTAAAGGCTGCGCTCATTTTATTTAAATCTCTACACCCGGCACAGATGAAGAAATACCGCGAAATATCTACAATACCAAATGCTCTGGTAATTTGTCAACACCCTGAACCAAGGATCCTTGTATTGCGGAATACTTGACAAGCATATAACTAACACAACCAGACTTAGAACTACAATCTGTATATTGCACAAAGTATCATAGTTCGTGGGAATTGAAGTCAGTGACTTAACCATTCCGCCATTTGTGCAGTTCTTACATCATAAATCATATATTACGATAGTTTCGTTTTTTTTTATTTTTTATGGTTTTTTTTTATTTTTTATGGTGGCAAACGAGCAATCAGCACACTTGATGTGTGTGTGTGTGTTACTGTCGCCCATGAACCTTTTCAGTATCAACAGCTAGGCCAAACTAGCAAGAAATTATCAGAGATTAGGTTTTAAGTGAAAAGAATAGGGTAAAACATATATTAATATTAAATTATGAACTGTAAACTACTCAACAGTAAGAACAATGGGTTAGTAATGAGAAAAAACCAATTAAATTTAATCCATCACACTGTCACTGTTAGATATAGCCCGCCGACGAGATGGGGGTAACACATACCAAAATCGCGCGATTGGGATTCACAGTAGTACGTTGCGACCTAATACCACATGGTACTCACTTAGGGGCCATTCATAAATTATGTAAAGCGTTTAGGATGTCGACTGAATATTATAATTTCTTACTATAGGTAGGGGTAGGGGTGGCACTAAACCTGACATAACGTAAGTTATTAATAAGATTAATGCTATTTTAGTGAGTTAATGATACCTACTTGTGGTAAGAAGAATGTAATAAAAGATATTTTCAGAATAAACGGAGTTATATTTGATCAATAGAACCTTTTCTTATAAACAATCTTATTAAGAGGCAGGGGGGAGTAGTTACAATCGTATGATGTCATACGGTAGGAGGAAGGGGCCAAATCATTCTTCAAAATCCCTTACGTAATTTATGAACGGCCGCTTAGCGGGTTTTTATAACTCCACGAAAAAATAAGTTTTAATTATATTCTTTATCAACTAATTATATATTTAGTATACATAATGAATGCGTCATAAAAAAATGTTATCCTAACAGTCTCTAGGCAACACTCTCCCACGATTTAAAAAAAATAAAAAGAACCTCCTCACTTAGAGGAGCGCTTCATAAAGCACAGTGTTGAGTGACGACCCTCCCTAATGGATCCGTGGTCCATTCATCTCGCGATATAATAGTCCATACAAATATATTAATATACCATTTGTTAATTGAAGTAGGATTCAATGTGGTTTAGCTTCGACGACACGAGGACGGAACGATAATTTCTTAAAATATATTTTATTATGTTGTTGGTGACACATATATGGGCTGTCCATTAATCACGTGAGGTTTAAAAGGGGAGGTAGGGGTTTGACAAAAATCACGAAATGTCACAAGCAGGAGGGGGTGTAGTAAGATATCACATGTATTTATTTTTTCATCAAACGCTGCGATTTTTAAACTGGAACACAGGGCATAATTTGACTGACTTGCCGTTGCCAGGTAACGGACGAAGTCGTTTAAAGTATGTAATCTGTATAAAGACCTTTTTGCGAATTAAAAGAAAGCAAAAAACCGAGAATATAATGCTGTAGCTATAAGCTGTGGGCTACTTCTTTGTAGGTACTAAAAATTCACGTGATGTGTATTTGGTCATAGTCTTAATCCTCACCAAGTATCACCAAGGGGGAGGAGGGGTTAAAAAATGCTAAAAATAAAGATCACGTGATTAATGGACGTCCCCTATGACAATATGTTAAGTATACTCCATCTTTGTATGTAACTGTATGGTTAGAAGTTCTTTATTTTTAGTGCGGGGTGTTATTGAAAAGTAATAATACTGTGAAGAGTAGTGGTAGTGAGCGATTGTAGTGGTGGCAATACCTGATGTAGGTACATATTCAAAAATTGTCGCAAACAAAAATAAGAAAATTTATTAATGAATTCTGATGTTTACGCGAGTGTTACCCTTTTGAAATAAAATTGTTTTTAACCATTTTATCATGTTTATATTGTTGTTTGGAAGGCTGGGTCTACGGAAAGAGAGGTAAACCCGTGACCATGAACGCTTTAGTGGTCGAAACGTCGGATAATTTAAAATAAAACGCAATAAAAGGCGAAAAATAGTTATAATTCAAAATTTAAATTATTACTAAATGTATCTTAATGCAGTGGAAATAAAAGTTTTACAGTAATTCATAACTGTCTTCTTTACAGTAATTTCCGTGTGCTGAAGGAGTAAGAATACAATTCACCACGTTTGCCCGTGGGTGTTCGTATGAGAAGGTCAAAGGATATAAAACGCATACAACAACAACTTGCATAACGATATTTAAAACGCGTGCCAACACGTCTAACTAGCGTGATGTAGTAGGTCAAATTCTCT
The DNA here is from genome assembly GCA_905163515.2 of Lymantria monacha. Lineage (NCBI taxonomy): Eukaryota > Metazoa > Arthropoda > Insecta > Lepidoptera > Erebidae > Lymantria > Lymantria monacha. The sequence continues at coordinate 35,972,272 of LR991084.1, read as the reverse complement.
CCTAGTGTGATGGAGGTTCGAGCCGAACTGTGGGACATATATAAGTTAAGATGAAATTATAAATTAAATAAAAATATGACCAAAAATCGTACTCGTATCGTATGACTAAAGTGGTTTCTGAGCAGGCGGTGAATAAATTGAAAGGAGAATGTTTTTTGTACAAACAAAACACTGGTATTAAGTACAAAATAAGTTGTTATGTACTGATTAAGACCCTTGGGTTACTTTAAAATACTTACCTACTCACTGTCATATGTAATTTGGAAGATCCTTGCAGAGCCGCGGCGAATAATTTAACAATTTTAATGTAAATTAAGGTATTTTTAAGTATTCTTAATTCCTGTATTTTTGTTTAATTTAAACAAAAATACAGTAAATAACGAGTTTTTATATTTTTTAACGTTTTTTTATTGATTTAATATTTTAAATTACTGAAATTAAGCATTTAATATGCTTAATTATTTATAAAATCCGATTACGAAATGAAAAATGATGTCACAAGCGGGATTCGAACCCGCGCCTATGGGCATGTCCTATAATTAGTCACGGTGGTGTAGTGGCAGCACGATTGGGCCGGAATCCCAATAGGCGCGGGTTCGAATCCCGCTTGTGACATCATTTTTCATTTCGTAATCGGATTTTATAAATAATTAAGCATATTAAATGCTAAATTTCAGTAATTTAAAATAACAAGGTTGTGTCATCGTTTAATACAATTCTAACTGTAAAGTTTTAAGTATTAAGCCTATAACAATGTGTAAACATTGTCGGGTAGATAGCATACCGTCACCTTAAGACGTAAATATAATACGAAGTGAAATTTGCATGTCCTACAATTAGTCACGGTGGTGTAGTGGCAGCATGATTGGACCGGCATCCCAATAGGCGCGGTTCGAATCCCGCTTGTGACATCATTTTTCATTTCGTAATCGGATTTTATAGATTTAATATTTTTTAATTGACTTTTTTAAACGTTTGTTTCTTACATTACAAATATAAAAAAAAAAACAATTGACTCTAAAAATTATATACAGATTCATAACAGGACTTTGTGGATCACACAATGATGTGCCCTTTTCTGTCCCGCCATAGTTCGATAACAGCCCACTGAAACCTTCGTAGGTGCATGAAGGGCGTGCAGCTCTACAATTTTTCTTCTTGTACCTCTCTGCCACCAACAGGTGTAAACTCAGTGTCTCCGTAATGATTTCTTTTACACACATTTTAAATATCACCATCATTCTCCTACTCTTATTCCAATTACTTGGGGTCGATACAATATGTCCGACCGGCCGCCTGCCAGACGTCAACCCTCCTTGGGAATGTAATTGTTGACCAAACGGCATCAGATGGAATTTTGGCCCAGGTCATTATAAGGCTCTAAGTCGTCTTTTACGACATCCACGAGCAAAGTATGAGTTGGTAGTATCCGTAGCTGCTACCACACAGCTATTTTAAATAAAACTAATAATATTAAATAACTTAATTTTCCTAATGACGACTTGTTGGACGTAAGACACCTTTATTAATCATTTCGTGAAGATCAACGCTGTAAAGTATTAGGAACGTCGGGAAAATCAAAAATCGAATATAAACGCGATAGAATCTGTAACAATATTTTTATTTCAGTCTCTTCGGTGGACAAAGAATGCTTGGGTGTGGGCATCAATGATACTTGATGCTACCATCATCATCTTCACCTCACATACGTATTATATCCCTTAGCTGTCTCACGACACCCACAAAGAAAATAGGAGGTGATGAATTGTATATTATTCTTTCTCCGTCATTACACGGAAAATGGTATATTGCTGCCTAAATCACCGTACCTTTTGTGATTTTTATACATTATACTTTATTTTTTTGCGGTGGACTATGGAGGTGGACGCGCCCTTCCAAATCGGTCCGGGGCGACGGAAGAAGCGGCGCGCGATCCCCATAGACCCACCATGCAAGCACTTCTCTTTGCTGTGCGAGTGAGCCACCGGTACCCAATCTTTGTCTTCGGTGGCATCATATACCTACCTTTTTTTTTTTTTTTTTTGAGGTGGGCTATGGACGTGGCACCACGCCTAATCGGTCCAGGGTGACGGAAGAGGCGGCGCGTAACCCCATTAACCCACCCTGCAAGCACCTCTTCTTCGCCGTGCGAGCGGGCCACCGGTACCCGATCTTTGTCTTCGGTGGCCCGCTCGGCGGTATGCCCTCTCGGGCTCCTCTCCTGTCGATGCCCCGACAGCTTTCGCCGTTGAGGCGTCGTCCTCACGCGGTGGCATCACGTCGGGTGACCGGACAATTCCCCGGTCCGATCACCCGAAGCCTCGGTTAGGGCGGCATCAGGCGCATCATATACCTACCTAAAATTTGGAACTACGCAGCACGTGGCACGGCGTCGTGTCGTGTTTATACAATTTACTAGTGGACCCGGCACACTTCGTTCCGCCTAACATTCAATTTATGAAAAGTAAAAATTCTACAACTCTATCGCAGCCATTAAACCATTCTCGCCCACTTGAACACACATAATAAATTTCAACAAAATCCTTCCAGTTGTTTAGGAGGAGTTGAGTGACATACACACGTACGTAATAATTATATATGGTTTAAAGATATTAAACGCGTCATCATAGCTTTAGTTAATATATATGGAATGGTTAAATGCCACACATTCGTCATAAAAGACCTTACAACTAAACCTACTAAAACATTCAAATATTTAAAAAAAGATAAAAGAAAATATATCTCATATTTATCGGGCGTCAATAAAGTTGTATTCCACAGCTTTCTCTCTCACGAGAAATAATTTTACGAGCCCCTCAAGTGTTTCGTTGATTATTGGACCGCCCAGATGTACCCGGCTTACTTATGTTGTTAAAATGTTAAGTGGATGTTATAACTTATTATGATATTATTTTTTTAATACACCATTTTACACTGAAACTCTTTCTTATATTTCGGGGGACTTTACAAAGATATAATTCATCATCATAGCCCATATATGTCTCACTGTTGGACTCGGGCCTCCTCCGTAATGGGAGGGAAATTAATCTATTATACCGCGCTGGTCAGACGTGTTGGTATACGGTTTTGTTTCGAGTTTTCCTTCTCTTGCATAGATGTTATATGCGTTTTATTTTCCTTAGTCGTCTCGTACGATCACCCACAGGTAAGATAGGGGGTGGTGAATTGTATTCTTACTCCGTCACCACAAGGATAAAAAAAATATAATTAACGTACACGAATTACACCCAGACTTTTATCTCATCGAGAGCATACCCGCGAGGCTAGACGGCCAGGTGGGTCACCGAAGACAAAGACCGGATTCCGATGGCCCACTCGCACGGCGTCGAGAGTTACGTTGAAGAGAGGGTCTATGGGGTCGCGCGTCGCTTCTTCCGTCACCCCGGACAGATTTACCGGGTTGTGAACACTCCATAGCCCACCGCAAAAAAAAATGACTCGTATTTCAGAGCAACAATTTTTTAATGACATATTGTCGTGTGTAGCAATCGAAACCAACACTTGGTTCGTAGATTCGTTTCCTAATCAATACTCGTACGTCATCTGTGCATTACACCCACTTTATTACTAAACAAAAATTACACCCAGACTTATATCAACAAATTGTGGATCGCACAGAGTCCTGTGTAGGAATCGAACCCAATACTTGGCTCAATATGTTGATATTACAACGACATCTGTGCAGTATTTATTTTAACACTTTGTACAGTATAAAACACTGTAGTTTTGTTATATATTATCTAATGTCTTGTATGTCTTTAAAGAATAGTCAGCTGATATTTTTTTTTTGTATAATCATTACCTTGCACTAAGGAAATAATCCTTGTATTGCAGGGGACTTTACACACATATAATAAACGCAGACAAATTACACCCAGACAGAGAACAATACTTTGTAGATCGCACAAATATTGTCCTGCGTGGGAATCGAACCAATGGCACTGGCATAGAAGGCTGGTATCTTAACCACTACGTTTTCTGTGCAGTCGTTGATCCTATAACCTTCCTAATCACCCACTACAATGTTTCTAATTAAAACACCAACCATTATCTTTAGTATAAAAACTGTCTATAACTAAATATTCATACGTAGAATATAAACACATTTAAGTTTATCATAAAAATGACATAATATTTTTAGTTTTATTATACGCATGCATGTTTTAAAGATTTCGTCAGATATATTAAGCTTCATAGCTTATAATTATATAGAATTTTAGATTTGTAGATAATTTGGTTTCATACAACTGCACAGATGGCGTGGTTATTAAGATCCGACCTTTCGTACCAGTGCCGTGGGTTGGATTCCCACGCGGGATAATAATTTGTGCGATCCACAAAGCGTTGTTCTGAGTCTGGGTGTAATTTGTCTGCGTTAATTGCATGTTTGTAAAGTCCCCCGTAAGACCAGGATTATTTCCTTAGTGCAAGGTAGAGCCTTGTAAAAAAAATGGCGACTGTCTATAAATATATCAAATCAAATCATTTATTATGCATAAGGTCCATAGCGGCACTTATATATTGTCAATTATATATTATTTTTTTAAAATTAATTTTAATTAATCTACCATCGGATCGGAAAGCAGCCACATGCTGAGAAGATCCGACAAGAAACTCAGTGGGCTCGTAATTTTTTTTTAATTATATTTTTTCACGAAAGTGATTGGTTACACGTTTAATTATATATCATACCCCTTTGACTTTTCCATGAGAGTCTTAAAGTTTTTTTTTATTGCTTATGGTGACAAACGAGCAAGCAGCTCATTTAATGGTAAATGTTACTGCTGTCTATGGACCTTTGCAATATAGAAGCTACAGCTAGACCGCTGCCTACCAATGAAAACCCCAAACCCACCCATAAAATCGGACTTCTTGCTTTCTTGTTCTTTTCACACTTTTTACACAGCACTAAGGAACTAATCCTTTCATTGTAGGGACTTAGAAACATATAAATAACGGACACAAATTACATCCAAACTCGGAATAACAATTTACGGGGCGCACAAATTATTGTCGTGCGTGGGAATCGAAATCACGACGGTGTCCTAACCATTACAACCATTACGACAACTGTGTAGCCATACTAATTGGTAGGACCATTAGCTCACAGTCATGCGAATTGGTAGGATCACTCTTGGAAAACCCAAGCGTGCCAAAACCCAAGCGTGACGATTATGATATTATCGTCCCTAAACGCCTAAGGTACATATATAGACATGTGATGAGCTGGGATGAAAGTTATGAGGAAAGTCCTAAGTATGAATATTGAAGGTTTTAAGGTAGAGGGAAGAAAAGATGGATCGCACACCATCCGCGTGTAGCATATCATTGATAGGAAGAGAAATGTCTTAACATCTGATACGATTGTGTGGAAAAAAAAGGACATTTTATGTTGATATTATAAAGTATTTTGAATTAGAATAAAACGATGATTATGATGGGAAAACGTCTAATTAATCACCCTACCATAAGTTACTAGAGTAGCAGCAGCGAATCAATTTATCTCTCCTTCTGAGGTTGCAACCTCTCCAACAGTGGAATATTTATAGGCTGAAAAGAAGAAGAGAAGAAGTAAACAAATACTTCAAACGTTGCCTATATATAATTTAAATTACAATATCCATCTGTACTTTGATCAAACAATATTCACTTAACATTAATGGCGTTCTTAAAGTTTCACAGAATGTACCATTAAAGTTCCTTTTAAGGGCACTTTATGTACATTTGTCACGGCATCACTAGCCACAAAGGTTCCCCGAATCGTAAACTTTTAATGAAGTACCTTTTATGGACTTTTATCGCTGAGGCCAGCGGGGTAGCCCTTGTAAGAGATCAACTGTGGAATGTTATTGTGATAAACTAGGAATCTGTTATTATCAAAGAGTATTATAAAACCTTTGTAAGTAAAATTAGTACAGTTTACTAAGTATCTGTTTGATTTTTGAAGAACATCGAAGTTAAACATCTTTTAGTATAATGATTTTTTAATGTTTAGGAGAATATTACACTAAAAGATATTTGTAATAAAACTTATTTTTATGTATTCTATCGCGTTCAAGATGACTGCGTTCATGGCTTTCTTATTACCATAAACGCTGCATTGTTCGAAAAGTCGGGAAATTTAAAAAAAAAATCAAATACAAATGCGATAGAATCCGTAATAGTTTTATTTCAAATGTCCTTTAGTGTCTATCGAAGTTTACCTTTTAATATGTTAGTTTATTTATAAATGCTTATATACAAGCCTAAAATCTTATAGCGGTAGGGCCACTGTTGACAGTTTTCTGCCTACAGTCGCTGGCCGGACTCTGGGGTAGTACCACACTCTCGCAGATTCGATGAGCGAGAGAGCCGGTAGCTCAAATTTATGTTTTTTTTGTGTGACTTAGTTGTTAGCCTCAGATGGCTATGACAACTTTACCCGGACTGTGGGTGAGCGCTGAGGGCTCTCCACCCGTCGTCAATTTTATGGGTGGATTTGGGTTTTTATTGCTAAGCAACAGCCTAACTGTACTCATGGTATTGCAAAAGTCCATGGACGGTAGTAACCGTTGCCATCAGATGTGTTGTTTAATCGTTTGCCACCATCAGGAAAACAAAAGTTTACAAGAAGTAGGACTTGAAAGCACATGCAATTCGTTTCAACTGCATTACGAGTTGGATAGCTAGCGTGGCTAGGTGCGTGTGATAACTAAATTATAATGGACATTATCGACTTTTTTGTGTGGTTTTGGAGTAGGAATATAATTCACCATCCTCTATGTTAACCGTGAGTATAAAAGACGACTAAGGGATATATATTATGCAATATCTGGCAAAAGAAGGAAAATTCGAAATAAAACCCTATACCAATCCAGTTGATCTGCGTGTTATAGTAATTACCTATTGCTCCTATCTATTGGCTGACCATTCAATTTAACTTCCTGTCTCCGTCATTGCCTAAAGGGGAAGTGGAATATTTTTCCTAACTCCTCCTCTTTAAGTATTCTAATTAAATTCTTTGCGTGCTCCCAAGACAATTAAAAGCATTTCTCGTGACTGCCTGAATGTCAAACCTTGGTGTCATTTATGGAAACCATTGTGTAGATCCTGGTTTACAGGAGTTTAAAATAAGCAAACTTACATACGCATTTATAATTAGTGTTGCCCAAATGCAAGACTCTTGCGAGTCTCGTAAGTCTTGAAACTCTCGCTGTTAGAATAACACAGAGTCACTTGTTTTAATATAAATGAAAAATCCAACTAAATTAATGAGATTCCTTTAATTTAGTGGCACTAACTCTACAACTATCAATAATTAGATACATACCACTTAACGGAAGTAGTAGTACCTAGTAGTAATTTTTTTTCTAACGCCGATAAAGAAGTTTCACTTCAACAAACAATTCAATGCACATGAGGCTTAGTGTTTAAGATACCTTCCGTGCCAGTGATTCGATTCCTACGCAGGACAGGAAAATATTTAGTTTTAGTTCATTATGCCATATGTATTACTCGTCGTGAACTATCCTTTAAGGCATATTCATCATCATCATCATCACAGCCCATAAATGTCCCACTGTTGGGCTCGGGCCTCCTCAGTAATGGGAGGAAAATTAACCTACAATACCACGCTGGTCAGACGTGTTGGTATAGGCTTTTGTTCCGAGTTTTCCTTCTCTCGCATAGATGTTATATGCGTTTTATATCCCTTAGTCGTCTCGTACGATCACCCACGGGTAAGATATGGGGTGGTGAATAGTATTCTTACTCCGTCACCACACGGATAAAGGCATATTACCTATACAAAATAGTTTGGACGTTTCACATCTGTCGGGCGTCTAGTGACGGCTCCTCTTTCAACTGTAAAATACGAATTGCACCATTTAGGCATGGCCTGACTATTATAGTGAAATTACGCCATAGGATTTGTTCTCGTAGTCAAATTTTAAACTACAAACTCATAATAAAGATTCTTTTTCTATCAGGAGGTTCTAGAAAACACTATAAACTGCTAGATACATAAGTAGGAACACGCATATCCTTTTGTGCGTTCTCACCCTCGTCACAAGCGGCGCCGGCGCCCGCGGCGATCCACAATAGGTTCGCAGGTAAGGACGGACACACACAGAGCGCACGCGACTTTTTCTTAACATTTATTTATGCCTTTAATTCTTCTAAGGAGTAGTGTTACATTTGTAAGTTGCCGCATTGACAAATGGTGGGTCATTTTTCTGTCGCTTTTTAATTGATTCAGGAATGCGTATAGATTTATAATTTGATGGATACGTGTACCCTCCTGGGTACGCTCTGATGTTCTGGCAATCTACGAAGGAGGCTTAAGTTCAGCAGTGAATAGCAAAAGGCTGAATGATGATGATGATTTGTATATTTGTGTAGAAAGGATTAGAGAAATTATTTTATACTTTTTAGTACCCTGAAACATATTTTTTTTAAAACCTGGATCATATTTTTTTATTTCATTATTATTTTTTAATTTACTTTAATTACTTTTTTTTTGGCGATATATATGCGGATGCTACGGTTGCAAAAGTGTACGGTAAAATTATTGAAAGGAGAATGAGGATGGTGTCCGATGGTTTACTGTGTGAGACACAAGGAGGTTTCAGGAGTGGAAGGGGATGCATGGATCAAGTGTTCTCTCTGCGCAACATTGTGAAGAAGCATCTGGCCCTAGGTCAGAGGGTTTTCTGCAGTTTTGTGGATCTGGAGAGAGCATTTGACACGGTTGTACGAAAGGAACTTTGGGACATTTTACCGGAGTATGGTATTAACGGTCAACTGCTGCAGGCTGTGCAATCCAGTTACATGGGCTGTAGAGCCTGTGTGCGGCTGGATGATGGAATGTCGCCTTGGTTTGACGTCAATATCGGCGTTAAGCAGGGCTGTATTCTATCAGCCAGGCTGTTTATCATATATCTGGATAAATGTCTCCAAAGGTTGAACGATATGAATGTGGGAGTCCAGATGGGTGACTCAGTGGTCTCTGCTCTGCTTTATGCAGATGATGCAGTCCTGCTGGCACAGTCAGCGACTGACCTGCAGACCCTAGTCGACTCAATGACAGAAGATTGTAAGAAAAGGGGTCTACGCGTGAATGTAAGCAAAACCAAAATAATGGTCTTTGAAAGAGATGAAGCCAGAACAGATGTAAGAGTAACAATAGGTAATGATGCACTAGAGCAAGTGGATGAATTTGTATATCTTGGATGTGGATTTAGCCGAGATGGAAGGTACACCACTGATATAGAGCGAAGAGTGAATGCGGGAAATAGAGTGAACGGAGCGTTGGGGCAACTTCTCGGCAGCCACCACCTCAACCAGAAGGCACGTGTAGCAATACATAACGCAGTGCTTGTCCCAACATTACTGTATGGAAGCGAGCGTTGGGTATGCAGAAAAGAGTATGAAAGTAAAATTAATGCGGTCGAAATGCGATCTCTGCGGAAAATCTGTGGAGTTAGGCTGACCGACCGCATTCGTAACGACGACGTAAGAGAGCGAGTAGGTATGAAAGAGAGTATTGGTGTAAAGATGCGAAAGGGAATGCTCCGATGGTTCGGACATGTGGAAAGAATGCCGAACGAACGTCTGGTTAAGAAGATATACAATGCGAAAGTGGAAGGATGTAGGTACCGAGGGAGACCGAGACTAACTTACCTAGACCAGATCAGTCAGATACTGAAGGAAGGTGGAGTCAAGAGTCTCCGAAACCGGCGAGCGTGTATGAAGAGAATTATGAATGTTGAGGAAGCGAGTGAAGTATGCAGAGATAGAGTTCTCTGGCACTCTGTTCTCTCTGCCTACCCTGCAAGGGATATGGCGTGATGATATGTATGTATGTACTTTTTTTAATTTTTTTTTGAATTGCTTTTCATTATTTTTATTATTTTCTTTTCATTACTTTTTATTTTTCTTCTTTTTTTTTTAAATATTTTTTTTTTTCTCATTTACATGCATTGTCATTCACTTCTGGGCTATGGTCCAAATTTCAAGTATCTAGCTCATTGGATAGTTAGTTTTAATCTAAGAACAGATAAAATAAAGAGAGCTAATGACAATAACATGGTAATATGGTGATAAAAAAATAAAGATTTTTCACTGTATAGACATTTTCGTTCCTTCCTCCGTTTTCGATTATGTGTCAGCTGAAATTTATTTTATCTCATCGGTTTCCATTGTAATACGGAAGTATTACAATGGAAACCGGTTGCAGTAATGAAAATAATAAAGAATAGGAATACCATAATTAATTTAGTTATCTTTATCTGATAGCCATAAGTCAGGAATGGCGTCCATCTTTGAAGCACGTTCATAGAAAATACAGGCTATTACCGAAAAAACCTACTTAAAACATTCAATACATTAAGTGCGCATCTTACCTTAAATAACTGAATTCTATAGTCGCACATTCGCAGAATGCGTCCAGTACCTTAGCCTCCATGTATTCATTGCCAATTATCTGGGCTGAATCACTGTTTTGTTTAGTCAGTAATGAGATGAGTCAGGGAATCAGGATTGCCTTTTTAGGTATGTTAACCTAACCGCGGATTGGAGGATAACTTTTTTATGTTAATGCCTACTGACGCTTCATGGATCAGTACAAAAAATATAACAAGTGTGTCCACAGCTTTGCTCTTGTGGAATAAATACCTATTATCATTCCACGGGAACGGTTAATTCCATCTAGAATATGCTATCTACATTCCGAATAATGATCTGCTGTTTATGTGAATATTATATAACGAAATAAAAGTAGTTTTACGCCTACGTTTATATTTACGTTGCTTGCAATTAGTATTATTTTGTTAGTTTTGCCTGTTTGTTTTTTTGAGCGGTGTACATTTCTTTGCCCACTTAGCGTGGCCGAACTTGCGGCTTGACTGATTTGAAATATCAAGATATAAATCATCATCATCTTGCTCTTATCCCAATTATTTGGAGTCGACGCAATATGTCATCTTCCTCCATACAGTCTTATCAGACGTCATCTCTGCAGTCACTCCCTGTCTATCCATATGATGCCTCACGCAGTCCATCCATCTTTTCTTTGGTCTTCCTTTACCCCTAAAGCCTTCAACATATAAATATTAAATATTTACTTGAATGTTTAGTTGTTATAGCAGCAACAGAAATACATCATTCGTGGAAATTTCAACTATCAAACTATCACGGTTCATGAGATACAGTCTGGTGATAGACAGACAGTCAAAACTCAAAGGGTAAAACGTGACCCTATTACTAAGACTCCAGTCTTAGTAATAGGGTCACGTTTTACCCTTTGAGTATGAAACCCTAAAAATGATGAGCGAATTAGGTTTCTTGTTGGCTTTTCTCAATTCACGCCTTAAATGAATAATTTATAAGTGGCCTTATATATATGGCTTTATTGTAAATGATTTCTTTTGATTGGACAGAGATGACAGATAATAATATAAAATCTATATCCATTTTCGTATATAGTCGTGAAATAACTGTTCGGTACTTTATTTGTATAGTACCTATACTTGTTTCGCCATGTAGGTACTTACAGTTTAAAGGTAGTGGCGGCGAGTGTACGCTCGTATGGAATTAGATCTAAAACTGGATAAACGTCGCCGATTCTTCAACGCACTCACTAGGGTTGGCAAACTTGAATGTTGATATTAATATTATATGAACTGTAAGCTGCTAGTTTACTGTCTTTTGGTAATATTTTAATAAATTTCTAATATATATCAAAGTATTTATTCAGTGTTGGGCTAAAGCCGTCTTCAACAATAGTTGCAAGAGAAGGAAACTATTCTTACCCATCATTGTACTTCTAGGTGTCGCAAAATATGACTAAGGAATATACTATGCATATAACTGATAAATAGTACACAGATTCATGGCAATTTTTTTGTAGTCTTCACAAAAAAGAAAAAGAATAATTATTTGAAAAAAAAAGGACGCTACTGGATTTAAAAAAAAAAATTGTGTGACATATAATACAATGACTACAGCGGTATGTTACCAAATGCCACTTTTGACTGAGGCCCTGGCGGAGGCCTACCGGCTGCGTGTTGTGGTGCGGGCCGACGGCGACGGCGAGAAGGGTCCGTAAGGAGACTGGGCAAAGCACTGGAAGTGGCGCGAAGGGGAGTCCTCCAGCAGTGGGACTCTGGAGGCGCTTGCACCGTATCTAGACCGCTGGATTAATAGAAGGAACGGCAGCCTAAGCTTTAGGACGGTGCAGATACTTACCGGACTCGGGGTCTTCGGTAAGTATCTGCACAGAATTGGAAGAGAAAGAACGAGTGTGGCGCGCCAGTAGATGATGCGCGTCATACTTTAGAGATATGCTGCGCCTGGGGTCCCCAGCGCCACGTCCTCTCGGCCATCATTGGGAGAGAGCTGTCGCTGTCGACCATCATCTCGAAGATGCTTGACAGTGACAGGTGCTGGTCGTCGCAGGCCTTCTTTTGTGAGGCCATCATGAAAAGGAAAGAGGCCGCGGAGCAGGAACGTGAGGCGCTTGCGCCAACTGACTCGCTCCGCTGCTGGCGGCTTGGGGAGGAGAAGGCGCTGTTATGCGCACCTCCTCCCACCGCCTTGAGGGACAATAGGAAGTAGCCAGAAGGCAAAGCGTTGGAGTGCTAGGGATCGAATGTCAGTAGACGATCTCTCCGGCGCCCCGTAAAAGCGTGGAATGGGCGTCTTGGGTTTTAGTGGGTATTCCGGTCGGGCTTTAGCTGGCCGGCGAGTCTCACACTCAAGTCTGTCAGTGACGGGGGATAGCGCGTAAATGTGTTTCCACAGCGGAAAAAAGAACACTTTTAATATAAGTTTAAAAATTACTGTTTATAAATTACTATATTTGTTTATAGAAGTCGATATATATATATATATCACAGCACCACCTGAAAATCTGGATCTAAATCAATGTGGATAGTATATAAACCTTCTCCGTGTAAAAAAAAATTATACATAAAAAATATCATAATGATCGATCAAACAGTTTCTGAGTTTAGATATACAAACATCCTCTTTTATAGATGTAGATCAATTTTTAACAATGAAACATTGTGAGGAAAGGTGCATCTCTAGGATCTATATAAAAATATTGGAGATGTGTGATTCGGAGAGCATCTTGGATTAACTGTCCTGGCTACAAAGTAGTTGTTGGGGAGAACCCCCATTATCATAATTATCATTAGACTATCCATCGTCTACTATTGGACGTAGGCCTGCCCATTAAAGGGAATGACAATTATCACACTGCACTGACGTGCTGGAGTCGCTGTAAGTTTCTTTAGCCTGTTTTAATGAACCTCACTGTAAAGTAAGGGAGGATCATATATTGCGGTTTTAATTGATATCTTGCCATCAGTCCCCTATCATCTGCTTTAATCCTGCACAAATTACTGCACAAATGGCGTAGTGGTTGAGATACTAACTTCCCATACCAGTGTGCTAAGGTTTCGATTCCTACTCAGAACAATACATTGTGTGATCCACAAATTGTTGCTGATATTTTTTTAATATCTAAATATATTTTCCAAAAAATTACTAAAATCATACTAGCGAGCATTAGAAATATCATTCCATATTCGTCTTTTATAACATCCATAACCCAGGTGATGGTTTGTGTTCGTACTCCATCCCCACACAGAAAAAAAACAAAAGAAAATAGTGCCAGTACATTTCAATATCAAATCCACTAACCATAAAGGCTTTCAGGTATATCTGTAGGAGAATTCTTGGTAATATTTAGCTGCTTTTCAGATTATCGTGATTATAGTGATTGTGGTGTAAGCCCTGCTTGTGTCGGAGGGCGAGGGCGCATTCCTCGGTCAGCGTTTATTGCATTCCTCTTGTAAGATGTGCTGAAGTGCGTTGTACGTGATAACATCGCACTATGCCGACGTACGAAGCGAAAACGCAATACGAATTTATTTTAATATTGTTAGGATTATAATTTGAATGAATATGTATTATACAATAATACATTTGTTAGTGGTAGGACCACGCTGTTGACAGTTCTCTGTCTACAGCCGCAGGCCGGTCCGTCCAGGGTAGTACCACACTCTCACAGAAGATTGACGTCTGAGTAATAGCAATGTTCTATTGCGCTTCGTTCAGTGAGTGGGAGAGCCGGAAGTCCAACAGGATGGGTTTGAGGTCTGTATTGGTAGGCAGCGGTCTAGCTATACCTTTGGTATTGCAAAGATCCATGGGCGGCAGTAACACTTCCCATCAAGTATGCTGCATGCTGAGGCCTCGTGTGACCGGACCGGGGAATAGTCCGGTCACCCGACGCGAGGCCACCGCGTGAGGACACCTCGAGAGGAAGCCCCAAGGGTAAACCGCCGGGCGGGCCACCGAAGACAAAGATCGGGTCCCATAGTCCGCCGCAAAAAAAAAAAAGAAAAGGTGTGCTGCTTGCTCGTTCGCCACCATTAATTAGCAATAAAAAAAAAGAAAATAAAAGTGGTTGTTATCTTTATTTTTTTTTGTGTGTCTTAGTTGTTAGCCTCAGATGGTTATGACAACTTTACCCGGACTGTGGGTGAGCGCTGAGGGCTCTCAACCCGAGGTTTTTTTCTTCATGTTTATTACCTATATATATATATATATATATATATATATATATATATATATATATATATATATATATATATGTTTCACAGATTATACAACGTGGATATACAGCGCGGCTCCGAGGCATTGTTGTAGAATTTAGTCTTAAGTTTTTCTTATTTGAAGTAAAACTATTTTTACGAATTCCATAGCGTTTGTATATGATCTTTAATTTTTCAACGCTTGTAATTCTCATGTAAACATTACAAATACATAATTATTTTTCTTATTTTTTCTTTATAGTGATGTTAAGCAGAGAAGCTGTGTGGTAGCAGCTACAAATACTATAAACCCTTAATTTGCTCGTGGATGTCGTAAAAGACGACTAAGTGCCTTATAACGACCTGGGCCAACTCCATCTGATGCTGTTTGGTCAACAATTACATTCCCAAGGAGGGTTGACGTCTGACAGGCGGCCGGTCATAAAACTATTGCCAATAACTTTTACAAAAAAAAAAAAGAGATAAAGCTCGGTAGGCTCAGTCATCCAGATATTTTGCTTAAATATTAGTTACGTCATTTTATAATTAATTAAAAAGTTTAAAGATTAAAAAAAAACACAAGATTTAAAATCTATCAATAGAAACGATAGTGATAGCCCTATCGCAATATGTCAACACAAACAATGATCTAGTCGCGTTTGGATCGAACCGTTTTACCATCGTCCGTCCACATCGGTCCGTCTGGAGAGTCCCCCACAAAAACGCGCTCGCTCACCATATTTGGTGAGGTCTAATGAGCTTAATGGACCACGGAGGGACGAGGACATCGCGATCCCACGGCTACATAAGACTTTTTTACTTAACAACTCCTTTTTGGAGAATAACTCTAGCTTTTATAGTTTGAACAATTCTGTTATGGCTTGTTTATCATTTATTTTGACTGAGAAAATATAGATGCGTGGTTCTGTTATCATAATTAAATATAATATGAGTGAGTTGTTACATTAAACAAGTATTTGAAAAAAAAAACTACTTTTACGCATTCTATCACTTTTGTATTTAATTTTTAATTTCCCGACGTCTCGAACACTTTACAGTGATCATGGCCACGGGAGGACTGAAGGTCCTCCCATGACAAATTTAAAATGTGTAACACTCGCATAAATATTAGAAATCATTATTAAACAAGTAACTGAAGATCGGCACGGAAACGTGGTCCCTAAATGTAGGCCTCATAACCAAGCTCAAAGTCACTCAGCATGCTATGGAGCGGGCTATGCTCGGGATTTCTCTGCGAGGTAGAATCCGAAACACGGAAATCCGCAGAAGAACGGGTGTAACCGACATAGCACGAAGAATTAGCACGCTGAACAACCGACCGCTGGAGAAGAAAGGTTCTACAGTGGCGACCACGTACCGGACGACGCAGTATAGGACGCCCAACTAGGTGGACAGACGACCTGGTGAAGATTGCTGGGCGTGGTTGGATGCAAGCGGCACAGGACCGCACTCTGCGGCGTTACATGATGGAGGCCTACGTCCAGCAGTGGACGGACGAATAGGCTGAAATGATGATCATGATGAATGATGAACTGAAGATCTGTGTAGTAGACTAGACTATTAAGTAAGTTGTAAACAACTGAAGAAGTTGTAAAAGTATCATCTCCGATGTTCTTAAATTTTATTATCATCATTATCACCATCATTTTAGTTAATATAGGTTCCACTATTTTTATTATCATTACCATAATTTTTATGACCATAATTTTAGTTAATATAGGTCGCATTGTTGAGTTCAAGCCTCCTCCGTTTGGATGGGAGAATGACCACAGCACGCTGGTCAGACGTTTTGGTAAAACGTTTTATTTCTTCAGAAAATTCGCATATTTTAAGACAATTTTGGTCTTTATTGAAGCCTCATCTGATGATCCCATTGTGTGTTTTATGGCAAACATACGTACTTAATCACTGCTGGTCTTAGGCATATTTATGGTGACGCTTAGTATACGCAGTTCTTACTGTTATAAATAGGCGAGAGTATTGCTGCCACTGCACCGTAGTCCAGAAATTGGTACTGATCCGATTGGAGATGGACAGTTTTTGGAGTCGCAGCTTTTAGAGTTGAGCTGGCTGTATCTATTAGTACATCATGCACTAATAGTAACAGTACATCTTTTAGTCAAATCGTGGGTTCATCCAGGTTGAAGCATTGTTTTTTAAACTAATAAACGTCCTTCTAGTGTGTCTATAGCTCAACGAAAAAATAGTTGACCTTTTTTTTGTGACGCTGTGGAAACGTCTTTGCGCGCTAACCCCTGCCCGCCGATGTCGTGACGGGAGGGAGTGTGGGACTCGCCGGCCGGCTAGTCCGACCGGAATACCCACTAAAACCACAGCGGCCCCCTTCCGCGCTTTTACGGGACGCCGGAGAGATCGTCTACTGACATTCGATCCCGACGCCCCAACGCTTGGCCTTCTGGCCACGCCCAGTCGGTCCTCAAGGCGATGGGAGGAGATGGGCATAACTGCGTCTCCTTCTACCCAGCCGCCAGCGACGGAGTGATTCAGCGGGCGCTAGCCTCTCGCGTTCCTGCTCCGCAGCCTTCTTTCTCTCCATAATGACCTCACAGAAGGAGGCCATCGTCTCCCAGCACCTTTCGCTGTCGAGCATCTTTGAGATGATGGTTGACAGTGACAGGTCTCCTCCAATGACTGACGTCAGGACGTGGCGCTGGGGCCCCCAGGCGGGGCATACCTCCAGAGTGTGACGCGCATCATCTACTGGCGCGCCACACTCGTGACATCCTGGGGCCCCTTCTCTTCCAATTTTATGCAGGTACTTACCGAAGACTCCGTGTCGGGTAAGCACCTGCACCACCCTGAAGGTTAGGCTGCCGTGCCTCCTACTAATCCAGCGGTGGAGATGCGGCGCGACCGCCTCCACAGTCCCCCGCCCTGCTACAGGGGACTTCAGATCCTCCCGCCACCGCCAAATGACTCCCCTTCGGGCCACTGCCAAAGCTCTGCCCAGTCTCCTTGCGGAGACTTGCACGCCGTCGGCGCGCGCCACAACGCGCACCCGGTAGGTCTCCTCCAAGGCCTTAGCCATATGCGGCCAAGGCGGGTCGCCCGCCAACAGTGTCGCTGCAATCCAAGACACCGTACGGTAGCCTCTAATGGCCCTCACCGCCATGACCCTCTGCGGACGTCGCAGGAGGGCCCTATTGCGGGCAGTGAGAGACTCCGACCAAATAGGGGCACCATAGAGTGCCATAGACCGCACAATTCCGGCGTACAATCGCCGGCAGGACGATCCTGGACCGCCAGTGTTCGGCAGAAGCCTACCTAGAGCCGCGGCCGCCTTCACGAGCTGCAGGACGAGCTGGGCAAAGTGTGGCCCAAAATTCCATGTAGGGTCTAGTTGGAGACCCAGATATTTCATCTGGGGCCGCACCAGTACGGCAACCCCTGACACACTGATTTGTGCTCCTCGGGGGAGACGTCGACGTGGGCCATGAAATAGGAGGGCCTCGGTTTTCTCCACTGAGACCCTCAGGCCCAACATACCGATCCGGCCTACGACGAGCGCGACTCCCTCGCGTGCCAATCGGGCAGCCCCCCGGAAGTAGGGCCTCCTCGCCGTGATGAGGGTCCGCATCCGCCTAGCAGATGAACCCCATCCTGAAAAGAAGCCGACCCTGTAAGAGCCAGTCGAATTCGACGTTCCACAGAATCGGACCGAGGACCGATCCCTGTGTGTGTGCCAGCCTCCCAGAGCACGTGCCTCCGTGGAGGAGGAGAGGGCCACTTCCATTCCTCGGTCGTTGATATGCGGAATGGAAGTCTCCACTTCCACCACCGACCGAGGAGCCATTCTAGGGGGAACATGTCCCATAGACCGCGGGAACAGTTCTCCCATTAGCCTCGGCAGAAGATCCGAGTGCATCGTCTCGATGATGGGGGCGCCATAGGGGCGGAGCTTATTCCGCGCCCGTTGGTATGGGCGCCCCCACAGATCCCCGTCGAGGTCCGCGAGCATCTCTTCACGGGCCCTCTCCTTCGCCCGGCTGATGGCCAGCTGCAGAGTCTTCTTCCTTGACTTATATTCCGTCCGCAGCTGACCCTCTAGGACGGCATCCAGGCTGGCCCGTTGACGGCACCGGAGATTGGCAATCTCGGGTGACCACCAATACACCTGTCGACGCGGTGGCTTCCGCCGTGCCCTCGGCATCGCCGCATCACATACTGCCTCGAGGGCGTTTCTGAACTGGCTTGCGAGCCCCTCCCTCTACGTTCGTGGACAGTCGTCCTGTCATGCCCCAGCGCTGTACTATGGCAGACTCCCGGGTCATATCCATGTCGAGCTGGCCTATAGCCCATTTTGGGAGTCCGCCTCTTCTTCCGCGCCGGGGCCCTTGGGGTCCCCTGGGAGTGGAGATCTCGAACCGTATGTAACGGTGGTCCAAGAGAGTCTCCACCCCTTCTTCCACTCTCCAGTCACTCACCTCACGAGCGACACCGGGGGAGACGAACGATAGGTCCACCACGGACCCACCCCGGTGTCGCACGCAAATGTGAACCGTCCCTCTGTTAAGGAGAGACAGACCGGAGAGCAGGGACCACCTCTCAACGGCCTTGCTCTTGACGTTTGTGGCGGGGTTCCCCCACGCACGAGACTTCGCATTGAAGTCGCCGAGGACAACAATTCTGCTCGGCGACTGACGACGAACCACGGAACTGACGGAATGCAAGAATATCTGGAACTGCGCCAGTCCGCGGTTGGGGGAAAAGTAAACGCCAATAATAGCAAAGTCTCGCCACCCCACCACCACATAACCGTTGCCCCTCTCGAATGTAGAGAGGGGAGGGCCAGCACCTCGCGACAGGACTGCTACAACTTCCATATTATCCCCCACCCAATTGGGTGAGTGGGGGACAAAGTAGGGCTCGCTGGCCACACACAAGTCTATATCCCACTCCGCCATGGACTGCAGTAGCAGGTTCTTGGGCCACCTTTCCTATACTTTTCGATGGACAGGCTCGACAGAGTCTCCCCCCCATCGTGTGCTCCTCTGGTTTGCCAGCAGTTGAGCACACCGCGCAACGCGGTGTTGCCATGCATGCGGCCGATTTGTGCCCGCTGTCGCCGTACCTGTAACAAAGTGCAGAGCGGTCAACAGCAGACAAACACAGCGGTGCCGTATGTCCCGACTCCAGGCACCGGTAACACCTCAGTGGGAGGGTTTCCAGCACCTGGACGCCAGCCGAGCTCTAGCCGACCAGCAGTCTTCCGGCGTCGGCAAGCAGGTGCTTGCCGACGCCGGAAGACAAAAACAAAGGCAAAGGTGCGTCACAGCTGCGAAGGTTCGCAGCTGTGACGCACCTTTGCCATACCCATGCCGCGGGGCCCACGCTGGACTGGTCCGACCTGGACATCCGTGGCATCACAACCACATGCACGAGTAACCGCTGCACGGATTTTCTCCTCAGTGGCGGAGTCGTCCATTCCGGTCACCCAGATATCAGTCCGTTTAACAGGGTGGACGACATCCACCATACCCGCAAGTGCCGTGCGGAGATTTTCCGCCAGCTTGTCTGCAACCTCCGCTGACTGGGACTTGGGCAGCTGAAGGACTCTAGCCCCAGTCACCGAGTGCCTTACTTTGAGGCCCACCTTGATCCCCATCCCCTGGAGATCTACTCCTTGCTCGGCGCGAAGCATCGCGTCCGCGTATGTCACTCCCTTCTTTTCCGCTTCCGGCTGTAGTTTTAGAATTACAACCGGTGAGCGCGGAAGAGCGAGTGCCGACTTCAGCTTCCTTTGCGCCATAGCAACCGGATTGGGAGTCGCGGAGGGCGCAGCAGCCGCCGAGGGCACTGCAGGAGGGGAAGACTTCTTTCCCTTTCCCTTTTTGACTACTGTGACCCAGCTGTCTGCGAGTGCAGGCTGGGCCAATGGAGCCACCCTTGAGGGGCCAGGTACCGGCTCGACAAGGGGCACCGGTGCCGCTGTACGGGCAGTGGCAGTATTCTTAGGGACTTAAGTAGAGAGGACTTTAAGTCCTCTATCACGTCCACCTCTGGCGCGTACAAAGGTGCAGACTTCACCGACTTCGAGGCCCGTATCTCTTCAAACTGCCTTTTATGGGCCTTGATCTCCTACTTTAAAGACTCATTCTCCTTTCGAAGCCGGGTGATATCCTTGCGGAGCGCGAGCAGGTCGTTAGCTCCGGGACGCACTAAAAGGGCATTGATACAGGCCATCATGGCCTCCGCGCTCTTCTCAATTTTCTGGTGCGTCCCTTTGAGATGCCCAAAACTTCTAACTGCCCGTTGTATTTCGGCCATCTTGCCGTATCCGTAGCCCTGGATGGCTGCCGGCTCCAGCGTAGCCAGCTCATCTTCTTTAAAATTGCCACCAGTTGCTGAGACCATTGAGCAGACACTACCAGTATCTGAGTGACTATCATCACCGTCCTCCGCTGCCTGATCTTTACAGGCCAACTTCTTACGGGCCCGGGAGAGGCCAGCTTCATGGCCCTTGGCCTTCCCTTTTCCTCTCTGTGCCGTGCTTATTTTTTGACCTGGGCTCCGAATCACCATCGGAGACAGACCTAAAAAACTGCAGACTCAGAGAACTGCCAGTTCTTTTGCTGGAGCGTAAGACACGACTATTCTCACGCAAAGGGTGCGTGGGCGGGGGCATGATCACACCAGATGCCTCACCTTCACTCTCTATCGGCCTCGACTCCGGGCTAAGCGCCTCCTTCGCATCCGCGCTATGCGCCTCCTTCACATCCGCGCTAAGCGCCTCCTTCAGTCTTTTTTATTAATTGCGTTTAAGTTTAAAGATTCCATAAGAGATCCCACAAGTACGGGGTAAATAAAAGTCCACTTGAGCAGGTACCCCTTTGCCCAGGTAACCCGATTTAGTATACCACGGAGATCGGGAGGTATCCGTGGTTTGACCTCTAGCGGGTTGAGTAACTCCCCAACCACCCACAAGGGGGCGCCCCAAGGCGGTTGGTCGACGCCTTGGGACTTTGAGGTTTTTTTAGAGTAGTGTACTCCACCAATTAAGGCAAGCCCCTCACCTTCCGGCGAGTTCGCCGACGGTGGCCGAAGCCTGGCCGACGTGTCTCCACGAACAGTCGTCCCCGCTGCCTGAGACCTGCGTCGCCACTACTCGGAATAAGTCCAAGATGCCGACCAGGCCCTGCTGCCATTTCTGGCTCCTTCCCTACGCCTACGGCTTCTGTCAAAAGACACTCGTAGACCCTAACTCCATGTCAGTTATCTGCCACCAGCGAACGCTCCCGAAGCAATTGGTCCAGGGGCGATCGCTGGGCCCAGGGTCCACCACAGGGAGGTTACTGACGTCGCACCCCAAAAAAGAATAGTTGACCTAATATACCACCCCAATCTGATGGGTTTATAAATAATTTGATTTTGGGTTTCTCTTCACTTCTAGGATTATCCAGTTAGATCCTTTAATCGTTTACAACAGCCGCAGGAAAGAAAGCGTGGGGTACGATGTCAGAAACCTCCACGCGGTGTACCCTGGGTGCGGACGGCGGTCCCCAGTTCTTCTGTTGTACTGTCGTCCGTAGCGAATATCTGGCGCTTCGCTCCTAGCCTTCTATCCGTAGAAGGTGACCGGACGCGAATCCGCGACGGGCTCAGTCACTCATTCATTTGAGGGCTGGGCAGGCATGTGCCACCGCCACCGTCGTCAAATCGTAAACCTGATTCTTTGCTTGTCTTAGTTTCAGGAGCGAGGGTCTTGGCTTAACCGCCCGGACCGCGAGGAAGACAACCTCTATAAAGAATTTCGAATGTACATTCGAATTCGGAAATCACCCACAATCTTAAGTTTTGGCGTGCGGCGAGAAGATGCATGGCAGATGGGTTGTTCTGTTCTTAGCACGCTCCAGCCAGGGTACCGGCTGCCCCCCTGGTTGGTAAATGTAGGCTTGCCCGGGTACAGGGATCTCTGCCCGGGTCGACGTCATAGTTTCTCCCACACTCGTGGGTTTTATCATGGAAACTTTTTTAAAAAATAATATTTACGATGGGGATCATGATGATTCCCACCTCAAGGCCCGGTCATGCCAACGCAAAACTGACCAAAACGACGCCTCGTCCTCGGGACTCGAGGCGTCCGCCGAGGGTCCGGCACAGCACATGGAGGCCCAAACAACACCGAAGCGGAGGTCGCCCAGGAGGAGCCGGGGGAAGACCTCCAGCTTCAAACGGCGATTGGAGGAGCGGCGAGCGCGCAGAAAGGCTGCCGCCGCGGAAGCGAGGAAGGACGGCGGTAGAGCCGAAACGGAGCCGTCGACGGACGAGGGCGACAGCGATGTCGCAGAGCCGTCCGGGGAAGATGGGGGTGGCGGTTCTACCGCCAAAATGGACGAGGGCGGTGACATTCCCGCAGGGCCGTCCGAGAAGGATAGCGGGCCGGCTGTTGAAACCCCCGCCAGGTCGTCAGCGCGTCTTGTGGCAAAGAGCCCGGCGGCGACAGTGACAACGCTGACGACCAAGGAGAAGGCCCTCCCCTCGCAGGTGAGGAAGCGCCGCCTAAGTAAGGGTGGCAGCTCGGGTGCCGACTCAGAGGGGAGCGTGGCCAGCATGCCCCCACCTAAGGTGCCGGCTTCCTGAAGAGGGCGAGGGGCCTCGGGAGAGGAAAGGGCGGCGGCGGTTGCTGCCCGCGCCAACGGCGACCCCCCCGACCTGCGGGCCGAAAATGCCCGCCTTAATGGCGAGATGTCGGCCTACCAATAAATAAAAAAAAAAAAAAAAAAAAAAAAAGCGCCAGTGACTGTCACCCCTCCAGTCTAATTCTTGATTAAAACCATCTTAAGTTTTAAGAGGAAATTTTCTATAAGGTTCACTCGCCATAGATTTTTAACGGTTAATAGCTTTTTTTTATTATTATTATTATTACAAACGGCTACGAGTATTTAACAGTACAATGCTGATGTTATCTTATTCTTGTTTTATTATCATCATTCTTAATCATTATTAAAGTTTTTAATTAAAATTTAAATAGTTTGTATTATAAACATAAAAATTATTTAAAACTATTCTGCCCCTTCGTGCGTATCCATGTTGAATACAAGAATTAATACAGAGGCAATAACTTTGTTGGATAATGTGTAGGTAGTAAAGTTGAAATATGCGTGTACACGTCTCTAAGAAACCTTCTCGAGGTAGAACTTATATATTATTTGTGATATAATTACGTATATGAGTTTATTATATTCTGAATATTTGTTGTGTTCTGTCTATTTTTTTTTGTTTTGTATCTTTTTTATGTTATGCATCTTTTGTACAATCTGCATTTTTGTTTTGTAATAAATTGCAATGCAATTACCATGGTACATATTTGGTTTCTGCATCTCTTTAATGTTCTGCATTTTTTGTGTTCCGCATTTTTTGTTTTGCATCTTTTTTATGTTTAGTGTTTTCTTTGTACAGAATACAACTTTTCTCTTTTCCATTGCTAATACGAATTTATTTATTACGGGTGCGCATCTTATTTTGTTGTATGGTAGCGGCTAAAAATACTACCAACCCTTACTTTGCTCGTGGATGTCGTAAAAGATGACTAAGAGCCTTATAACGACCTGGACCAACTCCATCTGATGCCGTTTGGTCAACAATTACATTCCGAAGGAGAGTTGACGTCAGGCAGGCGGCCAGTCATAAAATTATTCCTAATAACTTTAACAATATGTACATATTGTATCGAGCCCAAGTAATTGGGATAAGAGTAGGAGAATGACGATGGGTACGGATCTTATTATATATTTAGTTAATCGATCAACATGAAATTTTGTCTATACGTTTTCAGAACTATAGAACAATGAGGAAATATATTAATTTTTTCCAAAAAAAAATAAAACTATCATTAGAAAAGAAACTGCGATAATAATTAATCCTTACTAATATTTTAAATGCGAAAGTAACTCTGTCTGTCTGTCTGTCGCTCTTTCACGCCAAAACTACTGAACCGATCTAAATGAAATTTGGTACACAGATAGTTTAGAGCCTGATAAAGCACATAGGCTACATTTTAATGCAAAAAAGGGTTGTAAAGGGGGATGAAAAGTTGTAAGGAATTATCATCACTTCTAAAACCAGAAGCTTGAAACTTATTTTTAGTATATTGATTAGATATAAATAAATATGACATTAAAATATCATAAAAAATTTACCCTCATATATATATAATAAAAATAGTGGATGAAAACCTTTGGGAAAGTAACCTTTTACGTGGGCGAAGCCGCGAGCAGAAGCTAGTATATAATATATTCACAACGATACAGTAAAGTAATTCTACGCGTACAATAAAATCGCTATCCTGCTGTAACCTAATACAAAATGTCTAAACAAAACGTCATGACGTGACTACGTTGGACGCGCAGTCGCATATCTCTGCCGCACTAGCCGGTAGTGTGACAAACATTTATTGATATTTGTGGACATACTCTTAGTATTATTTTCAAGTCCAAATGGTTTTTACTATAACAAAAATTGTAACTAATTAAACAATTGTATTAACGGTTTGGATTAGAACTATAAACATCACATTTGGATGAAAGCAAAGTTATGCTTTGGTTTTTCATTATTCCTCAACTCAAGACTGACAATAATAGGTTAGGCCTTATAAAATAAAATTTTCAAAATCTTCGTCCCACTTCCCACGCTAAGTGGGTTCGGCACAACATTTTCTTGCTCTCTAGATACTTCTATCAGGCGTCATATCTGCACTCACAACTTTCACACACATATCCTCGTTTACACAATCCATCCCCCTCTTTTTGGGTCACTCACGATTCTTACATCCATTCACACGCATATTGATAACCCTCCTTGTTACATGCCTTTCATTCCTCCCCATCACGTGTCCATACTAAGACAATCTCGCGTTATTAAATAAAAATTCCAAAATGCCACTGGTAAATAATATATAGGCCATAAATCTTTATATTTATAATAGTATCGTATTGATGTTTGAAAGTTACGCGAGTATTAAACGGCTAAAACTATTTTTATGGCTTTTATCGCCTGTCACGATGTTTTTAATACTTTTATAATTTATGAAATCTTCTAATACACATGTTAGTCTTCTCATTTTATTGTGTCTATTGCCTGAATAGCTAAAATTTGGTTGAATTATATTTTTTTCGTAAACTATAAACTTAATTGTACATTACTACGGTTAGGTTAGGTTAGGCATGCAATTGACACATAAGGCATAAATTTTTTATCGTGTATAATTTATAACATATAAATTTAATAAGATATTACATAAAAATTTAATTTTATTTTACACTATTTAATATTAAATATTTGACTATGTTCATAGTTATATGTCATTTTTATTAGCCTGTTTCCGTGTGGTGACGGAGTAAGAATACAATTCACCACCCCTATCTTACCCGTGGGTTATCATAAAAGCCGACTAAGGGATAAAATATACATATAATCTTTATGCAAGAGAAGGAAAACTCGAAATAAAACCCTATACCAACACGTCTGACCAGCATGGTGTAGCAGGTCAATTTCCCTCCTAGTGTGGAGGGGGCTCGATCCCAGCAGTGGGACATATGAGCTGATATGATGATTACTCTTACATATTCCTTAAAATTTAGGAGTCGTTATGCAAGTGGAATATTCAATTATTCCTCAAAAAGTTAGCCTTCCAAAACTAACTTTCGGAGTTATTTATTGCCTAAAATAGAGACAATGAGGACTTAAAATCCATATGTCGTCTTAGATCATATGTTGTCTTTCCTGGGCTTGGGCCTCCTCCACAATAAGAAGGAAATTGATCATTGAATGGAGTGTTGGATTGCCCTTTCTTGGTGGGTTTTGGTTGGTAGGATCGCCTAGCTGTGCCCCTGGTATTTTAAAGTTCACGAGTGGCAGTAATACCTATTAGGTTTGCTGCTTGCTCGTTTGCCACCATAACCAATAAAAATGTTTTCTTACTTCATCACGACATGGAGCATATGTCCTGTCAAATCTCTAATATATGGATACCTTATTCTTTGCTGCCAATTAGTCGGTCTAGTGTTCATTTCGACGCTTTATGCGAATGAAACGAATGCAAATTTTCATTCACCGATACGGTCTGTGGGACACCTCATTTAAATAAAGGTGTCTGTAAGAACAGGTCATCAAATTAAAGAGCTTTTGTGAGATTGTGGATATTGGAGTTTTATTTAAATTGAATACAGGTTTGGTTTTAATGAAATTTAAAATATTATTACAAATATTTTTTTTGCCCTTTGCCATGTAATTCGAATGATATAAATATACTACTGATAATTTGTAGACGCCAAGCTGAAGCTTGAGTTCGATTATGCATTGTTTTTGGGTATTTTTTTTAGCAATGTAATAGTGCTACAAACCCTGTGGTCCCCACACTGTTGACAGTTTTCTGTCTAAAGCCGCGAGCCAGTCCGTCCGGAGTAGTAGATACTACACTCTCGCAGAAAATCGACGTCTAAGCCACTGCTCAATGTGCTGCTGTGCTTCGTTCGGTGAGCGAGAGAACCGGAAGCCCAAATTTCTTAGTGGAATAAAGGCCATGATCGTTAACCACTTTGGGGATAATGGTCTCAAAAGCAAGTTGCAGAAAATCCTAACTACACTTTATATATGCCTGATCATCATCGCATTCGAATCCACGATCATAAAATAGCAGTAGATGCTTAAGGTTTTTTTGCTCAAGGCTTACTGTATAGATATATTAGTTATTATATAGTTGTTCATCATCATTCTCCTCCTCTTATCCCAAGTACTTCAGGTCGATACAATATGTACTCTTCTTTCATAGTATATATTGTAAAAGTTATTGGCAATAGTTTTATGACCGGCCGCCTGCCAGACGTCAACCCTCCTTGGGAATGTAATTGTTGACCAAGCAGCATCAGATGGAGTTGGCCCAGGTCGTTATAAGGCTCTTAGTTATCTTTTACGACATCCACGAGCAAAGTAAGGGTTGGTAGTATTCGTAGCCGCTATCACACAGCTATTATACAGTTGTTATCTTAATAAATTCTTATACAGTGAAATAAAAGTTTGATATAACACACCAAAGAATTTGTCGTAATCACCACTGATATGAAATGGTTATTTATTACTCTTGGTAGCAAACAAGCAAGCAGCACACCTGATAGCAAGTGTTACTGCTGCCTTTGCAATACTAAGGGTACAGCTAGGCCGCTGCTTACCAATGAAAATCCCAAACTCACCCAGGAAGTTGCGTTTCTGGCTCTCTCCCTCACCGAACGAGGCACAGGAGCACATTGATACTGCTCAGGCGTCTATTTTCTACAAGAGTGTGGTACTACCCCGGACGGACCGGCCCGCGGCTGCAGACAGAAAATTGTCAATAGCGTATTCTACCACTATTGGGGTTGACGAGTTTCAGGTTGGTTTCATACATATCTATCCTATCATAGTCCTGTTATCCTTTTTTTTTTCTTGTGTGTCGGTCTGATGCTAACAAGCCTCAGACTGCTATGACAACTTTACCTGAACTATTGAGCACTGAGGTCTCTCAACACGAGTGTTGTTGTCCATTCTCATGATGATATATAAAGCGATTTTTAAGCCTCATATAGCGTCTCTGCCATGACACACTCGTCCCATCAAAAATATCCGCGATCCGACGTCCTCGACATTTACTGACGGACTCTGACGATTCGATCACGATCGCTCAAAAAAGAGCATAGACGGCCCGCGCGGCCATAAAACTTAAATATCCGCGCCTCCGCCTCCGCCGCCGGGGTCGGATAACGCGACGCTAAAAAGTCACTAACTCAAACGTGAGCACGCCAACTTTACTATCAGCGATGCCCCAAGCCGAGGTCCATTCTCCACGGGTAGCTCCTTTGGGTGATGTTGCTTAAAGTTTTTACCGGGTTGAGAGCCCTCAACGCTCACCCATAGTCCGAGTTAAGCTGTGAGAGCCATCTGCGGCTAACAGCTAAACGACAGACACATAAAAAATCACCTCACATAGCATAAAATAAGAGGCGGTAAAACATTTCATTCTTAATCCATTACCATACCACATAAACTATTAACACTTCTGTATTCCCTTTCAAGTATTTAAGCTTGAGCATTTAATCAATATAAATTCAATTAATCTAAGAAATTAATACTATTTTATGTTATTTTAATGAAACAATACGATGTTAATTTATACGTATCGTGAACCGATGGCCGCGATAATGAACGGGTGCCGTGTGGTCCTAATGAGGTCCCACAAACCCCTGTACAAGTTGTTATTAGCGCAGTCCGTGTTTACTTTGTACTAACCTAATTGGATATTTGACTACTATCAACGTACTAATTTATTAATAATACTAGCTTCTGCCCGCGGCTTCGCCCGCGTAAAAGGTTACTTTCCAAAAGTTTTTCATCCCCTATCTTTATTTTACCCCTTAAGGATAAGTTTTTTTACAAAATTTTAATGTCATATTTATATTTCTCAATAGCCTTTTTTTTTTTTTTGTTTTTTTTTTTTTTTTTTTTTTTTTTTTTTTTTTTTGCGGTGGGCCATGGACGTCGCACCCCGTCAAGTCGGTCCGGGGTGACGGAAGAGGCGGCGCGCAACCCCATTGACCCACCCTGCAAGCACCTCTTCTTCGCCGTGCGAGCGGGCCACCGGTACCCGATTTTTGTCTTCGGTGGCCCGCTCGGCGGTATGCCCTCTCGGGCTCCTCTCCTGTCGACGCCTCGACAGCTTTCGCCGTCAAGGCGTCGTCCTCACGCGGTGGCCTCACGTCGGGTGACCGGACAATTCCCCGGTCCGATCACCCGAAGCCTCGGTTAGGGCGGCATCAGGCGCAGGTATTCGCGCCTGCGCCGCCCCGGCCGCTGACGGCGGCCCGGGTCACGGGAATCCTCCCGGACTCGTTCCGCCGTCTCCTTCTGCGAGATGACAGCCTCGCAGAAGGCGGCGACCGCGTCCCAGTTCCTGACGCTGTCGACCATCGCCCTCGCGACAGCCGGCAGCGTCAGGTCGGCACCGATAACAGCGACGAGGTCACGGCGCTGCCCGTCCCAACTCGGACACACCTCAAGTGTGTGTCTCGCCGTGTCCTCGTCACTGCTGCAATGGTGGCAGGCCGGAGTCCACTCCCTATACGCGACCGTGTGCAGGTACAAACCGAAACACCCGTGCCCCGACAATACCTGCACCAGCCGAAAGGAGAGGACTCCGTGCCGCCGCTCCATCCATTCCATCAGTACGGGCCGGAGGGCCTCGACGGTAACGACACCGTGTCTTGGCCTCTCCAGCCGCGTAACCCAACGGGCGATGACGTCTCGGCGGGCGTCCTCGCGCCAGGTGGCTATCTCGCTCAACGATGGGGAGCCACCTTCGTCGCGCACTGAGGTAACCCGCCGGTAGAGTTCGGAGAGCATCTCCGCCTCTAGGTCCCACGGGGGTGTCCCGGCCAATAGGCACGCCGCCTCTGTCGACACCGTGCGGTACCCGCGAATGGCTCTGACCGCCATGGCTCGCTGTGGCCTTCACAGCACCGCCCTGAGCTGGGCGTTCAGAGCCCTCGCCCACACGGGTGCGCCGTACATGGCCATTGAGCGGATCACCCCCGCATACAGCCGTCGGCCCTCGAAACTGGGTCCGCCCACATTCGGCATGAGCCGAGAAAGGGCGGACGCCGCGCCGACCAGCCGGGGAGCAATTTGGCGAAAATGCTCCCGGAACCACCATCGCCCGTCGAGCACCAGACCCAAGTACCTCATATGGGCCTGGATACTGATGTGGATGGAGTTGACGACTAACGAGGCGCCGATGGGCAGCCTCACACGGGGCCCATGGAATAGTAGGGCCTCCGTCTTGTTTAGGGCCACCCTGAGCCCCAGCGCCTCGATTCGCCTGACCATCTCCTCGGTGCCGAGAGTGGCCAGGCTCGCCGCCTCTTCGAATGTCCTGCCCCGGGCTGTGACGAGCGTGTCGTCAGCATAGCAAATAACGCTCAGCCCGGGGGGGAGACTCCCTCTCAACGCCCAGTCGTACCCGATGTCCCACAGAGTCGGCCCCAGAACCGACCCCTGCGGAACACCGCACGACATGGGCGTCCGCACAATGTCGCCTGCGGGGCTCGCGTAGAGGACACTGCGCCCCTCCAAATAGTCTGCCACCAGCCGCCTGAGGTACAGGGGCACTCCATGGAACCGGAGCGCCTCCCTGATGCAGCTGAATGGCAGACTATTGAAGGCGTTGGTGATGTCCAACGACACCGCCAACAACACTTCTTTGCCGGCGACAGCCTCCGCGGCCGTCTGCCTCAGGCGTAGCAGGGCCCCGATGGTCGAACGCCCCCTCCGAAACCCAAATTGAGCGTCCGACAGATCGGGCCCCACCTCCTCCAGGTGCTGGACGATGCGGGCAGCGAGGACACGCTCCAGCAGCTTACCCACATCGTCCAGAAGCACAATGGGCCTGTAGGCCGACGGCGAATCCGGGGGCCGTCCCGGCTTTGGCAGGAGAACCAACCTCCCTTCCTTCCAGCACTCAGGGAACTGTCCAGACGTCAGACAGGCGTTGAACAGTCGCCTGAGGCGAGGTTCGAGATGCTCGAGGAGCAACGTCAACACCCGGACTGGGATTCCGTCCGGGCCGGGGGCTGTGGTGGCGGAACGAATCTTCGCCACGGCTGCCCCCACTTCCGACTCCGTCACGAGCGGAACACTCTCGACGGCCTCCCGGTCGTGATCTGGCGAAGCCATGACCGGGGGCGTGTGCTCCGACTGCCGCGGGAACAGCTCCTCGACCACTCTACGAAGGAGGTCGGGCTGGAGGGTCTCAGTGAGGGGGGGGCCCTGCGCGCGAAGCTTATTCAGCGACGCGCGATACGGGCGACCCCAGGGGTCACGGTCGAGACCGTCCAGCATCTCCTGCCAACTTGCGTCCTTGGCGGACCGGATGGCCAGCCGAAAGGCGGTACGCGCACTGCGGTACGCCTCGTACAGCTGGCCCTCCCGCTCAACATCGCGGCGTCGCCGCCGACTGCGGGTGTAGGACCTTCGGGCACTAATGCACGCCGCACGAAGGTCCGCCAGTCTTGGGGACCACCAGTAGACCCCCTGCCTCGGAGGTAGACGCCGCACCCTGGGCATGGCCGCATCGCAAACCTGCGTTAACGCACTGCGGATGCGGACAGCCTCAACGTCCACTCCGTCCGCTGGGGGTGGTGAGGACAGCCACGTGTTCACGATGGCCGCCTCCGCCAGTAGGTCCCTATCCAGCCGCCCCACAGCCCACCGCGGAAATGCGGGAGCTCGGTCCGCCCTGTGACCCCTGCTGGGGTCCCGGAGAGGGGAGACCTCCATCCGGATGTAACGGTGATCCGACAGGGTCTCCGCCTCCTCCAGGACACGCCAGTTCCTCACTCGTGGTGCGACAGCGGGGCTAGCGAACGACAAGTCCACTATCGACCCACCCTGCTGTCGCACACACGTGTTCACTGAGCCTCTGTTTAGGACACAGAGGCCCAGTGACGCCGCCCACTCCACGATCGCCCGCCCGCGATCGTCCGTCATCGGGGACCCCCACGCCGTGGATTTGGCGTTGAAGTCCCCCAGGACCAGGACGAGGCCCGGTGCCAGTCGCCGTATCGAAGCCTCCAAGGTGGTGAGGGAGGCCCCAAAATCGTCCATTCTCCTGTTAGGGTAGAGGTAAACGCTGTAGAGTGTGACCCCTCCCCATTCCGCAGCGACAAATTCCTCGCCCCTATCCAAAAGGGACAAGGACGGGAAGTGCCGCTGCGTGGAGACGACGATTGCCGCGGTTCCGTTCCGGCTGACCACCCAATTGGGGCGATCAGGCACACAGTACGGTTCCGCGACTACGGCTGCACCGATCGACCACTCCGCCATGGATTGCAGGAGGAGATCCTGCGCACCGGCGGAGTGGTTGGTGTTGGCCTGCAGGAGGTGAGTGGACTGGGCAGCCATTAATGGGCCGTGTCCATTATCACCTCCTGGCTTGCGGCGGGCGATCGGGCCGCGCTAGGAGCGGGAGCGGCCGTGGTCGAAAGGCCGCTCCGCCCCTTTGGAGCCGAAGCTGGAGGTCTACACGCCCCAGAGCCCATGCGGTGCTTGGCAGGCTTATTGCCCGCCGCACACGCGGGGCAGTGGGGCGGGGCGGCGCAAGATACCGCCATGTGCCCAGTCTGACCGCAGCGGAAACAGAGTCCGCCGCAGTCAAAGCAATTAGTGCATGTTGGCCGGGTATGCCCGACCGCCATGCACTTGAAACACCTCGCAGGCCGGTGCTCCAGCACGGTGACTCGCGCTGAGCTCCAGCCCACGAGGAGCCTGCCTGAGCCGGCCAGTTGCCTGACCGACTCCACTGGGCACTGCACCCAGGCGGCACCTACGCCGCCCGGACCGGGCCGGATGGCGCCAACTCGGACGGTGTCCAGGGGACACCCGGTTTTCGAGGCGATGGCCTCCCGGATGTCTTCCACCGTCACGGAGTCGTCCAGACCCGCGATGCGCATTTCGGCGCACTTTACGGGTCTGGCGATTTTGACGCCACCCTCCTCGGCGAACAGACCTCGTAGCTTCGACGCCACGCTATCGGCCGTCCTGGTACCCTCGGCCCCAGGGAACTCTAAAATCCGAGCCCCTGTCCGGGCCTTGCGGGTCCTGGCTTCGACGCCTCCAATATCGGAGACGTCTAGCTCCCGCCGGGCTTTCCTCAGAACGGCCTCATAGCTGAGGCCCCTTTCTGCCGCCTCAGGCAGCACAGTGATCACCACTGCGGCTGTCTTCGGCGGCCGGAGCCCCTTGCGCGGCCTCTTCCTCTTCCTCCCGCCTCCTTCGGCTCCTGCCTGGGGAGCGGCGACCTCAGCGGCGCGCTTGGCCGCCGCTCTTCTTCTCTGGCCGCGACTCTTCCTACCGCGCTCAGCCACTTGCCAACCCTGTTCGGACGCAGCGGGCGTGCCAGGCGCGGGAGGCGCGGTCGCGGGCGCTCTAGTCGTCGCTGGCGGTGTCGGTGCTGGCGACGACTGCGGTCCGGCAGGAGCCGGTGCTGTCTTCCTCTTCGGAGCAGGCCCCTTCTTCTTTGGCCCAGCCGCGGCTGCGGCGTAGCTCACCCCCACGCGGCCACCCTGACAAGGTAGCGGGGCGGGGGCTGGTGCCGCATATGGCCGCTTGTCCGCGGCGAGAGGCGGCCGAACACGTGGTTCTGGAGGCAGCCTTGCCTCCAGAACGGCCAAGCGCGCATCCACCAGATTACCGACGGTGTCGATAATGGCGCGCAAGGCCTCATCCGGCACGCCCCCCACCGCGGGCAGCGGGGTCGATGTTATCGGCTGGGCCGCTGTAGGGGCCTGCTCCACGGCGTTGGGTGGGCTGGCGCTGGTCGGCGGCGCACGCTCCGTGGTCGGAGGTGTCTTCGGCGCGGCGGCGACCACTGGGCGGCCAGCGCCTCGGGGCGGTTTCGGAGCGGCGACAGCTCGGCGGCCAGCAATGGCCGGCGGCGCAGGTGGCGTAGGCGGCACGAGCCGCGCGATTTGGGCCCTCAGATCGGCCACATCCTTTGAGAAGACGCGGTTGGCCCTCCTTACCGCGGCCAGCTCCGCCTCTAAGCGGCGATTCTGGGCCCGCAGGCCTGACACCTCGCCACCAAGGCGGGCGTTTTCGGCCTGCAGGGCCTCCATGTCCGGGGCGTTACCGCTCGTGCGGGCACCAGCGTCCGCCACTTCTGTGGGAGGGATGCCGGACAACACCCCCAGCACCCTCGCGGCGACCGCCTCGTCGTCGGCCCGCTTGCGAGCCTCCGCCCCTCCACGCACTCCGCCGGCCGGGGAGTGGGTCGTCCTTCCCGACGCCGCAGCCCCTCGCCCTCTGCGAGAGGCCGGAACTTTGGGAGGAGGCATGATGACAGCACTCCCCTCGGAATCGGCGCCCGAGCTGTCCTCCCTGTTCAGGGGGCGCTTCCGCACCTTCGAGGGGAGGGCCTCCTCCCTTACCATCAGTGCCGCGGTTATGGCCGCCGCCGCAGGACGCGGCGACGACTTGGCGGCGGCGGCTTCCTCAGCCGACCCGCTGGCCTCCTTGGACGGCTCTGCGGAATTACCGCCCTCGTCCATTAAATCGGCAGATCCACTGCCCTCGTCTCTGGACGGCTCTGCGACAGTACTGTCGCCCTCGTCCATTGACGGCTCTGCAGTTGATCTGCCGCCGTCCTTCTTCAGTTTGGCGGCATCCCGCTCCTGCTTTTTTGCCGCTGCCCGCTGCCTCTCGTGAGGGTTCGCTTTCCCCCATGTGTACCGGGTCCGGCGCCTCTTCTTCTTCGAGAGGGGGGCCTCTGTGGTCGGTGCCGGGCCCTCGGCGGACGCCTCCAGTCCTAAGGACGAGACGTCGTTTTGGTCAGTTTTACATTGGCTTGACGAGGCCGTGATGTGGGAATCCTCTGGATTCCCGTCTTGAGTTGGTGTAGGTGTAAAAGAAGTAAAATCCATATTGATTCCCACGATTATGGAAGAAATAGAGCGTCGACCCGGGCAGAGATCCCTGTACCCGGGCAAGCCTACATTTACCAACCAGGGGGTCGGCCGGTACCCTGGCTGGAGCGTGCTAAGAACAGAACAGCCCATCTGCCATGCATCTTCTCGCCGCACGCCAGAACTTAAGATTCTGGGTGATTTCCGAATTCGAACGTCGAATTCTTTATAGAGGTTGTCTTCCTCGCGGTCCGGGCGGTTAAGCCAAGACCCTCGTTCCTGAAACTACGCCTCACGACAATTTATCTTGAAGCAAGATATCAGGTTTACGATATGTCGGCGGTGGCATAAGCCTGCCCAGCCCTCAAGTTAATGAGTGACCGGGCCCGTCCGAAATTTCGCGTCCTGTACCGTCTACAACTAGAGGGTCAGGAGCGAATTGGGGCTCTACCCATTGCTGGGGAACCCCCCCTCGCGCCAGAAATTCGCTACGGGCGACAATTCAACAGAGGGATCTGGGGGACTGTCGCCCGCACCCAGGGTACACCATGCGGAGGTTTCTGGCATCGTACCCCATATTTCTCAATAGCCTAAAAGTAAGTTTCAAGCTTCTGGTTTTAGAAGTGATGGTAATTCCTTGCAACTATTCATCCCCCTTTACAACCCTTTTTTTTTGCACTAAAAAGTAGCCTATGTCCTTTATCAGGCTCTAGACTATGTGTGTACCAAATTTCATATAGATCGGTTCAGTAGTTTAGGCATGAAAGAGCGACAGACAGACAGACAGAGTTACTTTCGCATTTATAATATTAGTTTTATTAGGATTATAGGTTTAGTTTATTGTTACATATCTACTTGTTTAAGAGAGATGGGTTTGAGGTTTGTATTGGTAGGCAGCAGCCTAGCTATATCCCCGGTATTGCAAAGATCCATGGGCGGCAATGATACTTAGCATCAGGTATGCCACTTGCTCGTTAGCCACCACAAAAAAAAAGAAAAATGATTGTCACACGTGAATTCGAACCCATACCTATTTGTAATCCGTTCCAATCGAACTAATATTTATACAAGTGTGAGCTGGCGTATGACAATCAAATTGCGCCTCGTATTATTTTGTCTTCTTTATGGGGGAAATGTGACATCTACCGGACAATTATCACGCATTAAAAAAATTGTATTGATTACAAAGAGACTTCTTTAATTCTCCAAAAATACCATTTTCTCGATATACTCTCTGCTGAATTCATTTTCCGTTCTTTCAATTTTATTCCCTGATTATTTATGTTGAATCCTCGTTCGTTATTATCTATTAATTGACACAGTTGTACTTAATGATTATAATAGCTATACCTAAAGGATGAACAAACATAAACACCAATTCGAACAGCCAATATCAACGTTTACCTTTTTTTTCATTGCGATGGACTATGGAGGTGGCCCCGCCAAATCGGTCCGGGGCAACGGAAGAGGCGGCGCGCAATCCCATAGACCCACCCTGCAAGCACCTCTCTTTGCCGTGCGAGCGGGCCACCAGTACCCGATCTTTGTTTTCGGTAGCCATATCAACGTTCACCTCCTCTAACTTAGTAGAACCACAGATTAATAAATAACAGATACTTCACTCGGTAGAAAATTACTAATACCTACTGATATAATAGCCTACTCTGTCGCGTCAGCAACTGCTAAAATGTGCCTAAATGCTCAAGCGTACAATTGTAATTGCTTCGCACCTCGCGATCCCACAGCAATCACAGGGCTGCCTGTTCGATAAAATTCATGAGTTCTGCCGGGTTGAGAGCCCTCAGCGCTCACCCACAGTCCGGCTAAATTTGTCATAGCCATCTGAGGCTAACAACTAAGTCACAAAAAACAAGCATATTTCAAAGGAATAATTTTGAGATTGCTCTCATGAACTGTATTGGTGTAGGGTCTCGACAATTACAACCCCGTTGAGGGCGGTGTCAAAAATTTTTTCTAGGCAATCCTGATATAAGCGTTTCGTAAACATAAAATTAATGCCTTCTTTCTTCAAATCCTTAGTTAGATTAGTTCCTTAGATATTTTTTCTTCATCGTGTACAAAATTATTTGTCAGTAAGTTATTCTTGATACATTAAATGTATCAAGAATAACTTTTCTTCAATGTGGGATTTCGAATATGTAGTAATTTTTTTTACCCCCTTTTTTTTTACTTGATTTGCACCCATTTACTGCACATAAGGCACCAGACGCCATCGTAGGTACATGTACAAACGAATGGAACGAATAATATTTGACAACGTGCACACGCTTCGCTTGTGAAAACCGCACTGAATTTGGTCCGCAAACGGCCCGCGACTGTTTGGTTGGGCGGTAGGCAATTATAGCGCGTAAGTACATGGAGTGACGTAGGCCTGGTAGAACTTAGATTCTTAGTACCTCAAACTGTTAATTTAAGTTGAGTTTTTGGATGCCATTCAAAAAAGTACAAAGACACTTCAATTTTATTCACCTATATCATCTTCTTAGCTAATATATGTCCCACTGCTGGGCTCGAGCCTCCTCCATAGTGTGGGGGAAAATTGACCTAATATACTCACGCTGGATCAGGCGTTTTGGTATACAGTATTATTGAGAGTTTTTCTGATGTTATTTGCTTGCGTTTCTAGTAGTTATATTCTTACTTCGTCATCACATGGATTAGTATTTTATCTACTTAAATATAATAAACAAATTAAACTAGGTTTTTTTTAATGACAACAATCTGCACTAAGGGAATAATCCTTATATTGCCAGGGATTTTACAAACATGACACGAATATCGGCGTGGGAGTTTTTGATGATTGTCCTGCGTGGGAATCTAACCCATGACACTGACATGAGAGGTCGATATCTTAACCACTACGCGATCTGTGCAGTCGATGATACATGTATTTTATTCTGAATTAAATTCCCTATAGTAAAGTAGGTACATCGCCCCTATATTGCGTGTGGTCTCGAGTTCAACCAAACCGCAACCCATCTCGCTCGTGTGAATATTCAAGAACTTGAGAATGATTTTCTAAGGATTTACGAACAAATAAATGTATCATTTTAAATTAAAGTTCACTGCAGTTACATCTTTGAAATAAAACTATTTTTACGGATTTTACCGCCTTTGTATTTGATTTTTGATTTCCCGAAGTTTCCGTCCATTATGAACGCTGTAAAGTGTGCGTAACGTCGACAAATTAAAAATCAAATACAAAATCGATAAAATCAATAATAAATACTTATATTTCAAATGTGTAATACTCGTATAAATATCAGAAATAATTAGTTTCATTACCTTCAAAAACCCGATTACGAAGCGAAAAATGATGTCACAAGTGGGATTGGAACCCACACCTATTGGGAGTCCGGCCCAATAGTGCTGCCACTTACACCACCGTGAACTATTGTAGGACATTCAAATCTCGCTTCGTATCATATTTACGTCTTAAGGTGACGTATTTCTTTTTTTTTTTTTTTTTGGGGGGGTGGGCTACGGTCGGCGCACTCCTCGCACCACTCCATCCGGGGTGACAGAGGGGCGTAAGCGCGCACACCCGTAACCCACCCGTGACGTCGCCTTCGTCGTTGGGCCGACCACCGGAGCAGAGTGACTTGACGTCTGTGGTCAGCCCGACGGAATACCCCTGAGGAGTACCCTCTCCTCGACCGACATCCCCCCCTCGGGTAGGATGTCGGTCTTTCCTCACGCGGTCGGCCTCTCGGCGGGTGACGGACTAATTCCCCGATCCAGTCACCCGCGGCCTAAGGTGACGTATGCCATCTACCCGACAATGTTTACACATTGTTATAGGCTTAATACTTCAAACTTTGCAGTTAGAATTGTATTAAACGATGACACAACCTTGTTATTCAAATTACTGAAATTTAGCATTCAATATGCTTAACTATTTATAAAAATCCGATTATTCGCTTCGTAATCGGGTTTTTATAAATAATTAAGCATATTAAATGCAAAGTTTGAGTACATTACATTCAACTTAATGTTTTTATTTATTTTTCTAAATAAGCACCCGGCTCCACGGATTAGGTCTTTCCGTATCACGAGGCATCATAAATGTAAAATTAATATATAACATGCAATTAAAGTCGGAACAAGCATTAGTGGATCGTATAATAAATTATATTATATATAAAATTTCTCTATTTATATATGATATACAAGAAATAAATATCCCATATGTCTAAAACGTATATATTATAAAAAAAAAAATAATAAAATATTTGATTGTAGCAAGATAACAGAGTTCACATTGTTTACGATTCTGATGACAAAAAAATATTAATAATATTTTTTCTCCTATTTATCTATCTTTCTGTCTGCTTGTTCTAGATAATACCTGAAACTGCTGGAACAATTACCACAGAAATTTCACTGACATTTAGCTGGTATTATAAGAAATGACTTAGCCTAGTTTTATTTAAAAAAAATAGGTTTCCGCGCAAAAAAATAATCCTTTTGAATTGTGAACAATACTTGTTCAAATAACGAAAAAAAAAACATATTAAATTTTTGATGAATCTTCATCATAAGCGTCTATTGGTTTGGTAAACACCTAACCTTTTTATAATCATAGAAAAATGAGATAAAAACATACACCATAAGACTAAAACTATAACACGAGCAAAGCCGCTGGCAAAGCGCCTGTCTGGTAATAAGCAAAAGCCCAACTAAAGCAGACTCTTTTTTTTTTGTCTGCATAAAAGCGGTAAGTCTCTCATCGCTACAGACGTAAACATGAGAGGTGGGCCCTCCAGAATGCCAGGGTTACCGCTACACGACGGAAACAGTCGCCGCTGTATAAACATCCAGGATATTTTTGTTTAGGAAGTGGCTGAGGGTGTGAGGTGTTTGTTTTTGTTTGTGGAACGTGCGATAGTGATATTTCGGTATAACTTTTTGTTGTCCGTACCAGTGGACGCTAGGGTTGTCGGCTGTAAGAAATTTTAGTTAATATTATAAAGCTGAAGAGCTTGGTTGAGTGCGCTGATCTCTGGAATTAAGAAGTTTTTGACGTGAAAACTTCTTTAGCGGCGTTGTGCACTTTTTGGGATGAGTAAAAAATGTTAAACTTGCGTCAGGACACGTGAGCTGATCGAAAATTCTCAAGACGATTTTGACGTTGACGATTCGTAAGAATTTTTAAATAATGAATTTGGTTTAACGATGTCAAATGATCGCAATCTTACAACGAAATACAAAACTATTATTGATACACATATATACATATCATCACGCCGTGTCCTTTGCAGGGTAGGCAGAGAGAACAGAGTGCCAGAGAACTCTATCCTTGCATACTTCACTCGCTTCCTCAACATTCATAATTCTCTTCATACACGCTTGCCGGTTTCAGAGACTCTTGACTCCACTTTCCTTCAGTACATGACTGATCTGTTCTAGGTAGGTTAGTCTCGGTTCCCCGGAAAGATGTACCTTCCACTTTCGCATTGTATATCTTCTTAACCAGACGTTCGTTCGGCATTCTTTCCACATGTCCGAACCATCGGAGCATTCCCTTTCGCATCTTTACACCAATTCTCTTTTTACTCGACTGCAAAGGAGTGGTATTGTGTTTAACAGTCTATGTATGTATGTTTGTATGTTCCTTTGAAGCACTATATATACCAAACGCCTGGGCCGATTTTTATGATTCGCACGTCAATCGATTCCTCTTAATCCGGCGAGTGTCACTAAAGATATGACGTTATTGAAAATTCAATATGGCGACTACTGGACGCCATATTGTAAAAATAAAAAAAATTAAAGTCAACAAACTATATCGAGTGGGGTGGTATCGTTAAATATTTCAAAATCATTATTAGTTTTCTCTCAACATTTTTCGATTTGACTGACCGTTTAGGATCTATATCGATTTAAAGTTTCGTAACAACCTTTCTCACATTAGAGATGGGCGTTTTCATATTTTTACGCAAACCGATACAAATTCGATTTCTGATATTTAAATCGATTTTAAAAACCGATTTCAGAAATCGATTTCAGAAATCGATTTCCAGAGCGGTTGACGGAGCGGGTTTACTTTAGTTTCGATCGATATTCGATGTTTTTAGTTATTTTAGCGTAGCAAACGAAAAACGCAATCGAACGAACGCATTCAAATAATTTTTCTATAATTTCTTTGTTGAATGGATTTAGGTGTACGATTTTCCTTCATGCTTTATCTAGGCTTAACTAGAGTACTAGACTAGCAAAAATGTTTTGTTTTGGATATGATACAAAACTTTCTTGCGTATTTAAAAATCGTCATATTTACAATGATTTCATGATTATATTATATAATGTACATTTTTTTTGTATGGTTTTTTTTATTAATCCCGATTACGAAGCGAAAATCTTACCTTTTTACATTAAATAGTTATTTCTTATTTATCATCAAATCGTATGTATGATACTAACATACGTTAGTATAGTATTGAATCGTAAAATACCTATCTAATTATATAGTTCACGAGATCACAAAAATAACATTACGCGCACACCGCACGTGTCACCAAGGTCAAGTGTGCAAAAACTCTCCCACAATTCAAAAATCTATTTAACAAACACAAAACTTAAACTACTATCATTAAGTATTGTGTAATATTATCATGGAAGTAGTTGCATTCTAATATAGATCTTATTCCCTGACTCTTGTAATTCTGTTTCGTTTCCATCTGCCATTCTGAGTTTCTTAGAAACCGCCAAATTCCAAAACAGATGACAATTCGCTTCATCTCTTTCAATGCACTAAACGATCGCTTAGTTAGAATGAAAGGAGGCGAATTTTAATGAAATTCGCTTTCTCTCATTCTGACTAAGCGATCGCTTAGCGGAGTGAGATAGTTAGTAAGTTTTCAAATATTGGTTTGGTTTGCAAAACTAGCAATAGAAAACGATTGCGCGATGATTAGATTTATTATTAGTTTGCGTTTTCGTAGTTTTGTTTTGATATGTGTTGATTTAGTTTCTGCCGAAATACGTTTTCTAAAATCAGTTTGTATAGTGTTGAATATCGATACGATACGATTTCTGACTGAAATCCGATTTCAGATTCGTTTTGATATATCGGACGCATACCTATCTCACATATAGGTTTTTTAGACTGTAGAAATTTATGATGAAAAGACGAAACATTCATATAACTGAATGTGGATGGACATATATTGAAGTATCTAGTAGGTATATTGTCCAATATACCATAGGTAGTCCTACCTAAAGTATCTAATGTCTGACGCGCCCGCCCATCTCCAATTTCTAACGATATTGTACCTTACTTCAGTTGAAAAACTATAGTTAGGTTAGGTTAGCTATAGTTAGGTACTTACCTACTTATTAATAAATAAGATAACTATAGCTACCTAGGTATTTATAACTAAAAAGTATAAAATAAAAAAAAATGTGAAAAAAATGACTGTTCAGTTGTCATGTTCTATTATTAAAATATATTTCATTTTCTGCAATAGTATTTATTCAATAATATATTATGGAATTCTAGACCACCGGACATCTAAGTGCTTGTTTTTTTCTTTTCAGTTTTTTTTATTATGTACGTAGTTTTGTGGTGTAGTGACTTTTTACGCAGTCTGGTTTTTTGATTTTTTTAATCATTTTTTTTATTTACACCTACTCGCTCTCTTACGTCGTCGTTACGAATGCGATCGATCAGCTTAACTCCGCAGGTTTTCCGTAGAGATCGCATTTCGACCGCATTCATTTTACTTTCATACTCTTTTCTGCATACCCAACTCTCGCTTCTATACAGTAATGTTGGGACAAGCACTGCGTTATGTATTGCTACACGTGCCTTCTGGCTGAGGTGGTGGCTACCGAGAAGTTGCCCCAACGCTCCGTTCACTCTATTTCCCGCATTCACTCTTCGCTCTATATCAGTGGTGTATCGTCCATCTCGGCTAAATCCACATCCAAGATATACAAATTCATCCACTTGCTCTAGTACATCATTACTTTTTGTTACTCTTACATC
Source organism: Lymantria monacha (assembly GCA_905163515.2). Lineage (NCBI taxonomy): Eukaryota > Metazoa > Arthropoda > Insecta > Lepidoptera > Erebidae > Lymantria > Lymantria monacha. Next base: position 35,929,193 of record LR991084.1, on the reverse strand, counting down.
TGTTCTGGCTTCATCTCTTTCAAAGACCATAATTTTGGTTTTGCTCACTATCACGCGTAGACCTAACTATTATTGATGCGGTTTTTATTAGACATTTAAATAGATTCGAATCAAAATTGTTCGTTTCAGGTACCATAAACATATTTCGTTCGGTAAGTGAGAGAGGATGTAGCCTAACTTGGGTTTGGGGCTTTCATTGGTAGGCAAAGGCTAGCCCCTAGTATTGCAAAGGTCTATGGGCGACAGTAGGTAACACTTATCATCAGCAATAAAAAAAGATACTGGCGATAGTTGGGTAACTTAATCAATACGAAATACTCGTATGTGCAATGGATTCGTCGAATTCATTAGAAAAATCTGTATATGAAACTTTAAGCACGTAAGTTTATAAAACATTGCAGGTTAGTCAACATTGTAGGTTACAGTTATACACGTAATAAATTCACTACTATATATATTTTATCTATCTATATATATTATATTACTTTTCCATCATATATATAGCAAAAGTTATTGGCAATAGTTTTATAACCAGCCGCCTCATCATCTCAGCTCATATATGTCTCCCTGTTGGACTCGACCCTCCTCCATTATGCGAGGGAAATTAACCTAATATACCACGTTGATCATAAGTATATAAGTATTGGTATAACGTTTAATTACGAATTTTCCTTTTCTTGCATAGATATTATACGCGTTTTATATCACTTACTCGTCTCTTACGGTCACCCATGGGTAAGATAGGGGGTGGTGAAATGTATTCTTACTCCGTTACCACACGGATATAAAAAAACCTCTAATAATATTGTGAAATATTCCCGAGTACTGTGCAGTAATAAAATATTTTTATTACTATAAAGTTTTGCTCATCCTTCCATTAGTTTATCAGTGTCCACTTCCCTCACTCGCTTATCGATATATAACTTTAATAATACCTCTTACAATTTGATAAAAATATTGAGCTACCATAGGAATACTTATTGCATCCTCTTGTAGCTGTTATAACTCATAATTCCCACTGCTGGGCCTTGAGCTTTACTCCTGTATGGAAGAGAAATCGATCTACGTTGGTCATTCGGGTTGAGCTAGAGTTCTGATATGTGATATCTGTTAAGCCGTTTTATACGCATTCTTAGCAACGAGCCCTATTTTGTAGGTAGCACTTAATGCAATTTAAATGACAAATAATGTATAGGTTAATATATACATTTCTCATATTAATTTGTTGTTAAATAAAAATTAGGTATAACATATAGAGTAACATCTAAAGAGATATGAATCACACATAACATCAATGTTACGTAATATTCATATGAACCCCTAAAGTTTAGGTTTTACCTAAAATTTAGGGGTCATATAAATATCCCACCACAGATATCAATCGGAATCGGTCCTAGTGGTCGACTCAATGGCGATGAGAAGGGAACACGGTGGGTTTTTGAGCCGCACGTCGCCTTTCTGGCAACTCGGACGGAATGGGCGGGTGTGTCCAAACCATAGCCTGCCAAAAAAAAGCTTATATATCAGAAATGCCCTCAATGGCGCGGACATATTTTTACCCGACTGCGCAACGCAAAGGAGTGGTATTGTGTTCAACAGTCTATGTATGTATGTATGTTCCTTTGAAGCACTATATAGACCAAACGGCTGGGCCGATTTTTATGATTCACACGTCAATCCATTCCTCTTAGTCCGGCGAGTGTCACTAAAGACATGACGTTAGTGAAAATTCAAAATGGCGACTACTGGACGCCATATTGTGAAAATGAAAAAATGAAAGTCAACAAACTATGTCAAGTGGGGTATCGTTGAATAGGTATATATAAATCATTTTTAGTTTTCCCTCAACATTTTTCGATTCGACTGACCGTTTAGGATCTATATTGATTTAAAGTTTCGTAACAACCTTTTTCACATACAGATTTTTAGACAGTAGAAATTTACGATGAAAAGACGAAAAAATCGTATGACTGTGCGTGTGAATGTGGATGGACATATACTAAAGTATCTAGTAGGTATATTGGACTACCTAAAGTATCTAATGTCTGACGCGGTCGCCCATCTTCAACTTCTAACGATTTAGTACTCAACTTCAGTCGAAATCTATATATAGTTAGATACCTACTTATTAATAAATAAAATAACTATAGCCACCTAGGTATTAATAACTAAAAAGTATGAAATAAAAAAAAATAATTAAAAAAATCAAAAAACCCAACTGCGGAAAAAGTGAACCAAATTACGTACGCAATAAAAAAAAACTGAAAAGAATAAAACAAGCACTTAGATGTCCGGTGGTCTAGAATTCTATAATATATTATTGAATGAATACTATTGCAGAAAATTATATATATTTTAATAATGGAACACAACAACTGAACAGTCGGGATTCATTATTCGACAGCAAATCTATTTTTTCAATGGATGCCTACCTTAGCTTCTAACAGTATATTTACATATGTGTGAGTTATACTTTATAACTAAGTACTTGTAAAACGTCAGTTATACGAACTTCACATAAGAAAGATAAAGACATTGGCGAATACTTACAAGTTCTTGCAACCAGTTGATAAGTGATCAACTAGATGGACCTAATCAATGCTATATCTTAATTTGTTATTCAGAATAACGTTTAACTATTATGAACTCAAAATAAATATAAAAATTAAAAAAGAATGCATTAAAAGCAATAAATATATAATTTGACTGCACAGATGGCGTAGTGGTTAAGATATAGGTATAAGATAACCTTCCGCCAGTGCTAAGGGCTCGATTCCTACTCAGGACAATATCAGGACAGATCCATAAGATGTTGTTCTGAGTCTGGGTGTAATTTGTCTGCGTTAATTGCATGTTTGTAAAGTCCCCCGCAATACAAGGATTATTTCGTGCAGGGTGCTGTCGTTTAAAAAAAATGTAAAAAAAATGTATAGGTATTTGACAATATATAATGTTTATGTTTCACAGTCTATACATGAATCTTAGTTAACCATGGACATTAAAACTGTACTGTGTGGGAATCGAATTCATACCAGTGGAGGTCATTCGATACCTGAAGCACTGTATCGCTTATACAGATTTATGCAGTCAAATACGTCGCTGCTACTTTACGATTTATAAATGACTATCGACCACGAGTACAAATTAAAGTCCATATGGAATAAAAAACTCCTTAGAGAGGTAAACTGCCATACCAAACGTTGTAACCCAAGTAGGTCGGCGATCGCAGTTGGCGTTATAAAGTTTACCCCGATAATGCTGTCATTCTCCTTGTGAATTTTATGCTGTTTTTTGTGATTACCACGGAGAAACAAGAAGTGATGACATAATATTTTCTTATCCTAACCCGTGATCAATCGGAACGCTGCATTTCATTCAAAATCTTCTTGTATATTTTTGCTAATATTTTATTTTCTGCAAGCTTATTTTTCGTATAGTACTAAGAATAAGTACACTACTTCTTTATTTTCTGCAAATGTCAAACACGTCTTTTTTTTTTGGCGGCGGGCTATGGAGTGGCCATGCCCCGCTAATCTGTCCGAGGCGACAGAACAAGCGGTGCACGACCCCATAGACCCGCCCTATAAGTACCTCTCCACGCCGTGCGAGCGGGCTACCGGAACCCGGTCTTTGTCTTCGGTGGCCCACCCGGCGGTTTACTCTCGTGGGTATCCTCTTAAGTCGACGCCCCGGCAGCTTTGGCCTTCGGGGCGTCGTTCTCACGCGGTGGCCTCGCTTCGGGGCGACCAGACTAATCCCCGGTCCGGTCACCCACTGCCTCGGCTAGGGTGGCATCAGGTGGAGGTACTCGCGCCTGCACCGCCCAAGGCACTGGCGGCGGTGCGTGTCGCCGTAGAGGAGTTCCTCACGGGCATGCCCCGCTACTTCCTTCTTGCGAGATAACCGTCTCGCAGAAGGCGGCGACCGCGTCCCAGTTCCTGACGCTGTCGACCATCGCTTTCACGACGGCCGGCAGCGTCAGGTCGGCACCGATGGTTGCAACGAGTTCACGACGCTTCTGTGCCCAGGTCACGCTGACCTCGAGCGTATGCTGCGCCGTGTCCTCGCTGCAACCGTACTGGTGGCAGCACGGAGCCGGCTCGCACCTTGCGACCGTGTACAGGTATTTGCCGAAGCATCCATGCCTCGACAAAACCTGCACCAGTCGGAATGAGAGGACTCCGTGCCGCCGCTCCATCCACTCGATCAGCACCGGCCGGAGGGCCTCCACGGTACGTACACCGAATCGAGGCCTCTCCAGCCGTGCTGTCCAACGGGCGATGGTCCCTCGGCGGGCGTCTTCGCGCCAGGCGGCCAACTCGCTGGGCGACACAATGCCGTCCTCCTCGCGTATGCTAGACACGTAAAGCTCGGCGAGCATCGCCGCCTCCAGGTCCCACGGAGGTGTTCCGGCTAATGCGCACGCTGCTTCAATTGCCACTGTGCGGTATCCGCGAATAGACTTGACCGCCATGGCCCTCTGTGGACGCCACAAGAGAGCCCTGAGTCGGGCGGTCAGAGACCTCGCCCACACGGGTGCGCCTTACAGTACCATTGAGCGGATTACCCCCGCGTACAGCCGTCGACATTCCACGCTGGGTCCGCCACGTTTGGCATAAGTCGTGAGAGGGCGGACGCCGCGCTGACAAGTCGGGGAGCAAGTCTGCAGTAATGCTCCCGGAAGAACCACCGCCCGTCGAGCACCAGGCCCAGATACCTCATTTGAGCCTGAATGCTGATCGGGATGGAGTTGAAGACTATCGAGGCGCCGGCAGGTGGATCGTTACGGGGCCCATGAAATAACAGGGGCTCCGTTTTATTAAGGGCCACCCCCAGCGCCTCGATTCGCCTGACCATCTCTTCGGTATCGAGAGTGGCCAGGCTTGTCGCCTGTTCTAGTGTCCTGCCCCGGGCTGTGACGAGCGTATCGTCAGCGTAGCATATTAAGCCCAGCCCGGGGGGGCATACTCCCTCTCAACGCCCAGCCGTAACCGATATCCCACAGAGTCGGCCCCAAGACCGACCCCTGTGGGACACCGCACAACATGGGCGTAAATGTCATACACGTCTAAAAGATTTAATCAATCGGTTGCCGGAGGCCAGCTCGTATGGCGTTGAGAGGTACTCGTACGTGTACAGCCGGTTATGGAACGGCGCTCCGTACCTTCCGTTGCCCCTGACGGATCGGGCAGGTTGTGACTATATCACCTATCCCCAAAAAAAGAGGTTTAGCCAAGTAACATCATCAGGAAGGAAAGAAAAACTCCAACTGAATAAGAATATTTAATAATTCGACGAATCAACGTGCCAATATTTCTCATTGTATGAAAGATAATCGTTCTCAATAGAATGTACTAGAGTAGAAATATTGTCGTGTTATATCTCATAAATCATTTGAAACGTATAAATAAAAACATAAATTATTCTACATAAAATAATTATACAGCTAAAATGTTTAAAAATTCTTAACAGCGTTTATTAACACACTAAAAAGATACGGCTCATTTGTCCCAATCCAAAAGCGATATCAACAATTGAACACTTCAGTGAACTCGTGGGAACATGCAATGAGGCAAACGTGTAGGGCTGTCTATTTCAGCCCAAAAATATATATAAATATTTCTATCTAAAATATTTATAAATTTTGTATGAATAAAAAAGGTACAATGTAGTTTTTTAATAAGAGAAAACAAATAAAATTGATGTTGAAATGAGTATAGAAACATGGTTTTATGTAAATTTTCAATTAGCAAAGAAAGTTGCATATAATATGTATAAAATTTATAAAAACCTGATTACGAAGCGAAAAATGAAGTCACAAGCGGGATTCGAACCCCATTATTGGGAGTCCGGCCCAATCGTGCTGCCACTTACATCACCTTGAACTATTGTAGGACATTCAAATTTCGCTTCGTATCATATTTACGTCTTTTAAGGTGACGTGCGCCATCTACTCGACAATGTTTACACATTCTAGGCTTAATACTTCAAACTTTGCAGTTAGAGTCAGTAATAAGTTAGTAATTAAAGATTACTTATAAAGTTAGTAAGACTAAGACATTTGATGACAAAAACCAAATTGAAGACAGAAGTTTGGTTTCATTTGGTTTGCAGTCATTACCTAATGTAAAATGTCAAATCGTAATCCTCGGATATGTAAGATTTTGCTAATAGAAAAACTTCATCATCGAATTCGTCTCCATAGAAATTTCTTAGTATCTCCAGAGTTTCGAGTCCAGTTTCAGCTTCAAATGCGTTTAATTAGTCTAAAATCTGTGTGACTGGTTAACAGTAAAAAGCTCGTGCCTCAATAAATGGACCTTCTATAGGTATACATCCCTTGTGGCAGAAAGGGTATCGAATGCCATTTTTTATCCCGTGGGCATTTTAAGAAAATATCAAACATGATTCCGTCCAAGGCTTATGTAGCAAGGTTTATGCCGCCTTACCGTTATAAGGCGGCATAAACCCCTATGAATCGCTGTATATTCTCCTATTATTGAGCAGACAACTGGTACGAGTATTATGGTTTTGACTTTGGTGTCCTCAGTGTAACCCTTAACGTTGATTTTATTTATCAAAAAGATTAATTACAAAAATTTTCATTTATTTTTTTTTGAACAATAATAATGTTTTTTTACAAAAGAAAGGCTAAAATAATGTCTGATAACCCTGAAGAATAAGATGCTCAATTAAACATCGATTCTGTTCGTCACCAGGGAGGTCGTGATTCAACGTTCAACCGTCAAGCTGACAGGGTAACTGGCGCTGTCAATTATCTAGACCACCTGGTCTGATTATACCGATGCCATCTTATTAAGCTTACAAACCATCCTGTCTCAGTAAGCTCAGTCGTGATAATGGTGTTTAATAAACTGTATTAGTACACAAATTATCTTTCTTATTTTATTTTTGTTTCTTTATTTTTTCAAAAGGTTTTTTATTTGAATGTTCATATATTTATGCTTGGATATACATAACTCCGTCATGACTGCAAAGATGGTGGAGTGGTCTAAGAGGGCAGACTTTTAGTGCGCAGTATCATGGGTTCTATATATGAGTAGGACAATTCTCTATGTGATTCAGATAGAGTGTATTTAATAATGATAGGGTCATACGGTTGACAGTTTTCTGTCTACAGCCGAGGGCTAGACCGTTCGATGCAGTAACACACTCTCGCAGAAAGTCGACATCTGAGTAGTGCATATGCTGCTGTACTTCGTTCGGCGAGCGCGAGAGCCGGAAGCCCAAGTTTCTGGGAGGATTAGGGATTTTCATTGGTAGGCAGTGACCTAGCTATACCCCTGGTATAGCAAAGGTCCATGGGTGCCAGTAATACATCAGGTGCGCTGCTAGCTCATTTGCCATATGAGCAATAAAAATAAACTTGAACGGTCCAACATAACCGCAATTTTTTTTGCTTGAATGGTTTACTAAAGTTTAAGTTCACTCCTTGAACCAATATCCCCTCTTAAACCACTTACCACAAAATCATGGATACACTAAATGTACAAAATAAATTTTCTTCAGAACGAGATAGCGTTGGTTTCTTCTTTGTAGTGACGAATTATGAATAGAATTCACCACCCCATTTCTTACCCAAGTGCCTAGTATAAGTCGACTATGAAATACAATATGCAAAAAACATCAATGAAATATATCAACCCATCTGGCGGGGTATAACAGTTTCCTTGCTATAGTGAAGGAAGTTCCAAGCCATGGATCGTATATGAACTAAGATAATAATGATGATGAAAGCGGTTCAGCAATACAGCAGTAAGCGGTTCTTTCCAGAGATTGCACGCACCTGGTTCTCCCATACTAAAAGCACATTTTTGTGGATGATATCGGTTTCAAGTGATAGTGATTTAACTTACTGTACTATCTAGACCTATTTAGAGAGGACCGAGGTTTTGTAGAAGTCATTGAGATTTTGCTTGCTAATTTGGCTTTGATCTCTAAATCTAATTGATTTTGATATCTAAATGATAAAACGATTTTGTCTTTTTCTACTAGTTTTTGCCATACTGGAAAGATTAATCTAACAGATTGCCTTGTTTGCATATGTATCCTTCCAATCTTGTAAATGTATCAGACTATGGTCTAATCTCCTTCCTTACTAACAGAAACTTCTAAATGATGAGTATTACCAGAAAAATGCAACTAATTTTTATTTAGACAACCGCCATGTAAATTAAGTACAAGTCCAACTAATTCTTTGAGAGTCAAAAAATAACAGGAAACATTCGACGCAGCATTGTGCAATCAGCTTGAGAGCCTCATTCCTGAACGTCACTTCCGTTCTGTAATGGACGCCTCCGAATGAGGTGTTAAACAAAATATTTGTATTGGACTGTGAGAATATTGTGTTATGGTAGGGCTACCATATATTAATAAAAAATATTCATATACATTCCAACTTGCCGTGGTATGGCGGGTAAAGAATCAATTGTCCTTTACTTTCTCTTGGGAGCAATAAAACCCAGATAAACGAGCACCAGGTTAATGGCAGTAGAACTGTCTTGGGAACCTGATTGCCAAACGTAGCGTGAATTATCCCCTTTCGTGCGATTGTGTCCATCAGACTAAAGGATAGAAGGATTACACTTTTTGCCAAGGAGGGAAATCGTAGAAAACCTCACGCTGGGAGCGTCTTAATACTGAGGAGGTTGTTTGGCGCTTCTTTTTAAGAAGAAGTGACGTATAAATGCGGTTAGTGTAGCTTTTGGCCGCGGCAATAATAAATATAAGGAACGCCACAGGGTTTATAAAAGGGGGATGGCAAAGGCTGGATTTGTCACTTGCTCCGATTTTTGTAGACATGTTTCCTCCTTTCACACTAATCAAACTCTTTATCTTCTTGCATGCTTCTCGGTATGGATATATGGCTAAACCTTTTAGGAACGTAGGGCTCTCAATATTTAATTTGCGATATGAAACTGTTAAAGGTTTAGTACGAGAAAAACTGTCTCGAGCAGTTTAAATAGTTCAGTTTTAAAGCAATAAGTACAAAAATAATGTAAATTTTCTATTACCGTCAGTAACCGTGCATAATTATTGTGGTTATACCGGATCTGAAACTAAGTTACTTAGGATTTCTTTACGTTATAATGTCTGAAATGGGGAGAGCCGTTGATATAAATGTGACTAGTTATCCGGGATTTTTACGAGATCAAAAGCGAAATAGTGATATCTGGTGATATATAGATAATTATTCGGGATTTTTTTACGTAATGAAATCTGAAATAGGAAGAATGAAGGAAGATCTAGTAAATAACATACTTGTAGGGTAGGGCACTATAGTGGCAATGGGTAGACCACATCGCTGGACGATTGGGGACGAATATTTTTTATATGCAACCTTAAAAAATAAATTAAAAAGAAAAAAAAGACGATACTATATACGGTAACCCTCACAAGATTAACTGACGATATAGTAAAAGTCGCAGGAATGCATTTCCTTTGGATATGCGCCATGATTTTCCCTCTTGAAAAGGTTATATCCAATAGCGGACATCAATAGTGATGTATGATGAATACATACCTGAGATTTCATTTTTAATTTATTTATAATGATGTTTTCCTTTGTCACAGGTCGTGCAGTTTTGGATCGCCTTACAAGTACTACGGTGGGTGAACCCATATTGTCGAGCGGAGCGACGAGCGGAGCGACGAGCGGTTTACTGCCCGCTCCGCTCGATGTGGCACCGTACTCGGTGGTTGTGGCAAATGCGACCTGTGGGGATACAGGCGCCGAGGAATACTGCCGCGACACACCGGGAAAGTAAGTATTCTTCTTCCCGTTCTTCTTTTTTATTTTGATAACCTGCTACTACTATTATTAAACAAATGTTGCTAGTATTGAATAAATTTATTTATGAAGTTTATTTTATTTAGAGCTGTTTATATGGTACCCGGTACTAAGGAGTAAGCCCTTGTATTGCTAAGGACTTTTGAAACATATAATAAAGGGCCACAGATTACATTTGAACTAAAAATAATCGATGATTTGATTCTCTCGTTATTAACCACAGCAAGCGGAGTGTGTCTATTATAAAGTTTATTTTATTTGAATTAAAATAACTAAGATATTCATGAATAAGATATTCATGAATAAGATATTCATGAATAAGGTATTCATGAATACACAGATGGCGTGGTTAGATAGGCTAATCTTTTATGTCTTAGTTAATTATTAATTCTTTAAAAAAATCACCGCGAAATTTATTCTCCTATTTTAGAAGATTAGGTTTCGAAGATAAAAAAATACAAATACTAAAACACGCTATTATTTGTTTTTACTGAAGAGTATATATGCTTAATTTGAAGACAATGGTCATTTTTTCATCCCCTTTGGGTATGAATTTCTTAAAATCCTTTGTTAATGAGTCTAGGGGGTTACTAACGCCAGGCGGGACACAAATGCAAATTACATAATATAGTCCAGCATAAGATAGTCCAGCATAATATAGTCCAGCATAAGATAGTCCAGCAGAATATAGTCCAGCATGACATAGTCCAGCATAATATAGTCCAGCATAAAATAGTTTGTTAAGCCAAAATAAACTTACTTTATTGGCAGTTTATTTCAATTTTATTTTCTATTCTCAATCGTATTTCAGTCTTTTTAGTGCCTTACCTTCAAAATCGTCTATTTGTCGTGATCTTTATTATTATTTTTTTAATTATTTATTTTATTAATATATAAATGTATATATAAAAGTTCAAATTTAACTAGTTATTAGAAGATATATATATCATCATCATCTTGCTCTTATCCCAATTACTTGGGGTCGACGCAATATGTCATCTTCCTCCATACAGTCCTATCAGACGTCATCTCTGCAGTCACTCCCTGTCTATCCATGTCATACCTCACGCAGTCCATCCATCTTTTCTTTGGTCTTCCTTTACCCCTAAAGCCTTCAACATTCATATTTAAAACTTTCCTCACAACATTTCTTTCATCCCGTCTCATCACATGTGCATACCATGTTAACCTTTCACTCCTTAACTTTTCCGTCAGTGGCGCAACTTTCAAACTTCCTCTTATATGCTCATTTCTTATTTTATCTAATCTCGTCACACCACACATCCATCTCAACATTCGCATCTCCGCTACATGCAGTCGTCTCTCATCCGTCGCTTTTATCGCCCAACATGCTGATCCATACAGTACAGCAGGTCTTATTAGGGTTTTATATATTTTACCCTTTAATTTAGGGGGTACTTTGGGGTCGCATGTTGTACCCGTGACCTGCCGCCATTTCATCCATCCCGCATCCATTCTATGTTTCACCGCAAGATAGATATATATATATATATATATATATATATATATATATATATATATAATTATCGTCACTTTGTATCTTGGCTATGCTAAAAGCTTGTTATGAAAGTGTGCAAATTTGCAATACCTGTTTATTTATCATATCCTTGAATCAGTAATGATAAGTTTATTATACAGGACTTATCAGATCATGTGTCAGCATTCCTATCAACTGCTAGATTATTAGATAGATCTAAAAATATCCTTCTTTTTGTCAGTGTAGATACTTCTCTTAATTTTATGCATAAGTTTGAGAAATTTGACCCACTCTATGAACAAAGGCAAAGGGACTGACATAAAGCTACTTATCACTGTACAGATGGCGTGATATTTAAGGTACCAACGAGTGTCGGGATTCGATTCACACGCAGGACAAATTTGCAATAAATTCTTGTTCTGTCTGTATGTGATTTGTTAATTCATCGTCATGATCCTCCTCTTATCCCAATTACAAGAGTTATTAATATAATTGATTGAATTAGGCGATACATGGCGGAAATCCATTATTATTATAAAATGGAGGAGAGGAAGGAAGACCCACCACTTGCCCAGGATTAATCAATATAACGTACACCTCAAGAAAGGAAGGAATACGGGATGGGACTAAGGTGGAATAGGATATAAGGAAATCTTACTCCTGTGATGAGCACCGCCTCCGGAACTTGCAATTTTTCGCAGAAATTCAAATAAAGATTCGACAGGTTTTTCGCCTCTAAACGAGGCATCCTCAGGACGGTTCGGCTTCAAATGCGCGAATTGGCGCATTTGAAAATTGCAAGTAGAAGTTCTGGAGGCGGTGCTCATCACAGACATTTCCTTAAATCCTATTCCACCTTAATCCCATACCGTATTCCTTCATTTCTTGAGGTGTACAGTATATTGATTAACCGTGGGAAAGTGGTGGGTCTTCCTTCCTTTCCTCCATTTTATAATAATGCAAAAGTTATTGGCAATAGTTTTATGAACGGCCACCTGGCTGACGTCAACCCTCCATGGCAATGTAATTGTTGACTAAACGGCAGCCGGTAAAGTTGGCCGAGGTCGATATAAAGCTGTTAGTCGTCCTTACCGTCATCCTCCAGTAAAGGTGGGTAGTTATTGTAACCGTTATCACACAAAATGGATGTAATTTGTTAATTATGTTTGTAAAGTTCTCCGCTAAAGTAAGATTAGTGCCTTAGCACTGAAAAGATACTGTCTTTTTGAAAATAAAAAAAAATAAAAATGAAATAATATTATTTTGAGTGGCAGATTTGCTAGAAATGTAAGTGGTAATGGTCGCTTGTGGTCTTTAGCAATACCAGATACAGACAAACCGCTGCTTACCGTAACAGGCAAATCATTGGATGTAGTAGAATAAGGACAGGAAGAGAAGGTATGTCACTATACCTAAGAGACGTTGATAAGCTGATTAGAATATGAATTGAAGATAAGATAAAAATTCTTTTATGAAATAATAAACGACAACATCCATGTCCCAAAGTTTTTATATCATCATCACAGTTAATATAAGTCCCACTGCTGGACTCGAGGATCCTCCAAATTAGTAGGGAAAATCGATGCCACTTTTTTTTTATAAGGACATCACCCTGCACTAAGAAAATAATCCTTGTATTGCGGGGGATTTTATAAACATGAAATTAACGCAGACAAATTACACACCGATTCAGAACAAAAATTTGTGGATCACACATTTTATTTGTGGTAGAACCACGCTATTGACAGTTCTCTGTCTACAGCCGTGGGCCGGTCCTTTCGGGGTAATTACACCTAGACTCAAAACAAAACTTTGTGGATAACACATTTTATTTGTGGTAGAACCACGCTATTGACAGTTCTCTGTCTACAGCCGTGGGCCGGTCCTTTCGGGGTAATTACACCTAGACTCAAAACAAAACTTTGTGGATAACACATTTTATTTGTGGTAGAACCACGCTATTGACAGTTCTCTGTCTACAGCCGTGGGCCGGTCCTTTCGGGGTAATTACACCTAGACTCAAAACAAAACTTTGTGGATAACACATTTTATTTGTGGTAGAACCACGCTATTGACAGTTCTCTGTCTACAGCCGTGGGCCGGTCCTTTCGGGGTAATTACACCTAGACTCAAAACAAAACTTTGTGGATAACACATTTTATTTGTGGTAGAACCACGCTATTGACAGTTCTCTGTCTACAGCCGTGGGCCGGTCCTTTCGGGGTAATTACACCTAGACTCAAAACAAAACTTTGTGGATAACACATTTTATTTGTGGTAGAACCACGCTATTGACAGTTCTCTGTCTACAGCCGTGGGCCGGTCCTTTCGGGGTAATTACACCTAGACTCAAAACAAAACTTTGTGGATAACACATTTTATTTGTGGTAGAACCACGCTATTGACAGTTCTCTGTCTACAGCCGTGGGCCGGTCCTTCCAGTACCACTCTCTCGCAGAAGATCGACGTCTGAGTAATGGTTATATGCTATTGCGCTTCGTTCCGTGAGTGAGCGAGCCGAAAACCCAACTGGGTGGGTTTGGGATTTGTATTTGTAGGCAGCGGCCTAGCTATATCCTTGATATTGCGAAGGTCCATCCAGGTCAGGTGTGCTGCAAAAAAAAAAACACAAAGTTTTGTCCTGCGTAGATGTCGAACCCATGCCACTGGCACGGAAGGTCGGTATCTTAACCATTATGCCATCCGTGCAGTCGTTTAATCAAACGTTGCGGTATAGAGTTTTATTTAGAGGTTTCCTTACACAGATTCTTCGTTTCCTACATAGATGTTATAAGTATATTATTCTGTAGACATCTATTACAACACGCACGGGCAAAATAAGAAGTGGGGAATTGTATTCTTACTCAGTCACTATACGAAAAAATCGCAAGCAACTATTATTTAAATTCCTTCTTCTCCCTCCAGACGCGGTATAATATGCGATGTATGCGAAGGTTTGGATGGGTCACCTTCAAGAAGACATCCTGCCACTCACGCGGTGAACGGCGACCCTAGCACCTGGTGGCAGAGCCCAGCACTTTCAGAGGGAGACTATCAACATGTGGAGTTAAAAGCAACATTGCCTGATGTAAGTTTTTTTTAATTCAATCGTACTCAAAGATCATCATTTTTAACCCGCGTATATTAACTTGGTTGAGGTATCACCATCTCCTAAGCGTCAGATTAACTTAAAACAGGATATTTTTTATGTGGTTTAGATTTTGCCTTTTGCCTCGATAGATGTCGCTATTGCTATTTTCTAAATCGCACTTTTTAATTCGGGTATCTGCAAAACAAAAACGTTTTTATTCATTTTTTTTAGACTAATTTTATTATTAACTCAATTCAAAACTGAAGTATATAACTGAAGAATAGGTACATTTTTTATCTATTACTTGTTATTTTATAATAAATATGTGTGCGATCCATAACTAATTATTTTGCAACTGAATGCATGGATGGCGTAGTGGTTCTGTTGTGCCATTGTCACGGGTTCGATTCCCAGGCAGGATAATACTTTGTGCGATCCACAAATTGTTGCTCTGAGTCTGAGTGTAACTTGTGTCTGTTAATTATTGTAAAGTCCCTCGCAATGCTAAATTATGACGGATGGTGAGATTCTCGAAAATCACTTCTGTTATTTTGTTCTTAACTGGTATTGAAACTTTTAGCAATGCCATTAAATCAACGAGACGGAATTATTTAATAGCAGAGGAAAATAATATCTACGAGTAAGAATTTCTATAAACGAGTACTAGTCATAAATTATTAGACGAACGCTTTTTACACGTACGGATACATCTCAATACTTTTTAGATGATTACATCTCGACTATAACTACTCAACGTGCCTATTTATTATAACATACCTTTTAGGTACGTACACGAAGAATTGAACCAGAAGGGTTGAAGGCTTACAGAAGTTATAATGGTAGGAATGTTTAGTGAGATTAGTACCAAAATAAAATATTCGAAATCGTTAGTGAGCAGATACATTCGGAACAAACTGTTTCCTTTCTGTAGTACGTTACGCCAGACTCGCCTACGCACAGTCTGGTTATAATACGATTATATAAACTCCAATACTACAAGTTATGTTATTTAGGTAAATAAATATCGGTCAAGTATATTTATTAAAGAAAAGAAATACCATATCGTATTTTCTACTAGATGCCGTGCTTATGTTTGAGATAATATGTTAATGCTACTCGTTACTAGATGGCGCTATAAAATATTTATACATAAATTAATTTGAATATTAGATCAAATGATAACTATAAATCTATTCAAATCGTAGTTTTTTTTTATGTATATTTTATATTAGTATGCATTGATAATAATACAGATAACGTGTTTTATATTTAGATAAACCTGAAACGTCGTAAATAAATACTGAAACGTCGATAACGCATGCTACTACTCACGAAGTATAGATACAAGGAGTCCGAACGGTAAAGCCTTTCCATAGTATTCATGGACACAATAATAAACCCAGATCTAAGATTTTGTTTTGTGTTATTCTCTTTTCTACCACTGGCTGCGCTAGAATTTAGGACATATCAATGATATTATTATTATTATTACACGTAAACATGCGTTGGCTCGCGAATGTTGAATTTAATTATTTTAAATATAAAATTCCAGAGCTGTCAATAGCAACAAAACTTCCCGCGTAAGGATTTAAACGAGCACTTCTTGAAAAGTGGTGCGCTCTACTGTACAAAAATTCTGTCCCCTAAATTGAGACTATTCGTTCAACATTACGTTCGGACTCCTTGTATCTATATTTAGTGGTACTACTCATAAAGGCACCTAATAAATCCTCTGATATGCTAAAACCATTTCTCATTGTGGAGTTGATTCACATCTTTTTTTTTTTTTTTTTTTTTTTGGGGTGGGTTACGGTCGGCGCACTCCTCGCATCACTCCGTCCGGGGCGACAGAGGGGTGTAAGCACGCACACCCGTAACCCACACGTGACGTCGCCTTCGTCGTTGGGCCAACCACTGGAGCAGAGTGACTTGACGTCAGTGGTCGGCCCGACGGAATACCCCTGAGGAGTACCCTCTCCTCGACCGACGTCACCACCATCGGGTAGGATGTCGGTCTTTCCTCACGCGGTCGGCCTCTCGGCGGGTGACGGACTAATTCCCCGATCCAGTCACCCGCGGCCTCGGCTACGGCGGCATTAGGCGCAGGTAAGGCGCCTGCGTCGCCCCAGTCACCGGCGGCGGCTCGCGTCGTCGAGGAGACGCTCCTCGCGCACGCGCTCCGCCGCCTCCTTCCGGATGCGACCGCGTCCCAGGAGTTGATTCAAATCTAATATACCGCCTCAATAAGGCTTCATTTGATTGTGTTTTTTTTTAATATCATCATTCCCCTACTCTTATCCCAATTACTTGGGGTCAATACAGTATTTACTCTTCTTTCATAGTAAATATTATAAAAGTTATTGCCATTAGTTTTAGGACCGGCCATCTGCCAGACATCAACCCTCCTTGGGAAACTAATTGTTGACCAAACGGCATCAGATGGAGTTGGCCCAGATCTTTATAAGGCTCTTAAACGTCTTTTACCATTATACATACATACCATTATTTTGCTCGTAAATGTCCACGAGCAAAATAATGGTTGGTAGTATACGTAGCCGCTACCACAAAGCTAGTTTTTTTTTAAATATAATATAATAATATTGTATTAAAAAAAAACAATTGGAAACTTATTAAAACATCCATCAAAATGAACGCAATTACTCAAACTTGAATTTCAACAAAGACCCATCATATCTGCTGTTAACACTGTAATGCAATGAGATAATGCTGTAAGTGTTTTAACGGTAATGATGAATTTGTATGGTTATTTAAACGGAACGCAGCAACTGGTGAATGAGCGTTGAACGCGATTTATGCGTTTATAACTATCAGGGTTGTCTATACTGAGTTCAATTTTTTCTAGAGTAACTTTTGCTATCGACTTCGTTCACGTAGAAACTTTTCTGGCTTTCTTGTTTAATATATTTTTCATTATTTGTATCGTAAAATGTATTAAAGCCAAATTCACATAATGTTTTACTACCATAAGGAGTAAAATATCCTCAGAGCGGCTGATTCTCAGAATATTTGTTTTTACTGAATCTCTGCGTCACAAAATTAAGACGCTAACTAATATATGTTTGTGTTAATTCTTAATTCAATAAGAAATCAACTAAAAGTGTCACTGCAAAATTTACTCAATTAGATTTCTATTTTATACTCTTAGGGGATGATATTTTACTGCTGAAACGTTGTTTATTTATTTATAAAATATAAGCATAAGTATATGTGTTTATTTTGAAAATAATGGAAATAGCGTTTTAAGCTTATATAAACTTCAAGACTTCGTTTTCAAACACTTTGCAGTTTTCGTAAGATACTTTCTTAATGATTTTGTACGTTACAAGGAGAAATTACCATCAATATTTCATATAATTGTTTTGGCTCGGAGTAAATCAACTTAGAGAAGGTTGAAATCGGTTAACAAACTATATATATCAATTGAATTTTTCCGTATAATATCGATACAATTAAACACTTATTAGCATCAAGCGAGCGTCATAAACTAAAGTGTTAAGCTAAGGGTTGTAAAGAGACATAAGTAGGTCAATATAAGGATATTGCGGCGATTATTATAGATATCTAGTTGTGGTATTGATTTAGGCTGATGAATAAGAATACATGTATTAAAACTTCAAATCTCTACTATCAACTTATTTCCGTGAAAAGAGGTGCATCTAGGCAATCATGGAATCACCATCTGCCTCTTATTTTAGTCCAAATTGTATATATAGATTTTCCTCCATAATTTTCAAATTCAAACCCAGATTACCAAATTTACGAGTTTAAATACAGATATGCTTTAAAATCAAAACAACCAATATTTGCACATTGAACTAATTACAAGCATTTAAATTTCATTAATTAAATACAGAAGCACAATACAGACAATGTGACGTCAAGGTCGTAATTTCAATGCTAACCTGCGCCTGTCCTAATAAACAAACACCGTTGCGCGAGAAACGGATAAAATATATACATTTCTTAATAACCCCAAAAACTTATAACTGCTTTAAATCTTTAATTTTTTTCATTATTATTGCATTTTTCTTAAATTTACATTCATTATAAAAAAAGTATTAGTAATAATTTAATATTTTTAAATCAGACAAATACTAAATACTGTAATAGATATTCTTCCATGTAAATATAAATAACACTATAATTTCGTACAACCCTAGTTCATAATGGCCACCATTACATTGGTCGTTAATAGAATGGACTCCGATGGTGTTATAATCTGTTAAATATTAATAATAAAAAAAAAGAAAGCCAAAACCCATTTCGTTTCTGTATAATAAAGATTGAATAATTCATATACGCTTATTTCAATGCCATAGTATCACTATGGCGTATAGAATGGAATTGGTATGAGAGAGATATATATAGGTACTCACTACAGTACAATGATCAGATGACTTGCTTTCATACCGAATTTTCCTTCTCTTATAGTGATTTAACCTGCTTCCCTTAATCGGTAAAGTGTTATTATTGAATAAAAATATATTGTAAAATTTTCTGATGTTTACGCGAGTACTACACATTCGAAATGAACTCATTTTTACGGATTTTATCGCGTTTGTATTTGATTTTTAATTACCCAATATTTCGTACACTTTATAGCGTTTATTAATTTGCAATAGTTTCAAATATATTTTCTTCTAATAGACGGGCATAAGTTTCCCTGAAATGTGGATGTATTTCAAACTGTTTAAATGTTAAGTAGTTTCTTTCCGAAACTTCTCAGCTTGTGACCACGTTCCAGTTCAATGGCTTATTACTAAATTAACTTCAAACAAAACGTAAAATCTTACTAATATCTATTATAAACTAGCTAACCCGCAAAAAAATCGTCTGTATTTTTTCATTTCATAATTATATTAATTTATTTCATGATTAACTTCAAATTCATAATCCAATTAATGACAATATATCTATACCTACTGTCAGTATCTTTGAAGTTATCGACTACTGACTTAACAACTGAATAACAAATTGATGATATGTCAATGTTTTGTTTGTCAATATATTGAAGATCTCTTACAGCATTCTGTCTCATTCACTTACTCACTTTTCATTTTATGATAGTTTTATAACTTTTTTTTTGACAAACCTTAGCCTTACTATAACAAACCCAGTTAAAATAAAATTATTCAATTTGGTGCAGTCTTTCAGAAGTTATGCGCGTACATACATTTTGGTCATTCATTCTGTTTTGTTACTTAAATACTGATCAGACAGGATCAACATTTTGTTACTTAAATACTGATCAGACAGGTTGGTATAGTATTTTCTTTCAAGGTTTCCTTCTCTTGCATAAATATCACATGTAGGTATATTATATATCTTAGTAGGCTTTTACAACACCCGTGGGCAGGAGAAAGAAATTTTATTTTTAAAGATAGGCTATACTCCAGTCACAAAACGCCCAAATCATCCGGAGCGATAGAAGGTCCCACCTTGGAGTGCGTGCATCCCTATAACCCAGCGCCCTTTATCTCTCTGTCACCATTTGGGTGAATCATCAGTACCGAGTTCTTGTGTTCGCTAGATAGAATTCCATGAACGAATACTCAGGCAGAAAAGACATTTTAAATTACGACACCTTTTTTTTTTTTTTTTTGGTGGTGGGCTACGGTCGGCGCACTCCTCGCACCACTCCATCCGGGGTGACAGAAGGGCGTAAGCGCGCACACCCGTAACCCACCCGTGACGTCGCCTTCGTCGTTGGGCCGACCACCGGAGCAGAGTGACTTGACGTCAGTGGTCGGCCCGACGGAATACCCCTGAGGAGTACCCTCTCCTCGACCGACATCCCCCCCTCGGGTAGGATGTCGGTCTTTCGTCATGCGGTCGGCCTCTCGGCGGGTGACGGACTAATTCCCCGATCCAGTCACCCGCAAATTACGACACCTATAACACTATCCATTCTCATTAACTTTTAAAATAGCCTATCTATTTCCAAAACTCGATAATCTGCCCATAATTCGTAAATTCCATAAAACGTTTTTTTTTTACCTCACCACCGATACGGCAGTCATCAATAACGTTATCTGTTTTAGCTCTTAGTGCGTGATAACGATACACAAAAGTGCACGCCCCTCGTCGAGTGTTTATCTTCGTGGTCAGTAAATTGCGAAGCATTAGTAGGATGCATATATTTTGCAAACGAAAACATAGACTCTACAGTCGGAGAACACGTCTACTACATTCTAGTAAAGTGTGTAATGGAACGAAGTTGAAAGAAAACAGTTTCAGCATCAAAAAGAACAATGACGCCTTTAATATTATTTTATCTTCGTCTAAAGTTTTCATGTAATTATTTAAACGTTAGCTTAAAATATAAAAATAACTAGCTACTGAAACTACTATATATTAAGTAATAAAAATATTTTTCTTACATCACAGATAAATTAAATAATTATTTTAAATCAAACCTTCTAGTGACATAAAGGCTAGCGTCGATTTTAAACACTAAAATGACCATAACTTTTTTACTGACATCAGATTTGAATGAAACAAACACTAAATGTTGCTCTGAGTTGGGCTTAATCTACTAGTGAAAACTGCACAGCAATCCGTTCAGTAACTTTGGAGATTAGCGAATACATACACACAGATATACAGACACTCAGACATACAGACAGACAAAAATCGTTTGGCACCTTATGGTGCCAAACGATTTATTGCGCAATAAAAAATATTTTGCAAAAATTTTAATTGTTTACTACATGGAATGGAGTTGTTAAAGCTATTAATTAGCTTTTACTACACCCAGAACCAATGTAGTTGGTAGTATTCGTACCCGCCACTACCCAACATTATATATCTTACAAAATATTTTGCCACTGAAATGGAATCGGTTCCGATATCTTGTTCAATACTCGTATGTGTAGAGGGAAAATGTTGTAGATTACTGGGGCCCACGTCGCTCTCCCATCGATCGACCTTAATTCTTCTCATTATTTGCAAACGGCGAGTGTTATAGTAAAATAGCCTACACAAAAGTTGTAGATTATTAAATTCTCTATAAAAATTGTTTCCAGGCTTTTTTTTTACGAATCACCATTTCAGAGACATCACAATTTCAAACCTTGAAAATACTCATATTAACTCTTATGCGGCTTGTTATGCTTCATCGACTATACCGCATGAGTAAAATATGAAAGTATTTATAATAATTTTAATCATTAAAATATAAGTAGTTTACTTTTACGGATTCTATCGCGTTTGTATTTGATTTTTAATTTCCCGACGTTTCGATCACTTTACAGTGATCATGGTCACGGGAGGACTGAGGTGTCTTACGTCCAATATGCCATTGTTATTACAGAAATTTATTTATATCTACCCTATAAGAATAAAATGAATAATACTGGATGTCGGTAGGCCGATTAATGAATGAGGTACTATATCTCTATTACGTTTTAGTCTAAAATTTGTGTGGTGCTATGTGGTAGCGGCTACGAATACTACCAACCTTTACTTTGCTTCGTGGATGTCGTAATAGAAGATTAAGATCTTTATAACGACCTGGGTCAACTCCATCTTATGCCGTTTGGTCAACAATTACATTCCCAAGGAGGGTTGATGCAGGGGACCGGTTATAAAACGATTGCCAATAAATTATGCAATATGTATGAGTACATAATGTATTGATAACAAGTATTTGGGATAAGAGTTGGAGAATGATCGTGACAGTTTAGGAATTCTAAATACACATTGTTGAATAATAAGTTTCGGATCTGAATACGGATATTAATGTTATGAAATTATTTCCCATTATCCGACACTTTTTGGATATTGGATTTTTACAGAATGAATAGTGGTAGGACGACGCTGTTGACAGTTCTATGTCTACAGCCGCGGGCCGGTCCGTCCGGAGTAGTACCACACCCTCACAGAAGATCGACGTCTGAGTAATGGCAATGTGGTATTGCGCTTTGTTCGCTGAGCGAGAGACACGGAAGCCTAATTGGGTGGGTTTGGGGATTGTAATGGTAGACAGCGGCCTTGCTTTAGCCTTGGTTATAGCAAAGGTCCATGGGCGGCTGTAACCCTTACCATCAGGTGTGCTGCTTGAACGTTTGCTACCATAAGCAATAAAAAAAAAATATGTAACGGAATTGGTGATTTTATTCCCTTTTATTGAGTCTTAATTTTAAGCAGTTAGTTCACTGTTTTTATTCTTAGGTACTCCGTCACCATACGGAGGTCAGAAATAAAGACGTCTCGAAAAAATAATTTTAATAGATTTTTAATTCGTCACTTATCATGAAAAGGAGCCTCTTAGCTTGTTGCCTATCAGTTTTATCATAAGATAAGTATTAATATCTGAGAAAGACAGTATCTTGACATTGTTTAATATATTTTTTACCAGCTTGTTTTTTTTTTCATGACAAAGACATTTATTATCATGCCTTTATTTCGCTTTGAGGATGTATAGCGATAGGATGAATAAATTGTCATATTTTACTTGGTCGTAAAAATCAGCTGACGGGATTACCAGGACAGTAGACAGCAGCTCTTTCCATAACAATTCACTGCAATGGAAAACCTGACAGGCAGAATGTTGATGATAGCATGTGATGTTACACTAAATTTTCTTTCTCTAATAATTTAAAATGACTTGAAGAAAATTAACGTCTGCGTGACGTTAATCCTCTTTCAGAATATGATCGTTGACCACAGTGAGTCAGTTTTTGTAGTAGGACTACGTTGACAGTTTTATGCCTACAGCTGCGGACCGCTCCGTCCACGATAGTACCGCATTCTCTCAGAAAATCGACGTCTGAGTAGTGGCAATGTGTTGCTCTGCTTTGTTCGGTTAGCGAGAGAGCCGGAGGCCCAACATTCTCGGTGGGTTTGGAGTTCTCATAGGTTGGCAGCGGCCTAGCTGTATCCCTGGTATTGTAAAGGCCCATGGGCGGCAGTAGCACTTGCCATCAGTTGCGTTGCTTGCTCGTCTGCCATCACAAGCAATAAAAACAATCTTTATGATCAACGCGACATAGTTCAAGTTCCTTCTCATTATGGAGAAGACCCGAGCTCAATAGTGAGGCATATACTCATATATATAAAGTTTGAAGAAGAAATATTTATATTAACAGTCGTTGTGTTATTATTTTTACGCAATCAATTAATTAGATTATTATTTCAATCTATATTAACAACATTATCATAATTCTCCCGCTCTTATCCTAATTACTTTAAGTCAACGCAATATGTAAAATAAAATAAATAAATAAATAAATGTACTCGTACATATTACAAAAGTTATTGACAATAGTTTTATGACCGACCGCCTGTCTATCGTCAACCGTCATTAGAAAATGTAATTAATGTCCGAACGGCATCAAGTGGAGGCGGTCCAGGTTGATATAAAGCTCTTAGTCGTCTTTTACGACATCCACAAGCATAGAATTGGTAGTATTCGTAGCCACTACCGCACAAAAATTATATTAACATCGATTTCAAGTAAAAATTTTTATATTATATTATATTGATTCCATGTGGTGACGGAGTAAGAATACAATTCACCACCCGCCTATCTTACCCGGGGTTGATCGTACGAGACGGCCAAAGGATATAAAACGTATATAATATCTATATGTTATATGCGTTGCATAGGCAAAAGAAGGAAACCTCGAAACGAAACCCTATACCAACATGTCTGACCAGCGTGGTATAGTAGGTCATTTTCTGTCTCGTTATGGAGGAGGCTCGAGCCCAAGATTGGGACATATTTGAGCTGAGATGATATTATATTGCGATTAATTTAAACATAAATCTATATTCTTTTAAAACATGGTCATTATACTGCAGTATCTTTTATAAATCAATGTATGATGCCATAATATCTTCATATAATAATTTATAGCTTTAGTTCTTTAATTTAGATAAGTTATCGATGGCCGGCGTGACAGCAATGGTCCAAAGAGTATATAAAAAGTAGCCACAGCACTTACCTCACCGATAACTTGTTACACCCGATATGCGGATAGTAATAAATTACATTCTAGCCGGGGTAAAAATATTACGTAGACTTAGTGTGGACTAAAATAATTTAAGTCTAATACAATTAAAGTTTTACGTGTGGTGATGGAGTAAAAATACAATTCGCTACCTATCTTACACGTGGGTGTTCGTAAGAGACGACTAAGGGATATAAAACGCATATATACTATGCAAGAGAAGGAAAACTCTATACATGTTTAGAGTTTGTTTTTAATAAAAAATAGCGTAGACATATTGTTAATTTATCATCTCAGCTCGCATATGTCTCATATATGTCCCACTGTTAGGCTCGAGCCTCCATCATAATGTGAGGGAAATTGACCTACTATACCATGCTGGTCAGACGTGTTGGTATAGGGTTTTGTTCCGAGGTTTCCTTCTCTCGCATAGATGTTATATGCGTTTTATACCTCTTAGTCGTCTCGTACGATCACCCACGGGTAAGATAGGGGGTGGTGAATTGTATTCTTACTCCGTCACCACACGGAAAATATTGTTAATTAAATAAAATATAATTTTCATTAAAAAGCTCTTATCCCAATTACTTGGGGTCAACACCATATGTGTTTTTCTTCCATCCTACATTACACATAGTAAAAGTTTTGACAATAGTTTGGTGACCGCCTGCCTGACGTCAACCTTACTTGGATATGTAATTGTTGATTAGACGGCGTCAGATGAACTTGACCCAGGCTTATCTAAAACTCTTTTATGACATTCTCGACCAAAGTATTGATTGGTCGTAATCGTAGCCACCTCCAC
Organism: Lymantria monacha; assembly: GCA_905163515.2. Lineage (NCBI taxonomy): Eukaryota > Metazoa > Arthropoda > Insecta > Lepidoptera > Erebidae > Lymantria > Lymantria monacha. The sequence continues at coordinate 35,904,014 of LR991084.1, read as the reverse complement.
TATTTTTTTCAAATTTAATTCTAATTATCGCGCTATTGTCTTGACTCACCCAGCCCATTTCGTATGGCGCGACGGAAAGGCGTCGTGTGACCCCAGAACCCACCCTGCTCCCTCTCCAACGCCATAGGGTCGACCACTGGGGCCGATTTCTTGACATCTGTCGCCGAACCAGCGGGTTACCCTTTCGGGTAACATCTCCGTCCAATATGCGACATACTCTTAATTTTTTTTTAATTGTTTATTACAAGTATCAATAATACTATTATACGTATTTATTAAAATAAAACTGTTATTGTGACATTACAAATCCTCATTCTCCTGCTCTTATCCCAATTACTTGGGATCGACACAATATGTCCTCCTCATTCTCCACATTGTAAAAGTTATTGCCAATAGTTATATGACCGACCGTCTGTCTGAGGCCAACCCTACTTGGGATTGTAATTGTTGACCAAACGGCATCAGATGGAGTTGGCGCAGGTCGTTATAAGGCTCTTAGTCGTCTTTTACGACATCTACGAGCAAAGTAAGGGTTGGTAGTATTCGTAGCCGCTACCACACAGCGTTATCGTAACATTACATATATGAATATTTGTAATATTGTAACATTACAAATATACACTTTTATTTTATTTATCTGTAAATAAGAAGCATATCCACAACAGCTTTACGTAACCATTGGCCACGTACAATGGAGACGGTTGTTGGGTCGAACAAAAGACGCAAATCGCTTATAATGGTAGAGATGGTATCTGTAGTCATAGACTCCACTTGGTTGTAGTAATCGAGCCGTGGGGCGCCCCGTAAATCACTCGGTGCGCATAGACTCATAGATGGGCGGGATACGGCTCCAGATAGGGTTGCCAGCCGTCCGGTTTTAGCAGGACAAGTTTGGATTATTACTGAACAAAAACATCAAAGAGACTAAACCTTATTGATATTTTTGTCAATGAAGGCTTTGATTTGTCTGTTCAATAATAAAACAAGAAATATATTTTTTTCTATGTGGTGCCGCAGTAAGAATACAAATCGCTACCCCCTATCTTAACCGTAAGTGATCGTAAGAGACGACTAAGTGATATAAAACGCATATAATATATATGCAACAGAAGGAAAACTCGAAACAAAACCCTATACCATCACGCCTGATTAACGTAGCTCGAGCCCAACAGTGGGATATAGAGCTGAAATGATGATGATGTCAATATATTAACAACTATTTTATTCTCGTGATTATTAAACCTAGGGATCATCAGGACACTGCTAAGTGTCATTAGTTCGATTCCCACGCAGGACAATACTTGGTGCGAGACACAAATATTTGTCTAGGTGTAATTTGTGTTCGTTAATTATATGTTTATAAATTTGTTTGCAATATAAGCAATAATGGCTTAATATATGGCGTTAAGTTTAGTTTTAAGTTTCCTTCATTAAAATAAAAATACATAATTAATTCTTGAGAAAATAACTAATATAAATCTGCCTGCAAACCTGAAACGTGGCAGTTGTGGTATTGTTTTTTCTTAAGAAGGCCAAGAGTGAATATCCTTAGCTGATGGCTGATAGATGGAAACCATTCCTCATAATAATAAAATAATTATATTATTATATAATTATATTATTACATCAGCTCATATAATCGACTACAGGGTTCAAGTTTCCTCTATAATTGAAGGATATTTTTCTCTAGCTCTTGGTGGTAACCCAGCAAGCACTACACCCCATGGTACGTGTTACTGCCACCCATGGACCTTTACAATATCAGAGGTTCAGCTAGGTCGCTACCTACCAATAACAATCCCAAACCCACCCAGGAAGTTGTGCTTCCAGCTCACTCGCTCCCTGAACGAAGCAGAGCAACACATTGCCACTGCTTAGGCGTCAGTTTTCTACGAGTGTGGTACTATCTCACAAGGATCAGTGGACAGAACCGTTGACAGAAAACTATCAACAGTGTGGTCCTCTCGCTATAATTATAACTCTCTTGCCATTTTGGTCGCACGGGTTGATATAGTTTCATTTTCAGTTTTCCTTCTCTTGTATAAATGTTATGTGAATAATTTAAGAATACATGTTTCGTCACGAAGGGTAATTATAGAAGACTACTGTTATAATATACGTATCAAAGTTCGTAAATCCAAGTTGTTTTTTTTTTTAATTAAACGTGATAATTTCACACTTTTTAAATATAGTCTCACATTAATTCAGCACGAGCTTAATAGCCTCGGCGTCGAACACGAAACGTGTTTTCTTTATAGTAACAGTTTGGCTGTATCGTTTTGACACTAATTAATATGGCGCTGTTAATTTAACCAATATTTATTTTAGCAGAAGAAAAAGTTGAAACCAAATCCTATAGGCACCAACACGTCTGACCAGCGTGGTATAGTAGGTCAATTTCTCTCCCATTACGGAGGAGGCTCGAGCCCAACAGTGGGACATAATTATATGAGCTGATATGATGACGATGTTTATTTTTACATTTATTTTGAAATTTTATGGAGGATTCGACTTTTTCTATAGTACATATTACATTCTAGTTTTAGTTTATTTTTATTAATTTATATAAAGACATCTCCCTGGACTATAGAAAAAATCCTTGTATTGCGGGGGACTTACTACAAACATGCAATTAACACGTATTTTCCGTATGGTGATGGAGTAAAAATACAATTCACCACCCCCTATCCTACCCGTGGGTGATCGACTAAGGGATGTAAAACGCATGTAACATCTATGCAAGAGAAGAAATCTCGAAACAAAACCCTATACCAACACGGCTGACCAGCGTGGTATAGAAGGTCAATTTTCCTCCCATTATGGAGGAGGCTCGATCCCAACATTTGGACATATATGGGCTGAGATGATGATGAATTAACGCAGACAAATTATACCCAGACTAGCAACAACACTTTATGGATGCCGTCCACCAAGTGTTGTCCCTAGTCCATCAAAGTACTTATTGTCGCGCGTAATAGATCCCACGATAATGGCACAGAAGGTCAGTCTTCTTAACCACTACGCCATCTGTACAGTCGAATTTTGAAATGAAACTATTTTGTTGGATTTTTTTAGTTATTAATGTTTTTGATTTTTATTTTTTATCTCATCGTTTCAGATTATATACTTACGCTTGAGCCTCCTCCAAAATAAAAGTAAAATTGACCTAATACACCACGCTGGCCAAACGGCATAGTATAAGCTTTTATTTCGAGTTTTCTTTTTCTTGCATAGATCTTATATGATACTCTTAGCAATCTTTTACGACATCCACGGACAAGATAGGGGGTGATAAATTCGTACTTCATCACCACACAAAAAAAAAAAATTAAAGTTTACACCCCGCTCTTTGAAATAAATCCTTGTATACAAATAACAAATACAACGTATACTCTAATTCAGAAAAATCATATATGAATCGTAGAAAGATTTATCCTGCGCAGAAATCGAACCCATGAGTAATGGCACCCGGACGGGAGGTCGGCACTTAAACCACTTTCTGTGCAATTAAAATTACTTAATCGAGTGGTATAACTTTGCCACTCAAATGCTTATCTTTAAGAAGAATGCTCGTTAAGATTCCAAAATTAATCTTGACTCCTATATATTAAGTAAGGGCGTGGCTGTAAGGTTGTTTAAGATTAATTTAAACGTAGCTGAATCGATACGGAAAAAATATTGATAATAACTTTATCATGGTAGATAGAGGTATGAAAGTTTGTGGGTGTATCTATATTTTCAAATCGGACCGACGCCATTGAATATGAGTCAACGGAAGATAAAAAGCTGACTGAAAATCTAATAGCATAATTATACTGCTACATGACGTTCTTGACGTATGCTAATGTGTAATAATAGGACGTATGCTATCATATTCAGCCGTTTGCCTTCCACTGCTGGAGGTAGGCCTCTCTCATACTTCGTCACAAAGTGTTCGTATCGCTCAAATGTACTCGTACATATTGCAAAAGTTATTGGCTATAATTTCATGACCAACCGCTTGCCTGACGTCAACCCTCATTGGGAATGTAATTGTTGACCAAACATCATCAGATGGAGTTGGCCCAGATCGTTATAAGGCTCTTAGTCGTCTTTTACGACATCTACGAGCAAAGTAAGGGTTGGTAATATTCGTAGCCGCTACCACATATCATTTATTACGCTAATATCGCTTTGATATTAGAAGCAACTCAAATATCTAATATCTCGTTGTGAAAAGTGTTGCGAAGGTCGATCGTGCTCCGATAACAATAATACGAGATGTCTTCAATGATTGATAGCTTTAATCTTTTACTATCAGTTTATATGTACGTATTACAACCAAATAAGTGTACCAATGAGCAGATTAATGGGTAAAGGGAGTATATAGCGGGTAATATGGTTGACGAATTCTTATAGGGACGGAGTAATAATACAATTCCTTACCCCATTTCTTACTCGTTTATATCGTAAAAGATAAGGGATATAGTATGCAGATAATATCTATGTAAGGGGAGGAAAACTCGAAATAAAACTATGCCAATCCGTGTGATCAAAGAGGTATAGTGGGTTAATTACCCTGTTATAACGAGGTTTAAACGCAACGCAGATACGTCATCTGAGCTGAAATAATGAGGATGAATTAGTGAAGGCCAAAACTATTTTTTCTCTATAAACAATTTTACCAAATTATGGTTACAACGGACCTCCTCAACAAGAAGACCACTCAGAACGGTCCTATGTTATATGCATCCAATGGCTTCTGCGACTTTTGAGATGTCATTAATCCACGTAGTGAATTGCATATAAAATCATAGAAATTACGTTTATATATAAAAGAAATCTTTAAAAGATTATAGACACCCGCTTTTTCCCCGGCTCCTCTCAGTGGCGGTCGCATTCCATTCCAGTGGTAGTTTAATGGATTAATATAAAATATAATACATATTATGTATGAGGCTTATGCAAAAATAATGATATTGAATTTGTAATACATGGTCGACAACACACGTCATAGCAACATAAAAAAAAACATAAAAACCTAATAATTATCATGTCAGTTCTAGATTATCATATAGATTGTCAACACAACTACCTAAGTAAGTTTAATGTCTGATTACATTAAGTACATTTTGTGTTATATCTGACAAAAGTGTCATGTGAACAAACATTTTTCTAGATTGTTCGCGGAAAACATGCACACAACACTGAGATATTTATTATCGCCCGTTATCAATTTGGCGCATTGATTATGACCGAAAACCTTAGTTTTTTTTATTCTATATTATCATAACCACAGCTTTTACTTTCGTTGTTTTACTAGCAAAATAAGCAAAATAAGCGACAGAATAAGCGGAGCGCGATCCCATATATCCGCCTTGCAATGAACCTCTCGACGCCGTGCGAGTGGACGACCGGAACCCGGTCTTGGTACTACTGGGTTTTATTCGGTGAGCGATTGAGGTAGAAGACTCTACCTTTCCGGTAGGCAACAATTTGGCTTTATACCTAGTAGGATATGAAAGATCTATGAGCAAAAAATACCACATACCATCATATGGGCTGCTTCCTTGTCTACTATCAAAGGCAATAATAAAAACAATACCAGTGAAACTTTTGTATTAATACAGGGAAACATTATAATTATTACAGAAATCAGTTTCCTATAGGATATATTTTGTTTATAATACATTTATTTACATAAAATTATGGTGAAAAGATCGTACGTGTCACTCTTGAAAATATTGAAAAGAGAAAATCGCTTAAGCTCTTAACTTTTAGTCATACAAAAAAATGCAGAGGCGTTACTGAATAAGAATATCGGCACTACTATCATTGCCATCTTTTTACTTAGAATGAACCCATCAATCTTCTCGTTTGTTCATTCATTTGTGTAATGATATTATCACGTGGAAAAATAAATACGTTTTCTGTGCGTTGACGGAGTAAGAATACAATTCACCACCCCTTCTATCTTACCCGTGGGTTTTCGTAAGAGACGACTAAGGGATATAAAACGCATATAACATCTATGCAAGAGAAGGAAAACTCGAAACATAACCCTATATCAATACGTCTGACCAGCGTGGTATAGTAGGTCAATTTCCCTCTCATTATGGAGGAAGCTCGAACCCAACAGTGGGACATATATGAGCTAAGATGATGATATAAATACATTGTACTCCTCTCGATGCTGTAATTTAGCAATCAAGTCCCTCCAGTAGCGCCCCTTAAAGCATTTGATTAGAATTGCATGTTTTCAGAACTAGATTTGTTACCATTTGTTACGTTATCTCAACGACTATATGTTAATTTGGTTATCATTATTATCTTTCAATTAATTACAATTCCACTTAATTTGTTTCGGAGAAAAGGATTAACTTAATTACACTGCCCAACAAAAAATATTTCATTTAAAAAAAATTGGTACTTATTGTTATAATTTTGTGACATGGTTAAATAGACTTTTGAGTCAAAACTTTATTTATTAATTAATTATCACTTCATTTGAAGCTATTGTCCTTCAGTAAGTGAATTCGTCGCTTACAAAATTGGGTTGTGCCGTAATAATGGTGTCACTATAAATGGTCTTTTGGAATGTTTGGCAGAAAAGGAAAAGAGAAAAAAGAGCAGAAAATGTAAAGCACAGTTATATCACATTCTATTCACTTTAGCACTTTCTCTACATTGTATATCATAAAGCCACCAAAATGATTTAATACAAGACATTCAAACATTTTAATATTAAATTATAATATAGGGCCGCCACATTACATATTTGCGTTCCCTCCAAAACTCCATATACCTATTGTCACTTCGGTCTATAGATAATAATTATTTTGCATTTATACTTAGGTTAGTTAGCAAGTCTTCCATGATATAAGTATGGATATTAATCTCTAAGAAATATAAGAATTAAACATTCTACTAAATAATTTTAGATTACTTATTCTAGCTTTTAAAAAAAAGTGTGTGTCAGCTCCGACGCACGACTAGAGTTTACTCCTTAAGTACGATTATCAAAACAGGCGCAAAAAAAGCTCATTTGACTAAAAATAATATATATATATATATATATATATATATATATATATATATATATATATATATATATATATATATATATACAGAGTGGAGACGTCAATACGACAATAAATGAAAACACCGTCAATACTAGTGTATAGGAGTATTTTGAAACTATTAAAAAAGTCCTCGCATGCATATTTAAAAAACAATTTTTTCAAACAAACTTTTTATCATAAATATTGAAACAAAATAGAACACCGTTTGTAAATATTAGTTCACCAACCTGTGGTCGGCACGCGAGTGACCTTGTGGTATCATATGTTACAACTTCGAAACGTAGGTAAATATAAATACATACACTTAATGTTTGGGCGCTATTCATTCTCACTCGATTATTTTATTAAAATAATCACGATAACTTTAATAATTCACTTGGTCGTTAAACTTTTAAATTTTCGATATGTGCGCCATGGACCCGAACGCACAAATTATATCGTCTTAAAATATTATTTCGAACTCTTGTTAACAGGTCGCCATTGACGGCGATGTATTTTAACTTGTCGAAAGATCGTACAATTCCTTTTTTTAAGTTCTCCACATTATCAACCTCTGTCAAATTTGCGAGAAAAATAATTTAAAATTTGTTCATCTAGGGTGACTCTTACACGCGAAGGAGCACTATCCATATGAGGCAGTAAGGATTGATTATCCCGTAACCTCTGGACAGCTTGCACAATAGTCCGGCCATTGGTAGTACAAACACGTGTGTTTCCATATCTCTTTCGGTACGTACGTATGCTTAAAGCTGCATTTCCGTGATATTCTCCATAAATTAAAATCATATCTGTATACCCGAAGCTGTGTAATTATAACGAGGCATTGTAAATGAGAAAGAAATACTATTCTAATACAAAGTAAGCGTCTAATTACGCACATTCACATCACAGGATCACGATGGCACACTGACCTACAGACCTATTATAATAGTTTTGAACATGAGACCGAGGTCTTCTTTCATTAAGCCGCATTAGGTAGTTTTAAATTTCTCATCTAAGTCTGATGACACGGTTTATAAAGACTTAGGAATAAGGTATAATATGCATTGATTTGTATTACGTTTGGGGAAGACTTGAACTGGTAAACATGGCGATATGTAGCTACTAGTTTCATATTAGTTTATACCGATGCGGCGCGGGAGCTCATTGATCTCTTAGTGATAGCCGAATAATTTTAATTTTTATACAGAGTGTGGAAATTGTTAATAATACAAAGTAATGTGCTGCAGCTAAACTATACGACATATTGTATTCAAAGTTTGTATACAGGCTGGGCAAGTCATCAGATACACTAGATTAAAATTATTGTCGTATGGTCGTCTCCACCTTGTATATATATATGTATATATTTATTTACATTTATTAAAACTGTTCAGTGAAGTATTATCTCACGTCAGAAAGTGAATGGTGCGCAGAATAGGTTGCGCTCCAAAAACGTAACGACGTCATTCGATTACTAGATTTTACTCCTCAAATTTTTCTCATACCGGGCGCCTTATATGAAAATCAATTCTTAAGGAGTAAACTCTAAAAATATAATTATGTATTTCTATTAAACTTATTATTATTATAAGATACTAGCTTCTGACCGCGGCTTCGCCCGCGTAAAAGGTTACTTTTCTAAAGGTTTTCATCTCCTATTTTTAATTTACCCCTTAAAGGTAAATGTTTTACAAAGTTTTAATGACATATTTATTTATATCAAACCAATAGCCTAAAAATAAGTTTCAGGCTTCTGGCTTTAAGAATGACGATACTTCATTACAACTTTTCATACCCCTTTACAACCCTTTTTTTGCATTAAAAAGTAGCCTATGTCCTTTGTCAGGCTCTAGACGATCTGTGTACCAAATTTCATTTAGATCGGTCCCGTAGTTTTGGCGTGAAAGAGCGACAGACAGACAGACAGAGTTACTTTCGCATTTATAATATTAGTAAGGATTATGTCCGTGCTTTCTCTGGCGTTAAGTAGATTTTGTCAATATTTTTTTTATTCCTCGGACATTCCTCTTTTTCTTCCGGACAAAAATTTACGTGCCATTGACAATAAGTTTTGAAAGCATAATAACGAACTTAAAATTCACATTTATATATGTCTACTATCTAAGATTTATAATTTGCAATACGTGTGATTCCTTTTTTGTACAATATTTTTGTTTTTATGAATTTTACATAATTATTTTATTTTACTTTTTAAAACGTAATATAATATTACGTTAGAAAGTATTTTTTTTAAGTTCATTACTAACGTTATAGCAACTGGGCTAAAAAGCTAATGATTATATAAAGTAATATATAATATAAAATAAAATGTAAATTAAAATGTAAATTAGAGAATGATTAATTATTGATACACTGAGCAATTTATTCAATTATTACATTTATAAATAAAATATAATAGCATACATACACATGGACCTCATGGATGGCACATTGAGAAAATTTTAACTTAATATTAAACTTAATTCCACCATTATTAACTTTATTCATCAATCATAACCTCTAAAGCCTTCTTTATTATAGCTTATGCTTTAATCAGGAGCTGAAGATCTAAAGATCCCTCCAATGTCCACATCAGCGGCTGCTGCTCTGACCACGAGAGTTGCCACCAGGCCTATGACGGCTCCTAGGAGGATGCCCACCGCAATAGCCAGGAACCGTTGTGCTACAGGCCACTTTGAACAGGCCCAATATTGCTCACGAATTACACTGAAAAGAAAATAGAAATTATGAAGACTTTTATAAAAATACACATAGTTTTATTCGGACCTAATCGCACCAACGATTCCATTAAATCGAGATGCACAATGATTTACATATGACACTGAGGTTTGATTTTCAAGATATGCCAGGCTTTTAATTGTCTTAAGACCTGTAAAAAATTAAGACAATTAATAGAAAATAAATAGAAAATAAAATATTTAAAAATAAGAAGAAAATTTTTAAAAAATCTAGTCAACTAATAAAGTCCTCACTTTATGTGTCAGCTTATAAAATAAGGAGCTTCAATTAAGGGAGCAGTACACTGACAAGACAAAGACTTTTTTTTCACGCTGTGGAAATGCATTGACGCACTATCCCCCGCCAGTGACAGACGAGGGGGTGTGTAGGACTCGCCGGCCGACTTCTCGACCGAAATACGCACTAAAACCACAGTGGTCCCTTCGACGCTTTTACGGGGTGCCGGAGAGATCGTCTATTGACATTCTATCTCCGAAACCCAAGACAAGACAAAGCCTAATACTTCCTATTATAAACTTTAAGAACGGTTGCAATAGTAGATATAGAGGGAGAATCTGAAGGCATACGAATTTTGTCAAGTAGCAACGTGGCCTGTATATTATATATTTTAGACGTCTCCTGAAAATTGTCTAACAAAAGATTACACTTGTTACGTCATAGATACGCAATACTATACCTATAATATATGCTATCAGTTAGCAGATTATCACATTGGTAATCATTCTGAAGTTCTTTCTTTACACGATAAGTTTCCACTTAAAAAAGGCTCAGAAAGTGTTGAAATAAAGGCACAGAAATATTATTAACTAAGAATGGCTTTGTGAGCAGGGCAAGCGTGCCGCACATATGAGCAAATGCTCATACCAATGTCAAAATTCGTTTTACCACCTAATAGTAGCGATCGTATTATGATACGGAACGAAACTCTGAGAAAAATGAAAATATGCCGTCTTGCGCTATTGTAACATGTCGAAAAAGAAGTCAAGTATGTAGTATAATCCAAGTAAGGATTTCTTTTCACCGTTTGGTCCACAAACCGTTTAATTCAGTGATATTTGTTAATATTGTAAAAATACTATGTCGTTTATAGACGACAACAATAAAAGCTGTGTGGTAGCGGCTACGAATACTACCAACCCTTACTTACTGCTCGTGGATGTCGTAAAAGACGACTACGAGCCTTCCAATGACTTGGGCCAACTCCATCTGATGGCGATTGGTCAACAATTACATTCCCAAGGAGGGTTAGTAGAGAGGCAGTTAGTATTGTTCCAATTTCGATTCGTTGTCGGTTTAAGTATTTAACTAAGCATTAACTTAATTATATAAATAAACAATTTCTCTTATATTAAGAATTGTTTAATATACTATGTTTATATTTAGAATTGCTTCGCATTTCACTAATATAGATCCCATTGTTGGGCTCCTACAAAACAGGAGAGAAATTGACTTGCTGTATTACGCTGATCAGACGGGTTGCTATAGAGTTATATTTATCATCATCTCAGCTCATATATATCCCACTGTTGGGCTCGAGCCTCCTCCGTAATGAGAGAGCAAAAGCGGTGACACTGGTTTTAGTAAAAAATAACACCGATGGTCCCTCTAAGATAATTAATATTTGTGTGGCTGCGCCCCTTGCGTTAAAATGGCTCAAAAAGTGTAGCGCCTCTTGGTTCAAATTGTCGATTTACGATTAAATTATAACACTTTTGGATCAATATCTAATCTATCCAATATCTTTAAATTTTCTTTAATTCTTATATATTTTTATATATGTAAATTTCTATTTATTCAGAATCTTGGAAACTGTACCAGAAATTGTCATGAAATTTAATACACAGGAGGTTTCTGGGGCGATAAATCAATCTAGCTAGGTTTCATCTATAGAAAACATCGTTGTTTCAGTGTTTTCAGCACATGAAGAAAAACATAATTAGAATATGAAAGTAAATTTGGTCACTATCATCAAAATATAAATAGCTCAGTTGGGTAATCGATCAGATTTGACAACTAGATAGTACCGGCACGATACTTAGTTTCCCTTTTCTATTATTTTTTAATATTTATATTTTTTACTTTATTTCATCAATACTAAAAAATAATAACTGAAATATTAATCAAATATTAATAAATAATAACTAAATAAAATTTCCGGAAATTATCGTAATTTATTTCCTTCCGTATGGTGACGGAGTAGTAATACAATTCACCACCCCCTATCTTACCGATGGGTGATCGTAAGAGACGACTAAGGGATATAAAGCGCATATAGCATCTATGCAAGAGAACGAAAACTCGAAATAAAACCCTATACCAACACGTCTGAACAGCGTGATATAGTAGCTCAATTACCCTTTTTTTTGTTTTTTTTATGCGGTGGGCTATGGACGTTGTCGCGCCCCGCCAAATCGATCCAAGGCGACCGAAGAGGCGGCGCGCAACCCCATAGACCCACCCTGCAAACACCTCTCTTCGCCGTGCGAGCGGGCCACCGGTACCCGATCTTTGTCTTCGGTGGCCCGTCCAGCGGTTTACCCTTGCGGGTTCCTCTTGTGTCGACGCCCCGACAGATTTCGTCGCCCTCACGCGGTGGTCTCACGTCGGGTGACCGGACTATTCACTGGTCCAATCACCCGAAGCCTCGGTTAGGGCGGCATCAGGCGCAGATATTCGCGCCTGCGCCGCCCGTGGCGCCGGCGGTGGATCGAGTCCGCATAGAGGGAATCCTCCCGGGCTCGCTCCGCCGCCTCCTTCTGCGAGATGACAGCCTCTCAGAAGGCGGCGACCGCGTCCCAGTTCCTGACGCTGTCGACCATCGCTTTCACGACAGCCGGCAGCGTCAGGTCGGCACCGATGACAGCAACGAGATCTATGCGAGAGAAGGAAACCTCGAAAGAAAACCCTATACCAACACGTCTGAACAGCGTGGTATAGAAGCTCAATTTCCCTCCCATTACAGAGGAGGCTCGAGCCCAACAGTGGGACATATATGAGCTGAGATGATGATGATAATTTATTTAAAAATTACCAAACCATAGCTCCGTCATCGAGTTATTTTATTTATATTTATACATCATCATCGAAAGATATGAAGGACTCTTATGATAAGTCAAGAAGTTCAAATGTTGAGACTAAGAGCTCAACGAACTGCTAACTTTTATCACTGATATCTTATCAATTATCACGACTACAAGTAAACAACTTCATGTTAGAAACGACAATGGAAGTTCCCGATAATAAAAAAATATAATATATGTTTTATGACTGATGTTCTCTTGATAGGGTTACAGACACGGCATCTAGTACCATCATACACCAGCGAATACTGCAAGATATATTATAGAAGTATCCTATCCCATTTAAAGAGCCTAGCGACATTAACTGTTTAATTCGGGCCATGCTAAATGAATGCCACAAGCGCCATGCTTAGCATGTGGATTGCAATGTTTTATTGTTTATGGTGGCATACGAGCAAGCAGCACACCTGATGGTAAGTGGTACTGCCGTCCATGGACCTTTGTAATACCAAAGCTAGGCCCCTGCCTTCCAATAACTCCAAACCCACCCTGTTGGGCTTCCGGCTCTCTCGCTCACCGAACGAAGCGCAATAGCAAATCGCCATTACTCAGACGTCAATTTTCTGCGAGAGTGTGGTACTACCCCGGACTCCCCGGCCCGCAGCTATAGACAGAAAACTGTCAACAGCGTGGTCCTACCACTAAAAAAGGATTTGGTTGATGATGGCATAAAGTTCTCATTAGAGTGCTGTTCTCCATTGACCTGGTATTCCTTATGGATCTTATTGTAGTGATTTTTATAATTCCTTTGGGTAACTATATACCTATATATTTCCGTGTGGTTATGGAGTAAGAGTACAATACACCACCCACTATCTTACCCTTGGGTGATCGTATAAAACGACTAAGAGATAAAATATGAAAACTCTATAACTATGAAAACCCTATACATTAAAACCAACTAGTGTTTCGATGCGCCTTTCTCATGCCTCTATTGAACATGTAGTGGTACGCCTGCAGGGAACTCAACGTAATAAACAACATATTATAAGCGCGGTCTATATTCCGCCACATTCTCCTGACGAAATTTACACATCACATTTACATATTTTACAGGAAGTCATTGATAGCCCCAGTACAGAGGCATTATACATAACAGGCGATAACAATTTACCAGGTTTTAATTGGGTGGATCATGGAGGATATAATTTTGTTATTCCAGAACCCACTGATAATGTGAGTACTTATTTGTACAATTTTATTTCTTTTAACAATATTTCACAATATAACACTCAGAGGAATAATTTAGGACGTATATTGGACCTATTTATTTCGAACATGGAATGCGTGTCTGACCTTTGTGCTCCGATGTTACCACCTGATACTTACCATCCTCCTTTTACAGTGGCGACGTCGCCTTGTATAAACTTCATTCCATTGAAACGTACTTTAACTAGAAAATACAATTTTTTCAAAGCTAATTATGAATCGATTAATAATGAAATACTCAAAATAGACTGGCATGGATTACTTCTGATCCTGCCTGCTGAACAATCAGTTCACACTTTTTATAACTACGTTTATAATATAATTAAAACGAACGTACCGCTCTCCCGTCTTAAAAACTCGCGGTATCCTTTGTGGTTCTCTCCTACTCTTATCCGTATATTTAAAACAAAGAAAAAAGCATGGATAAAATGGAAGAAATACGGCAACATATCAGACTATCAGAATTTTTCTTTTCATCGTAAGATCTTCAAATCTAAATCGATCCTTTGTTTCAACAGATATGTGAATTCTATTGAGGAAAATATTCAGCAGTGTGTCAAACACTTTTGGACTTATGTCTCTGCCCGTAGGGGAAGGACGGAAATTCCAGCAAATATGTTTCTCCAGAATATAAGCTTCAATAATACTGCAGGAATATGTAATATATTTGCGTCATATTTCACTTCTGTGTATGAACCTTCAAATTTTAACTCCACTTTATGGCAACCACCTAATTCATATGCATGCAATTCATCTTACATTACTGACATTTACTTGCCACTTGCCTCTGTACAAAATGCAATTAAAAGATTAGATGTAAATAAGAGTTCTGGTCCTGATGGTTTGCCGCCTGCCTTTATAAAGAGAACTGTTAATTCTATTTCCTCTCCACTTTATGTAATATTTAATAAATGTTTACGCGAAGGCACCTTTCCTGAGATTTGGAAACGTGCTCACATCACCCGTCTTTAAGAGTGTTGATAAAAATGACGTACAAAATTATCGTCCTATTTCTATACTTTCCGCCTTGTTGAAGCTTTTCGAGAGTCTGGTACAACTATATCCTCACCTACACAATCTTATTATTCGTGAACAACATGGTTTTGTGAAACGTCGCTCTACCAATACAAATCTTATGGTCTTTACTGACTTTTTATTTAAAAATATAGATGAACAAATCCAAGTTGATGCTGTGTACACTAATTTCCGGAAAGCTTTTGACAAGGTGGACCACAAACTCCTCCTATATAAGATTGCTTATAATGGCATACGTGGCAATCTGTTACGTTGGTTCATTTCGTATGTAGAAAACAGGTCTCAAAAGATAGTTATCGGTGGCTACCAATCTAGCTCAGTAATAGTCAGCTCTGGCGTACCTCAAGGCTCAATTATGGGGCCATTGCTTTTTACGCTCTTTATTAATGATATTAAGAAATGCATCATTCATTCCCAAATTCTTTTGTACGCTGACGACGTCAAAATTTATAGAGCCTGTAAAAGTCATCAAGACTGCTTGCTTGTGCAAGAAGATCTTGATAGGCTTTCCCAGTACTGTTTAAACAATAAACTTCACCTAAGTCTCCCTAAATGCAACACAATTAGCTTCACAAAAAAACAGAAACGTTATTAATTTTGATTACAGCCTTCAAGGTATCTGCTTGGAAAGATTATCTCATATACGGGATCTTGGTGTTGAATTAGACTCGAAGTTACACTTTGACGTTCATATAAAAAAATATAAAAAAATAAATATAAAAATAAACATATATTCTATTAAAAATAACTGAAAACTTAATAATAATCAATTGCCAAATTAATATAAAGTAACACTTTTATTTTAGTAGTATATTATTTTTCCCTTTTAATTAAAAGCAGTTATTGTACCTCTGTACAAAGGGAAAGGTTCCCAGCAAGATTGTGCTAACTACAGGGGCATAAACCTCCTTAGCATTGTCGGCAAACTGTATGCGAAAGTATTGATTGAAAGAGTAGTGAAAGTAACTGACAAGAAAATATGGGATGCACAAGCGGGTTTTCGAAAAGGTATGGGTTGTACGGATCAAGTCTTCTCCTTAACATGCATGACGCAGAAATTTTTGGCTAAAGGTCAGAAAATCTTTTGCGCATTTATTGATTTGGAGAAGGCTTATGACAAAGTGAGGAGGAATGAACTGTGGTCGGTACTGTCTATGTATGGGGTGGACAGCCATCTTATTCACGCTCTGAAATCCATTTATAAGGACTCCAGGGCGTGCGTAAGAATAAACGGATCCTACACGGAATGGTTTAATATTGATAAAGGTGTTAGACAGGGATGTGTAGCATCACCGTGGCTGTTTAACCTATTCATGGATAGTTGTCTGAAAGATCTGAAAGATAATGATAGTGGTTTAAGAATGAATGAGTTACTTATCAAATGTCTTCTTTATGCCGATGATCAGGTATTACTTGCATCGTCGGCTGAGGATTTACAGGCGATGGTAACTACTATGCATGAAGCTTTTGAAAGAAAAGGCATGAAAGTAAATGTACGTAAGACGAAAATAATGGTTTTTGAAAAGGATAAATGTATGACGGAATGTAAAATTAGTATAAATGGTGAGGAATTGGACCAGGTGAAAGAATTTTTGTTTTTGGGTGTATTATTTACTCGAGATGGTAAAAATGATAATGATGTTGAAAGAAGAGTAAATGCTGGTAATAGGGTGAATGGGGCACTGTACACCTTTATGAGAAGCAGAAATGTGTCCAAAAAGGCACGTCTAGCTGTGCATAAGGGAGTATTAGTACCTACCCTCATGTATGGTAGTGAAAGTTGGATTTGGCAGAGAAGACAGGAAAGTAGAATAAATGCTGTAGAGATGAGAGCTCTTTGTGGTATGTGTGATGTGAGCCTGAACGATAAAATTAGGAATAGTGTTATAAGAGAGCGCTGTGGTGTGAATGAAGAAGTAGTGACAAAGATCAAAAAGAGTATGCTGAGGTGGTTTGGACACTTAGAAAGAATGAGTGAGGAGAGGTTGACGAAGAAAATATATAAAGCAAGCGTGAGTGGGACGAATACAAGGGGAAGACCTCGTCATAATTTTCTGGATCAAATTAGCGATGTATTGACGAGAGGTCATATTAAGAGTATGCGTAATCGTAGAGTATGCATGAAGACTGTTATGAGTGTGAATGAGGCGATGGAAGTATGCCAGGATCGTGGTTTGTGGCAATCCGTAGTCTCTGCCTACCCCTCTGGGAAACAGGCGTGAAGCTATGTATGTATGTATGTTTAATTAAAATAAAAGATTGGTTTTAAGTTTTTTTATAATTATAAATACTTTAATTTCTTAGTAATAATTTTAAATATTCTTTATTTCTTAGTCATAAATAATTAATTAATGAATTTAAATGTCTCATTTTTTAAATTGAAGCTTTGCGCGCATGAGAGTAAAATTATTTTTCATATAAAAACACGACACAAGAAATGCCGCCCGAGAGAGAGAGAGAGAGAGAGAGAGAGAGAGAGAGAGCGAGCGAATATACGCTATTAGTTGATGTATGGAAACGATACTTAAAAATTAGTTTGCCAAAGTTTCACTTCTGATATGTGTACTTTGTACGCACGCATTTTTTTTTTATTAAAGGTAACATCGGGCACTAAGGAAATAATCATTATATTACGTAACTTTAACGGATACAAATTACAGATAGACTAAGAACAACAATTTTTGAATCGCACAAAGTATTATCCTACTTAGGAATCAAACCCATGACACCGAAGGTCGGTATCTTAACCACTACGCCTGCAACACCGGCGCCACAGAAATAATAATACACATAATCACAGAATGCCCGATCAACAATAAGGACCGATTCAACTTAGAACAGGAGACTGACATTACAATAACTGAAGACAACTTCCCACAACTTCTGACTGACGAAGACAACAGACAAACATTTTTAGACTATTGTAGAAAAGTCGCAAACATTGCCATCAAAAGAAACAGAACAAAATAACACATCCATACACTTACACATCGCATCATTACACCACCACATTATGTTAGGATAACTTAGGTCTTATATACAGATGGCACTAGTATAAAAAAGTTGTAAACTTTCTATCACTTCTTTATTTTCTTCTATTTCTATCTCATATCTTTGTCTTATTTCTTTTTGCTTTCTTTGCTTTTAATAAAAAACCCTCTGTTTTATTTTTCTAACTTCAAATTTATATGTTATGCTTATTCCTTATTATGAAATTCTTGTTTTCTGCGTACGTATGTATTTGTACTTTCTGTTCTTTATTTATTACTTTAAATAACACTATTTATAAATTCTTCATATATTATTATAGTATAAAATGTAAATAATAAAAAAAAAAAGTTTATATAATAATATATATATATATATATATATATATATATATATATATATATATATATATATATATATATATATATATATATATATATATATATATATAGTTAATATTACTCCCTCATTATCTAGTTTTAATTTCCTACATTGTATCATTTATTTCCTTTCGCTTCACTTAACTTTCTTTACTTCTAATAAGAAAACTTTATTCAATTATTTCCCTAACTTTAAGTTAACATGTAATGCTCTTTCTCCTACCTTTTCTATTATATATGTTCTGTATTCTATTTAACCTTAATCTAATATTTATGTTCTCTATGTACTTTAGTGTTTGTACTTTCTGTTCTTTTTTACATGCTTTTTATTAGTTTGCTTTTTAAATTTGGTAGACTTATCGAGGACCGATGACAATGCAATAATTTAATCAGATTGCATCATTATCCTAATCAGTTATTGGGATAGTTAGGATTAAATTGTTGAATTTAAGTTTCCAATTTCGAATTATGCGCCTAGAGGGCGCTACTGTAAAACAATGTCTCTCTATTTCGTGACATCAAGGTCATCTGTCAAGCCACTGTATGTTTTTTTGTTGTTAGTTTCATATTAAATAGTTAATAAAACTCGAGCTACGTCGTTCAATTCATCAGGTTAAGGGGCCAGAAAAGCTCAGAAATAAAGACAGTGTAATATCTAATGGTAAAATTAGTGATCAAAGACATTGAAGTGAACATTAAAAACAAAACGTAGTTCGTGTAAAAGTTTTCTTGTTAGGTCTTTGCGAAGCATTTAAGTATTTGAATTGAGATATCTATTTGAAAATGGCATTAAATAATACTCTCGCATTTATCGAAAACCTGTCTGGCCATATAAATTATGCAACCTGGCGTTTAGCAATGCAGTATGCATTGCTAAACATGAGGACATGAGGAACTCTGGAATTGCATAGAAGACTTCTCAGAAAGAGTAGATAAGAAACGCTAAAGCTAAGACGAAGATAATACTCTCAGTCAATCCAACAAATTATGTGCACATTCAAATCTGTGTATGTGTGTTTCCAAAGAAATATAGGAGAAATTGACAGGAATTATCTGTGCAGTCCTCATGACAAGTAAGTTTAGCCACTTATATATTATAAAGGTCATGACAAAAAGGTCCTGTTTAATAATGTTTTACATGTTTTCGAACTAGCAACCTAGCAATCTGATATCTGTGAATCAGATTATTCAAAATGGTGGCCAAGTATCATTTGACAAAACTGACTGTTATTATAAACAGTAAAAATTAACAACAGCTAATTTATAATCAACATGTACCGGCTGAACATGGATACATGTCATTCACTTACTGGCTATGCTTTCATCAAGAACGGGGCGGTTATGGCTTAGTACAGCCAAAGACAACAAACTGTGGCTCTATCTACTACAGAGGCTGAATTTATGGCAGCTTGTGCTGTTAAAAAGAGGCCATGTGGATCAAACAGTTTTTAAGTAAAGAGAACTCTGTCCTAATATAGATAACCAAACTGCTATCAGTGTCATTAAAAATATTAATTTCCATAAGAAGTGTAAACTTATTGAAATTAAATATAACTTTATTAAAGAAAAGTATTATAAAAAGATAATTGTATTACAGTTTGTTGGTAGTGATTGACAATTTGCAGATATACTTACAAGAGGATTGTTTAAAGATAAATTTCAATATTTAAGATCAAAGCTTGGAATGTTATGATATAACATAGTTTTCAACTGATTTAGTGCTTATTTGTGAAGTTAAAAATTGAAATGGTATTATATAACTTACTTTTGTATTATAATATTTAAGATCTAAGCTTGGAATGATACTATAAAATATATGTAATTACTAATGCAGGAATAATGTAAAACTTAGTTTTTTAATTGTTCATTTGTGAGTTATTGTCTAATTTAAAAGAAGTACTGGTTTCGGCAATCTTAGTACCATTTGTAGTCACAGATTTCTTAAACCTTAACTTCAAATTTTAATTGATTGTTAAATACAGTCAAAATTATATTTTCATATAATTTCAAAACATTAACACTTATATGAATTTAAATTTATAAATATTTGCACTTATTACATTTTTATGTAGTAGGTAAGTTGGGTAGAAAATAGTCAAATATGGAACTGCTGAGAGACGAATATTGCCATTGACATTCTGAGTTGGGCATCGAGCGTCCACAAGATTCAAGGTTGTACAGTTGATCATGCAGTCATTTATCTAGGCCCTCGACTGTTTGCTGCTGGACAAGCTTATGTAGCACTAAGTCTCGTACTCGTAATCGAATCATTTCATCTAAAGCTTCTCTGTTACATAGCATTTGATGCAATGCTTCGATTATCAAGTAACAAGACGACAATGTAAAATTATTTGAATGAATTTTAAAAATCGAGATTTTTCGATGAATACAGCTGTATATATTTAATGATTTGGAAAATAATTACAGTTACCGATAGTAGTCATGGAATCATAGTAGATTAAAATATATAAAACTGCGCTTCTGTATTTAGCGAAACTAAAAAATAGAAAATAAATAATAGTTTAAAAAAACTAAAAAAACATGCTTTTATATATAAACTAAAAAGTAGAAAATGAATTTTTTAATCATTCAAGTTAAGGTAGAGTGAGAAATAAAAGAAATTATTTTAATGTAAAAGAGCGTGGGGTGTTTTCTGAAAATATTTCGCAGCATACCCACAGTACCTACTTACCCACATGACCCTATCAATGCAATGTTAACATCAGGCACCCCACGCTTTTTTACACTAAAATAATTTCTTTTAATTCTCACTCTACCTTAACTTGAATGATTAAAAAACTTATTTTCTACTTTTTAGTTTAGTTTATATATAAAAGCATGTTTTTTTAGTTTTTTAAACTATGCACTTTCTAAATCTAATCTAACACGCTAAACAAGGTCTCTGATCATGTCAGGGGAGACATAAGCCCAAACATACGATAGTTTGGAAAAAAAAAAATTACTACGCCATTACGTTAGTACAGAAATTATATAGACATATGTATTTAGTGTGGAGTAATACTTAATATTACTTAAATTATATAAAATCTAAATGGAAAAAGAAATTTATCTGTTAAGGTAAGGTATGACTAATTAATACGTTATCTGATAAATATGTAATTTGTATCACTAACAGATAATAACAGATAATACCTAACATATTATAAAAAAATGTTATTAAAAAGCAAAGTGTACGGCTGAATCACTTTTATGTGTATGCCGTTTATTTATCTAAAAGAAAACAGCTAATGACAACATGATAACATTTAGGTGTGTCCGTCAATCTATTTGTGCTGGCTAATCTTCTAAACGGCTGAGCTAATTTTGATGGAATATGACCGCCTAACAGCTGATTTTATAGTCAGTAAGTAATAAAAGCTACTTGTATTTGAGAAAGGTATTGGGATATGTGCAAAATATTTAAAATCCACAAATTTTAATTCCCTTATATATATTTTCTTTTTACGTTTTTTATGTTTTGGTGGTATAACCATAAAGGAAAATAGATACATATACATACGAATTGTGAGGGAAGGGAAGCCTTGGATAATTCGTTTACTACATTGTATACAGTGGGTATTTTTTTTTAATGGCCTATGGTCTGACTAAGAGCCAAATAACGCCATGACACTGCGCTACGCGTACATTTTACGCATTTGGATAAAAATATTTAAATTCGAACAATTATTCATTATTAGATATAGTATAATTTAATTAATTATTAATTGTAATGATCAGGATTACTGAAAAGCTTTCGAAAAGTCGGAATAATTTAAAACGCAAAAAATCCTTTTATTACCTATATATCTTTAAATAACATATCGATCACGTGTCACCTTATCAGAAATCATACATATATTGTTAATGTATTTTAGTTTAGATGTCGCAGTAGGCCACCTGATGATAAGTGATGACTGACGTTCATGAAACTCAGCAATACCAAACTCACGCGCAAGTCCTTGCGTACCGGGGCACAATAACTCTTGAACCTCGTTTGAAGGAGGACATTACGTCACATGAGTAAATAAACGTACAGAGACCAAGCTTCTAAAGAGCGAGCAAAATTGTTACCTATTCTGATAGGGTTGGCACATGAGGATAAATGAAAATAAATACACAAAACGTTTGTCAGCTTTTTATGTATAGATATTTTTTTACAAATTGCTTACTCTAAATAGTTGTTTTTTGTAATTTTTGATTTTAATAATTTGTTATATCTCTTAATCGAATGATAAATTTAAAAATTAGATTTAGAATCTAATATAAAGTTTTTTTAAATAATCAATGGGAAAGCACTTGCATGGCATATCAAATTTACAATCTTGTATACGTTTTAGTATATCACTACCAATATTAACAATATTTATTTCTAGATCGAAATATTCTCGAAATTTCTTCTCAAGCAATTCAACAAATGCAATGAAGTTGTCAGGAGGTATTATTAAAAAACCCAATTATATACTGCTTTCGTTAAAGTCTTTGTAATGGCTGACAAAAGAGTCTTTCCCCATATTTATAGGTTGTTCAGATCTATTAACATACAATGTCATTTTCAAAAAAAGATATATTTTTACTTTTTCGATTGTTGTTCATGCACATAGTACAATAAACCATATTTACACTCTTTCTAATTAATTCAAATTTCAAATTTAAACAAACATGCATGACGCGATGTACAGCGAACGGTGAGTGAGCCCTTTGTTTGAGCACTGGCCGAACCAGCCTAAACAGGTTTCGTTCCGTACGTGACGAGCCGCCAGTACTCACGCACACACGCGCATCATACTTGTAGTGATGTACCTACCGTGGCGCGATTGTTTGAATGTCTGTCTCTGTACGTTTATTTACTCATGTGATTACGTAGCGCTCGTGGAATTCCCGCAACCGACCATTCATTCCAATGCCTGCATGAGTAGGAGAAATAAATGAAAGCCTGAAAACGATATCCTTTCCAGGTGGTGCGGTTGAATATTACAAATTTAAATTTCTGATATTTACACGAGTATTACACATTTGAAATAAAAATATTTTTACGGATTCTATCGTGGTTTTATTTGATTTTTAATGACATGACCATGATCACTGTAAAGTGTCGAAACGTCGTGCAATTAAAAATCAAATACAAACGAGATGGAATCCGTAAAAGTATTATTATTTCAAATTTGAATTTGCCAAATTATTGTCATAAATGGCGTATTTATAATAAATTCAACTGACCTCGTAGGCGGGGCCTGAATCCTGACTTCGTTGACACTACTCAAGCTTCCAACATATGCATTATTCACGTACACAAATTCACTATTCTTGGAACTTCTCCTCTTGTCTCTTAGTCTCCTATCGTATGACGTTTCTGGGGTGCTCTCCCTTCTATTACTCCTAGGCACTTCAACCTTAACATTTTCAAGTTGACCCACAGATGCTCCCTTCTTGTACATTTTGATAGGAGTAGTTAGCGAGACATTTCGCGGTCGACTGCCGGTGTAGTTATCGTGTGCGGTGTGACGTCACTGATAAGCAGGTATGTTGATAATATTGGATAATAAAATAATGTTACCGTTCTTATTTGATAGGATTTACCGGTTTTATGGCTGTGATATATTTGGGCTCTACTTTGTTTTAAAGATATTATTTTATTGATACTAATTGAAACTTTTAACTGTCTGGGTTAAGATTATAATGTCTCAATACTTTTATTATTCGTGGAAGTCGTAAAAACTAGTTTTAGGATCACTAGACGGGCGGTTTTTAACATTTTAAGGTGCCGTACCTCAAAAGGAAAAAACGGAACCCTTATAGGATCACTTTGTTGTCCGTCCGTCCGTCCGTCTGTCCGTTTGTCTGTCTGTCAAGACCCTTTTTCTCAGGAACGTGTGGAGCTATCAAGCTAAAATTTATATCAAATACTCAAGTCTACTGTCCCGTGGAGCTGTGAAAAAATTAAACTTCTAAGCCAATACAATCAAAAGATACAGGCGTTTATGCCGCAAATTTCTGCAAATTTTCGACACTCGCAAGGGAATCAAAACCTACAGGGTACTTCCCATGAACTGCGAAGCAACGTCTTATAGCACAGATAAAGGAAAAATTTCGAAAACCGTATATTTTAAATTACATCATATAATGAAAGTATTTTTAATAATTTTAAACTTATTACCCCTTTCCTCATGAACGCGTAGAGGTATTAAATTGAAATTCATATCAAATACT
This sequence comes from Lymantria monacha, assembly GCA_905163515.2. NCBI lineage: Eukaryota > Metazoa > Arthropoda > Insecta > Lepidoptera > Erebidae > Lymantria > Lymantria monacha. The sequence goes on along the minus strand of LR991084.1, from coordinate 35,879,312 downwards.
CAGATTTATAAGACCTTTAAGTTGTAACAAAATCAAACTTCTATGTCGACGCAATCAAATGAAACCGCAATTTAAGCCTCATAAATTCAAACTCTCAATTACTTGCACGGGAATCAAAACCTAAAGGGTACTTAGAATCTTGAAATTTGGCATGAAGCAATATTTTATAGCGAATATAAAGGAAAAATTCAGAAAACTTTAAATGTTTAGTTACATACATATTTTTTTAGTTTTACAGAACCCTTCGTGCATGAGTACAACTCGCACTTGGCCGATTTTTTTTATTCATATGGTAGGTACATAATCTTTGTCAAGTTCATTCTTTGTAATAAGGCTAAGAAAGAAGAACTTTAAAATCTACGTTAGGCAAAAATGAAAGCTTAATCTACAAGACTAGCCAATCATTTCAGCCCATCGCCGTCCACTGCTGGACGTAGGCCTCCCTCATGGTACGCCACAGAGTGCGGTTCTGTGCCGTCTGCATCCATCGACGCCCAGCAACTTTCACCAGATCGTCTGTCCACCTAGTGGGGGAGCGTCCTACACTGCGTCGTCCGGTACGTGGTCGCCACTCTAGAACCTTTTTTATTCAGCGGTTGTCGGTTCTTCGAGCGATGTGGCCTGCCCATTGCCATTTCAGCGTGCTAATTCTTCGTATACATAGCATGGTTACACCCATTCTTCTGCGGATTTCCGTATTACGGATTCTATCACGCAGAGAAATCCCGAGCATAGCTCGCTCCATAGCACGCTGAGCGACTTTGAGCTTGGTTATGAGGCCTACATTTAGGGACCACGTTTCCGTGCCGTAAGTCATCACTGGTCGTAGACCTGTGTTTTCAGACACTGAGGTATGTTGGACGAGAAGATCCTTCTAAGTTTCCCGAACGCTGCCCAGCCGAGTTAGATTCGTCGGCTAACCTCTTTCTCGAAATTGGATATGGTAACTGATCTGTTTGTCCAAGGTATCGACAATTTCGAGAATCGCATTGCCAACTAGGACCGGTACAGGAATGACATGGGCATTTGACATGACTTTCGTCTTGGCCATGTTCATTCGTAAACTCACCAGTTGGGATACCCTGCTGAGATCGTTGAGCATAGTGCCAAGGTCCTCCATGGATGGGGTACGACGCCAGAAACCTCCGCGTGGTGTACCCTGGGTGCGGGCGACAGTCCCCCAGATCCCTCTGTCGAATTGTCGCCCGTAGCGAATCTCTGGCGCGAGGGGGGGTTCCCCAGCGATGGGTTGAGCCCCAATTCGCTCCCGACCCTCTATTTGTAGAGGGTACAGGAGGCGGAATTTCGGACGGGCCCGGTCACTCATTTGAGGGCTGGGCAGGCTTATGCCACCGCCGACATATCGTAAACCTGATATCTTGCTTCAAGACAAATTGTCGTGAGGTGTAGTATCAGGAACGAGGGTCTTGGCTTAACCGCCCGGACCGCGAGGAAGACAACCTCTATAAAGAGTTCGAATTAACATTCGAACTCAGAAATCACCCAGAATCTTAAGTTCTGGCGTGCGGCGAGAAGATGCATGGCAGATGGGTTGTTCTGTCGTTAGCACGCTCCAGCCAGGGTACCGGCCGACCCCCTGGTTGGTAAATGTAGGCTTGCCCGGGTACAGGGATCTCTGCCCGGGTCGACGATTTATTTCTCCCAGACTCGTGGGAACCATATGGATTTACATAATTTACCTACACCAGACGGGAATCCAGCGGATTCCCACATCACGGCCTTGTCAAGCCAACGTAAAACTGACAACGACGCCTCGTCCTCAGGACTTGAGGCGTCCGCCGAGGGCCCGGCACAGACCACGGAGGCCCAAAAGAATTATATATTAGAAGAAGAATAAAGGTTCCGCGGAGCCGTCCAAGGAGGTCGCCGAGATAATGACGGCAAGGGAGGAGGCCCTCCCCTCGAAGGTGCGGAAGCGCCCCCTAAATAGGGAGGGCAGCTCAGGCGCCGATTCCGAGGGGAGCGTGGTCATCATGCCTCCTCCTAAAGTGCCGGCCTCTCGCAGAGGGCGAGGGGCCGCGGCGTCGGGAAGGGCGACCCACTCCCCGGCCGGTGGAGTGCGTGGAGGGGCTGAGGCTGGCAGGCGGGCTGATAACGAGGCGGCCGCCGCGAGGGTGCTGGGGGTGTTGTCCGGCATCCCTCCCACCGAAGTGGCGGCCGCTGGTGCCCGCGCGAGCGCCCCAGCCGCAAATATAGAGGCCCTGCAGGCCGAAAACGCCCGCCTTGGTGGCGAGGTGTCAGGCCTGCGGGCCCAGAACCGCCGGCTGGAGTCGGAGCTGGCCGCGGTGCGGAGGGCCAACCGCGTCCTCGCAAAGGATGTGGGCGAGCTGAGGGCCCAAATGGCGCGGCTCGTGCCGCCCGCGCCACCTGCGCCGCCGGCCAGTCCTGGCCCTCGAGGAGCTGTCGCCGCTCCAAAACCGCCCCAAGGCGCTGGCCGCCCTGCGATCGCCGCCGCGTCGAAGACGCCTCCGCCCACGGAGCGTGTGCCGCCGACCAGCGTCAGCCCGCGAAACGTCGTAGAGCAGGCCACGACAGAGGTCCAGCCGGTGACACCGACCCCGCTGCCCGCGGTGGGGGGTGTGTCGGATGAGGCCTTGCGCGCCATTATCGACACCGTCGGTAATATGGTCAATGCGCGCTTGGCCGTTCTGGAGGCAAGGCTGCCTCCAGAACCACGTGTTCGCCCGCCTCTCGCCGCGGATAAACGGCTATATGCGGCACCAGCTCCCGCCCCGCTGCCTTGTCAGGGTGGCCGTGTGGGGGGAAGCTACGCCGCGGCCGCGGCTGGGCCAAAAAAGAAGGGTCCCGCTCCGACAAAAAAGAAGACGGCACCGGCTCCTGCCGGACTGCAGTCGTCGCCAGCACCAACACCGCCAGCGACGACTAGCGCGGCCGCGACTACGCCCCCAGCGCCCGGCCCGCCCGCTACGCCCGAACAGGGTTGGCAGGTGGCCGAGCGCGGCAGAAAGAGTCGCGGCCAGAGGAGGAGAGCGGCGGCCAAGCGCGCCGCTGAGGTCGTCGCCCCCCAGGCAGGAGCCGGAGGAGGCGGCACGAAGAGGAAGAGGCCGCGCAAGGGGCTCCGGCCGCCGAAGACAGCCGCAGTGGTGATCACTGTGCTGCCTGAGGCGGCAGAAAGGGGCCTCAGCTATGAGGCCGTTCTGAGGAAAGCCCGGCGGGAGCTCGACGTCTCCGACATAGGAGGCGTCGAAGCCAGGACCCGCAAGGCCCGTACAGGGGCTCGGATCTTAGAGTTCCCTGGGGCCGAGGGCACCAGGACGGCTGATAGCGTGGCGTCGAAGTTGCGAGGTCTGTTCGCCGAGGAGGGTGGCGTCAAAATCGCCAGACCCGCAAAGTGCGCCGAAATGCGCATCGCGGGTTTGGACGACTCCGTGACGGTGGAAGACATCCGGGAGGCCATTGCCTCGAAAACCGGGTGTCCCATGGACACCGTCCGGGTTGGCGCCATCCGGCCCGGTCCGGGCGGCGTAGGTGCCGCCTGGGTGCAGTGCCCAGTGGAGTCGGTCAGGCAACTGGCTGACTCAGGCAGGCTCCTCGTGGGCTGGAGCTCAGCGCGAGTCACCGTGCTGGAGCACCGGCCTGCGAGGTGTTTCAAGTGCATGGCGGTCGGGCACACCCGGCCAACATGCACTAATTGCTTTGACTGCGGCGGACTCTGTTTCCGCTGCGGTCAGACTGGGCATATGGCGGCATCTTGCGCCGCCCCGCCCCACTGCCCCGCGTGTGCGGCGGGCAATAAGCCTGCCAAGCACCGCATGGGCTCTGGGGCGTGCAGACCTCCGGCTTCGGCTCCAAAGGGGCGGAGCGGCCCTTCGACTCCGGCCGCTCCCACTCCTAGCGCGGCCCGATCGCCCGCCGCAAGCCAGGAGGTGATGATGGACACGGCCCATTAATGGCTGCCCAGTCCACTCACCTCCTGCAGGCCAACACCAACCACTCCGCCAGTGCGCAGGATCTCCTCCTGCAATCCATGGCGGAGTGGTCGATCGGTGCAGCCGTAGTCGCGGAACCGTACGTCGTGCCTGATCGCCCCAATTGGGTGGTCAGCCGGAACGGAACCGCGGCAATCGTCACCTCCACGCAGCGGCGCTTCCCGTCCTTATCCCTTTTGGATAGGGGCGAGGAATTTGTCGCTGCGGAATGGGGAGGGGTCACACTCTACAGCGTTTACCTCTCCCCTAACAGGAGAATGGACGATTTCGGGGCCTCCCTCACCACCTTGGAGGCTTCGATACGGCGACTGGCACCGGGCCTCGTCCTGGTCCTGGGGGACTTCAACGCCAAATCCACGGCGTGGGGGTCCCCGATGACGGACGATCGCGGGCGGGCGATCGTGGAGTGGGCGGCGTCACTGGGCCTCTGTGTCCTAAACAGAGGCTCAGTGAACACGTGTGTGCGACAGCAGGGTGGGTCGATAGTGGACTTGTCGTTCGCTAGCCCCGCTGTCACACCACGAGTGAGGAACTGGCGTGTCCTGGAGGAGGCGGAGACCCTGTCGGATCACCGATACATCCGGATGGAGGTCTCCCCTCTCCGGGACCCCAGCAGGGGTCACAGGGCGGACCGAGCTCCCGCATTTCCGCGGTGGGCTGTGGGGCGTCTGGATAGGGACCTACTGGCGGAGGCGGCCATCGTGAACACGTGGCTGTCCTCACCACCCCCAGCGGACGGAGTGGACGTTGAGGCTGTCCGCATCCGCAGTGCGTTAACGCAGGTCTGCGATGCGGCCATGCCCAGGGTGCGGCGTCTACCTCCGAGGCAGGGGGTCTACTGGTGGTTCCCAAGACTGGCGGACCTTCGTGCGGCGTGCATTAGTGCCCGAAGGTCCTACACCCGCAGTCGGCGGCGTCGCCGCGATGTTGAGCGGGAGGGCCAGCTGTACGAGGCGTACCGCAGTGCGCGTACCGCCTTTCGGCTGGCCATCCGGTCCGCCAAGGACGCGAGTTGGCAGGAGATGCTGGACGGTCTCGATCGTGACCCCTGGGGTCGCCCGTATCGCGCGTCGCTGAATAAGCTTCGCGCGCAGGGTCCCCCCCTCACCGAGACCCTCCAGCCCGACCTCCTTCGTAGAGTGGTCGAGGAGCTGTTCCCGCGGCAGTCGGAGCACACGCCCCCGGTCATGGCTTCACCAGATCACGACCGGGAGGCCGTCGAGAGTGTCCCGCCCGTGACGGAGTCGGAAGTGGGGGCAGCCGTGGCGAAGATTCGTTCCGCCACCACGGCCCCCGGCCCGGACGGAGTCCCAGTCCGGGTGTTGACGTTGCTCCTCGAGCATCTCGAACCTCGCCTCAGGCGACTGTTCAACGCCTGTTTGACGTCTGGACAGTTCCCTGAGTGCTGGAAGGAAGGGAGGTTGGTTCTCCTGCCAAAGCCGGGACGGCCCCCGGATTCGCCGTCGGCCTACAGGCCCATTGTGCTTCTGGACGATGTGGGTAAGCTGCTGGAGCGTGTCCTCGCTGCCCGCATCGTCCGGCACCTGGAGGAGGTGGGGCCCGATCTGTCGGACGCTCAATTTGGGTTTCGGAGGGGGCGTTCGACCATCGGGGCCCTGCTACGCCTGAGGCAGACGGCCGCGGAGGCTGTCGCCGGCAAAGGAGTGCTGTTGGCGGTGTCGTTGGACATCGCCAACGCCTTCAATAGTCTGCCATTCAGCTGCATCAGGGAGGCGCTCCGGTGCCACGGAGGATGGATGGCCATGTACGGTGCACCCGTGTGGGCGAGGGCTCTGAACGCCCAACTCAGGGCGGTTCTGTGGAGGCCACAGAGAGTCATGGCGGTCAGAGCCATTCGTGGGTACCGCACGGTGTCGACAGAGGCGGCGTGCCTGTTGGCCGGGACACCCCCGTGGGACCTAGAGGCGGAGATGCTCTCCGACCTCTACCGGCGGGTTACCTCAATGCGCGAAGAGGGTGGCTCCCCATCGTTCAACGAGATAGCCACCTGGCGCGAGGACGCCCGCCGAGAAGTCATCGCCCGTTGGGCTACGCGGCTGGAGAGGCCTAGATACGGTGTTATTACCGTTGAGGCCCTCCGGCCCGTACTGATGGAGTGGATGGAGCGGCGGCACGGAGTCCTCTCTTTCCGGTTGGTGCAGGTCTTGTCGGGGCATGGTTGCTTCGGCAAGTACCTGCACACGGTCGTGCGGAGGGAGTGGACTTCGTCCTGCCACCATTGCAGTAGCGACGAGGACACGGCGCAACATACGCTCGAGGTATGTTCGGGCTGGGACGGGCAGCGCCGTGACCTCGTCGCTGTCATCGGTGCCGACCTGACGCTGCCGGCTGTTGCGCGAGCGATGGTCGACAGCGTCAGGAATTGGGATGCGGTCGCCGCCTTCTGCGAGGCTGTCATCTCGCAGAAGGAGGCGGCGGAACGGGCCCGGGAGGATTCCCGTGACCCGGGCCGCCGCCCGCGGCCGGGGCGGCGCAGGCGCGAGTACCTGCGCCTGATGCCGCCCTAACCGAGGCTTCGGGTGATCGGACCGGGGAATTGTCCGGTCACCCGACGTGAGGCCACCGCGTGAGGACGACGCCTCGACGGCGAAAGCTGTCGGGGCGTCGACAGGAGAGGAGCCCAAGAGGGCATACCGCCGAGCGGGCCACCGAAGACAAAGATCGGGTACCGGTGGCCCGCTCGTACGGCGAAGAAGAGGTGCTTGCAGGGTGGGTCAATGGGGTTGCGCGCCGCCTCTTCCGTCACCCCGGACCGACTTGGCGGGGTGCGACGTCCATAGCCCACCGTAAAAAAAAAAAAAAAAAAAAAAAAAGGTCCTCCATGGATTCTGCCATAACGACGATATCGTCTGCAAATCGAAAATGAGTGATGTATTCGCCGTTAATATTAATACCGAGTCCAGTCCAGTCTAAGAGCTTGAAGACATCTTCCAGTGCAGTGGTGAACAGTTTCGGAGAGATGACATCTCCCTGTCTCACGCCTTTCTGCAACTGGATCGGTTTCGTACTCTTATCCCGGATACGGACTGACATTGTGGCGTTCCTGTATGTACAAACACTTCAGCACTTCGATATAACGATGGCCGATTTGGCATCGCTGAAGGGACTGCAGCACCGCCCAAGTTTTGACTGAATCAAAGGCTTTCTCATAGTCCACAAACGCTATACACAGAGGCCGATTGTACTCCTCGGTCTTCTGGATAATCTGCCGCAGCGTGAGGATATGGTCTATGGTGCTATAGCCTTTTCGGAAGCCAAGCCTGTTCGGGCGGCTGGAAGTCATCAAGCTTGCACGTGAGTCGATTGGTAATGACCCTCGAAAACAACTTGTAGACGTGGCTCAAGTGTGAGATGGGTCTGTAGTTCTTTAGAAGAGCTTTGTCGCCCTTCTTGAAGAACAGCACCACCACACTCCTGGTCCACGACTCTGGAACGTCGCCCCCGAGGATAACGGAATTAAATAGCTTCTGAAGGGCTTTTAAGACCGGCTTGCCGCCTGCCTTCAGGAGCTCTGCCGTAATTCCGTCATCTCCCGGTGCCTTACCGTTTCTTAGTTGTTCGAGAGCCATTCTGCTCTCGCACAAGCTAATGTCCGGGATTTCTTCGGTATAGTGCCAAGTTAGCTTGGATCTGGGAGATTGGACCAAGCTAACAACAGGATTTTGGGATGATTTATATAACTGTCCATAGAACCTTTCGACCTCTCCCAAGATCATCACTTTGGGATGAAATGACAGTGCTGTCATCGGTTTTCAGGTTAGTCAATTGGCTTTGCCCAATAGACAGATCTTGTCCGAACACTTTTGAGCCTCGGTTCCGCTCTATCGCTTCTTTAACACGGAGCGTATTAAATTGGCGAATATCGCGACGCACAGACTTGTAGATCTGCCTATTTAGCTGCCTATATTCGGACCAATCGGCTAAAGACTGTACTGTCATTTCTTTTCTCCGCTCCATGAGCTTGAGAGTCTGGTCAGAAAGTTTTTTAGGTCTATTGGCGCGGTGAGCCTTGAAAAACTTTGAGCCAACCGCGAGGACAGTTTCCACGTCTAGACATTGGAAGCGATTGTGTAGTTCGAGTTGAAAGCTTTCGAGGTTTGGTATTGGACAGGTGTAGGTCGGAGGGTAGACTTCATTAAGCGTGACCGTTCGACTTTTGTGTGGATATTTAATGTGCTTCGTACTATTCGGTGATCGCTCCCAGTTTTAATCCTGCTGATCACTGAAACATCATTAAATATATGTCGTTAGTCCGATAAGATGAAGTCTATCTCGTTTTTTGTTGAACCATCGGGGCTAATCCAGGTCCATTTCCTTTTTGGCTGCTTTTTGAAGATGGAATTCATCATAAAGAGGCGTTCCTTCTCCAGAAATTCAGCCAGTTTCTGGCCCCGTTTCTCTGTCCATATCCATGTTTCTCCACTCTCAACTCATCATCACTCCCTTTGCCTAGTTTCACGTTAAAGTCTCCCATAACCACCGTGAAGTGGGTTTTGGACGCCTGTATGGCTTTCGAGATATCCTCGTAAAAGGCCTCCACCTCGTCGTTGGAGTATGCCGAGGTCGGTGCGTGCGTACCTGTATGATTTTCAACGAATACCGTTTGGTAATTCTGAGTATAAGGTATGCTACCCTTGTCGACACACTCTCGATCCTCGAGAGACCTGCAAACGATAAACCCTATACAGCCTTGGAACGGGTGATCTCCCTCCCGGTAGAAGAGCAAGTTTCCAGACCGGAGGATTATCGTGCCCTCGCCCTCTCTTCGCACTTCTGATAATCCTACAATGTCCCAGCGGATTTTGCTCAATTCCTCTTCCAGCTCGATGACCTTCTCGTCGATCCTAAGTGTTCGAATGTTGTGTGTTACCAGGGCCAAGGGTCGTTTTGATTGGTAGCCGGATTGCTGCCGGGGATTCGTAGCACCTCCTACTCCATCGCTACCAGGCCCGCTACCACGATGAGCCCGTAGGATAGCGGAGCTTCCGTGACTGGGTACCGTTTTTTTAATTGTGTTACTCATTAAGGGGTTTAGATCCTAATCGCCACGCTTGGCAGGCGGGTTGGCGATCGCAGTGTGGTGTTATACGTATCCCAGGAGAGAGCCGCTGCCCACTCTCCTGGTGAACCCTTAGCCGATTTTTACGACTCCCACGGGCAAGCACATGTATTCTATCCCGTCGCCACCCGGGGTACTATAAACTAGCCAAGCATACGGAAGACTAGCCAAGCAGTAAGTAAATTTTATCTTCATTATTAGACATATTCCTCCCCTTTTTTGGTAGGCTATGGTCGGGACACACGCTATCAATTCCGTCCGGGGCGACGGAAGGGCGGCGCGTAGCCCTATAACCCACAGTATTCCCTCCCCATCACCAGTAGGCCGGCCATTGGTGCCGCTTCAGCCCAGATACATAATCCTCCCTACGAGAATACCCTTCAGAATGCTGCAGTCCTGCAGTTCCATACCACCTGCAGTCCCGTCAGTTTTTCTGTTACGGAATAAAACCATAATAAATGACTTCTATTTATTTTTTCAAATCACACCCAGACTAAGAACAAAGGATTCATGAATCGCACAAATTGTTGTCCGCCGTAGAAATCAAACACAGGCCACAGATATGTTAGATACGCTATTGTATCCACTATACCATCTATGCAATCAACAAATAACACACATATCGTCCCAAATTCTTGCCTGTTCAAATATATTTACAGACACTGATTACATACGACCTCCCTATTTAAAAACAAAAGAAAAACAACATTCTTGTACCGTTATCAGAATCAGTTATCAATGTATAGATGTGCAAATTGTTATAACTAACAGAGATTTAGGTCACCGTGCTGCATGAATCTGATAACTTTGGTATTATCATTACAATGTATGATAAATTGTCCTTGGAATTATGGTGGCGATGTAAACATTTCATACGGCTGTTTTTATTAACTTCTAAATAAAACATACATACATATCATCACTCTATATCCCTTGCAAGGTAGGCAGAGAGAACAGAGTGCCAGAGAACTCTATCCTTGCATACTTCACTCGCTTCCTCAACATTCATAATTCTCTTCATACACGCTCGCCGGTTTCGGAGACTCTTGACTCCACCTTCCTTCAGTACATGACCGATCTGGTCTAGGTAGGTTAATCTCGGTCTCCCCCGGTACCTACATCCTTTCACTTTCGCATTGTATATCTTCTTAACCAGACGTTCGTTCGGCATTCTTTCCACATGTCCGTACCATCGGAGCATTCCCTTTCGCATCTTTACACCAATACTCTCTTTCATACCTACTCGCTTTCTTACGTCGTCGTTACGAATGCGATCGATCAGCCTAATTCCACAGATTTTCCGGAGAGATCACATTTCGACCGCATTAAATTTAATTTCCTACTCTTTTCTGCATACCCAACTCTCGCTTCCGTACAGTAATGTTGGGACAAGCACTGTATTATGTATTGCTACACGTGCTGAGCTTCTGCTTCTGGCTGAGGCGGTGGCTACCGAGAAGTTGCCCCAACGCTCCGTTCACTCTATTTCCTGCATTCACTTTTCGCTCTATATCAGTGGTGTACCTTCCATCTCGGCTAAATCCACATCCAAGATATACAAATTCATCCACTTGCATCCAGTACATCATTACCTATTGTTACTCTTACATCTGTTCTGGCTTCATACCTATTTCTAAATAAAAAAATAAGTGTTTTCCACATGGTAACAAATACAATTACTACGAAAATAAGTAATACAACAAAGAATACAGTTCACCGTCCTCTATTTTGTCCATGGATATCGTAAAAGATGACTAAGGGATATAAAATGCACATAACATATATACAAGAGAAGGAAGACTCCAAACAAAACTCTATACCAACTCGCCTGACTAGCATGGTATAGTTGGTCAATTTTCTTCTTATGGTGTAGGGCCAGCCTCCAGCCCAGCAGTGGGACGTATATAAGCCGAGATGATGAAGAAATAAATAAATTATTCGTGTAGTTATGATAAAAGTACAATTATCACTGTTAATTCTTTACCCATGGGTATAATAAAAATCAATTAAAAGCTATCTCTTCAAATACGACCAAAGGATGTAAGTAGATAGCATTATTATTTACTGCAAATAAGGATAACTTGAAATAAAATTCTGCACCCATCTGTTTGTTCAGCTTAGTGTCAAAGGCTAATTTTTGTTAACTGGAAAGACCTGTTTTCAGAAATGATATGTATATGGGCTAAGGAGAAAAGCAAAATAATTTTGATGAATTTTTTATATAATGTAATACAGAAAAAGAGCTAAAGTGAAACACTTGTGAAATAATAGTGCTTTGTGTCTTTTTATATTTTAAAAAGTTCTGATAGAACTTTGTAGTGCTGTCATTATTATACTAAAAGTGACTGCGTGGTTGAATAATAAATTTAATCTACTATAACGGTTTACAGTTTTCTAACTACAGTCACTAGCCGGTCCGTCCGGGGTAGTTACCACACTCACAGAAAATCGACATCTGAGCAATGGCAATGTGCTGTTGCGCTACCTTCAGTGAGCGAGAGAGATGGCATGCTAACTTTCTGGGTGGATATTGGTTGGTAGACAGGGGCCTAAATGTACCCCTGGTATTGCACAGGTCCGTAGGCAGCAGTAATATTTACCATCAAGTGTGCTGCTTGTTCATTTAGCATAAGCAATAACAAAAAAAAAATGACTAAATCTGAGAGCACTTTGATAATAGCTCGTCGTATTTATAGCTGACTAATTATCCACCATAAAAAAGCTTAGGTAGAGTTTAAAGCGACAGAATATAATTGTCTGCTGGGGTACTTTTTTGAAGTGATAACTTCTTATGGGACGGCAAACCGTAACGGCGTCAGTCTGGCCGCTTTATATGATTAAATAATGATACTAAATACATACACAAAACTCTAAACATATTCAAGAATTGTAACTAAGAATAAAATATATTTTATAATCAATATAAAATTTTCTTAATAAATAAACTTTCCTTACATTAACATTCAATATACATAAAATTTAATGAATAACCTAGGCTTTTCTTAACGTAATCAATTTCAATCCTTACTAATATTATATGGAAGGATGTAGGTACCGGGGGAGACCGAGACTAACCTATCTAGACCGAATCGGTCATGTACTGAAGGAAAGTGGAGTCAAGAGTCTCCGAAACCGGCGAGCGTGTATGAAGAGAATTATGTATGTTGAGGAAGCGAGTGAAGTTTCTCTGGCACTCTGTTCTCTCTGCCTACCCTGCATGGGTTATGGCGTCGTGATATGTATGTATGTACTAATATTATAAATGCGAAAGTAACTCTGTCTGTCACTCTTTCACGCCAAAACTACTGAACCGATCTCAATGACATTTGGTACACAGATAGTCTAGAACCTGACAAAGGACATAGGCTACTTTTTATTGCAAAAAAGGGTAGTAAAGGGAGATGAAAAGTTTTAAGGAAGTATCATCATTTTTAAAGCGAGAAGCTTGAAACTTATTTTTAGGCTATTGATTAAATATAAATAAATATAACATTAACGTGTTGTAAAATTATACCCTTAAGGGGTGAAATAAAAATAGGAGGATGTAAAACTTTAGGAAAGTAACCTTTTACGCGGGCGAAGCCACGTGCAGAAGTTAGTATTAAATAGTTCAATTCAGATTAGTTTAAGTTATCACTTCTGTCGGGCGTCCAGAGACACACGTTTTTATTTTTAATCAACGTCACTTCTGCTTTTTTTCGTTTCCAAGTCTTAAGCTGCATTCTAGTCGCTGCTAAAGAAGTATTACTTGAAAATGACTAAGATTACATTGGTATTTACCATCAAGTAATACAAAAAGTGGTTATCTAACGGATTTATAACACATTAAGATCCCTTATGGGCTAATTAGTGTACTGCGGGATGACGCAGCCGGTATGAGGCTGTTAGCGGCCGCTATACCTGCTATATCCAGCCGCAGCCTTGTAAGGCGCCACTAATGAACACGGGCCACCATTTTGGTTTTTGTGTGCTCAACCGCCGAATAGCTATGTTGAGATTTCTTGAAACTCATTGTGGATAAATACGTTTGTTTGTTGTTATGTATAGGTATATAAAATAACATTGTAGTGTCTGTTTATGTCTAACCCATTTCTAAATAGGATATCTTAAAAAGTGACTAAAGGATATAAACATCATCATCATCATCATCATCATCATCATCGCAGCCCATAAATGTTCCACCAGCTCGGCCCTCCTGCGTAATGGGAGAGAAATTAACCTACAATACCGCGCTGGTCAGACGTGTTGGTATAGGGTTTTGTTTCAAGTTTTCCCTCTCTCGCATAGATGTTATATGCATTATATATCCCTTAGTCGTCTCATACGATCACCCACAGGTAAGATATGGGGTTGTGAATAGTATTCTTACTCCGTCACCACACGGAGCAAAGGATGAATGATGTATGTGTATGTATGCAGATAATATCTATGCAAGACGAGGCAATCTCGAAATAAAACCCTATACCAACCCGTCTGATTAACGTGGTATACTGGGTTAATTTTTTTATCACTCTAGAGGAGGTTCGAGCTCAGTATTAGGACGTATTTGACCTGAGATGATGATTTACAATGTTATGATGATGATAACTTACATTTCTCATAATGATGGGTTTGAAATATCATAAATATGTCGCAACATATAAATATATTTTTATGACTGACTATAAGCAGGGGAAAATAATGGTACTTTCTGTATAGGTCGTAAGAGCTAACTGTGTCTCCAACACATGCTGAGGGAGTGGATATTAGCACACTTTTAGGAAACTTATGACATTTACCTACCTACTAGTATAGGTAAATCACCTGCCAAGCATGGCATTTAACTTTTTCATTTATGAGGATACTAAGAATCATTAATAGCTGTGTGGTGTGCCACAAATATTACCAATCCTTACTTTGTTCGTGGATGTCGTAAAAGACGACTAAGAGCCTTATACCGACCTGGGCCAACTCTATCTGATGCCGTTTGGTCAACAATTACACTTCCAAGGAGGGTTGACGTCTGGCAGGCGGCCGGTCATAAAACTATTGCCAATAACTTTTACAATATGTACTATGAAAGAAGAGTACATATTGTATCGACCGCAAGTAATTGGAATAGGAGTACGAGAATGATGATGATCTTTTATATATTACTAAATAGTAATGAATTGTTTACAAAGCCATTTAAACCAATAAAGTATTATTTCTTATCCAATTAAATACATTAGTGTACGCGGTGCTAATTTAGATGAAAATTACATTTTACAGTATATTATTAAATATATATTTATTTTCTCTTAGAAAATCTCCTATAAATTTAAAATGCGGGGTCAGAGGGAGCGAAATCGAAGCGAAGCGAGGTCGGGTGGCTAGTAATGTATAAAACATTACGTATTTATATATGTAAATATCTAATTTATAATCAACTGATATAATAATTAACTAATCATAATAAATATCAAATAAAACTAATTGATGAATTTATCTTGCTTAATATTATATACCTGCTTACGTAGTTTGTACCCTAACTACGTCGTTGTTTGCAGGTACCCTTTTTTTTTTTTTTTTTTTTACTGGTGGGCTATGGGTGCGTCTCGCCCCGCCAAATCGGTCCGGAGTGACGGAGAAGGCGGCGCGTGACCCCATAGACCCACCGTAAAATCCTCTCTCTTCGCCGTGCGAGCGAGCGGACCACCGGTACCCGATCTTTGTCTTCGGTGGTCCGCTCGGCGGTTTACCCTCGCGGGTTCCTCTCGTCGACGCCCCGACAGATTTCGCCGTCGGGGCGTCGCCCTCACGCGGTGGCCTCGCGTCGGGTGACCGGACAATTCTGTTTGTAGGTACCCTACTACGTTGAATCCAAAATGTAGGGATTTTGGTGACGTTTAAGGATCTATTGATAGACATCTACTTTTTGTAGGAGCTTTCTTTAAGATGACAGAGTAAGAACTGGTCCCTGGACATCGTAAAAGATGACTAAAAGAAATATCAAACTTATAAATCTCCGTCTCCCTTTTTTTTGCATCAGGGTTAAAAACTGTAGTAGGTAACCCAACCGGTACCCTTTGATTAAGGTCGCGTAAAACTACGGTTTTCTGAATATAATGTTAAATATTTTACTGTTTTATATTATTTGGCCATTATTTTTTTTGTAGTCGGTTTAATGTTTAATTTTTTTTGCGTTCCGTCCGGTGTAGTACCATACTCTCGCAGACAGTCGACGTTTCAGCAGTGGCAATGAAATGCTGTGCTTCGTTCGGTGAGAGCCGTATGCCAATTTTCCGGGTAGGTTTGGGGTTTTCATAGGTAGGCAGTGGGCTAACTGTACCCCTGATATTGCAAAGATCCGCGGGCGTCAGTATCACTTCATCAGGTGAGCTGCTTGCGCGTTTGCCACCTTAAAATAAAAATAACACCTTGCATTAAGAAAATAATTCTTGTATTGCCAGGGACTTACAAATAATTAAGGGATAAAATTACAATTAGACTCGAAATAACAATTCGTGGATCGCACAAACTATTGTCCTGCTTGGGAATCGAAGTGTGACACTGTCACAGTAGGTCAATATTTTAATCACTACACTTTCTGGGAAACCAACTGTACTTTTAGTTGGTAGTGTTAACGAGAATTGCATCCCACATGTTAATTATAAAGTCAAAACAGTGCTAATCAATGTATTTATACCTAAGTGAAAATATGTGCTAAATGTTTTGTGAAAATATTATAAGCATAATAAAACTATAATCTTATAAAACATCAAGAAAACTTAAAAAAATATATTTAAATTTGTTAAAGAAACAACTGCTGATTACGGGGTCCACAATAGATCATCATGATGAGAGATCGATTAAACGGACGATCGATCTAGGGGACGAAAAAATTTTTAATCGATATCTCGTGCCTGTGTAGTAAATCGATATTTCACCCTAAAAACTATCTGTTTTTATTTGTTGTGTGTTTTATCTGTGTATATTTAAATTAAATAATATCTGTTTTTATTTGAAGCATAAAATGATTTAAAATTAGTAAAATGTTTGCATTGAGACTTTCCTAATACCTGAAACTCATTACGCATTACCTATAACTCATTATCCATTGAAAATCAGCGTTGCAGTGTGACAACATATTGCACTGTAGCATTATTGCTGAATGGGCACCTTATTGACACTTAATATATTTAGTTTTCTTTGTGTTCTATTTACAGTTAAGTTTAGCTATTACTTTAATTTTACTTAAAAAACCTTTAGTTCATTCGACTAACTGTAATAATATATAAAAACTGTAAAGTTTGAAGTATTAAGTCTATACAATGTGTAAACATTGTCCGGTAGATGGCATACGTCACCTTGAAGACGTAAGATATATATTTGAAGCGAAATTTGCATGTCCTAAAATAGTTCACGATGGTGTAAGTGGCAGCACGATTGAGGAGTCCCAATAGGTGCAGGTTCGAACCCCTCTTGTGACATCATTTCTCGTTTCGTAATCGGGTGTAATAATACAACTAAGTTTAAGTTAAGTGTCAATAAAATAGCTTTCCTACTTTCTTTCGTTAAGTGCAAGCATGCACAATTCCATCACTCAAAGGTATGTGGAAAAGTAACCCTTTTTACAAATAAAATGATTGATTTTACGGTAATTAATCTTATGTATAGAAGAAACTAATTTTTTTTGTGAATCGCTTCTTTAGATGAGGATTCGAATCGAGTCATGGACCGATCTTTTTCGGAAAGAGTCGTCTTCCTTAGTCTAGGATGCATATTGCTGCACAGCTAAGTTTTCCGTAAGGATATCATCAATAACAAGACGTACTCGCAACTTAGATCGGCAGCCGTTTGTGGCAATGGTTTCACCTACCGTCATCAAAAGTAAAAACGTGTACATCATCATCATTCTCCTACTCTTATCCCAATTACTTGGCGTCGATACAATACGTACCCTTCTTTCATAGTACATATTGTAAAAGTTATTGGCAATAGTTTATGACCGGCCGCCTGCCAGACGTCAACCCTCCTTGGGAATATAATTGTTGACCAAACAGCTTCAGATGGAGTTGGCCCAGGTCGTTATAAGGCTCTTAGTCGTCTTTTACGACATCCACGAGCAAAGTAAGGGTTGGTAGTATTCTTAGCCGCTACCACACAGCAAAAGTAAAAACGTGAACCAATTATCAAATTAATATATTAACTAAATTTGGCCCAAACCCTAACAAACGTGTCAAATTAAATATAATAGTTTAAAAATGGCGTCGCGTGAAAAAAAAATATCTCGTTAAAAATAAATTATTGCGTTGTATAATCTCTGTATCTCGACAAACATAATTCACAGTTACAAATTACACCTAGACTCAGAATTATCATTTCTGGATCGCACAAAAAGTTCTGAATAGGTGTCGAACCTCGATTCTCGATATGGAAAGGTTGCTTAGATTACTATAGCATCTGTACACATAATAAAAAATATTTTTCATTATAGAAAATGGAGCTTCTCCACGTTATCATCAAGTCTGGTCCATCACCACGGCCTTTGGCATGGTCACTTGAAGTGTCGTCATCAGATACATCTGACGACTGGCGCTTGATCAAAGCGTTCGGTGACAGAGACCACTGTCGGAAGCTATGGGATTTGAGACCAGAGAGGAGAAGACGGAAGGCCAGAGCAGCGAAGAGGATTAATAGGGCTGACAAACCTGTTTGTTCTACTCAGTTCATCAGTCCAAGACCATTGGAAAATGGAGAGGTATAATTTATTTTTAAATTTTCACTTTCTTGACTTTCTTTTTATTTTTGATATATTATATTAATTTCGTTAAGATTAAGGCTCAAATTCGCTCAGTGCTCTGTGAAGAGGGCTACGCTCGGTATTTGTCAGCTTCGTAAATCCAGAAATTCGTAGAAGAACTGAGATAAAGAAAGTATTGGCTAAAGAATATGTTCTATATGCATTCTTCGTAGGTAGGTGTGGTCCTTGGCTCGACATAGGTTTCCCCACGATGATTAAGCGGTTTCCCAGTAGCTGCTGCCGACTCCCCTTGTGATACTCTCGATTTTTACGACTCCCAATGACAAACAAAAAGTGGCGAAAATTGTATTCTTATCTACGGTGAAAAACCGACTAGTAAAAGCACAATATAATCTCTAAAACAATTCTTGTCTCAATGACCACTTAGGTGTAAGTGGCAATTGGATACTAAGTAAGCAAGCTATCTCTTTTATTATATAAATATTTATTTTCAATGAATGCAAACGATAAAATCTAGTACATATAAAAGAAAAGAATATGAATGATTATAGTATTTAGGTTGAAGGACGGTGTTAATGGCCTGCCAAATCGCTCGATGAACGAGTAATCGATAATGCAAAAACTTCTAAACTAGAGACGTCTCCCACCAAGTATAACCATAACAATAACAGAGAAAATATAGGAGATAGATGACAGAGAAGTATCATGTATAAGAAGATATACTTAATACCGGAATTGGGAAGGTCCAAGTCCGGTGACATGGGGTTGCTGGATATATGGATGATGCCGCATTTAAGCAATCATCACCAACGCTTTCTAATTTGTTTTTTCTTAATGTTTCTCATTTAGAGGAGACTCATATCTAATCGTGGGATCTGTATGATCTAAAAAGAAGTAAGACTTACGACGGTCTCATTCTTTATTCATACGTTTCAGATGCACGTTGGCTTGGGTGAGGGAGTATCCGCTCGGCGCGTCCGTATATCTTTTCGTGCGGCGCATCCGGCGTCTTCGAAGCAGCAGTATTATACAGTTCGGGCGCTGACCCTCGCCGCTAGATGTCTCTGTCACGGACACGCCGAGAGCTGTGATGTTGATGCACAGGTTTGTGGCTAATACCTACGTACGCTATGACTCACCTGTCTTTATGATATACCAAGTCCATTTCATCTTCGGATATGTCTCTTCTAAGCAAGAACTCATGATGACCAAACTTGCTTTATTTTATAAGAACTGAAAATTTCCCTAAATATGTTGCCTATACAGAAGAATAATCCTCTACTATGAAGTTTTAATATGGGATCTGATCCAGCCATTATCTTTTACATTATACATATTTGAATTTATATTATATCGTGGTTTGAAGGGCCATCACACACGAACTAATTACTAATTATTAAACATGTTACATTAATTATAACCGACTTCAAAAAGGAGGAGGTTCTTTATAAAAAAGTCAGTAAAGATGATAATAATAATAATAGACAAATCGCTGAATTTCTACTTCTTCGTAGCGGGTTACTTGCCGATCCGGTGGTTAATTTATTGGATTAATTTTAAATATTAAATCTGTCAATATGCAAGTGGCCTCGCTCGGGTTTATACATAATAAATGACTTTGTATTTGAATCAAGTTAGTTTCGACAGGTTATCAACAGTCCTATATCCCACTTTTGAGTTTGGACATAAGCTGCTTTTTTATCGTTATAAAATATCATATTTTCCGTGTGATGACGAAGTAAGAGGACAAATCATTAACTCCCAGGTCTAAAGGATATAATATGTATATAAAATATCTATGCTAGGGACGGCAAACTAATGATACCCAAATGCAAGAACTTTTGCGAGTCTCGCAAGTCTTGCAACACTCGCCGTTATAATAACACAAAGTTACTTGTTTTGATTGAAATGAAAAGTCCAAGTAAATTAATGAAATTCCATCCATCTAGTGGCACAAACTGTACAACTATTGATAATTATAATCACACCTATATATAATGAGACTGTTAAAAATAACATCAAATTATTTCCCCGTGTACAGTTATTAAGAATACAAAATGTTGAAAATCCTTTCTTTGCCAAAGGAGTCGTAAAATGCTGTCTAAGGGAGCACTGTGAGACTTTTGCAGCGAGTCTTGGTCTTGCTTTTGGGCAACGCTAAGGTAAACTCACTTCTATAGTCAAAACTAGTGTGGCTTATTAAGTGCATTTCCCTCCGATAATAGAGGAGCCTAACGATGGCAGATATGACCCTTGATAATGATGGAATATTAATCCTTGTATGCAGGGTGCAAAATGCGAATGTCTTCACGGTACTTGCGGCTCACACTGTCACCGATGTTGTTCTGGAGGGCCGTGGATCCCACACCAGTCTTGTGAAGACATTGATCGGACCGAATGCTACTGTGGAGAAAGAGGAGCCTGCTCTTATGATGACACTGGCGCTATACTTTGTGTTAATTGTACGGTTGGTATATTAAATCTTATTTTATTTACATATACTTATACAAATAATTACTTGTTGCGAACCGTTTTGTACGGGGTAGTCCATATACACGCAGGAAATAGACGTCTGAACCAGGGCAATGTGCACTTTGTGATGATGAGCGAGAGAGCCGTAAGCTCGACTTGGGTGGCTTTTGGCTTGTAAGCAGCGGTCCAGCTGTAATCTTGTAATGCAAACGTCCGTGGGCAGTAGTAATACTTGCCATCAGGTATGGGTGCTTCCTCGTTTGCCACCATATCAATAGATAAATCCTAAAATAATTATTTCTGATGTATACGCAAGTATTATTATTAAGTGTTTAAAATCAATCCTTAATAATAGTTTCATTTCAAATATCGTAAAAGTTATACATTTTCAGGAAAATCGGGCGGGACCTTTATGCGATCGATGTCTTTTTGGATACTACAGCAGTCTACTTGACGGGCCCTGCGAGCTTTGTGACTGCGATCCTCAAGGTTCTGATGGTGAGTTAAAATTGCTGTACTTAATCAGTCAAATTACAAATTGAAAGTTTTTAGTTATCCTATTCAGCGCCATCTATCGTGGAGTAGTAATTTTATTATTGTATATCAATCACACCATTACTGTAAAAAGATCACTAGATGGCAGAAAACAATATGTTCGGACATCGTAATAATATAATTTTAAGAATTACTACATAGGTATTATAATTTATTCATTATTATCTTATCATTCCCATAGTTCAAATAGTGCCACTGGTGGGCTTGAGCATCCTGTAAAATGGGGGGAAAGTTGATCTACTGTATAATGGATTTTACTCCCTTAGTGATGTCAGCTGCTTGCGCCTTTTAGGTAGCCTATTCGCCTATTCACCTTAATCACGAATTCTAATATTAAGGCTTTAGATGATCCAGATTTTTCATATAAAGTTTGTTTTAAAATTACATTTTAAACTTCAATTTACAATTTATATTTTTTTTTGGGCGGCTGTCTTATGGTACGTCACGCACAATTTATAAACATTAGATCCCGTCCTCAGCTTCACTAGCTTAATAATTTAAAAAAATCAAAAAACCCGACTGCGTAAAAAGTAACCCAAACTACGTACATAATAAAAAAACTGAAAAGAAAAAAACAAGCACTTAGATGTTCGGTGGTCAGAGTTCCATAATATATTATTAAATAAATACTATTGCAGAAAATAAAATATATTTTAATAATAGAATATGACAACTGAACAGTCGGGATCCATTATTCGACAGCAAATCTAATTTTTCAGTGGGTAATAAATAATAAATAAATTTTACAATATGTTATTATAATATATATATATATATATATATATATATATATATATATATATATATATATATATATATATATATATATATATATATATATATAAATTACAATAGCCAGCCGCAATCGGACATTGAAGAATGCTGGAGAGTATTGAAAGAGAGTATGGTAGACACAGCGAAAGAAGTATGTGGAAGTTCAAAGAAGCATAGAAACACAAATGGTGATGCATGGTGGGATGCGGAAGTGGCAGCTTCCGTAGAGCAAAAGAAGAAAGCGTGGCTGGACTATGTATCTTCTTTGAATCTGAATGACAGTATGACTGAACAGAAGAAAGAAATATATCGGCAATGTAAGAATGACACCAAGGCCTTAGTGAAAGAGAAACGTGATAGAGCAAGTATGAGTGCAGAAGATAGGCTGACCAAAAACTTCGAGGGTAACACCAAACTCTTTTGGAGGGAGGTGAAGAAGTCTCGGGGTGGTTGGTCAGCCTTCAGAATGAATAAAATAAGGTCTAAAGGTGGAGACATTCTTACACAAACACAAGACGTGTTAAGCCGATGGAGTGAATATTTTGGCGATATGTATGCGGATGCTACGGTTGGCGCCGGTGTCGCATGTGGTCTAGTAGATCAACATTCGGCGACGGCGTCCTCCGATGGCATCAGTATGGATGAAGTTGAATGGGCGATAAGAAGTTTGAGAAATGGTAAGGCAGCGGGCATTGATATGGTGTCTGCCGAGATGATCAAGCTTGGTGGCTCCTGTGTCCGGGAGGCGTTCCTGTTGCTCCTCAATTTATGTTGGAGCTCGGGAATGGTTCCCGGGGACTGGAATAGCGCAGTCATCGTGCCTTTGTTTAAAAACAAGGGTTCACGTTATGACTGCGCAAATTACAGAGCCATAAGCTTGACCAGTTTGGCAGCAAAAGTGTATGGTAAAATTATTGAAAGGAGAATGAGGATGGTGTCCGATGGTTTACTGTGTGAGACACAAGGAGGTTTCAGGAGTGGAAGGGGATGCATGGATCAAGTGTTCTCTCTGCGCAACATTGTGGAGAAGCATCTGGCCCTAGGTCAGAGGGTTTTCTGCAGTTTTGTGGATCTGGAGAGAGCATTTGACACGGTTGTACGAAAGGAACTTTGGGACATTTTACCGGAGTATGGTATTAACGGTAAACTGCTGCAGGCTGTGCAATCCAGTTACATGGGCTGTAGAGCCTGTGTGCGGCTGGATGATGGAATGTCGCCTTGGTTTGACGTCAATATCGGCGTTAAGCAGGGCTGCGTTCTATCAGCCAGGCTGTTTATCATATATCTGGATAAATGTCTCCAAAGGTTGAACGATATGAATGTGGGAGTCCAGATGGGTGACTCAGTGGTGTCTGCTCTGCTTTATGCAGATGATGCAGTCCTGCTGGCACAGTCAGCGACTGACCTGCAGACCCTAGTCGACACAATGACAGAAGATTGTAAGAAAAGGGGTCTACGCGTGAATGTGAGCAAAACCAAAATAATGGTCTTTGAAAGAGATGAAGCCAGAACAGATGTAAGAGTAACAATAGGTAATGATGTACTAGAGCAAGTGGATGAATTTGTATATCTTGGATGTGGATTTAGCCGAGATGGACGGTACACCACTGATATAGAGCGAAGAGTGAATGCGGGAAATAGAGTGAACGGAGCGTTGGGGCAACTTCTCGGCAGCCACCACCTCAGCCAGAAGGCACGTGTAGCAATACATAACGCAGTGCTTGTTCCAACATTACTGTATGGAAGCGAGAGTTGGGTATGCAGAAAAGAGTATGAAAATTAATGCGGTCGAAACGCGATCTCTTCGGAAAATCTGTGGAGTTAGGCTGACCGACCGCATTCGTAACGACGACGTAAGAGAGCGAGTAGGTATGAAAGAGAGTATTGGTGTAAAGATGCGAAAGGGAATGCTCCGATGGTTCGGACATGTGGAAAGAATGCCGAACGAACGTCTGGTTAAGAAGATATACAATGCGAAAGTGGAAGGATGTAGGTACCGAGGGAGACCGAGACTAACCTACCTAGACCAGATCGGTCAGGTACTGAAGGAAGGTGGAGTCAAGAGTCTCCGAAACCGGCGAGCGTGTATGAAGAGAATTATGAATGTTGAGGAAGCGAGTGAAGTATGCAGAGATAGAGTTCTCTGGCACTCTGTTCTCTCTGCCTACCCTGCAAGGGATATGGCGTGATGATATGTATGTATGTACAATATGTGCTATGAAAGATGATTACATATTGTATCGACCCTAAGTAATTGGAGAATGATGACTTGCCAATTTGGTAAGGTAAAAGATTTGTAATTACATTTTACAGGACGGCCTTTTTACTACGGTGGGATTCCAGCTCTTATGTGTTGTTTACTGTTAGGTTTTTAAATCATGTGCCATTTTACTAATATACCTACCTAATTAAATTTTTATTTACCCAGGATCATGTATGTGGAACAAAAAACATCATCGGATATCCTGTAGCTGCTTTCCAGGCTTTATTGGTCACCTATGCGACATATGCGAGGACCCTGGGGCCGTGTACCCCAACTGTCAGATGGTCACCACACCACCTTGCAAATGCGATCCACGTGGTATTGTCGACCCTAGCCAGAACTGTGATGAAGTTTGTGAATGCAAAGTGAGTGAATCTTCATAATATTATGTCCTGCCATACATGAGCTTATCAAAGTACACAGATGGTGCAGTGGTTACATATATACATACATATCATCACGCCATATCTCTTGCAGGGTAGGCAGAGAGAACAGAGTGCTAGAGAACTCTATCCTTGCATACTTCACTCGCTTCCTCAACATTCATAATTCTCTTCATACACGCTCGCCGGTTTCGGAGACTCTTGACTCCACCTTCCTTCAGTATGTGACCACCGGTTAAGATATAGATATACCGTGCTGTGTGTGGTTTGATTCCCTTGCAATACTTTTCTGCGAACAAATTGTTCTGAATCTGTGTGTTCTATTCTAATTGTTCTGAGTGTAACTGTCTGTTCCTGAATTTAAGTTTCGTAAAGAATATAATACTATAATCGCCACATTAGGCGCTGCATGTTAATGATAGCAATTGATGTTGGAAATTAGTGCTTAGGAAAATATACTTCAGTTAATATTAGACAATAACCTTATAAGTTAGGGTGCTTATAATGGCAAATGAGCAAGCAGCACACTTGATGGTAAGTGTTACTACCGCCCATAGACCTTAGCAATACCAGGAGTACAGTTAGGTCGTTGTCTACAAATGAAAACTCCAAACCCGTCTATAAAGTTGGTCTCTCTCGCTCACTGAACAAAAGGCAACAGCACATTGCCACTTAGACGTTGATTTTTGCGAAAGTATGGTACTACCCCGGACGGACCGGCCCGCGGCTGTAGACAGAAAACTATCAACAGTTTGACCCTACCAATATATTTCTCTCCTAAACACTTAATTTACCAGCCAAGCTATATCGTCTCCTTTATTATACTTTGATAGTTAATAGGCGGTAATCAGCATAAGCTGAATGAACACAATCTTAATATACTTCAAGAAGCTAGTTAGCTCCAAGATGGCTATTAGCAAGCCATGTATTCTCATAGTGACTCTTCATATTCCGTGTGGTGACGGAATAAGAATACTATTCACCACCCCATATCTTACCCGTGGGTGATCGTACGAGACGACTAAGGGATATAAAACGCATATAACATCTATGCGAGAGAAGGAAAACTCGAAACAAAACCCTGTACCAACACGTCTGACCAGCGTGGTATAGTAGGTTAATTTCCCTCCTATTATGGAGGAGGCCCGAGCCCAACAGTGGGACATTTATGGGATGTGATGATAATGATGATGATGATGACTCTTCATAAATATAAACATTCTTATGGTGGGTACCAAACCCTTTTTAATTTGATTGCCCCATTATCTTACTCTTGACTAGATATTGTTTCGAGTTTTCCATTCCTTATACACAGTGATTTTGTCTTCTTAGGTTTCTCAGTCGTTCTAATTAACATTCGGGGAAAAATATAAGTGGCAATATATTGTGTTCTTAGTTTTTCACCTTGCATTCCCAAGGAGGGTTGACGTCAGGCAGGCGGCCGGTCGTAAAACTATTGCCAATGACTTTGGCAATATGTAGGAAGAGGAGTACATATTGAGTCGACCCCCAACTAATTAGGATAAGAGCAAGAGTATGATGATGAGTTCTTCATCTTTCAATAGACTATATTATTTATTTATTTACTGAACTGTTCATAACACTTACAGTTTCCCAATGCGTGTAGTGAGCCTTTACAATTATAATTTAAATACATAATTATAACTTAAAAATCTCGAACACAATTTTAAAAATACATCGAAGTTGGCGAAAAATATATCAACCCCCGGATACTGAGCAATCAATGAGTTGAGCAGTGCAATAGCCTGACTGGTAGGTGCATATTGTGCGCAGTGCGGATACACGTACACACCTGTGGGGCAGCGAGCAGGCAGCGCGAACGAAGCCATGTGTATTGGTTCGGCGCTAATAGCGAACAGCGCGTCAGTGCATTTGAATTTTCGATTTTATTATTCAATTATGAGTAATAATGTATGAATAGGGCACACTTACGTCGTAACGCAAGGGTATCGAGACCTACTATACCAGATACAAAGAGAGAAGGATATAAGTGTGGATAGTAACCGTATAGCTTTTTATATAAAAACGTACAAAATTTACGTTGCACACGTTCAATCATCATGCTATACTTGACCTCGTGCGGGTCCCAGATTATTGAGTTATACTCTAATATACTGCTAACGAAGGCATAGTACAGCACAATAATAGTATTCCTAGATTGAAATGGAGTTGATTGTCTCATGACAAATTGATATTTGAAAATTTTGATTTTATTCATCTAATCATTTCATCTACTACCATCTTTGGACTCCGATTGTACCGGTGATAACATATTCCTACTAAGCATTTTATTCTGGTAATTCCAGGCGAACGTGGTAGGCGAACGTTGCGACGCATGTGCGGCTGGACACTTCGGTCTCAGCGGTGACCTGGTGGCAGGCTGCAGGCCTTGCTACTGTTCCCATATCACTGACTCCTGCAGTTTGGCTACTGCCAGTGAGCAGGAGCCCTCCAGAGACGTTAGTAAATATACTTACACTAATGGAATTATTTTGTAAATACACAATCACAAATGAGACTTAGTATAAGAGGCACTCAACAGATGGAGTGACGACACCGTAAAAGTCTCGATTAAACTTTAGATGCAGCAGCGCGTGTTAAATTTCTAGCATAAACACTTACGGTGTCTCATATCAACCCATATATGTGTCGCTGTTAGGCATGGGTTTCAATGTGGGAAAGATATTGACTTAGGAGAGCGTTGCTGTTCACTCCCTAGGTGCTCGAGAAGTTCTCAGAAGCAAGTTTGTAGTTTAGAACTGTCCTGTAGCCTTCCTTCAATTATATTGGACTAAGGTCTAAATTATGGTTCCTGTTCTCATCTCAGCCCATGTAAGTCACACTATTTGGCTCGAGCCTTTTCCATAATTAGATAAAATGGACCAACTGTACTACGCTGATCAGACGTATTGATATAGGGTCTTATGGCGAGTTTTCCATCTCTTGCGTCGTTGTTATCTGCACATTTATAACCTTAAGTCGTTATGACACCGAAGGTTATGAAAAAAGTTGGTGTTATTGTATTCTTATACTGGCACCACACGACCAGTACTGTCTATTCATAGTCTTCAGTTTCATAATTTCAGCTGATACATACTACTCTCGTCTCGCCTCGTCTTTGATGAGAGAAAAATTCTCCTCTTATACGTCGCTGGTCAGACGGGTTGGTATAGGGTTTTATTTTGAGTTTTTCATCATTTGCTTTTTGCATATTATATCCCTTAGTCGTCTTTTACGATATTCAGGGGCGAGAAAGGGAGTGGTGAACTGTATTCCCACTCCGTCACGGAAAGTCTTCAGTTTGAAATCTTGCTGAAATTTAAAGACAGCCACAGATCATGTGCCAAGGAGAGCCAATGATGTTCAATTTAAGTATCAGAGGTCAGGGATATACTTTAGCACCGCTTATCAGTTCGTAGTCGGAGATAAATTATATCCATGAATTAGAGCCTTAATCTCTTAAGGCACCTTTTGTTGTAATATCGTCGACAATTTGAAGATAATATATAAAATTGTGTGATAATTTTTACTCACTGTATTGTCTTCTTTCAGGTTATTGTACCACTTGGCGAAGCATGGCAGATTACCGACTTCCAAGGTAACGAGACCCTAGAGCCATCGGTAGATGAACAAGGCAAACCGTTCATTATAAGTTACGAGGTGAGATTTGATTTTCTATCTTTCCTTACAACCCATATACATTATACCATTGGTGAAGTGTACACCAATTGGTGGGCAAAGTAAACTACTACTACCAGACTGTATAAATATTGGCATTGGCTTTTGTTTGAAGTTTTCCTACTTTTACCTTATATATACTCGAACAAAGCTTAAATAAATCTTCTTTATTAGTTAGTTGCAATTATTACAAAACCTGATAAATCAGGTATGCTGCTTGCTCGTTTGCCATCAAATACAAACAACACATGAAGAAGAAAATTAAAATGATGACATCAAATATAGTAGGAAGTATAAAAAATTCAGGCTCAATGAAAAATACGCAAGGATCTAAAGTAACTACTAACAAAGGTAGTCAAGAGTCAAATAGTTATCATAATTGACTGCCTAATTGGCGTAGTTGGTAGGAAACCAAACTACTGTGCCAGTGCCATAAATTAAATTTCCAAGCAGTACATTACTTTGTACGATCCACAAATTGTTCTGAATCTTGTTGTTATTTGTGTCCGGTAATTATATGTTTGTGAAGTCCAATAGAAAAATTAGTTTCTTAGTGAAAAGACAGCATCTTTAAAAACTATATTTTTTTAAGTAATTCTCTTCATATTTACGACTATTGACTAAACATTGTGTTTCAGGTAGAAGGGTGGGAATATTTCTATTGGATATCGAACTCGTTTACCGGGGAGCATCTTTCAGCGTACGGGGGCGAAGTTCGGGCTTCCATATACTGGGGTATAGTGAGAGGAGATACAGGAGACAACCCTACGTATGGTCCTGATGTAATACTTATTGGAACTGGTAAGTATTTTTAAAATAATATTTCACTTCACTGCATAGCCAATTTTTGGCAGTCAGACCGTCTGGACATAGCCCTTAAATTCTACACAGGGCGATAGAAGGACAGAGTGCGTCCCCATAACCCACCATGCTCTCTAACTATCACCACTGAGCATCGGTACCGCTTCCTTGACCTCCATGGTGGCCTGGCGGGTAAGGACAACACCCCGCACTAATGAAATAATCCATGTATTGCGAGGGAATTTACTAACATCCAGATTAAAGTAGACAAATTACACCCAAACTCAGACAAACAGTTTGTGGATCGTACAAAGCATTGCCCTGCGTGAAAAAAAAAATGGCGTCGTAGTCCATGATCATATCATCTCAGTTCATATATGTTCCACTGTTGGGCTCGAGCTTCCTCCATAATGGGAGGGATATCGACCTACTATACCACCCTGGTCAGACATGAAGATAGGGTTTTGTTTCGATTTTCCTTCTCTAGCGTAGATGTTAAATGTGATTTATATCCCTTAATCGTCTTTTACGACTTCACGGGTATGATAGGGGGTGGTGAATTGTATTCTTGCTCCGTCACCACACAAATGATCATAATAGTATCGCTTAAGTTCATGGTAATATTTTATCTTACAGATGGTACTAGACTGGCATACTCCAATGTGAGTCACGAAAGTCCAGGGCAGCTACAAATCTCCGTTCCCTTAATGGAAGGTAGCTGGTTTGTGATGGGAGAAGACGCAGAGATCGCTAGCAGGACACAACTGATGGATATACTCAGAGACTTAAAGGGCATCATGATTAAGGCGCATTATCATTTTGATCAGGATGAGGTAATTGAATTAAATAGTCACTATGATAAGAGTCTACGGAATCTACGGAGAGTACGGAGTCTACGAAGAGTCTACGGAGTGCCGTTTTGCCACGTTAAATGTAGGAGGAGGAATGAACGAGAAATTAAATGAGGTATGTCAAATGATGGATGAAAAAAAGATTGATATTCTTTGTGTGAATGAGACGAAGCGAAAGGGTGTGAAATAACTAATCATGGACATTACACAGCATACTGGTCTGGGGTATCAAAGAACACTAGAGCCTGCCAGAGAGTTGGTCTCCTTCTTTCTGCTTGAATGGCTCAGTGTGTGAAAGAGTATAAATGTGTGAATGCTAGATTAGTATGGACAAGAATGAAAGTGGGTCTAACCCGTATTTTTGTAGTAGGAGTATATGCTCCAGTGAACACGGGTTTATATACAAATAAGTATGAAGAGGATGCAAGAGAAAAATTCTTGGGGGAACTAAGAGATGTTTTGAGATTATGTAAGTGTAATGAAAGGTTGATTTTGCTAGGTGATTTTAATGTATGGGTTGGAGTGAGTCGAAAAGGATTTGGAAAAGTTTTAGGAAGGTTTGGCGATGATAATGTGAATGAAAATGGACAAAGTTTATTAGAGGTGTGCTTGGAATGAAACCTTTGTGTTAAAAGTGTGTTGTTAAAAATGATTGAACACAAAAAGATCCATATGTATACATGAGAAGCAAAGAATGTAAGAAAGAGTATGATTGGTTTTGTGATAGTAGATGAAAGGCTCAGAAAGAAAGTTCTAGACACTAGGTTATATCGCGGTATTGGTATTCATACAGACCACTTTCTAGTAATGACTAGAATAAGTGGTTTTATGAAAACGTGGCGAAACCGGATACATAACCCGACAAGTGTGCTAGAAAGAATAAAAGTAGAAAATTTGCAAGATGAGGTTGTTAGAGAGAAGTACAAAAGTAAACTGACAGACAAATTGTATGATTCAGTTGATATTAATATATGGAAGATCTTTAAAGAAAATGTGGTAAATACTGCTACAGAAATATATGGCGTGACCAGAAGAAGGAAAGTAAATAAGATGAAGAATGTATGGAGGGATAAAGATGCGCTGGGTGCAGTTTGTGAGAAAAAGAAAGCCTGGGTAGATTGGCTTGCTGTCAGAGCCAACGAGAGAATGGAGAAAGCAACGAATGATGATATAGATGTAGCCAAAAAAAAATAGAAGAGAAAAAAAAAGAGAAGTGAAAGAAATTGTTAGAAGAAAGAAAGACGAGTATGATAGAAGATTGTCCCAGGACTTCCAAGCTAAATCGAAGATTTTTCGGAAGTCCATAAGAGCGGCTCGAGGTAAAGCACAAAATACAGAGCTAGTCTCAATCAGGGATAAATATGGAAGGACAGTGAGTGGGAAAGAATGTATGCTAGAACAATATAATGCTGAAGACTGGAGAAGATATTATAGCTAACAAGCTATACCAGCTCTTCAATCTTTGCTGGACTAATGGCCGAGTACCTATAATGGTAATCGTACCTCGTACCGTAAATCGTACCGTAAGGCGGTAATCGTACCTCTTTACAAAGGGAAAGGTTCGCGGGAAGATTGTAGAAACTACAAGGACATAAGCCTCCTTAGCATTGTCGGCAAACTGTATGCGAAAGTGTTGATTGAAAGAGTAGTGTGAGTGACCGAAATGAAAATATGGGATGCACAAGCGGGTTTTCGAAATGGTATGGGTTACACGGATCAAGTTTTCTCTATACGATGCATGACGCAAAAATATTTGGCTAAAGGTGAGAAAGTATTTTGCGCATTCATTGATTTGGAAAAGGCTTATGACAAAGTGAGGAGGAATGAACTGTGGTCGGTACTACCGATGTATGGGGTAGACGGTCATCTTCCGCCAAATCGGTCCGGGGCGACGGAAGAGGCGTCGCGCAATCCCATTGACCCACCCTGCAAGCACCTCTTCTTCGCCGTGCGAGCGGGCCACCGGTACCCGATCTTTGTCTTCGGTGGCCCGCTCGGCAGTATGCCCTCTCGGGTTCCTCTCCTGTCGACGCCCCGACAGCTTTCGCCGTCGAGGTGTCGTCCTCACGCGGTGGCCTCGCGTCGGGTGACCGGACAATTCCCCGGTCCGATCACTCGAAGCCTCGGTTAGGGCGGCATCAGGCGCAGGTATTCGCGCCTGCGCCGCCCCGGCCGCGGGCGGCGGCCCGGGTCACGGGAATCCTCCCGGGCCCGTTCCGCCGCCTCTTTGTAATTTGTATACCTGGGTGTACTGTTTACTAGTGATGGTAAAAATGATGATGATGTTGAAAGACGAGTTAATGCTGGTAATAAAGTGAATGGGGCACTGTACGCTTTTATGAAGAGTAGGAATTTGTCTAAAAAGGCACGCCTAGCTGTGCGTAAGGGTATATTAGTGCCCATTCTCATGTATGGCAGTGAAAGTTGGATTTGGCAGGGAAGACAAGAAAGTAGAATAAATGCTGTAGAGATGAGAGCTCTTCGCAGTATGTGTGGTGTAAGTCTGAAAGATAGAATTAGAAATAGTGTTATAAGACAGCGCTGTGGTGTGAATGAAGAAGTAGCGACAAAAATAAAAAAGGGAATGCTGAGGTGGTTTGGCCACGTGGAAAGAATGAGTGAAGAAAGGTTGACTAAGCAACTATACAAAGCGAGTGTGAGTGGGACAAGGGGAAGACCACGTCGTACTTTTCTGGGTCACGTTGAAGATGTGTTAGTGAAAGGTCAAGTTAAGAGTACGCGTAACCGTAGAGCATGCATGAAGACTGTGATGAGTGTGAATGAAGTGATGGAGGTATGTCAGGATCGTGGTTTGTGGCAATCCGTAGTCTCTGCCTACCCCTCTTGGAAACAGGCGTGAGGCTATGTATGTATGTATGATAAGAGTTTAAGAATATAATGTCACCTACCCATATTGTACAACACCAATTAAGTTTATCAACTTAATTACCAGGCGATTGATGAATTTACTGTTAAGAGAGAAGGTGGTGGACAGGAAAGGATGGAAGGGTTTTCTAAAGGTGGGTGTCATAAAAAATGTCTAAGGGTTATTCATATTCATATAATATATATACATGACAGAAAACTCGAGATACTTCTGATAATGATGATGAGTCTCGAGCCGCAGCAGTGAAACGTATATAACTGCGATGATGAGAAGGAAAGAATTGGCGACAGACACATAATCGGTATTTTCATCCATCAGCTAGTAGATGTCCGCTGTTGGACATAGATCGCACGAGATCAGTTCGTTATTTTACTTTCAAACATTTTTAATGATTTAATATTTGAAACGCGCATTTATGATGGTAGCACTGAGCTGCTGTGATGGTAGCACTGAACTACTCTGATAATACAGCTTGATAGTAGAAAAAGAAATCCTGGATTATCTATTAGTAGGTACATCTACCAAATTTGGATTCATTGCATCTGTATTAACTAGTTCTGTTCGTTAGCGTATTTTCTTTTTATGTCGGGGCTTACTGCAATATTTTAATATTAAATTTATGTAATCCTATATACTTACAAAGCTGTGTGGTAGTGGTTTCGAATACTACCAACCCTTACTTTGTTCATGAATGTCGTAAAAGACGACTAAGAGCCTTATAACGACGGGGCCAACTTCATCTGATTCTGTTTGGTCAATAATTACATTCCCAAGAAGAGTTGATGCCTGGCAGGCGGCAGGTCGTAAAACTATTGCCAATAACTTCTACAATATGTATTATGAAAGAAGAGTGCATATTGTATCGACCCCAAGTAATTGAGATAAGAGTAGGAGAATGATTATGATGACGATGACTATAATACTTTAAATATGTAATTAAATGAAATATTTATTAATATCTAAGTTTTTCGTTCTCAACTTTTGATTCCTTACATACATAGCCTCACGCCTGTTTCCCAAAGGGTAGTCAAAGACTACAGATTGCCATAAACCACTATCCTGACATACCTCCATCGCTTCACTCATAGCAGTCTTCATGCATGATTGCACGCTCTACGATTGCGCATACTCTTAATATTACCTCTCGACAACAATCGCGATTTTGGTCCGGAAATATGACGTGGTCTTTCCCTTGCAGTGGTCCTATTCCATCCATCCATCAGCCCGTAAACGTCCACTGATAGACATAGGCCTCCCCACGAGAATGCCATTCAACACGGTCCCGCGCCACCTGCATCCAGCGGTTTCCTGCGACCTTGATAATGTCGTCAGTCCACCTAGTGGAGGGTAGTCCTACGCGGCGCCGTCCGATTCGTGGTCTCCACTGGACGACCTTTTTTCCCCAACGGTTGTCGGTTCGTCGAGCGATGTGCCCTGCCCATTGCCACTTCAACGCGCTAATTCTTCGGGCTATATCAGTTACACCCGTTCTTCTACGGATTTCCGTATTTCGGATTCTATCACGTAGAGAAATACCGAGCATAGCCCTCTCCATAGCACGCTGAGCAACTTTGAGCCTTTTGATGAGGCCAACATTTAGAGACCAGTCCTATTCACGCTTGCTTTATATATTTGTTTTCTACGTGTCCAAACCACCTTGATTCCTTAACACGCAACAAATTAAATATATATAAATGTTGTTAGGTACGGCTTCAAGCGGTCGAAGTTCATGGACCAACGCAAATATTGAGTGAACACTGTGCGTGCCCGGCTGGTTATACAGGTTCCCACTGCCAGAGGTGTAGCTGGACCCATGCGCGGGTTCAGCACGCCCCACGTGCAATCCCACGATTTGAATGCGTGGCTTGTGCGTGCAACGGCCACGCAAGATGTGATACCGGTTTGTATAGCTTTCTCTTTCTTTCTTTTCAGTCCATAAATATCATATTCTTTCTTGTGAATTTTCTATATAATAGAAATGATATTGATCTAATTATCTAATATTAGACTGGAGGAGTGGTTTAAATAACCATCTCTCGCATCGAGTGTAGTGGATACATCCTAGAAATGATTGATTCGATTCTGGTTGTGATTTGTGTCTGTTAATTGTGTACAAGGAGTTATGCCTTAATACGATAAATAACTCTTTGTGTAATGAATGAGTAGAAATATAATTAAGCTCCCCCTATGCTGTCCACGGGTGTCGCAACTGTACTCGCGTTTTGCGTTTGTCAGACAAAAGCGTGGCGCTAATTTTCAGCTTACATCTGTTATGAACTATCTTTTATTTTTTATTGCTTATGGTGGCAAACGAGCAATCAGCACACCTGATGGTAAGTGTCACTGCCGCCCACGGACCTTTACAATACCAAGGGTATAGTTTGGACCGCGACCTACCAATAAAATCCCCAAACCCACCCTGTTGGGCTTCCTTTACTCAGGCGTCGATCTTCTGCGAGTGTGGTACTACCCCGGACGGACTGGCCCGCGGCTGTAGACAGAGAACTGTCAACAGCGTGGTCCTACCACTGTTAAATTTTAATATTAATTAAATTATTACTTATTAAATTAAATTATTAAATACACTTATTAAATTATTAAATTAAATAACTTATTAAATTAAATTATTATTAAATTATTCATTAAATTATTAAATTATTCATTTACTTATTAAATTATTCTACTTTATACCACTTATTAAATTATTCATTTTTATTATTAATTTATCTATGTGTAATTTTATATTATACTTACACTTTTATAGTATGTATATAGTATATGTAAGTAAAGTTAATCTTATCTACTAATACAATTAATACAGTTTTTTTTTCAATAATTATTTTTCATAATAGTGGATGGCCAATGTGGACCGTGCCAACACAACACTACTGGGCCACATTGCGAACGCTGTTTACCTGGTCACTATGGCAATCCTGTTCAGGTCTGTGTATAAAACTAATAATTCTAAACGTATTCATCGTTTTTGTGTTTTTTATTAAAAATTAATTATTCGTGAAAGTATAAGTTCAATTATTTTGAAATAGGGATAGGAACGCTCACTAGCACCCAGGACTTTATAATATACCGCATATCTCAAAACGAAAAGGAATACAGAATCAACTATTCGTATTATGCCTTCTGAGTTCTCTTGAGTTAAAAAGCACAATATTTCAAATTCTTTCATTTTGGCGTGTCCTTTAGCTGTTAGCCGCTGATGGCTTTGGCTGCTTAAGCCGGCCTATGGATGAGCGCTGAGGGCTCTCAATCCGGGAAAAGCTTTAAGCGACATCGCCCAAGGGCTCCTCTTGTGAAACGGACCTCGACTTGAGGCGTCGCTGATGGCAAAGTGGGCGTGCCCACGTTTGAATTAATGATTACTTTGTGCCGCGTCCTCCGTTCCTGGCGGCGGGGACGGAAGCGTGGATATTTACGTATTATGGCCGGTCGTGTATGCTCTTTGTTGAGCGATCGAAACAAAATCTTCAGTCTCGTCGAGTAAATGTCGAGGATGTCGGACTGTATTTTAATTGTTGAATAAACAAAAATGAAGGTGCCTGATGACTGATAATAAAGGTAAAAATTATTAACAGGGTGCCTGCAAGCCATGCGCATGCCCTCTATACGAAGCAAGCAACAACTTCAGTCCGAACTGTGCATTGGCCAGCTCCGAAGGTGATGAGTTTGTTTGTACGCAGTGCCCTGATGGATACACCGGTGATCATTGCGAGAAGTAAGTTTTAATTCTTTCGCCCTATATTTGGCCGTAATTTATCAATTGTGACTTTTATTTTATAATGGAGGAAAAGGAGATTCACCAATGTACTTAATTAATATACCGAATACTTTAAGGAAGGTAGAAATACGGGATATCAAGGTGGAATAGGTTATATGAAAGTCTTCTTGCTCCTATGTGACTAGCAACCTCCAGAATTTCAACTTGCAAGTGTCTGCAGAGTTTCGAATATTGCTCAGACTTCGATGCTCTGCACCATGTTCACGGAAGAAAAAGTCCGCTAGCCATAATTTCGTGAGAGTTTTAAACAAAATATAAAATTGAGAATATATAAGTGCTCTCTCATTGCTTATATCTGCAAAATAAATTATTCGATTGGAATAATAATCACGTAGAAAATGAAATTAGGGAATTATTTTGTTGAAATAAGTGAAATTTAACATTTAACATACTAGGTTATTTCTAAAAAACTTGTATACGAGCAAAAAATTAATGTCTTACGTGGGACTTGAACCAACACCTATTGGAAATCCGTTCCAATCGTCGTACTATTTAAGCAAGTGTAAGCTGTCGTATGACAATCAAATTGTAGCTCGAATCATTTTGTCGTCTTTATGAGAGACGAGTACCATCTACCGGACAATGATTACGGATAATGTTCATTTTTAATTATTTTATCCTGTGATTTATTTCTCAATTTTCTAATGTAATTTAGAAGATTATCGATATGTTCTAATATAGGGACTTTCATCTCCCACCTCTGCAAGCCTAATGAATAAAAATATGCCAAGATTGGATCACTATTCGTACATTTTTTAATGTGTCTTCTAAACATTAACTGCAGAGATGCAGTAGTGGTTAATGTACAGGCTTACCCTCCCAAGCTTTAAAGGTGCTATTCCCACGAAGAACAATAATTTATGTGATCCACAAGTTGTTGTGGATCAATGCGAAATATATATGCGTATAAGAAGATATACAATGCGAAAGTGGAAGGATGTAGGTACCGAGGGAGACCGAGACTAACCTACCTAGACCAGATCGGTCATGTACTGAAGGAAGGTGGAGTCAAGAGTCTCTGAAACCGGCGAGCGTGTATGAAGAGAATTATGAATGTTGAGGAAGCGAGTGAAGTATGCAGAGATAGAGTTCTCTGGCACTCTGTTCTCTCTGCCTACCCTGCAAGGGATATGGCGTGATGATATGTATGTATGTATGCACAAGTTGTTGTTCTGAGTCTGTGTGTGATTTGTCTTCGTTAATTATATACGGTGACATTCATATCGTCTTACAAAAGCAGTTCAGTTAACGTATCCAGTATTTACTATTCATTCGTACAATTAAAAGGTTAAAATAAAAAAACTATTTACTGGAATATTTTTTACCAAAAATTGTTATAAATAATTATTAAGTAAAATAGTAAGAGAACAGCATGTAGCGAGCGGTAGACTACCTATTCGACATAACCTACGTACTGTGTAGGTACTACCTAGGAGTAGGTATCCTTTGGAATAGCAGTCCACGTGGACTTCGTAGCTGTGATTGGCTATCTATAGCCAATCATTATCATACGGAATGACGTATGATTTCTTTTGTTTAAAATGTAAACATTATAAACAGAGTGTTACAAAATATTAACTTTAATTTATTTTATTTTGTTATTTTTTTATCACTACCACTATCGAACAATTAAATATGTTAGATATGTTTCTTTGGTCGGATACTACTTCTTTTGTAAGAGCGGTTCCGCACTACGTCCGATCCGAACCCGTGAAAATATGATCCGTCGTAGCCGTAGAACTATTTTTATGGTAATTTACGCACTACATCCGATCTCCGTCATCCGATTTCTTTCCGTCATTCTAGAATCTCCATGACGGAGAAGATTTTTGACGGACCGATGTAACCATAGAATTATTTGTATGAACGCTCGCGCACTGCGTCCGAGTTAAAGCCGAGTTGCATACGAGCAGGGAGGCAGCGTGGCGGGAGTGGTATGCGGCTGGGTGACGGGAAGCGGCAAGCATCCATCCCACGCTGATGCTTGCCGCTTAGTTATATATATTATATATTAGTTCGTACGTACGTCTTCTTTTCTACATTCTACGTAGATGTACGTACGTACGAACGTACGTCTACGTTCTTCGTGCGTACAATAGTATTGCCAGAAGTTGACATCGATTTAAAGGACTCATGATCTACGACGTGAACACTCTGCTGTGGCTTCGCGTAAAATCATGTAATTCGATCCGAGTTTTCTAGACCCATATTTTCACGGGTGCGGATCGGACAAGTGCGTAAGCAATATCCGAATTCAATCCGAGTTTTCTAGATCCATATTTTCACGGGTTCGGATCGGATGTAGTGCGTAACCATTCTAAAACGATATAAATGTCACCATGTATGTTTATAGAGTCCTCCGCAATACAAGGATTACTTCCTTAGTACAGGCTGTTTGTTGCTATTAAAAAAATGTATTTCATAGTTGTGACTTTGGCTACTGGGGCTCTCCTACAACTGCAGGCAGTCAATGTCAGCCTTGCGCCTGTGGGGGTTCGCCGTGTCATCCCACCACCGGACTATGTCTCACGTGCCCAGCTCACACTGAAGGAGCTCGATGTGACCTATGCAAGGTAAGTTCTTGAAGAAGATATGGTGTTAAATAATACCATAATAAATATTATACATTTTTTTGCGTGTTGAGATAATAAAAATACAATTCACCACCATTTTTCTTGCCCTCGAGAGTCGTAAAAAGCGACTAAGGGATATGATAGTAATATCTATATATAAGAAAAGTGGAAGTCGAAATTAAATCTTATACCGACTCACCCGACTAACGTGGTACAGTAAGGTCAATTTGCTCTTCGAGACTCGAACCCAGCAGTGGGACATGTATGAGGTGAGATGATGAAATGAAACAAGTTATTACGTGGGGCGTGTCTTCTTTGCTTCCAAGATGTTTGAGGGGAGTAATAGCGGCTCTAACAATACGATTGTAGTTTATTAGCTTAATTTTTCGATAATATTTCAATAAATTAAGCTAAATGATGAAATTTAAATTGCATAATTATATCTAGATTACAAAATATGCAATGGAAGATATTGTTTTTAGGAAGGTTATTGGTTTGGTGGTGAGGGTTGGTCCGGTGCAGGCAGTTCGTGCGTGGGCTGTGAGTGCGGATCAGGTGCGTTGTCAGGAGCTTGCGATGCACGTTCTGGGCAATGCGCGTGTCGACCCGGCTGGGAGGGACGCGCTTGTGACCGCTGCTCTTATGGACATGGAGGTAATGAATAAGTTTAAGCCTAAGTCTTCTTTAGTCCACAGTAAGACTCAAAGCTTCTTAACAATGAAGGGAAAATTGCCATATTTTATGTTTTATTTAATGTTACATAACATACCTTAAGTTTGCAACTTCCTATTCCAAAGCGCTGACAAAATTATGATTAGGTACTTTGTTTTGGAACAATCATGGAATATTAAATAGCAAACA
The DNA here is from genome assembly GCA_905163515.2 of Lymantria monacha. Lineage (NCBI taxonomy): Eukaryota > Metazoa > Arthropoda > Insecta > Lepidoptera > Erebidae > Lymantria > Lymantria monacha. Next base: position 35,839,624 of record LR991084.1, on the reverse strand, counting down.
TGAAGTTTGGAGCAATATGTGTGACAAAAATTAAAAGCCAAAGTACCCATTCAAAATATCATCTGCCTCTTATTCTCTACTATTCTAGGCTTTTGTGGATAAAGATACGACATTTAAAAATATGTATCCTATGGACCTAATAAAAATGTATTTTAAGGCAACATTTCTTTATCTTCATATAGGTTTATCAGCAGGCTGTCCTTCATGCAGATGCGGGACAGCAGCCCTCAATGAAACATGTGATCCCGTCACCGGTGAATGCAAGTGTGCGTCGGGCACTGCACCGCCATCTTGTGACAGTTGTTTAGACGAGCACTACGGCCTGAACGCTACTGGCTGCTTAGGTAAGTCCTTTTCTAATTTAGTTATATGTTCATAGATGGCAGTGTTTTAATTTTTTTTGCTAATTTCAGGAAATATGATTATTATATTTATTTACATGTCAAATTATTTGTTGAATTTAAAGTAAGCATTCTTTCCTCTTTATATTGTGTAATTAAACTAAATAAAAATAGTTATGTTTTTATTAATTAAAGCCCAAGAGCAGTAAATACAATTCCAATAAACCGGTTTTAGTAATTATTAAATAACTCGACCGTGATATATGTTTTTGGGTACAACCCACTCTTTCTAATTAACAGCCTGTGGGTCCGAACTCATTAAAATATTTTACTTTTAACAACGTTGTTTAAGATTACATCTGTTCTATATTATTTAATTGGTGCGACTAGGGGTATTATTATTCGGTGTGTGTGAATTTAGCCCGCCATTAAAATCTGGTTATGATACACCCGTATAATGGAATAATATTGGATTATAATTAGTTATTTTGTTTTATTAAATATTAACTTATCGTGTAGAGAATTAGTGACAGACTACTTTTTTTAATTATTAATTAGCCACATATAAAACCTTTTACAATTAAAATATGTCTTCTTTTTTATTTATTTCATTTAGCAACAGATTCATAAACATATCAAAATACGAATAGCAGTGTATTTTAAGTAAAAAGCATAAGCACCTTAAAAATCGTTTAAAGTATTTTTTTTTTGAGTTTATGGCTTGGTTACTAAGACCTTTAAGTCAAATCTTATATATTAACTTCATTTAAAGTGATCGTCCGTCAATAAGTCGGATCGTCGCCTTCAACAGTGCCATGGCTACACTGTTAAAGGCATCTTTTTGGAATTTTATTGGAAAACGAAAATGTATGTACGGCACTGTAATATCATATTCATTACATCTCAGCACTTCCTATGTATCACATTACATAAAATGCCATCAAAATTACTTAATACAACACGTTAAAACTCTAAGATATTGAATATAATACAAGACCACCACATGACACTTGCCATTTCCGCTAAAATTCCCTTTAAAAGTTATCCTATTATAATACCATAGATAATATAGAAATATATAGCATATGATACCTTATATCGCTTGGTTTATTCAATCTGCATGAATACTAATCACTCTATAGACAAAATATTTAGAGAACCAGTGAGTTAGAAAATTAACATTTTATTTGAAAAGTAGAGAGAGAAAAATAAAGTGTACATTAATCATATAGCTACGATTAAAAAAAGGGCTTCAGTGCATAGATTATTGGAAATTATGAAAGCGAGAAGAGCGTGTCCCGCTCCTCTAGCAACTTCTAGTAGTCACTTAAGCATCGACATATCAGTCACTAATGCTCTTTTTTTGCGAAATTGGTCACCTAAAAAAGTTACATTTCAGAATTTAATAAACTTCTACAAGAAGTTTCTCTTCAAAAGAAAGAACTTTACTAAACAAGGAAACTTTGTATAATATGCATCTAAGGTAAACATATTTGAACATAAAACGTGTTTACGTTAAGCAAATCATATCCAGGCACGCACATACCTAAGGCTAGGTACATACTTTGTAAACTTGTATCCTATAGCGGGCTGCAATTTGCGTAATTTGTAAACTGTTCCGTACATGCCCTTAGTACAGAGCTTCTCAACATTGTGTGAACTATAAACATTATAATGATTTGTTATGTTTACACGAGAATGGGTAAAATAAGGAATAAATATATTAGAGGAAGTTTGAAAGTTACACCAGTAACAGAAAAGTTAAGGAGTGTACGCTTAACATGATGAGACGGAATAAAAGTAATGGTGTGAGGCAAGTTTTGAGTAAGAATATTGAATACTTTAGGGGTAAGGGAAGACCAAAGAAAAGATGGATGGACTGCGTGAAACATGACATGGATAGAAAGAGAGTGACCACAGAGATGAGGTCTGATTGAACTGTATGGAAGAAGAGGATATATTGCGCCGACTCCAAGTAAGTGGGATAATAGATAGATAATGACACGAATATTACACATTTGAAAATAAAAGCTATTTTTACGTCATTTAGCGTTAATGATTACGGGAGGACATGAACGCTGTAAAGTGTTCGAAGCGTCGGGTAATTAAAAATGAAATACAAATGCCATAGAATCTGTGAAAATTTATTTATTTCAAATATAAACACTATCTTAACTGATATTTATCCCGCCATTGGGTTTGAGCATTCTTCCCAATAGCAGAGAAATTGATCTCGAAATTAAATTTGTACTAACACATCTCCTGTGAGTAAGGAAACTCAAGTCCAGAACGTATATGAGCTAAGAGGCTAATGATGACACCCAAAGTATTTTCTTCATGGAATTAAAACTCACTAGATTGGTATATATTAAACATTACGCAATCATTACGCAAGTGGTAGCACCATGCTGTTGACAGTTCTTTGTCTACAGCCGCAGGCCGGTTTGTCCGGGGTAGTAGTACCACTCTGCCGCAAAAGATCGACGTCTGAGTAATAGCAATGTGCTATTGCGCATCGTGCGGTGTGCGAGAGAGCCGGAAGTCCAACTGGGTGGGTTTGGTGATTGTATTGATAGGCAGCGGCCTAGCTACACCTTGGTATTGTAAAGGTCCATTGGCGGCAGTGACACTTACCATCAGGTGTGCTGCTTGCTCGTTTGCCAACGTAAGCAATAAAAAAAATCTATGAGTACAAAATCAATTCAAGTTTGAGAGCCGCATACAAGACCCACCGCGTCGATAACACCTCAAGCTATTTACCTATTACATTGAATACACTGAAGTTTTTGTTAACAATTTTCACTTAATATCTATAATAAATATATCAATGTATATTGTACATTATATGTTTTATCAAAGCAAATATAGAGCTCGATGAATTATGACAATACGTTGTGAGGCCGCAATTTATTATGATTACGTAAAATTATTGGGATACATTCTGGCGAATGGCTGTCTGCTGAGATTTGTTATAATATACGTAGTATGTCTTATTTCTTTGTGGTTACGGAGAATATAGGTCGCTGTTCAATTCACTGCTCGTGGGTGTGTAAAAGATGACTTATCATACTCTTAGATCATTTACTTGGGGTCAACGCAATACCTACTGCTTCCATCATTCTCCTACTCTTATCCCAATTACGTGGGGTCGATACAATATGTACTCTTCTTTCATAGTATATATTGTAAAAGTTATTGGTGATAGTTTTATGACCGGTCGTCTGCCAGACGTCAACCCTCCTCAGGAATATAATTATTGACCAAACGGCATCAGTTTGAGTAGTGTTTGTATATAAATATCTGTAATAACAATGACTTGTTGGACCTGAGATATCTTAATCATCCAGTGAGTTTAATCACTGTAAAGTTATCTATACGTCAGACAATTAAAAATCCTTACTAATATTATAAATGCAAAAGTAACTCTGCCTGTCTGTCTAATCTCAATCTCTAAATCTAAATTTGGTACACAGATAGTCTAGAGTCTGATAAAGGATATAGGCTACTTTTTAATGCAAAAAAGGGTTGTATAGGGGGACGAAAAGTTGCAAAGAAGTATCGTCATTTTTAAAGCCAGAAGCTTAAACTTATTTTTAGGCTATTAATTAGATATAAATAAATAAGACATTAAAATTTTGTAAAAAAAATTACCCTTAAGGGTTAACATAAAAATAGAGGCTGAAAAACTTTAGGAAAGTAATCTTTTATGCGGGCGAAGCCGCGGGCAGAAGCTAGTCAAATATATATTTGATAGTGGTAGGACCACGCTGTTGACAGTTCTCTGCCCACAGTCGCGGACCGGTACGTCCGGGGTAGTATAGTAACCCACTCTCGCGGAAGATCGACATCTCAGTAATAGCAATGTACTATTGCGCTTCATTCGATGAGCGAGAGAGCCGGAAGGCCAACTGGGTGGGTTTGGAGATTGTAATGGTAGGCAGCGGCCTAGCTATAACCTTAGTATAGCAAAGGTCCATGGGTAGCAGTGACACTTACCATCAGGTGCGCTGCTTTCTCGTTTGCCACCATAAGCATTAAAAAAAATACAAACACTATAAAATCCGTAATAATAGTTTTATTTCAAATGGATAATACTCGTGTAAACGTCATTATGTTAGCCAGTACGAATTGGATATTGCAAATAAAATACACCAGTTAGAGTATCTTTATACCAAGCGCGAGATATACAATATCATTAAATTTCCTGAAGTGATGTCGCGACCATTGGTCTTATTCCTGCGTGTCTGAGGATCCCTTGCAAGAAAAACATACGTTGAAGTGCTATTAAGATTTCATAATCGGGTTTTATAAATGCTATTAAGATCTTAGAACAGGCAAGTAAAAAGTTATCACAGACTGTAAATTACGATACCCGATCCGAAATGTAATAGAATCCATAAAAATTGTTTTATTCCATATATTTGATTAATCATATTTGTATATAATAATTGATAGACCACAAAAAATGATCCGTCTGATTGTATACAAAGCTGTTTGTACATATTTTGTTATAATAGTAATATTAAAATAAATTAATGCATAATATCATAGGTTAAATAACCAGTTAAAAGCATAACTGCTTAGTTTACACAACATGAATCAATGCATTGGCGTTGAACATAAAATACTCTAATGCAGCCGGCTCGCCAATAAGCCAACCACGAAACGTAACGTCTGTTACATTACAAGCCATAAATAACAATTACACTGTAAGATAAAATAATAGTTTCAAATAAAATATTTTCATCATTCGGTCGCTGAATAAAAGCTTTCTTTTTTTAGTATTTATCTGCAATTTTTTTCATGATAATTGATCATCATTTCAGCTTATTTGCTCCACTGCTGAACTCGAGAAATTGCTGCAATATGAGTTAAATTAATATGCTATAACAAAGTGGTTAGACTTGGTAGGTTTTATTTTCAGTTTACCGTATTTTATAGTGATGTGCCCTGTAGTCGTCTTTTAAGATTATCGAAGAGAAAGTAGGGAGTGGTGACATATTTTATTCTTACTTAATCACCACATGGAAAATAATGATATATAATGATGATATTTTTTATAATGATATATAGCGTCAAGAGTCTCCGAAACTGGCGAGCGTGTATGAAAAGAATTATGAATGTTGAGGAAGCAAGTCAAGTATGCAAGAATAGAGTTCTCTGGCACTCTGTTCTCTCTGCCTACCCTGCAAAGGACATGGCGTGATGGTATGTTAATGTATGTAGATTATTATTGATTTATGTATCTCAGGAAAGCATGTTGTTCACTGCCTAAATGCTCGAGAAGTTCTTATTAGCACATTCGTAATTTAGAACTGTTCATCTGGCTCGTCTACAATTATATTGGACTAAGATATTTATGATTTATTATGTCATCATTACCTCAGCTTATATAAGTGCCACTTCTGGGCACGAACCTTCTCCACACTTACAGGAAAATGGATCTACTTTACCACGCTGGTCAAAAGTGTTGGTTTTATGCCCAGTATTCCTTTCCTTCCATACATTATCTGCATATTATTTTTATAATTTCAGTAGTTTTATCTTAGCGTGTATGACTCATACACGCTAAGATCAATTAATAATTTTATAAGTTGATACATATATTTGTCCCGACGTGTACCTATTACTGTTTATTTTCAATCGCGTATTGGTGCGAAATAGACACACCGAGTTACGCGATTCACTCCGGTGGTCGCTCTTCAAAATGTCTACCACACTAAACACTCACAGAATAAATTAATATAGACACGATTCTTAACTCGAAAATATCCATAACAACAAAATAACTCATCCATTTTTTTTGCTTTACCAGAAATTATCGTAATTAGAAATAACTGGAACCTTAAAAGTGGAATAGATGAAGAAAGCGAAATAAAATAGATGTTTTCATTTTTAATCTATTTCCAAATCTACAAGGTTGGAAGAATTTCAAAGCAAATATGTTATTTCAAAGGAAATATGCTATTTGTTTTGAAATCGTTAAATAATAAGAAATTTGACGCATTTGAGTAAGATTTCGCTAGCAAAACGTTTTGGATTCTTTATAGCGTCCAAATTCATGGAACAAGATGTTTAATGTTCATGTCATAATTATTACAGAGGTTATATATACCTAATAGAGTGTTAGGTATTAATTTTAGGTTCACATTTTAGACAGTAATTGCCAAATTCATGACGTCCGTGGCAGTTTTAGCTTGCTACCAAGACGTCGCACTCGCGCAACCAGCCTCTCTGAGGGCGACGGACATATGATTTTGTTAAATAAAATAAAAAAGTAGGGAACCTGCTGTACTTCTTGCTGCACCTTCACTTTGGCAGTCGCATATCGATGGTAGCTTCTTTACAGTTAAGTACAAAAGTTGTTAATATACACGGTGACATTGATGTCGTTTTACAAAAGCAGTTCAGTTAACGTATCCAGTATCTACTATTCATTCCTACAATTAAAAGGTTAAAAAAAATATTTACTGGAATATTTTTATTAAAAATTATTATAAATAATAACTAATTAAAATAATAAGATCAGCATGTGAATCAGAAAACAGCATGTGGCGAGCGGTAGGCTACCTACTCGACATAACCTTCGTACTGTGTAGGTACTACCCAGGTGTAGGTACGCTTTGGAATAGCAGTCCACGTAGACTTCGTAGCTGTGATTGGCTAACGTAATAACGTTAGCCAAACATTATCATGCGGATTACCGTATGATTTATTTTGCTTAAAATGTAAACATTATAACCAGGTTGTTACAAAATAATAACTTTAATTTATTTTATTTTCTTATTTTTTTATCACTACTACTATTGAAGAAATAAATATGTTAGATGTGTTTCTTTGGTCGAATACTATTATGGCACTTCTTTTGCAAGATGATATAAAGGTCACGGTGTATAAGTACCCCGCCGGGTATTTTGAAAGGTAGCATTAAGGAAATAATCATCTGCGTTAAGGAAATAATCCTTGTATTGCCGTGGACTTTACAATGATTCAATTTAATAGACACAAATTACACCTAAACTTAGAATAACAATTTAGTGATCGCAAAAAATATTGTCCTACGTAGGAATCGATACCCATGACACTGACTGTGTAAGTGGTATCTTAATCAATACGCCATCTATGCAGTCATAATAAATTATATCCACACGTACATTTATAAATTATTATCATACATAAATTTAAATTATATTCACACGTAAATTTAAATTATTTACACACATAACAATATATTTTAAATTTTAATTTGTAACCATAAAAAGATCGGGTAAAATACAAATACAGCAGCGTTGTATGTTGCGATTGCAGCGTATGTGGGTTCTATTTGGTTGCGAAAATAGTTACAATGATGCGACAATTATAACTATTATACCATACTTAACGCCATATCTTCAATTCTTATTATTATCTACTCTATGGCATCTGCAATTGCAGCTGTGTAATATAAACGATGCCTATTAAATCTTCGCTGTACAAGTCATCTATTGATCGTTTTTTATTCATTTCAACTAACTAATCTTCTATTATACGGCTAATGGACCGCTTAAAGTGTGCCTTGACCTAAATAATTGTCTTACGAAAGTTTATAAATACATATATCTATGTATTAAAAAAAAAGATTTTTACGATTGTGATCTAGTGTTGCCTAAATGCAAGAATCTTGCGAGTTTCGCAAGTCTTGCAACTCTTGTTGTTAGAATAACAACAATGAAATATCCAACTATCATCACCATCATCAACCTGCTCTTATCGCAATTTATTTGGGGTCGACGCAATATGTCTTCTTCTTCCATATAACTCTATCAGACGTCATCTCTGTGGCCACTCCTTGTCTATCCATGTCATGTTTCACGCAGTTCATCCATCTTTTCTTCGGTCTTCCCTTACCCCTTAAGCCTTCAACATTCATACTTAAAGCTTTCCTCACAACATTACTTTCATCCCGTCTCATCACATGTCCATACCATGTCAATCTTTCACTCCTTAATTTTTCCGTCACTGGCGCAACTTTCAAACTTCCTCTTATATGTTCATTCCTTATTTTATCCATTCTTGTCACACCACACATCCATCTCAACATTGTGATGTGAATGAAATATCCAACTAAATTAATGAAATTCCATTCATCTAGTGGCACTAACTCTACAACTATCAATTATTAGGTAAATACCACTTAACGGGGGTGGGACTATAATCACACCTATATATCGTGAGACTGTTTAAATTAACATCAAATTATTTCCCCGTGTACAGGTATTAAGAATACAAAATGTTGTCAATCCTTTCTTTGCCAAAGTAATCGTAAAATGCTGTCTAAGGGAGCACTGCGAGACTCTTGCAGCGAGTCTTGGTCTTGCATTTGGGCAACACTATTGTGATCTATTACGTCACCTAAAACTTTAGAACTATTGGAATAAATGAGAGAAGTTTTAAATACTTTTCTTCATAGGCTAAAGGCTTAAGATGGATTGGTCACAGCTTTCATTTCTAATATAAAGACGAAGCGTAGATCCGGCCTTAAAGGCTGGATCTACGCCTCCGCCGGGTTGAGAGCTCTCAGCGCTCACCTATAGTCCGGGCTAAGCTGTGAAAGCCATCTGCGACTAACAGCTAAAGACACGACAAAAGAAATCTAGCCTTCAAAGAATATGTTTGATGTTTCTATGGCTATAACATATTTATAGAATTATTTGATTTGATTTTAAAGACACCGCCCTGAATACGAAATAAACTAATCCTTGTATTGTGGGGAACTTTACAAACATAATTAACGCAAACATATTACACCCCCTTTATTGAGGCGGGCTATGGTGTGATCATAATCCGCTCGATCCGTCCGGGGCAAAAGAAAGCATGGCGCGCGATCCTATAACCCGCCCAACAAGTACCTCTTAACGCCGTGCGTCTCCGTCCGGCGGGTTACCCTTTGCGGTATTAGAACAACAGTTTTTGGATCGCTAAAAGCGTTGTTCTGCGTAGGAATTGTATGCACGATACTGGCAGGGAAGGTATCTTAATTCTTACTACGGCGTTTGCGCATTCAATAAGTGTTTGCTGGATAATTTTCTAGTATCTTCAATCCGACAAAAGCGTTATAAGAAATTCCGTTCCAATAAACGCTATCGAAACTATAAAGTGGTTTTTGTTTCGTTTATCGATTGGTCAAGAGGATCAAAAGCTATTTATTTATTCCAGTAGCTGGTTTATTGCGCGGTACACGGTGCTTTACGATACTTCAAAGTGCTTACTACCAATTTTAACAAAGCAATAATGTTTTAAGATCGTTTTGTTTTTACCTTAAAATAATATACGATTTCGTATATGCGTAATTCTCAAAATAATATCGTGTTAGTCCTTAATCTACACTAATAAATGAAGAGCCGGGTATTTTGTTCGGTTATATTGCGAAAACTACTGAATCGATCGGAATAATACTTATACCACAAAATGCACCGTGTTTCGGAGAAGGTTTTACTACATGATATGTTGGTGATTACTTATCCGGAAAAGAAGGAAGCGGGCGGGGTACAACTAGTAATGTTCTAAAACGAATCTTTATATAATCCCTACTAATATATAAATGTGAATGTAAGTTTGTTTGTTACGCTTTCACGCTAAAACTACTCAACCGATCATCATGAAACATTGTACACATATTCTTGGAGGTATTAAAAGTAACATAGGATACTTTTTATTAAAAAAAAATCAAAATTTTTATATGAAAAATAAAATAATTGTTTGTCAAAAAATCTCAAAATCTAGCTTCTTCAACGCCATCTAGCAGTCCAGTAATAACCCTGAGTATTGTAATACCGTTGCACTGTATTACCGACGGTCAAAAATAAAAATAGGGGATCAAAAACTTTAGGAAAGTAACCTTTTACGCGGGCGAAGCCGCGGGCAGAAGCTAGTAGATTATATAATAAACAAATATTATAAAATAAACAAATCCCATACAGCCTATTGTAAACGAACAGCTATGTTTTTTTTTCATTGCTCATGGTGGCAAACGAGCTGACAGCACACCGGATGGTAAGTGTCACTGCCGCCCATGGATCTTTGCAATACCAAGGGTATATTTAGGCCGCTGCCTACCAATACAAACACCAATCCCACCCCAGTTGGGCTTTCGGCTCTTTCGCTTACCGAACGAAGCGCAATAGCACATTGCCATTACTCAGACGTCAATCTTCTGCTCAGTGTGGTACTACCCCGGACGGACCGGCCCGCGGCTGTAGACAGGCAACTGTCAATAGCGTGGTCCTACCACTTTTAAACACTTTTACACTTGTGTTTAGCATCGAGAATGGTACGAATTTTCAAAAGTATATTTGTTCTTTCATTTTTATTTATGGCATTGACATTAGTCAAAATACTATTAAATAAATGATAAATGAAATAAAAATTATGAGGTGCACTTTTGGATTTTACATACATACCATCACGCCATGTCCTTTGCAGGGTAGGCAGAGAGAACAGAGTGCCAGAGAATTCTATCCTTGCATACTTCACTCGCTTCCTCAACATTCATAATTCTCTTCATACACGCTCGCCGGTTTCAGAGACTCTTGACTCCACCTTCCTTCAGTACATGACCGATCTGGTCTAGGTAGGTGAGTCTCCACAGATTTTCCGTAGAGATCGCATTTCGACCGCATTAATTTTACTTTCATGCTCTTTTCTGCATACCCAATTCTCACTTCCATACGGTAATGTTGGGACAAGCTTTTGGATTATCCAAATTATATTATAGCTTCCTCTGATTCTGTCAAGAAAGCTTTCAAATTATGTGATTAAATTGTTTTATCTTTTCGAATTTAAAGTAAACATACTCTAGTTATAATGGCATGAAATTGCATTGAAATACGAATGTAGAGATGATGGTAGAAAATGCAATTATACAAAGACTGACTGCATCTATGGTGTAGTAGTTAACGCATCGGTACCGTGCCAGTGTCGTAGTCTCGATTCCCATGCAGGACTATATTTTAAGCGACAATTTTTCTAAGTCTGGGTGTAATTTGTGTCCATATAATTGATCAGTCGCACCGGACAGATTAGCGGGGCGTCACATACTGTAGCCCGCCGCCAAAAAAAGAAAATATAATTAAATATTAATAAAATTATCCGCAATACAAGAATAAGCTATGTAAAAAAGAAATTTGATAAGATATATTTCGTATTTATATTCGACTTACCGCAAGTGCCTTTTTTATAAAATATACAAATATTTTTATAAATTGTAATTTTTTTTCGGTTTGGCAAATAAAAACAAGACTAGTTTTGTAAAGCTGAGATCATGATGATGATGATTTTCATCCAAATATAATGAAAATCATATTTGACGAGTATTTCACACATGACTTCAACACTGACGAAGTTGCGGTCAAAAGCTATTCTCAATATAATTGTATAACACTAAGTAATGTATTAGTCATCACATCCAAGCCGCACACTCGTGCAGTGCTATGCAGCCGTGCCGTCACCCTGTCTGACGGCCGAGCGATTAATAGCCCCACTCGACTTATTGTCTACCAACGTACCCGTATATCTGTGATACTATTCTGATGTCTCTGATCTATACAGCTAAATGAGATTTGAACTGTTGACAATGTAATGACTGAATTTTACTATATATGCATATGGAAATATTATACGATAAATATTTTTGTCGGTCCATGTGTTTGTGTCCGAGTGATCTCTGAAGTAACTGAAATATTGTTGATATTAAATAAGTTATATTACTCTCATACGCTATAAAAGGAAATTAATAACATCATACAATAATTACCAATGTTTATTACGCTAGCATTATATATTGGAAATTAAACTATTTTTACGGATTGTATCGCATTTGTGTTGGACTTTTATTGCCCAACGTTTCAAACACTTTACAACGTTCATGGTTACAGGATGATTTTGGTGTCTCACGTACAACAAGTCGTCGTTATTACAGAGATTTAAATCTACCCGCTACAGCATTAGTTATTAAATTCAAATTACTGAAATTTAGCATTTAATAATCCCGCTTGTGACATCATTTTTCGCTTCGTAATCGGGTTTTATAAATTAGTTATTAAATTTTAACTCACATTGATACAAATTCATTGTCAGTACAAAAAGAAAATGATTCTATAGAAAAATTATGTTGTATTTGGACAGTTATTATTGAAACCTTACAAATCTAATAAGCTAACATATTTTTTGCAGCGGACTATGGACTGGGTACATCCCGCTAAATCCGTCCGGGGCAACAGAATAAAGCGGCGTGCGACCCCATAGATTTGCCTTACAATGTATCTATTGACGTCGTGAGTAGACCACCGGAACTCGGTCTTTGTTTTCGATGACCCACCCGGCGGTCTACCCTCACGGGTATCCTTTCGAGTCACTGAGAAATAACTGACATAAATACTCAGAGGGCATAATATTAATCAGCTTAGATTCAATAAAAACGAACCTTAATTATTTCATAGTAATTTAAATTAGAATTAAATGCAATTTAGTTTGTTGTACAACACAATTGAAATTTTTATCAGTTGCAAACATGAATAAATAGCAATTCTACTAATGTTCTGAATAGATTTGTTTCTGAGAAATAGATGAGAGATAGTTTATTGTACGAGCCGAGGCACGATTGATTGTTATCAATGTCTTTTACTTTAGTTTATTTGAAATAAAACTACTTCTCCGGATTCCATTGCGTTTATATTTCATTTTTAATTTTCCTTTATTGCGAACTTTATTGCGACTGTCTTCCCGTGACCATGAACGCTGTAAAGTTTTCGAAACATCGGGCAATTGAAAATTAAATACAAACGCGATGAAATTCGTAAAAATAGTTTTATTTCAAATGTATGTAATACAATACTCGCGTAAACGTTAGATATCATTTTTTTTTTGATATTGATGATTTTTAGATATTATACTACTGTTTTTAAATATAGGAATTTTAATAATTGTTATCACCAGTGTATTGACGAATTAAGAATACAATTCGGTAAGATAACAAAGATAATGTGTTTGATTTTTTATAAAGACATCACTCTGCACAAAGGAAATAATTCTTGTACTGTGGACTTTGCATATATTAAACTAGTGACCCGCCCTCGCTTCGCTTAGGTTACGTCTGTTCAGTTGTGTAGTTTTCTTTCGCGACATAGAATTAATTTCGGAGAAGGAATTTCTTAAAATCCTCATTCATCTGACCTTTACAGAGCAGAAAGAAAGTCCACACCAAATTCCAAGTCTATATGGGCAGTATTGGAAAAATGTGTTTTTTTGGGTTAACACCTACGCAATCCCCTTTAGGGGTGGAACACAAATATGTATACCGAAATTCAAGTCTGTAGGAGCCATATTTAAGAAATGTGATTTTACACCCCAGCGTCCCCGCTTGTGGGTGGAATTCTGTAAAGTCTGTGCTTAGCTGACCTTTACTCGGCGAAAGGAATATTCCTACCAAATTTAAAGTCTCTATGACTTATGGTTCCAGAGATATCGTGATGAGTCAATATATAGGTGGAAATCTCTTATATATATATAGATTATAGGCATACAAATTTTATCCAGAGGTAGAACAACTTGTGGATTGCGCAAAAAGTTCAATTTGCCTACGCTTAGTAGACCGGTAGCTTAACCAATACACCTTCTGCGTAGTCAAATTTATTTTGGCCGTAGATGTCGTTAAAATGACTATAATGCACATATAATATCTTCATAAAAAAGGTAAACTTTGTTTTTTTTAGTATTGTTTGTGGTGACAAACGAGCAAACAACACATCTGACGGTATGGACCGGCCTCATATGAAGTTTTGCAATATTAATGGTACCCCACTAGGCCGCCTACCAACCCAAATTAATATAATTCCCTCCTACTGTGGAGGAGGCTCGCTTAGCTGTGTGGTAGCGCCTTCAAATACTACCAACCCTTGCTTTGCTCGTGAATGTCGTAAAAGACGACTAAGAGCCTTATAATGACCTGGGCCAATTCCATCTGATGCCGTTTGGTCAACAATTATATTCCCAAGTAGGGTTGACGTCTGGCAGGCGGCCGGTCATAAAACTATTGCTAATAACTTTTACAATATGTACTATAAAAGAAGAGCACATATTGTATCGACCCCAAGTAATTGAGATTGGATTGTAATTGGGAGTAGGAGAATGATGATGTGGAGATGTGGAGGCCCGAGCCCAATACTGGCACATATATTAGCTGATATGACGATGATTATTAGTGATACTAATTGCTTACGTGATTTAATTATTTCCTATCACCCGTGTAGAACAAAGAGGTGATGACATTGCATTGTTAGTTCATCAAAAATTTATCAAAAAGGAATATAAGGTATGATAAAGTTACATAAGAGCGTTGTACTTATTTTACAATGTATAATATATTAAATTGATAAAGTGCTCAGTGCGCAAGATTCATGAGAGCAAAGATTAGATTACCTCTAGCTTGAACTTCATACAAAACAAACCGTTGCACTGATAACGACGAACGACTTTCATTAAGTTTAACAGTTTTTCATCTAGATTTTTAGTCACGAATTCGTTCGCGTAGAAATTATGTATGACAGATGTGAACGGAGAAAGCTGTGAAGTGTTCAAAGTTATATTCAGTCTATAAAACCATTTTTCATTTCGTAATCGGTTTTATAAATAATTAAGCATATTAAATGCTAAATTTCAGTAATTTAAATAACAAGGTTGTTTCATCGTTTAATACAATTCTAACTGTAAAGTTTTAAGTATTAAGCCTATAACAATGTGTAAACATTGTCGGGTACATAGCATACCGTCACCTTAAGACGTAAATATAATACGAAGTGAAATTTGCATGTCCTACAATTGGTCACGGTGGTATAGTGGCAGCACGATTGGGCCGGAATCCCAATAGGCGCGGGTTCGAATCCCGCTTGCGACATCATTTTTCATTTCGTAATCAGTTTTATAAATAATTAAGCATATTAAATGCTAAATTTCAGTAATTTATATTCAGTCTACAAATTATATAGGCATATACTTCCAATGCGTCCACTATTTTTATTTCAATAAGAAATCAAGTTAATTACAATTCACCATATCTTATCACTAGGTAGACTGATGTCATTATCAAGGTCGCAGGAAACCGTTGGATGCAGGTGGCACAGGACCGTTGTAACTGGCATTCTCGTGGGGAGGCCTATGTCCAACGGTGGAAGTTTACGGGCTGATGGATGGATGGATATCTTATCCATGGATGATCGTGGCAGACAACTAAGGGATATAAAACACATATAACATCTATGCAAGAAAAGGAAAACTCGAAACAAAATCCTGTGTCAACTAGACTGACCAGTGTGGTTTAGGTCAATTTCCCTACCATTATGGAGGAGGCCCAACAGTGGGAAACATATGAATAAAGAAATCAAGTAAATGTATCAGTGAATAATCCTTTATTTTACACCCTTATAAAAGACTAAAATTAATTAGACGAAGTTATTGCCGACTATCATCATTATGAGCCTTTGCAATACCAGGGTTATAGCAAAACCTACCAACTAAAACCCACTCAACTTAGGCTTCTGGGTCTATCGCTCACCAAACGAAGCGCCAATATATTATATTGCCACTACTCAGACGTCGATTTTCTGCAGAAATGTGGTACTACTACGGACGGACCGGCTTTTTTTTTTCTTTCTTGTGGTGGACTATGGAGGAGGTTGCGCTCCGCTAAATCGGTTTGTGGCGACGGAAGAGGCGGCGCGTAACCCCATAGACTCGCCCTGTAAGCACCTCTCTTCGCCGTGCGAGCGGGCCACCGGTACCCGATCTTTGTCTACAGTGGCCCACTGTCAACAACCGCAACACTACAAAGATTATTGGAATTTCAAAATTATTATATCATTCTAATCATTCACAGTAGTTACTCATATTATTATACTAATACGATGAATAACTATGATTCATAAATATATATTCCTAAAAATAGTTTAACAAAGTTACATATTACATATTTCGTCGAATAACTATTACATAGAAGTATATTGTCGCTTAGGACAATACTTTGTGCGATTAAAATATTGTTGCTCTGAGTCTGAACGTAATTTGTGTCCGTTAGTAAAATTTGTAAAGTTATTATAAAAGATAAAATATTTATTAATTAAGAATACACTACAAAGATAGGCAATACAAAAGAAATAAATACATTTGAAGATAGCGATATAAATCTCTGTAATACGACTTGTTGGACGTGAGACATCTCAGTCCTGCCGTGACCATGAACGCTGTGTAGTGTTCGAAACGTCGGGAAATTAAAAATCAAATACAAATAGTTTTATTTCAAATGTGTAATACTCGCGTAAACACCAGAAATCGTTCTGTAATCGTATTCGAGATTTTATTCTCATATCCATATTTGTTTCTAAATCTGAACATTCATATTACATTCTTAATCACTGCCTACTCCTTCGTGAAGCAGGTGTAATATCAGATATTGTGTACTTAGGTAGCGGTTGTATAGTTCGCATGCTTTATCTGACTACGGTGCAAGCAATTTAGTAGTGCATAAATCTTCTATAGTACTATTATGCAAACCAAGCCTTATTCTATCTAGTTAGCTTGAAGATAGTCGTGATAGGTTAGCCTGTTTGTTTAGCCATTTCCTTTCACCCACTTGCATATATTCCAACTTATTGGTCATTCGTTACCGGAGATTGCTGCTAATAAATCTTACGTATAACTGTCTAATTGGACATGAGTTCGTAGTTATTTGAACTATATCAATGGTAAGACTATATCGACTGCACAGATGGTGTAGTGGTTAAGACATCGACCTACTGTACCAGTGTTATAGGTTCGATTCCCACTCATTACAGTATTTAATTTGTGATTCACAAATCTTTGTTCTATGTCTCTCTGTAATTTTTGTCTGGTAATTATATGTTTGTGAATCTTGCAGTACAAGAATTATTTCCTTATTATTGAAAAAAATAATATCTACTTATAGCCTTGGGATAAAGATCTTTGTAGCCGTAAAGACATCATCATCTTGCATTTATTCTAATTATTTGTCGACGTAATATGAAGAATACATATTGTATAAGTTTTGGCAATAGTTTTATTGATCGGCCGCCTGTCCGATGTCAACCTTACATGGGAATGCAATTGTTGACCAAACGGCATCCGATGTAGTTGTCTCAGCTCGATGTAAAACTCTTAGTTGTCTTTTACGACATCCACGAGAAAAGTAAGCGTTGGTAGTATTCGTAGCTTTTTTTTTTTTTTTTTTTTTTTTTGGTGGGCTATGGATTAGCCTCGCCCCGCCAAATCGGCCCGGGGTGACGGAGAAGGCGGCGCGTGACCCCATAGACCCACCGTAAAACTCCTCTCTCTTCGCCGTGCGAGCGGGTCACCGGGACCCGATTTTTAACTTCGGTGGCCCGCCCGGCGGTTCACCCTCGCGGGTTCCTCTCGTCGACGCCCCGACAGATTTCGCCGTCGGGGCGTCGCCCTCACGCGGTGGCCTCACGTCGGATGACCGGACAATTCCCCGGTCCGATCACCCGAAGCCTCGGTTAGGGCGGCATCAGGCGCAGGTATTCGCGCCTGCGCCGCCCCGGCCGCTGGCGGCGGCCCGGGGCGCGGTAATCCTCCCTTGCCCGTTCCGCCGCTTCCTTCTGCGAGATGACAGCCTCGCAGAAGGCGGCGACCGCGTCCCAGTTCCTGATGCTGTCGACCATCGCCCTCGCGACGGCCGGCAGCGTCAGGTCGGCACCGATGACAGCGACGAGGTCACGGCGCTGCCGCTCCCATCCCGGACACACCTCCAGCGTGTGTTGCGCCGTGTCCTCGTCACTCCTGCAGTGGTGGCAGGCCGGAGTCCACTCCCTATACACGACCCTGTGCAGGTACAACCCGAAACACCCGTGCCCCGTCAATACCTGCACCAGCCGAAAGGTGAGGACTCCGTGCCGCCGCTCCATCCACTCTATCAATACGGGCCGGAGGGCCTCAACGGTCTCCACACCGTGCCTAGGCCTCTCCAGCCGCGTAGCCCAACGGGCGATGACGTCTCGGCGGGCATCCACGCGCCAGGTGGCTATCTCGCTCAACGATGGGGAGCCACCTTCCTCGCGCGCTGTGATAACCCGCCGGTAGAGGTCGGAGAGCATCTCCGCCTCTAGGTCCCACGGGGGTGTCCCGGCCAACAGGCACGCCGCCTCTGTCGACACCGTGCGGTACCCGCGAATGGCTCTGACCGCCATGGCTCTCTGTGGCCTCCACAGAACCGCCCTGAGCTGGGCGTTCAGAGCCCTCGCCCACACGGGTGCGCCGTACATGGCCATCGAGCGGATGATCCCCGCATACAGCCGTCGGCCCTCGAAACTGGGTCCGCCCACGTTCGGCATGAGTCGAGAAAGGGCGGACGCCGCGCCGACAAGCCGGGGAGCAATCTGTCGGAAATGCTCCCGGAACCACCATCGCCCGTCGAGCACCAGACCCAAGTACCTCATATGGGCCTGGATGCTGATGTGGATGGAGTTTACCACTATCGAGGCGCCGATGGGTAGCCTCACACGGGGCCCATGGAAAAGTAGGGCCTCCGTCTTGTTTAGGGCCACCCTGAGCCCCAGCGCCTCGATCCGCCTGACCATCTCCTCGGTGCCGAGAGTGGCCAGGCTCGCCGCCTCTTCGAGTGTCCTGCCCCGGGCTGTGACGAGCGTGTCGTCAGCGTAGCACACCAAGCTCAGCCCGGGGGGGAGACTCCCTCTCAACGCCCAGTCGTACCCGATGTCCCACAGGGTCGGCCCCAGAACCGACCCCTGTGGAACGCCGCACGACATGGGCGTCCGCACAATGTCCCCTGCGGGACCCGCGCAGAGGATACTGCGGCCCTCCAAATAGTCTGCCACCAGCCGCCTGAGGTACAGGGGCACTCCATGGAACCGGAGCGCCTCCCTGATGCAGCCGAATGGCAGACTATTGAATGCGTTGGCGATGTCCAACGACACCGCCAACAGCACTCCCTTCCCGGCGACGGCCTCCGCGGCCGCCTGCCTCAGGCGTAATAGGGCCCCGATGGTCGAACGCCCCCTCCGAAACCCATACTGAGCGTCCGACAGATCGGGCCCCACCTCCTCCAGGTGTCGGACGATGCGGGCAGCGAGCACACGCTCCAGCAGCTTACCCACATCGTCGAGGAGCACGATGGGCCTGTAGGCCGACGGCAAATCCGGGGACCGTCCCGGCTTTGGCAGGAGAACCAACCTCCCTTCCTTCCAGCACTCAGGGAACCGTCCAGACGTCAGACAGGCGTTGAACAGCTGCCTGAGGCGAGGCTCGAAGTGCTCGAGGAGCGACGTCAGCACCCGGACTGGAATTCCGTCCGGGCCGGGGGCCGTGGTGGCGGAACGAATCTTCGCCACGGCCGCCCCCACTTCCGACTCCGTCACGGGCGGAACACTCTCGTCGTCGTCGGCCTCCCGGTCCTGATCTGGCGGAGCCATGACCGGGGGCGTGTGTTCCGACTGCCGTGGAAACAGCTCCTCGACCACCCTACGAAGGAAGTCGGGCTGGAGGGTCTCGGTGAGGGGGGGGGCCCGCGCGCGAAGCTTGTTCAGCGCCGCGCGATATGGGCGACCCCAGGGGTCACGGTCGAGACCGTCCAGCATCTCCTGCCAACTCGCGCCCTTAGCGGCTCGGATGGCCAGCCGAAAGGCAGTCCGCGCACTGCGGTACGCCTCGTACAGCTGACCCTCCCGCTCGACGTCGCGGTGACGCCGCCGGCTGCGGGTGTAGGACCTTCGGGCACTGATACACGCCGCACGAAGGTCCGCCAGTCTTGGGGACCACCAGTAGACCCCCTGCCTCGGAGGCGGACGCCGCCGCACTCTGGGCATGGCCGCATCGCAGATCTGCGTTAACGCACTGCGAATGCGGACAGCCTCAGCGTCCACTCCGTCTGCTGGGGGTGGTGAGGACAGCCACGTACTGACAATGGCCGCCTCCGCCAGTAGATCCCTGTCAAGACGACCCACAGCCCACCGCGGAAACGCGGGAGCTCCGTCCGCCCTGTGACCCCTACCGGGTTCCCGGGGGGAGACCTCCATCCGGATGTACCGGTGGTCCGACAGGGTCTCCGCCTCCTCCAGGACACTCCAGTTCCTCACCCGTGGCGCGACAGCGGGGCTAGCGAACGACAAGTCCACTATCGACCCGCCCTGCCGCCGCACACACGTGTTCACCGAGCCTCTGTTCAGAACACAGAGGCCCAGTGAAGCCGCCCACTCGTTGACCGCCCGCCCGCGGTCGTCCGTCGTAGGGGACCCCCACGCCGTGGATTTGGCGTTGAAGTCCCCCAGAACCAGGACGAGGCCCGGTGCCAGTCGCCGTATCGAGGCCTCCAAGGTGGTGAGTGAGGCCCCGAAATCGTCCATCCTCCTAGTGGGGGAGAGGTATACGCTGTAGAGCGTGACCCCTCCCCACTCCGCCGCGACAAATTCCTCGCCCCTATCCATAAGGGACAAGGACGGGAAGTGCCGCTGCGTTGAGACGACGATTGCCGCAGTACCGTTTCGACTGACCACCCAATTGGGGCGATCAGGCACGGCGTACGGTTCCGCGACTACGGCTGCACCAATCGACCACTCCGCCATGGATTGCAGGAGGAGATCCTGCGCTCCGGCGGAGTGGTTGGTGTTGGCCTGCAGGAGGAGGTGCATCGCTGGTGTACCCATTATCGGGTTGTGTCCATGACCTCCTCGCCAGCGGGCGATCGGACCGCGCTAGGAGCGGGAGCGGCCGTGGTCGTAGGGCCGCCCCGCGCCTTTGGGGCCGAAGCTGGAGGTTTGCACGCCCCAGAGCCCATGCGGTGCTTGGCGGGCTTATTGCCCGCCGCACACGCGGGGCAGTGGGGCGGGGCGGCGCAAGATGCCGCCACGTGCCCGGTCTGACCGCAGCGGAAACACAATCCGCCGCAGTCGAAGCAATTAGTGCACGTCGGTCGAGTGTGTCCGACCGCCATGCACTTGTAGCACCTCGCGGGCCGGTGCTCAAGCACGGTTACCCGCGCCGAGCTCCAGCCCACGAGGAGCCTGCCTGAGCCGGCCAGTTGCCTGACCGACTCCACCGGGCACTGCGCCCAGGCAGCACCTACGCCACCCGGACCGGGACGAATGGCACCGACCCGGACGGTGTCTATGGGACACCCGGTTTTCGAGGCAATAGCCTCCCGGATGTCTTCCACCGTCACCGAATCGTCCAAACCCGAAATGCGCATTTCGGCGCACTTGACGGGCCTGGCGATCTTGATGCCACCCTCCACGGCGAATAAACCTCGCAGCTTCTCGGCCACGCTGTCGGCCGTCTTGGCGCCCTCGGCCCCTGGGAACTCGAGAATTCGAGCCCCCGTCCGGGCCTTGCGGGTCCTGGCTTCGACGCCTCCAATATCGGAGACGTCTAGCTCCCGCCGGGCCTTCCTCAAGACGGCCTCGTAGCTGAGGCCCTTCTCGGCCGCCTCGGGCAGCACAGTGATCACCACTGCGGCCGTCTTCGGCGACTTGAGCCCCTTGCGCGGTCTCTTCTTCCGTCCGGCTCCTGCCTGTGGAGCGGGGACCTCAGCGGCGCGCTTGGCCTCCGCTCTCCTTCTTTGGCCGCGACTCCTTCTGTCGCGCTCGGCCACCTGCCAACCCTGTTCGGGTACGGCAGTCGTGCCAGACGCGGAAGGTCTCGTCGCAGCCTCGCTGGTCGTCGCCGGCGGTGTTATTGCGGGCGACTTCAGCGGTCCGGCAGGAGCCGGAGCCGTCTTCCTCCTCAGGGCGGGTCCCTTCGGAGCTGGGCCGGGGCCTTTGGGCTTAGGCCCGGCCGCGGCCGCGGCGCAGCTCCCCACGCGGCCACCCTGACAAGGCAGCGGGGCGGGGGCTGGTGCCACATGCGGCCGCTTGTCCGCGGCGAGAGGTGGTCGGACACGTGGTTCTGGAGGCAACCTCGCATCCAGAACGGCGAAGCGCGCATCGACGAGCTTGCCCACTGCGCCGATGATTTTGGCGAGGGCCTCGTCCGATATGCCTCCCACCTCAAACGGGGTCGGCTGAGCCTCCTCAGGGGCCCGTTCTACGGCGCCTGGCGGCTTTGGCGCCGCAGGGGCGCTAGCCGGCGGCAAGCGGTCCGCGGGGAGAGGCGTCAACCTCACTACCGGGACAGGGAGTCTCGCCGCGGCGACTGCGCCAGCGTCAGCCGGCGGCGCGCGCTTCGCGGCGGCAGGCGTCTTCCTCGCCGCGGGGACGGGTGTGACGGTGACGCCATCACCCAACGTCGTCGGCGCCGCAGCGCGAGGCGGCTTTGGCGCCGCAGCGGCCGCTGAGTAGCCGGTCTTGGCTGGTGGCGCGGCTGGCGCAGGCGACACGAACAGCGCCACCTGCGCCTTGAGGTCGGCCACGTCGATCAGCAACTGGCGGTTTGCCCGACGCATCTCCGCCAGCATGTCGCCCAGGTTCCTGTTTCGGGTCCGCAGGCCTGACATCTCGCCTCTAAGGCGGACATTTTCGGCCTGCAGATCCGTAGCGTCACCGGCGCGGACAGCGACCGCCGCCGCCCTTTCTACAGCCGAGGTCCCTCGCCCTCTTCGGGAGGCCATGATCTTAGGTGGAGGCATGTTGGCCGCGCTCCCCTCGGTTTCGGCGCTCGAGCTGCCTCCCTTACTCAGGGGGCGCTTTCGCACCTGCGAGGGGAGGGCCTCCTCCTTCTTAGTCGCGGTCGCCGGCGGCGTCTTTGCTGCTAGACGCGCCGACGACCTAGTGGGGCCTTCACCAGCCGACCCGATTTCCTCTTTGGACGGCCCTGCGGGAATAGCACCGCCCTCGTCCATTCTGACGGTAGATCCGCCGCCCTCGTCTTCGGACGGCTCTGCGACATCGCTGTCGCCCTCGTCCGTCGACGGCTCTGCTGCGAGTCTACCGTCCTTCTTCTCTTCAGCGGCGGCAGCCTTCCTGCGCGCCCGCCGCTCCTCCAGCCGCCTTTTGTGGCTCAGGCCGTTGCCCCGAGACTTTCGAGGCGACCTCCTCTTCTTCTTCTGGGCCTCCACGGTTTGTGCCGGGCCCTCGGCAGACGCCTCAAGTCTTGAGGACGAGGCGTCGTCTTGGTCAGTTTTTGATCGGCTTGACCGGGCCTTGGGGTGAGGATCGCTACAATCCCCGTCGTTTTTTTTAATTAATTTTTCAGCATCCATTATTGATCCCACGATTATGGGAGATACAATACGTCGACCCGGGCAGAGATCCCTTTACCCGGGCAAGCCTACATTTACCAACCAGGGGGTCAGCCGGTACCCTGGCTGGAGCGTGCTAACGACAGAACAACCCATCTGCCATGCATCATCTCGCCGCACGCCAGAACTTAAGATTCTGGGTGATTTCCGAGTCCGAATGTTACTTCGAACTCTTTATAGAGGTTGTCTTCCTCGCGGTCCGGGCGGTTAAGCCAAGACCCTCGCTCCTGAAACTAAGACAAGCAAAGAATCAGGTTTACGATGTGTGGGCGGTGGCATGTGCCTGCCCAGCCCTCAAATAAATGAGTGACTGAGCCCGTCCCAATGTTTCGCGTCCTATACCCTCTACTACGACTGTAGTAGAGTAAGGAGCGAAATCGCGCAGATATTCGCTACGGACGACAGTACAACAGAAGAACTGGGGACCGCCGCCCGCACCCAGGGTACACCGCGTGGAGGTTTCTGGGATAGTACCCCGTAGTATTCGTAGCTGCCACTACACAACGGCAAAGTTCTTAGTAGTTACATACATACATATCATCACGCCATATCCCTTGCAGAGTGGGCAGAGAGAACAGAGTGCCAGAGAACTCTATCTTTGCATATATCACTCGCTTCCTCAACATTCATAATTCTCTTCATACACCCTCGCCGGTTTCGGAGACTCTTGACTCCACCTTCCTTCAGTACATGACCGATCTGGTCTAGGTAGTTTAGTCTCGGTCTCCCCCGATACCTACATCCTTCCACTTTCGCATTGTATATCTTCTTAACCAGACGTTCGTTCGGCATTCTTTCCACATGTCTGAACCATCGGAGCATTCCCTTTCGTTAGTAGTTATTTCTGTAAAACACCATAGTAGTATTTTTTAATGCTTATGGCATATGGCATACGAGCAACCAGTAACCTAATTGTAAGTGTTACTGTCGCTCATGGACCTTTCCAATATCAGGGGTATAGATAGACCAATGACTAATGCTATGTGGTAGCTGCTACGAATACTATCAACCCTTACTTTACTCGTGACGATAACATGACTAAGACCTTTATATAGACTGAGGTTAATTCCACCTGATACCCTTTGGTCAACAATTATACACCCAAAGAGGGTTGATATCAGGCAGATGGCCAGCATAAAATTGTTGCCAATAACTTTTGTAATAAGTATGTTTACATATTTTTTTATGCTGTGGAAATGCATTTATGCACTAACCTGTGAGGACAGGGGGACTTGTGTGGGACGTATAAACCGCCGCACGACCGAAATACCCACTAAAACCACAGCGGCCCCATCCGCGCTTTTACAGGTCTGATGACATTCAATCCCTGACACATGTCAACATATTGCGTCGACCCCAAGTAATTTGAAAAAAAAAAACATGAGAATGATGATGAGATAGAATCTTGTCTATCAACCAAATGCCACCCAGAAATCTGGGGTTTCTGCTCTCTCATTCACTGAACGGAGTACAACAGCACATTGCCAGTACTTAGACGTTTTCTTTCTTTCTTTCTTCGATTTTCTGTGAGAGTGTGGTACTACCCCAGACGAACCGACCCACAGTAGATAGAAAACTGTCAACTGTATAAACCTTATCACTACTAAACACCAATTTGGTAATTCATCCCTGACCATCTCATGTATAATCATGTTATCAACGCTTCTTAGATTTCCTTATTCAAAACAGATTCGTATAATTATTCATTCATAGTCACGGTATGCCCGTTAAATGTTCCGCAGTTCGCATTCAAGGACGGACATAAAAGCCTTATTATGTTCCTACCTACATACATATATGAATCAGTAATGCAAAGGTAAGTTGCTTGTATTGTTTTGGTATGTTCTCACGTTACAATCACGTTGGTCAGCAAACTCATAGAGAATTTATTTCATGAGTCGTTTAACTTTCAAAGTTTTCTGCTGTGAATTTATTCTGTTATTCATAATTATAATTGAATTGACTGCACAGATGGTGTGCACTACACCATTTAGATAGCGACCTTCCGTGCCAGTGTCGTGGATTCGATTCCTACTCAGGCTAATACTTTGTGTGATCCACAAAGTATTGTTTTGAGTCTGGGTGTAATTTGTCTGCGTTAATTATATGTTTGTAAAGTCAGCAATACAAGAATTATTTCCTTAGCTCAGGGTGGTGAGGGCCACCGAAGTTAAAAATCGGGTCCCGGTGGCCCGCTCGTACGGCGAAGAGAGAGGATTTTACGGTGGGTCTATGGGGTCACACGCCGCCTTCTCCGTCACCCCGGACTGATTTGGCGGGGCGAGACGCATCCATAGTCCACCAAAAAAAAAAGGGTGGTGTCTTTAATAAAATAGAGTAACGTATCGACCTCTCATCGAAGTGTCATAGATTTGATTCGAGACTGAGACAGTCCTTTATGCGGTTAACCAATTCTTGTTTTTATTTTGATTGTAATTTGTGTCCGTTTATTGTGTATTACAGATACACAAGTCTCTTGTGGTACAAGGTTTTTAGGAATGATGATCAAACGTCAGATGGGTTGGAATGGAGATTTATTTCCAGTTATTTTTTGCTGGATTGCTTGTTAACTGCTTATTAGTATTAATCCTTGTATTGCATGGGACTTTACAAACTTATAACTAACGCAGACAAATACACCCAGATTTAGAACGACACTTTGTGGATCACACAAAATATTGTCCTGCGTAGCCATTGAACCCACGACACTGGCACGGAAGGTCGGTAACTTAACCACTACGCCATCTGAGCAGTTAAATTTGCCAATTCAAATTATAATATATCTTAGTCATAATAATTTCTAATGTTTACGCGAGTATTACACATTTTGAAACAAAACTCTACTTTTACGGATTCTATTGCATTTGTATTTGATTTTTAATTACCCGACTATTCGAACAATTTTTAGTGATCATGGTCCTCTCGTGACCATGATCACTGCAAAGTGGCCGCAACCGCGATAGAATACGTAAAAGTAGTTTTATTTCAAATATGTCTTTTATTTAAATTACTGAAATTTAGCATTTAATATGCTTAATCATTTATAAAACCCGATTACGAAATGAAAAATAAAAATTGTGCTGCCACTACACCTGATTGCACGATTGGGCTGGAATCTCAATAGGCGCGGGTTCGAATCCCGCTTGTGACATCATTTTTCATTTCGTAATCGGGTTTTATAAATAATTAAGCATATTAAATGCTAAATTTCAGTAATTTAAATAACAAGGTTGTGTCATCGTTTAATACAATTCTAACTGTAAAGAAGTTTTAAGTATTAAGCCTATAACAATGTGTAAACATTGTCGGGTAGATAGCATACCGTCACCTTAAGACGTAAATATGATACGAAGTGAAATTTGCATGCTCTACAATTAGTCACGGTGGTGTAGTGGCAGCACGATTGGGCCGGAATCCCAATAGGCGCGGGTTCGAATCCCGCTTGTGACATCATTTTTCATTTCGTAATCGGGTTTTATATCTTAGTCTTCTTTTACAACACTCACAGATAAGATAAGGGATGGTCTATTGTATTCTATGTCACCATACGGAAAACTAGTTATAATATAGGCGATAACTATTACTCAACTATTTCAACAGACCCTAGTACTTATACAGGTTAATAATTGGCATGTGACTTCCGTACGCATCGTGTAATGTTTTCCAATTACACTGCACAGAGATTGTAATCTCGAATAGTTTGCGATGGATACGTTACACTGTGTGACAACGTTACACCTGTGGTACGTACTTGAAGTTCAATAAGAATGAAACGTGTTCTTAATTGATGTGATGTGAATATCATTCGATGTTTGAACTAATCTCAGATATTGCTGTGCTCAATTAAGTTCTGTTTTTATTAATTAATAGATTAATTTAAAGAGAAGTGCTTGATGTTAAAATTATAATAAAAATAGTAGTAGATTGATCTCAGCTTATATATGTCCCATTGTTGGGCTCGAGCCTTCTCTATAATGGGAGGGAAATTGACCTACTACACGCAATTTTTTTTTGCTGGAGTTTTAATTTCTCTTGCGTAAATGTTATATGTGTTTTATATCCCTTAGTTGTTTCGTACGATCACCCACGGGTAAGATATGGGGCGATGAATTGTACTCCGAAACCACGGAATACTACTCTATCTAAAAACCTTTTATCTAGAAAAGAAAAGATTTTCCTGAGCTATAGAAAATATGAATAGGCTTAGATTCAGCTACATAAATAAATTGTACCCGCTTCGTAAAACTACTGGTATTTGCTAGTGAGAAATAAAATCAATATATATTCCATGTAATTTTAAATAATAGCTTAATATTTTTGATTCCTTAAAATAATCTCACAAACTGAATTTAAATTTGTAGTTTTATTGCATTTAAATTGTAATACATTCTTCATCTCAGTTCATAAATGTCCCACTGCTGGGCTGGAGCCACCTCCACAACGGGAGGGAAATTGACCTACTGTGCAGTAGGTCAATTTGCTATTATTAGTGGTAGTACTTTGGTCAGAAGTAGTCAGTAGTAGTTGGTACTTTGGTCAGAAGTGTTGGTATAAGGTTTTCGAGTTTTCCTTCTCTTGAATAAAATAATAAAAAAAAGTTTCGATAATAATAAATTTGATACAGAGTAAAGTTACACACTAAAATTTAAAACTAAAGAATTTAAGTTTATTTGATACAGAGTAATGTTACACACTAAAATTTAAAACTAAAGAATTTAAGTTTATTTGATACAGAGTAATGTTACACACTAAAATTTAAAACTAAAGAATTTAAGGTTGTTGCAAAAGATACTGAAACTCCTTCCCAAACTAGGCCATGGCCTGTATTATGGGAAACAGTGCTCAGCCGAAAGATGATTATATTTTATACATGTAAATGAGCATTAATTCGCAAACATTTGAATAGAATTTAAGGTTAATAATTTTTACATATAGTTACTGTATTATATGCAATTATAATTATAATACAAAATTGAATAGATGTTATATGCAATTATATCCCTTAGTCCTCTTTTACGATCACCCACGGGTAAGATAGATGGTGAATTGTATTCTTACTCCTAATTACAGTAACATTAATTCTCGTTATATTACAATCTTATTATTTTTGTTATAGTAACAGTTATCTGCCGAGTTTCTCGTAATTACACTACACAAGTGTAGATATCGCGTCAGCAGTATCAACGTGATGGATGCTGCGTGGTGCTGAGACCACCCGCGTATTTTATCACACATTATCAACACGGCAATCTCTAGATGTGGACGTGGCCCAATTAGAGCGCTCACTTACCTTAAGACTATAAAATGACACCATAATACAAGTAATTACTATTAATTAAGGCTACCGATGCATGTTGTCATCAATTATTCTTAAATTTTAGGTAACGCCTAAGGCGATATATTTACCGCGTGAGGAAAGGCCGACGTCCTACCCGAGGGGAGTGGGAATTCGGTCAAGGAGAGGGTACCCCTCAGGGGGTATTCCGTCGGGCCGGCCACTAACCTCAAGTCACTCTGCTCTGGTGGTCGGCCCAACGACGAAGGCGACGCCACGGGTGGGTTACGGGTGCGCGTGCTTACGCCCATCTGTCGTAAAAACACCAACCTGCACTAAGGAAATAATCTTTGTATTGCGTGGGACTTTACAAACATACAATTAACGCAGACAAATTACACCCAGACTCAGAACAACACTTTGTGGATCGTACAAAGTGTTGTCCTGCGTAGGAATCGAACCCACGGTGCTGACATGGAACGGCGACATCTTAACTACTGCGCCATCTGTGCAGTTAAATCAATACATAACATTGATGTTATGTGTTTTTTATGTCAGCTTATATAAAATTTTCATTTTATTTTACCTCAAAATGTCCATCCATAACTGTGGTAGCAGCTACGAATACTATCAACCCTTACTTTGCTCGTGGATGTCGTAAAAGACGACCAAAAGCCTGACTTGGGCCAACTCCATCTGTTGACGTCAGGCAGGCGGCCGGTAATAAAACTATTGTCAATAACTTGTACAATATGTACTATAAAAGAAGAGTACATATTGTATCGACCCCAAGTAATTGGGATAAGAATAGGAGAATGATGATGCGTCCCAATACTGGGCTGCAGAAGTGGACCTACTTTATCGCATATTATTCTGGTCTTCTTTTTTTTTTAAAAAAGTTTTTTCATATCTTATAAAATGCCGTCATTTTTACGACACCCATGGTCAAGAAAGCTAATGGTGTATTGAATTATTACAGCATTACCACACGGAGAGAAAATTATATTAGCTTAAAAAACAATTCATCAAACGTAAGAATCAAACTGAAACCTCTGTAAAGGCATCTATTTATATCGTTGCTATCTTTATCGTCTTATCGATGATGTTATCAATAATATCTTAATGATTTGTTAATTAGAATTATCTTACCCGTCCAGGATAGAGGTGTAAGTCCTCCGTCCTCGGGAAAGTATTAGGGCTGAGGCGGTGAGGCCTGAATGAGGCCCGAGTTCGGACAGTCGACGCGACTCGTTCGAACAGTGTACACGTACTCGACGGCCGAATAAGAACTTTCGAACTTTTATCCGAGTTACGTTCATTCAAGTTATGAATATAATTCTGTGATCCTATAGATCCAATATCAATGAAATTGTAAATAGCTTTTGTTAAAATTATCTGTTTGTTTTTAAATTATTTTATTTTAATCTTCATTCATATAAATAAGTAGATATACATATTTAAAAAATAAAATCTATTTGAAAACTTATAATAAATTTAAAAAAGAATTATGTTGTATTTTAAAGAATGGTGGTCGTAATTATAAAGAATAGTTTTTGTAATTCTTTGATGGTACGTAAAAAAGTGAGATCCGTATTTGGTGCGCGAGTATCGTGACCTTGTTTCTACCACTTAAGGGCACAAACGTTAAGTGTAACTTCGGTCACGTGTATTAAAAGTGATATAGTGCATTTGTGAGTAAAGTGAATATTAAGTAACTGTGATGGCAAAACTAAGAAGCAAATATCAAAGTGTTAGTGATAGATGAGAAGGTCACAATGCATTATTGGTTCTTGCTGACGGCAATTGCCGTCGTCGCGGCAGCATCAGCGGCTACAAGTCCGCGACGTTGCGCTGGTAGATTAGCCCGTGAGAGGCTAAAAGCTGCTGAGAAAATTCGTGATAAGCGATACTTTCATCTCTGCTGTACTTATCCATGTGGAATACCATATAGAAGAACCAGGCCTACATCTACCACGAGACGTTACCAGCCCTTCCATAAGACATGGCTTGGATTGAAATACGGTAGGAAATTATCAACATACATTATCAATATTTTCGAAAAAAATAATAATACAAATATTAAATACGATTCATGTACTATATTAAAAAATAAGGCACCTTTCAGAACGCCAATTCAGACTATAAACTATCTAAGTAAGAAATTTCATTCAAATCGATTCAGTAAATTTTTACTGATTGGATGATAAATATATATTATATTTAGTAATACAATTTATTGTTATTTATTTACGTGAGATATAAACTAATTTCGTGAACCTTTTTGAAACATTTTTATGTTGGAACAGACAGAAACAAAGGTACCTTCGTTCAATTCATCATAAACTTAATACTTTTGAACTTCTTATGGGGTATTATATTCAGTTTTGAAGGTTATTTTACACTCATAAACGACTATATTGGGCCAGTTAGAGTTTATAGTTATAAACAAATATATTCAGTCATCCGGAGTTTATACTTATATACGAATATATTCGAGTCAGTCAAAGTTTATACTTATAAACGAATACATTTGGTTAGCCAGAG
This sequence comes from Lymantria monacha, assembly GCA_905163515.2. NCBI lineage: Eukaryota > Metazoa > Arthropoda > Insecta > Lepidoptera > Erebidae > Lymantria > Lymantria monacha. Next base: position 35,808,213 of record LR991084.1, on the reverse strand, counting down.
TTAATAAATGAGTATATTCAGTCAATCTGAGAATATAAATTCGAATCAGATAATTATAAATTCATGAACGAAAATATTTAATCGAAAAATGGCGTCACTGAAATATATCACAGAATTAGCATACCATCAGTCGGCTAGTTGTATCTGTCAAGGTCTTTGATAGATAAAAAGAGTCAAATTTATTTTCCGGTAGGAGGACCGGCTTTTATAGTACAAACTAGGCAAAAAGGGATATGTCCAACAGTGTATTAAAATACTATATCTATATATTTTACCCCGTGAAGTGACGGAACTATAAGTGCCATTATGTCGCCACTACTTTCCCCTATGGGAGCTGTCGTAAAAACTGAATGAGCATCTTCCCATCGTGACGCATTTTCGTGGCCAAATATAGGACATATATGTGGTAGGGTAAGAAATACATTGAACTCTGACAGAAAAGTCTATATTTTGAATGTATTATTACCAATCGGCGTTAGTTAGAATTGCCCTGGGATGATATAAAGCGCTTAGTTGTCTTCTACGACATTTATGAGCAAAATTAACGTTGATAGTATTCATAGCCGCTACTACACATATTAGTTTCTTCGCTAAATAAATGCCATAAGAATATAATATATCACCATTCCCATCATCCTCACAGTGGTTCTATCACTGCAAACCTAGAAAAACTCAAGTTACAAAAACCGCCCTAGTCTTGCAACATGTATTTAGTTTTTAAATGTTTCTTTTTATATGAAAAAGAAAATTGCTTCAATGGAGAAAGTTTGTAATATTTTTATCGTAAAATTAATTTACAATCATGTACTATTAAAGATACCAATGAAAACTAGGTGTAAACATGCTTATGAAAAATCAATTAGGAGAAAAGCGGACTTATATAAAATTTATTGCTTAGATAGTTTCTTTTCCAGGTATCTTGGTGTACAATCAGTAAAAAAAGTAGAAGATATATCGTAAAGACGTAAAATTTATGAATCTTTTAATCTTTTTCACTTTATTAAATTTAAAAAAGAACAAGAAAGAAGAATGTAGAAAAGAACAGGAAAGAATTATAAACCATCGTTCGGATGGTTAGCTAACGCTAAGCTTGGAACTTGGCTAACACTCTGATGGAAGAAAACCAAACGACACGCAGACTTAAGCGGAAAATGCCTCAAGATATGCTTAAACAATAGAATGAAATAGCATGCGACACAGGTCGCATGCCGTGCATGACAGTCATAAACCAACTTACCCACTGTTAAATGTCCCAAAGGCGACAGATCGCAGTGACATATGGGATGATAAAAAAAAAAAAAAAAAAAACTTTATTAATAAAATTTATAAAAAAAAACTTAGTAATTCAAAAGTTAACTGTTAGGTATGTTTATAAGTTTCATAGAAATATAAAAAAAGGCAAAAGGAATGAATGATGATTAATATGAATCAATCATCAATTAGAGCTGATCCGGCCGGGTTAGTACCACACTCTTGTAGAAAATCTCCACCTGAGGATTGGTTTAGTACTGATGAGTTTCGTACGGTGAGCGTGTGAGCAAGAAGCCCAACTTTCTGGGTTTTGGTTACTAACCAAAATTCAGGGGTCTAACTTTACCCCTGGTATTGCAAATATCCATGAGTTTGAGGTTTCCTAGTTGATTCATTAGTCTAGATAGATTTCCTCCCCTCTCTGCACTGGAGAGGGGCAATGGTTACGTTGTGGTAGGGTGGCGAGACTTCGCTATCATCGGTATCTATTTCTCCCCCAACTGCGGTCTGGCTGAGTTCGAATTATTGTTGGACTCCGTCAGTGCCGCGGTCCGCCGTCAGTCGCCGAGGAAAATTGTGGTCCTCGGTGACTTTAAGGCGAAGTCTCGCACATGAGGGAACCCTGCCACAAACGCTAGGGGCGCGGCCGTCAAGCAGTGGTCCCTGCTGTCCGGTCTGTCCCTCCTTAATAGAGGGACGGTCCACACTTGCGTGCGACATCGGGGTGGGTCTGTGGTGGACCTAACATTCGCTATCCCTGCTGTCGCTCGTGAAGTGAATGACTGGAGAGTGAAAGAAGGGGTGAAGACCCTCTCAGATCACCGCTATGTGCGGTTCGAGATCTCCGCCCTTCGGGGACCACCAGAGCCCCGGCGCGGAAGGAGGGGTAGACTACTCCCAAAATGGGCCATTGGTCAACTTTACCTGGAAATGGCTCAGGAGTCTGCTATAGCACAGCGTTGGGGCAGGACGGGATAGTTATCCACAGATATGGAGGGGCTTGCAGGCCAAATGAGAAGTGCCCTTGAGGCAATCTGAGATGCGGCGATGCCGAGCGCTCGGCGGAGGCCGCTGCGCCGTCAGGTGTACTGGTGGTCACCTGAGAGTGCGAATCTTCTAACCGGGAGCGGCGTGACTACGTTCGATGCCGTCAGAGAGTCTACCGGGACGACGTCCTTGAGGGTCAGCTGCGAGAAGAAAACAAGACGAGGAAGAAGTCTTTGCAGTTGGCCATCAGCCAGGCGAAGGAGAGGGCCCGTGAGGAGCTACTTGCAGGCCTCGACCGGGACCCTTGGGGGCGCTCATATCAGCGGGCGCGGAACAAACTGCGTGCCTGTGGCGCTCCCATCATCGAATCGATGGACTCGGGTTTCCTATCGGGGAAATGTGGAGAGTGGCCCTCTCGCGACTTCACGGGAAAAGGAAAGCGTCTGGCCCGGACGGCGTCCCGGGGCTTGTGCTCGGTATCGCCGCAGAATACCTCAAGGGTGAACTCCGGGAACTGAACACTGCCAAACACTGGCGGTCCCGGGTCGTCCTGCCGGCGTTTATACGCCGGAGTCGTGCGCTCCATGGCACTGTACGGAGCCCCTATTTGGGCGGAGTCCCTCACCGCCCGCAACAGAGCCCTTTTGCGAAGACCGCAGAGGGTCATGGCGGTGAAGGCTATTAGGGGCTACCGTACGGTTTCATGGACCGCGATGACGTTGTTAGCGGGTGACCTACCTTGGTCGTTAGCGGCTGAGGCTCTGGCGGAGGCTTACCGAATCCGCGTTGCGGCGCGGGCCGACGGCGAGCGAGTCTCCATAAGGGGATCGGGCAGAGCATTAGAAGTGGCGCGAAAGGGAGTCATCCAGCGGTGGAGAGAAGAACTGGAGTCCCCCGTAGCAGGGCGGGGGACTGTAGAGGTGGTTGCGCCGCATTTCCACCGCTGGATCAACAGAAGGCACGGCAGTCTAAGTTTCAGGGTGGTGCAGGTACTTACCGGACACGGGGTCTTCGGTAAGTACCTGCACAGAATTGGGAGAGAAGAGGCCCCAGGGTGCCATGAGTGTGCCGGGCGGGCCACTGAAGACAAAGATCGGGTACCGGTGGCCCGCTCCACGGCGAAGATCGGGTACCGGTGGCCTGCTCGCACGGCGAAGATCGGGTACCGGTGGCCCGCTCGCACGGCGAAGAGAGGTGTTTGCAGGGTGGGTCCATGGGGTTGCGCGCCGCCTCTTCCGTCGTCCCGGGCCGATTTGCCGGGGCGCGACCACATCCATGGTCCCAACTTGCGAAAAAAAAACACAAAAAAGGGTGCCATGAGTGTGACGCGCCAGTGGACGATGCGCGCCACACACTGGAAGTATACCCCGCCTGGGGACCTCAACGCCACGTCCTGTCGGCGGTCATTGGAGGGGACCTGTCGCTGTCGGCCATCATCTCGAAGATGCTCTATAGCGATGGGTGCTGGTCGTCGATGGCCTCCTTTTGCGAGGAGGTCATCGCTACAAAAGAGGCGGCGGAACGGGGACGTTAGGCAATTGCGTCTGCAAATTTGCTCCGCCACCGGCGGCCAGTGTGGAGGAGGCGGCGATATGCGCACCTCCTCCCCGCCTTGAATGACGACAGGGCGTGGGCCAATGACCAAGTGTTGGGGTGCCGGGGATCGAATGTCAGTAGACGATCTCTCTGGCACCCCGTAAAAGCGTGGAAGGGGCCGCTGTGGTTTTAGTGGGTATTCCGGTCAGGCAGCTGGCCGGCAAGTCCCATACTCCCCCTCGCCTGTCACCGGCGGGGGATAGCGTGGAAATGCGTTTCCACAGCGAGAAAAAAAAAAAGTCTAGATAGATTTTATTTTAATGACAACGACTCCGCACTATGGTATGATACTTTTATTCCGGGCACATAACAAACGTGCAATTACACAGACACAAATTTCACTCAGAATCAGATTTTTTTTTAGATTCCATAAAAACATCCAATATTGGGATCGAACCGCATGCATTTATCCAACTACTTACCCTAACAACCTGCACTGTCGGAGTTAAACCTCATAAAAAGGCGGTCGCAATCGATATAATTAGTTTCGTAGGAGGTCATCAGGAGAAAGAGCAGGAACACTCTATTTCTACTCTTTCTCCTGATAATCTCTCAATCCTTTTACAACTCTCACAGAAAACTAAGGGGGTGATGGCACATTGTATTTCTCATCCATATACTTACACCATTGGATCAACGAAAGTTCAGATTTTCTAAATTAAAAGTATCTTTTGAAAATATAATACCGAGTAGGCACAATATGTGTCCTTGATACTAGTATCTGACCTGTTGATAACCCATTTTATAACGGAAACAATTACTAATCTTTTATATAATTAATTTAATGTTTTAATTATGTTAATATTTACATAGTGCGAACTCAAATCAGATAACTTTTGTATTAATCACTTTCAAATGAGATCATTTTCGCGGTTGTGTTCACTGTTTTTTTTAATACCCTTAGTAGCAAACGAGTAGGCAATCTAATTAAAAATCGTAAGAGCGGCTTATGGGTCTCTTAGATACAAAGGTACAGTCCAGTCGCTTCCTATCATAAAGGTTTGGTCCTCGTTCATCAAATGATAACAAAATTCTAATATTCAATATTTAATTTTGTGCGAGAATGTGGTACTATGGACCAGTTGTTCATTTACAGAAGATAAAAGACTTGGCAATGCAGCTCTACCACTATTTTTTGTATTAAATCATATTTATTAACCTAACTGAGATATGACCGAACCGAAAAGCCTTAACTTGGCACAGAGATTAAGAATTGCCATTCAATATGGCGATGCTGTCAGCATACTGGGCAAATTACTGGCAGTGGATTAGTTTAATATATTTTTTGGTTTTCATTTATTTTATTTGAAATAGGTAAGTAACTAACCTATTTATGTTAAAATCATCATGCATTTATTATGATATATTTTTTAAAAATAAATAATTTGTCTGTGTGGTTAGAACTAACCCTTTTCTTCTCCTTCGTAAAAAGTGGCTGCGGAATCACGAGGCGTTTTCAAGGTATTTGTAAAACCAATTACGGCTGCCAATTCGTATGCCAATTCCTTATTACATAATACTATTAATATAATACAGTTTTGGAAGTCAATTGCCTGCTCAATAGATAGATGATCTACTAATGACGCCCATAACTTTTTAAATTATCCTTAATCACTGTAATTAAAGGAAACTTTAATTCAGCCAGCCAAACCAGCCAGTTTTGTGTTCTTTTTTACCGAAAGGACATCCTGTCGTTAAAAAAAAAAATTCGTCTCGATTAAATATACAAAATATGTTTAAATTCTTTTACAAATAATATTAATATAGATATTAAAATACATACATATTATCACGCCATATCCCTTGCAGGGTAGGTAGAGAGACCAGAATGCCAGAGAACTCCTTGCATACTTCACTCGCTTCCTCAACATTCATAATTCTCTTCATACACGCTCGCCGGTTTCGGAGACTTTTGGCTCCACCTTCCTTCAGTACGTGACCGATTTGGTCTAGGCAGGTAGATATTTAAATCTATTTTAACATATAAATAATCAAAATGTACATAGTTTGTAACGAGTTTTGACTTGTACAAGAATGATTGGTAGAATATTCGGTACGTCATAATTTAACGAATCGCTAGATAGATTCCTATAAAGTTTTTTTTTTTTGCAAACGCAAACGAGTTTTAAATATCGTTGACCTCACGCATTTATCTTTTAATAGGTATTGTCGATCTTAGCCAAGAGTATTATGGTGTGTTCAAATCTGAATTTGGCAGTCGATTGTAATTTAAAATGTTTTTATTCGTAGAGATGAAATAAAACTATTCATAGGGATTATATCGCGGCGATATCTGCTCAATGAAAAGGTCTGCTAGTAGTAGCTACGTGGAGCGAGTTTCTCCCTTTATTCCAATGTAGGTGAGTGATGGCTGTTCTAATGGTTAACTCATGATCGGGTACTGCTTGAGTTATCTCCTCTAGCCACATTCTAGTTTTTATATTCTTTGTTTTTGTACTATATCTTTAAAAATATATCCTCGTTCAAAAAACAATTAAAAAAAAAAAGAAATCACATAAACAAAATATAAAATAGACAATCTCAAATTGACATCTTGGAGAAGGACCGACTCCAACAATGTGATGCATATGAGCTGAGAAGGATGAATAGATATAATTTTGTAAGTTTCTGCAAAAATTACCGAGACAACATAGTTTAAGAGTCCATTTCTTAAACTATATACGTCAGATGCCGCTGAGCACGAATGCAATATACGAGTATATGATTAGCTTTTAGTAATAGATGCTACCACAGACTCGCTGAAAATCGAAGTCAGAATAGGTATCAGCCCAACTGGGTTGGGTTTGGTGTTTGTATTGGTAGGCAGCGAACTAACCCTTGGTATTGCAAAGTTCCATGGGCGGCAGTGACACTTAGCATCAGGTGAACTGTCTCCTCGTTTGTCACCCTAAGCAAAAAGAAAAGATATTTGCTACTGCGCTTACATCCGAAACGAGACAATCAGAGGCCTAAACGCTATGATAAAGTAAGCAGCGATCCAACTGTGTACGAGGTATTGTAAAGGTCAACTCTGTTGATGTCTTCGGGAGTAAAATCATCTATAAATAAATCAATTAGAAGACTTAGTGGTTAAAATATCCATTTTACATGCAACGTGGATTCGAATTTTACACATAACGATTGTTTGCGATCAATACGAGTTTGTATGTATTATAATTTCTGTCTGTTAATTTTTTATTTTTCTGGAGTTCCCCACGACACAAAGATTCATTTTTTAATGTGGGGTGCTTACTTTTTGACACGATTTTCTTTTAATTTATTTTCTTTTAGTTACTTATGGTGGCAAACGAGGAAGCAGCATACCTGATGGTAAGTGTGCCTAGCTAGCTAGGCCGCTGTCTGCCAACTAACACCCACACAGAACGTTAAGCTCGCTCACCGAACGAAGCACGAAAGCACATTGCTTCTGCTCAGACGTCCTTTTTTTGCGTGATTGTGGTACTACGCCGGACTGACCAGTCCGTGACTGTAGACAAAGAACTGTCAAATGTGTGGCCCTACCACTATCAACTTTATAATTAATGTAATTAATATTATCAATGATAACATTAATAAATTAAAAAAGAAACGAAACCGGCGAGCTTGTATGAAGATAATTATGAATGTTGAGGAAGCGAGTGAAGTATGCAAGGATAGAGTTCTCTGGCACTCTGTTCTCTCTGCCTACCCTGCAAAGGACATGGTGTGATGGTATGTATGTATGTAAATTAAACAAGGAAAAAAAAAGATCAAATTTCAGGTCACTCGTAAATCAACTTATTTTCTATTATCAACATACCATAGGTATATTCTTGGGTCATAATTCGGTAAGCATGCAAATTTCTGAAATACTAAACACAGTCCAAGCAATATATTTGGGTAAAAAAAATATTTAGTATTTCTTAATACAATTTTCAGAAATATAAAATGTTTTTGATCATTAACTGTATTTTATTTTTTTGCGAATTTCTGAAAATACAAAACACATCCAAGCAATATATTTGTATAAAAAATATTTAGTATTTTTCAAATAAAATTTCCAGAAATATAAAATGTTTTTGATCATTAACCGTAAAAAATTTCATCATAATAATTTCAATAAACAAGCAAACGATGTTCGGTAATTGTAACTGCGTACTAAAACTCCACCTGGACCAGGCGTAGTCCATAATGAAGTACAAATACAATATAATTTTCATAAAAACTGGATCAACAAAGTAAAGTTGTCAGAGAAAGAAATTTTGTTGTTGAATGGTTAATGATAACGGGGTTAATATCCGCTCCATATAATTATGGTGAATTTTATAAACTACACGAAATATGAGTGCTTTTGATTTTAAACGCGTTTAAATATAATATGGCAATTTTTAAGAAAATATATACATAGTGTATGCCTTTTTTTTTTTGGAACGAAGTTCCTTATCGCGCGTTGTGAAAGGGGGCTAGACGGAAAAAATTCTTACGAAAAGTTGTCACGACACTTTTTGCTATAGTAAGCTATTGTAAGCTGTGCGGCGTCGCTCGTCGGCTCTCTTATAGAAAGCAAGCCAGATATTTTCATTTCTATTTCGCATTGAACAGTGTGGTGTCGCGACGATTTTTTTTATAGATAGAGTGATTCAAGAGGAAGGTTTATATGTATAATATATGCATAATGTACTAGAGAAACACTGATAATTTTAGAGGTTTCTAATGTGATGTCGTAAATAAACACATTATTTTGCGCTTACATTGCAAACGCTGGCTGAACCCTACGAAATAGATCAAAATAAAGTACTACAGTATTATACAGCTTAAAAAGGCCTACAAAAAAGTCCGCGATGGTATATATCTATCTCTTAAGGATAACATACTATATCCATTTTAATACTTTAAAAAATGTTCTATTATAAAACGGTAATTGAAAAGCTATTTACACAAATACTGTATTAATCCTTATCATTTTAAATACATTAGTTGGCTTGAGCATTTCATGAAGATATTTTTTTTCCTTCAGACCATGCAAATTAAATCAATACCTTAAGAGATATAGCAAAATCAAAATAATGCGCAACGAAATTGTTTTCGCCCGTGACCGGGCCGCGTGGCCGGCTCGCGTTCGAGCTCGGGGCCGAAAAGTTTTGGTAGTCTAGTGGAATTGTATATCCTATTATTAATATTATAAACGTGAAAGTTTGTAATAATGTATGGATGTGAACATGTTTGTTGCTCTTTCACGTAAAAACTACTGAACTGAATGGATTTTGATGAAATTTATAGTAATATAGCTTGCACATCAGAATAACACATAGGCTATAATTTATAAAGATATTTTGCAAATTGGCTAAAATATAACGATAAAAATCGCTTAAGGCAGAAAAAAATTATATAATTAAAATAGAACTTCGTTCCATCCGGGTGTCCCTTGACACCTCCGGTTTTTTTTTTTTTATTGGTGGGCTATGGGTGCGTCTCGCCCCGCCAAATCGGTCCGAGGTGACGGAGAAGGCGGCGCGTGGCCCCATAGACCCACCGTAAAATCCTCTCTCTTCGCCGTGCGAGCGGACCACCGGTACCCGATCTTTGTCTTCGGTGGTCCGCTCGGCGGTTTACCCTCGCGGGTTCCTCTCGTCGACGCCCCGACAGATTTCGCCGTCGGGGCGTCGCCCTCACGCGGTGGCCTCGCATCGGGTGACCGGACAATTCCCCGGTCCGATCACCCGAGGCCTGGGTTAGGGCGGCATCAGGCGCAGGTATCCGCGCCTGCGCCGCCCCTGCCGCTGGCGGCGGCCCGGGTCGCGGGAGTCCTCCGTGACTCGTTCCGCCGCCTCCTTCCGCGAGATGACAGCCTCGCAGAAGGCGGCGACCGCGTCCCAATTCCTGACACTGTCGACCATCGCCCTCGCGACAGCCGGCAGCGTCAGGTCGGCACCGATAATAGCGACGAGGTCGCGGCGCTGCCCGTCCCAGCCCGAGCATTCCTCGAGCGTATGTTGCGCCGTGTCCTCGTCAATACTGCAATGATGGCAGCCTGGAGTCCACTCCCTGTACACGACCGTGTGCAGGTATTTCCCAAAGCACCCGTGCCCCGTCAACACCTGCACCAGTCGGAAGGTGAGGACCCCGTGCCGCCGCTCCATCCATTTCATCAATACGGGCCGGAAGGCCTCGACAGTCACGATACCGTGTCTAGGCCTCTCCAGCCGCGTAACCCAACGGGCGATGACGTCTCGGCGGGCGTCCTCGCGCCAGGTGGCTATCTCGCTCAACGATGGGGAGCCACCCTCCTCGCGCACTGACGTAACCCGCCGGTATAGGTCGGAGAGCAATATAGTGTATGCCTACATATACTAAACATTATTCGTCATTCATATTGATCTTTCTTTTATATTTTTAATAGCTTCTTCTGTAACTGACTGCACAGATGGCGTAGTGGTTAAGATACCGATATTCCATGCCAGTGGCGTGGGTTCGATTCCTACGCAGGACAACACCTTGTGCGAACCAGAAAGTGTTGTTCTGAGTCTGGACGTAATCTGTCTACGTTAATTATATGTCTGTAAAGTCCCCCGCAATACAAGGATTATTTACTTAGCGCAGATGTCTTTAAAAAAAAAGAAAATAAAAAATGATTTCTAATGTTTACGCGAGTATTACACATTTGAAATAAAACTATTTTTACGGATTTTATTGCGGTTGTATTTGATTTTTAATATCTCGACGTTTCGAACCCTTTACAGCGTTCATGGTCACGGAAGGACTGAAATACAAACGTGATAGAATCCGTAAAACTAGTTTTAGCTTTTTCTGTCTTTTTTATATATTATGCTCTATATATAAATGCTCTGATGGTTCGGACATGTGGAAAGAATGCCGAACGAACGTCTGGTTAAGAAGATATACAATGCCAAAGTGGCAGGATGTAGGTACCGAGGGAGACCGAGACTAACCTACCTAGACCAGATCGGTCATGTACTGAAGGAAGGTGGAGTCAAGAGTCTCCGAAACCGGCGAGCGTGTATGAAGAGAATTATGAATGTTGAGGAAGCGAGTGAAGTATGCAGAGATAGAGTTCTCTGGCACTCTGTTCTCTCTGCCTACCCTGCAAGGGATATGGCGTGATGATATGTATGTATGTTTATATATTAGCAATCGGCTAATACGAGACCATTACAGCCAGTGTCAAGTTATAATTTTCTTCACAAATTATCAATTAGAAATTTTGGCAATGGAACCATTAGTTTAAAAATTCACAAGTCTTACACATTAGTTTTGTTTAAATGTTTTATCGCTATTGGTGGCAAACGAGCAACCAGCACACCTGATGGTAAGTGTTCTTGACGCCCATGGACCTTTGCAATACCAGGGGCATAGCTAGGCCGTTGCTTACCAATACAAACTCCAAACCCAGCCAGTTGGGCTTCCGGCTCTCTCTACTCAGACGTCGATCTTCTGCGAGAGTGTGGTACTACCCCGGACGGACCGGCCCGAGGCTGTAGACAGAAAACTGTCAACAGCGTGATCCTACAACTAATATAAAAAATTTCATAACTTATAGATCAAGCTAGCTGCCATGATATGGAGATGTGTAATACATTTTTCTGTCCGTTAGTAAGTCAGGTTCTTATTATTAATTGAGTGCTGATAATCAACTTAGTGTATCCTCTGAACATTTTGGCAGAACTTGAAAATACATGTACACTTCTGTTATTTATTCTCTACACTTCAGCACTTTCTCTGTATTACATTATATAAAATCACAACAAAATTATTTAATATAACATTATAAAACGCTAAAAATTAAGAGCGTCACGTGACATTTTCACATACCCGCCAAGACTTCTTGATTATGGTTTTTGATATAAACGTGTATCTAATTCAAAAAGGTCACTGACCTTTGTAACGCAGGTTTAACACCTAGTGCAGGAGTCCGAGATTTTAAAAACAGATATATAAATAGAATTTGAAACTTTAAGTGTGGTGATGGGATAAGAATATAATTGACTAATAACACCACATACACCATCAGGAGAGTGGGCAGCAGCTCTCTCCTGAGAAACTTTTAACGCCTCACTGCGATCGCCAACCCGTCTACTAAAGCATGCGGATTACAGGACTAATACTTAACTTCTGAAAGGACGGCGAGAGGCTGACAAATAAAATTAACAGAGTGGTTAAGATATTGAATTACCATAACAGTATGGTTAGATCGATTCCCACGCAGAACAATATCTGGTTGTAATTTGTCTTAATTATATGTTTGTAAAGTCCGCCGGAATACAAGGATTATTTCTTTAGTATAAAGTATAAAAAAAATACTTAGGTAAATTTTAATCTAAATAAAAACTACTAAATGATGATCATTTCTTTTGTACTATAAAAATATTTCTTTAGTCGACGAAAACCGATTTCACTTGAATGAGCGTTACATAGAGGAATGTGACGGCTCCCTCTCTTTCAATATGCATTTCAGGTCTAAAGAAATTTTCTTTTCAATAAATAAATAAAGTTTTATATATGAGACATGTAAAAATTTATTCTACAAAGCATCAGAGCCCGGGGAGCGAGGCAGTATATATGAAGTACGTGATCCCAGACACAATCTGAGGAAGTTTTCATTCAAGAGCGGTGCAGGTTATCTTGTGTCGGTTCGACGACCCCGCTGTACCGTTGCCAAATCCATTCATGGGCTGATAACAGCTTGATAGCTGTTCCGCCTCGTGTTGGGACACGCTTCAGATAAACTGGTGCTGTGGTACATGTAATGGATTTATATTTTAATAAGCTTATTTTTTTAATAAAATACATATTGTATTAATGACTAAATTCTTTTGTTGCGGGGGACTTTACAAACATACGTAACAACAGATAATAATACCCAGATTCGAAATATTTTTGAAGGCTGTTCTCTTGTGGCTGGTGTAAGAATTATAGTCATTACCTTTTTCTTTTCCGTGAGTGATCGTCGAAGATCAAGGGACTCGAACAGTTAACAGCACTGCAAGAGAAGGTAAACCTGAAATAAAAGCATATAGCAACCCGTCTGTCCAGCTTCATAAAATAGGTCATATCCAGCCTGATCCAGCCATAATTTATTTTGTATTATGTTGAAATAAAGAAATATGTCATAGTTCCAACGGCGTCACACTCAAGCTAAAAATCAAGCATATTGAATAAATTTTAGAGAAGTACCTAACTTAAGAAATTGACGAGCCCGCTGAGTTTCTAGTTGAATCTTCGGAGCTTGCGGCTACGTTCCGATCTGATGGAAAATTATTAGATTAATTTTAAACGAAATGTAAAATTGACAATATGCATCCTTATAATGCGTTAGATTATTAGATTATATATTATTATGCAAAATAAATTAATTGATTTGTTTAAAAAGGCAAGATGTCATCATACCTTACTTTTCTGGTAGATTTCGTAAAAAGTGGCCGAGGAATCGTTAGAAGTATAAGTTGCCGTATTCCCCTAGGAAGCTTGTAACATTACCTGTAATATATTCTAAATTAATGTGTGAAGTTTGTTTCTTTCTTTTTTTTCGATCACCAAGCCACATAACGGTTATATACTTTGTAAGATATATACAAATATAACATAAGAATCAGATATATTATCCAGCGGAGGATTTTACAAATATCGCTTTAGAATTATCTCTATATGTTATAAATGAATAAAAAATTATGGTTGTAATGTCCTCCGCAAAAAAAATATTGTCTTATTTAAACAACACCTTGCACTACGTGTTGTTTTAATTATCTATACATATAATAAAAAGGTAACGGATCGCTGTCTGTACATGGAAGATATATAAGAAAAAATATTACTGGGACCTTTGTCAACACTAATAGAACCCAAAACAATGATTTTAAAATTTTTGTCTGTTTATCTGTTTGTCTGTGCGTTTGTGCACGCTAATCTTAGAAACGGCTTATCCGATTTAGACGCGGTTTTCACTAATATACTGTGGTAAGCTTCACTTAACATTTAGGCTTTTATTTTATGTCAATTGGTTTATAAATAAAAAAGTTATGTCAATTTAAAAATGTTCGGAGAAAAAAAATCTTTATCGATTCTTTTGAAATTACGTACAAATATTCTCCAGTAAAAATAAATAAATACGTATTTCAGCATTTATTGATTTTCACCCTCTGGGGGTGTAAATTAGGCCTGCAAAGCGGGTTGGACGACTCATTAAATCATTAGCGCCAAGCCGATATTATTGAAGCTGGCAACTTGAAATGTTGACAGTGGTTTTTTTATATGACGTAGAGATTTACTAAGAAAGGATTTTACGAAATTATACCCATAAGGGGATGGAGCAGAGTGGCAAAGTTTGTATGGGGAGAAAAAAATCTTTATTGATTCTTTTCAAATTATGAGTCGAATCAAATATTCTAGGGTAATATCCGGCATTTGTCAATTTTCACCCTCTGGTGAAACGGGTTGATCGACTCATTACCGCCAAGCCGAAACTATTAAAGCTAGAAACATTAAATTTTGAAGCACGTTTTTATTTATGACATAGATATTCGATATGAAAGGATTTTATGAATTCTGTCCCTAAGGGGGTGTAACAAAGCAGTAAAGTGTGTATGGGGAGAAAATTTCTTTATCGATTCTTTTCAAATTACGTACAAATATTCTTCGGTAAAAATAAATAAACACGTGTTTCTCTCCCCTCTCCATCAACTCCGCAACAGTGCCTTTGTGGCGACCAGTGCCGGCGTGCGAGCTCACTCGATACACATAGTGGGCGGCACTAGGTTCTTGCCTAATGGTTTAAGATACAGGTTAAGTTTAGCTTCAAAAATGTTCACTCTATAACTCAAATAATAAATCATATCTAACGAGGTCGCAACTCTGCTGGTGAAACAAAACAGTCAAATAAATGGTGGCGATAATTATATTTTTATCCCATGGTCATACCGTAAATAGTATATTAATTGCAATATAATTTGTAGAATTAATAGATTTTTGAACCACCTTTTTCTTTAGTGACCGGCTATGGCACTCGCGCGCCGTACACGTACATCTACGTTGTGCGGGCGGGCCACCGCAACCGGGTATCATCTCGAGTCGAAGCCCTCATGCAGTGAACCTCAATACAGATACTTACGCTTACGCCACCCAAAGCACCGACAATAGAGCGGGTCAACCTAGAGTTTATTTCTCTCGGACCCACCCTATTGCCTAATTCCGTTAGACAACTAACTCGCAGAAGGCGACGACCGCATCCCAGTTTCTGACGCTGTTGATTATCGTCCTAGCGACAAACCTTCAACACCTTGCATTGCTTTTTCTATTTACCTCTGTCAGAGATGACTTCTGAGTGGACGAAGTCGCGGGCAAAAGCTAGTCAAAAATAAAAATGACTTACTAAAAAAATATAGGTACCTACATTTTATTTAGAATGTAAATATATCATATAGTATAGTACATATATACCCTGGATATATATTCGGGTCATACCTTTCGCGGTAAGATTCCTCCCAGGGTTCAATAATAATGGTAACAACTATTCTAAATATGATTTGTACTATGCATTTAAAATACCATCATAACTTGGGAGGGATATTTCATACAATTGAATAACTTATAGTGATTTTGTTAACAAAAGGCAATCGGCCCAATTATCAACCTTGTTATTTCTATAGTTCTTTTTATTATTGTTTTAAATATCTACATACTCGTAGATAGTGTAGTAATTAAGATATCAACCTGTCACGCCATATGACACAAGTTCGATACCCACAGACAAAAATGTTCACCACATCATCTCAGCTCATATCCGTCCCGCTGTTGGGTTCGAGCCTCCTCCATAATGGGAGGGAAATTGACCTAATATACCACGCTAGTCAGACGTATTGGTATAGGGTTTAGTTTCGAGATTTCCTTCTCACGCATAGATATTATATGCGATTTACATCCCTTAGTCTTCTCTTACGATCACCCACGGGTAGGATAGGGGGTGGTGAATTGTATTCTTACTCCGTCCACGGATAGTTCACCACATAAAGGCTCAAAATCGTCAAATTTCGTAGAATATCGGGTGTATTCGATATAGCTCGAAGAATTAGCATCTTAAAGTGGCAATGAGCAAGCCACAAGGCTCATCAAATCGACAACCGTTGCGGAAGAAAGGCTTTTGAGTGGCACTCACGAATCCGACGACACAGCATAGGACGACTAAGTGGACTGAAGACATTTTAAAAGTCGCAGCGAGCCGTTGGATGCGAGTGGCACATGACCGTTTTCAGTAGCATGCTTATGGGAAGGCCTATCTTCCAACAGTACACGTCTACAAGCTAATGGACAGATAGATGGATGGTTAGATGGATAGACACTCGCAGGTTGCAATTGAAAAACAGGTTACGGTTTGGTGAAGTCCACACCTGTTAAGGAATCTCTATCGGTGGTCAGCCTAAATGGCAACGAGGAGGTAATATAGGCTATAGGGCTCCACGCTGTCTTCCGTCGTCGCCAACAATACGGTAGGAGTATATGTCCTGACTAAAGCCGTTAAAAAAAAGAATATGAAGCAGCACTGTCTTGGGTATCTTATAAATATATTAGTGGTAGGATAACGCTGCTGACAGTTCTCTGTTTACAGCCACGGACCGGTCCATCCGGGGTAGTACTACACTCTCGCAGAAGATGGACATCTGAGTAGTGGCAATATGCTATTGCGCTTCGTTAGGTGAGGGAGAGAGCCGGCAGCCCAACTGGGGATTGTAATGGTAGCCAGCGGCCTAACTTTACCCTCAGTATAGCAAAGGTCCATGGGCAGTAGTAACACTCACCATCAGGTGTGCTGCTTGCTCGTTTGCCACCATAAGCAATAAAAAAAACCTGTACCGTATCTCTAATCCATATAGCAAGCGTAGTGAATATTACATAAATTCCCTCTTGGTTTTACGTCTAACAATGAAGACCGATAAGCTGGTCTATCTCCATCTACTCAGAGATAAAACATTAATTATTTATTAATCACATTTAGAGAATTAGTGACAGCGAAATTGGCAGCATTATCATGGTAGTTGCGATGGCGGATGCAATCCCATCGTAAATTATCTTTATCTCTTCAGCAATTAAAATCGTTAATAAACCGCTTAGAGGAAATTACCTTAGAGATTCTTGTCGGCATGTCTGATTATTTTAACTTACGTATATAAGTAAGGCTAATTACGACGGTGTCTGAAATTGGTGTCTGATAATTTAGTAAGAAATGTATGTAAAAGAAAGAGAGAAAAATTATATTTTATGTGCAAACATTTCTGTATGTATTGTAAAAGTTAACAATTAATTTAAAAAAGGATAATCATCGCCCTGCACTATTTAATCTGTATTATAATCTTATGACAATTTATTAATGTAAACCTGGCAACTACCCTATATGTTACCACCGTATCGGAATGTGAGCACACCGAGAATAAGCCGAGAATACTCTATGACTTTTCTTTCCCGATCTTTTTCAAAAATCTCTGTAATAACTAGGTATGACTTGTTGTACGTGAAATTACTTAAACCCCCGTGACGACCTAAAATTAACCCAATTCCCAAACCTAGGTCTTTAATACTCGCGGCAAAATCAGAAATAATTAAATGTTCATTATTATTCTTTAAAATGTACATTCATCTATCCATTAGCATATATACATCTAATTTTGGAGACATGTTTCTATATGAAAAAGGGATAAAACCACAAGCACTACGCCTTATAGGCGGATTACTAATTGTAACTAATTTTGAGTTTTCAAGGTGAGATACTGCTTATTCTATAGCCACCGTTTCTTCTTCTACAAGAAAGAGAAGTGTGGCTGTAATATTTTTCATAAAATATAATGTATAAACATTTGTAAAATCTCAATAGTAAAATTCTTTATTACAAGATTATCAAGACAATCAATTAAAAAATAATATAAGAGTTTGATAGCCGCCAACAGGTGCATTTACCCTACGTACAACGTCACGGGTATAGTGTTGTACCCGCGCGTCTAATCAATCATTCAAATGAGGCGCTCAATCACTGAGTAATACCTGCAAATATATACGAACAATAGGCTCTGGTATCCACACGTTTGATTTTTTTTTATAGTGGTCACTTTTCCAAGTAATTGATAAATTTTAAGGATTATACTCACTTGAATAGAAATAATTGATTATGTAATGGTTATTGTAAATGATGTCACAAGTGGTCGTTATCGGGTTTTTTTTTGAAGTTTGAAATATTAAGCTTATCACAATGTGTAAACATTGTCGGGTAGATGGCATACGTCATCATTTTTCGCTTCGTTATCGGGTTTTTAGAAATAATTAAGCATATTAAATACTAAATTTCAGTAATTTGAATAACAAGGTTGTGTCATCGTTTAATACAATTCTAACTGCAAAGTTTGAAGCATTAAGCTTATAACAATGTATAAACATTGTCGGGTAGATGGCATACGTCACCTTAAGAGGTAAATATGATACGAAGCGAGATTTGCATGTTTTACAATAGTTCACGGTGGTGTAGTGGCAGCACGATTGGGCCGGAATCCCAATAGGCGCGGGTTCGAATCCCGCTTGTGACATCAGTTTTCGCTTCGTTATCGGGTTTTTATAAATAATTAAGCATATTAAATGCTAAATTTCAGTAATTCTCTCTCCTACTACTCCTCTTCCATCGTACATGTTGCAAAAGGTATTGGCAATGGTTTTGTGATCGGCCGCCTGACAGTCGTCAAGCCTCAGGCAATATAATTATTGACCAAACGGCATCAGTAGCATTTGACCCAGGTCGATATAAAGCTCTTAGTCCTCTTTTACGACATCCACGAGCAAAGTAAGTGTTGGTAGTATTCGTGGCAGTCACCATACAGCAAGAAAATAGTATTTTTTTATATGTTAAAAAAAATATTTGAAGGAATTTCTTCGTTCGGTGACTGAATAGAAATGCAATTATTTTCCCCTTGCGTATATTGGAATCCTCTAGTAAAAATCCACTGATGGGTCACCAGAAGAGTGGGCAGCAGCTCCATTATGAGAAAGGTATCCCCGTATAAATACTTATAAACGTATGCACTCCGCTAGCCCTTCCACAAAGCGATGGCTATTAAGACTCAATTCCCTCATATTAATGCATTCTATGACAGAGGTTTACGTCCAGCAATGGAGGGAATAAGGATGAATAATGATAATGATTGCAATGAATAAGTGATCATATGAAATAAAACTGCTTTTTATGGATTTAATTGCGTCTGTATTTGATTTAATTACGTCGAAAATGGGTAGACTCGTGTGAACGCTGAAATGTGTTCGTAACGTCATCATCATCATCAATGACAAACAATAGCATTAATGAATAAAAGTATTTAAATATTTTGCACAAAATAATAATAAATATCAAACTCCAACTCGGCTGGGCAGCGTTCGGGAAACTTAGGAGGATCTTCTAATCTAATATTCCGCAGTGTCTGAAAACAAAGGTTTATAACCAGTGTGTGTAACCGATGACTTACGGCACTGAAACATGGTCTCTAAATGTCGGTCTCATAAAAAGGCTCAAAGTCGCTCAGCGTGCTATGGAGAGGGCTATGCTCGGTATTTCTCTACGTGATAAAATCCGGAATATGGAAATCCGTAGAAGAACGGGTCTAACCGAAATAGCCCGAAGAATTAGCACGTTGAAGTGGCAATGGGCAGACCACATCGCTCGACGAACCGACAACCGTTGGGGAAAAAAGGTTCTCGAGTGGCGACCACGAATCGGACGACGCAGCGTAGGACGACCCCCCACTCGGTGGACTGATGACCTCATCAAGGCCGCAGGAAACCGTTGGATGCAGGTGGCACAGGACCGTTACAGTTGACATTCTCGTGGGGAGGCCTATGTCCTACAGTGGACGTTTAAGGGCTGATGGATGGATGGATGGAATAATAAATAATAATAATAATTTATTTATTGTCATACAGAATCCGATAACGTAAAATACATATTTCATATCTTTGTTAATTAATTTCCCGTGTGGTGTCGGAATGAGAATACAATTCACCATTCCCTATTTTAGTGTTAGTTTATATCCAATACAGTATCTATTAATTATTACATTTTGACCCACTCTTTGATTTTAATTTCGTTCAGTAATTCTAAAACATTAAATTATGGCATATCAAGAAAAAATCAAGAAAATTGCCTTAATAATAATTTCCTATTACGTATTAAAAACATCGTTCAAAGGCATCTAAAATTATAACAGCCTATGTAATATTATACGCCCATTATAGACTCGAGTTGATTACTCAATTCGCGATCGCTCTCGAATCGATTAACGGCTGTATAGATATCACTTATAGACTACATATTTCGATTAGCTTTTAAAGTCATTACATATTCTTTTTATTACCTACATAACATCATATATATTTTTTCACAAGGAGATATAAATATTTAAAAATCTTGGTATTTATTTATTAATTTTCAACTCAATAGGTATTTTTTTTTGTTAATCATTTAATATTATAAATTTTGGTTAATTCTTTACGACAAGACGGATTAACAGATTTCGATCAATTTTAGTATAATAACTACCATCTTATTGTTTATTTTTTTTTTAATATGGAGTACAAAATACTGATATTAATCGCGCTTCTTTGGTTTCAAATGTTTTCTGCACTAGATTTTATCAAAATCAATTAAGTTATTGAATTAATTTTACTTAAAAATTATTATTAATAATTTTGGTTGTGGTTACGATGTAAGATACTTACCACACATTCTTCATGCGGCAATTATAAAACACGACTAAGGTATCATCATTTTCCTACTCTTATCCCAATTACTTGGGGTCGATACAATATGTACTCTTGTTTCATAGTACATATTGTAAAAGTTATTGGCAATAGTTTTATGACCGGCCGCCTGCTAGACGCCATCCCTCCTTGGGAATGTAAGTGTGGACCAAAAGGCATCAGATGGAGTTGGGCCAGGACGTTATAAGGCTCTTAGTCGTCTCTTACGACATCCACGAGAAAAGTAAAGGGTTGGTAGTATTCGTAGCTGCTATCATACAACAGAAAAGACAACTAAGGTATATAAGTAGATAATGCAGGCAAACGAAATCGAGAAAGAAAACTTTATTAATCTGTGTGATTAAAATAAGGTTTTTTTTTCAGTCTGCCATTAACCCGTCTACTAAGGGGAAATATCCCCTCTTGGTAGATACCAAGAGGGGATATTTACGGATTAATGGAGGACGGAGATCATTTTCTCTGAAATCATGGAAATAGTGGTTTGTTTGACTTATTACCTTTTTGGTAAAAAGATCCGAAAAGAGAGATAGAGAGAGTCCGAAACGTCCAAGAGAGTCCGTCTCCGTTAAGATTTTCCGAAACCGGCGAGCGTGTATGAAGAGAATTATGAATGTTGAGGAAGCGAGTGAAGTATGCAAGGATAGTGTTCTCTGGCACTCTGTTCTCTCTGCCTACCCTGCAAGGAAAATGGCGTGATGATATGATATGTATGGTAAAAAGATTTATGTATATTCAATCATTAAATTTATAATAATATGTAAAAAAATCGTGTCGAAAAATGGTATTTATTTATTCATCCTCCTACATTGCTTGCCCGAGCAGTCATATAAGGTAATACCTTACACTTCAAAATGTGACTGCCTTTTACTGGACCCTAAAGTCAAGAATCACCTCCAGACATATTTATCCCTTGATCTCACTGATCAGCCAAGCAGTTTGACCACAGTAAGCAAAATTATAGCATTTGCATACAATATAAAAATAATATAATTGCCCGTTACGTTGAATTATAGCTAAATTTAAATCATAATTTCCATTTAAATTTTTGTATTAACAGAAACGGATAAAAGTAACTATTAAATATTTTTTAACAAATCAATAAATATAATTATTATTTATGGTAGCATCCTTCACAGTATATCTATTTGAATCTGTTCTAATTCACTTGAAAATAGTTGACTTTAATCCTTTTGCAATTAGAATCAACTTTCACAACGATCAGATAAAGAAGTTTATCATCTATTTTATAATAACTACCATTCATCAGACTGTTACCAACATCTCCGGGCAGCGAGACTAGGCGGTGTTATTTCTTCATCAGATAATCCTTACCCGTCGGCTACTTGCATAATATTGTCATCACGTTATGTACCGTAGTGCGATAACACAGTAATAGGCAATAGGTCTCAATCAACTGAACGCATTTATCAATCATAAGAATAGGGGGTCTCTTATTTTTGAGGGTAAGAAGACAAATTTTTTAAAATATACATATTTAGTGGTAGGTCCACACTGTTGACAGTTCTCTGTTTAGAGCCGCGGGTCGATCCATCCGGGGTAGTACCACACTCGCAGAAGATCGCCATCTGAGGAGTGGCAATACGCTATTGCGCTTCGTTTGGTAAGCGAGAGAGCCGGTAGCCCAACTGGGTGGGTTTGGGGTTTCTATTGGTAGGCAACGGCTTAGCTATACCCTTGGTATTGCAAAAGTCCATGGATGTCAGTAACACTTACCATCAAGTGTGTTGCTTGCTCGTTTGCCACCGTATGCAATAAAAAAAAAACTATTATATATTAGTATTGCATTAATACTTTGTGGTTGCTACGAATATTAACAGGTCTTACTTTACTCGTGGATGTCGTAAAAGATGACTAAGAGTGATAAACATTGACCTGGGTCAATTTCATCTGATGCCATTTTGTCAACAACCTCATTCCTAAGAAGGGTTGACGTCAAGATGCGAAAGCAAATGATCAGTCATAATGATGAGCCAGAACTATTGCAATACGTACGATCAAAGAATACATATAGAATTTGATGACAATTTCTATGTTTGCTCGTCTTCCCATACACAAAATCTACGTTCAAAATGTTAAACCTTAAATCCATTAAACAATTTAATCAATGATAATATCATCTCATGCGCATTAGATAAGATTTAGATAAGTTTACATTAAGATAAGATTATATTTAGATAAGATGAGATTTATACAAATTCTCATTAGTATGTTCAAATATGGTCACTGTACTAGTAACGGGGGCGTTGTGTTAACCGGTGAGACCGGCCGAATCACTCAACGGGACCAATTTATCGACATCCCATCACTATTGTCTCAATTCTTTCGAACAGTTGGTATTTGATTGAGTCTACCCACGCCCAGTCAAGTGTCTCATTGAAATATAAATTTCAAATATACTGGCATGGTAGTGCTTTGTGTTTTGTGCATAAATTATTATATTTTTAATTATCGGCGGAATAATAGCAGAGAGGTCAATATTCAATCATAAAAATTAATCAAAACTCTTGAAAGTTTTTTTTTGCCAAGAATACAGCTAATAATAAATTTTATTACAAATTGTCTATAATTTGTGCTAAAATCAGTTAATTATTGTTTTCTTTCACTTTTTATTGCTTATCGTGACAAACGAGCGAGCAGCACACCTGATGATAAGAGTAACTGCCGCCTATGGAATTTTGCAATACCAGGCGTACTGCTAGGTTGCTGCTTATCAATGAAAAAACCCAAACCTACCCATGAAGTATGGCTGCCGGCTCTCTTGCCCACCGAACGAAGTACAACAGCGCATTCCCCACTGCCCAGACGTCAATTTCCTGCGGGAGTATGGTACTACCCCGGACGGACCGTATACATATTGCATTTTCACTCATCATTATACTAAGCCACATTAACACGCTCAGAACAACTATTTGTAGATCTCACATCGTCTTACTTGGGAATCGAATACATAACATTAGGCAGAAAAGCTATAGATTTAAAATCACAATAGCAAATAATTATACACTTATACCTTAAAAAGAAAAAGCATCGAATTCAAAAGTCAAATTATACTTTACAAATAATAAATAAACATGAAACATAAAAAAACAATCGTCGAATACATGTATTTAATTAAATACATACGTAGACATTTTATATTCAATCTGTTGGGTCATGAATCGCAATGAACCACACTATTTATGTCCAGTTATCTGAATACACCAATTGGATATATAACTTATAGTCGAATAAAGCCATTAAAAATAGTGATGTTATTATTATCGATAAATCATCGTACTACGTTTTAGTGATACTCGTTGCACGGTGAAATGGAATTCTGTATATCTATTTATATAATTCTATGTGATGATGAAGTAGGAATAAAATCCAGCACTCCATTTCTTGTTCGTGTATATTGTAAAAGACGACTAAGAGGTGATATGCAAATGAAATCGATGCAAGAGAAGAACTTCAATAACTATTAGAATCTCCCTCTCATTGTGGATAAGGCCTAGTAATTAGTCCATCAGCTAAGATGATAAAGATGATGCACTACAGAGAAAGGACTAGATTTGTTTTAAACAAAAGGTATCCCACAAAAGTATAATGATTATCAAAATAGCATGAATCTTCTTGAAAATTAAGAAGACTTTATTAGTTTAATCATACTTACATACCTATAGTTCTCTCATTCGTTCTTCCTACATTATATGGTTCTTTCCTTTTGCTGGAGTATTTTTTGTAACAATTTTGGTCTATCGCTGCATAAGAAAATTCACTTTATTTTTTTATCCATTCACGTCATTACTACACTTTCACTTCCAACTTCAAGTAGATTATATACAATCTACTTTCATCTGTCACTCATATTTTCTTACGTCAGTAGCTGCTAGCAATGTCGACATTAAACGCTTTAAGTAATATCATAAATCACTAGTGCAAGATCTATCGATAAATCACCGCATCAGTGAGACATCGACGCTGTCACATAGACCTGTACTATCGATAAATTCGCAACACTATCGATCGAT
Organism: Lymantria monacha; assembly: GCA_905163515.2. Lineage (NCBI taxonomy): Eukaryota > Metazoa > Arthropoda > Insecta > Lepidoptera > Erebidae > Lymantria > Lymantria monacha. The sequence continues at coordinate 35,783,572 of LR991084.1, read as the reverse complement.
CATTCTGTTCAAATGTCATAATACAGTTTAATTCATTGTCTAGACCAGCTCTAGTCACTAATAGTATAGAATTATTTCTATAGATCTTAGACACGCGATGATAATTCTTAAACGTGACTTGATATTCCACATAATATAAATACTTAAAAGACTGTGTTTCAAATAAGGATGGTTTCATTGTCGTTAAAGCAGGCGTAGTTATATAGACAATATCACAAGAAGAGAAAGAAATTGCGACAACAGAACTCATCTTTTAGTCTAGGTATATTTCGTGTTGCTCAGACAGACATCCTGCCTGTTTCGTACGGGGCGATAAAAGGCAGCTCCATAATTCACATATTCCTTCCTCAACGCAATTAGACTGGTCTTTGGTACGCATTACTTGTTTTAAACTGAATTTAACTTCTCTGGTACAGATGTTATATGCTTAATATATCCCTTAGTCGCCTTTTACGATATCGTCTTTTATGATACCTACGGGCAAGAAAGACGGTTGTGGTTTGTATTCTTGCTCCGTCACCACACGGAAAATAAGGTCATCTTGTAGAGCAAAATAACATGCGACAGGCTCGAATAAGCGAGCAAACGAAATAACAGTGTACAGAACCGTAACATTTAAAGCGCGAGTGACTATCAATCTTCGATTAGTTTTGTTTACTTATTATTATTATTCATTTATTTATTCGAACAAACAAGATCATTCTAAATACAATAAATTATCTAAATATTATCATAAAACAATTAAATTTAAATAAATACAATATCTTAAAAAAATATTGGTTGCCTGTAAAGTCGGTATACGGGCGAAAGTTTTACGTGACAACGACTTTGAGTGGTAAAATAATTTTAATGTGAATATTCATTCGTATAGTAGGAAGAAGGATGAAATAATAGTAACAATTTAAAACATTTATTTATACAAAGAATTATATTTAAAACATTAATTTATACAAAGAATCTCGCACTGAATTTCATATTAACAAAATTTTATTTTTACCTTTACACATACATACGTATTTATATACAAATATACATACAATAACTTGTGGAAGGGACGCGTGCCTCTCACTCGCTCTCATTGTGAGCGCATAACGTGAGCGGAGCGTAACGCAGTTTCTTGAAGTGTCACCCGGCAAACCAATTTATAAGACGTTGTCACGTCAATAAAATCTTAACGTTAGTCCGTACGTGAACCATGCCACAGTGATTCAAGTACTGGCGGTCATAACATTATTACATTCGTATGGTTGCATAGAAACAATCCGCAAGTGCTTCGGCGAACATCCCCGACGCACTACAGAACCGAGGCAGCCCCAACAGCACCCTAAATGCATTGTTGTACTGTATACGCAGTGCACTGTACTGTTCCCGGGAATAATTCACCCACAAACTACACGTATAGAAGGACGTACAAAATGTTCTAAACAGAGTATACGTTACCATATAATAACGTTTATCAGCTTATTAAACTTCATTGTTGTACATAAATATTTTTTTCCAAATAGTACTCATACGCATGTTTCAAAATGACCACCCTTGGTAGACTGGTTGGCGGATTATGTATTATTAGCTCCTCAGCAATCTATAAGGATGATGGAAGAAGTTAATTAAAAAAAATAATAACACTTATCATCATCATCATCTCAACTTATACACCTACCACTGTTAGGCTCGAGCCTCCTCCAGATGGAAGGAGAATTTACCCACTACACCAAGGTGATCAGACATGTTGTGTTGGTATAGGGTTTTGTTTCGCGTTTTACTTCTGTTGCATAGATGTTATATGCGTTTTATATTCTTTAGTCGTCTCTTACGATCACCAACGGGTAAGATAGGGGGTGGTGAATTGTAAACTTACTCCGTCATCACGCGGACGTAATAACAACCTAGACAAAAGCTATCAAATATTATAAATCCACACAGGAAACAAAATCATTCTAGCTTGAGTTATCTTTCGTATAATGAAAGATATTTCAAAACCTATTAAAATATCCAATTAAAGCGGAAACCTTGCGAGGACATATGTATATACACACGTAATGACAATTTTAATATTTTAAATTATTACAATAAACTATAACCGGATCGAAACGTAACCGCTACTGAGAAGATCCGGCAAGCGGATTTGTCTATTTATTATTATTTCTTCACTGACTTTTTTTTAACAAAAATAGTACAGTATTGTTTCTGATGTTTACGCAAGTGTTACATATTTGAAATAAAACTACTTTTACGGATTCTATCGCGTTTGTATTTGATTTTTAATTTCTCGACGTTTCGAACACTTTACAGTGATCATGGTCATAGAAGGACTAAGGTGTCTTACGTCCTAAAATCATCGTTATTACAGAATTCTATATATATATAATCATTTTCTTTTTGTACTGGCAATGAATTTGTATCAAAATATGGGTCAAACTGTTAATAACTGATTCTGTAGCGGGTAGATATAAATTTCTGTAATAACGATGACTTTTGGACGTAAGACACCTCAGTCCTCTTTTGACCATGATCACTGTAAAATATTTGAAACGTAGAGAAATTAAAAATCAAATACAAACGCGATAGAATCCGTAAAAGTAGTTTTATTTCAAATAGTACAGTATGTTTATTAAGAATTAGCTCTAGTGTGATGCCCTTCGAACCGAGTTATAATGTAAAATTTAAATACAATGTAAATGACTATGGTTGGACCAGATCCCACAAGCAGCATCCGATCACGAGACATAGTTAAGTCGGTGTTTTCTTTGTACCGCCAGCGGAAACAAAGTACAGTAATATTAAACAAAGCTTGTTTCATGACGGCTCAATCGTATAGCGATTGTGAACATACTGTATTATTATACAGGCTGTAGGCGATAGATGCGGTCGTTCAGCGCGCTCTGTGAACCGTGACCCCAGTTCCAGCTAAGGAATTAAGACACAGTGTAGAATATGCAGTTGGGCAATTCTTATTTTTTCGTATATACCAATACTTATTATAATGCTGTAAAATTTGTTTGCAGGCGGCAATCTTGGATTAAAAAAAAAGATTATATTAGATAACCTGTTTATTGAAAAAAGGTTATATACTTCCCACTGTTGGGGCTCCTCCATGATGGGGATTGAGATAAACAACGCTGATCAGACAAGTGGTCGTATGATTTTATTTCGAGTTTTTTAACTTTTGCAGTGATATTGCTTGCGTCCCTTAATCGTCCATTAAAATCTTCACGAGTTAAATAGGGGGTGGTAAATTGTATTCTTAAACCATCTTCCCATAGTCATCACATAACCTATAACCTTTATGGAATACCCAATATTCTTTTCCTGTACTTCTTAAATCGTAAATGGTGTGTGGTGGCGGTCACCACTATCACTAACTCTTACAATGCTCGTGGGTGTTGTAAAAGACTTCTAAGAAGCTTTATACCGATCTGTGCCAACTTTATCCGTACTCCCAAGAAGGGTTGATATCATGTAGGTGGCTGATCATGAAACTATTGCCAAAATTGTTTGCTGTATATGTAAGCTTATTGCATAATTGAGATAAGAACGGGATGATGATAATGATGATGATGATGATGAATCATAAAAAAAATAAATTTGTAATCCGACAGAATTAGGCTTTATGTTGAAAGATCAGTCAATCAATTCAAACAGTTATATTTGTACGTAGTGATTAATGAGTACGCATCGTATTTAGACGTGTCATCCAACCCATTCCGTCACGGCTGTCACCCACAAATTGGGGGGACATAAATAATTGTTTTATTTCGTGTGGATTTCGACAGGTCCGTTACGCATCATAGGAGACCGACGTATACAATCGTTCGTATTGTGTTATACGATAATTGTTTTTAAACGACTTACGTTTATTAGTTTGATGTCCGGAATACATTAATCTGCTTAAATGGATAATACACGAATGGAGGTACTTGAAAGTATTATTTTGGAAAGTCGCACCGTTATTCGTAAATGAATATTATTTTTTAATTTTGATTTTGTTAAATTTTACATTTCGGAAGCTCTTGTACATCCATTATTAAACAAGAGCTCTTTAATGACAGGGAGTTTGGCCTTTTTTCTTTCTTTTTGTGTGTCTTAGTTGTTAGCCTCAGATGGCTATGACAACTTTACCCGGACTGTGGGTGAGCGCTGAGGGCTCTCAACCCGTAAAAGTTAAGCGACCGTTCCCAAAGGCACCCACTGTGGGGTACGACCTCGGCTCGGGGGGTCGCTGGTCAAGTGGGTTCTCCCACGTTTAGGATTTGAACGCGACACGACTTCCGACCTCGACGGCGAGGACGGAATCGTGGATAATTATTTGTCAGGGCCGCGCGGCCTGTGTATGCCTCCGTTTGGGCGAGCGTAACAATGTCGTCGGGTTCGGGAGTTTGGCCTATTATTCCATACTTATATGAAGGATTACCATCTATCCATTTATCGAAGTTTGCTTTTGAACATATGCCATCTCAAGGGAATAATACCGGGACGTCAGTATCTGTTAGGTAGTCCAGCTGGAGTGGCCTCGGTTTGTGTTCGGACCGTGGAGGCCTTCTGGCTGATGGCACGGAGTCCTCTCCTTCCGATTGCTGAAGGTTTAGACGGGGCATGTTTATTTCGACAAGTACTTGTAGACTATCGCGAGAAGGGAGAGTACGCCGTCCTGTAACCACTGCGATTGTGACGAGGATACACAGCACTGCCGACATGGCGCTACCGATCTTCGCTAAGACGATCCTCGACAGCGTCAGGAACTGAAAGGCAGTTGCCACCTTCTGCGAAGTAGTGGTCTTACAGATGTAGGTGGTAGAATGGATCAGGGAGAAAAGGAAGGTTCTCTATTATGACACACTTCGCTAACGGTACGTCAGGCAGCACACGCCTGAGTACCTGCTACTGGTGCTGCTGTAGCTGAAGTCACGGCTGGACAGATCGGGGATCAGTTCATCACCTGCAGAGAGGATGACTACATGATGGCCACGCCTAGATAACACTGTTGTTAACGAAGCGTCGACGTGGATATTTACCCGAAAGGTTAAAAGGCTGTTCACCCAGGTCAAGGAATCGGTGCCAATGGCCTGTACAAAACCGACAGGCAATGAATACGATGTCAGAACGGGCGACTTGTGTCCATACCTTGTCCATGCCTTCCACGAAAAAAGAGGGATATTGCTGTATTAGTTACGCTTCGCAAATGGCTTAAACATCGTAGTTGGTGCTGTAAATTTTCTAAGTGATTCCTGTAACTTATTCTGCTGATAATTTCCCAATCAGATTTTACATACACAACATAAGTTGAACTCTATTTCCTTATAAATTATAGAGCGCCTAATTATTTCTATCATTAATCATTCTAATAATATTTCTCATCATAACGTCCTAATATGTATTAAAAAAAATACAAATACAAATGACCACCGAATATTAATGAAGAAACAATTACCGAACTTATTCAACCGCCTCTTTTACACTGTGGCTATCTTATTTCTTCTATAATTACATAACAAAGCGCGTTGATGGTAAGATAAGGCGGAAAAAAATGAGCTTTTTGACAGCAGGACCCGAGCAGTCATGACGTGATGGTATGACGTATCCTGACACGCACAAATATACAGAGAGCAATGACCTGCCTCTAAGATAACATAGATGTTACGAATTTTTTGCGTTTTTGTGTGGTTTAGGTTGATATTTGACGTTTACGTGTGTATTATACATAAAAAATAACGCCTTGAAACTTCAGAGAGGAGAACTCTCCAAAGACCATGAGTTTTAACAAGAGTATTTTAATATAAGGAAAGAATTTCACCAGATCATTATGAAATTAAAGTGGGACTTTTCGGTGTGAATCTCTTTACAAACAAAACAAAATTTTGCAAATCAATCTACTTACAACGTATGAGACCAGAAAAAAATCTGAACATCTAAGTTGAGAATTCCTTTTTTGAAGTTATTTAAAAAGTATTCGACATCACGACTATGAAAAAAAAAATAAACTCCGTAAAAACAGTTTTGAAATGAAATACATTTTACGTATTTCATCACGAAATATTACCGGAAGAAATGGATGCAATGGGAATATTGTTGGTGAATGAATAATAAAACGTAACGACCAAACCGTTTTTTTTTAATTACTACTGTATAATTAAAAGATTTTCATCTATAAAATAAATCAATAACTGAATCATCATTAAAACCTAAATAATCACGCTATTTTTCTAATGATGCATACGATTGCCGACTGTGCAATCTCAGGTTCAAATACTAGATTAGACAAATCTCGCCGCACAACCAAGTGCCCAGTCACAACCTAATGCAATCATTCTTACTGCAGATGATGAACTGACTCTCACTGAGAACCAATAAAATACTAGAAACGTATATCTATTCTCTCTATAATACTTATCTATATATAAATACTTATTTGTAGTGTGTAGAAAACGAACCCACACTCAATGTCGACACGTGGGCAGCCAACATTGCTTAAATTAGCCATATAACTTGTACAAAAAGTAGAGCATGTTTATCTAGGACCCTTATCTCAGTCTCGCCTCGTTTAACCCACATGTATGTTATTTTACTAGGTAGAAGCGTGCCCACTGATTTAAATAAATATTTATATAATAGGCAACGGAAAAATCTTTTTGCATATAGTCTGTATAAAGTTTTACTAAAATCTTTTTGGCTGTACTTACTTGTATCTGGCTAATTTTAATGCCATTAAAAAATTAAAATCAAATACAAACGCGATGGAATCCGTAAAAGTAGTTTTATTTCAAACCATTAAAAAAGTTACATTTCATAAAAAGAAAGAATTTAGTAAAATGTGGTTTCCCGCCGTATTTCATTTATTTTTTTTCTGTCAAAATGAGTGAATCTAATGAAGAAATTCGATACATTTTAAAATTGTATTAAAGAGTATCAGGTTAACATTAAGAGAGGACTGCCAAAATTACTTGTCGCGTTTTTTTAATCATAAGTCCCAAAATTTCTATAGATCAGAGTACAGGATCATGATGAACTACAAGATGGCAGACAGTCATCGAAGAAAATGGCACAATATATATTTTAATTAAATGTAAATAAAATTTTGAAAATGTCTTGAATTTTCATATAGAATGTTTTTTTTTTATGGCTAATGATGGCAAACGAGCAAGCAGCACACCAGATGGTAAGTGTCACTGTCGCCCATGGACCTTTGCAATACTAAGGGTATAACTAGGCCGCTGCCTACCAATATAAACCTCAAACCTACGCAATTGGGCTTCCGGCTCTCTCGCTCACAGAACGAAGCGCAATAGCACATTGCTATTACTCATACGTCGATCATCTACGAGAGTGTGGTACTACCCCGGACGGACCGGCCCGCGGCGGTAGACAGAGAACTGTCAGCAGCGTGGTCCTACCACTATTAAAAGCGAGCTTATTATATACTCTTGATATACACCTATAATATATAATTCTTCTTCTTCTTTTTATGTTTTGGCAATCAGCTACTTATACGAGCCATTGTTGCCAGTGTCGAGTTATAATTATCTTCACGTTCTTAGTCTCTTCTGGTTAGTCATTGTCTGTCAGTAAGTCAAATTATCCTCATTAACAGTGTTATGGCTACATTGTTAATGGTATCTTGTGGGAATTTTGATGGAAAACGAAAACGTTGTAAAGCACTTTTATATGATATTCACTACATCCCAGTAGTTCTGTCACATCACATTACATAAAATGCCATTAAAATTATCTAATATAAGACGTTAAAACACTAAGATATCGAATATAATACAAGAGCACCACATGACGTTTTAGATTCCCGCCAAAAGTCCCTATATATAATTCTTCTGACCTGCTATGTAGTGAGGTTACTACTACTAACCCTTACTTTGCTCCAACCAACTTCATCTGATGCTGTCTAGTCAACATTCCCGAGGAGGGTTGACGTCAGACAGACGGCCGATCATAAAACCAACCAATAATTTCTACAATATGTATATACGGTGTAAACAGAGTAGGAGCGTACATATTGCGACGACAACAAGTGATAGGGATATGAGCTGGATGATCATGACTTAATTCGCCTGGCCAGAGTGCTATATTAGGTCAATTTTCCTTCTATTTTAGAGGAGTTTTGAGCCAAGCAGAGGGACGTGAAATGAAATTTCACCGGTGTGTTTAAGTACTACCTGAAAGCAATACACAAAGTGGTAATAAACTTTATAGCAAAGAATTAATTCGTTTTAAAATTAATTGCTTGGTCTAAAGAACTAGTTTATTTAACTGCAGAATTATTTTAATTAAGCATACGTAATTATTAGTGTTAATATTATCAACTCCGACCATTTATAATTAAATATTTTGCTTATGTCGACGAATATTTGCACTAATGAACTAATAATAACTTTATGGATGTGAATGTGGTTATAGAAATAGTACGATGGACAGATAATAAAGATAGACTGGTATTCGAAGACTCAAAGAAGGTAACACGTGTGAACGTGCCCACATAATCTAGAAGAGAAGAGCTTGTTTGGAAGCTGTTTATTTAGGTAATATTTTTCTTTTTAATTTATGGCTCTTATGGGCAGGCTATAGTCAGTCGACCTTACTGCCTTCTCTGCCGTATTAATTTTCTTCATATCTTATTTATCACTTCTTCAAATTGTAATTAGTCCTTGATCACCGTCCGTCATTAACTCAGTCGTTACCATTAATTCGACGCTGATAACCAAATTAATAGTTTCGTTGGGAATTTTGGGAAAACACGTAAACCACTATTACACCATATTCGCTACACTTTAGCACTTTAACTGTACCATATTCCATAAAATACCAGCAAAATTATTCAATATAACACTAGAAAACACGTTTTTTTTTCTTCGCAAAGTGGACCATGGATGTGGTCGCGCCCCGGTAAATCGGTCCAGGGGACAGAAGAGGCGGCGCGCAACCCCATGGACCCACCCTGCGCACACCTCTCTTCGCCGTGCGAGCGGGCCACCAGTACCCGATCTTTGTCTTCGGTAGCCAACACTAGAAAACACTAAAGAAATGAATATAATACCTACAAGAGCGTGATAGGTGATAATAATGTATTGGTCTGTTTTTTTAAACCTTCGTCCAAGTTTTTTTTTAGAGTTTATGGCTTGGCTAATCGTCCGCCAGTAAGTCATATCATCGCCTTCAACAGGGTCATCGCCACACTGTTAAAAGTATCTTTTTGGGATTTTAGTAGAATACGAAAACGTATGTAAGGCACTGTTATATCATATTCACTACACTTCAGTACTTCCTGCGCATCACATTACATAAAATGTCATCAAAATGATTTAATATGACACGTTAAAACACTAAGATAATGAATATAATACAAGAACACCACATGACCCTTTTCCTTTCCCGCTAAAACTACCTTCCTTCAATTAAAAATCATGTGATATCCCGGTTAAATATAACTTTCCCTTTTAGACTAAATATATTAAAAAAATCACTACCATAAAAAGAGTATAATATCTTCTGAGGGGTTGATTTTCATAATAATCTTTTTTAATCAGTCTACTTCACAAAATGAAGAGGATGTTTAGTAGTAATCTTCATAATTTTGAGATCAAACTTTTTTTATAAGAAAGAAAAACTTCTGTTATGGTATGCGGCCAGATCGTAGTTAAAATGCTATCACTGAAGTTGTGGTAGGACCACGCTGTTGACAGTTTCCTGTCTACAGCCGCGGGCCGGTCCGTCCGGGGTAGTACCACACTCTCGCAGAAAATCAACGTACGAACAATGGCAAGTATTGTTGTGCTTTGAGCAAGAGAGCCGGCAGCTTAACCTCCTGGGTGGGTTCGGGGTTTGATTGACAGGTAGCGGCCTAGTGGTAACATTGGTATTGCAAAAGTTTGCCACCATAAGTATAAGAAAAAGTTACTCTAGTCAAAGAATAGTCCATGGCTGCTTTTAAGGTGATCAGTTAATCGCATAGAAAATTTATATCTACGTTGATAGAACTATCTATCTATCTATCTAATTACCTATGTAAATGTTGTTCAATATCAACTGAGACATTTCAGTATCGCCCCCAAACGACAGCCGATAGTATCTATGTGAGTAACTGCCCTCAATACCTACAATTACCGACTATAACTTCAATACTTAACGAGCTGAATATTTGCCCTTTGTGTTATTTGAAATAGAACTATTTTTAAGGATTCTATCGTGTTTGTATTTGATTTTCAATTACCCGTCGTTTAATAATCAAATAACGCGATAGAATCCGTAAAAATAGTTATATTTCAAATGTGTAAGTGCAGGGTATTTTCTTTTAAAATATAAAAAGAAAAAAATAGTCCTTTCTTAAAATGTTTCACTTTAAGAAATAATTAAGATAATCAAAATTGTATTGGCGCTGGATCTTTTTTTAAATCTACCAGAGGTCACTAGCCCACATACAGAGTAACTATTGTCAGTATTATTATGAAATCCAAACGTGAAACATTTCACGTAGGGTCCAGACTATACGGCGTGTCGGCCATTGTCATTTATACACTGTTACAAATTAAAATAGTGGGTCAATGTTTTGTAACTTGAACACATTACTAATATTTACGCAATAATCTATTAACTTCTATTATCTGACATTTGGGTCACCAATATGTCCGATAAATAAATGTCTTTACTATAAGGCCACGTGGAATCTATGCCTAGGGACCCCGCTCCGAAGAAACGCTATTTCCTTATGGTAATGGAGTTAGAATACAATTAACCACCCCCTATATTACCTGTTGGCGATAGTAAGAGACGACTAAGGGATATAAAATGCATATAACATAGGTTCGACAAGGAAAACTCGAAACAAAACCTCTCTACCAACATGTCTGACCAGCGTGGTATAGTAGGTCAATTAACCTCACATTGTGGAGGAGGCTCCAGCCCAACAGTGGGACGTATATGAGCCGAGCTGGTGAGATGATAAGAGATGATTTGCAATAGTACAGCTTATAAAATTTATGTAAATAACACATTACAGTGATCATGGTCCCGGGAGGACGGTCCTCCCGTGACCATGATCACTCCTCCTCCGATACAATCCGTAAAAATAGTTTTATCTCACGTTGGTGTAAGTGGCAGCACGATTGGAACGAATTTCCAATAGGTGTGTGTTCTAGTCCCACGTGTGACAATCATTTTTCGCTCGTAATCAAGTTTTTATAAATAATCCTAATATTGCTCTTGGGTGTCTTAAAGATGATTAAGTATACATCATGAAAGAATGACATGTGGAAAGAATGCCGAACGAACGTCTGGTTAAGAAGATATACAATGCGAAAGTAGAAGGATGTAGGTACCGGGGGAGATCGAGACTCATCTACCTAGACCAGATTGTTCACGTATAGAAGGAAAGTGAAGTCAAGAGTCTCCGAAACCGGTGAGCGTGTATGAAGAGACTTATGAATGTTGAGGAAGCGAGTGAAGTATGCAAGGATAAAGTTCTCTGGCACTCTGTTCTCTCTGCCTACCCTTTTTTTTTTTTTTTTTTATGAAGTATGCAAGGATAAAGTTCTCTGGCACTCTGTTCCCTCTGCCTACCCTGCAAGGGATATGACGTGATGATATGTATGTGTGTAATATATATACATCAATCTAGGCTAACTCCATTTGATACCGTGTGGTTAACAATTACATTCCCATGAGCGTTTGGCGTTTGACAGACGGCCGGTTATAAAAGTATTGCCAATAACGTTTGCAATATCCAAGATAGAAGTAGAGTACACATTGTGTCGACCTCAAGTAATTGGGAATAGAAGCAAGACTATGATAGGCTGTTGTAAATAACTTTATACCAATATCGAATTAGATTCGATTCAATATCAACTGCACAGACAGCGTAGTAGTTAAGATACCGAGCTCCCCTGCCAGTGCAGTAGGTTCGATTCCTACGCAAGACAATACTTTGTGTGATCCACGATCCATTGTTCTGAATCTCGGTGTAATTTGTCTGTGTTAATTGTATGTCTGTAAAGTCACCCGCAATACAAGGATTATTTCCTTAGTGGAAGGGTGATGTTACAAAAAAATATATATAACGTATATTTTTATACACGTGAAGTTGTTTTCCAAAACATCTATAGGCATATTACTGCTAAAGCAATTACAATTTAAATTAATTGCATTTAAAATATAATTAAAACAAAATGGCGAGAACAAATTGGCCACAATTAATTTGGGTATGGTCAATTTGTGAGGAATTCGTCGATGGCAACATCGGCGTTCGGTCGCATCGGCTCGCGTAATAAACGCGAAATGCTAAATATGGCGGTCGTTTGAGAACAGGGTTGCCAGGAATTTAATTGCAAAAAAAGATTTTGCATCATATTATTAATAATGGCGCGTTCCACTAAGCGTTCGTAATACTCAAAATACATCTTCAGCCGTTCCAAATGACGAACATCGTTGTAGTCGTGACGAAAACGACACTATCTCTTTATTATTTGCCGTTTCGTTTACAAAGATAGATCTGCAACACACTATTCTATCTGCACTACACTATTCCAATCGCGATACCGATTGCAACGCTCGCAAGCAAGTTGAATGGTAAAAATTACGGTCGTGAGCGGGAATATTGTGAGCACTTAAGAACGTAGCATATCCATCAGTCTATCAACTTATAAACCTTCACTGTTAGACAAACATTACGTTCCACTAAGCGCTCTCACATCCACGGCCACGGTTTTTCCTGTTCCGAGTTACAATAGTTATTATAATTGAAATGGAATGAAATGAAATGGCGCATTGATTGAACCTGGTTATATTGAGTGTTGTGAACGTTTTCCGTGTGATGACGGAGTAAGAATACAATTCACCACCCCTTCATCTTACCCGTGGGTGATCGTACGAGACGACTAAGAGATATAAAACGCATTAATATCTATATGAGCGAAGGAAAACTCGAAACAAAACCCTACCCCAACACGTCTGACAAGATTCGTAAATATAATTTTACATCTTACCCGGTTTTAGAGGAAAGTAAGCTGTTAAGTATTGTAATCTTAACCTGTCACTATAAAGGTTTAATAAGTATACATATTAAGCAACTAGATGTTAAGTTGTCGGCGATGGTTTTATTACTTAAAAACAGTATAGTACTATTCGTTTAGTATGATTCCTTTGAGGTAAGAGTAAATCATCATCTCAGCTCATATACGTCCCACTGCTGAGTTCAAACCTTCTCCAAGATAGGAGTGATATTGACATCGATCAGTTGTATTTATATACCATTATATTTTGAAGGATTAGGCTTATTAAAAAAAAACAATTGCCTCTTCTCTCATATTATGTCTTAATAGTCTGTATTACGACTCTTGTCTAATATTGGTTTATATACAGGGTGGAAGCGGACCGCTCCCGAAAACAAAGACAGGTGACCCTACTAGTCCTATTTGTAATGATAGGCTAGAAAATAAATCGATTCTGATGAAAAAAAAATTTTTTCAAAAAGAATTTTAAGTTTTTTTCACATTCCATCGTACTAGGACAGTACCATGTAACGATAATGCCATAAAAAATACGTCACTTTACTCAGATGAGAAAATACGCAATCTATTCAAAACTCACGATCATATGTTCAAGAGCTCAACGACCCCGCGTGGTGAAAAAAAAATTTTTTTCATCCGAATCGATTTTTTTCTCTAGCTTATCATTACAAGTAGGACTAGTAGAGTTCCCTGTCTTTGTTTTCGGGAGCGGTCCACTTCCGCCCCTATATAGCCCGAAACCAAAAATAAACAAGTTAGGAGAAAAATAAGGTGTATTCTGTTTTTCTTTTTAAATAGATTTTTCTGTTCTTATAAAAATATTCTTTAGCTAATAAATATTTTTTATGTGTGGTGACGCAGTAAGAATACAATTCACCACCCCCTATCTTACCCGTGGGTGATCGTAAGAGACGACTATCGGATATAAAACGTATATAACATCCATGCAAGAGATGGAAAACTTGAAACAAAACCCTATACCAACACGTCTTACCAGCGTGGTATAGTAGGTCAATTTACCTCCCATTACGCAGGAGGCACGAGCCCAACAGTGAGACTAGACTCGACGAGATATATGATCAGCTCATATAATGATGAAATATTTTTGAAAGATGATGATGATGAAATATTTTTTAGCTAATATTTTTTCATGTGACAACCCTATATTATTTGAAGGCAGCACAGGTGGGAATTTCATACATGTTTCACAGTTACAGAGTCGGTCGAATTGTTCTAACGGCCCCCGGGTGACTCACACCTTTAGAATAATTACACAATATGTTATGTGTTTTATTGGCAGCAAAAGCTTTGTTCACGACCAACACTCACCTGATAACAATATTTATGGTTAAAATAAAATAAATTGATTTTATATTTAATAAATAAAAATAAATTAAATTGATTTTTTTTTTAAGTTTTAAATATTTTTGTTTTGTTCGTTTGTTTTATTTTTTTTTATCGCGGGTTTGATTCCTACGCAATATAATTGTTTGTTTTATCTACAAATTATTATAGTGTAATATGTGTACGTTTATTGTATATGTGTATGTAAAGTGCCCCTGTAATACCATAATTAATTCTTTAATTGTAGGGTGTTGTCATAAAAAAAAGTTCAGGTATTAAATGTTTGAGTCGAATGGTCTGCTAAAGTAATTATACTTTAGTAGACCATTCGACTTAAACATTCTCAACGTATTTATTAATATACGTTGTCGGTGGTAGGTCATATTATCACCCTGAAAAGCCTGTAGAAATATGTTATAATTAACTTGTAGGAACTATAAAAAAGCCTTAATTACTTTTCTTGATTTAAAATTAAAAATTTAATATTTCACGTTGAACTGAACGGAGAAACAAATTTAGAGGAGGCCCCATCAACCCACGTCTATTGGATATCCGTTTTAACTCTTTCAACATTTAAAGTTACATGGTATGGTACATTTGGTAGCAGAAATTAATATTCCATTTGCACTTATTACGTTTTATCAAACTACCCTTCGGAAATGTTCCGATTTTGTTTACCTAATTTTAGCTGGAGTTATACTAAGCGATGATAGGACTCAAAACTCGATTTAATTTTACAAATAAGTTTAAAGAAAACCGCGCTAGATATTGTACTTACGTATATATAATACGTCAGTTACACAGATTTTGTTGTGTCGTAGCGGCTACGAATACTACCAATTCATAATCTACACGTGAATACCATAAAACACGACTAAGAGCTTTGACCTGGATCAAATCTAACTGATGCCGTTTGGTCAACAATTATCTTCTTAATGAGTGTTAATGTCAGAGAGGCGGCCGGTCATAAAACTATTGCCAATAGCTCTTGCAGTATATACGACGGAAGAGGTATACATATTGAGTCAACACCAAATACATAATTGGAATAAGAGCAGGTGAATGATAAGTTATAGTAACACCCGTGAGGGTAAACCGCCGGGCGGGCCACCGGAGACAAAGACCGGGTACCGGTGGCCCACTCGCACGGCGTAGAGAGGTACATGTAGGGCGGGTCTATGGGGTCGCGCGCTGCTTCTTCTGTCGCCCCGGGCGGATTTAGCGGGGTGTGACCACTCCATATCCTGCCGCTAAATAAAAGTTGTAGTTACAGAGAAGATACTCCATTCGATAGTCCACCAATACTCAGATATCAGTGACTGATATCGACTTGTTATAAGAACAACTAAATTTGATAAAGAACAACTCTACCTTTAGTTGTTCATATATAAAAAAAAAAAAAAAAGTTCCGATATACCAAATCAGGTGCATATTGACCGCTAGTTCCTCGAAATGGCCCCCAACATGGGACACATTATATGCCCCAATTGAATACATCTTATGCAAACATTTTGTGCAAATGAAACACAGATATTGTCCAGTAGTGACCTGTATATTTTTTGTTTTAATTAAATACCAATTATTTTGCTCGGTACAGATATAACGGTTCAAACTTATCGGTATGTTTTTTTATTAAAGAGACAGGTTTCACATTTGGGATTTTATCTTTGTGAAACACCTGTTTTAATGCTGCCAACATAATCCATTCTTTTATAAATATATTTATTAAAGATATCATCCTATACTTTTTTTGCGGTGGGCTATGGACCTGATCGCGCCCAGCCAAACCGGTCTGGTGTGACGGAAGAGTCAGCGCGCAACCCCATAGACCCACCCTGCAAACACCTCTCTTCGCCGTGCGAGCGGGCCACCGGTACCCGATCTTTATCATCCGTGGCCGGCCCGGCGGTTTACCCTCGCGGGTTCCTCTCGTGTCGACGTATCACCCGACACTGAGGAAATAAATCTTTAGGTCAATTTGTTATATACAATCGAGACTGAGCTGTGTGGTAGCGACTATGAATACTACCAACCCTTACTATGCTCGTGGATGTAGTAAAAGACGACTAAGAGCCTTATAACGACCTGGGCCAACTCATTCTGATGCCGTTTGGTCAACAATTACATCCCCAAGGAGGGTTAACGTCAGGCAGGCGGCCGATCATAAAACTATTGCCAATAACTTTTGCAATATGTATTATGAAAGAATAGTATATATTGTATCAACCCCAAGTAATTGGGATAAGAGTAGGAGAATGATGAATGTCATGAAATCTTTTATAGTATAAAATACATTCTGTATTTTATACTATAAAAGAAAAATCCAAAGAGGTATATTAGAGTTATTGTAAAATCAAAATACTACAGATATCTCGAGTTTGTATCTATACTTCTGATTTACTCGTATGTTAAATTGCTAATTCTCGTTCGTTTTAATGTTAAATGAAACGATTTAAAAATAGTTATATATATCTCATGATTTCTGATATTTACACGAGTATTACACATTTGAAATAAAACTATTTTTACGGATTCATATCGCGTTTGTATTTGATTTTTAATTTCTCGATGTTTCGAACACTTTGCAGCTTTCATGGTCACAGGAGGACAGGACTTATATATCGGAGTAATTTTATTCATTTTACAGTCAATATATCCAGTTGCAATAAATAAATATGATGGGCTGTCCCTTAAAACTATTTTCAAGAAGATCCTATCACCAATAGCAGAATATTAATGCAAAGACTTCAGCTAAATATAGTTTTTCATTTTGTCCTCATTCTAAAAGCCGAATGCCGCCAAATATGTGTTGAACCACCAAATTAATACAGATTAACTAAATGATATCCATTTTTAAACAAAACAAATCCTGTCATAAATATATTTTATGATTTTCAAAACAACCTGAAAATATACGTGAAATAAAATAAAATTATCCAAAAATATCATGATCATTATTTATCAGAGTTGTTTAATAAAATAAATCCTTGAAGTCATCAACATAGATCACAGTGCGGATAATCGGCTATCACGCCCAACACTAATATGAACACGCTTTAACTATTAGTATAATTTGGGGTAAATGAGGCGTAAGGATGTGTATAATATGATTATAAATATCCGAATATTCGGATATTTATGTTATTATCTGTTTTTATTTTATTATGACCTAGCGACCTGCCCTCACTCTGCTTTAATCCCGCGGTTTAAATATTTGATCACTTTTAAGATATTTATTTTGATAATATGTTTTAAATGGCATTTTTTTATCTATATTAAATGCACTACGTACTTAATGTATTTCACTGGATAAGAAATAATTCTTAGGAGGTAGATACATATATTGGCCACGGATGTCAAGGAAGCGGTACCAGTAGCTGGCCCAATAGCGATAGGGAGGGAATACTGTGGGTTATGGGGCCACGGGTCGCCCTTCCGTCGCCTTGGACGAGGAGGACGACGTGTGACCAGATCATACCCTAACAAAAAAAAAAGGAGGTAGATATATACAATCGCAAACTTGTTTGTAGATTAATTTATGGTATACAGTTTAATAGTACATTATTTTGATCCATCTCGTAAAGTTTACTGTTTGCTATATATGCTCACAAAATGGTTTTAAGACATCAAACTGAATCAAACTGAAATCTCTATAGTCGTGTATTATACATCAACATCATCATGTGTATCATTGTCGCAATACAGTATTCTATATATAAAATAAGAAATACTTAAAGATAAAACAAAAATCAACATAATGACTTCTAATGTTTACGCGAGTATTACACATTTGAAATAAAACTACTTTTACGGATTCGATCGCGTTTGTATTTGATTTTTAATTTCCCGACGTTTACAGTGATCATGACATTTTACAGCGATCATGGTCACGGGAGGACTGTGACAGTCTTCCCGTGACCATGATCATGTCCATAATCACTGTAAAGTGTTCGAAACATCGGAAAATTAAAAATCAAATACAAACGCGATAGAATCCATAAAAGTAGTTTTATTTCAAAAATCAACATTAAAAAGCTAAACTTGTAAATAAAATTCCAACCAGCTTACACGATTAGGTACGTAAACAATATTAGTCTCATACATTTATTAAATGCAAAGAAACATAGACACTATTTATTGTAACTGGCATGGCATAATAATTATTAAGATAACGACTATTAACTTAAGATATATGTTTGTTTCTACGAAAATATATGCCTCAACCTCGTTAGAAAGAACTCTTCTAAAAAGGTTATGAGGTTTATGGTAGATTTATTTATTACATTTGTAACTGTGATTAACAACGTTTTTTATTCGGATATGAAAGATTCTCATCTTTTATAATATGATACACCATACCTATAGTGAAATCTGATAAATACTATCTCTTTTTCGAAGGTATTCTAATACAGCGCCATCTTTAATTAAATGAAATACTATTAAAATTTAATTCGTCGATCATGTTTTCGGATACAAAAATATCCGCATATTACATCACTATCAGCAGCTACGTATAACATATCATCACGATAGGTCCGTTAGGGCGTGGGCACGTGTATCAGTGCAGGCACTAATTCCCTGACCTTTTAGTTCACCAAACCGTCACTTACGTACCGCCAGCCATTAATTTCAATTTTTGCAACGTTGTAAATTTACATCATGTGTATTATTATATTATTTCTTAAATAAAATGTATAAAGGTCAATTGTATAATTTAATAAATTCATAAAAAATGAGATATGATTATATACAATTTAAGTAATTTTGTTAATAATACTGGATCTGTGTGTGGTATTTCGTTCATCGTTTTAGCTCGTATACACTCCTCCTCTAGGTTCGAATCTACTTTTTTTTGCTATAAACGACCAAGCAGCACATCTAATGGTAAGTGTTACTACCGCTCATGGATCTTTGCAATATTAACCGTAAAGCCGTTGCCTACCGACTCAAACTCACTCAGAAATTTAGGCGAGTTCCGGCTCCCTCGTTCACCTAATAAAGCACAATAGCATATTGCCACTGCTCATACTTAGAGCTTTTACAAGAGTGTAGTACTACCCCGGACGAATCGGCCCGCGGCTGTAGAGAGAAAACGGTCAATAGTATGGGCACTAGAAGAAATATTATACATAATATCTAAAATCGGAGGCCACTTCTACAATGGGAGGAAAACTGATCTACTATATCAGGTGTGGCCAACTTTTGTGCACATAATGATCTACTTTTTATTTTAAAATTGTGTCGCGATCGACCTATTTCTTAGGTAAGAAGGGGGACGTTTATGCAATGTGCTTTTATACCGACGTGCACTCTTGCGTGTTCCATGATTTATGGATAAATAAGCAACATACATGAATATTTATTTAATTGGTTAATAAACTTATGTCCAAGGGAATTAAAACAACACGAGTAATTATTAATAATATTTATTCATTCAAAGTTTTTTCATTCAAATTTTGTTGAGGAAGCGAGTGAAGTGTGCAAGGATAGATCTCTCTGGCACTCTGTTCTCTCTGCCTACCCTGCAAGGGATATAGCGTGATGATATGTATGTATGTATGTTTATTCATTCAAACTGTTTAAATTTAAATTAATGGGAATGGAACTTGCGAGTGATCGACCAAAATTGGTCGATCTTCGATGTCGACTTGTTGGCCACTCCTGCACTATATATCACGCTGATCAGACGGATTGGCATAGTTTTATTTCATGTTTTCATTAGCTTACATAAAGGTTATAGATATATCCCTATCCTGTAGTCGTTTTTTAAGACACCCAAGGGCAAATTTCGTTGAAGAATAGTTATATTGCAAATTTTAAGTTGGTCATTCTCATCCTATGGGAGAAAAAGATACACTACGCGTTAGATGTTCGTGAGATTCGTAATAAACAGCTAATTAATGAATCTTCAACAGAATGGGCATCAGTGCTTTCTTGGGATAATTTTAAACTGTAAACATTATGGTAGTGATTTTATCATTATTTCTTCTTAAGGAAGTCTATGTTCTTATCAGAATGATGTTGCGTCATATCACATTACATATAATGACACCATAATTAATAGAACAAATAAAAACACTGAGATATTTAATATAATACCAGACCACCACATTACGCTTTCACGTGCCCGCCAACACTTCATGGTGTTTTTATTTTCTCATTAGATAGGAACATATTTAAACACAGCGGCCCATAGTATGTAATACATTCTATGTATCGCGATGTGACTACAAGCATACAATTCATCGTCATCATTCATCATTTCAGCTCATATATGTCCCATTGTTGGTCTCGAGCCTCCTCCATAATGGAAGAAATTTTGGCCCACCATACCACGCTGGTCAAGCGTGTTGGTATAGAGTTTTCCGTGTCTTGCATAGATTTTATATGCATTTTATATCCCTTAGCCGTATCTTACGATCACCCATGGGTAAGATAGGGGGTGGTGGACTGTATACTTACTCCGTCACCACACGGATAAGCATAATATGTATACAATTAACAGATTACCAATAACACTCAAAATCTGCAAAATGATCTTATGGGTCGTACAAAGAACTGTCCTACATGAGTATCAAACTTATGACACTTGGCATGACAGTTTACTATTTAAACCACTAAGCTATATGTGTAATCGCATTAGTTTACAATATAATTCAATAAGCACTGTGCTTCAAACGTGTTTCGAGACTATGGGAGAGATCGACTTTATACCAACGAGTAACCCGACGCTTATGTTAAAACTTAATGGAACGGACAGACCGACCTTAATACCAACATGTACTTATTGTAATATAATATATATAAATTCATTTGTAATGTATTAAAAAAAATACGATGGTTTATGGGTGTAGAAGTGACACTATTTCATATAGTAACTAACCTAACAGACGCTATTCTGTATAAATCTAAAATAAAAAAAAACGATGGTTTATGGGTGCAAAAGTGACACTATTTCATATAATAACTAACATAAAAGACGCTATTCTGTATAAATCTAAAATAAAAAAAACGATGGTTTATGGGTGCAAAAGTGACACTATTTCATATAATAACTAACATAAAAGACGCTATTCTGTATAAATCTAAAATAAAAAAAACGATGGTTTATGGGTGCAAAAGTGACACTATTTCATATAATAACTAACATAAAAGACGCTATTCTGTATAAATCTAAAATAAAAAAAACGATGGTTTATGGGTGTAGAAGTGACACTATTTCATATAGTAACTAACCTAACAGACGCTATTCTGTATAAATCTAAAATAAAAAAAAACGATGGTTTATGGGTGCAAAAGTGACACTATTTCATATAATAACTAACATAAAAGACGCTATTCTGTATAAATCTAAAATAAAAAAAACGATGGTTTATGGGTGCAAAAGTGACACTATTTCATATAATAACTAACCTAAAAGACGCTATTCTGTATAAATCTAAAATAAAAAAAACGATGGTTTATGGGTGCAAAAGTGACACTATTTCATATAATAACTAACCTAAAAGACGCTATTCTGTATAAATCTGAAATAAAAAAAACGATGGTTTATGGGTGCAAAAGTGACACTATTTCATATAATAACTAACCTAAAAGACGCTATTCTGGTATAAATCTAAAATTAAAAAAAACGATGGTTTATGGGTGCAAAAGTGACACTATTTCATATAATAACTAACCTAAAAGACGCTATTCTGTATAAATCTAAAATAAAAAAAACGATGGTTTATGGGTGCAAAAGTGACACTATTTCATATAATAACTAACATAAAAGACGCTATTCTGTATAAATCTAAAATAAAAAAAACGATGGTTTATGGGTGCAAAAGTGACACTATTTCATATAATAACTAACATAAAAGACGCTATTCTGTATAAATCTAAAATAAAAAAAACGATGGTTTATGGGTGCAAAAGTGACACTATTTCATATAATAACTAACATAAAAGACGCTATTCTGTATAAATCTAAAATAAAAAAAACGATGGTTTATGGGTGCAAAAGTGACACTATTTCATATAATAACTAACCTAAAAGACGCTATTCTGTATAAATCTAAAATAAAAAAAAACGATGGTTTATGGGTGCAAAAGTGACACTATTTCATATAATAACTAACATAAAAGACGCTATTCTGTATAAATCTAAAATAAAAAAAAAGGTTGGTTTATGGGTGCAAAAGTGACACTATTTCATATAATAACTAACATAAAAGACGCTATTCTGTATAAATCTAAAATAAAAAAAACGATGGTTTATGGGTGCAAAAGTGACACTATTTCATATAATAACTAACATAAAAGACGCTATTCTGTATAAATCTAAAATAAAAAAAACGATGGTTTATGGGTGCAAAAGTGACACTATTTCATATAATAACTAACCTAAAAGACGCTATTCTGTATAAATCTAAAATAAAAAAAACGATGGTTTATGGGTGCAAAAGTGACACTATTTCATATAATAACTAACATAAAAGACGCTATTCTGTATAAATCTAAAATAAAAAAAACGATGGTTTATGGGTGCAAAAGTGACACTATTTCATATAATAACTAACCTAAAAGACGCTATTCTGTATAAATCTGAAATAAAAAAAAACGATGGTTTATGGGTGCAAAATGGACACTATTTCATATAATAACTAACATAAAAGACGCTATTCTGTATAAATCTAAAATAAAAAAAACGATGGTTTATGGGTGCAAAAGTGACACTATTTCATATAATAACTAACCTAAAAGACGCTATTCTGTATAAATCTGAAATAAAAAAAACGATGGTTTATGGGTGCAAAAGTGACACTATTTCATATAATAACTAACATAAAAGACGCTATTCTGTATAAATCTAAAATAAAAAAAACGATGGTTTATGGGTGCAAAAGTGACACTATTTCATATAATAACTAACCTAAAAGACGCTATTCTGTATAAATCTAAAATAAAAAAAAAGATGGTTTATGGGTGCAAAAGTGACACTATTTCATATAATAACTAACATAAAAGACGCTATTCTGTATAAATCTAAAATAAAAAAAAAGGTTGGTTTATGGGTGCAAAAGTGACACTATTTCATATAATAACTAACATAAAAGACGCTATTCTGTATAAATCTAAAATAAAAAAAACGATGGTTTATGGGTGCAAAAGTGACACTATTTCATATAATAACTAACATAAAAGACGCTATTCTGTATAAATCTAAAATAAAAAAAACGATGGTTTATGGGTGCAAAAGTGACACTATTTCATATAATAACTAACCTAAAAGACGCTATTCTGTATAAATCTAAAATAAAAAAAACGATGGTTTATGGGTGCAAAAGTGACACTATTTCATATAATAACTAACATAAAAGACGCTATTCTGTATAAATCTAAAATAAAAAAAACGATGGTTTATGGGTGCAAAAGTGACACTATTTCATATAATAACTAACCTAAAAGACGCTATTCTGTATAAATCTGAAATAAAAAAAAACGATGGTTTATGGGTGCAAAAGTGACACTATTTCATATAATAACTAACATAAAAGACGCTATTCTGTATAAATCTAAAATAAAAAAAACGATGGTTTATGGGTGCAAAAGTGACACTATTTCATATAATAACTAACCTAAAAGACGCTATTCTGTATAAATCTGAAATAAAAAAAACGATGGTTTATGGGTGCAAAAGTGACACTATTTCATATAATAACTAACCTAAAAGACGCTATTCTGTATAAATCTGAAATAAAAAAAACGATGGTTTATGGGTGCAAAAGTGACACTATTTCATATAATAACTAACCTAAAAGACGCTATTCTGTATAAATCTGAAATAAAAAAAACGATGGTTTATGGGTGCAAAAGTGACACTATTTCATATAATAACTAACCTAAAAGACGCTATTCTGTATAAATTTGAAATAAAAAAAACGATGGTTTATGGGTGCAAAAGTGACACTATTTCATATAATAACTAACCTAAAAGACGCTATTCTGTATAAATCTGAAATAAAAAAAACGATGGTTTATGGGTGCAAAAGTGACACTATTTCATATAATAACTAACCTAAAAGACGCTATTCTGTATAAATCTGAAATAAAAAAAACGATGGTTTATGGGTGCAAAAGTGACACTATTTCATATAATAACTAACCTAAAAGACGCTATTCTGTATAAATCTGAAATAAAAAAAACGATGGTTTATGGGTGCAAAAGTGACACTATTTCATATAATAACTAACCTAAAAGACGCTATTCTGTATAAATCTGAAATAAAAAAAACGATGGTTTATGGGTGCAAAAGTGACACTATTTCATATAATAACTAACCTAAAAGACGCTATTCTGTATAAATCTGAAATAAAAAAAACGATGGTTTATGGGTGCAAAAGTGACACTATTTCATATAATAACTAACCTAAAAGACGCTATTCTGTATAAATCTGAAATAAAAAAAACGATGGTTTATGGGTGCAAAAGTGACACTATTTCATATAATAACTAACCTAAAAGACGCTATTCTGTATAAATCTGAAATAAAAAAAACGATGGTTTATGGGTGCAAAAGTGACACTATTTCATATAATAACTAACCTAAAAGACGCTATTCTGTATAAATCTGAAATAAAAAAAACGATGGTTTATGGGTGCAAAAGTGACACTATTTCATATAATAACTAACCTAAAAGACGCTATTCTGTATAAATCTGAAATAAAAAAAACGATGGTTTATGGGTGCAAAAGTGACACTATTTCATATAATAACTAACCTAAAAGACGCTATTCTGTATAAATCTGAAATAAAAAAAACGATGGTTTATGGGTGCAAAAGTGACACTATTTCATATAATAACTAACCTAAAAGACGCTATTCTGTATAAATCTGAAATAAAAAAAACGATGGTTTATGGGTGCAAAAGTGACACTATTTCATATAATAACTAACCTAAAAGACGCTATTCTGTATAAATCTGAAATAAAAAAAACGATGGTTTATGGGTGCAAAAGTGACACTATTTCATATAATAACTAACCTAAAAGACGCTATTCTGTATAAATCTGAAATAAAAAAAACGATGGTTTATGGGTGCAAAAGTGACACTATTTCATATAATAACTAACCTAAAAGACGCTATTCTGTATAAATCTGAAATAAAAAAAACGATGGTTTATGGGTGCAAAAGTGACACTATTTCATATAATAACTAACCTAAAAGACGCTATTCTGTATAAATCTGAAATAAAAAAAACGATGGTTTATGGGTGCAAAAGTGACACTATTTCATATAATAACTAACCTAAAAGACGCTATTCTGTATAAATCTGAAATAAAAAAAACGATGGTTTATGGGTGCAAAAGTGACACTATTTCATATAATAACTAACCTAAAAGACGCTATTCTGTATAAATCTGAAATAAAAAAAACGATGGTTTATGGGTGCAAAAGTGACACTATTTCATATAATAACTAACCTAAAAGACGCTATTCTGTATAAATCTGAAATAAAAAAAACGATGGTTTATGGGTGCAAAAGTGACACTATTTCATATAATAACTAACCTAAAAGACGCTATTCTGTATAAATCTGAAATAAAAAAAACGATGGTTTATGGGTGCAAAAGTGACACTATTTCATATAATAACTAACCTAAAAGACGCTATTCTGTATAAATCTGAAATAAAAAAAACGATGGTTTATGGGTGCAAAAGTGACACTATTTCATATAATAACTAACCTAAAAGACGCTATTCTGTATAAATCTGAAATAAAAAAAACGATGGTTTATGGGTGCAAAAGTGACACTATTTCATATAATAACTAACCTAAAAGACGCTATTCTGTATAAATCTGAAATAAAAAAAACGATGGTTTATGGGTGCAAAAGTGACACTATTTCATATAATAACTAACCTAAAAGACGCTATTCTGTATAAATCTGAAATAAAAAAAACGATGGTTTATGGGTGCAAAAGTGACACTATTTCATATAATAACTAACCTAAAAGACGCTATTCTGTATAAATCTGAAATAAAAAAAACGATGGTTTATGGGTGCAAAAGTGACACTATTTCATATAATAACTAACCTAAAAGACGCTATTCTGTATAAATCTGAAATAAAAAAAACGATGGTTTATGGGTGCAAAAGTGACACTATTTCATATAATAACTAACCTAAAAGACGCTATTCTGTATAAATCTGAAATAAAAAAAACGATGGTTTATGGGTGCAAAAGTGACACTATTTCATATAATAACTAACCTAAAAGACGCTATTCTGTATAAATCTGAAATAAAAAAAACGATGGTTTATGGGTGCAAAAGTGACACTATTTCATATAATAACTAACCTAAAAGACGCTATTCTGTATAAATCTGAAATAAAAAAAACGATGGTTTATGGGTGCAAAAGTGACACTATTTCATATAATAACTAACCTAAAAGACGCTATTCTGTATAAATCTGAAATAAAAAAAACGATGGTTTATGGGTGCAAAAGTGACACTATTTCATATAATAACTAACCTAAAATACGCTATTCTGTATAAATCTGAAATAAAAAAAACGATGGTTTATGGGTGCAAAAGTGACACTATTTCATATAATAACTAACCTAAAAGACGCTATTCTGTATAAATCTGAAATAAAAAAAACGATGGTTTATGGGTGCAAAAGTGACACTATTTCATATAATAACTAACCTAAAATACGCTATTCTGTATAAATCTGAAATAAAAAAAACGATGGTTTATGGGTGCAAAAGTGACACTATTTCATATAATAACTAACCTAAAAGACGCTATTCTGTATAAATCTGAAATAAAAAAAACGATGGTTTATGGGTGCAAAAGTGACACTATTTCATATAATAACTAACCTAAAATACGCTATTCTGTATAAATCTGAAATAAAAAAAACGATGGTTTATGGGTGCAAAAGTGACACTATTTCATATAATAACTAACCTAAAATACGCTATTCTGTATAAATCTAAAATAATAAAAAAAAATGATAACTGAATAGACCCGGTTTCTCTATCTAAACCATTATTTTTTTTTATTTTTTGATTGCTTATGGTAGTAAGCGAGCAAGCAGCACACCTGATCGTTAGTGTCACTGCCACCTATGGACCTTTGCAATACCAAGAGTATAATAGCTTAGGGCACTGCCTACCAATAAGATCCCCAAATCCACCCAGTTGGGCTTGCGACTCTCTCACTCTCCAAACAAAGCAAAACAACACATTGCCATTACTCAGACGTCGATCTTCTGCTAGAGTGTAGTACTACCCCGGACGGACCGGCCGCGGTTATAGACAGAGAACTCTCAACAGCGTGGTCCTACCACTTTGTTTGTTGTTTGTTTTTAATTGCTCGTGGATGTCGTAAAAGATGACTAAGAACCTTATAACGACCTGGGCCAACTCCATCTGATGCCGTTTGGTCAACAATTACATCCCCGAGGAGGCTTGACGTCTGATAGGCGGCCGGTCATTAAACTATTACCAATAACTTTTACAATATGTACTATCGACCCCAAGTAATTGAGATAAGTGTAGGAGAATGATGAGGTAACTTGAAATATAACCCTATCCAACTCATCTAACAATCTTGGCGCAGTGTGACAATGATATGAGCTGAGATGATGATGATAACCGGCCGTGTCAGTACCTTCATTTATTCAATGCTATTATTTTATTCGATATGCACGTAGTCCCACGATATTAGTGAAAATATGACATATATCCATAATGTATAAATTACAATTTTTGTTATCCCGACAGTTGCTATGAAAACGGTTATCCTGCACTGAATGCTTGGAGAACATCATTACTTTTATTCGAACCAGAACGCAGAGCACATATTCAGTTTGGCTAACTTCTCGATTAAATTGCCTTTTAAACACTAAGCTTGACAAAATATTATTTTTTATACCGTTTATATTACAATTCGCTCGATTTAACTCGTAACTAATCCGGACACTGATCGTTTAAGCCGGACTAGACGTCAACTAGCCGTATCTTAAACCTAAATACGGCTTAGCTATGAACTAATAGCATTATATACGCTCAGATTTTTCATATTTTATTATGAGATTAGGAGCTCAAAATTACTGAGTCGAATCTTCAATGGCGATGGATAATACCCATTTTCAGGAACTGTTGTAAAGATTTGGCCAGAAGCCTTTTTAAAAAAGATAATTATGAATTATATTTATATAATATAGAAAAAGGATAATTATAAATGATATTTATTTCACTAAATTGATTGCTTGGGGCACGCGTCACGCGCGGATGGTCAATTTTAAACTACCTGTTTCTGTATGAGTGAATATAAAGAAAGTACCAAACTGCTGACGATGTAAATTAAATTAAATTATAAAGATAAGGCTATATAAAAACACAACATCAATTGTACCTCTTACTTTTATTGCCTTAAGTGTTACCTAAAGTTTAGGGGTTGTTCATAAATACAGGTATTATATATATTATTTTATATATATATATTATGTATTATATATACTATGCATCATCAATCTAATCCTTCGACCTTTATAGATATAGATTAAAAGACATAAACCTCGTACAAATGACACAAATGTTTTCCTTGGCTGAAGAATTAGCGATCCTAGTTGATTTCATTTTATCATGTCTATTCTTCCGTTAATTTCTTAGTAGGTTTTCACAATTTTCAAGAAAAAGAAGAGTTGAACTTAATGTATTCTGTATTCGTCACCATACGGAGTATATATCACCATTTCTGGTTATCCAAAACTTGACTCGTCTCAGCGTGGTATATTAAACTAATTTCTCTCTCATTGTAAAGGAAGACCGTGCCGAATTATAAGGCTATCTATTGATTGAGTAGAAGAAGATTAGAATTCACAAAAATACTTACTAATAACATACTATACCACATTGATCAGACTAGTTGGTATATTTCTTACATTTTTCCTTTTTATTATGCGAATATTGAATGGGAGTGCTACGCTTGTGGCGACGAAGTAAGAATACTATTCACCACCTCTTATTTTACCCGTAGGCGATCGTAAGAGACGACATAACATCTATGCAAGAGAAGGAAAACTCTAATCAAAACCCTTTATCAATACGCCTGACCAACGTGGTATACTAGGTACGATCAATTCCTATTGGCAGTTTCATTGGTACACGGATTCCGATTTTCCTCTAGTTACCTATTTTATTTGATTATTTGACATTTATAGTTAGTACTCTGCTTGTTTAGTCGTAATATTGTGTTTTATAGCTATACTATAAGCCTTTCTAGATAAACAGACAATAATGGTAAAACAATGTTCTCATCATTCGAAAGAACTGTAATGATGAGTGTAATGTATTAAAAACTATAAAATAATTAGGTAGATGCCAGATACTAGTGATCACAATACTTATCATCTTATTTTATTTTAATTGGCAAATGTACAAGCCGTAACTTCTAAAGCCGATCTTTGCAATACCAGGGGTACAGTTAGGTCGCTGTCTATCAACGAATACTCACCCAAAAAGTCGCTATTACGGCTCTCTTCTTTACAGAACGAAGCGCAAAACACATTGCTTCTGTACAGACGTCGATTTTCTACGAGAGTATGATACTTCACCGGACGGACCGGCCTCCAGCTGTAGACAGAAAACTGTCAATAGTGTCCTCTTTAGCATTTTTTTGTTGCTATTTGATATGGTCGTGGTCGCGCCCCACCAAATCGGTCCGGGGCGACGGAAGAGGCTGCGCGCAACTCCATAGGCCCACCCTGCAAACACCTCTCTTCGCCGTGCGAGCGGGCCACCGGTACCCGATCTTTGTCATCGGTAGCCCGCCCGGCTCAATAGTGTGAACCCGCAAAGATAGGCCACAGGCTACTACAACACAGTAGGTATACTTTCTCATTAATCTAAATCATTGATTAAACTCAAAATATAACCGTGATTGGGAGTTCAAAAAAAATACTTAAAACAATATTATCTTTATTACTTGTTTCTTTAGTGAAATATTTCCTTTGCAATTTAAATCTAACCCTGGTCATAATGACATTACCATGTTACAATTATCGACAGCAGACCGTGGGCCACTGTATGCGGTAAATACTAAACATTCAACCAGTCTATAGATTAAGTTCTTATCTATTTAAGTAGTGCAACTTAACTAATAGAGCTAATAACTTAATGTCAAGTAAATACAGTTTATGCAGAATCTATAAGTAAATAAATGGTTCGTAACGATTAAGCTCACTGAAATTGAATATTGACTAATATGAATTTATTATTTGATAAATATTAATATTGAAATGTTACGAAATAGCTTATAGGCGGGTTGGTTTACAAATTTATTACTATTATAAGGCTGAACCGCTTATTTATTTGTTTAAACGTGGATTGAAAAAATATTTATGTGTATAATGGACTATTGATACTTGAATTAAAAAAAATATTTTAGTGCAAAATAGACTATTGGACATTTGAATTCAAAATAATAGACTTTTGATACTTAATTTAAAATTAAATACCAGTATATTTTGTTTAAAGTAGACATGTTTTATTTCGAGTTTACCTTCTCTTGAATATATGTTATGTGCATATACCATTTAGTTGTCTTTTAAAACATCCACAGGCAAGAAAGGGAGTAATGAATACTTTCGCTTATAAATTCCTTATTTTTACGTTTTATATCTCTTACTCGTCTCTTACGATCACCCACGGGTAAGATCGAAGTTGGTGAATTGTCTTCTTACTCCGTCACCACACGGAAAGAAACTTACATATACACGGAACTATAATTTGTGGATCGCACTTAGATTTGTCTTGCGTGGGAATCAAACTAACGAAACTCGACGTAAGAGCTCGGTATTGAGGCTAATACGTTCTATGTGGAATTAAATTATAATATGTCAACTTTATTTATAATATGTATCTAATAAGTACAAAAACTGGATTACCTTATATAATTAATACAGAACACGACATAATTACCAACATGGTGAAGATAATGTCATGTTGAGTGTCAGAAACATATCACATAAGACTAAGTAGGTGCGTGATAGAATATTTGTGATTAATTTTGGACTTTACGTAAAGTATAATATTAATTAACATGCAAGCATACTAGGCTATTTATAAAAAGTAATTTGCAAGGGAGAAATTATAAGGATTCGGACTCGTATTGAAAATCCGTTCCTGTGTCGTTGTGGGTGGAGTATGGTAACGAAACTGCGACTCGCATTATCATCTCATACATACATACATACATATCATCACGCCATATCCCTTGCAGGGTAGGCAGAGAGAACAGAGTGCCAGAGAACTCTATCTCTGCATACTTCACTCGCTTCCTCAACATTCATAATTCTCTTCATACACGCTCGCCGGTTTCGGAGACTCTTGACTCCACCTTCCTTCAGTACATGACCGATCTGGTCTAGGTAGGTCGATCTCCTTCGATCACCGATCTCCCTCGGTACCTACATCCTTCCACTTTCGCATTGTATATCTTCTTAACCAGACGTTCGTTCGGCATTCTTTCCACATGTCCGAATCATCGGAGCATTCCCTTTCGCATCTTTACACCAATACTCTCTTTCATACCTACTCGCTCTCTTACGTCGTCGTTACGAATGCGGTCGGTCAGCTTAACTCCACAGATTTTCCGCAGAGATCTCATTTCGACCGCATTAATTTTACTTTCATACTCTTTTCTGCATACCCAACTCTCGCTTCCATACAGTAATGTTGGGGCAAGCACTGCGTTATGTACACGTGCCTTCTGGCAATTAATCTTCATTTGACACAGTTGTACGAAAGGAACTTTGGGACATTTTACCGGAGTATGGTATTAACCGTAAACTACTACAGGCTGTGCAGTCCAGTTACATGGGCTGTAGAGCCTGTGTGCGGCTGGATGATGGAATGTTGCCTTGGTTTGACGTCAATATCGGCGTTAAGCAGGGGTGCGTTCTGTCAGCCAGGCTGTTTATCATATATCTGGATAAATGTCTCCAAAGGTTGAACGATATGAATGTGGGAGTCCAGATGGGCGACTCAGTGGTCACTGCTCTGCTATATGTAGATGATGCAGTCCTGCTGGCACAGTCAGCGACTGACCTGCAGACCCTAGTCGACACAATGACAGAAGATTGTAAGAAAAGGGGTCTAGGCGTGAATGTGAGCAAAACCAAAATAATGGTCTTTGAAAGAGACGAAGCCAGAACAGATGTAAGAGTAACAATAGGTAATGATATACTAGAGCAAGTGGATGAATTTGTATATCTTGGATGTGGATTTAGCCGAGACGGAAGGTACGTACGTAGTTTAATAATCACCACGCTTGATTATCATGTTTTCGAATTATACGTTTCCTAGATTCTCTATTAGCCAGGGGTTTTCCGGAAGAGATTGGTGATTTTATCCCGTCATCACCAAGATAAATTAAAAAAATATCGCCGTCATGATAATACAGCACCCGCTGATACAATATCCGAGCACACCGAATCGATTATCGATTCAACACAAGATACAATCGAAATAGGACAGCGATGGAGTTATCGATTTAGATTGTTCCTCGACCTTAGAGCTACAGAGTACTCCGCAATAAAAACTGGTACGGCACAAAAACTATAGAGTGGGTTCACAGTGTAACGAATTGATTACTTTATTGGTCAAAATTAAACAACTTTTTTCGTGTGAATGATTTGTTTGAAACTTGTTTTGAACTCTCTCAGTTTTCTGGCCGCTAGATAAATAAACTTCAGTCAATCTTCTTTGGATTATTATTAAAAAAGAATTTAAGATTTGGTTGTGACGAAATCTAAACTATATTTGTATCAATGGCGGGACAGATCAGTCTTTAAGTAACGACTTTTCTTCCAAGTATCAGGGTTAGATTCCCAAGTAGGATAATGCTTTGTATAAGATTCACCTAAGAACGTGTAGGCTGATAGTAACAGATGCTATAATTTCTTTACAACATTAACGAGTACTTTATATCATACACAAATAAAAATAATGCCATAACTAATGATTAAACTTTTTTATTGGTGTTTTTTTTTTCAAGTGAGAATTACAATCAAAAAGATGGATCTAGACAATATATCATTCTGCCTAAAGTTAAATCACCGCGATCAAAACTGATGACGCATCGGTTCGTATGCGCACACGTTGTTGTACTCGGGCAATCAATCACATTGGCTTAGATCAACAGTCGTGAATCTAATTTATTGTTTGTTCTTTAATATATTTTCTTTTATGAAAAAAAAAGCACAATTATTTTCACCGCGCGGATTAGGTTAATAAAAACGTGATAAAATATCACGTTTTTATTTGATTCTTAATAATATGACATTCCGGAGACTTGTCAGCATTCATGATCACAGGAGCACTAAAGTGTTTTACAACGATGAATCATTATTACAAATGTTTATTTTATCTATATGGTGACGGAGTAAGAATACAATTCACCACCCCATCTTAACCGTGGGTGATCGTAAGAGACGACTAAGGGATATAAACTCGAAACAAAACCTTATACTAACACGTCTAACCAGCGTAGTATAGTAGGTCAATTTCCCTCCCATTATGGAGAAGGCTCGAGCCCAACAGTTGGACATAATATGAGCTGAGATGATGGTGATATTTATATTCGCGGGCATATAGCGGTATAATATTAGTTATTAAACTTATACTCACATTTTTTTTTATTACAAATTGATTGCTGATTTAAATTAATAATTTGTAATTATAACAATTAACACGCAAAGAGTATAAAAATACTATTTTCGGGAATGTAAGAATAGCTCTAGATTATGTTCTTAATCTTTTGCTAAAAGTGTTGTACATAATTGAACTGAAAATTAACTTTACTGATTCGCATTTATTTTTTGTGTCGAAAAGTTAAGTACCTATCTGCTATATCGCGTATTCTTAGCAGACTTTTAAACAGTCTTCAGAGTTTTAAATTCTCACTTGGCTTCTGGTATCGTAAAAGAGTGAAACATAGCCTATTCTTCCTTCATCATTTTAAGTAAATAATTGAATGATAAACATAATCTATGCTACACAAAAGTGATTGATGTTGATCCACGAGCAAAGTAATTATACTTTGCTCGTGGATGTCGTAATAGATGACTAAGAGCTTTATATCGACCTGGGTCAGCTCCACCTGATGCCGATTGATCAACAATTACATTCCCAAGGAGGGTTGACGTTAGGTAGGCGGCTGGTCATAAAACTATTGCTAATAACTTTTGCAATATGTAGGTACGAGTACATTTTGCGCCGACCTCAATAATTAGGATAAGAGCAGAAGAATGATGAATGATTTTGAATAATTAAAATATCTCCATGTAATCAAATGTTTTACTTCTATCTTTCCATCACGCCGTGTTTAGTTTTATTTTAATTAAAAAGTAAAACTATTTGAGTATGCGTAAGATTTTCTAATCGTGCTTATTTATAATTGCGATGAAATGTCCCAGATAAGGCCTTTCCCATCGCCAAATAGATCGTGATAGATCGTCTCCATCGAGGTCAAATGTCGATGTAACAATTGTAGGCGTGATGCAACATCAGGTCAAATGTATGTGGAATTGTGAAGTGTGAAATTTTTTGAATTAAACTTCTTTAGTTATGCTAAAAAAATATAGAGCATGGAAACTATATTTTATCACAGAGTAATTTTTAATGACAGAACAAGAATTCACAGTTGCTTTTCTATAGGTGTCGTTCAAGATGACAACGATTTTTTTGAAATCTTTATTTTTATATAATATTTTGAATGCAGTTTATGTCTTTTATATATATTAAATAATCTGTAAATAATTTTACGTGTGTATGTGAATTAACTTCTACAAAACGGCTGGCCTGATTTTGATGAAATTTATACCTGTGATCAAATGGATTGAAGATTCGATCGTTATCATAGAATTCTATTTTTATTATGTTTAGTTTTGTATAAAACAGCATCTGTTCAGTCGTCTAGATGATTATATAAAGATATGTTTTTGATAAAGTTGATTTAATAGGTATATAAATGTATCTAAAACATATATCATTCCAAATTAACAATAAAACGCGAGCCGCAAGTTCTAATAAAGCTTTTTATCTACGTCTGTAGCAATTCTTAGATTTTATTACACGTTTTAATGTTTTACATCCAAATAAAGACGTTTATAGACAATTTATATGTATCGCCATTATGTTATGCTCTTAAAGAGAATGGAATTCTTTGCCATATGATGTCATAATAATTAATGACAAGTTTTAATCATTTTTTTTTAAACCATTACTGTAGGGGTATGTGGTAAATAGACTGAAGAGATGTCTTCAATGCCAGTGTCATGGGATTGATTCCCACGCAAGACAATATTTTGTGTGATCCACAAATTGATGTTCCTTGTCTGTCTAATTTAATTAAAAATAATATAAAAAATATTTCCTACAGGAGTGTTTGATAAAATACTAATATCAATATGAATTTGATACCACCACCAACCCTTAGTTTGCTTGTGGATGTCGTAAACGACGATTATGAGCTTTACATCGACCTGGTCCATTTCTAACTGATGCCTGATCAATAATTACATTCCAAGGATTAAGGGTTGATATCAGGCAGACGGCCGGTCATAAAATTATTGCCAATAACTTTTGCAATATGTACGGTAGAAAAAGAGTAGTTTAGGTAGACTTAATATGTAAGTTGAACACACATATTGCACTCGTAACTCGCATATTGCAAAAGTTATTGGCGATAGTTTTATGACCGGCCGCCTGCACTCAAAGTAAGGGTTGCTAGTATTCGTAGTCGCTACCACAAAGCATTTCGATTGTATCATATAGTAAATAACTAGATCAATATTCACTTAAATTAAGAAATCGATTATGGCGTTCCAATTGGCGAATTTTTTTATAATTATTCCATTCCATAATATTAAAAGAAAATGTAAATGGTTTATTATTTTTATAATTTTTTTTTCTGCTAGTGATAGGTTCAAATATTGTTTATTTATAAATCTTTTTAGTTTTAAATTTATATACTTTAGCTAATCAAATAGAATATTTCTTGAACAAATGGCGAATAGGGTTATTGTGATGGGTTATGCAGCCAACACTCACATCGCTCGGATGATTTGGGTAGGTGAAACCAGACCAGTGACCTTTCAAAATGTTAATATGTTAGTGTTTCTAAACTTAAACTAAAACTGACACCCCGTGCGGCGACGGGAGAAAATACAATTGGCACCACCCATTACTTACACGTAAAAATTATTCAAGGCTGGATACCAAGAGATTGAGCGGTAACTATTTATTATTTTATATTTTTTTAAAAGTATGAACGTTTTGCTAACCCGCCTATCAAGCGTGACAATTAAGGCTGTATCTCCTCAAATAAAAAAAGCTATATTCTATGACAACAATGGACGATAAAAGGTTTAATAATTAATGAAATACATATTTGAATCAATAGAGTGAAAACATTATTTAAACATCAACATAAGCAACGTTTGTACAAACGCTATGCATATATCAATGAAACCCGATTCGCATCAAGATGTCTGCATAAGTCGCGTAAATATCAACCGTATATCATTCGGTGGCATAGCAACACCGTTAGATTGAAATCAGTTCAACAAACTACTTGAAATATTCATGCCAGATGTCTGGACTATAAATATGAATACAACGTTCCATAAGTAACTGAGCAAAAGTTCATTCATTCATTCATGCAATTAACCTTCTCTAAATAAAAATAAAAATATTAATATCGTTATTTCAACATGCTTTATTGTTTTGATGATTCGTGCCTTCTGTTAGTGACTCAAATAAGATAAACTGCTATTTTTTTTTTAGTTACAACATACATACATACATACATATCATCACGCCATATCCCTTGCAGGGTAGGCAGAGAGAACAGAGTGCCAGAGAACTCTATCTCTGCATACTTCACTCGCTTCCTCAACATTCATAACTCTCTTCATACACGCTCGCCGGTTTCGGAGACTCTTGACTCCACCTTACTTCAGTACATGACCGATCTGGTCTAGGTAGGTTAGTCTCGGTCTCCCTCGGTACCTACATCCTTCCACTTTCGCATTGTATATCTTCTTAACCAGACGTTCGTTCGGCATTCTTTCCACATGTCCGAACCATCGGAGCATTCCCTTTCGCATCTTTACACCAATACTCTCTTTCATACCTACTCGCTCTCTTACGTCGTCGTTGCGAATGCGGTCGGTCAGCCTAACTCCACAGATTTTCCGAAGAGATCGCATTTCGACCGCATTAATTTTACTTTCATACTCTTTTCTGCATACCCAACTCTCGCTTCCATACAGTAATGTTGGGACAAGCACTGCGTTATGTATTGCTACACGTGCCTTCTGGCTGAGGTGGTGGCTGCCGAGAAGTTGCCCCAACGCTCCGTTCACTCTATTTCCCGCATTCACTCTTCGCTCTATATCAGTGGTGTACCGTCCATCTCGTCTAAATCCACATCCAAGATATACAAATTCATCCACTTGCTCTAGTACATCATTACCTATTGTTACTCTTACATCTGTTCTGGCTTCATCTCTTTCAAAGACCATTATTTTGGTTTTGCTCACATTCACGCCTAGACCCCTTTTCTTACAATCTTCTGTCATTGTGTCGACTAGGGTCTGCAGGTCAGTCGCTGACTGTACAAACCTATATATTTATATAGTTCAGTTTGTAGTTTTGTATAAAATGAAATAAAATTTACATTTAAATAAAATTTACAGGAATCTATAAATCTTATTAATTACGAAATACCTACAAAATACTCCACAATTGACATAAAACTTTAAAAATATTAAATTTGATCACTCACTTTTAGAACAATGTACACGCTAAATAATTAGAAATTAATGAACACATTTCTTTTAAGACTCAATGAACTAAACCTTGTAATCCTTGTACTTTACAAACCTTCCATTTTAAGGCAAAATTACATCCAGACTCGGAACAGCAATTTGTCGATAGCTCATAGTATTGTTCTGCGTGGCAATCGAATCCACGACACTTGGTATGGTAAGTTGGTATCTTACTTACTACACTATCTATGTGGTCGCTCACCGCAGATTTTCTATAATCGTATGGTAGATTTAAAATCTTCCTCATTTTAATGACCTACTTCATTAATATAAACTTATTACCATCAAATCAGTGCCATCTTCAATAAAATAAACAAATTGAGGTTCTATAAAAAGCTTTTCTATGATATATATTTTTTTCAACACTTCACACTAAAGCAAAAATCGTTGTATCAGAGACTTAGCAGAAAATTAAGCATTTTCGCACAAAGGATAACTTTTACGTAGGAATCGAATC
Organism: Lymantria monacha; assembly: GCA_905163515.2. Taxonomy (NCBI): domain Eukaryota; kingdom Metazoa; phylum Arthropoda; class Insecta; order Lepidoptera; family Erebidae; genus Lymantria; species Lymantria monacha. Next base: position 35,744,870 of record LR991084.1, on the reverse strand, counting down.
CACTACAATCGTCACTAGAGGTCGCTACTTAGAAAGACCACTTAACAGATAAAATATTAGAATTTTCTGACATCTAGTTTATAAAGCTTATATCATATTTTTTTTTTGCGACTAATCCCACCACACATTACCACCATTGTAACTACTGTAAGCCAGGACCCACAATGGTCACTATAAATGACACCGAGGATTGAACCTCAGGCAGTCCCGGGATATGATTTTATTTGTCTTGGAACCCGCAACAAATTTAATTAGAAAAGGTTAATGAGAAGGAGTTGGAAAGAGTGATTCCACTTCCCTCCTAGGCAAAGCGGGAGACAGGAAAACAAAATGACTAGTCAGCCAATAATTAAAGAGGTGTACGGCTACGATAAGCGCAGCCGTACGGCACCACGGATACGGAAGATCTTAACGGGGCCTATATGTGAGCGTTAAGTTTGATTGCTACAGTAGGTATGGCAGAAACGCATGAACGCACGGCAATTTTCTCGAGTTGCCACAAGGTCCGTATAGTATACTACTCCACAGGTGACTTGCAAACTGTTTAACATAAGGTTACGCTCGTTTCGCCAGAGATCGCACTCCCAGGGAATGTGATTGTTCATACTCGCGGTTATGTGTAAACATTGACATAGTGTTGATAAATACCTGATACGAAACGAAAAATGATGTCACAAGCGGGGTTCGAACCCGCACCTATTGGGAATCCGGCCCAACCGTGCTGCCACTTACACCATCGTGAACTAGTATGCAGTAAACTAGTATGTTAGTATTGAGCACCTATTGTTCTAGCTTCAGTTTGTAAGTGGGGCAATCTGACGCACCACAAGAAAGATCATATGGTTTGGTAACGTTTACAAGACGCACATTTAGGTTTAAAATCTAGTTTGTCCTTATTTGGGCAGGACTTCGTAATAAGTCCTTCTATGCAGTGACCACACGTAGGTGTTTTTTCTGTACAATATTTCGAGACATGTCCGTGTACCTGACAATTTGAGCCGCGTACTACTTCTAAACCATCGTAGAAGCGGCAGCTGGCTTATACCATATATTGCTATTTTTTGAGTTACAGATATACTGATATCTGAAAAAAAATGGATTCTATTCATTAAAAATAACTGTATTTTTAATGAATAGAATCCATTATTTTTTAAAGACTAACATTTTGCACTAAGGAAACAATCCTTGTATTGCGGGAGATTTTAGAAACATACAATTAACGCAGACAAATTACACCCAGGCTCAGGACAACAGTTTGTGGATCGCACAAAGTATTGTCCTTTTTTTTTTTTTTGGGGGCGGGTTACGGTCGGCACACTCCTCGCACCACTCCGTCCGGGGTGACAGAGGGGCGTAAGCATGCACACCCGTAACCCACCCGTGACGTCGCCTTCGTCGTTGGGCCAACCACCGGAGCAGAGTGACTTGACGTCAGTGGTTAGTCCGACAGTATTGTCCTGCGTGGGAATCGAACCCACGGCACTGGCACAGAAGGTCGGTATCTTAATCACTACGCCATCTGAGCAATCAAATTAATTAAAAGGTTATCATTCTCCTACTCTTATCACAATTACTTGGGATCGATACAATATGTACTCTTCTTTCATAGTACATATTGTAAAAGTTATTGGCAATAGTTTTATGACCGGCCGCCTGCCAGACGTCAATCCTCGTTGGGAATGTAATTGTTGACCAAACGGCATCAGATGGAGTTGGTCAGGTCATTATAAGGCTCTTATTCGTTTACAACATCCACGAGCAAAGTAAGGGTTGGTAGTATTCGTAGCCGCTACCACACAACATATTATATAGTCTGTGTGTATATTATTAAAAAAATTTCATTCAAGTTATGACGACACCAAATACAGGTTAATGTGATGAGAGAATCAGGTTTATGGTTCTATAATTATGTATATTCTCACTAATTTGGCCTGTAATACCGTTAAGTACGTTAAATCTGTATAGCGGAGCGATAAGATAAAAGGTGCGGTGTTCATGAATGAGTGTACATGATATAAATCATAGTTATTTTATTAAGAGTCCGCTTCAATGGCCTAGACTGGGTGCTGCGTGGGCGCAAGTGGGCTAGGGCTGTCCCAACACTTTGTTAATATTAGTAAAACATATTTTTATTGATATCTATTTATTATTAGAAGACCTATGCAAATACTTCTCAGGATTTATTACGTATATACAATAATACTTGTAACCTAGCAATGATTTTGGTAAATTAAGTCTTAATTTTTCCGTATGGTGATGGATTAAGAATACCATTCACCACCCTCTCATCCCCTTCTTAACCGTGGGTGATCGTAAAAGACAACTAAGAGCCTTATAACGTCCTGGGCCAACTCCATCTGATGCCGTTTGGTCAACAATTACATTCCCAAGGAGGGTTGACGTCTGGCAGGCGGCCGGTCACAAAACTATTGCCAAAAACTTTTACAATATGTACAATGAAAAAAGAGTACATATTGTATCGACCCCAAGTAATTGGGATAAAAGTAGGAAAATGATGAATGAAAACGAAAATAAAACCCTATACCAACACGTCTGATCAACGTGTGTAGTAGGTCATCGTCCCTCCTAATGTGGAAGAAGCTCGAGCCCAGCATTGAGACATATATGAGCTAAGATACACTTACCATCAGCTGTGATGATTGCTTGTTTACCACCATAAGCAATAAAAAAAAAGGAATAACACATGGTATATATCGACTTCGTAATCGGTTTCGTAATAAATTGCGTCTCAGATTTAAATATATTTGAGTAAATCACTCGATTCCCTGTAACGAATGAGCACAAAACAGAAACTAGATACCAATACGGAGTTTCTTTGATGTATTGTGTTTATTTTGTTACCTTTGAAGTAACCCACTGGCCCCATTTTCAGCAAAATTTCTTCATTTGTGGTTGCGTGTAACTAATAAATGTTTTTCTGATATATATCATAAAAAGTAGGCTCGGTTGTAACCTTTATTTAATTAGCCTTTAGTAAATTCTAACATACTCGTATCATTAGCTTTGCCTATTTTCCTATTTTTTTCTGTAAACATATACGTATCCCAATGATGTAAATAAACTACCTCCAGCTAAAGGAGAATATCCTACTACACGACGCTGGTCAAACGGATTAGGGCTTCATTTTATTGAAGCAATCTTTAATGTGCTTAGATGCTTTTACAGATTATTACGACACTTAAGGGGAAGGTAGTTATGATATTCATTGTTTATAAAGATTTTCTCCTTATATTAAATTATTAAAAACTCTTTTTTTTTAAGCATGATAAATAAATAGACGCAGCCATAGCGAGAGACCTATCGATGTGTTTAGATATACGCAGAACAATATAGGTAGGAATCTATAAAAGAATGATGATATAATTATGCTAAATCTGAAATAAAACTATTTTACGTATGTTTTGAATTCCCGGACAGTCACAGGTGACACCCGTGTCACATGAGATATTAAAAATCAAATATAAACACGATAGAATCCATAAAAATGTTTTGACTTTAAATATAAAATGCTCCCGTAATTATCAGAATTCATTATAATTATTCTGGGTTTTATTGTACAATAATAAATTCATATAATTAGTATCCACTTTTATCGAAGAAATTTTATCCCATCTTACCACTCAAATTAGAAATTTCACATTGTAGCTGTTTGTTTATATGGCCGGATGATCCGATATGGCCACAAGGTTATACGGGAGATTTAGAGTTATTAATTATTTTCCTATCTCCTAATTGTTTCCAAAAAATTTAACTTAAGATATTTTTTAAAAGAGGCTGATGCCAACCAAATTATTTTTTTAATAATGTGTGTTAGTAGGTATGTGACAGCCCTACGAGTACGATGTACGACCCACGCATTGTCTCGGCCGCCCCTGTACTCATCATTGCTACAGGTTGCTAGATATGTTTGCGTCGATCCTCCTCTAATGACTTCATTACCGTTCACATACCATTTTATTATTATTATTAATATTAAAGATAATATCGACTGCAGAGATATATTTAAACTAACTCGCGTGTCGAGTAGTAGTAGGTTCGAATCCATTTACCATATATTCATCTTAACTGTCAACATCCATATTTGCCTAGATTGGTAGCAAGTTTAACAAATGATTTTGATTCATACACACACAGACCTGATGGTAAGTATTACTGCCGCCAATTTACAATGGTACTGCTAAACCGTTGCCAAGCAACCCAGACCCTCCCAGAAAATTGGGTTACCAGCTCTCTGACTCACCGAACCATGCGCAACAGCGCATTGCTATTACTCAGACGTCGATCTTCTGCGAGAGTGTGGTACTATCGCGGACGGACCGGCCCGCGGCTGTAACTGACAACAGAGTAGTCCTACCATTACCAAGTACCTATAAGTTAAAAGAGAATTGCTGCTCCTCTTTTGGTGCTTATTTCTATAGTTTTTTTTATCTACAACAGAAAAATAAGGACCAGCGGTATATTCGAAGGTACGATTGCTATACAAGATAAATCAATCCCTAAATAAATAAATTGAAATATTTTTTCAGCTTAACTCATATATGTCTTACTTTGATTCGGTTCGATCCATTATAGGAAGGAAATTGACCCACTATAACACGCTGCACGCTGATCAGATTAGGATGGCGATTTTATTTCCTTTCAGTCGGTTTTACGTCCCTGACGGGCAAGATAAGGAAAGGTGAATCTGTAATAACGGTGATTTATTCATTATTATCATCATCTCAGCTCATATATGTCCCACTGCTGGGCTCGAGCCTCCGCCAAGGAAGGTAGATTGACCTACCACCACGCTAGTCAGACTTGTTGGTATAGGGTTTTGTTTCGAGTTTTCCTTCTCTTGCATAGATGTTACATGCATTCTACATCTCTTACGATCACTCACAGGTAAGATAGGGGGTGGTGAATTGTATTCTTACACGGAACAGTGAAATCTGAAAAATAGTTTTAAAACTATTTATACAAAAAAGAATCTGAGTTTCTTTCTCAAAGAATCTAAATATTATATCTTAACTACTAAAAGTTTAAATCTATTAACGAAAAAAACATCTGTACGAGTATCATCTCTAACAATCTAAATATTATATCTTCTAAAATCTCCAAGATATCTCAAAAGCACGTAACTCTTATCACATTACATAATAAAATTCCTGACGACGTATTCCTACACGTATCACTTTCACAATACGCAATAAAACGCGGTTAAACAAATACGCATAACGTTACAATTATAATGTTTAGCGTATCAAATAACAAGTAGAAAGGTGAACGAACTCTCTTTTGATCAAACGAAAGTATATTTTAATTCTATTTGATGACTTAATAAGAATATAATAAATCATCAATCGACCTTCCACTATTAGACATAAACTTCCCTATTAAGGAAAAATGCCATACTTGGCACGGTAGGTTGGCAATCGCAGTTGGCAATGCCAGCTCGTTTGGCGAATGTAGTAATTATACCACTATTGATGAGTCTATTACGACTCATCATTATCCTATTCTTATCCCAATTACTTGGAGCGGAAGCAACACCTTACATTAAGAGATTTCTTTTTGTAGTGGCGATAGTATTTATATAAAAATGTAGGTCAAAATTTAATAACTAGTAGCGGGCAGATAATCAGATATAAATCTCTGTAATAACAATGACTTACTCGACGTAAGATATCTTAGTCCTCCCGAGAACATGAATGCCGCAAAGTGTTCGAAACCTCAGAAATTAAAAATTATATTCAGACGCGATATAAGGCGCAAAATTAGTTTTATATCTGCACAGATGAAGTAGTGTTTAACATACTGACCCTCTGTACTAGTGCCGTGGGTTCGATTGCTAAGCAGGATAATACTTTGTACTATCCACAAAGTTTGTCCTGAGTCTGAGTATAATTTGTCTGCGTTAGTTATGTGTTTGTAAAGTCCCTCGCAATAAAAGGATTATTTCCTTAGCGCAAGATGGTATTTTTAAAAAGAAAAAAAACGAAAAAGGAATTTTAAAGTGTGTCAATACTCGCGTAAAAATCAGAAACTATTAAGTATTTTTTGTTATTGTTAAACAAAATCACTCCTATACTCTATAAGGCAAAGTCAAGTAGAAATCAATAGGTAGGCAAAATTATATACACCCACATTCCACCCATTTAATATTGTACGTTCCGCGTAATAGTTGGCAAGCTTGTTGCCATTTATCGAGTTCAAATCCCTTGTTGCTACTGAGAATTACTATAAGGCCCGACTTTAGAATCTAAGCGACCGATTACAAGGTTCTATGAGATGGCTGTTCATATTTCTAAACCCTAGCTTCTCTGAATTTATGTAGGGTCAACAAAAGTTATCTTTTTCTTCTAACAGAAGAGGTTCTGCATAGGATTTTGACTGTCTTACGATCAGCCTTCCAGCTACTTCGTTGGAAACAATATTCAACCAAACAGTTGTCTATGTCCAGGTACTTATAGTCAACTTAAATGGTTTTCATGAACATCGTTAGAACTTTCATGGTCTACAAAGTATGTCACGGCATCTGAAAGTGGTAGGACCACGCTGTTGACAGTTTTCTATCTGCAGCTGCGGGCCGGTCCGTCCGGGGTAGTATCACACTGCGCAGAAGATCGACGTATGAGTAATGGCAATGTGCTATTGCGCTTCTTTCGGTGAGCGAGAGAGCCGGAAGCTCAATTGGGTGGGTTTGGGGTTTATATTGGTCAGCAGCGGCCTAGTTATACCCTTGGTATTGCAAAAGTCTATGGGCGGCAGTGACCACTTACCATCAGGTATGCTGATAGCTCGTTTGCCACCACTATCAATAAAAAAAAATCTAATCTGCGAATCAACAATGATAGAATAACAAATGGTGTAACTCCATATTTTCTTTATTAAATACATTTTCTTTTAATTTTGTTTGCTGAGAGATGAGTAAACAGTCCACCTGATGGGACTAGTTAACTGTTACATATGGACTCCAGTAATACCAGAGAGCTATAACCTGATTATCTCCTGTTAGGCCTCCGACCCTCTCGCTCACAGAACAAAGTGCAGCAACCCTATTTCTGCTAGAATGTGACAGAGTACCCTGACCGCCACAGATAAGAAACTATCAGCAGCGTGGTCTTGCCACTGAAAACATTATTATTAAATCATCCATTCATATCCCATGGATATCTACTTTAAAACATGAATCTTTACAAGAGATTATACCATTACCGCCACGCTTGGTCACGCTCTTGACAGTTTTCCGTCTATAGCCGCGGGCTAATTCATCTGGAGTAGTAGCAGACTCTCGCAAATTAATGACGTCTGAGCAATGGCAATATGCTGTTGCGCTTTGTTCGGTGAGCGAGAGAGCTGGAAACCCAAATTTTTGGGTAGGTTTTGGTTGGTAAGCATGTACCCTAGATATTATAAAGAGCAGAATTGACACTTACCATCATGTATGGTTGGCAACGTTAAGCAATATTAACAAAAAAAAAAAATATTTTCCTGGTATACTTCCAGTAGATTATTAGGACTTTCGCGGCAAAGTAAGGAGTGGTAACTTGTCCTTCTTAATCCATCATTATACAGAGAAATAGTCAAATCATTGTCTAAAATAGTCAAATAGTCTACAATTGACAGGCCCATATGTTGACATCACCAGACTATAAATGGCCATGGTTTTTATGACCAAAAAACTTATTACTTACTTGCCACTAATCGCTAGATTAACATTTTTTATGCGGTATCTAAGTTTAATGTACGATTCTATATTAGGAATGCGTTTTAATAATTCGAAGGTCGAAGCTTGTTTTAGAATACAATAAAAGAATAAGCTTTATTGACAATATAAAAAATAATTGGTGAGATAGTTGAAATAGATTTGCAATAGATGTAAATTCAATTTTTCCAAGTGGTAAACATTTTTCGCTCGCAAATAAGTTTTTATAAATACCCTTGTATTAATAAGCCTTAGTAATTTTTATTAACTTCTAGAATACATAAAGTCCAAAATTAAACACTATCAACAGCTGATATACATCCCATCTGGGCTCGAGTCTTCTTCAAAACACGAGAGAAGATGACCTACTATACCACACTAGTCTGACGGATTGGTATGGGGTTTTATTTCGAGTTTTCCTTCTCTTGCATAGATGTTAGATGCATATTAAATATATATATACTTTAACTGTCTTTTACGAAATCCACGGGTAAGATATGGGATAATGAATCGCATTATTACTTTGTTACCATACGGAACAATTGATCACTAACATTCTCCTGCATATTCTCCAGCATGATATAACTCTGACCCTCTGATGGGTGAATATAATGACATCATTGTCTTTTTCATCTCAGCTCATATATATCCCACTATGGGGCTCGAGCCTGCTCCATAATGGAAGGAAAATTAACCGACTATGCCACGTTAGTCACGAGTTGGTATAGGGTTTTGTTTCAAATTTTCCTTCTCTTGCATAGATGTTGTATGCGTTTTATATCCCATAGTCGTCTTTTAGGATCGCCCACGGGTAATCTAAATTGTATTCTTACTACGTCACCACACGGTAATTAATCATTATCTTCACCAAACTGGTAATCATTTTTCGCTCGTATTTTTTATGAGGTATTTTATTTTATTACGTATGTATATAATAAAAAAAAAAGAATACAAAAGAGACGTTGAAATTCCAACTGAACGTCTCCACCACGGATCATAATCAACAATGCTGTTGGCATAGCGCCGGTGCGCGTGCGCCGATCATATCGACGCATTCTTGTGAGTGAATGGACTGTGAGTGAACGATAGCGAACGTATTGTATTGTACCGGTCAATAGTTATAGGGCTGCCACAGTTATACACGGAAAAAATGTTTAATACTAATAAAAACCCGATAATTATCGGGTTTTTATAAATAATTAAGCATATTAAAGGCAAAATTTCAGTAATTTGAATGACAAGGTTGTGTCATCGTTTAATACAATTCTAACTGCAAAGTTTAAAGTATTAAACCTATAACAATGTGTAAACATTGTCGGGTAGATGGCATACGTCACCTTAAGACGTAAATATGATACGAAGCGAGATTTGCATGTCCTAAAATAGTTCACGGTGGTGTAGTGGCAGCACGATTGGACCGGAATCGCAATAGGCGCGGGTTTGAATCCCGCTTGTGACATCATTTTTCGCTTCGTTATCGGGTTTTTATAAAAAATTAAGCATATTAACTGCTAAATTTCAGTAATTTGTATTATAATATTATTGTACACAAGTATTAAATAGAAAAAAGAGCTTTACATATAAAATGCAGTACAATAGGCGGCCTTATAACTATAAGCAATTTCTTTCAGGCAACTTTAGGATGGAACTATAGCACAGAAAAGACAATTAATTATTGGTGTAACCCCATCATCAGGTAATGTCCTTGGATCATTAAGGAAATTTGGATATTAAAAGGGTTTACGTTTAAAAACTTGTTTATCTACGAAAAATGATTGTTACACGTGGAACTCGAACCCACGCCGTTTGGAAATCTATTCCAATCGTACCACTTAAGTGTGAGCTTTCATATGACAATGAATTGTCCCTCATATTATTTTAAAATCTTTAGATGTGTGCAATCTATCGGACAAGGATTACATATTATACCGATTTAATAATCTAACTTTTTCAGTCGTATTAACCTTTTATACTATTAAACAAGCAGCTAAATCTCAGTACCTGATATGGATTGCATTTAAATTTAAAAAAATATTATAAATCATTAATATAATCGTACCTACTCTATATTTCAAAAAGATTTAGATTTCATTAATCGACAACCCTAAAGTCCGAAATAAATTATTGGTACCCTTACAATAGTATATTGATCAAAGTTATTTATCCTTACAAAGTGGACGCTAAATGGATAATAGATGATTCTGTTTGCTTCTTATAGTATCTGGTTATACACTTATAATGTTTACGGCGTGATAATTTAGTGTTCGCGTTCAGATATTATCGTGATCAGGGAAAGTTGATGGCGGCTGTGTGATTACTTTGCTGCCTTTACAATTGAGTAATATGTATTTGTTTGAAAACGATAATATTATGTAACCGAATGTATTTTTTTTTCGGTATTAGAGGTATATATGTTTTTTGGCGGGAATCTAAAACGTCATGTGGTGCTCTTGTATTATATTCGATATTTTAGTGTTTTAACGTGTTATATTAGATATTTTTTATGGTATTTTATGTAATGTGATGTGACTGAACTGCTGAGATGTAGTGAATATCATATAAAAGTGCTTTACAACGTTTTCGTTTTTCATCAAAATTCTCACAAGATACCATTAACAGTGTGGCCATAGCACTGTTGATGGCGACAATTTGACTTACTGACGGACATGACTAATCTGAAGACACTAAAAACTTGAAGATAATTATAACTCGACACTGGCAACAATGGCTCATTTAAGTAGCTGATTGCCAATACATAAAAAGAAGAAGAAGAAGAGGTATATATGGCCACAATCTGCCAAACGTCTGGGATAACGGCAATCTGGTTGTGCAACCAACTTTCTGCAAATTGAGCGAGACAGTTTGGGTTGTGTTATACATTTTGGTACAGACCAAAATGTAGTGTGTAAAGTATTAATGTAGTAATTAGGATCTTGAAATATTTTTATGGGATTATCTCAGCTCATATGTGTACCATTATTGGGCCCGAGTCTCCTCCATAACGGGAGGGAAATTAAACCACCATACTACGTTGGTCAGACGTCGTTGATATAGGGCTTTGTTTCGAGTTTTGTTTCTCCCACATAGATGTTATATGTGTGTGTGTGATTTTATATCACTTAGTGGTCTCTTACGATCACCCACGGGTAAGATAGGGTGTGGCGAATTGGATTCTTACTGCGTTAAAATTGTTTAAAAACTATATCGATTTGTGAAAACAATATAACGTTTATTTTCATATTCAGCTGGATACAATATTAAAATTTTAATGTGACGTCATCGTCGCAATCTCCGTACTCATTAGCGTCTGCCTCGTTGCGCGAGAAAAGTGATAGAATATAACATAACCCACTTAATAACTTCAAAAGCTTGTAAATTGCTTTAATTGCGGATATCAATTAATTTTCTTTCCTTTTTTCTTTTTATTGCTCTTGATGGCAAACGAGCAAGCAGCGCACCTGATGGTAAGTGTTACTGCCGCCCATGGACTTTTGCCATACCAGAGTATAGCTAGGCCGCTGTCTATCAAATAAAACCCTAAACCCACCCAAAAATTTGGACTTCCGTCTCTCCCGTTCACCGAACGAAGCACAGCAGCACATTACCATTGCTCAGACGTCGATTTTCTGCGAGAGTGTGGTACTACTACTACCAGACCGACCGCCCCGTGGATGTAGACAGAAAACTGTCAACATTGGTTCTACCACTGTTAAATGATAGCAATACATTTATATCAATACATTTATTAAAACTACTGAGATGTAGCATGTAAAGTGCTGGATTATTTATAAAAACTTAATATTACGTGCGAAAAATGATTATCATCATACATTATGTCCAGACTCAGGACAACAATTTGTGAAAAATTGATTTCTAGTAGATATGGGTTCAAATTCCAGATCTACTGGCAATCTGGAAATCAGTTTCAATCATCTTTCCGCTTATCTTTCCACGAGCGTGGGCCTGACCGTGAGCATAACAACCAAATTCTCGTTCGTATTGCCATATTATCAATAGACGATCCACACGCAATCTATTGGCAATTTTTTACACACTGTACCGATTTAGACATTTATTTTTAAATTTAATTGCACTATAAAAATATACTTATTGATTGAATATTACAATAGTAGTTAAATACCGTATTATCAGCGTTTTACGATGTTTTGGTTGTTTAACAATTGATAGCAATGTCGTGCCGGTACTGGACTGTCATAGAAATGTGGGTGTGGTGAGTCAAAGTAGTATTACTTTGACTCACCACACCCAAAAAGGACAAGGCAGGACAAAATACAAGCCTGACTCACGACTCAACTATATTTTAAGATAAGAGTGTTATAGATTGATCTGAAGTTAACTGCTTATGGCTGCCTAGAATCTATCGTACCTGTCGAAACTAATGACCTCGCCTGCTAATGGGTTCAGTGCTTTTATAAGACAAATATTTTTATATTTTACAAATGTATGTACTAAAAATACAATATTTAGGATAAACGAGAGAAGTACATATTGCGTCGATCCCAAGTAATTAGGATAAGAGTAGGATGATGAGGAAATCTTTATATTAAAAAAATAAATAAATTATAAACTAATATATATTAAAAAAAAAATCTATTGACCCTATGGCAGAGGTTCTTAACCCTTTTAGGTCCGTGCCTTATGACCTAACGAGGGTCACAGATTTGACCCCTCCCACCAACAATGATCTCAAACAATACGTGTTAATACAAACACGTAGACTTTATTAAACATAAAAACATTTGAACATGAAAAATTGAGATTTTTTACTCTAAATTACATTTATAAGCTAAGTTTAACTCAATAAATATATAATAACTGAAAATAAAATAATTCAGTTATGATTTTACAATCGTCAGTTAAGAGTTTAGTGCAAACAGAGAGACGATAACCAGCTCACTATTACCCCCACGCAATACAAGTTTTACTCCCGCCGGGATAATTACCCCCTGGTTGGCAACCCAGGGTCTATGGCCAGTCGTTTTGTTCAAACTATTCACTTCTTTTTTTTATTTAAGAAGTTGATGCGTAGATTAGAGATCAAATATTAGGAATAACCAAACTTTTCACTCTTCCCAAGTTATACCTAAATTGAGAAGGGTGTAAAATAGAAAAGGTCCTACATTTCTGATATTTTAATACTTTTATTTGCATATCGCACACACGAACACACGCACGCGCGCACACGCACACATACATACCCACACACAAACACACACGCATACATACACATACACACGCACACTCACACACACGCACACACACATAAACATAAGCACACACGTACCTACACTTTTATATGTCAATGTTTAAGCAGCAAGACACTAACACCTGCAACACAGTCTTTACTAGCGCAGGTGTTAGGGAATCCTATTAATTATAATGTACATTTTACGTCAATAAACATTATTATTATTATATCAACGCTAAAATAAACAACCCATTAGGCTATCGACATATACTATTAGACATAAGCTTCCTAAGGTTCTCCTAAGGAATAACACCATAATCGCCATGCTCGATTGACACAATGGCAATTGTTAAATTTTACAGATAATTTCACGTTTATATTTAAGTTCTTCTGTGAATATCAACTATAAAAAGTCAAATTCAAAACGTCAGAAAAATAAATATCAAATATAAACGATAAAACCCATCAAAATAGTTTTATTTCACGTGTGTAATACTTGCGGAAACATCAGAGGTCTCAATTGTTATAATTTTACCGAGAAAACTTATATTTTGGCAATTTCTCAATTAATTATTAAGACTCTTAAAGAAAAATTAAGGTGGGATAACATATGGTTTTGTAATACTATCACCATAGACGCAAAAAAGTATTGAGTCTAAAAAATATACCCACTTATAACAATTAAATTTCTTTTCAGCAACCCTATTTCTCTAGCTAAGCTCGCAATAGTTAACACCTCTATACAATTACAACACTTTAAGAACGGCACTATTAGTGTCAATGTAACTAAAACTGTCACTATTAAGTGTCACTTTACTATCCACATTACTTTAAGTCGCCTAAGGACCGGTATTGTTGTTTTAGCTTCAGAGTATAACGAAATAATTGAACATTGAACATTATTCGTAATTGACACTATGAAATTTGATCAAATTGAGATTGAATCAATTAGCCTAATGATTAAGAATACAAAATGTCTGAATTTTCAAGAAGTGAAACTAAAAATCCGATAAAGAACGAACAAAAGAATGAACCTAAAAATCCGAGAAGTGTACGTCGTCTCATAAAAGGTTGAAAACCATATTAAAGTAGAATGAAAGAATTAACACTAATTTTATTTTAGTTGTACCTAACAGTATTTTTAGTGATTGCTGATAGTTTTCTGCCTCTAGCCATAAATAGGTGGACTCGTTCGTAATAGAACCAAGATCAAAGAGATCTTCCAAGTTTTGGGACAAACTTTTCTTTCGAAAAGTTCCGTGGCTGAGATAAAATTATTTTTACATTTTCAAACTTCATATTGTTGACATTTTGCAAAAATTTCAAAGTCTTTAATTATCGAATTTGCCAACAAAATTTTACGTGAATCCTTTGAGAAATGTGAATCCTCTAGAATAGAATAAACGCAGATCAGACAGACGTAGGAAAGCCTCTTCGCACAAACTGAAACAGAGACGCTTCGTCAACGTTCACTCTAACAATTTTGTCGTTAATATAATAACAGTATGACTATAATTTCAATGTTTGCAAAATATATAGGCACGTCAATTCCAACATAAATCTGGTTTGTAGCAAATTCCTGGCAACTTCAATTAGTAAATTACTTAGGATATTTCCTCAGTATTGACTTTGGTTTGGAAAATGTCCGTTCATTATTCATATTTATATGTGAAGTTAATATTTATTTTATAATTAAATGTTGATGATATTCGCTTTACATTTCACTAGTTAAAATTCATAATTATATATTAGAGATATTTTTTCTAATGTGTCAATTATGCGATCAATGAATGTGGGTCCCACTATACTTCCCTGGGAAAATCATTTGAAATTGTCACGATAATAGCAGTATTAAATGTCTAATATTAAGCTTTAAAATCGTCAGTGTTAAAAAGTAAAAGTACGTCTAAAACCAGAAATCAAATCTCTATTAGCAATATAATGTTTATGCTGTGGATTCAGGTCACCATATCATCTACACAATCAAATGCCTAGTCCATCACTACTCGATGCGATGTCAAAGACATACATTTAACATTAGCTTAGCAATTTCCAGCGATAAAACAGTCAGTTCTAATGTTATTTACAATAGATACACTGAAGATAGACGCAATCTATCCGGCGTCGGTCATAATCCAATGTTTAGACGTGCCTTTACTAATGTTCGCGTGCGATAGCTTAATGGGGAGAGCCGGTCGGACGAGCTATCGATATGAATTGATTTGATACTGTTCATCGTCCGTATAGTTGCTTAGTTAATGATGAGAGATGCAGGCTATAGTTAGTTATCTAGGAATCCCCAATGATGATAATTTAATAATCGCCACGCTTAACTGGCGATTTGGCGTTCATAGCTAGTATTTTCGAGTAGTGCTTTTTTATCGAGTAGAGTGCTACTGTTTACTCTCCTGGTGAAGGTTAGCAGGTTTTTACGAAGCCCATAGGTTTGTGAAGTAACATTGCATCCTTAACATGTTATATGAGGGGCAATTTATTTTTATAAGTCAATATAAAAAATACATACATATGTATATCGAGATTAAGTTCTAAACTAAGTTGAAAGACGCACAGCGTGTAAACAGCGATGTCTGAAAATTTCTCTACTCAGAGGTAATTCGAATTAATGCAAGGCAAAACAGAGCAATAACTATATGTATAGATAATGTACTATATAATCTAATACATTCTGTACAGAAAAAAAAATTGTCTTACTTTCAAATACAGGTATCCAAATTTCATTCTCGCTATTCTCTTTATCAATTTCACGAAAAGATAATTATCTAACTCAATTTGATTGCACGGTAGTGGCTAAGATATCAACTTGTGCTACGTGTCGCGGGTTCGATTCCTACGCAAGATAATATTTTGTGCAATTCATAAACTATTATTATGAATCTGAGTGTAGTTTTTGTCTACTAATTGTATGTTTATAAAGTCCCTCCCAATTGGATAAATTCCTTAGAAAACACTACGTCTTTAAAAGATATTAATAAAATTTAATTCTCTCTACTTTAATCACAAGTAGTGCGAATTATCTTCGTAAGCAGTCTGGTCTTAATGTAGAGTTAAGCTTGGCCTTAGGGTATGTAAGGTCACTGGATCTGGACCGCGAAACCGTTGTCTTAACTACACGTTGTTAATTACACCTATCTAGGCTAAGTGTCAGGAAGTTATTTCGTACTTTCATTATACCTTTTAGGGAAAAGATGTTAGGCAGAATGGTGTTGAATATTCATTGTATCGTTAAATCTATGTTAAAAGCTTTTACGATATATGCATTTACTTCGTAGTGTGACGGTGGCTATACAAGAATTATGGACCATGGAGGAAATGTTGGAATCGAATTACAACTATACTAGTGACTCGCCCTCATATAATAAATACAGGATCTGTAGAAGTTTTCTTATATCCTATATATGTACATATAAGAAAACTTCATTTCCCTATCTGATGAACAGCCTCCAGAACTACAACTTGCAATGTTTTCAAAAAACTTCGATTGAGTCCATTTTTGCCTCTAAACGTAGCAAGATCTAGAGAGCTTAGAGTTAGAACTCTAAGGGGCTGTCCATTAATCACGTGAGATTTAAAAGGAGGGGGAGGGATTTGACAAAAATCACGAAACATCACAAGGTTTTTTAGTAAGATATCACGTGTATTTATTTTTCGTCAAACGCTGCGATTTCTGAACTGAAAAGCGGCGTGTAGTGTGAGTGACTTACCGTTGCCAGGCAACGAATGAAGACGTTTAAAGTAGGTGATCTGTATATAGATCTCTTTACGAAGTATAAAAAGCAAAAAACCGAGAATATAATGAGCTGTGGGCTACTTCTTTGTAGGTACTAAAACTCACGTGATGTTGGTGGGGGAGGGGGGGGGGTCATAGTCTTAAACCTCACCACGTATCACCAAGGAGTAGGGGGGAGGCGTTAAAAAATGCTAAAAAAAAAGATCATGTGATTAATGGACGTCCTCTAATAGGATTCTTCCCTTAATTTTTTAAAAAACTTAAAGTACCGAACCAACCGTCTATGCATTATTATTCTAGGAGTATAACTATTTAACTGATTAAAATAATTTCAAAATTTATTTCACTGATTATCCCTAAGGTGTTTTTGGCGGGAATATGAAAATTTCATACCGCGCTCTTGAATTATATTCATTTTTTTAGTGTAGGTACATTGAATAATTTTGCTGGTATTTTATTGAATTTACAGTGCTGAGATGTAGTAAATATGATATAATAACAGTTTACATGTATCTTCATGTTTTACTAAAATTCCCAGGAAAATTATTAATTTCATATATTGTATTCAGAGCCCAATTAATGGTCATTTGCTGACGGACAGTGACTATGAACTATTCAATATGAAGAAGTGTGAATATGGTATAAAACTTGTCTGTATGGGCTTTGTTATCTTTGTCTGTGTGAATGGATGAACAGAACCAAAAAAGGATTATTGCTAAATTCATTAACTTATATGATATAAGTTAGAGTAGAAATTGCTAATAAGTTTTCATTAACAACTCAAGATGTCTAGACTCGTCATTACATTACAGCCCATAAATGTCCCACTGTTGGGCTCGGGCCTCCTCCATAATGGGAGGGTAATTGACCTACTATACCACGCTGGTCAGACATGTTGGTATAGGGTTTTGTTTCGAGTTTTCCTTCTCTCGCATAGATGTTATATGCGTTTTTATATCCCTTAGCCGTCTCTTACGATCACCCACGGGTAAGATAAGGGGTGGTGAATTGTATTCTTACTCCGTCACCACACGGTAAAGACTAGACTACTGTCTAGACTATTGGCTTGTAATTGAAATTAAGAAATATTTTTTATTAAAATACAACACTTGCAATTTAGTCATAAATCCTACAGTCGGAGGCAGCTTTACAAACAATCAACTAGCATCTCTAAATTTACGAGTTCAAGAAAAAGGATTAAAAAATAATTGTAAATCACACAAAGAAATACCATCTCGAAAGTTGATTTTTATAACCCTGTTTACTTATTTAAGGTTAAATAAAACTATAAATAACGAAATTAAAACCTTCTGTTATCAAATAGACACCAAAGCCAACGGAACAAGCTGTACTGATTACCACATAAAACTCAATCGAATAGGGAAATAGATCGTAGAACCACCTGCGAGAATGATCGATAATATAATAGTCATAAAAAATCGATAACATTAACCTAATGTGTAAAATACAAGCTATGACTTCACTATGAAACATATATAAGAATGGTCTTAAAGAAAAGAGAGCGTTATACTTTGTTCCAAAAGAAAGTAATCAATACTTAATTGAATTAGGCGATTTATGCTGGACAACGATTACTATCTTGCAATGGAAAAATTAAGGGAGATTATTACTACAGTTAAACGATATACCGTACACCTCAAGAAAGAGAGGAGTGCGGCTTAGGAATAACACTGAATACAGTATAAGGAAATTTCTTACTCCTATGTGATGAGAAACCTACGGAATTTCAAATTGCAATTTAATTCAAAGCTTCGAATATTGATTTAACACGTGTTTCGACGTTGAACGTGAACCCCTCAAGATATTTGAAATTCGAATTCGCTTTTATAGTGTTTTTTTAAAAAGCATTTAAAATACATACATACATATCATCACGCCATGTCCTTTGCAGGGTAGGCAGAGATAACAGAGTGCCAGAGAACTCTATCCTTGCATACTTCACTTGCTTCCTCAACATTCATAATTCTCTTCATACACGCTCGCCGGTTTCGGAGACTCTTGACTCCACCTCCCTTCAGTACATGACCGATCTGGTCTAGGTAGGTTAGTCTCGGTCTCGCCCGGTACCTACATCCTTTCACTTTCGCATTGTATATCTTCTTAACCAGACGTTCGTTCGGCATTCTTTCCACATGTCCGTCCGTCGTCCGTCCGTCGGACATGTGGACATTTAAAATATATTTTTGATTTAATATTTTTATTGTGAAACGAATTAATTTGAGATCCAACTTTTAGTTTCATGATGGACGATTTAATGTACTTAATTTTTAACTTATTTAATGAGGCAATCGTTGTATCAGGCTTTTGGTTTACTTCAGGGCAATTGCAATACGAGTTAAAAATCTGAATGAACAAACAGAGGAGGGAATTTGTTCACATTATTTCAGAACAAAGTGGGTAACATTTGCATTATGTTGTCTCACTCGCACACCGCGTTTCAGTAATAGTGTTGTACACGTTTACTGTTATCGGAACCATTTCAATATATATTTTACGATTATTTTATTGCTTGTAAAAGTATGAAGATAAAATTAAAGACGGATATTTTAGTTTTATGATTATTATTGTTTTATACTTTACCTACATTAACATCGATGTGATATATAAATAAATAATAATATAATAATCAGCTCAGCTCGTAAACGTCCCACTGTTGGGCTCGTGCTTCTTCCGCAATAGGAGCATTGATCTAGTTTACCACAATGGTCAAAATCAGTATAGAGATTTTGGCGAATTTTTCTTGTATACAGATCTTATTTGCATATTATATCCTTTAATCATCTTGTACGATATCCTCGGGCAAAAAAGGGGGTGATGGTCCAACAATGGACGTCATTTTATTATAATCTTATGGTTGCAGACGAGCAAGCAGCTAAGTTGATGGTAAGTCTTACTGCCGCCAATTGACCTTTACGGTACCAAGGGTAGAAGCTAGGCCGCTGCCTACCAATGAAAACCCCAAAATTGAGCTGCCGGCTCTCTCGTTCACTGAACGAAGCACAGCATCACATTGCCACAGCTCCGGCGTCGATTTTCTGCTAGAGTGTGGTACTACTCCGGACGTACCGGCCCGCGGCTATAGACAGGAAACTGTCAACAATGTGATTCTACCACTATTTAAAGATTTGTTTACTTCTATATGATAATGAAGATCCAATTTTTGTGATAGATATTTGTGGGTTGCAGCTGAAAAGCAGTGTTAGGAATTGATTAAGTAACCTAATCTAGCACAGTGCTAAGTTTTTCGCGGTTTTGACACTAATAATGTCAGTGTTATTTTAATTTATTTCTTTCTTTGATTCTTGATAAATTATATCCTTTCTCCATCACCACACAGAAATATAACAATATGCATTATTAATTTAATAAAAAAAAGTGGGTTATCATTTTTTAGCAATTGGAGATTAAAATCTCCAATTGCTAAAGAGTTATAGACACTGTTTTTATAAATTAACAAATACAGAAATAAAATAAATATTTTATTTAAATTTTTATCAGCGAAGAGGGTAAAACTGCACGGATGGCGTAATAGTTAATCGAGTGGCAAATGTTGTGCTCGTGGATCAGTCTGGGCTCTGGGTGTAACTTATTTCGTTAATTGTATATTTGCAAAGCAATACAAGGATTATTTGCTTGCGCAGCGTGTTATCTTAAAAAAGTAGTCATAACCGCCGACAGAAGTGAAAAATTAAATATGAAAAATAAAAAAACAATAATGCGTATATACATAATATATGTTTATATTATATATAGTTACTAGCTGTCCCGGCAGACGTCGTCCTGCCTGGAAAAACTTTAAGCGATATGCCGACAGCAGCGCCACCTACCGGTATCAATTGTGTTCTAAAATCATTCAGGGACCCATTGGAATATACATAGAAAATTTCATCTCAATTGATCCAGTCGTTTGACATAGCGACAAGGGCGCCATATATCGGGTCCAATTGCGAATCTAAACCATTCTCGAATTACCTCGAACACACACAAAAAATTTCAAGAAAATCCGTTCAGCCGTGACGTTCACACGTACAGTAAAATTATATATATAAAAATACTAGCAGACCGGGCCACGCGTTGCTGTGGCTTAGGTTAGCCTCAGTAACACTTTTTGTTTATTTTAACAAATTTTAGCTTATATGAAGCGTTTGTACATTTAACATAGAGCCATCTATTAAATACTTACTGAATCCAGTCAACAGATGCCGCCATCTTTTAAAATCCTTTTGATATAACATATGATTTTGACTGTCAAATATTAGACAAATAATTTGCAATAATATTACTATAAATTGAGATTTAAGCTATCCTATCTTTTAAGTTGGATCAAGCTACACATGCTGTGCAAATTTGGTTAAAAACCGTTAAATACTTTATGAGTCCATCGCGGACAAACAACGTGACACGTAATTTATATGTATTAAGATGATCAATATATTTCCACCAAAACTCTACTTTCGTGTAAACGGGACCAATACATGTAGATACTTATATACAGACGTAACGGTAATAGTAGTGCTAATTTAATGATTTTTTTTCTCATCTAAAAATGTCCAAAGCGCTAAAGAAGATTTCACTTAAAAAAAAGGCATAGCGTACCAGGTACCGGCCTTCCGAGAGGCATGGTTGGGCTTAACAATATTAAATCGAAAAGCTTTTAAGAAGAAGGCTATTCAACTATTATTCAACAATATTTATACTGAAGGTACAATGCGTAAATGCAACCACCAATTAATGGGTACATATTGTTAATTGATCTAATTGACTACGTAGTCATGACTGCGCAATTAGTATATATACGTAATTAACCTTTGCGCGCGACTTCTTTCGCGTAGAAATTATATAAAACAGATTGGAACAGAAAATTTTACAGTATATAGATATACACATTATTGTTATTGCTGGGATGTCGAAGGGGAAGGTACACATAAGGGTAACATGCTGAATCAGTCACGGATGTCTAGGAATCGATACCAGTGGTGGGCCCAATGGCGTCGTTGAAAGTACACAGTAGGTTATAGGGTAGCACGTGAACCTTCTGTTGCATCAGACGGAGCGGGGTTTATCCAGATCATAGATTACCAAAAAAAAGGGTATTGTGTTTTCTAAAGACTTACCATACTAGGTACCGTCTTCATAATCAGATCACTATATATACATATATATATATATATATATATATATATATATATATATATATATATATATATATATATATATATATATATATATATATATATATATATATATGTGATGAATTCAATGCATATTAAAATTGTCCTTTACAGCATATCATGAAAATGATTTTTTTTTATTGCTTATGGTGGCAAACGAGCATACAGCACACCTGCTGGTAAGTGTCACTGCCGCCCATGGACCGATATCAAGGGTATAGCTAAGCCGCTGCCTACCAAAACAAACCCCAAACCCACCAAGTTGGGCTTCCAGCTCTCTCGCTCACCGAACGAGCGCAATAGCACATTGCTATTAATCAGACGTCGATCTTCTGCGAGAGTGTGGTACTACCCCGGACGGACCGGCCCGCGGGTGAAGACAGAGACCTGTCAACAGCGTGGTCCTACCACTATTATATATCTTAAAAATCATCATAGATGTAAAATTCGGGAACAGTGCGACCGTACACCGAAACGAAGTGAGAGCGGATCGTTACAATAAAATAAAACTTATCAATATTAATACTCCAAAACGAAATTATTATCAATACTGTCTATTCTTCACAGACCACACGGCTACTATTTCGTCATGGGCTTGTGTACTTCACATGACTGCCCTCATTGCTGAAGCCACTAACAGAAACGTTAATTACTGCTTTCAATTAAATCAGGCCGGTGTAAGAAATACCGTAGCCATGAGGTCATTGAAAAAAAAACAAATTAACTTACCTTTGTTAGCGTATGTATGGGTTGATTTGTTATGGCTATCTCTGCATATTATCAGCTACGTGTATAAGATTAGAAATAATATTTAAATGTTTAAGCATGTGAATTAATATTTTGAATGAAAGCAAAATGATATCTAATGGTTACGCGAGTATTACACATTTGATATAACACTATTTTTACAGATGCTATTGCGTTTGTATTTGATTTCTTTAATTTCCCGATGTTTCGAATACTTTATGACGTTCGTGATCACGGGAGCACTGTCTAATTAGTCCAGAGAACTGTACACTTTCATTTTAAACATGAAAACAATATTTAAAATATCGTTATTTGCTTTTCATTCGTTGCAGTTTTTGATGTTAACGCGAATAAATTAATAAATTATCATTACAATAATGATTATCATAATTTTAATGTTTAATAATAACTGACTATAAACAATCAATATTTTTTTTTATATAGAATCTTTTTTTCTTTTTGCACTGACAATGAATTTGTATCAAAAATGTGGGACAAAATTTATTAACCGTAATCCTGAATCAACGCTGTGGTGAGCGATTATAAGCTGCGTGATTTGAAGATTTAGTCATAGATTTACCGTCAAGCTTCACTAATGCCACGTTATTGATAGTTTTCTGTCTACAAATAGTACCACATTTTCGCAGATAATCGGTGCCTCGTCGGTGGCACTGGTAATGTGCTGTTTGCGCATCATTTGGTGAGTGAGAGAGCCGGAAGCTCAGCCTTCTGAGTGAATTTTGGTTGGTAGGCAACGGCCTAGCTTTACTCCTAGTATTGCAAAGGTCCACGAGTGGCAGTAACATAAAAAATCAGGTGTACTGCTTGCTCGTTTGCCACCATAAGCAATAAAAAAATTAACTAGCCACGTCACAAACTACATACTCAGATAAAGTAGTTATTTGCCGATCATATTAAATATTTTTATTACACCAGTTTGAAATCGTAAATATACTTTATTTCTATCTATTAAATGGCTCAGAGAAAATTATTACAAAGTGCTCGCCAACTAGTCCACTCGTTTAGCTTGAGAGTGTGCGTCGAATAATTTGCTGCACTAGTCTGTGACACTAATCGTGTTGTTCGGACTCCTAACGCTATTAGCTATCCTTTATGAAGGTTTTATATCAATCGGCCCAGTTGTTATTGAGTAAATAGATAGTAAATAATCTGATTTCTCCGTTAGAAATCAATGTAATACAATGTTTATAATTTTACATAGATTTTACTTATTTAATTTGAAATTTGTTTCAAAGTTTTTATTAGATTTCTTTTATTTAGTTTTCATATTAGAATAGTCGCCATTTTTATTTATAACAGTTGTATTTTTGAAGACGTGTGTGCTCAATATTTTTAGACTACATTAAGCTCAGATTTTTGCCTCTTAGGAACACTTATGCCAGTGGATATTGGGATTCAGTATCCTCAAATATTCGTATGGTGACTGAGTAAGAATACGTCTACCCTCTTTCTTACCCATGGCTAATCATAAAAGACGATAAGGGACGCAAGCAAATAACTAATTGCTGTAAACGACGGAATTTCGATATAAAAACCTATACCAATCTATCTGACCAGCGAGGTATAGTAGGACAATTCCTCTCTCATTGTGGAGGAGGTTTGATCCCAGCAGTGGGACATTTATGAACTGATCTTATTCTGAAATAGTTTTCAAGAGAGCAAAACATCAAAATTCCTTATGGAAAATAAATAGGTACATAGTTCTAATCTCACAATATCAGTATGGCTTCATGTTCAAGTAAGTTATCAGTTACTCCTCGCAAAAATGATATTCTGCCTAAACCAATTAAATTAGAAACTCGATCCAAATACGATTGGGAAATAACAAAACTTGAAAGCATCATTTTTATTATGACAATGTATTTTGACATCTATTATCATATTACTGAAATTTAGCATTTAATATGCTTGATTATTTATAAAACCCGATTACAAGTACTATTTAATAGTTCACGGTGGTGTAAGTGGTAGCACGATTCGAACGGATTTCCAATAGGTGCGGGTTCGTATCCCGCTTGTGACAATCATTTTTTGCTCGTAATCGGGTTTTTATAAATAATCAAGCATATTGCGAAATTTCAGTAATTTGAATAACAGGGTTGTGTCATTGTTTAATACAATTCTAACTGCAAAGTTTGAGTATTAAGCCTGTACAATGTGTAAACAATGTCGGGTAGATGGCACACGTCTCCTTAAAGACGAAAATACAATATGATGCGAAAATTGAATCTCCTACAATAGTTCACGGTAGTGTAATGGCAGCACGATTGGAACGGATTTCCAATAGGTGTGGGTTTGAATCCCACTTATGAAAATCAATTTTCGTTTGTAATCCGGTATCTACTGTCATCATCATTGAGTCTTTCGTCGTATACTGCTCGTAATGCAGGGTTTATTGCTGTAATTGCTACGCTTGACAAACGGATTCACGATTACTCATCATTGCCTTGCTCTTATCTCAATTACTTGGTGATGCAATATGTTATCTTCTTCCATACAATCCTATCAGATATCATCTCTGTAGTCACTCTCTGGCTATCTATGTTATGCCGCATGCAATCCATACATCTTTTCTTCAGCCTTCCTTTACCCCTAAAGCCTTCAATATTTATACATAAAACTTTCCTCATAACATTACTTTCATCCCGCCTAATCATATGTCCATACCATGTCAGCCGTTCACTCTTTAACTTTTCCGTCACTGGCGCAACTTTCAAACTTCTTCTAATATGGATTGGCGATTACTGTAAGATATCAATACTTTTGCGTGGAGAACGCTATTGGCTAATGTCCTGATGATTTTTACCACTATCACGGGCACATTCATGGTGATGATAACTAATATTCTTATCCTACCCTATTTTTTTAGCGACTGGGCTTTTTTTGATAGGTAAGCCTAGCTGTATACCTTTTTTTTTTTTTTTTTTATTGGTGGACTATGGATGCGTCTCGCCCCACCAAATCGGTCCGAGGTGACGGAAAGGCGGCGCGTGACCCCATAGACCCACCGTAAAACTCCTCTCTTCTAATGTTTACGCGAGTATTACACATTTGAAATAAAACTACTTTTACGGATTCTATCGCGTCCAAACGCGATAGAATCCGTAAAAGTAATTTTATTTCAAAAACTCCTCTCTCTTCGCCGTGCGAGCGGACCACCGGTACCCGATCTTTGTCTTCGGTGGGCCTAGCTGTATACCTGGTATTTCTAAAGTCTATAGGTAAAAGTAATATTTACTGACGTGTCGCTCGTTTGCCACCATAATCAATAAAAAAAACTACATATAGATGATAATAAAAAAGGATCAAAATAATCTCCATTAAATCTAGTTATCTTGAAAATAATTAAGTTGTTAACATTGCTTTAATCGTGTAGTTCATAGATAGCATCGTTTCGATATTCCGTCGTTCTGTCCCCATGTTTTCTCTAAAAACTTCTATAATGATAATGCTGTAAAAGGCAATTTTAATATACATTAAATACACTACGTATCTCATAATTTATTTAATTGGATAATGAGTAATACAATACATTGTTAAAAATAACTTCCCAAGTAATCCATTATGTTTTAATACCTAATGTGTGAAAATAGACATGGTTACTGTAAATTATCCTTAGCAGCTTGATATGTGTTTATTTTCGTGGCATTTTCTGTATTTTTTTTCAAGATATATAATTTTGATATATCATATATATATATATAAATAGAGATATATCATATATATGAAAGAGAGTATTGGTGTAAAGATGCGAAAGGGAATGCTCCGATGGTTCGGACATGTGGAAAGAATGCCGAACGAACGTCTGGTTAAGAAGATATACAATGCGAAAGTGGAAGGATGTAG
This sequence comes from Lymantria monacha, assembly GCA_905163515.2. NCBI lineage: Eukaryota > Metazoa > Arthropoda > Insecta > Lepidoptera > Erebidae > Lymantria > Lymantria monacha. The sequence goes on along the minus strand of LR991084.1, from coordinate 35,718,399 downwards.
GTACCGGGGGAGACCGAGACTCACGTACCTAGACCAGATCGGTCATGTACTGAAGGAAGGTGGAGTCAAGAGTCTCCGAAACCGGCGAGCGTGTATGAAGAGAATTATGAATGTTGAGGAAGCGAGTGAAGTATGCAAAGATAGAGTTCTCTGGCACTCTGTTCTCTCTGCCTACCCTGCAAGGGATATGGCGTGATGATATGTATGTATGTATATATATATATAAGGCAGTGTTTGTAATGTAAGCTTAAAAATATATTTTTACTATATCACATTACAAATATTTTAAATTATCGGCTTTTTTCTGCTGTAATATGCATTATCATCATTAATTCATTCATCTCAGCTCATACACGTCCCACTGTTGGGCTCGAGCCTCCTCCAAACGTGAGGGATATTAACCTACTGTACCACGCTGGTCAGGCGTGTTGGTAATGGGGTTTAGTTTCGAGTTTTCCATCTCTTACATAGACGTTATATGCGTTTTATATCCCTTAGTCGTTTCTTACATTCACCCAAGCCACGGGTAAGATAGAGGACGGTGAATTGTATTCTTACTCCGTCACCACACGGAAAATATACAATATGCAACCAACGTGAACTGTTGTATGACAATCATTTTTCGCTCGTAATCAAGTTTTTATAAATAATCAAGCATATTAAATGCTAAATTTCAGTGCATTGATTAGTAGTAGTAGATCTAAGCGTACAGAGAAATGCGGCCATTTTATTTTATACTCTGTATAAATATAGATATAATAATTAATATGAGATTTTTATTCATTTTAATTATGAATACTTCATTTTAATGTAACCAGTTGCATTGATTGTAAAACGTATAAATTAGAATACTTGTTTCTCTAGTTATGATTGCTCTCATATTAAATAGTCATTCGTTTAAATGACTTCCATTAAATTAGAATTTCTACTTAACATCTAGAATCTGAAGGATTATTGTTAAGATAAAATTATATGTACGTAGTACGTAATATCTCGATGTTGTTAAGTAATGTTATATCCACCTCTAATTTGACTATATGGTGATGGAGTAAGAGTACAAATTACTGCCGCCTTATCTGTGAGTATTGTAAAAGACGTTGATGATACGTATTTAGCTGTGTGGTAGCGGCTACAAATACTTAGTAGTATTTGTGGTGGGGGTTAGTACCCTTACTTAGTTCGTGGATGTCGTAAAAGACGACTAAGAACCGATAACGACCTGGGCCAACTTCATCTGATGAAAGTTTTCGAAACGTAGGGCAATTAAAAAAACAAAGTATTCATGAGGACTCCCGACAGAAATGAAAACTAAAACCCATGAAAAAAAATAATCCAAAAAAAAAAAAAGGTGCCCTAGGGATCATGTTTGGTGTGACCATACTATGGCCAGCCGTTAAAAATAACTATCAAAAACTATTGAATAAGTGATAATAATTAATAATAACAATTATTACATATAAATTGAATATAGTAAACACAGCGATACAGCAGTGAAGAGCAGCTGACTGTACGCCGACTCTCTCTCGGGTACACTCGGCGGTCCCGAGTTCACACGATCGAGCCTTTCACTTCAGAGCGTGACAGATATGCCTCACTTACAGTCTACGAAAATATTTGTTTGCGATACGCCAAAAGAAGTTTTCACTTCTAAAATCAAATAAAAACGTTATAGAATCGGTAAAAATAGTTTTATTTCAAATGTGTATTATTCGCGTAAACATCAGAGATCATTCTTGGAAAGAAATCAATGAAACGCATTTCGTAAAAAGTTTTGATGCTTATTTAATTCCTATTAATATTTCAAAATGTATTATGAATATTATTAAATGCCTACATTCGAACAACCTTATCGTTAGATTGTTAAAACAATCCATTGTTTAATTTATTTATTAAACTGTGTAGAAATGATAAGGTATATTTATGAGTTCACTGGTGTAGTGGTTAATACAACGTAAAATACCTAATAATATTTACGTGTCACGGATTCAATGCCCACGCACGACAATACTGTGTGCGATTCATAAATTGTTATTCTGAATCTGGGCGTAATTACCCCGCAATACAAGGATATACAGGGTGGAGACGACCAAGCGACATTAATTTTAATTTAGGGTATCTGGTGACTTGCCCAGCCTGTATACAAACTTAGTATATACTAGTATAGTGTATAGTACCTAATACTACTACTAGTATTGCCGGAGTTTACATTTATTGTCGCATTGTCAACTCCACTTTGTGTATCCTTAGTGTAGAATATTGTCTTTTATAAAAAAAAATACCGATCTTACGAAAATTTATTTTCAAATATCTCTGCACAAAACTTAATGCATTCAAGCTGTGATATTCAAGTACTGTACTTACAGCAGTAAGTAAGCAGATTATTTAATTAGCAAATTATCAAGACTTCTGTTATTTGATAATTTGCTTGCGACAACATTTATACCACCGAAGTTTTCGAGATAACACCATAATTAAGCACAAAGCAATCACCGCCGGCCGGTCGGTCGCTAAAAGCAGACGATATCAACTCATTTGTAAACATTGCTATTAAGATTTAACTTATCATGATTACTGTTAGGGGTAAGCAGAGATAGAGGCTCAAATTACATTATGTATGCATTTTATTATTTCTAGAGGATTAACTCGGCTCCCGATATATGTAAAATTAAGCTTCGTCAAAAAAATGCATTTATTTATGTAATATAAAAAACTAAAATCTCATTGATGGAATTTCTGTCTAAATTAAAAATTTCGGCAGCACCGGCTTTGAAATAAAAAAAAAGGATAATCAAAATTGCACACATCAAAAACTACAGTTTCGAAATTTCTCCTCCTTAATGACTTCTTCTCTTCACTCGGGTCCGTATAAAACTAGGTGTCACCAAGGTATTCATGGTTGTAGCATATGCTCCCGTAGGATCCTCGGTGGCATCAGACCTAGAGAAATTTTGGGATAATGTTAGAGAAGTTCTGAATATGGCAGAAACCAGTGAACGCGTGATTGTATGCGGAGATTTGAACGGATGGGTGGGGACTAAGCGTCCGGACTATGAGGACGTACTTGGTCCATTTGGTGATAAGAGAGTGAACGACGCAGGTAGGCTCATAACGGATGTATGCATGGAGAGAAACCTTATTGTGTCAAACACATTTTTCCAACATAAGGACATCCATATGTATACATGGAGAAGAAATGAACAGAAAAGTATAATAGATTTAATTTTGGTAGACAGTCACCTCCGAAGCAAAATATTGGACGCAAGAGCCTACAGGGGCTCCACAGTCGATACGGATCACTATCTCGTTATCGCGAGATTTAGTGGTCTCTTCAAAAAGTGGAGGCACTGGCGAGAGCGTGTCTACTTCGGAGGGCTTGAAAGAATAAAGGTTGAAAGGTTGCAAGAAGAGTGTGTACGAGAAAACTATGAAGAGGGTGTCCGAGAACGGCTGACGATGGCAAGCCAGCCGCAATCGGACATTGAAGAATGCTGGAGAATATTGAAAGAGAGTATGGTAGATACAGCGAAAGAAGTATGTGGAAGTTCAAAGAAGCATAGAAATACAAATGGTGATGCATGGTGGGATGCGGAAGTGGCAGCTTCCGTAGAGCAAAAGAAGAAAGCGTGGCTGGACTATGTCTCTTCTTTGAATCTGAATGACAGTATGACTGAACAGAAGAAAGAAATATATCGACAATGTAAGAATGACACCAAGGCCTTAGTGAAAGAGAAACGTGATAGAGCAAATATGAGTGCTGAAGATAGGCTGACTAAAAACTTCGAAGGTAACACCAAACTCTTTTGGAGGGAGGTGAAGAAGTCTCCGGGTGGTTGGTCAGCCTTCAGAATGAATAAAATAAGGTCTAAAGGTGGAGACATTCTTACACAAACACAAGACGTGTTAAGCCGATGGAGTGAATATTTTGGCGATATGTATGCGGATGCCACGGTTGGCGCCGGTGTCGCGTGAGGTTTAGTAGATCAACATTCAGCACTTGCGTCTTCCGATGGCATCAGTATGCATAAAGTTGAATGGGCGATAAGAAGTTTGAAAAATGGTAAGGCAGCGGGCATTGATATGGTGTCTGTTGAGATGATCAAGCTTGGTGGTTCCTGTGTCTGGGAGGCGTTCCTGCTGCTCCTCAATTTATGTTGGAGCTCGGGAATGATTCCCAGGGACTGGAATAGCGCAGTCATCGTGCCTTTGTTTAAAAACAAGGGTTCACGTTATGACTGCGTAAATTACAGATCCATAAACTTGACCAGTTTGGCAGCAAAGGTGTACGGTAAAATTATTGAAAGGAAAATGAGGATGGTGTCCGATGGTTTACTGTGTGAGATACAAGGAGGTTTCAGGAGTGGAAGGGGATGCATGGATCAAGTGTTCTGTGTGTGTGTTCTGGTGATCACGGTTGTACGAAAGGAACTTTGGGACATTTTACCGGAGTATGGTATTAACGGTAAACTGCTACAGGCTGTGCAGTCCAGTTACATGGGCTGTAGAGCCTGTGTGCGGCTGGATGATGGAATGTCGCCTTGGTTTGACGTCAATATCGGCGTTAAGCAGGGGTGCGTTCTGTCAGCCAGGCTGTTTATCATATATATGAATAAACTCCAAAGGTTGAACGATATGAATGTGGGAGTCCAGATGGGCGACTCAGTGGTCACTGCTCTGCTATATGCAGATGATGCAGTCTTGCTGGCACAGTCAGCGACTGACCTGCAGACCCTAGTCTACACAATGACAGAAGATTGTAAGAAAAGGGGTCTACGCGTGAATGTGAGCAAAACCAAAATAATGGTCTTTGAAAGAGATGAAGCCAGAACAGATGTAAGAGTAACAATAGGTAATGATGTACTGGAGCAAGTGGATGAATTTGTATATCTTGGATGTGGATTTAGCCGAGATGGAAGGTACACCACTGATATAAAGCGAAGAGTGAATGCGGGAAATAGAGTGAACGGAGCGTTGGGGCAACTTCTCGATAGCCACCACCTCAGCCAGAAGGCACGTGTAGCAATACATAATGCAGTGCTTGTCCCAATATTACTGTATGTAAGCGAGAGTTGGGTATGTAGAAAAGAGTATGAAAGTAAAATTAATGCGGTCGAAATGCGATCTCTACGGAAAATCTGTGGAATGATCACTGGCTGATCGATCGCATTCGTAACTACGACGTAAGAGAGCGAGTAGGTATGAAAGAGAGTATTGGTGTAAAGATGCGAAAGGGAATGCTCCGTTCGTTCGGACATGTGAAAAGAATGCCGAACGAACGTTTGGTTAAGAAGATATACAATGCGAAATTGAAAGGACGTAGGTACCGAGGGAGACCGAGACTAACTTACCCAGATCGGTCATGTACTGAAGTGAGGTGGAGTCAAGAGTCTTCGAAACTGGCGAGCGTATATGAAGAAAATTATGAATGTTGAGGCAGCGAGTGAAGTATGCAAGGATAGAGTTCTCTGACACTCTGTTCTCTCCGCCTACCCTGCAAGGGACATGGCGTGATGATATGTATGTATGTATAAAAAAGTCCGAATACTATTACATTAATTATATAAATACAAAAATTGATCGTTTAAATATATTACAAAGAAAAATGTTACAAAAGAAAAGATTACGCGTTAAAATCCGTAAAATATGTTTTATAAAATAGAGAATTATGATTTTAAAATTTAATGCGATGAAATCCGCAAAACAGTTTTTTTTAATGACATTATGACTTTGCAATATATTCTATTATAGCATTTCATCAATGAAATCACACACTTTTAAATAAAATGCTGTTACAATAAACTTGATGATGAAAGATCTGATAATTTCAACTTTCAACAGTCACTTCGAACAAATTCACGTACTCCAGATAAAAGGATCTTTGCCTCTTGACAGCTGTAGATACCGGGCAGAGCGAACATGAGTTCGTTATTATTAAGATAATCTATGTGTTCTTAATCTTAACTAAGCAATTTCAATTATGTAAATATTACAATAATTATTTGCTTTTAACACAGTGGTATAAATATTCGTCTCTATATATTATGAATTCGAAGTATTTTTGGATTGTGTCAAAATTGGTAGAACTAAACTGCTGACAGTTTTCTGACTGCAATGTCAAATGAGTCGGCTCATCAGAGATAATATAATTGAAAATAAATAACTCTCGCAGAAAATTTATGTCTGAGTAGTAGTATTTTTTAAATTTACTACTACGCTGCACGATCAGCGAGAAAGTTGGAGGTCAAAATGCGAATTGACGCTAAGTATTGACCCAGTTATATCCCATTGTTATCCATATTGCAAAAGACATCTCCAATTGAAATAAAACTAAAATAGAATACGTAAAAATATTTATAAAACCCGATTAGTATTACGTAAAAATAGTTTTATTTCAAATGTGTAATACTCGCGTAAACATGAGAAACCGACACGTTCAATTTATTTCTGTATTTAATCGCTCCGCTTCGGATATTACCTAATGCATTTTTTTTTACCATTATTTGCGTAATTATTTTTACATGCGCATTAAGTATAACCCATCCATATTAAGCCATTTAAAGTTCCTCCTCCGTAATGGGAGGGAAATTAACCTACTATACCGCGCTGGTCAGACGTGTTGGTATAGGGTTTTGTTTCAAGCTTTCCTTCTCTAACATAGAAGTTATATGCGTTTTATATACCTTAATCATCTTTTACGATCATCCACGGGTAAGATAAGGGGTGGTGAGTTGTATTCTTACTCCGTCACCACACGGATTTGGGCATATATCAAGGCTAAATATTGGACAATGTTCGTCGAGTCGATCCGAAATATCCACTTTCGAATTATTAAAGCCATGATGAGTTCATATTGTTCTTAAAACTGTTTTATTTGTTACAGGTTGCAATTGTTCCTCGATTGGTGCAGAGAATAACGTATGCGACATTCGAAGTGGACAGTGTCGCTGCAAGCAACATGTCACAGGCAGAGCTTGCGATACATGCGAGGTAACAACTTGATGAATAAGAATGATGAATAAGAATTATTTTACGAATGAATATTCGTAAAATAATTCTTATTCTTTTTTTTACCAAATAATTCTTGTTCCTCAGGATCTATATACGCTGCACGCTGTTGCAGAGGGCTCTTTTTTCTACACTGATGGCAAATTTACGCATTGATAATATTAGCTAAATACCACCTGTGGGCCCACAACTCATTGTGTGAAGTGAAATCGTGGGGGAGTGCCCTTTCGGCATTTGACTCGGACTCCCCGACGGTAGGCCTGCTGGGTTCCCTCTAGTATTATACTAAAGAGGGGAAGAGCATACGTGGAGAATAAGTCTCCTTTTTGTTTGAAAGAAATTAGCCTAATATACCTTTTTTTTTTTTATTGGTGGACTATGGATGCGTCTCGCCCCGCCAGATCGGTCCGGGGTGACGGAAAGGCGGCGCGTGACCCCATAGACCCACCGTAAAACTCAACTCTCTTCGCCGTGCGAGCGGGCCACCGGTACCCGGTCTTTTTCTTCGGTGGTCCGCCCGGCAGCCTAATATACCATGCAAGTTAGTCAGTCTATTATATGTTTTATCTCTAGTTATCCTTCTCTTGCAGTGATGGCATTTGCTTACATACCTTAGTCGTCGTAATTGACAACCGTGAAACGAAATAGTTGGTGAAAATTGTATTCATACTTTGTCAATACACGAATAGTTATGGTAATTTTTGAATATAAAATATGTAATATTATTTTCCCACTTACTTCCCTCTCTCATTGGCATTTATTCTCGAGAATGTCAAACGCTTTTATTGGTGCTCAAGTAATTGTTGTTATTTCAGAAAGGTCTGTATGACATTTATCTGTTATAAGCGAACTAGTTGAGAATTGGAGCGTTATTTATTATATTTTCTCTACGTTTGAAATGTTAATATTTCTGGATGGAATCATTGCAATTTGAATCACTTTGGTTATTGGCTTACTGAAAACGTTTGAAGTTATTACAACCGTTTCATTAGAATTATCAATAATTGGTGATGCCATGTCTAGAAATGGACCAAAATTTTCCTTATCTTGCTTGTAGGATGTAGTATCTTGCTTGTTATCTTGCTTGGAGGATGTAGTCTTGTAGGTTGGTATAGATGTAGTATAAGACGACTAAAGTCGTCTTATACTACATCCATACCATAGATATTATATATATATATATATATATATATATATGATACCATAGATATTAAATATATATATATATATATATATATATATATATATATACCATAGATATTATATGAATATTACGAGTATGTCCTTTAGGACATACTCGTAATATTCATGTAATATCTATGCAAGAGATAAAAATCAGTAAACCTTTATATAGATATCTTACATCTGATAGTTGCGCCAGTGGCGGAAAAGTTAAGGAGTGAAAGGTTGACATGGTATGGACATGTGATGAGACGGGATGAAGGTAATGTTGTTAGGAAAGTTTTAAGTATGAACGTTGAAGGCTTAAGGGGTAAGGGAAGACCGAAGAAAAGATGGATGGACTGCGTGAAACATGACATGGATGGTCAAGGAGTGACCACAGAGATGACGTCTGATAGAGTTGTATGGAAGGAGAAGACATATTGCGTCGACCCCAAATAAATTGCGATAAGAGCAAGTTGATGATGATGATGATGAGATATCTTGTATCTACAGATTGTACTATTTTGTAATTATACGAGAGTAGGCTTATTACATTTTCTTTATTTTTCTATCAATTTCTACACAAATAATTGTCTTCGACTTGTCACTGAATAATAAAACTAGTTACAACTGTATCCATATTATTAACCAATTTATATTCGTGTTTGAATACTGGTGCGAAATTTCGATTAAATGTCACTCGGCCGAGCTGAAGTATCCACGAATGTAGGACGCGGCTGGCAAATATATTCTATAATATAATAACCATTCAATTAGCCTGTAACGATTGCCAAGCGCTTTGAAGCTTATACCTTGGAAAATTATTGTCGATTATACAGGTTGTTCATAAAATATCTGATCATTTATTTTACGACTAAAATATTGTAATATCTGGATTACCGAGCTTAGCTTGATTTTTTTTTTGTAGTAAATTGTGTTTTTTGGATATTTCCTTAAAAATATTTTTTTTTTTTTTTTTTTTTTTTTTATGCATTCTTCATATTCTAATTGTATTTTTTCATTGAGTAGGGTAATAGTAAGCCCTCATTACGTGATCTTAATACATTTCCCATTTTAAATCAGAGTCTATTTAACGTAGCGCCGACTTTGACAAGGTAAAGGTAAAAATCTTCAAAGTGTATCATAAGAAGGAAACGTAATCTACGAGGATAGAAAAAATGTATCCTATCTTTAACTACTATTGATTTACTCAAACCATGTGCTCTAAAAGCTGTTTAAAAGTTAGCCATGAATATAACTCATTGAATTTGGTAATATATAGCGGCAATCCATTATTATTTTAAAGTGAAGGAAAAGAAGGGAAACCCACTACTTGCTCACGGTTAATGAATATACCGCTTTAAGAAAGGGATAGGAATAAGGTGGAATAAGATATAAGGAAATCTTACTTCTACGACGAGCAGTCTCCAAAACTTCAACTAGCAATTTTTTGCTCTGAGATTCGAATAATGATTCGACACGTGATTCGCCTCTAAACGAGGCATTATCAGGATGGTTTGGCATCAAATGCGTACCAACAGACTGTGGGAACAAAATATCTTCTTAACCCTTACGACAACTGCCTCAATATAAATATTATTGCTTATTTTTCTGCCTCTCTGATGCTTTAACTGCCTATATATATGGCAACTGGAATGCACTACAATTCGTAGAACGCATTCATTATTATATCGCAACATTCATACGTTTTGAATAAGCCATTGTATTATTGTATTATATTCAAACCATACCATTGCATTAAATTTGAATTCAACCAAGTTAATAAATTATAGGTTACATTTTATCATCAACATCCTGTATTTATCCCAATTACTTTGAAATCGCGCATTATATGCTCTTTTTCCCTCGTACCTATTGCAGAAATTTTGTCCTTGGTTTTTTGACCGGTCGCCTATTAGTCTGATGATAATCCTCATTGGAAATGTCAGTGTTGATCAGGCATCAGACGGTGTTGGCCCAGGTCTATGTTAAATTAGTCTACCGTCGACGAAAACTGGATTCCGGTAGCCCACTCCCACGGCACGGAGAGGTACATTGCGGGATGGATTTATGGGGTCGCGCGCCGCTTCATCTGTCACCCCGGACGGATTTAGCGGGGTGTGACCAGACCATAGCTTGCTGCAAAAAAAAGGCTATGTTAAGCTCTTAGTCGTCTTTTACGACATCCACGAGCAAAGTAATGGTTCGTAGTATTCATAGCCGCTACCACACAGTAATCGGGTCTTATATTTCGGTTCTCCAGTTTGATAATCAGCAGATAACAGTTATAAGTCTCTAGTAGCTAATTCGTGATCAGGGGCCGTTTGTCGTCTCTATTTTTTAGCAGGCTATGGTCTGGATACACGCCGTCCGTTCCATCCGTCATCATCAATCCGGGGTGATAAAAGGGCAGCGCGTGACCCCATAACCCACCGTATTCGCTACCCATCGCCATTGGGCCGGCTACTGGTACCGCTTCCTTGACATTCTTGGCCAGCACGGCGAGTTACTCTGTCAACATACAGAAACTTTGATTTATACATACATATCATCACGCCATATCCCTTGTAGGGTAGGCAGAGAGAACAGAGTGCCAGAGAAGTCTATCCTTGCATACTTCACTTGCTTCCTCAACATTCATGTTTCGGAGACTCTTGACTCCGCCTTCCTTCAGTACGTGACCAATCTGGTCTAGGTAGGTGAGTCTCGGTCTCCCCCGGTACCTACATCCTTTCACTTTCGCATTGTATATCTTCTTGACCAGACGTTCGTTCGGCATTCGTTCCACATGTCCGAACCATCGGAGCATTCCCTTTCGCATCTTTACATCATCTTTATACTTCATTCTATTTATATCCAATGTCGAACATAAGCACTGCAAGAGTGAAGACCATAAATCCCACATCTAGAAGATCTATTGTCGATATTATACGTAAATGATATGATTTTCCAGGAGGGCTATTGGGGTCTCCAGCTGGGTGGTTGTCGGCGCTGTGCTTGCGGGTCTGGGGCGTCAGCCTGTGATCCAGTGACAGGGGCATGCGCGTGCGCTGAAGGAGTAGGAGGTTCCCAGTGCAACACCTGCCTGCCGGGCTATTACGGATTTGGACCTACTGGATGTTTACGTAAGTTATTGCTGATAATAGCAAGAAAAATAAAATATCTATAAGAGACGGAAAACTTGAAATAAAACCGTATACTTATCTAACCAGCATGGTATATAGGTCATTGTCTCTCCTATATTGGAAAAGGCTCAAACCCATTAGTGCGACGTACATGACCTAAAATGATGATGATGATTACTGCTAATTCTCTTTGAGGTGATGGATTAAGAATATAATGGGTCCATGCTACCACTCACTTTCCCTTGGGAGTCGTAAAATCGGTTGAAACAGTAACAGAGGAGAGCAACGCTCTGCTGGCTCATATCACCAAATACGATCACCAAACCTCTTGCTAAGTTTGATGATTATGGCACTATCCTGTCTTGATGACATCCATACCCAATAGAAGACGTTAATAGGCTGATAGTTGAATAGATCTATCATCATTATCATCATCATAATGATTTCGGTTTATATACCTCTTGCTGCTGGACTCAAAATCTCAGCGCTCACAGATCGCTTCCTCCACAAGAGAAGGGAAATTTACCCACTGTCAATTACGGCTCGTCTCCTCTTTCGGGCTCGAGCCTCCTCAACATATTAGGGAAATCAGGCTACCATATCATGTTGCTCAGATGGGTTAGTTTGTGATAATATTTAAAGATATTCTTCTCTAGAATAGATGTTATATCCTTTCGTCGTCTTATACGACACTCAAGAGTAGGATTGGGGGCGAAATATATATGATAAGGTAATAACTTCATTTTTGTGACAAGATTTCATTCATCATAGTATTAATTCATCATCATCATCATCACAGCCAATAAATGTCCCATTGTTGGGCTCGGCCTCCTCCATAATAGGAGGGAAAATAACCTACTATACTGCGCTGGTCAGACGTGTTGGTATAGGGTTTTGTTTCGAGTTTTACTTCTCTCGCATAGATGTTATATGCGTTTTATATCCTTTAGTCGTCTCGTACGATCACCCACGGGTAAGATATGGGGCGGTGAATAGTATTCTACACCGTCACCACACGGAAAGTAGTATTAATTAGGTGACAATATTGTAGAAGGTTACAAGCTAGCACATTTTACAACTTTTCTATTGTGCTTTTCAGTGTGTCCAGTTTGCACGGACGGCAAGGTGTGCTCACCACATAGTGGACGCTGCATATGCCCTGGCGGTTCTATGGGCCCTGGATGTCGACAATGTGCCAAAGGTTACTGGGCAGAGGGGAACACATGCAAACCATGCAACTGCGGAGCGGGAGCTGTATCAAGTGAGTAGTATAGATTTATGAACACAGAATCATTGATCCTAAATAATAATCACAAAAAAAATATTTATTACTTGTACCGCGAACTAGCCTAAAAATATACAACTTAAATTTTGTATCCAATAGTGATTCAAACGTTAGGCAACAGTCTTGCACCCCTAGTATTGCGAAGGTCCATGAGCGGCAGTATTACTTGCTTGCTGTCAGGTGTATTGCTTGATCGTTTACCATGAGAAATAAAAAAAATGAATCAAGAATTATCTATGTGGTGACATAGGAATGATACAATTCAACATTTCATTTCCTATCCGTTAGTGATCGTAAATTCTTAAAGGGCGCAAAAAGATAATAATACTTTAGAAACTAGGATGACCAGACAAGTGTGGTATAGTAGGTCAATTTCCCATGTGTTATGGTGAGAAATTGACCTAATATACTAAACTGAAAAACAGCAGTAGGACTTCGGTAGGTACATATATGACCTGACATGAATGAAACTAATTTGTATATTGCCTAATTTGTATGTTTTAGGCTATAAGTTTTTGAAAAGAAATAGCCCTATACAATTTATTGCACCTTGAAATACTCAATAATTCAGTGTGGAAAGTACAAACCGGATGTACGTTTTGAATTAAATTATTAAGTACTTTCAGAGAGCATTTAAGAAATGGCGGTAAATGTTCATATCACAATAAATTTAACTAAGAACCGTTGATAAATACAATAATAAAAGTACTTGAACAATGTTATTCGCGCGAGGGATCCGCCAACATTGGAAACTAAAAAGTAGTCGAAAGATCAGCATAATAAGTAATAATCACATAAACATTAAAAATCATTACATTATAAGTATACATTCTGTGTCACCACTCGCGGAAAATGTACTGCCCTTATTCGTAAAAGTCGTTGCAAAATGTCTTTTCAACTATAAGATGCATTACAAAAGCTTTTGAGTAAATTTAATGACTTTGACTGCACAAATATTATGGTTTGAGTAACGATAGTCAACAGCCTCTTTTGTTTCTCGTTAAAATTAGATTATTTTATGTCAGAAGTTATAATTATATTATTATATTTTAACGTAATCAGTAGCTGTGTGGTAGCGGCTACGAATACTACCAACCCTTACTTTCCTCGTGGATGTCGTAATAGACGACTAAAAGCCTTATAACGATCTGGGCCAATACCATCTGATGCCGTTTGGTCAACAATTACATTCCCAAGGATTTACGTCTGGCAGGCGGCCGGTCATAAAACTTTTGTCAATAACTTTTACAATATGTACTATGAAAGAAGAGTACATATTGTATCGACTCCAACTACTCCAAGTAATTGGGATAAGAGTAGGAGAATGATGATTTTAAGGAAAGCAGAATAATCGTTTTTGTTTCTTTTTTCATTCTATCCTTTTATAATAAAAATAAAACGAATTATTAAAAAGAAACATTTGTGTTACGAGGGACTTTACGAACAGAACTAACGGACACAAATTACTCTCATCCATTTGCAGATCACATAAAAAGTATTGTATATAAAACACATAAAAAATCTAACCCATCACATTCAACATGGAAAGTCGATATATAAACTACTAAGTCATTTATGTAAATAACTTAAAAGATATAGAACTAACGTCTTGTTAATTTCTCTGAATTTTATATTTCCAGATACCTGTGATGTCCATACTGGCCAGTGTATTTGTAAAGTAGGCTGGGAAGGTGAGTCGTGTGAGCAGTGTTCTAGGGGTCACTATGGAGCGAAGTGTCGGCCCTGCCAGTGTCACCCACCAGGCACTAGGAATTGTGATGGCGGACTATGTCAATGCGACGAATGGGGCAGGTGTCTTTGTAAGGTGAGCTCCATAAGCCATAAATGTCTGAAGTTGTTAGTTTAATTTGCACATACAATTTAATATACTTTATATTTCCATCCATCCTGCCCTACCCTTCCATAATGATGGAGGGTAGCAATAGCTACTCTAGTAGTTAACACCGATGCTTGTATGATCTGGTTCAGCTATAATCTTAACATCATCATTGAGAAATTTTCATGGACACCGTCCTGCACTAAGGAAATGATGATGATTGCGGGAAACTTATAAACATGCAATTAACACAGATAAATTACACTCAGACTCATAATAACATTTTGTGGATCGCACGATGTTCTATGTGGGAATCGAACCCGCGACGCTGGCACGGAATGTCGGTATCTTAACCACTACGCCATCTGTGCAGTCGTTATATTATACCATGTTTAGAAAGCGAAGCTTATACGTACTAAACATGTGGTATACAATTTTATATTAAGAAAAAGTGAATAAAAATAATAGAAAAGCCCCGCTGAGTTACTACCGGGTTGAGACCCCTCAGCTCTCACCCATAGTCCGGGTTAAGCTGTGACAGCCATCTGCGGCTAAAAGACAGCCTACAAAAAAAAAGGCACCTGAGTTTCATGCCGGATTTTGTCAGTGGTGAACGGGTATCGATGCGGTGGTACTTTATTGGATTAATTTAAAGTAAAATATTAATCCTACTGAACAGGTTTGGATATTTGTTACTCAATGAAGCGTAAACCGTTAAACAAATTTGTATTAAAACTGAATATGAATAACACTGTAGATTGGTGCCGCCTTATTTGAAACGCGTTGTAATTCTCGTATAACCTCATATAACGCGTTATGTACAAATGATTCATGTTTGACTTTTCTTGTTAAAAGGCATTTAAATGGAATATTAAGAAAAAACTATGTCATGACCGAAATATGTACATATAACGTCTAAAATCCCCGCATTATATAGGGGAATACCCGTGTTATACGAGGAACTGAAATCGCGTAATATTCAAACGTGTTATTACTTTAGTACTATGTTATAATACATATATATTTCTTATATACGTGTTTGTAAGTATATATACACACACACACATATATATATATATATATATATATATATATATATATATATGTATATAACTGAACTCTTAAACAACTAAAATGAATTTGATATTTTTTTATGTGTGTTTAAGTGGATTCAAGAATTGTTTAGTTTGGGAGTTAGAACCGCAGGCTGTCGCCGGTTCGCCTACGGATGTCAAGGATTCGGTATCAGTGGTTGACTCAATGGCGGATAGATAAATCAGGCGGGTTGTGTCTAGACCATAGCTTGCCAAACAAAGGAGGCTCAACGATCAATTATAAAAATTTTCTTTTTAGATTTGTACAGAACAATACTTTGCATTAAGTCATTTGTAAATCGCACAAAGAAATGTCTTGCCGATAATTCGAACCCACGATACTCGAATGTTAGAGCGACACTTAGACTATTTCGCCGTGCAGTTGATAATTGATGTATCATTTTCCAGGAGAATGTAGTTGGTGAACAATGCGATTCGTGTCTGGAGGGGACTTTCGGTCTGTCAGCGGACAACCCCTCCGGTTGTACAGCGTGCTTCTGCTTCGGGCGTGTATCAATGTGCTCTCAGGCGACCCTCGCTAGGGCCGCCATTCACGCCGCCACGCCACTCCACATCACGCTACAGAGAGCCACCCATCATGCTATTACTACAGTACGCCATTTCTTTTAACAAATCATCTTTAAAACAAAAATTTTTCGCCGTTTAAACATGTTTTTATAATGTCATCGTTTAATACAATTCTAACTGAAAAGTTGGAGTATTAAATCGGTACAATGTGTATTCGTTGTCCGGTAGATGACACACGTCTCCCATTAAGACGAAAAAATTATACAAGCTAAAATTTGATTATCACAGCTCGCCCTTGTCTAAGTGATAGAACGATTATAACGAATTGCCAATAGGTGTGGGTTTGAAACCCACGTGTGACAATCAGTTTTTGCTCGTAAGTTTTTACAAATAAAAATAAATGATGACTTGTTTATTTAATCCTTGTGCCTCAGCGGACTTTACAAATGTACTACTCTTAGGGTCATCAAAAACGTCCCACTACGGGGATCGAGCCTCTTCCACAAAAGGAGGGGAAATGGACGTACTGTACTACGCTGGTCAGATGTGTTGGTATAGGATCACTTTCATAGATGTTATATGCATATTGTTTTCCTCAGTCGTCTTTTAACTTATGGACAAAATAAGTTGGTTAATTGTATTCCAAGATCAGACCAATCATTTGAGGATAACGAATGATACTTGATACCATTACTTGATACCATTACTTGGATACCATTGATCAACCTAAATGGCAGTATATAGCAGTTTACGAGATTACACGTAATTTTTCTGCAGGCCAGGGAGCTTTAGACGGGATGTACCTATGCTTTAAAAGAAAAGCGTGTGAAATGCTAATTCAATAAAAAACTTATTATAGTTAAAACGCTGTAGCATGGTGCGGGTGACAGTTATGGCGAGTTTCGTTTCACTCTTGAAAGTTGCCGCGATTTATAATTATGATCTATTAATTCAGCTGTACCACATCGGTAATATATTAAATCACTAATAACTGTAGTAATAAAGGTATACCTTCCAAATTAAACCCAACTAGAATGTTCTAGCCTACAAATCAAATGAAATTGAAAGAAAAATAATCAAAGTGGTATGCGTATAACGTAACACCAAAGACGTATTTAGTGATGGGATGTACTACTACGAAGAATTGTCGATTAAAAAATAAATAAAAAACAATTTGTGCGCTCAATTTTTTATTGTTAAAAAGTATACAATTATTACATATTTACTTCAATTTTTCATTCAATTTTAATCCTCTGCTAAACTCATATCAGAGTCAGGAACATCGGAATTGTCACTTTCATCATCCGTATCTGTGACGGATATTATTAAAGATGTCTCAATTATGTTATCAATACGGACGTCACGATCCCAATCAGACATAATGTCCCTTTTCGTTTTATTCACCACCTTCGACCAGTCCTTAGGTTGAACGTTACTGATTGCCTCTTGTAACAGGGTCAACATCTTATCTGCCGTAAATGGCGGTGTAGTATTATTTGTTGCGGCGTGACCTACATAAACATAAATAGACTTATGAAAAAAAATATTTAGTTTTTAATCAATAAATTAATTTCAAATATCTAATGCAAAATTTACTCTTGAATATGTCTAATCTGATACCTGGTAATGTTTTTAAATTACATGCTTCGTTCAGAAAGCTGTTACTTTTTCAAACTATCAAAACGAGAATTGAAATTAAAAACATACCTTTTATTTGGGCCCAAATTAGCTCAATAGCGTTATATTGACAATGGTAGGGTGGTAGTCGCAGGACCTGGTGACCTTTTTCTTTTGCCATCTCGTCCAGAGCGTAGGTAGGAGTTGGTGGCTTATGACGCCGTACTAGAGTAATAAGCTCCGTCTTTAGCATACTCATATCTGCTGTAACTCCGTTTTCACTCAGCCACTTCACCAACTCGCTTTTGCGGTTTGATTGTGTTGGAGGTTTATTAAGTTGTACCGAATGGTAGGGTGCGTTATCCATTATTATGGTCATAGGCTCTTTTAAGTTTTCTAAGAGGCCTATGAACCAAACTTTAAATTTTTCGTAGTTCATCTCCTCATGATACTCCGTAGTTTTTTTCGATTTAAAAGCCAGTAAACAATTAGGGACAAATCCACTTGCTGTACCTGCATGGCAAATAATGAGGCGTTCGCCTTTGCCCTCCGGGACTTTGGTACATGACTGTGCCGTATCGTCGGTCCAACTTTTACCCACTGTGTGGTTAGCGTTTAGCCACGTTTCATCCAAAAACACAACTTTACTCCAATCAACTATGTTTTTAGCCTTCCTTAAAAAAGTACACCTTGCAAGGCCAATATCAGTCCTTTCCATAATAATTTTTCTTTTGTTAACTTTTTTGTAAACAAAGCCAATATCCTTTATAACATTCCACAACGAAGTAATACCTCCTTTGAACAGTTCAGCTTCTTTCAATGATTTTAGAAGCTTAAGCAACGTGGGTAGCTCCATTCTTCTATAATAATCATAAATGTGATTTCTAATAGCGTCCTTAGCAAATTCATCCAAATCTGTGATTGGCTTCACCTTGGTCCGCTTTTTGTTCGGTGTAGATAATTTATTTTCAGACGTCCCTTCTTGACCAATTTTCTCGCGTGTTATACGCGAAACAGTATTGCGGCCAATATCAAGAGCTTCGGCTACTCGTTCTACAATTCGATTCAGTGGTAACAACGGTCCATTATTTTGTTGTTCTCTTTCAAAGTAGTTTCGGCGGCGAACAACAAACTCTCTAGCTTGACTACCCAAAACAGTTTTTTTCGTATGCTTAGGCATGGTTATAACCAACAAGTATAAGAACAAACTTTAACAAATAAAACAACAAACTATAACAAATAACAATTTAACGAAAACAAACTGATGAAAAATGGATAATACGTGTCACATACAAGGCGGTAGCACTCGTACTGACAGCATCGCACGGGTAAACAAAATGGCCGACTCGGCGATGCGCCACGGAATAAAAATATGCCACGAAAAAATATGAAATACCAGTTGTTTTGAATGCGTTTACGAAACTTTTTAAAATTTTTGAACTATTAAATTAATTGAATAATTTGTATGAATATATTTTTTCCTATATATAATTTTCGTAACAATAATAAACAGAACAACATATATTTATGCTACGAGTATAATTAGTGATAAAAATTTAATTGCGAATCGTCACATCCCTAGTCACCTGGTATTGACATGTGTCACCCGCACCATGCTACAGCGCAAATAGTGTAGTAGTTCATTTACTTGGCTTTTGATACATAGTATTCTTGGTTCCTTTTCTATGTGGTGACAAAGTAAGAATACAATTCACCACTCTCTTTCTTGTCCATCCCTATCATAAAAGACGATTAAAGGATGTAGAGAAGGTCAACTCGAAATTAAGCCCTCTAGTCTGACCAGCATGGTAGGTCAATTTTCCTCTCACCAGAAATATATAAGAAAATTATACCGATATTTCTTTATTTTTATTATAGAATCTGTACTAATTAACTAATCATAATGTAAGGGACTTCACAAATATATCATTAACGGACTGAAATTACACCTAGACTCAGAGCAAACAATATGTGGATCCCACAAAGTTGTCTGCGTGAGAATTGAACTAACAATACTGGCAACCACTACGCCATTTGTGTAGAAAATGACTACGCTTTCCCCTTTTCAGATGGATCAAGACTCTCTTTTGGCTATCCACACTCATACCCCAGACGCTACGATCTCCTTGCCATGGCCGCCGGTACCTGTATATGTGGAGCTTGATAAACGGTTCGTTGGAGACCGAGTGACGTCATACGGCGGCTCGTTGAGGTTCAGAGTGGAGGAAGAAGGTGGAACCGCGTTAAGTAGAGAAGTGTCAGCAAAATTTCCACTCGTAAGGCTGTACACGAAGAGTATTGTATTGGAATACTTTGAGGTATGTTTACAAAATCTTACGAATTTTTGTAGGCACAAAAACAGACGTTAGACTTCAGTAAAATTGCTTTTTCTTCTGTATATGCAATCAACTACTTATACGAGCTATTGTTGCCAGTGTCGAGTTACAATTTTCTTCACGTCTTTAATCTTTTCATGTTAGTCATTTTCTGTTAGTAGGTAAGTCAAATCGTCGCTATCAACATTTGGCCATGTGTTAATGGTTCCTTCTGGGATTTTTTGTTGGCAAATTAAAACGTTGTAAAACGCTTTTAAATTTTATTCACTATATCCCAGAATTTCTTTTGCATCACATTACATAATATGCCATCAAAATTATTTAATATAACACGTTAAAACATTAAGATATCGAATATAATACAAGACCGCCATGACACTTGCATATTGCCGCCAAAAGTACTTAGTAAAATTTATATATTATTGAAATGAATCATTTTTATAGGAGGGCTTGAAAATTTTGACCTTTTTGTGTGACGTAAAGTTCGCTAGAAAAAGACCCTTAAGCAACTGCTCTATCGCGTACCTACAAACTTCAAAGTGCGCAACGGTTACTCGCAAACTTAAGAAGATGAAACATAGACTTCTTGGCGTCTAATTTAAATGAATAATAAACACAATAAATAAACGCAAGAAGAGTGTGTAAGAGAAAAGTATGCAGAGGGTGTCCGAGAACGGCTGACGATGGCAAGCCAGCCGCAATCGGACATTGAAGAATGCTGGAGAGTATTGAAAGAGAGTATGGTAGATACAGCGAAAGAAGTATGTGGAAGTTCAAAGAAGCATAGAAAAACAAATGGTGATGCATGGTGGGATGCGGAAGTGGCAGCTTCCGTAGAGCAAAAGAAGAAAGCGTGGCTGGACTATGTCTCTTCTTTGAATCTGAATGACAGTATGACTGAACAGAAGAAAGAAATATATCGGCAATGTAAGAATGACACCAAGGCCTTAGTGAAAGAGAAACGTGATAGAGCAAGTATGAGTGCAGAAGATAGGCTGACTAAAAACTTCGAG
This sequence comes from Lymantria monacha, assembly GCA_905163515.2. Lineage (NCBI taxonomy): Eukaryota > Metazoa > Arthropoda > Insecta > Lepidoptera > Erebidae > Lymantria > Lymantria monacha. The sequence continues at coordinate 35,697,398 of LR991084.1, read as the reverse complement.
GGTAACACCAAACTCTTTTGGAGGGAGGTGAAGAAGTCTCGGGGTGGTTGGTCAGCCTTCAGAATGAATAAAATAAGGTCTAAAGGTGGAGACATTCTTACACAAACACAAGACGTGTTAAGCCGATGGAGTGAATATTTTGGCGATATGTATGCGGATGCTACGGTTGGCGCCGGTGTTGGATGTGGTTTAGTAGATCAACATTCGACAACGGCGTCCTCCGATGGCATCAGTATGGATGAAGTTGAATGGGCGATAAGAAGTTTGAAAAATGGTAAGGCAGCGGGCATTGATATGGTGTCTGCCGAGATGATCAAGCTCGATGGCTCTTGTGTCTGGGAGGCGTTCCTGTTGCTCCTCAATTTATGTTGGAGCTCGGGAATGGTTCCCAGGGACTGGAATAGCGCAGTCATCGTGCCTTTGTTTAAAAACAAGGGTTCACGTTATGACTGCGCAAATTACAGAGCCATAAGCTTGACCAGTTTGGCAGCAAAAGTGTATGGAAAAGTTATTGAAAGGAGAATGAGGATGGTGTCCGATGGTTTACTGTGTGAGACACAAGGAGGTTTCAGGAGTGGAAGGGGATGCATGGATCAAGTGTTCTCTCTGCGCAACATTGTGGAGAAGCATCTGGCTCTAGGTCAGAGGGTTTTCTGCAGTTTTGTGGATCTGGAGAGAGCATTTGACACGGTTGTACGAAAGGAACTTTGGGACATTTTACCGGAGTATGGTATTAACGGTAAACTGCTACAGGCTGTGCAGTCCAGTTACATGGGCTGTAGAGCCTGTGTGCGGCTGGATGATGGAATGTCGCCTTGGTTTGACGTCAATATCGGCGTTAAGCAGGGGTGCGTTCTGTCAGCCAGGCTGTTTATCATATATCTGGATAAATGTCTTCAAAGGTTGAACGATATGAATGTGGGAGTCCAGATGGGCGACTCAGTGGTCACTGCTCTGCTTTATGCAGATGATGCAGTCCTGCTGGCACAGTCAGCGACTGACCTGCAGACCCTAGTCGACACAATGACAGAAGATTGTAAGAAAAGGGGTCTACGCGTGAATGTGAGCAAAACCAAAATAATGGTCTTTGAAAGAGATAAAACCAGAACAGATGTAAGAGTAACAATAGGTAATGATGTACTAGAGCAAGTGGATGAATTTGTATATCTTGGATGTGGATTTAGCCGAGATGGAAGGTACACCACTGATATAGAGCGAAGAGTGAATGCGGGAAATAGAGTGAACGGAGCGTTGGGGCAACTTTTCGGCAGCCACCACCTCAGCCAGAAGGCACGTGTAGCAATACATAACGCAGTGCTTGTCCCAACATTACTGTATGGAAGCGAGAGTTGGGTATGCAGAAAAGAGTATGATAGTAAAATTAATGCGGTCGAAATGCGATCTCTGCGGAAAATCTGTGGAGTTAGGCTGACCGACCGCATTCGTAACGACGACGTAAGAGAGCGAGTAGGTATGAAAGAGAGTATTGGTGTAAAGATGCGAAAGGGAATGCTCCGATGGTTCGGACATGTGGAAAGAATGCCGAACGAACGCCTGGTTAAGAAGATATACAATGCGAAAGTGGAAGGATGTAGGTATCGAGGGAGACCGAGACTAACCTACCTAGACCAGATCGGTCATGTACTGAAGGAAGGTGAAGTCAAGAGTCTCCGAAACCGGCGAGCGTGTATGAAGAGAATTATGAATGTTGAGGAAGCGAGTGAAGTATGCAGAGATAGAGTTCTCTGGCACTCTGTTCTCTCTGCCTACCCTGCAATGGATATGGCGTGATGATATGTATGTATGTATGTATGTATGTAATAAACACAATCCATGCTATAAAAAATTGATTGATGTAATAATTCAAAAGTTATCCTTGTATTACCACAAAAGTTTCATTTCTATCGTGCGTTTTTGTGACGCACACTAGTTTTTATCAATTCTTGGAATATGTGATTCCCCGTGTGGTGACAGTCTAGAAATATAATGTCTCATCGTCATTTATTTATCGTTTGAAGTCGTAACATCCGGTACTGACTCAAAATAATGGGCAACTGGAACTGTCCTGAAAAATTTATAACACGCCTGCGAAATGTGGCCATTAAGGCACAATATACGCTTGAAAATCCTACGTCGAACTGTGGACTTTGACAGTCATGCATGTCTAAGTGGAGAGTGCATTTCCTGGACCAAGCAAGTTTTAGTATAATTCTTAGTAATTAGTCGTACTATGACTGTATCAGAATGTTTTTCCAGCACATGCCAGTAATCAACGGCACGCACAGCGTTCGTTTCCACGAGTCACTCTGGATGGTACGAGGTCGCGGGGTTGCTTCACGGCCGGCGCTCATGCTAGCATTACGGCGGCTGGACAAAATCCTCATCAGGGTTACAACCAGAGCACCAACATATCAAGAGCATGTTCATGCTTTGTAAGTTAATTCTATATAGCCCTATTATTCTTTTGATGGTAATAAAAATTCATTTCTTTCTATTTATTCTTTGATAAGTCTTTTTGACAAAGAAGAAGAAAGCTTTGACTTCTCCATATTTATATATTCTTGTTTAAGTTATAGATATATTTAATATTTCTAGAAATGTTGTGAATGTATTAAGCAGCATGACATCATACCACCAGAAGAAAACTCGAAGTATACCAATGTGTCTGACCAGAGTGTAGTATGTCAATTTCCCTCCTATAGTTCCACTGTTGGGCTCGAGTCTCCCTTATAATGGGCGAGAAATTGACCTACTGTACAACGCTGGTCAGACGTGTTGGTATAGGGTTTTGTTTCGAGTTTTCCTTTTTATGCATAGATGTTATATGCATATTAGATCCCTTAGTCGTCTCCTACGATCACCCTCGGGTAAAATAGGAAGTGGTGAATTGTATTCGTATTCTTTCACCACGCGGATAATTATCATCATATCAGTTTATGTTATTCGACTGCCGAGCTTAAACCTCCTTGATCACGATCTACTATATCACGTTGGCCAAACGGGCTGGTCTATATCAGCCGCAGAAAAACTCGAAATATAAACCTATGTTTATATTTCGAGGTTTTCTTCTTTTTGCATAGACGTTTTATGCATATTATATTCTTTAATAGAAGCTGCTTATATATATTCTTTAATGGAAGCTGTGTGGTAGCGGCCACGAATACTACAAACCCTTACTTTGCTCGTGGATGTCGTAAAAGTCGACTAAGAGCCTTATAACGACCTGGACCAACTTCATCTGATGCCGTTTGGTCAACGATTACATTCCCAAGGAGGGTTGACGTCTGGCAGGTGGTCAGTCATAAAACTATTGCCAATAACTTTTACAATATGTACTATGAAAAAAGAGTATATATTGTATCGACCCCAAGTAATTGGGATAAGAGTAGGAGAATGATGATAATTCTTTGATAGTGTTTTATAGCACCCACGATTAAGATAATAAGTTGGATATGAAACACTTTAGTCTTCTCATGACAATGAACGCTAAAAGGATTCTAAACGTCGATAAACGCGTAAAATTGTTTTAACTCATAACAGACATTCATATTCACAGGCTGTTAAACGTATCCCTGGATACGGCAATACCCGGTCTCAGCCGTTCCGAACCAGCTCTCGGAGTGGAATTATGCGCATGTCCCCGCCAGTACAATGCCAGTTCTTGTCAGGAGCCAGCAGTTGGGTTCTGGATGCCACCTCCTAAAGTCCACATGTCCTCTGTAGCTGGGACTATTATGATTGTATTAGAAGGAGACGCACAACCTTGCTTATGTAACGGCAGAGCTACTGAGTGTCACGCAGATACAGGCGAGTGCTTGGTAAGTGCTTTATATATTAATTTTTGTTTTTAATTTAGAGTTTCAATTCATTATCATCATTTTAGCCTATATAAGTTTCACTGCTGGTCTCGGGCCTACAAGATTATGGGAGGGAAAGTACCCTACTTTACTACCCTTTTTTTTTTCTTCTTTTTTTTTTCACGCTGTGGAAACGCATTTACGCGCTTTCCCCGCATGTGACAGACGGGGGGTCGTGTGGGACTCGCCGGCCAGATGACCGACCGGAATACCCACTAAAACCACAGCGGCCCCTGCCGCGCTTTTACGGGGTGCCGGAGAGATCGTCTACTGACATTCTATCTCCGACACCCCAACGCTTGGCCGTCTGGCCACGTCCTGTCGTCATTCAGGGCGGTGGAAAAAAGTGCGCATATCGGCGCCTCCTCCTCCCTGGCCGCCGCCGCCGGAGCGAGTCTGCGGACGCAATTGCCTCGCGTTCCCGCTCCGCGGCCTCCTTTTTAAAGATAACCTCCTCCCAGACGGAGGCCATCGACGACCAGCACTTGTCACTGTCGAGCATCTTCAAGATGATAGTCGACAGCGACAGGTCCCGCCCAATGACCACCGACAGGACGAGGCGCTGGGGCCCCCAGGCGGGGGCATACCTCCACTGTGTGGCACACATCGTCTAGCGGCGCGCCACACTCATGGCACCCTGGGGCCTCTTCTCTGCCAATTCTGTGCAGGAACTTACCGAAGACCCCGTGTCCGGTAAGCACCTGCACCAACCTGAAGCTTAGGCTGCCGTGCCTTCTGTTGATCCAGTGGTGGAGATACGGCGCCCGCGCCGCTACGCGAATCTGGTAGGCCTCCGCCAAAGCTTCTGCCACTAACGTCCAAGGCGGATCGCCCGCCAGCAGCGTCGCCGCAGTCCATGACACCGTACAGTAGCCCTTAATAGCCCTCACCGCCATTACCCTCTGTGTTCTTCGCAAAATGGCCCTGTTGCGGGCGGTGAGGGATTCCGCCCAAATGGGGGCACCATGCAGCGCCATGGAGCGCACCACTCCAGCGTATAATCGTCGGCAGGACGACCCCGGACTGCCAGTATTTGGCAGAAACCAACCTAATGCAGCGGCTGTCTTGATGAGCCTCGGGACGAGCTGGGCAAAGTGTGGCCCGAATTTCCATCCAGAATCAAGGTGCAGAACCAGATATTTCATCTGGGCCCGCACCGGCACGGCAACCCCAGACACACCGATGTGTGCTCCTCGGGGGGGGGGGCCTTGGCCTCGGCCATGAAATAGGAGGGCCTCGGTTTTCTCTACCGAGACTCTCAGGCCCAACATGCCGATCCGGCCCACGACGAGTGCAACCTCCTCTTCTGCCAGTCGGGCAGCCCCCCGGAAGTCAGACCTCCTCACCGTGATGAGGGTATCATCCGCGTAGCAGATGACCCCCATCCCGGGGAGAAGCCGACCCCGTAGGAGCCAGTTGAATCCGACGTTCCACAGGACCGAACCAAGGACCGAACCATGCGGGACGCCACACTCCACCCGGTAGCGATGTATGCACCCGTCGCCCCCCTCCCAGAGCACGTGCCTTCCCTCGAGGTACGCCTCCAACAGCCTCCGGAGATACGGAGGCACTCCATGGTACCGAAGCGCCTCCTTTAATGTCTCGTGTGGGAGACTGTTGAAGGCGTTTTTTATGTCGAGCGAGACCGCCAGGAGAACTTCCATTTTGGCCACCGCTTCGGTAGCCAGGGACTTCAGGGCAGCAAATGCGTCGATTGTTGACCGGCCGCCCCTGAACCCATATTGACTCTCTGATAGTCCCGGCCCGACTTCCTCGAGGTGCTGAACGAGACGGTCCGCGAGCACCTTCTCGAACAATTTGGCCGTTTCGTCCAGCAGCACCAGTGGTCTGTATGCGGAAGGGGAGTCGACTGGGCGACCCCCCTTTCGCAGCAAGCATAGCTTACCAACCTTCCATTCCTCCAGGAACTGCCCGGACCTCAAGCACGCGTTAAGCAGTTCCCGGAGTTCACCCCTGAGGTATTACGCGGCAATGCCAAGCACAAGCCCCGGGACGCCGTCTGGACCAGGCGATTTCCTCTTGCCCCGAAATCGGGAGAGGGCCACTTCCATTTCTTAGTCGGTGATGAGTGGGACCAAAGTCTCCACCTCCATCTCCGACTGAGGAGCCATTCGGGGGGGGGAAGGTGTCCCATGGAGCGAGGGAACAGTTTCCCCATTAACCTCGACAGGAGAACCGGATCCATCGATTCCATGATAGGGGCGCCACAGGCGCGGAGTTTGTGCCGCGCCCGGTGATATGGACGCCCCCACGGATCTCTTTCAAGGCTCATAAGAAGCTCCTCACGGGCCCTCTCCTTCGCCTGGCTGGCCAGTTGCAGCGTTTTCTTGCTGGTCTTATACACCATCCGCAGCAGACCTTCAAGGACGTCGTCCCGGTTAGTCCGCTGTCGGCATCGAATGTAGGCACGCCGCACCCGGTTTGCGGCCACCCGGAGATCAGCAATCTCAGACGACCACCAATACACATGACGACGCGGCGGCCTTCGCCGAGCCCTCGGCATTGTCGCATCACAGATCACCTCAAGGGCACTTGCTACATGGCCTGCAACCCCCAACATATCAGTGGGTAGCCGTCCTGTGCCACCCCAGCGCTGCACTATGGCGGACTCCCGAGCCATTTCAGGGTCAAATTGGCCAAGGGCCCATTTTGGGAGTCCACCCCTTCTTCCACGCCGGGGCTCTGGTGGTCCTCTCGAGGTGGAGAACACGAACCGCACGTAGCGGTGATCCGAAAGAGTCTCCACCTCCTCTTCCACTCTCCAGTCGCTCACACCGCGAGCGACACCGGGACTGGCAAACGATAGGTCCACCACGGACCCACCCCGATGTCGCACACAGGTATGGACCGCCCCCCTGTTCAAGAGGGATAGACCGGAGAGCAAGGACCACCTCTCGACGGCCGTGCCCATACCGTTTGTGGTGGGGTTTCCCCATGTACGTAACTTCGCGTTGAAGTCGCCGAGGACAACAATTCTCCTCGGTGACTGACGGCGAACCGCGGCACTGACGGAGTCTAAAAATAACTCAAACTCCGCCAGCCCGCGGTTGGGGGAATCCATTGCCCCTCTCTAGTGTAGAGAGGGGAGGGCCGGCGCATCCTCTGGACAGGACTGCCACGTCTTCCTTATTGTCCCCCACCCAATTGGGTGAATGGGGGACAAAGTAGGGCTCGCAGGCCACAGTCAAATCTATATCCCACTGCGCCATTGACTGCAGTAGCAGGTCCTGAGCCCCGGCGCAGTGGTTCAAATTCGCATGGAGGAAGCGTACTCTGTCTCCCATTTAGGTTGACATTTCGGCTCCCTCCTGGTCTCTGCGGTTGTACACCGGTGGAATGGCCCGAGGTCCATGGGCCACCTTGCCTCTCGTTGAGGGGGCTTTACACAGCCGTCCCCCCATCGTGTGTTCTGCTGGGCGACCAGCCGCGGCGCACACAGCACAGCGCGGCGCGGCCACACATGCGGCCGATTTGTGCCCACTGCCGCCGCACCTGTAGCACAAGGTAGAGCGGTCGACAGCGGACGAACCTACTTTACTACGCTGGTCAGACATGTTAAAATATGTTTTCGTGCCGAGTTTTCCTTACATCTTTGCTATCCACTTATTTATCCTTTTGTTGTCTATTAAGATACCCATAGGGCGGAAAGAGAGTGGTAATTTATATTTTAACTCCGTTCATCATCCCAGCACATATAAGCACCACTATTGGGTTCGGGCTTTCTCTACTATGAGAGGGAAATTCACCTACTACCACGCTTGTCAGACTTACAGGCCTAAAGTTTTATAGCAAGGTGGTTTTTCATAAATGCTATATAGATGTCATATTCCTTAGTCATTTTTTGATTCACTTACGGCTAAGAATATGGGGTTGTGAATTACTCCGTTACCACACAGAAAAAAGAATTAGTAGAGCTATATCTTCATCCATCTATCAGCTCATCAACGTCTACCGTTAATAAAATAAACATCAGGATGAAAAAGTAATCACCACATTTAGCTGGCGAATCGAAGATCGTAATTGATATTATAAGCTTCCTGGATTGTGTTGTTTATTACCATGATGGTTTTTAAGCGGTTTTTACGACTCCCTTAGCAAAATACCTATTATTACTATTTATATATACTTATTCTATTGGAGATTCATTGTATTCCTAAACCAGCTTCACATTAAGAGATGACAAAACAAGATGACTTAAAATAAAAATAAAAAAGCTTTTTTTTATATATACATAGTAAAATTTTATTTTTGAGGGTGCAAGCAGTGTCTACGGATTTTTATTCATTACGTTCCTAGCATATTATTCTTCTTTGAAGAATAATATACCTACGTATAAATCATTTTGCTCTATGGATCATAGACAACGGAACGTTTCCAATAGGTGCGCCAAAAGAGGTCCCAGAAGGCCATTCGCTGTGGATACACATTCTCCCTCACAGACATCTCCACGTCAATATTCAAGTAGGATCTTTTTGCCCCTTGAACTGGTGTCCAAATAACTGGTATAGTTTCTGTTTTTTCAGGTGTGGGGTTACTGAAAAATAAGAAAATACGTTTATTGTTAACATTTTATGATTTTAAATATTTAGCAAAGATTGAATCGTTAAATATTTTTATAAACATGATCTCAAATAGTCGTACAAAAAAAAACCTTACTATTAGATTCAGTTAAGATACGGACTTGATATTGTACCTAATATTTACTTAATTCATTCTCTTATCCCAATTACTTGGGGTCGATACAATATGTACTCTTCTTTCATAGTACATATTGTAAAAGTTATTGGCAATAATTTTATGACCGGCCGCCTGCCAGACGTCAACCCTCCTTGGGAATGTAATTGTTGACCAAGCAGCATCAGATGGAACTCCATCTCCGGCCAACTGGCCCAGGTCATTATAAGGCTCTTAGTAGTCTTTTACGACATCCACGAGCAAAGTAAGTGGTGGTAGTATTCGTAGCGACTACCACACAGCTTATATTTGTATAATCGTGAGTTATATTTTCTAAAAGGGCTAATAGAGTCTTATTAGATTAAATTACCCAAGCTCTTTAAATAAATAAAACAATCATATACTACTACATTTCTCACATTAAAATTCCCAATAATAGACTTTTACTTATGAAATAAACATCGTTCGTTGTTCTAGAAAGGGATAGAATATATCCCAATCAATAAGTTTAAAAAGTTATAAATTCTTTATTAGTGAGCATTTTTAATTAGTTCTGTACATCTATTACTCATTATAAAAAAAAACAAAAAAGTGTGTGTGTACTTGTGTACACGCGTTAGAAGTTATACTTTTTTGGCGTAACAAGATAAAAATCTTTTCAAAAATGTTATCTTCCGCTTTATTCTATTATACGTTTGTAGAAAAAACGATATTAACAATAGAAAAAAGGTATTTAGTACATTGAAAGTTTTATTATAACGCATTATCTAGTTAAAAAACTAAAATGTTGACTTTAGCTAACTTCAGGATGTCGGTTTTGGTGTTCCCAACCGCGTGCTGGCCCTGGTCCTCGACCACCTGTGTCCCCGCCTCAGGGGGCTGTTCGACGCGTGTTTAGCGTCCGGGCGGTTCCCTGGGTGCTGGAAGGAGGGGAGGCTGGTGCTCCTGCCGAAGCCGGGACGGTCTCCAGAGTTGGCCTCGGCCTACAGGCCTATCGTGCTGCTCGACGATGCGGGCAAGCTATTGGAGAGGGTGCTGGCTGCCCGCATCGAGCGGCACCTCGTTGGCACGGGGCCCGATCTGTCGGACGCCCAGTTTGGGTTCAGGAGGGGTCGTTCGACGATCGCGGCTCTGCTGCGCCTGAGGGCCGTGGCGACTGAGGCCGTCGCCGGCGGTGGAGTGCTGTTGGTGGTGTCCCTGGACATCGCCAACGCATTCAATAGTCTGCCATTTAGCTGCATCAGGGAGGCGCTCCGATACCACGGAGTGCCAGTTTACCTGAGGCGGCTAGTGGCAGACTATTTGGAGGGGCGCAGCGTCCTCTACACCAACCGAGTAGGGGACGTTGTGCGGACGCCCATGACGTGCGGTGTCCCGCAGGGTTCGGTCCTTGGACCCACCCTGTGGAACATCGGCTACGACTGGGCGTTGAGAGGGAGCCTCCTACCCGGGCTGGGCGTGATCTGTTACGCCGACGACACGCTCGTCACAGCCCGCGGTAGGACGCTGGAGGAGGCGGCAGGCCTGGCGACTCTCGGCACCGAAGAGATCGTCAGGCGGATCGAGGCGCTGGGGTTGAGGGTGGCCCTGGACAAGACGGAGGCCCTCTTGTTCCATGGGCCCCGCATGGGCCCTCCCATCGGCGTTTCGATCACCGTCAATTCGGTTGACATCAGCATCCGGGCCCATATGAGGTATTTGGGCCTGGTGCTCGACGGGCATTGGTGGTTTCGGGAGCATTTCCGCAGGCTCGCTCCGCGGCTCGTCGGCGCGGCGTCCGCCCTTTCATGGCTAATGCCGAATGTGGGCGGACCGAGCGCTACGTGCCGACAGCTGTACACGGGGGTCGTCCGGTCGATGGCCCTGTACGGCGCACCGGTGTGGGCGGGGTCCCTGACCGTCCGACTCAGGGCTCTTCTGTGGCGACCACAGAGGGCCATGGCGGTCAGGGCTGTACGCGGGTACCGCACGGTGGCGACGGAGGCAGCGTGCCTGTTGGCCGGGAGTCCCCCGTGGGACCTGGAGGCGGAAATGCTCGCCGATTTGTATCGGCGGGTGTCGGGGGTGCGCGCGGAGGGCGGTGTGGCCTCTTTGAGGGAACTCACCGCCTGGCGCATTGACGCCCGCCTAGATGTCATTGCCCGTTGGGCAGTCCGGCTGGAGAGGCCTCGGTTCGGTGTGCGGACCGTAGAGGCCTTCCGGCCGGTGCTGATGCAGTGGTTGGAACGGCGGCACGGGGTGCTCTCCTTCCGACTGGTGCAGGTTTTGACGGGGCATGGATGCTTCGCCAAATACCTGCACAAGGTCGTCAGGAGGGAGAGTACACCGTCCTGCCACCACTGCGATTGCGACGAAGACACGGCGCAGCATACGCTCGAGGTTTGTGCCGCTTGGGCAGAGCAGCGTCGTGAACTCGTCGCAATCATCGGTGCCGACCTGACGCTGCCGACCATCGCCAGGGCGATGCTCGACAGCGTCAGGAACTGGGACGCGGTCGCAACCTTCTGCGAGGCAGTAGTCTCGCGGAAGGAGGCGGCGGAGCGCGTGCGCGAGGAGCGTCTCCTCGACGGCGCGAGCCGCCGCCGGCGACTGGGGCGGCGCAGGCGCGATTACCTGCGCCTGATGCCGCCCTAGCCAAGGCCGCGGGTGACTGGATCGGGGAATTAGTCCGTCACCCGCCGAGAGGCCGACCGCGTGAGGAAAGACCGACATCCTACCCGAGGGGGGGATGTCGGTCGAGGAGAGGGTACTCCTCAGGGGTATTCCGTCGGGCCGACCACTGACGTCAAGTCACTCTGCTCCGGTGGTCGGCCCAACGACGAAGGCGACGTCACGGGTGGGTTACGGGTGTGCGCGCTTACGCCCCTCTGTCACCTCGGACGGAGTGGTGCGAGGAGTGCGCCGACCGTAGCCCACCCCCCAAAAAAAAAAAAAAAAAAAAAAAAAGGATGTCGGTTTTTCGTGATGGTGTGCGCGCGCATTGTAAAAATTTACTCTTATCATTTTTCCCTAACGCTTGGCGCGTTAAGAAATAAGAAGCATAACTTCAAAAAAGTAGTAAAATAATATTTTGATTGCCGTGTAATGACAAAGTAAGAATACAATTTGGTACTCTCTATATTAACCGTTCGTGTCGTAAAAGACGGCTAAGGGATATAGATATGTATATGACATGTATGCAAGAGAAGTAATACTCGAAATAAAACGCTATACTACACGTCCCCTTCCTCTCCTTCTCATGGTGGAGGAAGATTGACCCAGCACTGAGAACAATATGAGCTAAGATTAATAGTAGACCTATACATAATTGGTGGATCAGAATAGGGCGAACATTCTTGATATGTGATTAGTTATGCTGTCTAAAAGTTATTTCGTAGTAATGCTTTATGTGAACAATATATGTAACCTAATTTTTACTTCAATTTTCATTGACAACCCCTAAATGTTATAAAACACTTAAGTACACTCATACTTAACAATATATTTTTTACTATTTATATTTTAAAAAACACTACCCTGCAGTAAGGTAATAATCCTTGTATTACGGTAGACTTTACAAACATGCAATTAACATAGACAAATTGCACCCAGATCCAGAACAATAGCTTGTGGATTGCATGAAATATTGCACCGGGTCGGAATCGAACCCAACGGCACGCAAACGGCACTGGCACGGAAGGTCGGTATCAGTTGTTTGTGACTTAAATGGGTTCAGACGTATTTAGAGTTTAACTGGAATTACTCACCCATACTTAACAAAATTAGCCCACAACGTTGTCATTCTTTTTCTGATCTTCATTTGCTCATCACCAGATATCGGAGCCTCCCACTCGAACAAATACCTCAACTCCTCAGTATGTGCTGCACCGGAGCCCTCTATATACTTGTATTGACTGCCACCAATATACGAAAACAAATATTTAAATACTGTAGCATTTGTTTTCATATACTTATTTATTGATCGTTCCATTGCGTGGTTCACAACAAAATCAGACGATGATTCGCTTAATTCCAATAACGATACTGGCCCAATAGCTTTATTTCCTAAATAAAACTTTTGAAGTATATCACTAAGGGCTTGCAATTCATGTTTTTTCAATATGAAATTCCTCTCCAAGCCCTTGTAAAATACATTGCCTAATTCGTTCCAATACTCTTGAGATTGATTTGCATAAGCGTACAGAAGCTCCATGCTGGTATATCCAATCATTATCTTGGTATCTTTGACTCTATCTAGCTTGTTAAGATGAAATGGGTCATGAGTTACAAAATTTTTCACACCCTTATATCGTTTCTCTTTACAAACAGTCATGGGTAAACTGAGATTCAGTGCTGCAGACATCACTGAACGTGGATCATCTTTCGCCAATAAATTTAAAGCTTGTTTTGTTTTAGTAACGTTATGTCCTAAATATTTAGCCATCTTTACAGCTGCTTGATGGTCAGGTTTTACGTAAAAGCCTTCATCGAATATAGATCCGCTTTGGACTATGGCTTTATCAAATAATGTCTCGTACTCTGAATATAAATGAAGATCCACAGCACCGCCTCCATAACTTTCACCAGCTATAGTTACTTTATTCGGATCGCCTGCAAAAGCGTCAATATTTTTCTTTATCCATCTCAAAGCATCTATTTGATCTTTCATACCTTGATTGCCTGTTACTTCAGGATCATGCAGACATAAGAAGCCGTAAGGTCCTTGTCTGTAATTTACTGTTATAACAATAATATCTTCTTTGACCAAATGCTGGCCACCATATTCACCACCACTGCCAAAAGCGAAACCACCTCCGTGAAACCAGACCAATATTGGTAGTTTGTTATTAGCATTAGCTGTATGTGGTACGTATATATGGAGTTGAAGACATTGTATTGTTCCACTGATTTTGAAGATGACTTGTGGACATATTACTGAAGAATCGTTTGCAATAAACGGTGTCTCGTACTTGGCAGGTTCTAGGCTGCTCTGAAATTTGATAAATAATTTTTAATTAATTTGCTAATTATGTAAAAAAGGATATGCATTTGTATGAAAATTTACCTTGTAGTCGACAACAACACAAAATTAAAATGATAAGCAACAAAACATCACTGCTAAATAATAGTATATTTTGTATGACAGCGAAAATATATAATAAACTACCAGCGGATTTATGTAAAATTAAAGATTCACATTTATTTAAAAATAAATTAAATACTATGTTGTCGTAGAAAGCGTTTTATAGTGTAAGAGAATATATGGAAGAAAATAATTTAGAATTTTAATATGTAATCATTTTATGCCTTAATATTGAATTTTAATCTTATTACTAAATACATGTTTTTATGCCTTAATATAGTATTAATTTAAGTATTTTATGAATTGTTAATAATGTAATTTCTTTTTTCTTTCGTTTTCCTTGTTCATTTTAAATAAATTGTCTTGTTTTAACTACGAAACCTAAAGTTTGCATGCCTTATGGTAAAATATGGAAGAACTGTAAATTTTTTATTGTAAGATCATATTTGTACCCATATTTGCAAAATAAATGATTGATTGATATTTTTTCTGTTAAATTTAAAATATCTAGATGACCGAGTCTAGCACGATTTTTTTTATAAATTGTGTTTTTTTATTATATATTTAGATATTACACAGCTGTGACAAAATCTTAGAGTAAATACAAATGATATACTGATGAAATATAAATATTTTTGTATTCTATTTATATAAGAAGGAATACTACCAACCCTTACATCGCTCGTGGATGTCGTAAAAGACGACTAAGAGCTCTTAATCGACCTGGGCCAACCCCATCTGGTGCCGTCTGGTCAACGATAGCATTCCCAAGGAGGGTTGACGTCAGGCAGGCGGCCGGTCATAAAACCATAGCCAAATCAAATTGCAATATGTCTGGGAATAAATTAGATGACGCTAGGGCTAGGGCGTACCCTGCAAGCGACGCGCAGGGGCAGCACCCGGTCCCTGCGAAAAATGGACAAGGGTTGTTGCACCACGGGCGGGTGCAACGTAAGAAGCAAGCTCTTGGTATGAAAGGGATAAGAATGAGGTATGCAAGTTGGAATGTAGGAACGATGACTGGAAGAGGAAGGGAATTGGCAGATATCTTAAAAAGGAGAAGAGTAAATATTGCATGTCTGCAAGAAACAAAATGGAAGGGAACGAGAGCTCGAGAAATTGGTGAAGGATACAAGTTATATTATAGTGGTAGCGATGGAAAAAGGAATGGTGTAGGCATAGTCTTAGATAAGAATTTGAAAGAATGTGTGACGAATGTAATAAGAATGAATGATAGATTAATAGTTGTGAAAATAGTGTGGGAGAACGTCATCCTGAATGTCATTAGCGCGTATGCACCCCAAGCCGGATGTAAAGATGAAGTGAAAGAAAAGTTTTGGCAGGATTTTGATGAAATTATGATAGGTATACCAGAAAGAGAAGAGATATGTATAGGAGGTGACTTTAATGGACACGTAGGAGCAAGCAATGAAAGTTATGAAACAGTGCATGGAGGATGGGGGTACGGCATGCGAAACGCTGGGGGGGAGACGCTACTTCAAGCGGCTTCGTCGTTTCACCTGGCCATCGGTAATACGTGGTTCCAAAAAAGAGATGAGCACCTTATTACCTATAAAAGTAGCAACCACTGTACGCAGATCGACTACTTTCTTATTAAGAGAAGTAAGTTGGTCTGTGTAAAGGATTGTAAGGTGCTACCAGGTGAAGCACTAGTATCCCAGCACCGTCCGTTAATACTAGTGATGGAGCAAAGAACACCCTCTATTAAGACCAGAAACCGACCCCCTCCTAAGGTAAAATGGAGTATGCTTGAAAGGAAAGAGTATGCAAGTAGATTTAAAGAAAATGTGATGGATAAAATGATTGAAATGAATGATATGAATGATAAATCTGTGAATGAATGTTGGAATGAAATGGCTAGTTGTATTAGAAATACAGCTAAAGGAATACTAGGAGAAATGAAAGGAAAAGGTATAATTGATAGGGATACGTGGTGGTGGAATGAAGATGTGCAAAAGATCGTGAAAGAAAAGAAGAATGTATTTAAGGAATGGCAGAATGAACATAATGAAAGATTAAAGGAAGCAAAAAAGCTTGAATACAAGGAATGCAAGAAAAAAGCTAGACGGGTAATAGCTATTGCGAGAGCACAGGCCGAAGACATGATTTTTAAATCGATAGATGGGCCTCGAGGTCAAAAGATGCTATACCGCATAACTAAAGCCCGAGAAGAAAGAGCAAAAGATATTAGGCATGTCAGGTGTATAAAAGATGAAGCAGGTAAAGTGTTGATAAAAGAAGAGGAAATAAAAGAGCGTTGGAAGCAGTACTTTGAAAGGTTAATGAACGAAGAGAATTCATGGAGTGGAGTGTTAAAAGATGTATCAGAGAACGTCGGCCTAGTAAGGGAAATTACAATAGATGAGGTAAGAGAAGCAGTGAGAAGTATGAAAAATGGAAAGGCTGTAGGGCCCGATGGTATACCAGTTGAAGTATGGAAGATTTTGGAAGAGGATGGGTATATGTGGTTAACTTTATTCTTCGATAAGCTGCTGCGCGACGAAGTAATCCCCAATGAATGGTGCAATAGTACGCTAGTGCCCATTTTTAAAAATATAGGGGATGTTCAGGACTGCGGTAGTTATCGAGGAATAAAGCTTATGTCACACAGTATGAAATTGTGGGAAAAAGTGATTGAGAAACGATTGCGAGAAGAAAGTGAGATCACCCAAAACCAGTTCGGATTTATGTCGGGCCGCGGGGCAACGGATGCCATGTTTGCACTGCGCCAACTGTGCGAAAAATATCGTGGTGCACATAAAAACTTGCACATGGTATTCGTTGACCTCGAGAAGGCCTATGACAGAATACCGAGAACAGTTTTGTGGTGGGTTCTGAAAGAGAAAGGTGTGCCTGTGAAGTATGTTAGGTTAATCTGTGCCATGTACCGACAATCTAGGTCGTACGTGAAATCAGCGGCTGGAGACTCCGACGAGTTCAGTGTCGAAGTAGGTCTGCACCAAGGGTCGGCGTTAAGTCCTTACCTCTTCCTGTTGATAATGGATGCATTAACATCGGAGATACAGGAGGAGGCACCCTGGTGCATGCTATTCGCTGATGACATTATTCTCGTCGGGAGAGAGGGCCTTGAGGTACAGAGCATGCTGGAAAAGTGGCGCTGTAAGTTGGAGAATGTAGGCTTGAAAATCAGCAGACCAAAAACAGAATACATGTTCTGCGATTTCGGCGGTCTCTCCAATTTTACAGCCATAACTTTAGATGGAGTACCTATCCCAGTATGCTCGAACTTTCGATACCTCGGTTCTCTTATCCAAAGCGATGGCGACCTGGATCGTGCGGTGAAGCACAGAATTGATGTGGGATGGATGAAGTGGCGGCAGGTCACGGGTACAACATGCGACCCCAAAGTACCCCTTAAATTAAAGGGCCAAATATATAAAAGCCTAATAAGACCTGCTGTACTGTATGGATCAGCATGTTGGGCGATAAAAGCGACGGATGAGAGACGACTGCATGTAGCGGAGATGCGAATGTTGAGATGGATGTGTGGTGTGACAAGAATGGATAAAATAAGGAATGAACATATAAGAGGAAGTTTGAAAGTTGCGCCAGTGACGGAAAAATTAAGGAGTGAAAGATTGACATGGTATGGACATGTGATGAGAAGGGATGAAAGTAATGTTGTGAGGAAAGCTTTAAGCATGAATGTTGAAGGCTTAAGGGGTAAGGGAAGACCGAAGAAAAGATGGATGAACTGCGTGAAACATGACATGGATAGACAAGGAGTGACCACAGAGATGACGTCTGATAGAGTTGTATGGAAGGAGAAGACATATTGCGTCGACCCCAAATAAATTGGGATAAGAGCAGGTTGATGATGATTTATATAAGAAGGATCTAATTATATAATTTGAAATAAAAAAAATATATCAAACAATGAACAATAATTAAAACAGGCAAATAATAAAAAAGGGAATAACCAACGGATAACCAGGGCTGTCTGGAATAAGCAACGGCTTCAATATCTTAATTGTGCTATTTTAGACCAGATCGGTCATGTACTGAAGGAAGGTGGAGTCAAGAGCGTGTATGAAGAGAACTATGAATGTTGAGGAAGCGAGTGAAGTATGCAGAGATAGAGTTCTCTGGCACTCTGTTCTCTCTGCCTACCCTGCAAGGGATATGGCGTGATGATATGTATGTATGTATGTTTTTCTTGATGACAGTGACTAAATTTATTGTTATATTATAATTAGATTTTTTTATTGACTGACTAAACAAGAGTTTGTATAAATGAAACTTAGAGGACATCCATTAATCACGTGATTTTTTTGTAGCATTTTAACCCCCCTCCCCCTTCGTGATACGTGGTGAGGTTTAAGACTATGACGAGCTGACAGTCCAACTCTCGGGGTGGGTCTGGAGGTATTCATTGGTAGCCAGCGTGCTAGCTATACCCTAGTATTGCAAAGGTCAATAGGCGGCAGTAAAACTTACGATCAGGTATGCTGCTTGCTCGTTTGCCACCATTAACAATATTTCACATTGAAAGAAGGAAAGGAACAGACGTTGACATGGAGAATTCCAAGTAGTACTACAATACTGAATCACATTGATTTAGTTCTATTGGAATATATGATCTTTGATATTTATTTAAGGGCTTCAATGCGAGCAAAGCCGCAGGTAAAAGTTAGTACCTATTTAATAATATAACATCTCATCATTATTATAATAACCTTAAAAACACGTCGGCAAAATTGTACTAATTTTACATTTATATTAGAATACTAGCTTTCCCCCGCGACTTCTTCCACGCAGTCATCTCTGGCAGAGTTAAATAGAAAAAGCAATGCAAGGTGTTGAAGGTTTGTCGCTAGTACGATAATCAACAGCGTCAGAAACTGGGATACGGTCGCCGTCTTCTGCGAATTAGTTGTCTAACGGAATTAGACAATAGGGTGGGTCCGAGAGAAAATACTCTACGTTGACACGCTCTACTGTCGATGCTTTGGGCGGCGCAAGCGTGAGTACCTGTATTGAGGTTCACTGCATGAGGGCTTCGATTCGAGATGATACCCGGTTGCGGTGGCCCACCCGCACAACGTAGATGTACGTGCGGGGTTGATGAAGAGGAAGAGAGAAACACGTGTTTATTTATTTTTACTGAAGAATATTTGTACGTAATTTGAAAAGAATCGATAATGAAATTTTCTCTCCATACACACTTTGCCACTTTGTTACACCCCCTTAGGGGCGGAATTCATAAAATCCTTTCATATTGAATCTCTATGTCATAAATAGAAACGTACTTCAAAATTTAATAGTTTCGGCTTGGCGGTAATGAGTCGTTCAACCTGCTTCACAGGCCTAATTTATACAACCAGAAGTTGAAAATTGACAAATGCCGGATATTACCCTAGAATATTTGATTCGAATCGTAATTTGAAAAGAATCAATAAAGATTTTTTTCTCCCCATACAAACTTTACTACTCTGTTCCACCCCCTTTGGGGTATAATTTCGTAAAATCCTTTCTTAGTAAATCTCTTTGTCATAGAAAGAAACCACTATCAACATTTCAAGTTGCCAGCTTCAATAATATCGGCTTGGCGCTAATGTCTTAATGAGTCGTCCAACCCGCTTTGCAGGTCTAATTTACACCCCCAGAGGGTGAAAATCAACAAATGCTGAAACACGTGTTTATTTATTTTTACTGAAGATAATTTGTACGTAATTTGAAATGAATCGATAAAGACTTTTTTCTTCGAACATTTTTTAAATTGTCATAACTCTTTTATTTATAAACCAATTGACATAAAATAAAGCCTAAATGTTAAGTAAAGCTTACCACAATATATTAGTGAAAACTGCGTTGAAATTGGATAAGTCGTTTTTGAGATTAGCGTGCACAAACGCACAGACAAACAGATCAACAGACAAACAGATAAATAGACAAAAAAATTAACAATCATTGTTTTGGGTTCTATTTGTGTTGATAAAGGTCCCAGTAATATTTTTTCTCATATATCTTCCATGTACAGACAGCGATCCGTTACATTTTTATTATATGTATAGATGCCGTACAAACATAGCTCTTTACACGTATTAATTAAAACAAGTTGAATAAATATTCAGTTTATTTTAATTATACCATGCTTTTTTATCTTTTAACGACTCATTACAATTTGATATTGTAAATAACTGTCTCATATAGATATAGCGGCGCTACAAAACAAATTACGAAATGCTCCCATTTTTTTTACCAAGTACACACGTACTTGGTAAGAAATTGGGGTCATTTCGTCAAAAAAGACATCTAAATGATAAACATTATCCATCCAATTAATTACTGAGTAAACTGAGAGAACAATAAAATAATGGATTCCACATTTTTTTTCTTTAATCATCACGATCGCTCACCTGCTATTATCGTAATTACTTGGGGTCGATGAAATATGTACTCCTATTTCCATATATTGCAAAATGTTAGTGCCAATATACAATATGTTAGTGTAATATAATACTGTGTGAAACACAAGGAGGTTTCAGGAGTGGAAGGGGATGCATGGATCAAGTGTTCTCTCTGCGCAATATTGTGGAGAAGCATCTGGCTCTAGGTCAGAGGGTTTTTTGCAGTTTAGTGGATCTGGAGAGAGCATTTGACACGGTTGTACGAAAGGAACTTTGGGACATTTTACCGGAGTATGGTATTAACGGTAAACTGCTACAGGCTGTGCAGTCCAGTTATATGGGCTGTAGAGCCTGTGTGCGGCTGGATGATGGAATGTCGCCTTGGTTTGACGTCAATATCGGCGTTAAGCAGGGGTGCGTTCTGTCAGCCAGGCTGTTTATCATATATCTGGATAAATGTCTCCAAAGGTTGAACGATATGAATGTGGGAGTCCAGATGGGCGACTCAGTGGTCACTGCTCTGCTTTCTGCAGATGATGCAGTCCTGCTGGCATAGTCAGCGACTGACCTGCAGACCCTAGTCGACACAATGACAGAAGATTGTAAGAAAAGGGGTCTACGCGTGAATGTGAGCAAAACCAAAATAATGGTCTTTGAAAGAGATGAAGCCAGAACAGATGTAAGAGTAACAATAGGTAATGATGTACTAGAGCAAGTGGATGAATTTGTATATCTTGGATGTGGATTTAGCAGAGATGGAAGGTACACCATTGATATAGAGCGAAGAGTGAATGCGGGAAATAGAGTGAACGGAGCGTTGGGGCAACTTCTCGGCAGCCACCACCTCAGCCAGAAGGCACATGTAGCCATACATAACGCAGTGCTTGTTCCAACATTACTGTATGGAAGCGAGAGTTGGGTATGCAGAAAAGAATATGAAATCTGGCACTCTGTTCTCTCTGCCTACCCTGCAAGGGATATGGCGTGATGATATGTATGTATGTATGTATGTTAGTGCCAATAGTTTTATGACCGGCCGCCTGCCTGACGTCAGTCCTCCTTGGGAATGTAATTGTTGATGAAACGGCATCAGATGGAGTTGGCCCAAGTTGTTATAAGGCTCTTAGTCGTCTTTTACGACATCCACGAGCAAAGTAAGAGTTGGTAGTATTCGTAGCCGCTACCACACAGCAAATGTTGCGATTTAATATACAGGGTGGAAGTGGACCGCTCCCAAAAACAAAAACAGGCGACCCTACTGTTAATTATCCATACATTTAGCATTTAATGACGAATGAAAAAGATTTTCAGACAGTGTGGGTTTAAATCTCACGTCTGGCAATCATGTTTCACTTGTGAAACATATTTCAATAAATAACTTAGTGTATAAAATGCGAAATGTCAGTAATTTACGTAATTTATAATATTTTCCCTAAATTTGAAATGTTGTTAAATCACAAGCTGTGGTTTTTGAATTGCTTTTTATATTACAGTACACATTTTAACTGGTAACAATACTATTATTAGCATTATCCCATTAGTTTTTTTGGGGGAGACTCATTATAAGATATATATAATTTAGATAATATTTCGGTTAAGTTTTCATTTGAAATTTTCCAAAACAAGGGATAAAATTAGTGCCAGAGAAAACTCTTAATAAAATTCTGTATCAACGTGGTTAATAGTTACACTAGGATAAATTCCTTTTTATTTTGAAGGAGGTTAATGATCATTATCTGTCCGCATGGTGATGTAGTAAGAATTCACCACAATATACATCTTACCCGTGGGTAATCATAAGAGACGACTAAGGGATATAAAACGCAGATGTTATATTTATGCAAGAGAAGAAAAACTCAAAACAAAACCCTACAACAACACGTCTGACCAGCGTGGTATAGTAGGTCAAATTCCCTCCCATTATAGATGAGGTTCGAGTCCAACAGTGGGACATATATTAGCTGAGATGAGATTATAATGATCATATTAGAGAGTCCCAAGTGCATAAGTGTGTATGTAACTAGAAAAGTACAATATTTTGTTCTAGTTATATAAATAATTGCAAAATTACGAATGCATTCAATAATTAGCGGTAAAAATCGATTTTAGATTTGAAATAAAACTACTTTTACGGATTCTATCGCGTTTGCATTTGATTTTTAATTTCCAGACGCTTCCAACACTTTACAGTGATCATGGTCACGGGAGGACTGAAAGTGGTAGGACAACGCTGTTGACAGTTCTCTCTCTGCAGCCGCGGGCCGGTCCGTCCGGTGTAGTACCACACTCTCGCAGAAGATCGACGTATGAGTAATGGCAATGTGCTATTGCGCTTCGTTCGATGAGCGAGAGAGTCGGAAACCCAATTGGGTGGGTTTGGGGTTTATATTGGTAGGCAGTGGCCTAGTTATACCTTTGGTATTGCAAAGGTCCATGGGTGGCAGTGACACTTACCATCAGGTGTGTTGCTTGCTCGTTTACTACCACTAGCAAAAAAAAAAGTTTTTTTTTCAAATCTGTTATACTCGCGTAAACATTAGAAATCATCGATGTTAGATCTGTACATTACCCGCGTAATTACGTAAGTGTTACCAATTAAAAGCAATTTAACCAATCGACCTATTTTTATTTTATTGCTTATGATGGCAAACGAGCCAGCAGCGCACCTGGTGGTAAGTGTTACTGCCACTGCCTATTAATGAAAAAATAAAGCACATTGTCATGGCTCAGACGTCGATTTTCTGAGAGTGTGGTATTACTCCGGACGGACTGACCCGCGCTTGTAAACAAAAAACTGTCCCCTACCATTATGATTTCTAGCGTCATCGCGGATGTGAAATTAATATTTATTATATGTTTGTTTAGGCTTTTTATTACGAATCCAATGTATCTTAACTGCATAGTGGGATAGTAATCTCATCTCCACATCGCTTGACGAACTGATAACCGATGGGGAAGAAAGGTTTTCGAGTGGTGATTGAGTATCGGGCGTCGTAGTGTTGGTTGCACTTCCACCAGGTGGACCAACGTCTTAATGAAAGTTACTGAGACTCGTTGGATGCGGGCGGCACAGGACCGTAGATGACAAAAAGCTGAATGATGATGATGATGAATCCCATTTGAATCGTAAAAACCGTCTAAGAAAGTAACCAGGAAGTCGACTGCAGTATCAATGTGGAAAACTTATGAAACTAATGGCAATCAATCTACCTACCGAGCGTGTTAGTTGTGCCATATTACTTTTCTTGAGGAGGCCCATATCTGTCAATTAATGTTGGATGGAATTACACAAGAAAAAAATATTTCAAAAATATTAAATGCTAATACGAACCCCAAATGGATTACTCTCATTAACTGTAGCATATGTTATTCCAAAATATGTATTGTATCCATCATTTCTCTGCCCCACAATAACCCCCTGCCCCGTGGTAACACTCACAGACTCCGCATTAGCCAAACATACTATCAAACAGAGTGATAATAAATACTTGAACATCTTTGGAAGCATAAAATACGACTGTAAGGTATTAGTCATGTTTTGTATATAAATACTGGATAGCCTTGCGGTTTGGAGTACCGCATGTAATATAACCAAACGTCTTGACCCACCTGAAGTTGGCGCAAGAAGCGCCGCGGTTACGAAAATCAAATATTTAATACTTGTCAATGCAACTTCAGATAGGTCTTGAACATGGGTATTCCGTGCGTCTGAATTGAGGTAAATCAAAGGAAATACCAATGATTAATAATTGTATTAGAATCATTCGATTGTTTTACTTAAGCTTCTCAGAATTCGAGATATATATTTATAAATAAAAAAATACTAGGGTGATTTTGTATGGGGTAGTGCCACAGTCTAGCAGAAAGTCAACAACAAAGTAGTAGGGATTTGGTAGTGGTTCTTTTTTAGCAAGAGAGCCGGAGGACCATACCCCACTTTACTATAAGCAGGGAAGATAGTAGGGGATGATACCGGAAAGGGTAATCCGCCCGGCAGACCACCGATGTTAAGGAAACAGTGCTTGTGCTCAGTCCAGTGTTTGATGAGGAAGTGTGAGACAAGTTCCAGGTGTGGTACCAGTAATATTCTAATTCTTCTACTTCCAATCGCGTTAATAGTTAGAAGAACGTGGAAGTTACATATGACAACTAAATTCTGATTCGCACTGTCGGCTTTGCACGAGGCGTTCCCCACGCCATCTACGGAAAATGTTTAAACATGGTTCCAATTTAATACTCTATTTTTTCAGTATAGAAGTGCATTAAAGTATGGCACGATTCAATTATCTAAATGACTGAGATTTAGTATTTAATATACAAGCTTGTTTAAAAAAAGTCATCACATCTCGCAAAACAAATATCTATAGATAATCTAGGATATTAAAGGCAAAAGGTTAGTAATTTAGGATATCACAAGATATAATAATAATAATAATGAGTTGGCGAGTCACCGTCTGCCACCGTTCAGCTCTTAACATGGGTTTGAAGGCAGACGACAGTTATAAATTCATAGATTTAAGATGAACCAGTCCACTAAACACCCACTCCCATATTTCATATATTAGATACCATCATCATACAATAGTTTTACACTTACTGCTGGCATTCCACGTATGTTAAGTGCAGACGTGGAATGTCATCGGTAGGTGTCCCATCCCAATATTTAGATTAAATTTCTCTAAAGGCCTCTGCGTGTTGGATCCATATCCCCATGTAAGCCTACCAAAGGACCGGGTATCTTCCCTACGGAAGATCCCGTGAATAAATGGAGATACAATATAATAATAATAATATTTATTTGTTTAACTTAACTTATTTTAGAATTAGTTATTATAATACCCACATATTGCTATACTCAGTTATAAGAATTATTGTTGACTATGTTTACAAGATCAGTTATTAACATATTTATACTTAGTTACAATTCTTAAATCTTAATCTTATTTTTTTTTTAAATAAATATCATATAATAATATAATATAAATATCCTATCAAAATCAAAAAAGGCAAGGGTAGGGCAATTAATTAGGCGGCGGAGCGCGTGCGCGAGGAGCGTCTCCTCGACGGCGCGAGCCGCCGCCGGCGACTGGGGCGGCGCAGGCGCGATTACCTGCGCCTGATGCCGCCCTAGCCGAGGCCGCGGGTGACTGGATCGGGGAATTAGTCCGTCACCCGCCGAGAGGCCGACCGCGTGAGGAAAGACCGACATCCTACCCGAGGGGGGGATGTCGGTCGAGGAGAGGGTACTCCTCAGGGGTATTCCGTCGGGCCGACCACTGACGTCAAGTCACTCTGCTCCGGTGGTCGGCCCAACGACGAAGGCGACGTCACGGGTGGGTTACGGGTGTGCGCGCTTACGCCCCTCTGTCACCCCGGACGGAGTGGTGCGAGGAGTGCGCCGACCGTAGCCCACCCCCCAAAAAAAAAAAAAAAAGGGCAATTAATACTTTCTATTACAGAACCCATTGCAGTTAATTATAAATGTAATTAAAACGATTTTCCTTGGTCTTTGTGAGTCATATCGTTAGCTGGAGTTCTTAGACTTGTTATTCCATAAATCACTAGCTGCGCCAGCAGCTTCGCTTCGCTAGCGTAAATTACTTTTTTTTTAACACAACATCCAGCACTAAGAAATTAATTTTCATATTGTGGTGGTCTTTACAAACATAGGATTAACGGACACAAATAATATACCCAGACTCAGAACAATAATTTGTGGATATACAAAATATTGACCTTGTTTTTTTTTGTGACGGGCTATGGTATAGTCACATTCCGTCCAATATTTATGTGGGGGGCGATGGGAGGGTCAGTCCGCGACCTCATAACCAGCCGTACACGTACTGTCTCTACGGCTTGTGAGCGAGACATTGAAACCCGGTATTTGTCATCGGTGACACGTCCGGTAGGTTACCCTTTTGGGTACCATCTCGATACAAAAGAATTGTCCTGCGTGTCCATCTATTTTAATATTATTTTGTTGAACGCCTACTTATTCCTGTAGCATTAATAATAATATCAACATATCAATTATCATTACCCATTACTATAAGTACTGTAGAAATCATATTAACTGACTGAAGACTCAACAAGACTCAAAAAGAGATCATTTCCTTAATGGTAGTTTATTAGATTAATTTAAAATGTTAAAATTGACAATATTTCGCAAGGTTTATAGATAATAAATAAATTTGAATCGACCACATTTCTCTTTTAGGTAATTCATAACACTAAATCGCCAATAGTAGCGATTATTGTATTATTCTTGGGGGATACCTAGGACTAGTAGAGAACAAGTTGAATACAACGTACAAACAAACTCATCATCTAATAGTAATAATATGTATGCGTCATACAATCGCAATAGGTAGGTATATGTTTGTAAATAACACAAAGAGGTTAAAAGTATATGATATGAAGATAACAGTTATCTATTTAAATAACTGTGTTAATTATTTGATGGTATTTTGATGACTATTAAAAGATTATAATTTTATGAAGTTCTTGGTTAAGAACTAATTAGAACGTGGTTAATGCTTGTTGATACTAAATAAGAAATAAGCACCTGCGTGTATCGTCCCGAAGTAATATGTGGCGAAGTTTCGTACGTTTTGTACACTAAAAAGTTATCGCGATAATAGTGTGGTCACATTAGCGACTTCGGTATTTTATGGTGGTACCACACTTCGTTATGCGTTATTTGTTATGCGGCTACTATTTATTTGCCCAAATACTTGAACCCAAACACTTTACGAACATGCTACTCCACACTTCGTGCCATCATGCCCAATATTTGGCACGCCGACACATATGGAATGAATGACAACATGAATGAATGAACGAAGTGTGGGCACTCGACACACATATTCGGCTTATTTCTGACCTTTGAAGTGTGCAAAAACCGACAAGTGGATGGATACGCGTATTTGCTATTCGTGCTTATGCGTTATGTGTGCGCGTAACGCAAATATAGACGAATGAGACCTCCACACTTCGTCGCATGCGGCCAATAATGCGCATAACGAATAACACATAGCGAAGTGTGGTGCTACCATTACACGAAGTAACGTGCAATAATTAAAGATGGCCGAAATCATTTTCATTCGATTAACTATGGATGACGAATTGCTTTAATTTTATAGCTATATTATGCTAATAATTACATAATGACCTTTTTGAATCCCTTCATGGGTTCAGCTTCATAATGGTGTAAAAATTCTAACACCATTTCATCGCTCCACTCCATATTTATTGATTAACTGGAGATCCTCGAACGCGTCTAAACATATTGAAAATTTCAGCTGAAATGAAAAACGCTAGTCTGAGCACGCTGGCGCGCTAAAACCCTTTGTCTTATCGCCTACCAAGCAATAACGCACACGAAGCCCGAATGTTCGCGACGATAGCCGATAATGACCGATCACAACTGCGTGTATCGTCTCATTGCACGAAGCTTCGTGGCGATACACGCAGGTTCTAGCACGCGGCTCTAGCATTATTAAAATGGGCAGTAATATTTTCCTGAAAAAAATTATAACAGAAGCTTAAAACGTCAACGATTGTTGGATGAGGATCTCTATGTGTCCTCTATCGACTCTTTAATTGGGCATTTTTTGACATCAACATCATCAACATTTCTTTATTACCATCGTACTATTCAAGGCCGCTGTAGTTTTCACCCATATAACAAATTTATATCATCCTCGATCATACGTTTTCAGCGTTATACGTGGATGCTTTAGAATTAACTACCTGCTGCAGGTTTCGTGTACTATGACATGTTCTTCTTTTAATGAATTTTGATAAGAGCTCTTTTGCCACTGTGAGCAATGAGTCGAGGGTCGAAAGTTCCATCATCAGCTGGACAGCTGGCTCGATTGTCATTAAAAGTCTACGAAAGCCTGCCTGGTATACGTGGTGATTATGGCATAATCCCCCTTAGGGATTAAATAAGGAGATGGGTATAATGATAAATATCAAGTCATGATATCAACTTCCTTAATATTTAACTATTACTAGTATTCCTTATGATGACAAATTCCACCGAGAGGCTGACCACGCGAGGAAGGACGTCGCTGAAGGAGAGGGTACCCCTCAGGGGGTATGCCGTCGGGCCGGCTACTGACGACAAGTTCACACTGCTCCGGTGGCCGGTCCAACGACGAAGGCGAGGTTCACGGGTGGGTTACGGGTGTGCGTGCTTACGCCCCTCTGTCGCCCCGGACGGAGTGGTGCGAGGAGTGCGCCGACCGTAGCCTACCCAAAAAAAAAAAATGATGACAAATTAAGAACACATTGAATATGACGTATGAAACTAGTGATATCACTGCAAGACAAGAAAAACTCGAAGTAAAATCCAATGTGAAAGTAACTTGATAAGCAAAAATGGTCTGGTCTGGTCTGTGCAAGATAAGGGGTGGGTCATTGTATTTTTACTGCAGCAGCACACGAAAATTCTTTATTTTACAGTGAAGTAAAGTCTATAAAGCAAATATTTCGTTTACAGAATTGTACGGCCGGCACAGGAGGTCCTCGGTGTGGAGTCTGTGCTCCAGAGTACTACGGGACTCCGGATTCTCCTGGCGGCTGTCAAGCATGCCCCTGTCCTTCAAGAACCAGGAACTTCGCTTCTGCTTGTACGATTAACGCTGGCCAGTTACAGTGCCTTTGCAAACCTGGTAAAACAACTTATTTTTTAATAAGTATATTTATATATAAGATGGTTCCACTTATATCCGTATCGTGAAGGATAGAGAACTTACGTCATCAACCTTTTTTCTCCAATGGTGTCTTAAGAAGACACTGTGCGGTAGCGGCTACGAATACTACCAACCCTTACTTTGCTCGTGGATGTCGTAAAATACAACTAAGATCCTTATAATGACCTGGGCCTTATAACGAACTCCATCTCCATACAACTAAGATCCTTATAATGACCTGGGCCTTATAACGAACTCCATCTGATGCCGTTGGGTCAACGATTACATTCCCAAGAAGGATTGACGTCTGGCAGGCGGCCGGTCATAAAACTATTGCCAATAACTTCTACAATATGTACTATGAAAAAAAGAGTACATATTGTATCGACCCCAAGTAATTGGGATAAGAGTAGGAGAATGATGATGATGTCTTAGAAGGCTACTGATGCCATCTGCTTTATAACATAAGGCTCCAATACCGCCGAACGGTCCCGTCCATCCCATCCTTTCCCACCTCGCGGATACACCGGACAATATTGGCAGCTAGTATCCTCTCGGGGTATGAAAACTTTTGTGAGCAATTTCAGCTCACACTTAGATATTTTTTTATCAAGTTGTTTTCCTGCCTATATTAAATTATTGCCGCATGGTTCCAATTGCATAAGTATGCTATTGCAATTGTGTGATCATGATTAGGAATCCTGGTGCTTCCAAATATTTGAAGAGCTTTCCTATAGATTTTTATTTCTATTACACGGGACTAAGAATTATATGGCTGAATATGTGTTAACTCCTTCAAAAGAAATTGAGTAGCAGCGTTCTCATAGAAATCTAACAAGAACTTCGATTGCCACGCGTGTTGATCATGGCATTATTACTTCTTCGTGGGGGGACTATTTCTAACAGATCTTAAACAGGTTTAGGATTTATATAAAATTAAATAAAAACTAAAGCCCTTCCAACTTTTACAGATGGCATAGTTGTAAAGATACCGACCTAGCGTGCCGAGTGTCGCGATTTCAATTCCCACATAGGATAATAATTTGTACGAACCACAAATAGTTCTTCTGAGTTTGTGTGTAAATTATGTCCTACAATTACATATTTATAAACGTCCTCCGCAGTACAAGGACAGATCGTCAATTTTAAAAATAAAAATTTAGGGTACGCGGGTCCGGAGTGCGAGTGGTGCGCTACGGGGTATCTACGCGGCTCTGACGGTGCTTGCCAGCCATGCGAGTGTGACGTGCGTGGAGCGGAGTCACCGCGCTGTGACGTATACGGGCGTTGTACCTGCCGGGACTTCGCTACCGGCTACAAGTGCAACCAGTGCGTGGCACGAAGAACCTTCATGGATGCGAATGGCTGTACACGTAAGTATCCATTATCTACTTATATCATCACAAATTATATAAAATCAACATATATACTCTTTCTAACACGGGTGGAAAATAGCTAAATATGTTACAAGGGTAAAACTATTTTTACGGATTCTATCGCGTTTGTATTTGATTTGTAATTTCCCGACGTTTCGAACAGTTTACGGCGTTCATTGGCGGTGACGGGAGTAATCCGTAAAAATAGTTCTATTTCAAATGCGTAATACTCGCGTAAACATCAGGAACAATTATGCTACAAAGGTTTTGGTTAAGTTTTAATTTTTTTGGATTACTAAACATTATATTAATAATGAATTAACGAGACAACACTAAATGGAAAAAAGTACAGTTAAATCTAAAATTAGTTACCTACAAGTGGTTATAAACGATATAAGGTACGCAGTAAATTTTGTAAATATATTTTATAACCTCATTAGTGCCACTGCAGGTCGGTCGTCCTACACTGTAGTATAGGATTCATTGTCGAAATTCGAGTACCTTCTTTCCTGTGGCAAGTACATTACTTCAACGGGCTAATTCTTTAAAATATATTCATTCCTAAATTTTCACTTGATTTTCATGGGAGTTCGTGCTATTTCTGGTCTCTCTTCGTGTTGAATTATATTAACTTCACATAATTATAAGAGTTAGCGAATAGACAATAATCTGTGGTACACCACGCTATGGCCAAATTTATTTGTAATAATATTATTTTGCTACTTTTTCCAGCATGCGACAATTGTACACAAACACTATTAGACTCTGTAGAAGAATTGACTAGAAAATTGCGAACTGAAGCAGACCCCACCGAGCTCAGCAGAATACCAAAACCATTTGGTGCACTTCGAGAATTTCATCAAAATTCCTCTATATTAAAAAATAATCTGAACCATTTCAAAACTAATTTAGCGCATACCAAAAATTTAGAAATTATTCTTGATAATCTAGAAAGTGTGGAGCATAAAATATTTACTGATGCAAATGCATTGAAAGCAGAAGCTTCTAGAAGAAAGGAAGAAGCCGAATATCTAAGTCTAGAAAGTGCAACGGCGTTAGAAGAAGTTATTAAAGCTAGAAGAAAATTGAGTGAACAGGTTGAAGCGCTGGATGAATTTGCGAGAGGAGAGAAGCATTTGAATGCACACAGAGCATTGAAAGAAGCAAAACATTTGCTTCGAGAAATAAAAGATACGAAATTGATTGACTATATGATGGGTGCTAGTGATGTTTTTGATTCAGTAAGTACTCTTATTACTAAACTTCTTCTTTAACGCCAATATAGATAAATAATAATATGCCAACTATTTGCTACGAAAACATGATAAGCCTTAACTCAGCTGTCATGAACAATCCATAAGGAGATTTAGTACTTTCAAGTACCCTGTCATATAGTTTCACCATTGAATATTTTTTAGTCGCGGTGTTCGTTTCCTAAAAAACTTAATCATCAGCATCATCGTCTCAGCTCATATACGTTCCTCAACTAGGCTCAAAAATGCTTTACAATAAGAGGGAAACCTATCACACTACGCTGGTCAGACGGGTTTTGGTTTTATTTCGAATTTCGGTCTCTGGAATAGACGTTATCTACCAATTCTTGTTACATTATTATTTAGCTTAGAAATCTGGCGTCAATATGACAGTTACAAAGGTCTAGTTTTACCGATAAGGAAAGCATTGGTTTCATTTATTCAGGTATTAACGAGGAATCTGCCTGTACTTTCCTTCCCGGACTTTTAGAACCAATTACACTCATCAAGTCACTCTCCAAAACATCCTACCAGCTCAAAATAAAAGGAACAAGGCCGGCACGTCTGATCAACATGGTATAGTAGGTAAATTTTCTCTCCCAAAATGGAAGAGGCTCGATACCAGCAATCCAGTATATGAACTGATATAATGATGATTATAATGAGTGACGTAGCATTTTGTTACTTTTTACGATTATTCCAGGCACATGTTCAATCTACAGCAGTTCAGGAGTACGACTACCGTCTATCCGATCTTATGAGTCGATTAAATGTACTGCGTTCAGCTTTAAACACCTGGGAACAGAAGAGCGCTGACCTGCAAAAACTATCAGAGATCGTGTGGAAGGCTGATGATACTGTCACTGATTTAGATGAACGAGTGAAACCGAGATTGGTTGTGGTCAGAGATATTGGGTTGAGATGTCGGCTTATGCTAGAGGTTAGTGGAATTATCTATTAATTATCAATCTAGCAACGTCTAACTGTTGGACTTGTTGTGGCTCTATCACTACTGACGTCATAGGGCCCACACTATTGACAGTTTTCTATCTACAGCCCCGGGCCGACCCGTCTGGGTTAGTACCACACTCTTGCAGAAAATCAACATCTGTACCGGGACAATGTGCCGTTGCGCTACGTTCGGTGAGCGAGAGAGCCAGAAATCCCAATTTCTGAGTGGGTTTTGGTTGGTAGGTAGCGGCCTACCTGTACCCTTCGTATTGCAAAGATCCATGGGCGACAGTGACACTTACCATCATGTGTGCTGTTTGCTCGTTTGCCACCAAAATCAATATCAACGATTACCAACAAACATATAGTTGAAACATATATCATTTTGTTTTTTTTTTACAGGATATTTGAAATAAAGCTAGTTTTGTACTATGTTCCATAACCATGAATGCTTTAAAGTGTACGAAACATCTATAAAATCCATAAAAATAGCTTTATTTCAAATGTTTAATATTCACGTAAACATCATAAATCATATATTTTACAGGATATATCAGCCTTATCATCGAATAACATAACAGATGACATCCGATCGTTGTTGCTGCAATCCCAAACTTTCGCCATCAAATTTCCTTCCATGGTATCCGAACTGGCGACGTTAATGCAGTCAGCAGAAGAAAAAGAGGGTATTCTGTACAACCTCACCCCTGCATACAAACAAAAATATTTAGAAGCTGTTGAGAAACATGTGGGGGAACTTGGTGTGAAGGCTAAGGAATACAAAAAGTGAGTTTATTATATTAATAATAGAATCATGCTGGCCATATCTCGGTTATAGCGATCAGTGCTAACGAAGAGTCACAGACTATACAGCGTCATCATCATTAGACATGCGCGAAACAGTACTTCGCGAAGTGATGTTATATGACATTACATTTCGTGCCGAGTAATATTACATTTTACCATCACTTCAAACATCACACATGACATTTCATGTCAGTGCGTAATGCGATAGCGCTCTATATATACGGCAGGCGGCGTCAAGAAATATAAACCTTAACGTTCTGAAAATAAAGCTCAAAATAAATATTGAATTGCGAGACACCGAACATTGCAGAAATGCAGAACAGTACACGGGTTTTGGCGTCATGTTTAATGTGATGTGTGATGTTTAATGTGATGTAATGTTTAGTCGCGTAATGTGCAATATGACAGTACGCGGTCGAGTAATATTACGTGTGATACATCACTCGCATTACTTACACATGTCTAATCATCATCTCAGGTGATATATATTTATATTTTTTTTAACGTTGACGTTCAATAATTATATTGTTCGTTTTCGTGAATAAAATAATCATACATGTTTACCCACTAAACAATCGAATAGATTTGAGGGATATTGGGATAACATACCTTAAGGTTTCCTGCTGTTAAGACTAAACGCTGAAAATACTGTGAAACCATAGCTTGCCTCAAAAAATGATCGTTATGCAATTAAAAGTTGTCAATATCAAGACGTTATAAAAACTTGATTACGAGCGAAAAATGATTGTCACACATGGGATTCGAATCCACATCTATTGGAAATCCGTTTCAATCGTGCTACCACTTACACCAACGTGAATTGTTGTATGACCATGAACTTTCGTCACACATCGTGCTGTACGATTAGAATGGATTTCCAATAGGTGTGGGTTCGAGTCCCACGTGTGACAATCATTTTTCGCTCGTAATCAAGTTTTTATAAATAATCAAGCATATTAATTGCTAAATTTCAGTAAGTTGAATATCAAGACTGCTGGAACTAAGTGACCGTAATCGTTTTAGTTTCTTTATAAAATACCAAAATGTATTTTAATTAAAAAAATATAATTTTTACAGTTTATTCGCTGGTTCTCGTGCTGCAGCCTCTATGGGAGTAAAGGCCGCACAGGCCTGGTCTCGCGTTGCGTCGCACGTCAAAGAGGCTTCTGAGGCCGCTGATCTTGCTAGTAGAGCCGCTTCAGCGGCGGCCTCGCTAGTCCAAGGCAACGTACCAATGGCAGAAGCATCTGCTAAGGGCATGAATACCTCTGAGGATCTAAAAAGACGAGGAGCAGATGTGTTGGCAAAAGCTGATGGTAGGTGCTGTTTTACATTAAAGTTAAATATAGCAATTATATTCATTAGTAAACCTGTTGTGTGGTAGCAGCTACGATTACCACCAACCCTTACTTTACTCGTAGATTTAGGCTAACTCCACTTGATACTGTTTAGTCAACAATTACATTCCCAAGGAGGGTTGACGTCTGGTAGGCTATCGGTCATAAAACTATTGCCAATAACTTTTACAACATATACGATCGCAGAGGAGACATATCGCATCAACCACAAGTAATTGCGATAAGAGCAGAAGAATGATGATATACGTGTATTAATTAATATACGTGGTAATTATTATCACAATTATTTGGAGTATCGAGATCAGCTCTGTATAACGAAATACTGACGGTCTAGTGTGGTTTCATATATCTTTTTATTTGTTTCTGCTAACAATAAACTTTTGAAGTCAATTTTGACAGCTGTTGAGCTCTGATATATTATTTTTTTCATAAGTAATTCAAATTTTGAAATAATTACCAGTACTAATAGACTAGTGCTTATTTCAAAAGATAAATAAAGCGAAATATGAGGTCGTTATACACTTTTCTTAACTCCTATATTGATAAGGAAGTGCAAATTATAAAGTACCAACAATCATTGGGCCTTATTTAACGTTTTCACTTCACTTATATTGTATTTTGACTTAAATAAGTATTTTCACTTCATTAAAAAAATTAACTGTCTATTAAAAAGTGCTATCAAAATTTTATTTTTGTTGAAAATTATTTTGATCTATAGCACCCTAAGGGATGGTTTATTTGGTACCAAAACGACCACTACTTCCATAGCTCGTTTTTTTTCTGTGTTTTTAGCTGTTAGCCGCAAATGGCTTTGACAGCTTTACGCGGACTATAGTTTATAGCTCGTTTTTGAGTAAGAATTAATTAACCTTTCGCGTTCTTCTAGAGTTACAAAACCAGTTAGAGCATTTGCGGCGTGGTGCAGACTTAGTCAGCGTAATGCTTCGGGGACTCGGATGGCAAGAACGGGAGCTGAGTGGTAGACCAAGAGCTAACGTAAAGGATGGCCTCACGGCTGCCAACGAGCAAGCTGACAGGGTATTCGCGAGCACTCGCGTCCTTTACGACGAGGCGAGTGAGTTAAGAAGAAGAGTACGATACCACTTGAGGCGACAGCTCACGGAATTGCAGAGGCAAGGGGACTCTGCTTTAGGTGCTGCGCAAGAACATGGTGAGTATTCTGTTTACTGAATGATTAAAATCGTACCATGAATCCGTAGTTCTATTTGTATTCACACACGACATTATTTCTATTCTCGCCTCCGAAGCAAAATATTGGACGCAAGAGCCTACAGGGGCCCCACAGTCGACACGGACCACTATCTCGTTATTGCGAGATTTAGTGGTCTGTTCAGAAAGTGGAGGCACTGGCGAGAGCGTGTCCACTTCGGAGGGCTTGAAAGAATAAAGGTTGAAAGGTTGCAAGAAGAGTGTGTAAGAGAAAAGTATGCAGAGGATGTCCGAGAACGGCTGACGATGGCAAGCCAGCCGCAATCGGACATTGAAGAATGCTGGAGAGTATTGAAGGAGAGTATGGTAGATACAGCGAAAGAAGTATGTGAAAGTTCAAAGAAGCATAGAAAAACAAATGGTGATGCATGGTGGGATGCGGAAGTGGCAGCTTCCGTAGAGCAAAAGAAGAAAATGTGGCTGGACTATGTCTCTTCTTTGAATCTGAATGACAGTATGACTGAACAGAAGAAAGAAATATATCGGCAATGTAAGAATGACACCAAGGTCTTAGTGAAAGAGAAACGTGATAGAGCAAGTATGAGTGCAGAAGATAGGCTGACTAAAAACTTCGAGAGTAACACCAAACTCTTTTGGAGGGAGGTGAAGAAGTCTCGGGGTGGTTGGTCAGCCTTCAGAATGAATAAAATGAGGTCTAAAGGTGGAGACATTCTTACACAAACACAAGACGTGTTAAGTCGATGGAGTGAATATTTTGGCGATATGTATGCGGATGCTACGGTTGACGCCGGTGTCGCATGTGGTTTAGCAGAACAACATTCGACAGCGGCGTCCTCCGATGGCATCAGTATGGATGAAGTTGAATGGGCGATAAGAAGTTTGAAAAATGGTAAGGCAGCGGGCATTGATATGGTGTCTGCCGAGATGATCAAGCTTGGTGGCTTCTGTGTCTGGGAGGCGTTCCTGTTGCTCCTCAATTTATGTTGGAGCTCGGGAATGGTTCCCGGGGACTGGAATAGCGCAGTCATCGTGCCTTTGTTTAAAAACAAGGGTTCACGTTATGACTGCGCAAATTACAGAGCCATAAGCTTGACCAGTTTGGCAGCAAAAGTGTATGGTAAAATTATTGAAAGGAGAATGAGGATGGTGTCCGATGGTTTACTGTGTGAGACACAAGGAGGTTTCAGGAGTGGAAGGGGATGCATAGATCAAGTGTTTTCTCTGCGCAACATTGTGGAGAAGCATCTGGCTCTAGGTCAGAGGGTTTTCTGCAGTTTTGTGGATCTGGAGAGAGCATTTGACACGGTTGTACGAAAGGAACTTTGGGACATTTTACCGGAGTATGGTATTAACGGTAAACTGCTACAGGCTGTGCAGTCCAGTTACATGGGCTGTAGAGCCTGTGTGCGGCTGGATGATGGAATGTCGCCTTGGTTTAACGTCAATATCGGCGTTAAGTAGGGGTGCGTTCTGTCAGCCAGGCTGTTTATCATATATCTGGATAAATGTCTCCAAAGGTTGAACGATATGAATGTGGGAGTCCAGACGGGCGACTCAGTGGTCACTGCTCTGCTTTATGTAGATGATGCAGTCCTGCTGGCACAGTCAGCGACTGACCTGCAGACCCTAGTCGACACAATGACAGAAGATTGTAAGAAAAGGGGTCTACGCGTGAATGTGAGCAAAATCAAAATAATGGTCTTTGAAAGAGACGAAGCCAGAACAGATGTAAGAGTAACAATAGGTAATGATATACTAGAGCAAGTGGATGAATTTGTATATCTTGGATGTGGATTTAGCCGAGATGGAAGGTACACCACTGATATAGAGCGAAGAGTGAATGCGGGAAATAGAGTGAACGGAGCGTTGGGGCAACTTCTCGGCAGCCACCACCTCAGCCAGAAGGCACGTGTAGCAATACATAACACAGTGCTTCTCCCAACATTACTGTATGGAAGCGAGAGTTGGGTATGCAGAAAAGAGTATGAAAGTAAAATTAATGCGGTCGAAATGCGATCTCTGCGGAAAATCTGTGGAGTTAGGCTGACCGACCGCATTCGTTACGACGACGTAAGAGAGCGAGTAGGTATGAAAGAGAGTATTGGTGTAAAGATGCGAAAGGGCATGCTCCGATGGTTTGGACATGTGGAAAGAATGCCGAACGAACGTCTGGTTAAGAAGATATACAATGCGAAAGTGGAAGGATGCAGGTACCGAGGGAGACCGAGACTAACCTACCTAGACCAGATCGGTCATGTACTGAAGGAAGGTGGAGTCAAGAGTCTCCGAAACCGGCGAGCGTGTATGAAGAGAATTATGAATGTTGAGGAAGCGAGTGAAGTATGCAGAGATAGAGTTCTCTGGCACTCTGTTCTCTCTGCCTACCCTGCAAGGGATATGGCGTGATGATATGTATGTATGTATGTACATTATTTCTACGTTCCCATTGCAGTAACGACACCATCCATTGCAATTTTAATTATTTTAATACTATTTTTAAACAACACCCTACACTAATGTAAATAATCCTTATATTAAGAGGAACTTTACAAACTTACAATTAAAGAATACAAATTACATCCAGACTCGGAACATTCTTTTATATGTCGCACAAAATACTTTTCCGAGTCTGGGTGTAATTTGTGTCCATTAATTGTATGCTTGTAATACAAGGATTGTTTCCCCGTTTGTTGCCTTATACTAAGGGGTGATGACCTCATGTTTTGTTGATGAAGTGAAAGATTGAGTAACACAGAGTATTTTAATGTTTTAATTATGTTCTAAAATAGCGTATGTTATAACATACAGTATTCCCTTTCATTATAATAATAATAAATAAGCAAATTATTGTTGATAATGAGACGACTGAATGCTATGCCATAGTTTTAATCAACCACTGTTGAAAACATTAAAACAAATTGCGTAGAATTAAAATGTTGATCTGATTGCGAAATATCATTGGACTTTGGATTGCCTGAACATATGTTATAGTAAAAAAATCTACGTGGAATCGAAGTCATGACACTGGCCATGAGATCATTCCATCATCTTTGCAGTCAATATGTAACAAATCAAATTATAATGTTCCAGTGTCACAGATCCGTGGCAACACAGTCCGTGGTGCAGAGACAGCTGATGCGCTGGCGTCAGCAGCCGAAGCCCGCGCGAGGCAGCACGCCGCCGCTTCAGTCACATTGAGCCCAGCACTCGCAGCGCTAAGGGACAAAGTACTGCGGGCCAGGCATGCCGCTGACTCCGTACGCCTTATTTTTTTACAACTCTTATTTATACTATTTGTAGGTTAGGGCTTCTTTTACTAGGGAACGAAAGAAAGACAGTTATTCTACGGTATCACGCTATGTCGACGGGAAGGAAAATAACGCTTCAATATTTCCGTGTGGTGACCAAATAAGAACATAATTCACCAGTGCCTTCTTGACCATGGGTATTATAAAAGACAACTGAGTTAGGAGAACGTATTCATACTTCGCGACCTGTTCATGGGGAGATGGCGAGGCACTTCCTACCTGAGATCCTAAGCAAGAGGAAGAATAGTTGTAATAAAACTGACAGTGTAGTATAAGTAGGTCAATTTCGCTCCTTTATCTTGCTGCTTGCCATAATAAAGTTCTATTTATTCACAGATATCAGTATCTCTAACGTCTGTACCTGGAGCAAGTGGTGGATGCGTTCGAGCGTACTCCGTGTCTGCAGCATCACCTTCAGTCACCAGGCTCGCGTTAGCGCTGTCATTTGACAACATAGTGACTGATGGTCCACTACTGTACCTTCTAGATGATACACAGGTAATCTAGAATGTATAATTTGTATTTCAAAAATAAATATTTGTAAAAAAAAAAGAATTGAAAATAATCTTAATCTATTATCAAAATAAAAGCGTACTCTCTCTGTTTAGCTACTGTTATATGTATAACTTTTTAGTTTTTTTGAACTAAATAAATGCGTGTTTTTATTTAAATTTTTTTCAATATTTTTATATAATAAACTTTTTTACGAGTGAAAAATGATTGTCACACGTAGAATCCGAACTCACACCTATTGGCAATCCATTCCAATCGTCCTACCACAAGCGTGAGCTATGGTATGACATACAATTTGCGGCTCTTATAATTCTGTCGTCTTTATGGTAAACATTTGCCATCTACCGGACAATGTTTACACTTTATACCGACTTAATACTCTAACTTTGCAATTAGAATTGTATTAAACGATGACACAAACCTGTTATTCAAAATTAAATGCTTGATTATTTATAAAAACTTAATTACGAGCAAAAAACTATTGTCATCTTTATAGGCGACGTGTGTCAAATAGTAACCAAATACTAACAACCCTTAATTTGCTCGTAAATGTCGTAAATGACGACTAAGAGCTTTATATCGACCTGGGCCAAATCCACCTGAGGCCGTTTGGTCAACATCTACATTCCCAAGATATTTTGATGTCATCATAAAACTATTGAAATGCATAAATATTTTCATTTATAATATAGTGTGACTATACTTTTGTCTAGGAGACAGAGAGCTATATGAAACTATCCGTATCTAAGAACAAACTTCACCTCACCTGGGACTTAGGAGCGGGACAGGCAGCCATCACCCACCCTGAACTGTTACAACCTACGCATGATGACGCTGACCATACATCTTACAAGATCGAAATAGAAAGGTCAGATTTAATATAAAGTTACAATTCTGTATCTCAAGTATATTTTATCCTCAAGCCAGTCTTTATTTTTTGTAAAAGATTTCTTGATAACATTTCAACAACCAGGCCTCCCAAATAATGTTATTAGAGGATAAAAAAATATATTCTGAATAAGGCGTTTATTTTCTCCTTAAATTTTGATATTAACTGCTTATATACTTTAATAGCTCTTAGAATACGATCCCTGATCATCAACTCGACTGCTAAGTGTGACGATTGTACAAAATATAAATAGACAAACCCACTGAGCTTCTTGCCGGATCTTCTCAGCAGCGGTCTCATTCCGATCCGGTGGTAGTTTATTAGATTAACTTTAAATGTAAAAAAAATGACAATATTATGTAAGTGCCCTCGCAGGGTTTATGCATAATAAATTAATTTGAATTTGAATTTTGAAACTATTATTCCCTCTTTATCAGGCTTATATCCAACAGGTGACGTCAGTGGGCTTGTTGGATGAATGGATGTAGCTACAGAATTATCATCATCTCAGCTCGTATATCTCCCACGTTGATATAGGGTTTTATTTCGATTTTCTTTCTCTTATGCTATCATGTCCCTGAGTCATCTTTTACGTCATCGGTCAAGAATTGAATTGGTGGAAAGTATTCTTACATACCACACGGAAATGTGTCCTAAATGTAAGGCTCATAATTAAGCTGAATGTCGCTCAGCGTGCTTTGGAGCGGGCTATTCTCGATATTGCTTTATGAGATATGATTCGAAAAACGATAATCCTTAGAAAAACTAAGTCCTTAGAAAAAATATTTTTTTTTCAATTATAACAGTTTGTAATCCTTAAATTATATTAAATAATGTCTACTGTCTCATTAGCCTAATGTGAAGCATATTAGCGGAGACCTATGATTAGCTGTATGATGTGTATTAAGTAGTTTAATATTATTATTGTGCTGTTGGTCTTCCAAATAAAAATAAATAAATAAAAAAAACGGGTGTAGCCAACATAGCGCGAAGAATTAGCGTGCTAACGTGGCAATAAGCAAACCACATCGCTCGATGAACCGATAACTGCTGGGGAAAAAGAATTCTTTAGTGGCGACCACATATCGGACTACGTAGTGTAGAACTTCTTTCACCAGGTGGACTGGCAACAGGATGAAAGTTGCCGGGAATCATTGGATACTTGACGAATTATGAATGAGGCTTACGTCCAACAGTGAACGGCAAAAGGTTGAATAATGATAATATTTAACCATATGGAAAGTTCTAAATGCTAATATTTCTTTTCTATCTAGGATCTGGAACACAGCACATCTACGAGTAGAACGTGCTGGTAGCAGTATTACATCTGTCAGCAATTCCAGCAGTAGTAACCGGGTCGCACTACAAAGCTCACAGCTGTGGCTCGGCTGGCCTCACAGCAAGGGACTACCGGCTTGCGTACACGCACTCTATACTGACGACAAGACAATCGGATTGTGGAACTTCGTGCAGCAACCTAAAGAGGCTCATTGTACTGGTTGTACACAGAGGTAGGTTTTTTAAGGGTATAATTACGGGGAAACCATTGCGGATCTTCATTTATCAGAGACTTGTACTGTGAATCCCGTGCTGCTGTCCTTCCATGATGATTACACTTAGAAGGCCCATTTTGTGAGTTGGCGGTAAGTTGGACCGCCGTCAGTTTAAAACACAGTAGATGTAAGTTAAAACAGTCCATTAAAGACCCAACCACCTTACCATAATCATACAATAGTTTTATACTCACCGTTGGCAGTCCACGAATGTTATGCGCAGACGTGGATTGTCTAAGTCATCGACTTTAGATGTCCCATCCAATTTTTACATTAAATTTCTGCAAAGGCCGGTTGGGGCCTTGTCCTATATAAGCTTTTTAGA
This sequence comes from Lymantria monacha, assembly GCA_905163515.2. Classification (NCBI taxonomy): domain Eukaryota; kingdom Metazoa; phylum Arthropoda; class Insecta; order Lepidoptera; family Erebidae; genus Lymantria; species Lymantria monacha. The sequence goes on along the minus strand of LR991084.1, from coordinate 35,655,169 downwards.
GGACCGGGTATCTTTCATTTGGAAGATCCCGTGGAAAATAATGACATAAAATAAATTCTTCAGCCTTTTTATATACAAACTACAGTCAAGAACTGTGTGGTGGCACCTACGAAAACTATAAACCTTCACATTGCTTGTGGATGTCGTAAAAGATGACCGAGAGTCCTATATAGACCTCGGTCAACTCCATCTATAATACCGTCTACTAAACAATTACATTCCCAGGCGAAGTTGATGCCATCACGCGGCCAGGCATAAAACTATTGCCAAAACTTTGCAATATCTACAATGGAAGATGAGTACATATTCCATCGAACATAAGTGATTGGGATAAAAGCAGAATGATGAGGAAATTATCTTACAGGTGGTACTCCGGGCGAGGTGGCGAGCAGTCGATGGTGTGGTTCAACGGTGGTGGTTACGTAGAGCTGAAGAGGTCACGCGCGCGTCCCTCTGACAGAAGACAGTTTAGCGTTGCTTTCACCTTCCGCACCAGGGATGAAGATGCATTACTGTTCATGGCGCTGGATACTGCTAATGTAAGCTTTTGTACTACTTACCCTCGCATATTATCGTCTTTCTTTAATTATAATGTTTTCTTCTTTCTTTTTTTATAAAGGTTTAGGCCTTCATAAAAAATGGTAGGTAAAATAGGTAGTAAGGGTTGGTAGTATTCGTAGCTGCTACCACACAGTATAAACAAGAATTATAATATAGAAAAGACATATATTGCAATCTCTTTTGAATCTATTAACAGCGATAGTTCATAAAATCAAATCCATCATCACCCTTTATATGACGTGGTATTTGTTTACTCAGCCACTAAGCTATCTGCGCAGTTCAGACCTTCGTTATTTTTGAAAAATAAAAATGTTAAGAATATAAGGTTACAAGAATATATATGTTGTCACCTCTTACTTGTCTAAATATCGGCTAAGGGTCTAACCAGGTATGCGGGCAGTAGCTGTCTCTCTCTTCTGGGAAACGTATATCCCTTATCGTGCTCGTGAACCCGTTTGCTAAGAGTAATGATTACATTGCTATCTTAACATTTGTAGTGGTAGCCGTGGGCAAAAGGTTGAGTGTGATGATGAGAGAAGCAAATTTTCATTCTAGAATCGTTCTGTATCGGTGGAGCTTCGAGAATGCCGCGTGGTATTCACGGTGGAATACGGTGGTGCCCGACTTGAGATTACAGCAGCGGGACGTCATTGTCACGGGAAACCAGCTCACGTGCAAGCCATCAGGGTATTCGCCAGCAATAAACTTGAAAAAGGTAATGTAGGCTGGACTTTCTTTTCATTGATGTTGTACTGCTCCGTGTAATGACAGAGAAAGAATACAAATCACCAATCCCTCTCTTACTCGTGGGTATCGTAAAAGACTACTAAGACTAAAGAGTTGTAATATACAGATAAAACATCTTAACAAAAGAAGGAAACTCAAAATAAAACTTTTCTACCAGCCCTTGTGATATAGTAGGTCAGTTTCACTTTTATTTTGGAGATTACCAGTAGAAATGCTCGTGCTTCGAAGGTACAGGCAAGAAACTATAAATTACTAATTAAAACGTGAATGGGGACGCAGTATAAATTATTACGGTGTAATAAGAGTGACCTATGGGCAGGCAGCCTGCGCGTAAACGGCGAGGAGACGCTGGGTTCGCCCGCGCCACCCGTGCAGACCCCAGCATCACTACCAGACCTCGCTTCAGCACCGTACTGGCTCGCCGGCCTGCCACCTACCACACATCTAATCCATCGTGATGTTCCACCACCACCACCATTACTCGGGTGTGTGGGAGCTGTCACCGTCGACCGTGCCGGCTATGATCTCCTCGAGGCGCCAACCAAACATGGCTTGGAGCCCAGGTGCGGCGAAAGGGTAAGTCAATATTGCCTTGATTTTGTTTTGATCTTCCTTCGTAATACCAAGATATTATATAGAAGCTTATTTTATGGAGACTGGCTATGGTCCGGTCATAACCCTCAAACTACCCAAAGTAGCGATAAAGATGGCGTGCGCGCTTTATTGACGGATCAACGGTATCGAGGCCTTGTCTAAAATAATAATAAAACGTGTTGCTAATAGGATTATCCTAATAGATGATAGCCAATAAGGCTCTCGAACTTTTAATATCATATTTAGGCAACAGAATTCAGAGGGTCGATGTTAATGGTGTACGATCACCTGGTTCTGTTGCAAGAATGGGCGTTCCACAGGGATCTATTTTGGGGCCATTTCTGTTCCTTGTATATATTAATGACTTACCTTATTATATAGGGGATAACCAAAACATAGTGTTGTTCGCAGATGATACCTCTTTATTGTTCAAAATTAAAAGACAAATGCTTAATTATGACGATGTGAACAATGCTCTGTCAAATGTTGTTCATTGGTTCAGTACAAATAACTTGGTTCTTAATGAAAAGAAAACCAAATGTATTAAATTTACCACACCTAATGTGAGACTAGTGGAAACCAATGTTCAAATGAATGGTGTGGCCCTAGAAATTGTGGAGTCCACTATATTCTTAGGTATTACTATTGATGCTAAACTCCATTGGGGCCCTCATATTGAGAAATTATCAAGTAGGCTAAGCTCAGCGGCTTATGCGGTAAAAAAAATTCGAATGTTAACCGATATTGAAACGGCTAGAATTGTTTATTTCGCTTACTTCCACAGTCTTATGTCTTATGGCATACTAGTTTGGGGATGCTCTGCAGATTTGAATAATATCTTTGTTCTCCAAAAACGGGCTGTCCGCGCGATTTATAATTTAGGCCCAAGAGCATCACTGCGCGAAAAATTTAGGGAAATAAACATTGTAACTGTTGTATCACAATTTATATTCGAAAACATATTATATGTAAAAAAAATATTGATAAATTTGATAAGTATAGTGACATTCATCACGTGAATACTAGGTATAAGGATGATTTAGTTATACATTATACTCGCCTACAAAAAATTAGTAGGTCTTTCATGGGGCAATGTATACGCTTTTACAATAAACTACCTAAAGATATCCGAGATATGCCCATAAATAAGTTTAAAAAGGCTATCAAAAATAGACTTGCAAAAAAGGATATTACAACATTTCGGATTATCTAAATGATAATACGAAATGGTTATGAGTTGCTCCTCTCTCAGCAATTACTTTATATAATTTAACTTTTACATTGTTTTAGTGCTGATCCTCACTGTCGTCCGAACTCTGTATACTTATCATTGTCACAAATTGTACAGTGTAGCATGTTTTGCCTAACGAGTTATTTATTTATTAATTTGATTGAGCTATCTGATTGTAATTTATAGATCTTGGTGTGGTCATGCTCACTAAAAAGGTCTCTGCCTGCGGTAGCTACGTGAGCGGGTCTCTCCCTTCCCTCGAATGTGGTTGAGGGGCGTGATGGCTGCTTTAGTAGTTAACTCGTGATCGAGTGCCGCTTGTGAAATCTGGTCCAACCATTTCTGTTCTTTTTTGTTTTTTTTTTTTGTTAATGTTGTATTTAACTTTTAAAAAATAAATCTTTACTCGAAGGGCATCGCACTGGAGCTTAAATGGTCTAAACATGTATCCAATAATATTAAGAAAACATGTAATTTAAAAAAAAATGACGAGCCCGCTGAGTTTCTTGCCGGATCTTCTCAGTTTGTGGCGGCTTTCCGATCCGGTGGTAGATTAATTTAAAAAAATATGTAATATTGGCAATATGTAAGTGCCCTTTTAGGGCTTATGCATAATAAATGATTTGATTTGATTTGCCATTTAATTAATTGTTTCTAATTATTAGTTTAACCGATTGGATTTCAATTTTTTTTTTTATATTAAATTTTGAGCCTTCCATGTCTCAGTAATTGAGTCATGCATCTAAAAGGTGAAAAAAAAAACGTTTTTGTGCGCTAACACGGTTTAAGTATTGTATTAGTGATTGCGTTAGTAGGTACCATAAATAATCCGTAAGTCTTATGCTTAAATTTTGTTAAATTAATTGATATTGAGTGACTACTGCTCCGATATAAGTCATAGTTTTACGGTTAATAGGTTTTAGTTCCATAAACTTTTGACGTTCCGCCTGAACTGATGGTGTAAGTGAGATCGCGGGACAAGCGATAGAGGCACGATCGACGTAAGCGTTCTTGCATTTTAAGAATTTGATGTGAACTGTTTGTCAAGTGAAGTGAAATGTTAATGTGGTTTCCATTGTATATGTTTGTCGAATTCACAAAATAATGTAATTCGTCAATGTTTTTTTATAATGTTATCGCGTAAAATTACAGTCCATAAACCGACTTTATAGACAACCATTTTATATCTATAGCTAAAATCTATAGCTAAAATCCTTTTTTTTTTTCAATCAAAGTGTTATTTACAGAAATTATTACAAATAAATTAACAAACGAATACTGTTTATAAAATCCGATTACGAAATGAAAAATTATGTCGCAAGCGGGATTCGAACCCGCGCCTATTAGGATTCCGGCCCAATCGTGCTGCCACTACACCACCGCGTCCAATTCTAGGACATGTAAATCATCATTGTCAGGTAGATAGCATACCGTCACCTTAAGACGTAAATATAATACGAAGTGAAATTTGCATGTCCTAGAATTGGACGCGGTGGTGTAGTGGCAGCACGATTGGGCCGGAATCCCAATAGGCGCGGGTTCGAATCCCGCTTGCGACATAATTTTTCATTTCGTAATCGGATTTTATAAATAATTAAGCATATTAAATGCTAAATTTCAGTAATTTAAAATAACAGGGTTGTGTCATCGTTTAATACAATTCTAACTGTAAAGTTTGAAGTATTAAGCCTATAACAATGTGTAATCATTGTCAGGTAGATAGCATACCGTCACCTTAAGACGTAAATATAATACGAAGTGAAATTTGCATGTCCTAGAATTGGACGCGGTGGTGTAGTGGCAGCACGATTGGGCCGGAATCCCAATAGGCGCGGGTTCGAATCCCGCTTGCGACATAATTTTTCATTTCGTAATCGGATTTTATAAATAATTAAGCATATTAAATGCTAAATTTCAGTAATTTAAAAAAACGAATACTGTACTTTTATAATCTATTATATAAATATGGTATGTTTAATATCTGCTGACGCCATCTTATTAACTAACGTAACGATTTCATTAAAATTTTCTAACTGTATATCTTCCAAGCTAGGATAGAATTTTTGTGTGGCCAAACTTGTTCATAATAATTCTTTAGTTACATTTAACTCTAATCATGATCATTTGTGTGTTATTTCCACAGACACTGCGCTCGGCTATCCTGAAAGGTACAGGCTACATAGAGCTACCGTCACCAATCTTCCGACGGAAGGCCTTATTGGGGCTCTCATTCCGAGCGCGATCTGCTGATGGACTGATTCTGTACCGGACACCCTCAACCTTAGACAACGAGGTCGACGATGATGAAGACAAGCATTATCTAGCATTAACTATGATTAAAGGTAAAGCTAATTAACGAATTTGCTAGTATCTGGTGACAACGTCTCTCTCCAGAATAAATGAGGGGAGTGATGGTTACTTTAGTAATTAACCTCATGATCGGATGCCTCTTGTGGGTCTCTGGTACAATTATAAACGATTGCATTATATTTAAGTAATTATATTATGGTTCAAATTGCAGCACCCCGGAATTAATACTTATTTAACATATTACATATAATTTTGTGTAAAAGAAGTCGGTAAAAAATAAGAGCTATAAAAAACCGGGTGAATTTCTTGCCGAAACCCCTCAGAGGTGGTCGCGATCCGATTCTGGTTCTCATTTATTGAATTAATTTAAGGTCATCATCATTCTTCTGTTCTTCTCTTCATTACTTGGGGTCGACGCCATATATACTCAAGGGGAGTATATATTGCGTCGACCCCAAGTAATGAAGAGAAGAAAAGGTCCATATTGCAAAAGTTATAGGCAATAGAGTTATGACTGGCCGCCTGCCTGACGTCAACCCTTCTTGGAAATGTGATTGTTGACCAAATTGCATCAGGTGGCGTTAGCCCAGGTCGACATAAAGCTCTTTGTCGTCTTTTACGACATCTACAAGTAAAACAAGAGGTGGTAGTATTCACAGCCGCTGAAAATGAATGATTTTGAATTTAAAAATAACATGAATCTTAAACCAATTAGTACACAAGCCAGATATTTGCTACGAAAAATTAATTAATGAATGCTACTTAGGTGAACTGGTAGTGACAGCAGAAGCTGGTAAAGGAGAAGTGCGTCTACGCACCAACGGCACCAGGTTCGATGATAGCAGAATGCATACCGTCAGAATCATACGAATGCATAAACAAGTAAGAAAAAAAATCAAACAAAAAAAACTATTTCTAACACGGTTCATGGTAAAGGTCTGAAATCTATATCAAACATACTATTTTTTGTTCTAGCTAGAAGTATGGGTCGATGAAGAGATGTTAGCTTCAGGTACTCTAGCAGGCAGCGCATTCCCCGCGCGCCCGGGAGGATTCTTCTTAGGGGGAGTGAAGGATCAGCTGCAAGCGACCGTACCACTCAAACCATTTGTCGGAACTGTGGCCGACCTCATCGTAGACGCGCAGTGAGTACATACATTAAGATCCAAATCCGCTATGCCATCGCAGATAGCGTATGTATCACCTATGTCGGCACATATGGCGTAGTGGTTAGTATACCGACCTACCCTGCTAATGTTATAGGTTCGAATTCCACGCAGAACAATTCCTTCTGTGATCTATAAACTGTTGTTCTGGGTCTGGGTGTCATTTCTGTCCGTTAATTATACATTTGCATAGTCTCCCGCAATACAAGGATTAGTGCTGGGCTCGAGCCTCCTTCTCAATGGGAGAACGAGTTTTCTTTCTCTTTCATAGATATTATCTGCATATCAAATCCCTTAGTCGTCCTTTGCGACAGTCATGGACAAGAAACGACGTTTCACATACTCTACAAAATTCTAGGAATATATGTGTATTCCTAGACTTTTATTTCAATAAAGAAGTCAGCTCTTTATTATTATGAAGAAAATGATTACTGTTCTATACCTTTAAAACATAATTTTATAAAACCAGGCTATACGGATATTTTACCCTGAGACTACTCAGAAGAAGCTACAGAAGTCCACCCGAATAAAGCTACAGGTTCAAGTTAATATTATAATTTCAGACTTATCGGACTAGAGTCTGCACTATCATGGGATGGGGCCAGCTTGGGCCGAGCGGACGGCGAGCCTGCTAGCGCGACGAGAACTGAACAGAACGCCTTACAAGAACAACCTAGCAGTGCAGCTGGCTGTACCAAAGTAATTATTATTTCAATCATCGCCATCACAGCCCATTTACATCCCACTATTGGGCTCGGGCTTTTTTCATGGAGGAAGAAAATTACCTACTTTGCCACGCTGATCAGACGGGTTGGGATCGGATCGAGATCGGATGGGACGGGATCGAGTTTTCCTTCATCTTGCATATCTATGTGTTACCTGCATATTATATTCCTTAGGATGTAGGTGGCGAGGGAGACCGAGACTAACCTACCTAGACCAGATCGGTCATGTATTAAAGGAAGGTGGAGTCAAGAGTCTCCGAAACCGGCGAGCGTGTATGAAGAGAATTATGAATGTTGAGGAAGCGAGTGAAGTATGCAGAGATAGAGTTCTCTGGCACTCTCGTTCTCTCTGCCTACCCTGCAAGGGATATGGCATGATGATATGTATGTATGTATGTATATTCCTTAGTCGTCTTTTACGAAATCCAAGAGCAAGAGATAGGTGGTGAACTGTATTCTTATTCTATCACCATATTACGATTTCAATTTATCAAATATTTATTCTCTCGGCTTTTTGTCCCCAAAAGGTAAGTTGTAAATAATTTAATGTATTTGCTCACACACAATTTTTAGTCCCACTTGATAAAATAATTTAAAATGCTCGTCGATGAATTTATTTCGAGTTATATTTCTCTTGTAGATTGAAATTAAAGATTTTTCTATCATACTGAGGTTACACTATTGAATAAAACCCTACCTACGAGTATATATGCTACGTAGAAAGTGCCTGCACCTAACGTTGCAATTTTATGGATGTAGCAAATCAACTTGAGGCCATTCGTCCTACATTGTACAGTCACTTTCCTTCCCAAATAATTATTGATTCGTTGAACGTTGTTGGATACAACTATTGTCATTTTTGAGCATTTCTCGTTCTTCTACGGTTTTCCGTATTCCGAATTTTATCTCATAAAGAAATGCCGAGCATAGCTCTCGTTATAATAAACTGTGTATCTTGCAGCCTCTTAGGAAGGGGAAGTTCTTTCCTTACCAGGTATATATTTAGACACCACGTCACAGCGTTATAAGCTATCTCTAGGAATACATTCTAGTTTAGATCTTTATTTTCAGACTCAAAATATCATTGCCGAAGGTTCTTCTAAAGATCTTGAAGGAATTATATAAATGGATATTTTTTCAGACCTCTTCATATACAGTGGAGGCAGGTGCTGTGAAATTCGGTGACAGCGCTCACAGCCATGCGACGGTGAAACTGCCGAAACGTACCAAAGAGCTGGCCTTCACACTTCAGTTTAGAACATACGCGAACAATGGGCTGATACTGCTCATGCCGGTATTTTACATGTTGAGATATTTAATACTTATTCTGGTGATGGATAATCGCTAAAGAAGCTGACTCTTAGTTTGATTGCTTCATCTCGGTTCATATATGTGTCACTACTAGGCTAGAGCCTCTCTTTTAGTGCTGATAGTGGCAAATGAGCGAGCAGCACACCTTATGGTAAGTGTTGCTGCCGACCAAGGGCCAATAGCTAGGCTGCTGCCACTGAAAACCCCAAACCCACCTAGAAAGTTGGACTAGCGGCTTTCTAGCTCACAGAACGAAGCGCAACAGCATATTGCCACTGCTTAGATGTCGATTTTCTGTATTTCTTTATTTCAACTGCCAGTTTTTATAAACGTTAAAAGTAATCTAATATTTTTTTGATTTTGAAATCGGTAATTCTTGGCAGCGTTTTGAAGAGTATTTATTATTTTAGGTAACTTGAAAAGTAATGGTAAGTATGATCAAACTGTTACTAAACAGAACAGATAGCGTTGTGGTAATGATACCGAACTTCTGTGCCAGTGTCGTGAGTTCGATGGCCATGCAGGACAATACTCTGTGCAATCCACAAACTGTTATTCAGAGTCTGGGTGTAATTTGTCTGTATTATTTATATGTTTCTAAAGGCTTATTTCTTTAGTGCGTGGTAGTGCTTTAAAAAAAACTGCATCCAAAGTCACCAGTGACAGTGACGAACTAGGAAGATAAATGCTAAGACCTTAATATTAAATAAGAATACCCGTTTCCTTAAAGTTAAAGAATAATATTATATTTATTATTTCGTTCTATCAATATAAAAAATATGTTTATAAGGACTGCATCTTAATGCCAAGATCATATCAATCCACAACCCGTAGCAAAATATATTTTGCGAACGAAGAATATTTTAATAATTGTATTCATGTTTATTGTATTCTCCGCAGGGCTCCAAAGCAAAACCAAAACATTACATGGCACTGATGGTGAAAGATGGCAAATTGCGAATGGTAGTGCGAGGACGGAAACGGAAAGAGCTGTCTCTCACACCGATCGTAGCGGACGGTACTTGGCGATCGGTAAGTTACACTTATAACCATTAACATTATAACTTAAATAGGTACTGTTTCAACACTTCTTTTTCTTTAAAGACATCACCCAACACTGAGAAATAAATCATTGTCTGTTTAAAATCATGTCATCATGTCATCATGAATTGAGTATCATCATCATCACAGCCCATAAATGTACCACTGTTGGGCTCGGGCCTCCTCCGTAATAGGAGGGAAATTAACCTACTATACCGCGCTGGTCTGACGTGTTGGTATAGGGTTTTGTTTCGAGTTTTCCTTCTCTCACATAGATGTTATATGCGTTTTAGATCCTTTAGTCGTATCGTACGATCACCCACGGGTAAGATATGGGGTGGTGAATAGTATTCTTAGTCCGTCACCACACGGAAGGAGAATTGGGTATCATCATCATCATCATCATCATCAACCTGCTCTTATCCCAATTTATTTGGGGTCGACGCAATATGTCTTTTCCTTCCATACAACTCTATCAGACGTCATCTCTGTGGTCACTCCTTGTCTATCCATGTCATGTTTCACGCAGTTTATCCATCTTTTCTTCGGTCTTCCCTTACCCCTTAAGCCTTCAACGTTCATACTTAAAGCTTTCCTTACAACATTACTTTCATCCCGTCTCATCACATGTCCATACCATGTTAACCTTTCACTCCTTAACTTTTCCGTCACTGGCGCAACTTTCAAACTTCCTCTTATATGTTCATTCCTTATTTTATCCATTCTTGTCACACCACACATCCATCTCAACATTCGCATCTCCGCTACATGCAGTCGTCTCTCATTCGTCGCTTTTGTCGCCCAACATGCTGATCCATACAGTACAGCAGGTAATTGGGTATATTAATCCATTATTCGAGTAAATTCATTTATTATACAAAAGTCCTATAAGGACACTAACATATTTTAATTTTTACACTCCGTTCGAAATTTATTAGATTATAATAATCTACCAACGGATCGGAACGCGTTGATTGTAGGTCTGTAAAGTCCCCCGCAATACAAGGATTAGAGCAGAGTGGTGTTTTTTTTGAAAAAACCCAAAAAAGTTTTGCTTCTTATAAATTAAATTTTATGTAATTTTATCAACTACCTATGTGATGTTCATATTAGCTCCAATGTGATGTTCATCGAAATATGATTTTTCATAAAATAATTCAAATAAAATATGGCTGGATCAGACCCCACAAGCGGCACCCGATCACGAGTTGACTACTAGAGCAGCCATTCAGTCTATCTACATTCATTGTTGAACATAGTTCTACCGAAAGTGATTAATATTTTTTGCCACGCTTTGCAGACATTTGCCATCATGATGGGTCTTTTACGTTTCTTAGGAGAACTGCCATTGTTCCTTAGCCGATTCATCCCTCATAGGATTAAAATTCTGTAAAAAGTAATCAGCCTGGCAAAGTATATGATTTGAAGGAGAACTAAAAATGAGAGACATATGACTAATAATTTACGGTAGTATATTTTAATTTGACTTTTTTTAGTTTAGAAATCTCATAAACGGAAGCAAGAGCTAGTTTCTAGTTTCGAATAATAATAACAACTAACTAGGTTTGCAAATTCCTCTATTGGGCAGTTCTTAATTCCGTTAATTAAACACAAAGTCCTCCACAGGTGTCAGTTCGAATATCCCGCGCACGGATCTCGTTGTCGAGCGGTGGGGCGGCGACCACGACCAAAGCTCCTCCCTCTGCACGAGCGCATAAATTATATGTGGGGGGCATACCGGCTCCACCGGCGTTGCCCACCCTGCCTAACTCTGTGAGTATATTATTGTATTTTATCGTATTCCTAGATTTATTGATTTAAATTATTAGTCTTTCTCAACGTTTGAACACCATGAAGCCTGCCTGCTATCGTGTAAAAAAATATGTACGTACATTTTGCTAGCTAAGTCAATCAATATATTTGTCGCGACCGCATTACGATATCTACTTGCAATTGGTGTGGAATGACATATTTGACAGCTGGCATTTTACATTTTACTGAAAGCGTTTGATTTCACGCGTTATTGGCCTGCTATTTTTGGTAGAATAGTGAATCTGTGGCCTGGTACATATTTCGTGTTGTTGTACGTTATAGAAAAGGCAATAGCAATTTTTTTGTAAATCAAGCTTGTAAGAACTTGCTTGCAGAAATATTTCATCAGAAAATCTTCGAAAGTCAACAGAATTTGCAGAAAACCCTATTAAGGTTTTCACCATAATTTCTTCTATATCAGAACCTAAAGTTTCATTAATTAAAATTTTCTGCAGATTATTCGTATAGGTGGTTTCTTGGGCTGCATCCGTCGTGTGGTCCTGAACGGTCGCGCTGAGGACCTGGTCCGGGAGACGCAGGTGCATCATGGGGTCGGACAGTGTTTCCCCAATGTTGAACAGGCTGCTTACTTTGGAGGTAAATATGTTTTTTTTATCAACAGTAGGGGAACCTGTTGTACCTTGACACCTTATGTACCTAGAGCCACTTTTAATTTTTAAATGTTCGCGCCCTTTTTTCGTATCTTTATTTGGGGTTTGAGGAACTATGAACAAGGCTAATCAATATAAAGTTAGATGCAAGCGATTATTGTTAGTGTTTAGTGAACTACGTCGCGATAAACTTTTTGCTACAAAAAAGTAAGTAATTTTATATTTTCATTTTTACGATTACTTTTCTTACTTACTACATGAACTTATTTACCTGATTGTTTCAGATAAACCTTTTCATGAAGTTAAGAATATAGTTAGCTGATTTTACCTATACATGATCTCAACATTTCTACGTGCTTTTGAATACGACAGGGTAGGGCTGTTGTACCTTGGTCACAGCAAAACCTTTGTACCTTGGTCATATGGTCAAGGTACATCCAATATTTTTCTATTTAATTTTGTTTGGCGTCACAAATTATTTTAAGATTTTGTACTTATACTTTGTTTCTTTGGTTCAGGTAAAATATCTCGTAGCAAAAACAATACCAAACTAATACCCATTAATAAAACAACACTTTCTACTGCTATAAAACTAGTGAAAGAAAAATGTCATTAAGAGGAGCCACGAAGCATTTGAAATTGTTAAGATGTACTTTAAAGAGGCATTATGAACACTGCTTAAAGACTGGTCAAGATGTGAGCCAACTTCACGATAACCTCCCAGTTAAAAAAGTTTTTTCACATGAAGAAGAGCTCTTGTTTGTATCTACAAGCAGGAGCTCTTCTTCATGTGTAAAAACTAAAAACCTAATTGCAAGAGGGAATTTTACTTTGTTCCTGAAATGACTCAGAGTTTATTGATTAATTTATACGCTTAAGTACAAAAATTAGTTTGTATGAAGAGATTATAGACGTCTCAATGTGATTAAAATTTTCCTTAGTTAGGTATTACTAGAAGTATTAGTTTTGTTAATTTAAATTGTGGTTGATTGACATTTCATAGATATTATTTAATAGCTTAAAGACATAATGAACGTTAAAATAATAACAAAATACTATTTGCCAAAGAAATATGGATTTTATTTGACAGAGTTCAAACTGTGACTAAGGTACAACATAAGCGGATCAAGGTACATCACCACTGTTGTACCTTGATCAACATTCCAACTTTTTTTTTAGTCTGTGTAGATCTTTCAAAGTCTATTCTCTATTCTTTTTTATAATTTATATACGAACCTTATTAGTTCTTTTGTAAAGTACAATTTAATTTTACACAATAAATATGCCCGTTTTTTTAAAAAAATCGGTGAATGAAAACGTGATCAAGGTACAACAGGTTCCCCTACAACTGAAGAATTTAATTATTTGAATGCACTGCTAAAAAGTCCTATGGTATGCATCTATTGGAGCGCAGTAGTGAAAAAAAAAATAAGTCTAATGGAATATGGACACAACGACGGATTAGCATTTTGTTCTAACCATCCATCCATCAGCCTTTTCAGTGTGGTAATGGATTAAAAATACAATTTACTACCCCCTATTCCATTCTTGGGTGTCGTAAAAAACGACTAAGGGATCTGATATGCATACAACATCTATGCAATGGAAGGACTTGAGATAAAGCTATTGCTAAACCGTCTGACCAGCGTGGTATAGTAGGTCAATTTAGCACCGAAGGGCTCGAAGCCTAAGAATAGGATGTATGAGCATCATGATGGTCCATCAGTCTAAGCTTGTCTACTGTTGAATACTGGTTAAACGTAAACCCCTTCAAGAAGCCTATAAGGCCTGATTCACCAGTTGCTTGTCAGGTGGGTTCTCAATTGCGGTTGCATTAAAAAGGTAACCAGAAATTACTGCACCTCCAGAATTCTTAACAGGTTTGCACTACTTAATTACGCAGGCATTATTATTTTTCAATAGATAGACCCGAAAACAGGCTACTGCTAAATGGAAATTTCACAATCCTATTTAAATATCATTCTGGTTTGTACAATTGTAGGCAAATATAGTGGAATGTCTTATTCAGATCTGGGCGCGTATAATGCCAGAAGTTTTTATTTGTCAGTTTACTTCTCTTGCCAGGAAAATGGACTGATATAGTATTAAATATTGCTATCTGGGTTTGAACAGGCGATGCACACGCAACGTGGTCCAGCACGTGGTCATTGGTATCCGACGGCACGGAAACTTCCACGGAACTGAGGTTGCAGTTTAGAACAAGTGAACCCAATGGAGTACTGTTCGCTGCCGCAGGTCTTCTACTCGAAATTAAAGATGGTGCTGTAAGTTTTGTTATTTTATTCATAATTCAAAGGTTTTCTGTATAGGTATTTACTCTTAAGCATGATCAGCATTACATCTTCACCATTATCCTGCTCTTATCCTAATTACCTACTTGGGGCGACGCAGTATGTAATCTACTTTCATCGTACATATTGCAAATTAACTTTAGTTTCATGAACGTCATGAGATGCAGTTGACACGGGTCGATATTAAGCTCTTAGACGCTGATTATGACAACCCCGGGCAAGTAACGGCTGGTAGTATAGGTATCCGCTACTACACAGCATCATAATCAGTATAGACAATGGAAGAATAAATTAGGAGTCACCATAGATATTTTTAACGAACTCTTTCAGTGATTTGAATTGTATAAGTCCCTTAGTCATCTTACACGACAATAGTAAAAACAGCAACATTTGCATACTTAGCATGACTACACTGAAAGAGAGAGTATCAAATTTTCAAGATTTGAATCAAGATCAAAATTTCCAGGTCGTTCTCTCCCGTCAAACGGCAGGGTCTGAACGTGCCCGTATATCGACCCGCGGGTCGCTGGGCTCGGCTTGTGACAACACCTGGCATGACGTGAGGGCACGTCTACACGTGCGCGCCCTCGCTCTCCAGCTCGATGGAGGAGAAGTACTTAAGGACGCTCCGCCTACCGCCCTCCTAGAAGATGCTAACGAGTCTATAATGCCGCCTACACAGCTGTATATTGGAGGAGTGCCTGGTGAGTATATGCATGATTAAAGGTACTTCGTCACGCCTCACAATTTGTGAATGACAATTTCATACAAATTTGTTATCCTAGCAGTTATGACACTTATGACAATGGTGATTGTGCAGGGCGCTGGATGCGCAATGCCCCATTGTTACTGAATTTTGTACGATTGGCTAGTATTTAAAGTCACTGCTTCGCTAATTACCTTTCTTGACACAACAGAAACAAATTTACTTAAAATTCAAGGTATTACAAGACTCCGCTTTGTCGAACTATCGATACCTTCGGTCGACCCCTTAGAGGTGTGCTAAAAATCAGTGACCTGCCTAACTGATCATAATTAATAAGCCTATCTCCATTCCAGAAGGAGTAATGGAATCAGCGGAAGGTGGTAAAAACTTCAACGGTTGCATACGAGAAGTGACTGTTGGTGGACAGAAGCGAAGCTGGACAGAAATGGAGAGCACACACAACGTGCTATTAGACTCGTGCCCTATACCGCAATAGTGAACTTTATTTGTAGATAAAAGAGGTTATATTCCTTTGATACTGTGAATGTCAATTGATGAATGTTTGTACTTTTAAAAACGATTTCTTTAAGACCAGAGCTATTTTAAATGTAGTTTAAATCATATTTCTGTAGATGCCTACCTAATGAAGTTTCGTATCATCCGCAGTTGAGTTGTTTATGAATGGATCCCAGTCTCTATCTACCACCAAATTCGAAAGTCAAACGCCCGATAATTGTCCAAAAATCTGCCATAAAATATTTCGGTTATAAATGTCTTTCGTTGCATAGTTAATCGTTCAGATGACGTCGTAAGCTAATGTGATAAATCGGAATCGAATATGAAAAACTTATGCCAAAAAATTAAGCGTGTGTACAAAGTACACATATCAGAAGTGAAACTTTGGCAAACTAATTTTTAAATCTATTTTACATACATCAACCAATTGCGTGTACTCTCTCTCTACCGCTCTATATCTCTCTCTCTCTCTAGTGGGGGTCAGATAGTGGGGATGCTACGAAGAGACGCACAAAGAGGAGACCGAGAACGTCTAATGTGTTCTATCTCATTCTCTCGCCGGCTGAATCCTATACATTTGTGTTTGTGTCTCTATGGACTTATTTTTTCGTTTCATCGAGTTTGAAATCACAACGATTCTAAAGAAGTTTCGCTTCAAAATATATCATCGAATCCGTTCTCTTTCGAATTTTGTAGTAGATGCTGGATGAAAGACATAGGCACGGATAGCGGCGTATTTAAAGTAAAAAATCGTTATATATACGAAAACAAACAATGACATCGATACAATGAATGGCGCGAATGCTGATGTACTTACTACAAACTGAATTAGTACGTTTTAATAAACGTTAAATGTACTGACAACAAAATATCAAATGTAATAATGTCCTCTTATTATTAGTACAAGCCCTAATTAAGCCAAAAAGAAAACTAAACCAGGAAACATCCTACAAAGTTATTTAGAACTAATAAATAAATAAACAAGGCTGAATAAACGAAGTCTACACCGTGCCTTAAATAATTCTAAGTAATTCCCATTAAGTGCCATTATTACTGTATTCAATAATTGTAAATTGTCCAAGGCTGAATACATTATTTATAATTATTTTTCATGAATTACGGCCTGGTCACGACTTTGGTCTTAGCTAAGCGCAGCGCGGCGTCTGCAAGCGGTGCGTTTTGCACGCCAGGTACCTTCAGTAGCGGTGGCCTAGGTGGTCGTATTTAGGTAGTCAAAACGTGTTCAAAATCATGGCGTTATCAAAATTATGCCTTCTCTGATTAGAAAGCAGTACATTTTTAAACAAGATATTCTTAATGTAAGAGAAGGAGTGCACGAACTAAATAAATATCGGTATTTAAATTGCGAATTTCGTGACCTATACGAACATTACAGAAAATGCCAGATGAGAAAACAAGAATAAGTGTGCAAACTGATTATATTCTGCAGCACATATAAGTATATAATGCCTCGGTATCCATTACCGCCACAAAATCGTCTAAATTTTTATTATTTTTATATACGCCCCTGAGTACGTCCGTCCTATACCGCTGTCCGCGCAGTGTTTCGTGGCGTCGCACTTATTCACTTGTACATTTGTTCACGCAGCTCACCACACCGCGCGCCGCCGCCGTAGCGATTCGCTCGAAAAAAAACCGCGCGCGTTTTCGCTATGAGCGACGTCTCGTGGCGTGCTTTAAACATTTTATACTTTTGATTTTACCGCTCGCCGCCGCTTGCAGCGGCAAGGTCGTGTACGGGCCGTTAGTGATGCTGACGAAGATATAAGAAGTAAATTTTAATTTGGTTATAGTTAAGCGTATATATTAATTGACCGGATCGATAAATATGAAGCAATTGCCGAGATTGACTCTTCAACATACACGGCTCCATTTATAAGTAATAATCCGCTGATTCAAATAATTTAGGAGTCGACGTTTTATTTTCTCTTTAATAAAATGAATAGGAATATTGTTGGAACATTGAAAAATATATGAAATTAATTAACTCTCCATGTTTTTATAATCGTTAAAATGGGGAAGTAGCTACCATTCTACAGCACATTTGAAGATGAATTGTTAATAAAATTATATGCAATTTCTAGCGTGACAAGATTATTGACATGCTTAAGAATTAAGATTTTTTTTTATAAACGTACTCCTAATAGATTTTTCGCCAAATGCCTACAAAAGTATGATATCATAGAGCTGGTTTATTATTACTATTTGTACGTAATTATGTGTGTTCTCGCCTAAATATTTATTATCATATACTTGGATTTTATTCTGATGAGGCTATGTATATACTAGTTTAGTTAATAACAATAAATACTCGATGTAAATACAGCACCTAATATTTCCACCAGTATTGTTATATTAATTGTAAATATATAGTTTTTTAAGTGAAGTTATATTCATCGCATTGTAAGTAACAGGTTGCTTACTTAGAAATCTTGTGACTATTACTAAATATTTACTTTATAAATTAACTAATTAGACCTTGAAATAGTTGCTTTTACAAAGTTTCGTTTATTTCGCGTGTACTGTGTGTTACGCGATTTTTATCATGGGGTGCTACGTTACATAAAACAGCAACTTTCCCTAAATCTAAGGATTGTACTAACTTAATGATACATAAAAAATATAAAACATAGAACAAAGATACCTAATTATACGACGTGCCTTTATTCAGAACTTTTAAATTAGTAAGTATAATACATTTTTAATAATTATAATAATTTATTGTCATACTAGAGGATTATTATACTGAAATTCAAAATTCTTCATTTTTGTACTTAATGTATTTAAACTTTAGAATCACACTCTTGTCCAAGTCCGTGAATAATTACTATTCAAGGGGTTTAATAGTACCCGCCATGTGAATAACATTTTAAACATTAAAATTTGATGGACAACTTAATTTTCAACCTTTCAATCAATCAAAGAAAATTAATTAATATTTTTCATCGTATTCGCCTCATTTTAAAGATACATATTTTTTAAAAATTATGGAACATGTTACAGCTTTAATAGTTACGAATAATTCTGTTTCATTTAATGTCTTTTTTCTATCTGTAATGAAATAAATAACGTGTAATGGGTCTGTTCGGTCTACAATGGGTATGACAGTAATGATACTTTGTTTATAGATAGATCCGTTATAATTTTATTGACTTTTGACGGGAATTTGAAAACGTCATGTGGTGCTCTTGTATTATATTCGATATCTTAGTGTTTTAACGTCTTATATTAGATAATTTTGATGGCATTTTATGTAATATGAAGTGGCGGAACTACTGGGATATAGTGAATATCATATAAAAGTGCTTTACAACGTTTTCGTTTTCCATCAAAATTCCCACAAGATACCACAACAGTGTGGCCATTGCACTGTTAATGGTGACAATTTGACTTAGACAATGACTAACTTGAAAGACTAAAAACGTGAAAATATTTATAACTTGACACTGGCACCAATAGCTCGTATATGTAGCTGATTTCCAATATATAGGAAGAAATGACTTTTGACGGGAATTTGAAAACGTCATGTGGTGCTCTTGTATTATATTCGATATCTTAGTGTTTTAACGTGTTATATTAGATAATTTTGATGGCATTTTATGTAATATGAAGCGGCGGAACTACTGGGATGTAGTGAATATCATATAAAAGTGCTTTACAACGTTTTCGTTTACCGTCAAAATTCCCACAAGATACCATTAACAGTGTGGCCATTGCACTGTTAATGGCGACAATTTAACTTAGACAATGACTAACTTGAGACTAAAAACGTGAAAATATTTATAACTTGACACTGGCACCAATAGCTCGTATATGTAGCTGATTGCCTATAAGAAGAAGAATAATTTTATTAACATCTTTAAGAATAATTTGACAACGTAATCACTCAAGTTCTTACTCTTAAATTATTTTGTACTACTTATCTACAAAAAGCTGGTTGCTGCTCATCAATGCCAAGCCAGAAACCTTGAAACTAAAAACAAATTCTTGAATTTGTTTGACGTAGACTTTTACAAAAATAACCCCAAAGACGACGAAACACGATTGCAATTTGTATTGGCTAAATATTTCATCATTGCCTTCAAATGAAATGAAATCTTACATAAAAATAAAAACGTATTGCTGTATTTCTCAAGTTTCACTCTCTAAGGTTGTAAAATAAAGAATTTTACTAATGTCTTATTGAATTAAAAAATACTAGACAGTCTTTTGTGGATATTAACTAAAAAGTAATATACTGAAAAGTAAAAAAAGAAAAATCCGTGTGGTGACTGAGTAAGAATACAATTCACCACCCCCTATCTTACCTGTGGGTGATCGTAAGAGACGACTAAGGGATATAAAATGCTAATAACATCTATGCAAGAAAACCTCGAAGCAAAACCCTACACCACCCGTTTGACCAGCGCCTTGTAGTAGGTCACTTTCCTTCACATTGTGGAAGAGACTCAAGCCCAACAGTGGGACATATATGAGCTGAGATGATGATGTAAAATAAGGGTTGAAGACTTTTTGATGGTTGACAGTTTTTACTTTAAAATACAAATAATGAAGATTATATTTAATCGGGATGGATAGACACATGTTTTCCTTGCGGACGAAATCGCAGGCAAAAGCTAGTGTCTCCACTAAAGGCAATATATTTCACAATATATAAAGCCCATTCTCCAAACATAGTGGTACGACTCATGTTGATAAATATACGCAAATGGACCCATTGTCACGTTATCAATAAAATATATACATAATTAAGTGTTCAGTAGTATAATTGTATATACATATTAATCAATGTAAATAGAAGTATTTATTTGTAATCGCTTTTCAGATGACGAAATAAAAGCCAATTAGGCAATAAAAAACATTTATTTATCTTTTCAATTCTTACATCTTGAACAACTTACAGAAAATGACATTTTGATAAAGACCCCAGAACATACGTTAAAATATTAAATTGTCATTTTAGTAAGGAATCGTAAATGCTGCGAGACTTTCTAATAATAATAATCCATTATTTAAAAATAATATCAAATTAGAGAAAGAAATGCAGCAGTTACACATCGGAATCGAGCTCCCGACAAACAATATAATCAAACAAATTATCTGCTATCACAAATTAAAAAAAAAAACAATCGACTAGTTTTACAAATCAATTGTATTTTTAATAATTGTCGATCGCATATAACCTATATGCTTTCCATTTAGTTAACACAGAGGGACTCTGCGGCACACTGCGAAACACCGCCAAACACTGTGTAACAGTTTAAATGAAACAGCTAGCTGTTTCTTTTACACAGTGTTCGGCAGTGCTTCACAATGCACCGCAGAATGCCTGTGTTGTAAATGGAAAGCAACCATAATCATCTACTGGACAATTAAACATTGCCAACTTTTTTGCTTTTGGATTATTTAATTACTCTGACAACACAGGTTCAATTATGTATCTATGGTCATCAATATTGCTATTTTAACTGTTGTATTTTATTATATGGTATTGGTATGATTTGTAGGTTCTGAATTTTTAATACAATATTTTAATATAAAAAAAAATATATGTATTACTCAAAAGGAGAATAGTGTTATTTTTGTGATTAGAACATTAGTTATTTCTAGTTTTACAACAACGCCTAATCTTTAGGTGACACCAAAGTTAATTTAAAACATCTTTTTATTCTTGGCTCCTGTTACAAATTCTCCGAATGTTCAAGAAGTCTCAATAGAAGTTTTCAAAATGTTCTATTGATTTTCTTCGGAAAATAATAGATTAGTAAGGTGGTACATGTTGTAAAATGTAATAGGTGTTACTTAAAATTTAAGAATTGCCGGTGTAAGCGACGGCTTTTACATACATACTTCCATGTATGTAATAGCATAATATGTATTATGATAGGTGGTTTAGGATGACGTCATTTGGATGGTATGGGCTATTATTGGGTAAAAATTAAATAAAATATTGAAGATTATTTAGATACACCATGTTTAACATAATTATAACAATATTGATAATCATAAAAATTATATAGCAATGTAGATATTGGCCAGTTTAAAAATTACACTTAAAATAATCAAAATACTAATTTCTAATGAAAAGATACTGCATTCATTTTATTACTAACTACAGCTAAATGGGCATATTTTTTTAACTGTTATATATAATGTCAATAAAATTGACTCCGTATATTTTCATACATTTGAAAATAACTGAGAGGATAAAATCTTTGGACTAAAACAAAGCACAAATAAAATATATAAAATGTTAAAAAAAGAAATTGAGAAATTAAATGAAAACGATGAGACAATTCTATAGAGTAAAACATCACATTTTTTTTAAATCATCATTATTGTATAACAAATGGAATATTTTCAGTTTTTATACTACTATGGCCGAAATAGGATGGCTTATATAATTTTAGAAGGAAACGGCACACAGCTTCAATCAGCCAAATTGCAAATTAACTGGGATGGATGAATAAAAAAATAACTAAAAATTTTGTCACTAATATTTTCTAAATGTCACAGATAAAAGAATAAGTGAAATAATTTATGACGGAATAATCAGATGCATAGATCTTTTCTTTTTTAATTTTTGAGCAATATCAACTATACACTATTTGCTTGCTATGTATTTAATTTGAAAAAAAAAAAAAAGAAAATATTTTTTCTTATGAAATTGAGCGGCCCACATTGAAATTAAAATTATAAATTTCAGAAATACATACAGTGAAGATTTATAATAGTAATTTTCATATTTAAAAGATTAAATTATTTATACGTTCATATTTGATAGATCATGGGATCAGGCGCAGCAATGATGGGGTAGGCAGAATGGTCAATGGTGACGAATGCGATGCAAACAATGTATAATTGGTTTTTCTATATAGATATTTATTTTAATTTATTATATGTTGACTACTTTCGCCGATGCTCGTGGCACCTGATCTGAAAAAAAAAATGAAAATATAAAGTTAAAATATATCGCTAAATTTAAAAAGAAAGAGAGCTCAGGTCATTTATTCCACTTTCGATAATGTCCCTTGCACACTGTTGAGTTAATAAATCATCATCATCATCATCTCAGCCCACATATTCCCATTGTTGGGCTCGGGCGTCCTCCACAATGGGAGGGAAATTGACCTACTATACCACGCTGGTCAGACGTGTTGGTACAGGATTTTATTTCGAGTTTTCCTTCTCTTGCACAGATATATGCATATTATATCCCTTAATCGTCTGTTACAATACTCACGGGTAAGATAGGGGGTGGTGAATTGTATTCTTACTCCGTCACCACACGGGAATCATTAACAAATAGGGACAGGTTAAAATTTATAAAATACAATTAATTCAATTAATAATGGTAGGGCCATGACACGGCCATGGACAGTTCTCTGTCTATAGGCGCGGGCCGGTCCGTCCGAGGTAGTACCACACTTTCGCAGACGATCGACCGACGTCTACGTAATGGCAATGTGCTATTGCGCTTCGTTCGGTGAGCGAGAGAGCCGGAAGCCCAACTGGGGTGGGTTTGAAGTTTGTATTGGTAGGCAGCGGCCTGGCTGTACCTTTAGTATTGCAAAGGTCCATGGGCGGTAGTAACACTTACCACCAGCTGTACTGTCTAAAATAACAAAAAAAAAAGATGTTAAGGACAAAAGATGTAAGATAACACATGATAAAAAAAATATCATTTCAAAGGATTATCACGTTATTAAGTGTTAAGTAAGCGTAAACGCCAAAAGTATTTAAAACGTGGTCAAAGTAAAAACGAATGCGATAATAAAATCTATCAAAATATTAATTTCGTATTGATAAATGTTTGGTAATGGCTCTTCTGTATTGCTGGTGATGTCATATCAACAGATAGCTGCCAAAACAAACCTACAGTCCTGAATTCGAAACCAAGGAACATGAGAATTTCTAAAATTAAATCTGTATTTAAGAGAATACTTGTAGGAAAGAGAATTCAGTTGTCATCTCTCACTTGCCCGTGAGTCGTAAAAATCGTCAAATGTCTCAACCAAGAGAATGACTAGCAGCACTCGCCAGTGGAACGTGGCGGATGACGTCACATTCCATAATCGAAATAGCAAAATCATACCGATTTCTTAATTAAAATTATTTTATGTAACCTTACCTCACATAAGGAAACATGCTTCCTATGCTACCTCATACATTTTTACACTCTTTAACCCCCAATTCTGTGATACATTTTCCGTGTGGTGACGAAGTAAGAATACAATTCATCATCCCGTATCTTACCTGTGGGTGATCGTAAAAGACGACTAAGGGATATAAAACGCATATAACATCTATGCAAGAGAAGGAATACTTGAAACAAAACCCTATAGCAACACGTCTGACCAGCGTGGTATAGTAGGTCAATTTCCCTCCCAGTATGGAGGAGGCTCGAGTGGGACATATAACAACAGTGATACATATATGAGCTGATGATGAAAAAGGATATGTAGTACGGGTATGGTCACTAAGGAAATTTTACTATATTAATAAAATGTAAGCTTCATTCAAACAAACTCTGCGTTAGTTCAAAGAGAAGTCTCTATTACCTAATAGTATAATTACATGCATAAATGTTGTTGACCTATTTCTTAGTTTTATATTATTTATAATACTACAATGGGTTTGACATATCAAGTGAAGAAAACCCTAATAAATAATGAGATTTATGAGCTTACCTCCAGCCTACATGGAGAGGTAACCGCGAGCGGCTGAACGCCTGCGTCCGATGAGGTAGGCTATCAAAACGACAATCACGAGGCCACCTAGTGCGCACCCCACGGCGATGGGTACCGCATCTGGTACGTCCCCGCCGCTGCAATCGTGAGCTGAAAAACATTTTGACGTATTAAAGACTATATAACTATCCAATATAGTTTGTAACAAGTTATACAGTACAATAGTTTGTACAGTCCAAGACCATGAGAGACCATCATAGGTAATCAACAATAGATATGTCACTTACCAGCGCTGAACTCGTGGGTAGGTGTGGTGCGGTAAGCTTCCTCCTGCACCCTGGACAGCGTCAACGTGGCCACGGTCACTGAATCGGAGCTCATGTTCAGCTGTGTGGGCAATTTACAGCGGTAGGATGTGGCAACGGGAGTCGACCAGTCTTTGTCGTGGTATAGTTCGATGGGACCCGTTGATGCTAAAATTAAAAAAATATATATCTTACTGCCCTTTTATCCATCCATCAGGGTAAGATGTATCGTCAAAAATTAAATCTTTCCAAAGGAGTATAGTGCCACCCTCGGTGACGAAAAATAAAATTATAACGCTTAACCTTTTTAGATTTTTGATAATAAATGGTATTCTCTACAATGGAATTTTATATTTATACATAGTACAAAACAGCTGTGTGGTAGCGGCTACCAATACTCCCAACCCTTACTTTGCTTGTGGATGTCGTAAAAGACAACCAAGGGCCTTATAACGACTTGGGCCAACTCCATCTGATGCTGTTTGGTCAACAATTACATTCCCAAAGAGGGTTCACATCTGACAGGCGGCCGGTCATAAAACTATTGCCAATAACTTTTACAATATGTACTATGAAAGAAGAGTACATATTGTATAGACCCTAAGTAATTGGGACAAGAGTAGGAGAATGATAAAAGATGATACTTTTCTATTAAACCGACGAATATGTAAGTAATAAACTACGAAATTATGTATCTTAAGAATATCTACAAAACAGTTCATGATGGTATAGGTCTACCTCCTGAGGATAACTCAGACAAAACAGTATCAAAGTTTATCTTTACGCATTATCAAAATTATAATGGGTTATTTAGTACGCTATTTTTAACAATAGAGTAATTCTCGCTATCTAATTAAATATTTTAGATACGTGGTGTATTTTATGTATATTAAAATTGTTCATTAAAATGAATATCCTAGAAAAGTTATCAGGGATTTAAGATGCGTGGACAGAACGACCGAATACCGAAGCAAATGGAGGGTAAGTCGCAAACAATAAAACACATCATATTATTTCTTTAGACACTGTTTCGAAGTTCTAAAACTGTGTATATTGAGTTTTGAACGAAATGCTATGTAACATCATTAAAAAATTATATTCTCAAGTTTTTTTTTCAGCAGGAAACTAAATTTCAATGAAAATCTTACGTAGTACAGAATACAAGTGATATAGTCATTATGCCTATATAATTCAAATAATTGATTTTGGGATCGATATTGCAACTCTTTTAGTCTCGATTACTTAATTAGATATTTTAATATTTAATCATCTGATTTTTCTCCAACAGACTGCCTGGCTATATAACGAAAGTGTTAAAGTCCCCACTGTATCACGATCTCGCCTAAAGGTAGGCCGCATGATATCAATGTTCTAGACAAAATGTAGATTATTGAGTTTCATAATATCTGTCGCCTCAGAGCCAATGTACCCCTAAATCCTGCCACGAAAAATAGTTCAAAGGTAAATTATCATTTTTCACTCTTTTACCGTGCTGTGACGTAGTAATTAAAAAGAAACGTCACTGCCGAAGAAGGAAATATCGAAATAAAAATCCGTAATAATTCTTCTGATCAGCCTATTATAGTAGCTGGATGGATTATCCTCCTATGTAGATGAAATCAATGATCTATAATCAGACTTACATCCATTAATAAAGTTATCTGGTGTTAGGGACACGTTCAAGCTCTTGAGTCCGTAGTTGGTGCCGTTCTTGTAGTAGACGAGAGTTAGGTTGTTGTATCCAGTGTTGGTGAGGCTTGGCCAGCTCAACTGTAGAAACTGTACGTCCAAACAGCTGCCGTTAGCGACGGTCGCGTTGGACGGCACGTTCAGTATCACGTTCCCAAGAGATGACACTGAAAACAAGACGTAATGTTTAATAAAAAGATTCTAGTCGAATCACAGCGTCATCAAAATTTGATCATGAAAACTTTTTTACTTTCTACGAAGATACTTATATCTATAAGGGATAGTACACATATTACGTTACCTATTTCTTACCACTTTTAGTAGTTAGATAACAAAAAAAAAGCTACTGGGTCGAGCCTTCAAAATAAGAAATAATTGACCTACTATATAACACTGTTCAAAGGGATTGATATTGGGTTTCATTTCTAGTTTTCCTTCTTTGGCATAAATGTTAATTGTATATTATATCCCTTGATTGATTTTTACTACACCCACCGACGAGAAAGTTAGGGGGCGATGACTTGTATTCTTATTCCGTCATCACACGGAAAAGTTTAATTTAGGATTTCACAATGTAAAAATTTCGCCCGGATACGGATACATTAAAATAATTTATCACAGCGATGGTGACTAAGACCGTATAGATGTGGTATGACTAAGAGATGGAAAGTTATTTGTTTCACAACAAAATCTCACGACAAATTTTTATTCCAATACACTTGACCATAGTGGTACATTATCTCAATCTTTCTTTCATTATGGAGCCTCATTGATCAAGAATAAGAAGTTATAAGCTAGTATATTAGAAAATAAATAATAAATACAAGGTCGTAATAGTTATTGACAATACTTTTTTATTTACTTGACAATATATATTCCAAGGTCAAATGCAACACGCAAAGGTCATACGATCCGACTATAAATTTGTTCTTATACATAACTTAATTGACCAAATAACGACTATACGTGCTCGCTGTACACAAACAGAAGGGTGTATTTTTTAAATATAAACTTTATATTATGCTTATGAATATAAGGCGACAATATTCTGCCTTAAAGGTTGCAAAAGATGTCCAAAATATAAGCTAATAAGATTATACTGTACAAGAAGACAATCTCGAAAAATAAAACCCTATTACTAATCTGCCTGACTAGCGTAGTAAATACACTCATTTGCAAAAAAAACGGGCACCTAAGCAATGAACCATTTCAAATGTTAATATTTCTTTGTTTGATAATTATAGGTAGTTTTATCCACACAATTTGGTAAATTAATAAGAAAATAATCGTTTTCATCAGTATTTCATAAAATTTAGATACAATTTATGGGAAATAATGCTAAACCTCGCTAGTAGTGTATATTCGCTAGTAGTGCATATGCTCATGAAGTAAAAATAAAAAAGTTTTTTTGTTTGTTTTTCTTTAATAAAGTAAAAGCAGATAAATGTTTAGTATCGAGTGTGACCCCCTCTAGCTAAAATCACAGCTTGAATTCGTCTGGGCATGCTAGCGAGTATATCCCGGATACTTGCTTGCGGAATACGTTCCCACTCCGCAGTAATCACATTCTTCAGCTCTCTGATGGTCTGCGGAGCCGGGTGTACTGATCTCACACGCCGTTTCAGAACGTCCCAGACATGCTCTATGGGATTGAGGTCGGGACTTCGAGCTGGCCAATCCAAACGACGAATGCCGACCTCTTGCACATACGCATTAATATCGCGGGATCGGTGGGCGCGAGCATTGTCGTCCATAAAAATCGAGTCTTCACCTAGAGCGGCCAATGCGGGTTGTGCATGAGAAATTAGAACTTCCGTTATGTATCGATGCCCAGTCAGTGAGCCGTTTTCAATGAAGACTAACTCTGTACGATCCATTGAATTTATTCCTGCCCAAAACATAACAGAGCCCCCACCATAAGGTGTGATTTCTTCGAAACATGCCTCTGCAAAGCGTTCTCCTTGTCTTCTTAGCACTCGCCGACGTCGATCTTCACCGAACAGAGATATCCTGGCTTCATCAGAGAACAAAACCCTATTCCAATCGTCTTGAGTCCATGATTCACAATTTCTAGCGAACCTAAGCCTGTGAACTCTGTGCTCACGGAGTAATTTGGGGCCGCGGGCCGGGCGGTGACTGCGTATATTGGCAGCGAGAAGCCTCCTCCTGACCGTCC
Source organism: Lymantria monacha (assembly GCA_905163515.2). Taxonomy (NCBI): domain Eukaryota; kingdom Metazoa; phylum Arthropoda; class Insecta; order Lepidoptera; family Erebidae; genus Lymantria; species Lymantria monacha. Next base: position 35,626,645 of record LR991084.1, on the reverse strand, counting down.
ATAGACTAATATGCACATTTCTTACTTCTTGGAGGTTGTTCTTAAGATCCACATACGAAGATTTGCGATTTCTCAATGCGCGACTCACAAGAAAACGATCATCCCGTGGTTGGGTACATGGTTTTCTTCCAGAACCAGGCCTTCTCTCGACGGAACCAGTCTCCTGATATCGCTGCCAGGTCCTTTGGACTGTCGAGCGACTAACATTTAGCCTCCTAGCCACGAAACATTGGCTGCAACCCTCTTCAAGCAGCGCGATAATTTTGGTAGCTTTTACCACTTTATCTACCATTTTTGATACAGCCAAACAGCATTAAATAAAGCTTTGACAGTCAAGGATATGAAATTAATCGATAAAAATTGAATAAAAGTTATGAAAGTCGATGTTAACTTCTGGAACTTCGCGCCAAAAATGTAGGATAAAAAGGGGTTTTCTGTAAAAATGAACATCAAATGAAAAATTGAATTTAGAACGTACTTTTTTAAATACCACAGCATTTTTAAAACCGGCCAGTAACGTGTACAAACGATTGAAACCTTTTTGGTATTGTATCTTTTTAAATATGAATGAAAATCAAAACCGCCCGTTTTTTTTGCAAATGAGTTTATATAGCACGAAAAGTGGACGTTAATAGGCTGAAGAGAAAGATTATTCATAATAACATTTTAAATTTAAGGTATTGCTTTAGCAGACATGTGTTTAGAATAACTATAGAAAGTTTGAGCTCATTCTGAGGAATTCACATTAATTTCTAAATAGCATTATCAAGTAGGTATCTATCCGAAGACGCCCCGGATAAACATTTGTCCTTAACTCTAATAATATTTATTTTAAGATTATATTTTATATAATAAAACCATTCACAATGTCCTAAAAAAAAATAGCAATTTCTATAAGTTGATAATACGAAACTACCCGTCCTTCGCCATTTGGAAAGACCGACCTTTTCGATGGAATTGTGATTGTAAGCATCCGTCCTTAACATTTACCTTTCTGCCATATGCAGTCGTCTAAATTCCATCGATTTTACAGTTCAATGTGTTTATTGATATAGATTATTTCTACATATTAGTAGGCAGGCCATCTGGCCTCGTAGGGCCGACAACCGTTAGGGATGAAAATTCTCGAATGGCGACCAAGAAACTGACGACGCAGCGCATAACGAATGCCCAGTATGCACCCTCAGGTGGACTGACGACGTCATAAAAGCCGCCGGAAGCCTTTGGATACAGATGGCTCAGGACCATACTGAGTGGGCATTATCGTGGGTAAACATATCCAACAGTAGAAGCCTACGGGCTGATGAATGAAGAATACATAAGATAAAATATATCATGTACCAAAATATATTTCAAATTTCGTGATGTAAATCTTAGCATGACTAATATAGAGGAAAAACTAGCTTAAAAACAACGTTTCCGTGAACTCTATAGTGAAAGGTTAAAGTTCATTTCCTATCACAATTTATTATTGCTAAACATATCATCTTAGATATGTATTTATTTTTATACAGACATTTAGAGATCAGAAACTGCGTCCGGTTATATGATATATCCGGTTATGCGGTATATTGAGAAAAATCAAGGCGTTTTAACATTTCATCGAGGACCTTTTTGCCGCAAATGTTACCGGTTCATCGAACGATGTAAATCTCTCAGTACGCTGACCCTTCAATCTATATTAGTTATTGCCATTTTTAAAAGATCTCGTCCCTAGCCCTCTCCAAAGTATGATATACAATATTATACACTAGGGATATTCGATATACATCGATGCATCGAAAACATCGATGTTTACAATGCGATACATCGAATCGATCCGATGTTTTGAAGAGCTATCGAAATACTCGATGTATCGATGTTTTTTCATAAAACATCGAAACGATGATAACCAGTAAATGCCCCAAAAAAGACCTTTTTTTTTAAGAGATCTGTTTTATAAGAGACTGGAATAGGTATAAATGCCACAAAAAGGACCTTTTTTTAGAAGTCAGTTTTATAAGGGATTGGAATAGGTATAAATGCCACAAAAAAGTTTTTTTTTTTTTTTAGAAGTAACACTTTTGATGACTTTAGAAAAAGTACTCGATGTTTAAAAACATTGATGTTTTAATCCGATACATCGATGTACAGTTTCGATTTATCGAATCAAAAAAAACATCGATGTTTTTTCAAAGTGGACACCCCTATTATACACTACTCATCGTCTATGTTTAAAGACCACATTTCTATGACGAAAATCATCACTGATGGTAACGCAGACACTGATTATAAAGCATTTAGTTTTCAGACAGTTCATTCTTTTTATCTGGTCTCGGCCATATACGCCGAGCTGAGACCAGCTCTAGATATCTGCTTTAAACAGAACGCTGACTAGACTGGTTATCATAAGGTTTTCTTTCGAATTTTCCCTTTCAGTAGTTTTTGAATAGGTAGGGCCACGCTGTTAACAGTTCGCTATCTACAGTCATGGATCCATCCGTCTGGCTACTGCCAGTCCACTGCCATACACTCGCTAAATCGACATGTCAGCAGTAGCAATGTGCTGTTATGTTACGCTTCGTTCGGTGAGCAAGAACCGGAAGTTCAACTTTCTGTGTGGGCTTTGATTGTTAGGCAGCGGTCTAGCTGTACCCCTGATATCGCGAAGGCCCGAGCAACAGTAACGTGCATATTACTATATACTTACCATTATATACTTATTATTATTATATACTTACCATTAGGTGATCACCATAAGCATTAGTAAAAAGTTCTTTACTATACCCAAATGAAAAAGGAGTTGGAAGACCGTAGTATTTTTACTCAGTCATTGAACCAGGGTTCGAAAATATCCGATATTTATAATAAATATCAAAATATCGGATATTTATGATATATATCGGATAAACATATATCAAGTTTGATATATATCAATTTTGTATGAAAGCCTACTTGTTTATGTGTTACATGAACATGCTTAAATTATAAAAAAAAAATACATTTTTTATGTTCTATTTATTGAGTTATTTACTTAAAATTAGTTGAATAAATCAAAACAAAATCTTTTTCTAGACAAGGCAAATTCTACTAAAAAACATAACATCTTTTATATTAGGCAAAATCAATTGTAGCCATCTATCGATTAGAACTTACCACTTCCCACGTCATCTAGATTTAGTTAGTAAAACCGTAACAAACGTAAAAAACAAATATTTTTAAAATTATTTTATTTAAACCCTTTTTGTTTAGGGACATTTATAAAAAAAAAATATATATATCGTGGAACCCTACGTGATATATATCCGATATATATCCTCGAACCCTGCAATAAACCTAAGTTGTTTAAGCAGTCATATAACACAATTCACTCACCAATGTATTAAAAGCAAGGTGTCGTGAACCGATCCATCAACAATAAGGACATTATAATGACTGTTATATCTTATACCAATTCCTCAAAGTTCAAACATTAACATTTTCATATTTAACGACGCATGAAGCCGGCATGTTTGAACAAAATCATAATGCAAACAGCAGCTGCATAAACATATGAAGTTTAAAAAATAAGCAGTTATAACCCTATCCTGTAATATTATCGTACTAAATTGAATTTAAATTACAGAATGATTCTGGTGACTTGTGGAAGAGTTATGCTCAAAAATTCTCATTTAACCTATATAAGTCCATCTATTGGGTATGGGTATAACATAGTAGGTCATTCTTCCTGCCCAAAATAGCAAGAAAAATGACCTGCTATTCGACGCTGACCTAAACATGTGAGCAGAATTTTGTTTTGACTCTCTTGTTAATATTCAAAGGAATTCGATTCACTAAATGCATTTTGTAAAAAAAACAAAAAATATCCACATATCCATTACCAGGCTATGCACGTCCAATATTGGATATGTTGAAATCACTCCAAATATAGGTTATAAACACCATGACTGCACAGATGGTGTAGTGTTAAAGATAATGAGCTACCGTGCCAGTGTCATGGGTTCGATACCTATGTAGGACAACACTTTATATGATCCACAAATTGTTCTAAGTCTAATTGTAATTTGTGTCCGTTAAATTCAATGTTTGTAATGTCCTCCGCAATGCAAAGATTATTTCTTTTTCATAAAACAACAAGGAGTATATTAGGCGGATTGGGAATCGAAAAATCGTTAGGACACGATACAAACACGATAAAACACCTTAACCCACCTTTACCCAATGTTGCGCGAGCGCAACATTTCAAATTTGATTATTTTTTGTTTTAAAAATAAGAAAATAAATCTATGGCATGTAAACCAGTCCTGAGAAGAAGAGCTAAGAGAAAGATTAAGTTTTTTAATGGTTGTTTTAAATACAAATACATATTATTTTTATTTTCAATAACGGCTTATTGAGCCATCTGAATATCGACCAATTCATCCAATCATAAAAAATATTGATTGAAATAAAGCTATGCATTTTACACTCTATAAAGCTTTAGCAATATCTTATTTATGATATAAGCCCTTTTGTTGAACAAAACCACTTACACGTGTTGTTTTTTTTTAAAGTTCCAGGAAGCGTTGCGTAATTGCGTATGCGCAACGTTGGGAGAAATAATGGTCACTTGTTATTGTCACATAGCTTGCCATTGATGTTAGAGATTTATTATAAATAATGGGATCTCGGTATTTCTAAATACCGAGATCCATTGTTTATAATAAATATGACTACAAGCACTTTTGTTTTATTAGTTATTCGATTATTGCATGTCAAGCTAACCGAGTCGCACAGTCATTCTCCAAAAACGATAAGTGAGTTTACACATATCAGTGAATAAAAAGTAAAAAGTTGAAACATTATGGCTTGGCAAGGAGCATTATCTTGTCAAGAAATTCTTAGAAGATGCCTATCAAATTGATGCCGTGTACCTCCCTAACAGTTGGCAATATTACAGACGAGAAAGACCTAGATGATGACGCGCTTGGTGATTACAACAATACTGTGTTTATATACACTTATATCGCTGGAACGTATGAAACTCACAGCGATTTACCCACAGAGCCTGAAACTACACAAGGTGAACCCGGTTCTTCGACCTCGAAAAGGCCCAGACTGCCGAAGAAGTCACTAAAATGCGTTCCAGACTGGAAAAAGAACGTCCAACTTTACACTTTTTCTTACAAGTGACAAAAAGGCAATGTACAGAATTATGAAGAAGGCACGTGTAGGCGTTAGGAAGTATTTTCCTTATTTTTAGTGATACATTTTGGGAACAGATTGTAGGTTTTCAAAAAAATATCTATGTAATCGTCACTTATCCTTACAGTAGCAGAACTCAAAAGATTTTTTGGTATATTATTACTGACTGGATATCATTCTTTGCCTGCTGCGAAATTATACTGTTCAAAAGATGAAGACAAAAATGTATCAACTGTAAAAAACATGTACGAGTATGAGTCGTAACAAATTCGACTCTATATAGAAAAAAATATTCATTTATGTGATAATACTGACCTAGATCAAATTATATATTTGCTAAATTGCATCCCATTTTCAATATAATAAACTAAAAAATATTCAGTTTGGAATATTTTCACACAATTTGTCAATTGACTAATTCCAATGTTCGATTCGATAATATTGGTAATGTCATAGAAGAAAGAGCACGAAAATAAACGTCGAAGAAGATGTAGACAGTGTAGCAGTACCACAATTTATATGTGTAAAAATGTCAAGTACATCTTGATGCTGATTTTTTCAAAATATTTCACTCACGGTAATACTCTAGCGTTGTTAGAGTAACAAGTAAAATTGAGGTGCAGTAATCCCAACGTTGCTTAGACGCAACATTTTGCGGAATGTAAACTAATTAATCAATATTTTTTTTTACCATTATTTTCTATTTTTAGATGTATTTATAAACGTAATAAACAATAAAACCAATAAATATGCTTTTATTTTTACCCTTGGGAATTAATGGGTTAATAAATCTGTTCCATTGCATACGTATTTTTTTATTGCTATGGTGACAAACGAGCAAGCACATCCGATGGCAGGTGAAAATCAGTAATTATTGTATTAGGGTACGATATTGCATTTCACACTAAGTTATGAGCTAATACCAGCGTAGGTACTACTTTTTTTTTTACTGCTTATGGTGGCAAACGAGCAAACAGCACACCTGATGGTAAGTGTCACTGCCGCCCATGGACCAAATGAGACCAAAGGTACAGCTAGGCCGCTGCCTACCAATACAAACCCCAGTAGGACTTCGGGCTCTAGCACATGACCATTACTCAGACGTCGATCTTCTGCGAGAGTGTGGTACTACCGGACGGACCGGCCGATTATGATTATTAAAAAACACTTCACGAAACAAATTAACAACTAAAGTGCTTTCCCCATTTACGATATAAAACATATTTAGAGAGTGAAACAAAAATATATTATTTTATCTGTAGCAACAAAATTGGTGTCAGTGCATTGTAAAAAAAAAATAACAATTACATATAAAAAAGATTAATAACAAAAAAAACAGTTTCACTGTAATCAGCGTTTCGTTTAGAATATCACTTTCAATTACAAATGAGTCATAGGAAACAGAATAATGTATGTTATATCAATGAATGGCTTGTAGCAATACAGACCAAATATAACAAATAGATATCATTTTACGAGTACATACTTTGTTTTAAAAGTATTTTATAACCAATCCATACCTACACATAAAACTTCAGCTAATATTTTTTTATCACACGTGACTTACCACAGCTGTGTGGTAGCGGCTAAGTCGCTAAGAATACTACAAATCCTTACTTTGATCGTGGATGTCAACAGACGACTAAGAAAAAGCCTTATAAAGACCTTTTTTTTTTTTTGTGGTGGGCCATGGACGTCGCACCCCGCCAAGTCGGTCCGGGGTGACGGAAGAGGCGGCGCGCAACCCCAGCCTTATAAAGACCTGGGCCGACTCTATCTGATGCCGTTTGGTCAACAATTACATTCCCAAGGAGGGTTGGCGTGTCAGGCGGCCGGTCATTAAACTATTGCCAATAACTTTTATAATATGTATTATGAAAGAAGAGTACATATTGTATCGACCCCAAGTAATTGGGATAAGAGTAGGAGAATGATGACGTGTGACTTTCCACGTCTATTGAAAAATCGTACCAATGTGTAAAGTATATCTGATAGATAACATTTTAAACTAGACGATAACGTGCGGCACAGTTTAGATATCATACGTACCTACCCACACTGGCCTAATTAATTAGAGACACGAGTTCAAATCCCGGGTGGGTGACCATTTTTTGCTGATAAAATTTTTATAAATATCTTAGCAGTTAAATGATAAATTTCAGTACATAATTTCTATATATTCCCAGGCGTGTCATTATATTTTTCAAAAACTTTTCTTTGTAAAATTTATATAATGTATCTATCTATGCGAAACCGTAACAGATATACTTATTATGTTTGAATTCTTCGTACATAATACGTGTGACCGAGTTCCTTTCTACTGTAAACGAGCGCGAATGAGTCACCTTACTGAATCACAAATTGAACAGTGCCCGCAGACAATAACCTATACATGTTGTTTTGCAAAGTAATCGACAGCAGATCTCGAATGTTAACGAATAAATCATCATATTGAATCTGTATTTCATTTATCCGGCAACAATTTAACTTGGTGTGTTAGCTTTACCAATGATTTCTGATATTTATACGAATAGGTGATGAATTTTTTCAAATTTCAATGTTCATACGTCAGGGGCGGTCTAGAAAGAGTTCGAAATGTGTAGGGGAAAACGGAAAAAGCTTTGAAACAGATTTGCTGTGTTCCAAAATAAATATACAATTGCATCAGTGTGTCAACATCTACTTGACACAGGCTCCCCAGAGGGGGATAACTACATGATCAGCACGCTTGCTAGGTGAATTGGCGACTGCAGTTCATGTTTCTATGATTCACAGAAAAATACTGTTGCTTCTTTTCCCATGGGCTAAAGTGGATTGCCAACTCGGGCAAACTCGCATAGGGTTGTTTGATGCAGGCGACACAGCATCGTGCTATATCGCGTTCTATAATGGCATACGTTTATGAGCGGACAGCAAATAACTATATCTATCAGCCTACCACTGTCTCGCTGTCTGTTGTACATAGCTCCAAGCTGCATAATGTTACTATTATCCACGCTTTGTATGTGATTCACAATTAATATTATAGGTGAACCCTGAGTCAGGTATCATTCTCTTACTGTAAATTAAGTAATGGTAACACGTTCTCATATTTATAAAAATAAAATTGCAACATCTTATGTATACAGATACTTAAAATACGAGTGGACCCATAAATATGTGTAATAATCAATACTCTAAATTTATTTAGAACTAGCTTCTGCCCGCCGCTTCGCCCGCGTAAAAGGTTACTTTCCTAAAGTTTTTCATCCCCTATTTTTATTTTACCCCTTAAGGGTAATTTTTTACAACATGTTAATGTCATATTTATTTATATCTATTCAATAGCCTAAAAATAAGTTTCAAGGCTTTAAAAATGACGATACTTCCTTACAACTTTTCATCCCCCTTTACAACCCTTTTTGCAGCATTAAAAAGTAGCTTATGTCCTTTATCAGGCTCTAGACTATCTGTGTACCAAATTTCATTTAGATCGGTTCAGTAGTTTTGGCGTGAAAGAGCGACAGACAGATTTACTTTCGCATTTATAATATTAGTAAGGATTAATGGAAAATCAAATTGAATTCACTATCTTAGATACCCTAAATTCCAAGTAATACCGTGCCCGTAGTATAATCGTTGGTTGCCACCGTTTGCCACTATTTTATATTACCCGAATTCTAATGATAACCGTACCATACTGGAATATATAGGTAAAAAAACAAGTTTAACATAATGTAATGACTTCTAATGTTTACGCGAGTATTACACATTTGAAATAAAACTACTTTTACGGATTCTATCGCGTTTGTATTTGATTTATAATTTCCCGACGTTTCGAACACTTTACAGTGATCATGGTCACGGGAGGACTGAGGTGTCTTACGTCCAATATGTCATTGTTATTACAGAAATTTATTTATATCTACCCTATAAGATATTAAATTTTGACCCACATTTTTATACAAAATTAATACAATTCATTGCCAGTACAAAAAGAGAATGATTCTATATATAAAATTTTATGTTGTTTATGATTTTTTTTATTAAGGTATTTAATTTATGATAATTATTATTGTGGCAATTTTACAATTTTTACAAAACTAACAAAAACTATTCAGCTACTGCCGGATCTTTCTCAGAGTGGCCGCGTTCCGATCCGGTAGTAGCTGAATAGTTTTTGTTAGTTTTGTAAAAATTGTAAAATTGCCACAATAATAATTATCATAAATTAAATACCTTAATAATAAAAAAAATCATAAACAACATAAAATTTTATATATAGAATCATTCTCTTTTTGTACTGGCAATGAATTGTATTAATTTTGTATAAAAATGTGGGTCAAAATTTAATATCTTATAGGGTAGATATAAATAAATTTCTGTAATAACAATGACATATTGGACGTAAGACACCTCAGTCCTCCCGTGACCATGATCACTGTAAAGTGTTCGAAACGTCGGGAAATTATAAATCAAATACAAACGCGATAGAATCCGTAAAAGTAGTTTTATTTCAAATGTTTAACATAATGATCAATTATGACTAGCACTGGGTCTGCGAATATGATGCAGTGATTATGAAATCAAATCAGGCAAGACTCTAGTGCAGAGCTATTAGTTTGTGCAATACACAAATTGTTATTACAAGCCTGGGTGGATATTGTGTCCCCTGCAATAAAAGGATTATTTCTTTAGTGCGGAGTAGGTATAATAACGTGACTACATATTTATACTTATGTTAAAACGGGAACGCTTGAAGAAATAGGTAAAAATAAAAACTTAATATTATCTGGATGAATTAGCTCGGTAGTTTTGTTTTAGTAAATATTATTTGACTTAAATAAATATAGTAAATATTAAAAAAAATAAAAACCGGCAAAATGATAAAAAGAAAGAATAAAACATAAATTTATCAATAAAACCTAGTTTAACCTATTTATTGCCCCCAAAACCTCCTGCATTCTAAACTTTATGGTCAGAACCGCTTTCAAGATTCTGAATACATCGCGTTTGTATTTGATTTTTAATTTCCCGTCGTTTCAAACACTACAGCGTTCAAAGCCACTAAAGGACTATCCTCCCGTATAGAATCCGTAAAGATAGTTTTATTTCAAATGCTATATTTCAATCATCATATAAAAATATACAAAAATTTCTCGTTTAAAATTATTAGATAGATTTATAAAAAAGTAAGGCCACTTAAAAAATATATTAATAATAACTAAATAATTTTAATGAACAAATATTAGATTGCTGTTTAATTTGTTTTTGTTTTAAAATTTGGCATCCAGTTTCAAAGGGGGGGTTGGTAGTATACAAGTAGGCAAACTCACAAGACTTGTTGATACCAGTCTTGGTAATCAGAAAAGGACTTTATTTTGGCTGGAGACAGTGGGACAGACAGTCTGAAAACGGGATTGTGTTGTCAAGATACGAATGTATGGTCACGTTAGGAAAATATATTTAAAAAAATTCAACGTGTTCATCGAGGTTCGAACAGTCCTCTCGCCATGGAGAATGGGATCAAACAACCTTGTTGATCGATTGATTAATTATAAATTGTATTAATCTATAAAAATGATATTATAATTTAAATAAATAGTTTACATTTTTCTATACAACGATTCCGTTTGAAAGATTAAAACATATTTCATAAGTAGCTTAACAAATCATTCAGAAGTTCATTGATTATACGATAAGCCCCAAAGTTACATCGTAATTTATGTATTTACCTGTAACATACACGTGCAAATATTGACTAAAGGCTATAAACCAGTAGATTCCAAGGTGTACGTTTCATATCGAAACAATCATTTGACCAAAAATCTACCACTATAACATTTATGTTGCTATGTTTTTCGTTTCCGATGCAGTTGGTCGTTCGAATGGTTCGAATAATATAATATTAATGTTTCAATTTGCAAGCGATTGGCCGATCGTCAAATTCGAAAGATTTTGTTACTAAAAAATGACGCCATCGACGCCATCTTTGTTTGAATTTCATAGTGGGAATTCAGTTAGAAACTCCGGGCCAGAAGGATTTAAATGGTTTGATACGTACACAAGCATAATTTGGGACACCTTTGGTTATGATTTGTGGATAAAAATGACACTATAAAATGTCATTTAAATTATTTTCTTTAAATTCAAATCATTCATATTTTAAACTCGACTGGTTCAGGTTTTTGACATATCATTAACTATGCTCTTTTTTTTCATGCATATTATTAAAATCTATCATATACTTAATATTGTAATTACATCAAAGGCCAAGCGCGTTACACAATTTTATGCTCGACATAATTAGTCAGTACAATTTTGTCGCGTAGGTAATTCGTCTGTTTGTGATTCGAACTGTTTCTGATTAGTAATGGTGTTTCTGATTTGCCTTGTGGTGATGGAGTGTGAATATATTTCACCATTTTGCTCGTAAATGCTATGAAAGACGATTAAGAGATATAATATGCTAAAACATTTGTGAAAAAGAAGGAAAACTCTAAAGAAATAACTATACCATACCATCCCGTAACCAGAGATGTACAAAATACCCTGTACAAAGTATCTGAAATACAAAATTCAAGATACTTTTAAATTAAGTATTTGAGATACCAGATACAAATACTTTTGAAACTAATATCTGAAATACTAGATACAAGATAGGTATCTTCTAAATATATCTTAAGATGAAAATACTTTTGTAAGAAAACAAGATTTTATTCTAATGAATTTAAGTTCATTTTTGATAATTGTCATTAATATTATTTACAAATAAATCGTGTTAATCACTGAAATGAAAGATATAGTTTCAAAACCCTCTAAAGTGATTTTTGATACATTTTGTACCAAAAGAAAGATTTTTAAATTTTATTTGCTATTCGTCAATGCTTATTAATGTCTATAAATCCAATCTAAAAAATAATGTTAGTTAAATAACGCTAAAATAACTATAAATATTTTCAAAGTCCCCTAAAATGAAATTGACCAATAACAACACTGCATTTGAAACACGTGACTCGTAAACCTGTATGGCGATATTATTTGTTTTGAGTTGCTCGCGGATTTTAAGAATAACATTGAAAATTATGAAAGACCTAGCACAGTTTTATAAAAAATGTGACATCAATGAGATGTTGGACTAATAATTTTATAAATGGCTGCTAACATATTACTAAAAGTATTTTGTCAGAAAAAGTATTTATAAAATACTAAGATACCAAACAAAAAGTATCTAAATACAAGATACAAAATGAATTTTTAAAAAGTATCTCAGATACAAGATGGCAATACGTATTTTGTATCTTGTATCTGTATTTCAGATACTTGTATCTTAGATAAGTCACATCTCTGCCCGTAACACATAATATCCTGTCTCACCAACGGTATAAAATAGGTTATTTTCCCTCCAATAGGAGTAGTGAAGGAAACACGAGCAGCGGTAAAGCTATGTGAGCCGGGATGATGAATATTTCTCGATCTAGTTACACCATCATTCATCATTCTCCTGCTCTTATCCCAATTACTTGGGGTCGACGCAATATGTACTCTGTTTCCATCGTACATATTGCAAAGGCAATAATTTTATTACCGGCCTGAGGTCAACCCTCCTTGGTAATGTAATTGTTGACCAAACAGCATCAGGTGGAGTTGGCCCAGGTCGGTAAAGCTCTTAGTCGTCTTTTACGACATCCACGAGCAAAGTGAGGGTTGGTTGTATTCTTAGCCGCTACCACACAGCCCAATATTCTCGATTTACTTACATATATAAATGAAAGTAGAATTTTTGTAAATAATAGTTATAACCCAAACAAAATCCATTTCACAGTTAAAAGATTTAAAAGAATTTTTACAGCGTATAAAACAGTCGCTGTCAAATGAAAATGACGCAAACAGTCGCAAACATATTTCGACTGAAATCAAGCATTTGAGTAACTTACAAGTAATTTACAATATTATACAAACAAGTTATTATTAAATCATTCCTTCTTAAAATCTCGTCAGAACTTCTGAAATACGTAATCTATTACTTAAAAGCGACATAATCGTTTGCGAGAATAAAAAACAAGTTATTGAATTACGTGCTAGATCAGCGTAACAAAACCTAGTTAACTGAATCATATACCGAGTTAAATGTGTTTTAATGCTTATCATTACACTGGCTAAACGTGTCCGATAACAAGAGCGCTTATTTATTTATATATATATATAGTGGTAGCCAGCCATTATTTAGTACGTACAATTATTATTATATTTTTGTATCAGTAGTACTGTTAGCTTATCGTTTCACGCGATATGGACAACTAATTGCGATGAATGAAAGGCATTAAACCAAAAATGGGAAGCTTTCATAGAAGGGAAATAGAACATAAATGTAAAGAAAAACAAAAAGATTTTGTTAAGGATCATCATAATCATCATTATTATTCAGCTCTTATCCCAATTACTTGGTTGACGCATACCTTACTCCTCTCTTCCATCGTGCATATTACAAAAATTACTGACAATAGTTTTATGACGGATCTTACGTTAACTCTCCTTGGGAATGTAATTATTGACCAATCGGCATCACATGAAGATGGCCCAGGTCGATAAAAAGCTCTCTTCTTTCACGTTTTAAAGGTTAGTAGTACTCGTAGCCGCTACCACAAAGCAATTTTGTTGACGGTTTGTAAATAACACGATATTATCCATATCACGATGTACAAGCGAAAGAAGTCTCGAAACCTAATCGCACTGGTCTATCTTATAAGAATAAGAACTCTCACGCACTGATTGACCCCAAACCGATGAATGTCACGGTCTTATCAGTTTTAATAAAACGAACCAGCTTTGTATTATCTGTCTGTCGACTAAGAGAGTTGGAATCATTTAAACTAATACTCACAAAGTAGTGCTGCATTTCCACATAGAATAGAATTTATCTGTACTTTAATATCAATAAATATTTTTAATTCCATGAGTATTACAGGCAAACGCTTGACTATAAACCGATTGGTCCAGCCATTGGCTATTTTACATTGTCTTTGAACTAATAGGTTGGAAGGGCATCGCACTGGAGCTATTTCTTTCATGTACCATTATTTTTTTATATATAAAAAAAAATGAAAAGAAATAATAATAGACGAACCCGCTGAGTTCCTTGCCGGATCTTCTCAGTAGTAGTCAAGTTCCGATCCGGTGGTAGTTTATTAGATTAAATTAAAATGTTAATACTGACAATATGTAAGTGCCTTCGTAGGGCACTTTATACATAATAAATGAATTTGAAAAATTTGAATTGGAAATAGCAAGGAGATGGGAGCAACAAAAATCTCTCGGTTGTACTATTCATCCACCCTCATATTGCTCGTGGATATCTTAAAAGATAACTAAGAACTTTACATCGACGTGGATTAACTCTATCCAACAGAGTTTGTTCAACGATTACATTACCAAGGAGAGTTGACGCCAGTCAGGCGGCGGGTCATGAAAGTATTACCAACATTTTTGCAAACGTACGATGGAGGACAAAGGTCTCAAGAAATTGGGAGAAGAGCAAGGTGATGATAATGAAGATGATTTGGTGTTACGAGTTTCTCAGATGATCACAGTTGCCCAAACTTCCAGTCCTTAAATGGTTTTACGACTCCCACAAAAAAAATAAAAGGCAAGTAACACATTCTAGACCTACAAAAACAAACGATACATCCGAAAATGTTATCCTTACCAACGCAAACAGTACACACGAACAAAGCTCTGCGTGCGTTATCAGTACCGTTGTGGGGCGTTGCAATGTGTCAAACGTTATCAACAAATACATACACGATTAAACTCGTGCGCTTACTGTAAATTTATTTTAAAACTTTTAAAATCCATGAGCATATTATATTATTTTATTTTTTTTTAAATTTATCCTCCTGTTGGACACAAATAAGAGAGAAAGTTTCGGCTAAAAGTAAGAGCCACCTGTACGACGTTTCCGTAGAACACGGTCGACTTTGAAACTGGCCATCTATTGTTCCAAAGACAAAGCGGCAAGAAATATTGGAGAAGCACGACCATGACCCCAAGGCTTGTCTGTATCCATATCTTTGAACATCATGAAAGCATTCCATAATATCACAGTAGAAATTGCATTAGGGAACAACTCCGTTACCAAGTGAGTCTTCCTGAAACAATGGGGTTATTGGCAGATTGAGCTTTGAAGTAGCGCAATTTTCTCTAAGTTCAGAAAGTACCAGAGATTGGCAGTAGTTTGTTACGAGAAATGCTTCTGTAAATACTTGTATATAAATACAAAGAAGGAATCAACTCCATGATGTCAATACTGTGATTGCAAACGAGGACACGGTTCAACACTCACGAAGTCTCTGTGGTCTGGACATAACAGAGTCGTGAACTCGTGCCAACACTCGGTACATTTACCCACGAGTTCAACGATTAAAAGTACAATGTATTAGTGATGTTATGGGCCTTCATAACCGAAACCAATATAACAATTAATTTAGAACATAATCGGTGTCTTTATGGGACAAGTTACGACAGATTTTCTATCAATCAGCCGAGCAGAGTCGAAACGTAAGTCTCTCCAAAGAAAAAATACTATGATAATCACCAAATTCAGCATTTTTCTTTTACAATTCCTTAAAAATCCAATATTCATAATCGATTTGGTTAATCCGAAATAATTTCATATCTGAAGCGAGTTTTAAAAATCGTGTGCTGGTTCAACAGGGGGATAGGTATTTGCCCGAATATCTTATAAAATGAACTATGATCAAGCCGCCTGCAAAGCGAAGCGCTTATGAAACATTACGAAATATATATGGCTATTTGATCAACGAATAAGCATACCTATATTATAAATAATTAATTTAACATTTTCCTATAAATTTTTATATTTTATTTAATTATGAGTTTATCAAATTAGTTTGCATATATTATATTTAGTTCATTCGCAATGTAAGCTTAATATGAAAAACTAACGCAGTTCCGTTCAGAAATAACATTCCAAATTGTCAAGGACACGATTGAAAACAGTTTAATTTGTCTCATGCCAAGATCCATTGCAGTTCTTTATTATTTTAATGACTAGAATACAAATATCAAAATAAGTATGTTTTCATGTAGGTACCATGTAATTCAAGAAAAATGTGAAATACAATTTAAAAAAATATATATAGTCCAAATACAAGAAGTTGTTATCTTTTGAGGTTATCGGACTAACCATTATCTACCTCCTTCTCTATAAAATCATTACTCCGCTCTTATCCCAATTACTTGGGGTCGACGCAATGTATATCTCCTTCCATTGTACATATTGCAAAAGTTTTACGACGGGCCGCATGCATGAAGCCAACGTTCTTTGAAAATGTAATTGTTGATCAGACAATATTAGGTGAAGTAGATCTAGATCGATATAAAGCTCTTAGTCGTTCTCTACGACATCCACGAGCAATGTAAAGATTGGTAGTAATGGTTAGTCATAAAACCTAAATTGTTTGATTACATTATTCTACTATATTTATTTAATTGAAATTATGCTAACAAATGAAATAAATTGTATACGAATACAGCAAAATTAAACATAACAGTTCTTACGTCGATGGCATGATAATAAGGTCAACAAAGTACAATGAACTTTTGCTATTTATTTTACAAAATGTTAATATATAACTTGTACAAATATTATTATTAGTTTATTTATTTAAGAAGTAATATTGCCATTGTGTAATTCAACCCATCATAAACAAAGTAATAATAGTCGAGAATAAAAATAATTATCAACCGTTTGGTGAGGTTTTGAGAATACTATATAGTTACAATCTTTAACTGCCTAAAAACCGTCTAAGGAATAACATACACATTGTTTAATAGTACTCTTCTGATAAGGCTATAAAAGCATAAATGTAATGAGCAAAACACCCGTCAAACGTGGCTATTGCGATATCCTTCTAGTGGGAAAGCGAATAGTTACGAGTATTATCAATAAGCTGATGGAAATCGTGTCTTTATATGTTGACTAAATCTTATCTTTCCTACAGAGAAATTATCCTATGAACTTGTAAAAAGCCTTACATTAAATCATCAACATTTCAGCTCATATATGTCCCACTGCTGTGCTCGAGTCTCCTCCACACTAGGAGGAAAATTGACTTACTACACGACGCTGATCAGACGTGTTGGTATAGGTCCTCCACACTAAGAGGAAAATTGACTCACTACGCCACGCTAGCCAAACGTGTTGGTATAGGGTATTATTTCGAGTTTTCCTTCTCTTGCATAGATGTTATATGCATATTTTATCCCTTAGTCTCGTCTCTTACGATCACCCACGGGTAAGATAGGAGCCGATGAATTATATATTCTTACTCCGTCACCACATGGAAATACATACAAATCACACGCTTATAGTTTTAAAATATTACGATGCCCTGTCTTAGACAATCAGATACAAAGACTATTCATAAATAATTTCTTTAAATTATAAAACCCGATTACGAAGCGATAAATGATGTCACAAGCGGGATTCGAACCCGCGCCTATTGGGATTCCGGCCCAATCGTGCTGCCACTACACCACCGCGAACTATTGTTCGAAATCGGGTTCGAATCCAGCTTGTGACATCATTTTTCGCTTCGTAATCGTGTTTTATAAATAATTGAGCATATTAAATGCTAAATTTGAGTAATTTAATATCTTTAAGTCATTGGCCGTCAGTAGGTTGAATCGTCGCGTTTAAGTATCATGGTTTTTTTTTCGGCGAGAATCACTAAGCTTTAGCACTTCCTTTGCATTATATTACATAAAATGTCATCAAAATTATTTAATGTAACACGTTATATTAAAATATTGAAATATGACACAAGACCGTCATATAACGATTTTGTGTTTGCAACAAAACTCCGTGAATAATTAAGATCTTACTTAAGAACAGATAAATTATAGTACATTAGCCAAAAAATACCTACAGCATCATGACCATTGGGGTTATCAGTTGTCAACAGTGGCGATTATTGTTTCATCATGACGATATCATTAGTACCGATCAGTAACTATCAAGATGATTTTTCCTCGTATAACGCGCTTGTATGACCCCCATATAACGCGTTAAATTTCTCGTTAAAGGGGATTTAAATTGAATATTAAGAAAACCTGTGTTATGAACGAAATATGGAAATATAACGTGTGAAATCTCGGCGTTATATGGGGGAATACCAGTGTTATACGAGGGACTGTAATCACGTAATAAGAGTACCGTATTATAAGGGGAATTACTGAATATAAATTATACCTACATAATATCAAACAAAAAAGTATATAGACTATTGAAAATCCGTTTCATTATCTCACATTGCAAATATTATCAAACTAATTACGATAAATATCGCTTTGTAGGATAAAATTATAAAAAACAATAGTTATTTAATGCGTGTCAAACTCAAATAATTGAAATTATTGTTCTTTGTCACGCTGCACGCTGACAAGGCGAGTGACTGTCAATCGTAGATTATAGATTCACAGCCACATGCGCTTGACACAATACGTCAGCATGACAAAGACCAATCAGTTCGTCTACTCCATGGAAGTAATAAGTACTCTGTACAACAGGAATGAGCTGTTGTCGCAAAATTGAAGCCGAGCGAGAGCTCAGAACTGTACCTTTTATCCCTCTCTGGAGATGATGAAAGATGAAGAAGATGCACAGATAGAGCTCATTCCTGTTGTACAGAGTACTTATTACTTCCATGTTCTACTCAAGCTTATCGCGTCATAGTAGTGTTTTTTTTTTTTTGACGCTGTGGAAACGCGTTTACGCGCTAACCCGACTGTTCAGTTGTTGTGTTCCATTATTAAAATATATATTATTTTCTGCAATAGTATTCATTCAATAATATATGTATTATAGATTCTAGACCACCGGACATCTAAGTGCTTGTTTTTTTCTTTTCAGTTTTTTTATTGCGTACGTAATTTGGTTCACTTTTTCCGCAGTTGGATTTTTGATTTTTTTAATTATTTTTTATTTCATACTTTTTAGTTATGAATACCTAGGTGGCTATAGTTATTTTATTTATTAATAAGTAGGTATCTAACTATATATAGTTTTTCGACTGAAGTCGAGTACTAAATCGTTAGAAGTTGAAGATGGGCGACCGCGTCAGACATTTAGATACTTTAGGTAGTCCAATATACCTACTAGATACTTTAGTATATGTCCATCCACATTCACACACACAGTCATACGATTTTTTCGTCTTTTCATCGTAAATTTCTACTATCTAAAAACCTGTATGTGAAAAAGGTTGTTACGAAACTTTAAATCAATATAGATCCTCAATGGTTAGTCGAATCGAAAAATGTTGAGGGAAAACTAAAAATGATTTTTAAATACCTATTCAACGATACCCCACTTGACATAGTTTGTTACTTTAATTTTTTTCATTTTCACAATATGGCGTCCAGTAGTCGCCATTTTGAATTTGCACTAACGTCATGTCTTTAGTGACACTCGCCGAACTAAAAGGAATGGATTGACGTGTGAATCATAAAAATCGACCCAACCGTTTGGTCTATATAGTGCTTCAAAGTAACATACATACATAGACTGATAAACACAATACCACTCCTTTGCGTTGCGCAGTCGGGTAAAGAAGCTCTTTAAAAACTAAACTTTTGTAAATTGTAATTTTTGGCTCTTCCGACTCAAAAGGTGGCCGACCCTGACCTAGGCCAACATGGCTTGACATGTACCTGATGCCGATTGGTCAATAATTACAGGCAGTCCTCGACTTACGTCGTTTCGATTTACGTCGATTCAAGTTACGTCGAACAATGTTTTGACACTATTCCTCAAGCATACGTCACTTGTTTCGATTTCCGGCATAGGAGAATTCACTTGTCGCGAGGTCA
The DNA here is from genome assembly GCA_905163515.2 of Lymantria monacha. NCBI lineage: Eukaryota > Metazoa > Arthropoda > Insecta > Lepidoptera > Erebidae > Lymantria > Lymantria monacha. The sequence goes on along the minus strand of LR991084.1, from coordinate 35,606,611 downwards.
AAGTCGAAAGGTCGAGTTTGGAAAAAGTTGTGCCCACATTTTTTTATGCCATCTGAAAGTTCTTCCAAAGATCAACCAAATATCGATGAGATCACAACTGACATTGTTCATTTGGCTAACCGTTTGCCTGACATTGCAGTTACTGCTGATGATATTGATGATCTGATATGCTCACATTCGCAAGAACTGACTGATGAAGATCTTATTGAATTGGAGGCACAAGTACAAAAGGAAGCCATCGAGTCACAAGAAATAGCTTCCTCAATTAATAATTCTAAAAAAGAACTGACACTAAGAAAACTTTTTGTAGCCTTTGCAAATTTGGAGAATGCCATGAAAATTTTTGAAGAAAATGATCCTAATTTTGAGAGAAGTTTTAATGTTAATAACAAAATTTGTGCAGCCTATCAGTGTTACCAAGACTTGTATGATAGCAAGAAGAAAGAAGCAAAGCAATCTAGAATTGATAGTTTCTTTAAGCCAAAAGTTTAATTTATTATTTCTCATTTTGATTAGATATTAAAGTTTTATTATTATTAAAATTAATAACACACAAATACCAAAAATAACTAGCAATTTCATTAGTACATATATAATTATTTTAAGAACTTACTTTTGATAATAAAGTATGTACCTATATCCTTTGTAATAAATGCAGTTTTTCTTTTTAATTTTGAGTCCGTGTGGATCCTAACCCTTGAATTTTACATGTAAACATATGAAAAAATATGTCTCAACTTACGTCGTTTCGATTTACGTCGCGTATTTCGAGAACGTAACATGCCGTAAGTACGAGGACTACCTGCACATTCCCAAAGAGGGTTGGCGGCTGGTCATAAAACTATTTGCAATATGTACGATGGAAGTAGAGGACCTACATAATAAAATAAGAGTATTATGATGATTTTTAATAAGTCATGCATGTATTACGTATCGTACTCTATCTATTATGTTCCTCCATTAGCCCCCAGACGTCCACTGTTGGACATACGCCACGATAATGTCACTCAGAACGGTTCTGAGCCACTGGGATCCAATGTATCCCTGCGACTTTTGAGATGTAGCTACCTACGCGCACGCACCTAGTAGGAAGTGGCCTTAACCTGCATCATCCAATACGTGGTAGCCAATAGAGAACCTTTCGTCCGCAATGGTTGTCAGTTTGACGAGCGATATGGCTTGCATTGTCAGTTAGTCAGTTACACACATTCCTCTACGGATTTTCGTATTCCGAATATTAGCACGTAAAGAAATATCCGAGAATAGAAGATAGAGAGGTAGCGCTCTGAGCGACTTTACTTCTATTTAGGGTTCCGTACCAAAAGTGTATAACGGGACCCTATTACTAAGACTCCGCTGTCCGTCTGTCTGTCACCAGGCATTTCATGAACTGTAATTACAGTTAAAATTTTCATAGATAATGTATTTCTGTTGTCAACATAACATAAAAACAAATACTAAAAATTTATATTTAAGGGGGTTCCCATACGTGATCGTGATTTTTTGCCGTTTTTATAGATAATGGTACAGAACCCTCCGTGCACGAGTCCTACTCGCACTTAGCCGCCTTTTTTATGATGACTATTAAGAATGCATGACGGAGCAGAGACGAAGGAGTGTTCCTTGTCCGCGGATGCCGTTCGAGACAGCTAAGCGAAGTAAGGAGATAAAACAAATACTTGAATTAAAACCTGTATTACTAAATATAATTATATTGAAACTTGTCTAACTAGTCTGAATTTGTAGGCCAAGTTATAAATATATGTAAAGAGCACTCATTCACCTAACTGCGGATAGATATAAGCTTAAAATGTAACTAAAATATCCCTATAATCTTTCCTTAGAGGTGGAAACTTCTGCTCTGCCCACTCGCACGGAGTGGAAAGGTACATTGTGGGGCGGTTATATGGGTTCGCGCGCCGCTTCATCTGTCGCCCCGGACAGATTTAGCGGGGGGTAAAAAAAGAGGGAGTGAAAACTTCACAATGCATCAACCATATATTAATTTAATTCAAAATATTATACCTATTTATATATGACTTTAATATTAATTTTCAACACCTACATTTTAGGTGATACCTAAGACACGTGACAAATAATGTTAATGATTGACTAAGTGTAGCATTGATGTTTAAAACCGCAGATGTTACCTACACATTAGGTTTTGTCAGTGAACACCCCCATAAGGAAGGATAGGAATCTTCCTATTTATAGATTCGTTACATAAAATTATTTCTTTCCTTTGAAATAGGTAATCATAATTCCTAATTTTCCTTAGTACAAAAATATCAAATTGAGTAAATAAATAAATTGGCCATTTTCCCTTTTGATCGAAATTGGTAAACAGGATAAACTTTTTTATCTACAGTCACCAATGAGAAATATTTTCCGCATAGTAACAGAGTGAGAATACAATTCAATATCTTATTGTTTTGTCCGTGATTATACATTTAATATTTAACTTTATGCAATTTTATTTTATTATGTTTTTTTTACGTTTTATTCCTTTTACACTCGTGACATTTTATTATAATCTTATTCATATTTCTAATTGACATGTAACAGTCTGCTTTGTTAATGAACAAAAATCTTAACATTTTTAATTTTATTTTAAATAGTTTTTTTTTAAATTTGTACCTGTAGTATGTTAAGTTTTTATATGGACATATGTAAGTCTGAAATAAATGGAATTATTATTATTAACGTCAAGACATATACAGATATCAAGTAATGCAAGTGAAAGGAAACTCGACATAAAAACATATTCGAGTAAGATAGGTCAAGTAGTATAGGTCAATTTCTTGCCCACAGCAGGAGGATATTCGAGCCCGATAGCGGAACTTGAGGGGAATTGAGAGGATGACTGATGTATATAAAAGTTTATGGTAATTATGAACAGATTTCTGTCAAAACAGTTGTCTAACACAGCTTAATATTAAAACATAGGTAATAATAATTCCTATTATTAATATCATAAATTGCTAAAGTAAATCTGTCTTGGCTGCTTTCACGCCTAAATTATTAAACTAATTTTCATTTAATTTGACACAGGGATAGAAGACTAGAGCTTGGAAAAGGACATAGACTAGTTTATAAAAACAAGAGTGGTTAAAATGTGAATGTGTGTGTGAATGATAATGTATGAAAATTTCTTTTTATCAAAGATAAAACAATAAAATTTTGTATTTGGGTGTTTGATAAGTAAATAGATAAACAGTCGTTTCCGCATTGAGGGGAATGGGGATAAAATAGGAGATGAAAGTCTGCATGAAAACCAAACAAATCTGTTTGTTTACTATAAGTATATTCAGTTTAAAAGAGGGTGGTTTCCCTGAAAAATGTAATAACAATACAAAGCTCAACAACAGATGTTTAAAATGTCAGGTGTTAGTTAATTTAGTGAGAAATTTTTATTCCTATGGACAACTGTATATGGCTAGCTCACAAGTATCAAACCTGTTAGTCTTCAATGTGAAAATAATATAAAGAAAAACGTAATTTATTAAAATATATTAAAATAAACTATTTACTATAAATCACAACAGTTTTTTATATGTAAAACATTTGCACAAATAAAAGGAAACTGAAAACTCAAGCATTAAAAATGCTGACCAAAGCGAAGTCCCCAGGGACAAAGATGTGAACAAAAGGTAATTCTTCATAAATAGTTGTTTTGAAATAAATATTCACTCTTTAGGGCCTAAAAAAGCATTAATTAATATTTAGTTAAAAATGATTAACCTCTCTCAATAAACTAACACAAAAAGATTTCTTAAATTGCCCTTTACTGAATAAATTGATAGGTAAGAACGGTCAAAATGGCATATGAAATTAGAAAAATCTATTAAATGGTATCATTATTTAAATAAATTTATGTCCAAAGACATACAATTTCATCACTATACTAGTTTTAACCAGCATTCTATGTGAATTATTCACATAGAATGCTGGTTAAAACAGATTTTACAGGTAGCTTTCCAACTCGAAATAAATGCCTTGCTTGCATGACAAACCCCAGGTCACACACTGCTTTAAATTATTCTAAACAAACTCTCCCATTATAATAATAGTGATAATCATCACAACATCAATATCCCCTTCAAAAGACCCATGTTCAACAGCTCCTGGTGGATGATATCGAATCATCACCCTACTACCCAACTCAATATAAATAAGACTAACCTAATAAAAATTCTTTTTCTAGAGGCAGGTAAAAAATTGCAGAATCTATTCCATATGTAGTAAGTTTTCTGATCCATCACCTACTTGAGGTTCCCCTTCCCCCCAATCTTCTTGGGATTGTTAATATTAGCAACTATCACTACATTCTTTTATATTTTAATATTAAATGACACGTTTCTCTCGTACAAGACGTTTTTCCGATTGCAGTTACAAATATCCAACTTGTCCATAGCAGCACCCCATGCAGAGATCTTATGGACCTCTAACAGTAACCATTCACCATTTAGATGGGTTTGTTTGCCACTAAACGCAATTAAAAATAGAGAACAATAAAATCCACTTACCATTAGCCACCAATTTGGTATATGTGACATTAAGTTGAGCTGCAAATTGCACAACTATACATGTGACATTTGTCTGGTTGGTGTATGTCCAAAGACCTTGACTCGGAGGTGGGATGGGTCCTGGTGCTGGTGTTGGCATTGGTGTTGGTTCGGGTGTTGGAGGTGTTGTAGGAGTCGGAGTGGTAGTGGAAGTTGTAGTACTCGTTGTAGTACTGGGCGTAGTACTTGTTGTAGTACTAGGAGTGGTGGTGGTGGTGGTAGTAGAACTTGTAGTCGTAGTTTTTTCAGTGGTGGTTGTTTCAGGCGCTAGTGTTGTAGTTTCCGGTTTAACTGTTGTAGGTATTGGTATTGTAATAACTGCTGGTGTTGTATCAGCATGACCTGTGGGAGAAGTTCTCCATTAGTATATTATTTCTTGTACTGAAACATGACAGCGGAAGAATACAATTCACCAAGGCGTCCTTTGACTAAAATAGTAAATAAGTAACAAAATATGTAAGAGAAAAATAAAATTCTATTTCTTATCATTGTCGAGTTTTTTTTTTCTTGATTATGGTGGCAAACAAGCAAGCAGCACACCTGATGGTAAGTATCACTGCTGCCTGCGGACTTTTGCCATAGCAAGGGTAAAGCTAGGGCGCTGCCTGCCAATATAATTCACCCAGTTGGGCTTCCAGCTCTCTCACTCACTGTACGAAGCGTAATAGCATATTGCCATTACTCAGATGCCAATCTTCTGCGAAAGTGTGGCACTACCCCGGATGGACCGGCCCGCGGCTGTGGACAAAGAACTGTCAACAGCATGGTCCTGCCACTAATTATGTAGGTCCATTTCCAATAACAGCCGATACAAAGAATTGGGTTATTTCATAGCATGACATCCACACATCTATCAATCCCACCCATCAGCCTATCTACAGCTCTATTGGAGATTAGCCTTGGAATTAATATTTATTGATAAAAGAATATTTATTGGTGTAATTTTGTTATGTAAAACTAAAAGTCTGCCAAGCCTTTCATTAAAAGCCCTCACACTTTTATAATGCTTCACAAGTATTTGCAGACTGAATGAACCAACAATTTATTATAGAAATTCACTGCTGGACATATACCTTCCCATAAGAATACCATTTGAATACGAGTTTTAAAACCTCATACTGAGATGGACTGCCACCTAGGAGATGACTGTCTGGACAAATGCCGTAACAGTCTATACCTCATGACGAGTACCGTCATTTTGATACCCCTACGGGGTACTTCTTTACGCAATCCACAGATAATTATTTGTAATCTGGGTGTACTGGGTTTACTTATCATATTAATATGTGCCCCAGTGCCATTCTTATTCACATTTTAAAAAATGTTTTGCTAATATTTAATCAACCTCTAAAAAACAAACTGTATATCAAGAAACCATTGTAAATGAATGTGAAAACGTTTACTACCTACACAGATTGATTATTAACAATTATTTTATTTAAAAACGATAAAACAACTTTAAGATCGTAGTTATTTACATATTGCAAACAATTTTGAATATCAAGGGGAAGAACCTGTCCAATTTTATTAAAGTTGAAAAAAATATATCGGTTAAAAATATTAATTTGATTAGGCCATTTTACCTAAACAATGTAGTAGGTAGGTATAATAATTATAAAGTGGATCTTTGAGGTGTTATAAATATAGATATAATAATTACAGTAAGTATATTGTGTCAAATAAGGAAAATTAATAATCATTTTAGTTATAATAGTTTAAGACGTTATTTAATCATTTTCTACGATGTAGTAGGTATATTTTTCTAGAATATTATGGAATGACCGTAGCGCAAAATAGTCTTTTTTGTCTCTAATTGCGCACATATTAACCAATCACGGCAACAAAGCATTCGAACGGTGCACTCGAACCGACATAACGATAAAAAGCAACAAAGAACCGATTGCAACACTAATAGTTTGGTGAAATTCTTACCAAGATATGAACAACTGCATATTACTGCTACTAACAAACAAAACCTGAGTCGAGACATCTTAACTATATATTACTAAGCAAAAACTAGTTAAATAAACAACAGCTTTTCCACAATTAAAAATGCGACACAAACTATAATACGACGAAGCAATATTCCGGTTGAAAGAGGAGAAACATCGAACGGATACGGAATAAACGAAATGTCAGTATTGTCAGTTACAGACAGCTGAGTGGGGTTGTCGGGTTATTGATTTCACTAATTACCATTACATAACATTTTCCAATAATCCACGATAGTAAATATTGTATCTGTAATAGTATAATTTTAATATATAAAATATAAATTAATAATTGATTTTAGTTACTTTTTAGTTTGGACTTATAAAATATTTTATTTTTACTTTTTATAGTAATATTTTTGTTTAATAGAGAATTTAATTTTAAATTGATGCCACCAAATCATAAACGGGAAATTATTAAAAAAAATGCCAGGTACTGAAATAGGATATAGATACGCCATAATCTTTTAACGTTTAATTATGCTAAGGTGGTCTTCTATTTATTTACTTTACGAAAATGTTGTCAGACATAAAATGTTATTTTTTCGGTATCAACAATAAAAGATTGTGTAGCTAAATTCCAACATCAGCGACCTTAAGTCAAAAATGATTTTATACGCAATGAGTTCAAGTATCATATATGGTGCTCTGTAATAAAGCTAAATAACAATAAAAACATAGTAACATTTTAACATGGATATATGGCGGTATATTATAAATTCTAAGATGGATAAGCGTGTAGAAGTAACGAGTAATAAATGCTAATATATTATGATGATATGATCCAAATATGTGCCAAAGAAATTGATTTTCGTTACACCAATCTTAACGATTTTTCTACCTATGTATTTTCAAGACCCTCATCGGTAAATAAATGGTGACAAAGTGTAAGTCAGTCAGTTAGCTGTCGGGATGATATATTATGATGCCGTAATTAATTCAAAACTGTATAAATGTATTTAAATAAAATATTCAAGGCTTTGGTAATTGGTTGTTAGTATTGGCATTGCAATGCTAGAATAATGCAAAAGACATTATGCTCTATTGAAAATGAGTAATGGGTTGGACGGACAAAATAATTATCAATAAAGGAATAAAACAAACTTGCTCTATAAATATCATTATATTTTGACCACTTTACAAATTAACTTTATAAATGATAACCTATGAGTTTTTCAATAGATCTTTTTGCTGTAGGGTCTCTTCATATTCTGTTTAGCCATGAAATTTTCAGCAATTATCCACACATCCTCACAAACATTCGAACATTTATAATAAACGCGAATGTGTTTATAATAAATCTTCAAATCATTTACTCTTCTAAATAATGAAAAAAATACTAATTCAAAAATATTCATACATTGGTAATATTATTCAAAGTTGTCAGTGTGGCAGTATTGAATTTCCACGATGGCAACTTAAACTAAAATACAAATCATGTTAAGTATACAGAGTACTATACCCTTGATTTATTTATTGAGTACCAGCTAGGGATGATCGATATTAGAAAAACATCGATGTTGACATCGATGTCATAATCGAAAGCCCAACATCGATGTTCGATATTTATCGAAAACCGAACATCGATGTTTTTTGCATTAATAATTGACAAAGAAATAAAATACAGTGAAATCGTTCGAAATTTATTAAGAAACAGAAAGAATTATTATATATTCCAATATTTTTTATCAACTGACTGAAGGAAAAGTAATTTTGATAAAGAAGAACCTTTTAATCTATTTCTTTGTTGATAAAGAGTAGAGCCAGCTTTTGAAAACAGTCTTTCGGATGGCGTTGATGTCGCGATAGTACTCAAATATTTCACTGCTAGTTTTTTTAATTTCGGGTAAGTGGAACCGATGACATTATTCCAAATTTGGATAGGATCTTGTTTAAGATCAGACACTGGATTTTTCAAAAAATAGCTCAGCTCGGAAGGCATTTCGTGATCACTATGCGAATGCTTGGCGTTTTTGTTATTTACAAGTTTGTAATGTTCGCTCCACAAAATAAACTCCTCCGTTAGATCTGGCGAACGATTAATAACTTCTTCAATTACTTCTGTTTCCGTCGCAGTAGTGAGTAATTCTTTGACATATTTGATTGCTTTAGAACATGCTATGGGATCTTGAAAATGAATATTTTTGAATCTTGGGTCTAGCAATGTAGATACAGCAAGTATTTGAACATGTTCCGAGGGTAACAGTCATTATATTCTGCTTAAGATCCTGACCCATAGAACTGTTTGTTTTAATGTTGTTAATTTTCAGGTTTAGCATTCGTGTTATAAGAATGACTTTGCTGCTGGTAACATAGTCTTCTCCACATCTTTCTTTAGTAGCAACTTCTATAGGGCGTAAAACTTCAAAAATTTCAGTCAACTCTTCAATACTTTTTGCAGTTATCATTGGAGGAGCACTTGTATGACAATTAACGATTTGAATAATCGTTGGTCGAAGATCTAAAAATCTTTCCACCATATTAAAGGTTGAATTCCAGCGAGTGCTGACATCTTGTATTAATTTTAGACCAGAATGCTTTCTTAATTCATCACTCGCCACAACACTATGCTTGATCCAGGTGACAATCCTTTTGACAGATTCAATCAATACTGGCAATTGCTTTGTTTTTGCAATTGATTTTTGAGCTACCAAATTAAGTAGGTGAGCAAAACAAATAATATGGCATTTTTTTCCCGAGGCCGTAAGTTAACATCGATGATCGATTCCGTTAACATCGATGTTACGATATTTTTCATATAGCAACATCGATGTTAAAACATCGATGTTTTTGTTTGCAACATCGATGATCATCGAACATCGATGATCATCGAGCATCCCTAGTATCAGCTAGCCTTGCTTTGATGCGCCATCTATTAAACAATGACAAAAACTTTTGCTTTGCCAAACAAAAATTATAAAAGATACTGTGATGTATATAATATATCGTGAATGCGACTTATTATTTTTGTCTCATTGAAAAATAGATTGTGATTCTATACTTTTTTTAAGTCATGAAACGATCAGGAGATTTTTTATTTACCGTAGGTGTGGTTCTTCGATTTTTAAGAGATATATTTTTGGAATAAATTCAAATTAAATAAATATTATTAACCCTGACATTGCTTAAGCGTATTTAGTTTGCTCGTGCTTGCTTTAATTTTATATAGTGACATAATAGTCAACTATCGCAAGAGGGATTGACGATACGTATTTTAATATTTTATTATAATCTTATAGTTTGGTCTTGTACCGTCAGTTTTCTTCGTCTTATAGAATGATATACAGAATCCTGAATTGGGCACAGAGTAGGTGTTTAGTAATGATATATATACAAATTCACACATTAACTATAATAATGCCCACCATTTCTTTCCCGTGGGGATTAGCTATATATATAAAAGAAAGTTGTGTTAGTTACAACACTTATAACTCGAGAACGGCTACACCAATTTTAATGGTTTTTATGTTTTTGAGTTTGTTGTCGTCGGGAATAGGATATAGGATATTAAAATATGACATTAATAAAAAAAAAAGAAAATTATAAAAACATAAATTCTAAACGTCCATTTGTTTTTTTTTTGGCGGGAATCTAAAACGTCATGTGGTGCTCTTGTAATATATTCGATATCTTAGTGTTTTAACGTGTTATATTAGATAATTTTGATGGCATTTTATGTAATGTAATGTGACGGAACTGCTGAGACGTAGTGAATATCATATAAAAGTGCTTTACAACGTTTTCGTTTTTCATCAAAATTCTCACAAGATACCATCAACAGTGTGGCCATAGCACTGTTGATGGCGACAATTTGACTTACTGACGGACATGACTAATCTGAAGACTAAAAACTTGAAGATAATTATAACTCGACACTGGCAACAATGGCTCATTTAAGTAGCTGATTGCCAATACATAAAAATAAGAAGAAGAAGAAACGTCTATTTGTTGATGATGTAACCAATGGCAACTGACAGCACACGTCATACGTGGTCTAATGGTTTGTTTGGAAAATACCGTGAAAAGTTAAAATTATAATTTGGCAAATCCAATAGTGCACGCCTCATAATTTTTATATTATTTAGCATTTACTATTAGTCAATGCTATAATATGCACGATAAATAAAGCGCCTTAATTATTTCATTGAGAAAGATCTGGTAGTAATATTAAATAAAATTGCAGTTTAAAAAAAAAAACAAAAAATTATGCGTGCGTATAAAGTACGTACACATATCAGAAGTGACACTTTGGCTAACTACTCTCTCTCTCTATCTCTCTCTCTCTCGCTCTCTCCCCCCTCTCTCGCTCACTCTCTCCCTTTCTCTCACCCTCTCTCTCTCTCACTCTCTCTCTCACTCTCTCTCTCTCCCTCTCTCTCACTCTCTCTCTCTCTCTACCTTCGTGCGCTTATAATCTCAGCTTATATGTCCCACTATTGGGCTCGCGCCTAAACCATAATGGGCGGGAAATTGATCTACTATACTACGCTGGTCAGATATGTTGGTATAGGGTTTTGTTTCAAGTTTTCCTTCTCTTACAAAGATGTTATATGCGTTTTATATCCCTTACCTTAGTCGTCTCCTCCGATCACCCACGATTAAGATAGGGGGAGGCGAATTGTATTTTTACTCCGTCACCACACGGATAGCCTTCCCATGCGCTTTACACTTCAAAATAAATATGGCGCGTAACAGAACAACGTTACAATATAGAACTTCTCCCATACGTCGATAAAAAACTTTGACTTCAAAAAGTTAGAGAAACAAAAAAATGCAATATTTTTAAGATACTGAAGTTAACAGACATGTGACAATTTTTCATTATATTATTTATCATTTACTATTCCTCAATGCCATAAATGAAAAAGAAAAATAATTTGTGCCATTCTCGACGCATTACTAAACATAGCTGTTCGTTTACAATAGGCTGTATGGGATCTATTTCCTTTGCCTGTCCAAATGAACGAACAAAAAAATGTAAACGAACCCAATTTTCATATAGTATACATACACTAATGACTGAGCAGTTTAGGTTTTTTTTATTAATTGAAATTAAACGACAGAGAATTACCAAACCATTTTCGAAATGAAACCGCGCGTTGCGATTATGAAGCTTTTAAAAAAAGAAATATTTTGATACATTAACTTTTGCGGTTGTATTCTTGCCAGATACGGAATATTTTATCCGATGTCTTCGAATATTTTTTTTAATCAACTATTTTCTTCGTTTAAACAAATTAATTGCTTTTTAAAAATATCAAATACGTTTAAACGAATGTTTTTTCTTGACATATGTATAATAATATTATCCTATAAGTGCAATGTGAGAAAAATACAATCATTTTTAGGTTTGAAAAGTGCTTGACTTTCATATATCGAGAGTAGAGCAAGACCTCAACGCTTCGCTTATGAGGCTTGCAAAATTTGACCGGTCAGAGTTCGTTTTGTGCGAGTGCTACGAATTTTTACAAATATTGTTATAATAAAACATATTATGTCTATATTGTCATCAACAATACCGCGACCAATAAAATCATTTGTTTCCAACAAAACCGTAACGCAGTTAGAATTCGAAACATAACGAACCTAACCACGGCAGAAGAACAATTTATTGCACGGGAAGACCGACGCGAGACGAGACGAAGTCGCGTTAATATAGCCCAACTCCGTGCTTCTTAATCACAAGAGTAAAGCGAGGCAGGCCGTGCTGTTGACAATGCGAAATCGTCGAGCAAATCTCAGAGATCAACAATTAGTTTATTTTCAACGCATATGAAGGAAAATGTCGTATAACAAAAGGTAATTCTTCGTCTTGCTGGCATGCTGAGTCGTAATTAAAATTCTTGATTATTTGAATTTATATATTATTCATATTTATTCTTGATTCTCTTACTCTTATCCCTATTACTTGGGGTCGATACAATATGTACTCTTCTTTCATAGTACATATTGTAAAAGTTATTGGCAATAGTTTTATGACCGGCCGCCTACCAGACGTCAACCCTCCTTGGGAATGTAATTGTTGACCAAAGGGCATCAGATGGAGTTGGCCGAGGTCGTTATAAAGCTCTTAGTCGTGTTATACGACATCCACGACCAAAGTAAGGGTTGGTAGTATTTGTAGCCGCTACCACACAGCTAAAAATAACTTAATAATTTTAAATTAATCGAAATCTGCTTATCTCATTCATTAATTGTTAGGCGGAACGAAGTGTGCCGGGTCCGCTAGTTTAAGATAAATAAAGGATAAAGTAGGTACAAGAGAAAGCTTGAAATAAAAAGGTGTATCATCTATCTCAAGATCTTTCAACATTTCGCTGTCCACTGTTGGACATAGCCTCCAAATAGTGTTGGTATAGATATTTATGTTAAAAATTTCTTCTCTTATATAGATGTTATAAGCATATTATATCACTTAGTCGTTTTTAACGACAGCCATGGGTAAGATAGGGTGTAGTAAATCGTACTCCGTCACTATACGGAACATTTTCTAGTAAAACTATTATAATTATTTTTAGTATATTTTATTCAGTTTCACATGTTAACACACAGAATGACAGAATTGTAACACATTTTATATGAAACAATTGACAATTTTGTAATTAATTAATAGTTTGATAATATATATAATGCTTCTGTACATGTATTTGTCACCTAATACTTTCTAAATGGCGGGAGTGATTTAGAGACGATATTTTGTAGGTTTATATTTCAAAAAGTTCCTGGTTTGAAAGCATACTCGGTATTTGGTGCTACTGTCGCTATGTCACCAAATATTATTTGCTGTAAAATTGACTTTACAAAATATCTTAGCTATTTAATATGGTGCTGCTGTTCCAGGCAGGATGAAGTCTGTCGGGTACGCCAGTTAATAATAAATTAATTATTTACATATCTTTTCAACATCATCTTAAAACATGTTAAAGTTATAAAAGTAAATACAACGGAGGTATAATTGTAAATGTATACTTTTTTGTAGGTACAATAATTATTACAACGGCAGTCATCACACAATAATTATTTGTGTAATAAATTTAAAGGCTTATTAAAATTTAGCTAGAGATAACATAGTGGTCGTACCGTCATACATTTGAACATCAATGTCTAGTGTTTGCTTTATGAATTAAAAAGATTTATTGAGACAACATTTAAAAATATATATTACTAAACATCAAATCTAACATTAATAATTGAACTCTTATAAATCTATTTACGTAAAAATATGTAACTGCGTAGGTAGATACTTAATTAACTATTTAAATATTTTATCCTTTTTTTTAAATCCGCGAAGTTATAATACTAAGTTGTGATTTATATAAGATTTGATTGGTAAATCCGCGTCTAGGGTACCTAAACATTTAACAAAATATCATAATATTAAAAAAAATCACAGAATGCAAAATTTATACTTATATATTATCTATACATGGTTTGTTAATCCGTTCATAAATAAATTTTCCTTAGCAGCCTAATAAAAAAAGTATTCATATTCCAATTTTGGCGGGAATGGGCACTAGTTATATGGTAGTTTTTTTTATTATATTCAATATCTTAGTATTTTGACGTGTTATATAAATTATTTTTTGTAAAGTGTTTTATAAATGTTTTCGTTTCCACCATATTATTCCCAGAAGATACCACTGATAGTGTGGCAATAAAACTGTTGAGGTCAAAAAATAATAATTAAGAGCTATATAATAATATATTGACAGTGCCAAGGCAGAACATGTTGCCAGAATTGGCAAGCGATTGGAGAGTTATCCCGCTGGGAGTCGTTCATTCTGGTCGCTCGCCAAGGCTGCCCAAGGCAACTTCTGCCGGTCCAATCTCCCACCACTTCAGAAAAGCGATGAAAGCCTAGCCCACAGCACAAAGGAGAAGGCCGATCCTTTAGGTCAATTCTTTGCCTGTAACTCGACTTTGGACGCGGGAGCTGCCACACCACCTACCATCCTGCGGTGTGACAGCTCTACCTGAAATCCATATCTCGCAGCGAGTGGTCAGGCGGGAACTGCGGCTTTTAGACGTCCATAAGTCGAGTGGATCGGATGCCATCCCTGCAGTGGTCTTAAAGACGTGCGCCCCTGAGTTAACCTCCGTCCTCACGCGCCTATACCGACTTTCCTACGATACTAATAGGCTTCCATCTTCGTGGAAGGTCGCCGATCGCGATCCTTAAAAAGGGAGACCGGGCGGACCCATCGAATTACAGGCCGATAGCGATAACATCCTTGCTCTCCAAAGTAATGGAGAAAATTATAAACCGCCAGCTTCTGCAGTACCTTGAGGATCACCAGTTGATCAATAATCGCCAATACGGCTTTCGACATGGTCGATCGGCTGGTGATCTTCTTGTGTACCTTACACACCGTTGGGCAGAGGCTTTGGGGGGCAAGGGTGAGGCGCTGGCATTCAGCCTAGATATCGCAAAGGCGTTCGATAGGGCCTGGCATGGGGCCCTTCTATCGAAGCTACCTTCTTATGGAATCCCCGAGGGACTCTGTAAATGGATCGCCAGCTTCCTGGATGGTCGGAGTATAAAAGTCGTCGTCGATGCTCCGATACCATGACCATTAACGCTGGTGTACCACAGGGCTCGGTACTCTCCCCGACGCTGTTTATCCTGCATATCAATGACATGCTCTCTATAGAGAGTATGCATTGCTATGCGGATGACAGCACGGGTGACGAGCGGTATACCGAGCATCAGAATATCCCTCGGAGTATATTACAGGAAAGAAGGACTCAACTTGTGTCTCAAGTCGAGCGCTCTCTGGGGTGAGCCTCGAAATGGGGTGAACGGAACTTATTCCAGTTCAATCCCACTAAGACACAAGTTTGCACGTTCACTGCAAAGAAGGATCCGTTTGTCATGGCGCCTCAGTTCCAAGGAGTAACTCTCCAAATTGCCGAGAGTATTGGGATCCTCGGCGTCGAACTATCAAGCAAAGTCCAGTTTGGGAGTTATTTGGAGGATAAAGCCAAATCGGCAAGTAGAAAGCTGGGCGTCCTGAACAGAGCCAAGCGGTACTTCACACCGAGACAACGTCTTGTGCTATATAAAGCACAAGTCCGCCCTCATGTGGAGTACTACTCACATCTCTGGGCAGGCGCGCCCAAATATCAGCTAGACCCACTTGACTCCCTGCAAAGACGTGCTGTTCAAATCGTCGGTGATTCCAATCTCACGGAAAGACTGGACTCATTGGGGAGCCGGAGAGACTTTGGGTCTCTCTGTGTACTCAGGCAGGCTCAGGCTACAGGCTCTTTCACGGGGAGTGCTCTGAGGAACTATTTGACTTGGTACCGCCGTCACCATTTTATCACCGTACCACTCGACACCGCAGCAGGGTTCATCCATTTCACCTGGAAACGATATGGACGTCTATGTTGGCAGCGGCCTAACTGTGCCCTGGTATTGCAAAGGTCCATGAGCGGTAGTGTCACTTACCATCAGGTGTGCTGCTTGCTCGTTTGCCACCACCGGCAATAATATATATATATATATATATATATATATATATATATATATATATATATATATATATATATATATATAAATATATATATATATATATAATCAAATTAATGGTTAATATATAATTAAATTAAAACTAGTACAAAGTTCTAGTTTAATGTACGAGTTTTAGAAAATGGCGGGCTGATAAATGAAAACTAAAACTGGGCAACAAACAATAGGTAATTGTTTATTCCTATAGTTTTAGGTTATCGCGTTCAAGTTATAAGTACCTATATTATTTAATTTTAATAATAAAAACTTTTTACGCTAACATTGATACGTTATAAAATAATCACAAAAGCTTTAATCTAATCAGAATACATTAATTATTGTAATAGTAACTTATTGTATTATAACATAAAAAAAAATAATGAATTGTAATTTTAAAACTATTTAGTAAGGATTTTCAAATATTATGCAAGTATAATAATAAAAGCGATTATCTTCTTACGATATAAACACCTATCTACACATTTTAAAAATTAGCGCGAATTTGATATTATTCTAACATTTAAGTACATTGAATTAAAAATACATTAGCAAAGATATACCTAAAGTGACTAAAGAGAAGTGTGTGTATTTAATTGAAGCAAACCAACAGTTCAATAATTTTATTAATCAACACCTAGAGATTTCTAAAGAAACAATTTTAGCTTTACAATATTTTTGACACCCTACCACCATTATCAGTGTTGCCAATCGATTAAAACTTAGTCGATGTATAACTCGAATCGAGCGCGACCTACTCGGCTGCCGGGGTAGTATTGTATATCTCGGGTCCAAATCCGGCATTCGACGTTGATTACTATGCCACCTGTAATAAATTATAACAGTTATATTGTAAATAAAGAATGAATGTAGTACAACAATTTAGATATCGATCTAGCACTTCTTCCTCATGTGGTGAAGGATTCTGAATACAATTCATCATCCTCTTCTCACACATGGCTGTCGTAAAAGATGACTAAAAGTTAAAATATACCGATGGTATAACTGCAAGTGAGGAAAATCTCGAAATTAAAATCTGTTCCAACCTAATTGATCAGCATAGCATTATAGATGAATTCCATCTTATGGCAGAGAGATAAGATGCTCAATATTTTAACAGATTCAGAGCGTACAACGTGTCAAGAATAAGAATGAATTGCATACTAGAGCAGTTGTAGGTACCTGCTTCGTTGCCACTTCGTTATTTTTTTAACAATGATATATTTCAATCATATTCCCGCTTGGGGACTGAGTAATTATACAATCCTCTACTCGTTCTTTCTTAAGTGGGAAGTAAGCAAATAATATCATAACAAGAGAAGAAAAATGGTAATAAAATTTTAGACCAAGCCGTTGGATCAGCTTGATTTTTTAAATCAATTTGCTTACTATTATGGAGACTCTCTCGCCCTATTGTAAGATATAAGGTTGCTGAAGAAGAAGAAGAATAAATGGTCCACGCACCGTGTGTTTCTTCTACCGTTAAAATCAACATACTATAAAATTACTTACGACGTGGATTCTCAAAGTGCACAGCTACTAAAGGTGCAGGAACTTCATCAGGCAAATTCCTGGTAGCATAAGGTATGCGATTGGCAGTATGCAGTCTCTTTGTGGGAAATCCTGGTGGCAAATTCGCTGGTATATACTGAATAGGTCCGAGATTCTCCTTGTCGGCACTGAATTCTCCATCACAGGATACCCAAATGAAGTCTTCGTGATCATAGCTGTTGGTTCTTTGGAAACGCTGTTAACATTAGATTAAATTATGACAACATTACATTATACTTAATTTATATAAACCGTACTGATTTCTGATGTCACGTATGCATTTTGTTTCTCTGCAGGAAGTGAATAATTCTTGTATTACGGGGGACTTTACAAATATATAATTATCGGACACAAATTATATCCAAATTAAAGAAAAACGCAATTAAATCATAATTATATCATTAAACCCCTTTGGGAAGATGCTTATATCACAATATGCACCTACCAGTCTGGCATATTGCACTGCTCAACTCATTGATTGCTCAGTATCCGGAGGTTGATATATTTTTCACCAACTTCGATGTATTTTTAAAATTGTGTTCGAGATTTTTAAGTTACAATTATGTATTTAAATTATAAAACTGTAATGGCTCATTACACGCATTGGGAAACTGTAAGTGTTATGAGCAGTTGAGTAAATAAATAAAATAAAAAATAAATTAATTAATAGTTGATAGGCTAATGATGGATGGATAAAATTGTATTACCATTGCTTGCTTTATATGATGAGGCATCTCGTCTGGTATTAACAGGGATGTGCTCATGTTGTAAGGCTCTGGTACCCAGTAGTGAAGCTATTATATAATAAAAGAATTATTAATATCATGTCTTAATCCCTGAAGAAGTAAATACAAAGTACACATATCAGAAGTGAAACTTTGGCAAATTAATTTTTAAATCTCATTTATATACATCAACCAATAGCGTGTATTCTCTCTCTCTCTCTCTCGTGTCGCGTTTTATCGGTCAAAATTTTACCCTAATGCGCGTAAAGAAGTTTCACTTCAAAATAATATGGCGCGTAACGGAAAAATGTGCCTAAGAAATAAAAATGGCGCGTAACAGAAAAAGTTATTTTTTTTTCCATACGTCGATAAAGAAGTTTTACTTTAAAAAGGGTGTTAAAAGCCACTTTATGAACACTGACAACTGAAAATGTGTAATTTAATTAGAAATAAACCAAAAATAAGAATGTTGCGACGGTACTTAATCGTTTGCTCGTGACGAGTTCCCTAGCACATTTTTCTTGAATCCAGACATATTCTATATCCTTGTTGCACGTTTCTGTCTTTATCATATATAATTATGGGTACTAGACGATTTCAGCTATAATTTATACCACGTATATGTAGGCTGAGAAATGAACTACCTGCTGCGATATTATGCAAGCACTATGGTATATGCTCTTTTTAAACGAGATTTAAGATGAGAGCTGAGATGCACGATAGGCAATGGCCTGACGCTGCTCTTGATATTATCAGGGTTTATAAGTAGTAATATCATTTACCATCGGATGTGTTGCCTGCTCGTTTGCTGCCACAGACAATAAAAAAAATGAATATTATAATAGGAATCGAGGGTGACTGCGTAGCACAATTTTCATCTGCCAATCCTCATCATCTACAGACACTAAGACACTGATAGCTGTAAATCTCTCTATAGATTCCTTCAATTTACGGCAATCTTCAGAGGTAGATTGCCGCCAAGAGGCAAAGGCCTCTGATCAAAAAATCTTACAGTTCGTAGTAACAGTCGAAAAAAGATATTTATGAATGATTGGGTCACGTACATGTGCTAATCTGAGGAAGACGCATGGTTTTCCAACCGCGTAGCCGTAGAAATTGTCTGCAGTACATGGTCCCCACATCCGCATGGCTATCTCACAGGTGTCAGTGCGAACGTGCTGGTCTGCACGGTTGTGGACAGAGCACGGAGCACGGGGTGGATCCTCGGGTACTGAAGTTTCATATTCTGTGAAAAAAATACTCGATCCCTAAGCAAGAGAAATTATTTGTGCATATTTTATATTTAAAAAAATTAATGTCATTTAGTAGGTATTGCGTTTTAATTATTATATTAGTGTTTGAAATACTTTTTAATATTACGGAAACGACTGCAACGATTTTCCTGAAATTTAGCATATAGGGATGTCCAGGGGCGATGAATCTAATTAACTTTCACCTATAGAAAATGACGTTTTGCTAATGTTATTAGCCAACAAAAATAATATTTTTCAGAATATGAGAGCCAATGATTTCTAATATTTACGCGAGTATTACACATTTGAAAAAAAATACCTTTTGAGGATTCTATCGCGTTTGTCTTTGATTTTTAATTTCCCGACGTTTCGAACACTTTTCAGTGATCATGGTGCTAGGAGCTGACTATTTCTCTGTATAATGACAGATTAAGAAGGACAAGTTACCACTCCTTACTTTGCCGCGAGAGTCCTAAAAATCTACTGGAGGTATACCGGGAAAATACATTTTTTTTGTTAATATTGCTTATGGCACTGTGTGGTAGCGGCTACGAATATTACCAACCCTTACTTTGCTCATGGATGTCGTAAAAGACGACTAAGAGCCTTATAACGACCTGGGCCAACTCCATCTGATGTCGTTTGGTTAACAATTACATTCCCAAAGGGAGTTGACGTCTGGCAGACAAAACTAATGCCAATAACTTTTACAATATGTACTATGAAAGAAGAGTACATATTGTATCGACCTCAAGTAATTGGAATAAACGTAGGAGGATGATGATTATAAAATAACCAAAATCTTTATCGTTCAACAAGCCAATGTTATTGATGAAAAGGATTCTATATAAAATAATAATATGTTCAATCTTTTTCTTTTTCCACAGCAGTATGGGTTAAAAGTTTATTAGTAGTACTGTGTAGATAAAAGTCTCAATTAATGATGACTTGCTGAAGGTGAAACACTTTAGTTCACACATCTGAATCACATTGCTATCTATTTTTTATTATGGATATTATACCCTACACATGCCTTGAGCCACCGAAGAAAAAGAACGGGTGCCGGTGACCCACCCGAACGGCGTAGAGAAGTAAATTGTAGAGCGGGTCTACGAGGTCATTTTTCTTAGTCGCCCCGTAAGGATTAGGCGGGGCGTGAGTGCACCGTAGCTCGCCACCAAAAAACAAAACACATGCCTGGTGCTTGCTTATGAATTACCTCTTAGGAAGTCGTTCAGTCTTCGATACCAGTGATGCCAGCTGCCGGGGTCGTTGGATCTGAGATGGATGAGCGGTTCGTTCCATGTATGCTCTTCAGATCGAGGCCACACCTCTAGCTCTGTTAAATACAGAAATTGTCGTTATATTACATATCATAACTGTTAACGTTAAGTAGACCTATTATAAAACTATTGGCAATAACTTTTGCGATATGTACGAGCACCTACACATTGCGTGGACTACAAGTATTTAGAATAAGAGTGATCATGACATTGTATTCTCTCTCATCATCATATGGAAATATCAGTTTGGATACATGTATATAAAATATTTTGCAGTACTTACCAACATAGCGCTGCGGCAACAGAAGACCAAGCAGTACTCCCAAAATTATACCTGTAACAATAGATTGTAACATTATCACTACATCCACCTCTATTGCACGCCTCATAAGCGAAGCGTTGAGGTGATACTCTACTCTCGATATATGAGAATCAAGGACTTTTCAAAACTGAAAATAACTATTTTTCTCGCACTGCACTTATAGGATAATATTATCATACATATGTCAAGAAAAACATTCGTTTAAACGTATTTGGTATTTTTAAAAAGTAATTATTTTGTTTAAAGTAAGAAAAAAATGATTAAAAAAATATTCGAGAACGTCCGGATATCCATGTCCATATGGATCTAGCACTCTCACGATAGTAGAAATTAAGATATCGAAGTTTTTTTAAAAGCAAGCTTTATAATCGCAACGAGCTGTTTCCTTTCAAAAACGGCTTTGTTTCTTTGTCGTTTAATTGCAATTAAAACTAAACTACTTAGTCTTGTTTACAATGCTTTCAAGCTATGTTTTGCGCTACGTCGAGAATGGCGCGAAATTTCAAATGTATTTTTTTTTCTTTTTTTTTTTTTTTTCTTACATTTATGGCATTGACTAATAATAAAAAAATATGTATAAGGCGTACAGTTATGGATTGCCCAAAATATTTTAATATTTGGTCTCAACGCACTTACTAATTCACCAATTCTTTAGTGTGGGGTGTTATCTTAAAAATAAAGGTTAATTTCTGTGCATCGCGTTCAAACTGTCGCGCGCGGCTGATGCGACAATAGTCTATGTATGACAACGACAAGAGTCTACGTAATAGTATACGTATGAAAATGTATGGCGCGGTTTCTGAGTTTCGCGACAGTCGTCAGCGACGAATGACGTAACCTGCGCCATACATTTTCGTACATTGGTTATTGTCGCGTGAGCCGGGTGCGAACCCTTGGTATTGTAAAGGTCAATGGGCGGCAGTGACACTTACCATCAGGTATGCTATAAGCTCGTTTGGCACCATAAGCAATAAATACGCTCGAGGTTTGTGCCGCTTGGGCAGAGCAGCGTCGTGAACTCGTCGCGATCATCGGTGCTGACCTGACGCTGCCGACCATCGCCAGGGCGATGCTCGACAGCGTCAGGAACTGGGACGCGGTCGCATCCTTCTGCGAGACAGTAGTCTCGCGGAAGGAGGCGGCGGAGCGCGTGCGCGAGGAGCGTCTCCTCGACGACGCGAGCCGCCGCCGGCGACTGGGGCGGCGCAGGCGCGATTACCTGCGCCTGATGCCGCCCTAGCCGAGGCCGCGGGTGACTGGATCGGGGATTTAGTCCGTCACCCGCCGAGAGGCCGACCGCGTGAGGAAAGACCGACATCCTACCCGAGGGGGGGACGTCGGTCGAGGAGAGGGTACTCCTCAGGGGTATTCCGTCGGGCCAACCACTGACGTCAAGTCACTCTGCTCCGGTGGTTGGCCCAACGACGAAGGCGACGTCACGGGTGGGTTACGGGTGTGCATGCTTACGCCCCTCTGTCACCCCGGACGGAGTGGTGCGAGCAGTGTGCCGACCGTAACCCGCCCCCAAAAAAAAAAAAAAAAAAACCATAAGCAATAAAAAAAAACAAAAAAATTGAAACTCGTACCTTAACCGTTATCAAACTTAATTACATAACGGTTTTAAATCGGCTCATGTCCCACCGTTGGGCTCGAGCCTCTTTTATAGTGGAAAGTAAATTGACATACTATATCAGACGCATTAATAAAGATTTTTGTTTTTGTACGCTGATCAGACGTGTTAGTCAAGGTTTTTGTTTCGAGGTTTCATTCTCTTGCATAGATGTTATACGAGTTTTAGACCCCTTAGTCGTCTCTTACGATCACCCACGGGTAAAATAGGGGGTGGTGAATTGTATTCTTGTCCCGTCACCACAGAAATGTAAAGGTTAACGAACTTCACTATCCGCTGATTCCAAACACAAGAATCGACAAAATCACAATGGATTCATAACTAATTCTTCGAGAAACTACGGTCTAAGATAATGATTGTCGGTAAAAATACAGACGCCACATTGTCTGGCATAAAAACAATATTTCTCTATCCTTATAACATAGTTCGTTTAATTTATTGCAGAAATAGTTGTATTATTTTTATTCCGCGTAATAATGGAGTAAGAAAAATCCTTCTTATATCTTGTCCGTGGGTATCTTAAAAGGCAACTAAGGATATATTATGCATATAACATCTATACAAGAGAAAGAAAATTCAAAATAAAACCCAACACGTATGACCAGTGCGACATAGTACGTTAATTTCCCTAATATTTTGGAGAAGGCTAGAACCTAGCAATGTAACGAATATGAGCTAGGGTGATGTAACACGAAATCGGTAATATTTCACTGTAATTTTTTATTTAACGGAAATAATTTATATTTAATGGCGTTTCAACATAGCTCTTATTAATTAGACTGCACATATGGCGTACTGCATGAAGTGGAGATGCGAATGTTGAGATGGATGTGTGGTGTGACGAGAATGGATAAAATAAGAAATGAACATATAAGAGGAAGTTTGAAAGTTGCACCAGTGACGTAAAAGTTAAGGAGTGAAAGATTGACATTGTATGGACATATGATGAGACGGGATAAAAGTAATGTTGTAAGGAAAGTTTTAATTATGATTGTTGAAGGCTTTAGGGGTAAGGGAAGACCGAAGAAAAGATGGATGGACTGCGTGACATGACATGGATAGACAAGGAGTGACCACAGAGATGACGTCTGATAGAGTTGTACGGAAGGAGAAGACATATTGCGTCGACCCCAAATAAATTGGGATAAGAGCACGTTGATGATGAGATGGCGTATTGGTTAAGGTACAGACCTTCCGTGCCAATGTCGTGTGTTCATTTCCAACACAAGACAATAACTTGTGCGATCCACAAACTGTTCTTAGTTTGCGTGTAATCAATCTGCGTTAATTATATATTTGTTAACTTCCCCACTATATAAGGACTATTTATTTAAAGACCACCCGTCTTTAAAAAAATATTCATCTTAGCTCGTATACGTTTTCATTGCTGGCTTAGAGCCTCCTCCGCAGTGGTTAAAAGAGGATTTCTTTCGAGTTTTTTTTCTCGTGGTACTATTTGCTTGCGTTCCTTAATTGACTTTGACGATAACTAAAACATTTCCAGGTGAAATTGAAACCTACGCTGTCGACTGGTACTGTGGTAAGAAGTTGTTGATGGTAGAAAGTTAAAGAGTTTCACAGAACACTCCTCGTGAAAAAGCCAATAGAGGACAGAAAATAATCAAAAGTTTCTCCGATGCTCCAGCGACTGAAATCGGTTCGTGAGCACGTATTTACAGGGAGTCAAGTAGTTAGAGCTGGTATTCAGACGCCTGCTCAGAGATATGAGCAATATACGAACTTATGCTTTGTATATCACTAGAAAAACCACCCCGTTGATTTGTTTGTAAAGTCAATATATCACAGCGCCGCCTGGTGGCGACATCAATAGGGACAGTATATAAACCTTCTTCGTGATAAAACATATACATACTAATTTTCATAATGATCAGTCAGATAGTTTTTAAGTTTAGTTATGTCATATATACAAACATCTTCTTTTATTGATATAGAAGAACATAAGACTTATAAGACTTTCTTTGTCTCGGAGTAATGTTATACCTGACTTTACTCAGAACAGCTCAGTTTTATTTTCACTAATTTGGCTTTGACCTCCAAATGACTCTCAAACTGAATTATACTTGATAGTTTGAGGCCGAGGATACCAATACTCTCGGCAATGGAGAGTCACTCCTTGAAACTGGGGCGCCATGATAAACGAGTCCTTCTTTGCTAGTAGTAGCAGTAGTATAGTAGTAGTAACGTAGTATACCAACATTATTTGTCATGGTATCGTAGCAGGAGACATCGGTAGTAACTTTGTTGTTTTAATTAGAAGATTTTTTTGAAAATATATAATATATTTTTATTATACATACATACATATCATCACGCCATATCCCTTGCAGGGTAGGCAGAGAGAACAGAGTGCCAGAGAACTCTATCTCTGCATACTTCACTCGCTTCCTCAACATTCATAATTCTCTTCATACACGCTCGCCGGTTTCGGAGACTCTTGACTCCACCTTCCTTCAGTACCTGACCGATCTGGTCTAGGTAGGTTAGTCTCGGTCTCCCTCGGTACCTACATCCTTCCACTTTCGCATTGTATATCTTCTTAACCAGACGTTCGTTCGGCATTCTTTCCACATGTCCGAACCATCGGAGCATTCCCTTTCGCATCTTTACACCAATACTCTCTTTCATACCTACTCGCTCTCTTACGTCGTCGTTACGAATGCGGTCGGTCAGCCTAACTCCACAGATTTTCCGTAGAGATCGCATTTCGACCGCATTCATTTTACTTTCATACTCTTTTCTGCATACCCAACTCTCGCTTCCATACAGTAATGTTGGGACATGGTCTAGTCTTGGTCTGCAGGTCAGTCGTTTATTTTTATTATATATTAGCTTTTATCCGTGTATTAATCAAAAAAGCTCGAATTGAATTGGTTGTCAAAAAAAAAAAATGAAAATCTAGCAACCTCAACAGCAATAAAGTGCAAACACTAGGTGCTGTATTACTGACGGTCAAATTAATATCTTATTGTCTATAACTTCAGCTACCACGCCTGCCAAAATATTTTTTTTTACTAACCATAAAAAAATAATAATAAGTATCCTATGTCTTTTCTAATACCTCGAAGACTTTGTGTACAAAGTTTTATGATAATCTATCTAGTTTTGACGTCAAAGCGTAATAAACAAATTTACATCCACATTTATAATATTAGTAGGGATATGGTGATAATGATGTCGTAAAAGATGACTAAGAACCTTATGACGACCTGGGCCAACTCCATCTGATGCTGTTTGGTCAACAATTACATTCCCAAGTAGGGTTGACGACTGGCTGGTCATAAAACTATCGCCAATAACTTTTAGAATATGCATTATGAAATAAGAGTACATATTGCATCGACCCCAATTAATTGGGATGATGGATTTTGAGATTACATATAGACCACAAAATAAAATCAGTACTCATTATATAATATTATGTAATGGCAATACGAGTGCTTAATATTAGTAACTAACTTTATTTCTAAATCGCGTGTGGTGTAAAACCCATAAGACTAATGGAAGCCTTAGGAGTGGTCGGTCGCATGAGCTTTCGTTTAAAATACAAAAGCATTGACAGCTTATGCAACGTTGCAATCTAATTAGTGCATATAGAAATAATAGTTATTTTTCCGCCATGTTGACGGAATTAGAAGACAATTTGCTATAACATTCTTAAATCTATCCGTGAGTCCTGTAAAATTGATTAAGGTATATAATATGCACAAATTTATACAAAAGAAAGAAAGCTCCTGTACCATCTAGTCTGACCAGCGTGGTATAATATGTCTATTTGTTTGCTATTATGCAAAAATAATATTAATGCCTAATATTGGAATGTATAGCGGCTGAAATGAAAATATAATATTCTTTGTGGAAATTAAGTCAGAATATGCCATTGTGTCTTTCTTTTTGCTTGTCGTAAAAAGTGATTAAAAATGTACTTCTAACTTGTCTTAAATATTCAAAACTTCAACTATTTTTTATTGCTATTGGTGGAAAACGAGCGAGCAGCACACCTGATTGTAAGTGCCACTGTCACCCATGGATTTTTACAATACCAAGGGTATAACTAGGCCGCTGCCTACCAATATAAACCCCAAACCCACCGAAATTGGGGAAGCCCAAGTTTGAGCTGACTAAGCTAAGCTGGAAGCGGCTCAAACTCAACTTATCTACATACTCAAGAAATTGTCTCAGTGATATGATGTTTAACTCTACGTAGAGCGTAGCGTACTCTACTCTTCTCTACGTTATTGCGTAGAGCAAGAAAGAGAAGAAGAGCGTTAAAAATCATAGGAGATAGCAATTTTCTTTCTTTTAAATGTTATTTTTTTTATTATTCACGGTGGCAAACGAGCAAGCAGCACACCTGATATAAATATTGCTCATAGACCTTTCCAATATCAGAATTACAGCTAGGCCGTTGCCTACCAACTAAAAGCCACATAGGAAAAAGAGCTGCCGGGTCTCTCGCTCACCAAACGTAGCGCAACTGCATATTGCCATAGCTTAGACATTGATTAACTAACCAGATCGGTCAGGTACTGAAGGAAGGTGGAGTCAAGAGTCTCCGAAACCGGCGAGCGTGTATGAAGAGAATTATGAATGTTGAGGAAGCGAGTGAAGTATGCAGAGATAGAGTTCTCTGGCACTCTGTTCTCTCTGCCTACCCTGCAAGGGATATGGCGTGATGATATGTATGTATGTATGTTAGACGTTGATTTTCTGTGAGCGTGGCCCGCGGCTATAGATAGAAAACTATCTTCAGTGTGGCCCTGCTAAAATAACCCGTGTTGAAACGGATTTCTCGCATACCCCTAATATAATAGAGAACAACGAGGGTTCGTTACATATAAAATACATTAAAGTGTAAACATTCAGATAAAACTGTGACAGAACAAGAATAAAGTCCACTAACCATTTATTCACTGAACTCAGTCAATGCTATCTACCGGGGGATAATAATTACATTTCCCGTGAATTGACGTCAGGCGGTCGATCATAAATATCAGGAAAAAATCTTGTATTACCTTATGGCTTATATGGATTTAGCTAAAATACATTCTCTTTCGTAATCTATGTAGAGTAAGAGTCATCTCAGTATCATCTCTTACTACGAATGCAAGGTAATAGGAAAACATAGGCTAGCTTTAGTCACTGTAACCTTAATTCATCATTCTCCTATTCTTGTCCCAATTACTTGGGGTCGATATAGTATGTACTCTTATTTCATAGTACATATAGTAAAAGTTATTGGCAATAGTTTTATGACCGGCCGCCTGCCAGACGTCAACCCTCCTTGGGAATGTAATTGTTGACCAATCGGTATCAGATGGAGTTGGCCCAGGTCATTGTAAAGCTCTTAGTCATCTTTTACGACATCCACGAGCAAAGTAAGAGTTGGTAGTATTCTTTGCCCCTACCACACAGCTAAAATATCTCTGTAACCTTAATTAATTAATTTATTTTAGGTTCAGCAACAATTGAGTCTTTTAGTGGTAAGTCCAGGCTGTTGACAGTTTTCTGTCTACAGGTTGGTCCGTCCGGAGTAGTACCACACTCTCTCAGAAGATCGATATCTGAGTAATGTAATGTGCTTGCGCTTCGTTCGGTTCAGAGCTGGAAGCCCAACTGGGTGGGTTTGGCATTTGTATTGGTAGGAAGCGACCTAGCTATACTCTTAGTATTGCTAAGGTTCATGGGCGGCAGTAACACTTGCCATCAGGTGTGGCTGCTTGCTCGTTTGCCATCATTAGCAATAAAAAAATCATATTATGATTAGAATTATAGAAATGACGATAATTTGCTTTTCTGTGTCGTATTAATGGGTTTGTGGTTAATTATTATGCTATCATTATCATTCTGCTCTTATCTTAATTACTAGAGCATTCGATGCAATATTTCCTCTCTTGCGGCACAATTCTATTGGATGTCATCACTGCGTTCACTCCCTATCAATGTCATGCGTCACGTAATCTATTTATCATTTCTACAGTCTTCCTTTGCACCTAAAGTCTTCATATTTAAAAGTTTCTTCACAATATTAGTTTCATTCTGGTTCATTACATACACTTTTATATCTTCTCTTCTTCTATATGTTTATTCTTTATTTTATCCATTCTTGTCACGCCCCACATCCATCGGATCGTTCTTTTCTCTGCTACATGCAATCGTCTCTCATCTGTCGCTTTTGTAGACCAACATTCTGACTAATACAATACAGGGATCTACATCAAGGTGTTGTAGATTTTACTTTTTAATTTAAGGGGTACTCATTGTCCTCATTCTCAATATGTTGGGTTTGATTCCCAGATAATATTTTGTGCGAAATATATCATTGTTGTATCAAATGACTGATCACTTATTGAATAATAAAACCTATAAATACTTAGCAATTAAAAAGCTTTATTACTTAATGTAAGGTAAAGTATTTGTTGGCGTGTCTTTAAACTTATTAGCTGTAACTATACACATATAGCTTTATGCTCATCGACCAATCTTACAGCTAAGAGGAGGGACGGCGATGCTAGCGCCACATAAAGAAGAAAGCTTTTGATGTTTTATTATAGGCGCACAGTCAATCAGAATCGATATTGTATTAACTGTAAATTCAACAGAATTGTAATTATTATACCTAATTGTTCAATAATAATCGCTTCAAAATTTAAATGACTTTTGCACCAATTTAAAGTAATAGTCGCGAAAGTATTTTAAATATTAAAAAATGCAAAAATGAAAGTGAATCATTTTCTGTGTGGTGACGGAGTAGGAATACGATTTAACAGCCTCTATTTTGCTTGTGCGTCGTAAGAAACGGCAAAGGGAAATGCTTATAACATCTATGGAAGAGTGGGAAAATTCGTAATAAAACCCTATATCCAATTCGTCTGATTGATGTGGAATAGCAGGTTAATTTTCTTCCTATTGTAAAGCCCAGCAGTGGACAGTATATGTGCCGAAATAATGATGAGCTAATTGAACAGGTTACATGACAAAATCAATAAAAGTCCAGATTAGTTTAAGTACCGTTAAATAATCCACTATCAATAAATTTAGCGTAACCCGTACTTCGTCCTTGTTATTTTTAGACTTAAGCGTGACTTAACTACATTTTATAATAATATATACTTTTTAACAGCTGTGTGGTAGCGGCTACGAATACTACCAACCCTTACTTTGCTCGTGGATGTCGTAAAAGACGACTGAGAGCCATATAATGTGACCTGGGCCAACTCCATCTGATGCCGTTTGGTCAACAATTACATTCCCAAGGAGGGTTGACGTCTGGCAGGCGGCCGGTCATAAAACTATTCCCAATAACTTTTACAATATTATTATGTATCTACTATGAAAGAAGAGTATATATTGTATCGACCGCAAGTAATTGGGATAAGAGTAGGAGAATGATGATGACATACTTTTTAACATCACTAAATTAATTATCACTATATTCAACATCATCATTTCAGCTTTTATATGTCCCACTGTTGGGCTCCAGCCTCGTCCATCATTATGGAGAATTGGTTTAAGTGAGCGTTTCGAGTTTTCCTTCTCTTTCATAGATGTTATATGCATTTTATATCCCTTAGTCGTCTCTTACGATCATCCACGGGTAAGATATTATATATATATATATATATATATATATATATATATATATATATATATATATATATATTATTAATAAATATATATATATATATATATATATTTTAATAATAGGCGGTTATTTCCATAAACCAATGGAAATTGACTGATCTACTATAACATCGTTAATTGTCAATTATAATACTCGCGTGATTAGATTGGGGCATATTTTTTACCGTCAATTAAAAGGAGGAGGTTCTTATTTATCTCGTAAGCACATAATTACACATAATATATAAATCATTATATAATTCCAATTCATAACAATTAAAAATATTAGTTAACACGTAATTAAAAGTCCTTTTAGTTACATTTTAAATAACAATAATGAAAAAGAATACAGTTTTTAAAACTATAAAGACTTGATCCCCAAGATTGTTGTTAGTTTAATTTATAATTATAAACTTACCGAGAACAAGAACAACTGCAGCCACTATAGCAATAATCTTTATGGTCCGTTTCTCGAGCCCCATGATGGAATTTTCATGAACTATGAGACGTCCCGACTCAGTGGGATTCAGACTGCGAATAGCGCTACGCTTTCTCCGGACTAGGGATGATGAGACAGGGCAAAATACATTGCTGCCTTGAAATTTCAACTATATATGGTGTGAATAAACCCTGTTAAACTCATTTCTCTACTTTTATACTTTTAAAATACATTTTTAACAACTCTGAAATGCGTTTTTTAGACCAATTAAAAATGCAAGTGTTATTTGTAAGATAATTGTTGTACTTTAAAAAAACTGTTCGTGATTTATCTATATTTGTCTATTTTCTCTAATGACTCCTAATTTTTATGGATCAATCCCATGGCTCGCTCGCACGTCGTTGAGAGGTAATTGATGGACAAGTTATGGGGTCATACATAAATATATAACTGACCTTTAGGGGACGTCCATTAATCACGTGATCTTTTTTTAGCATTTTACATCCCCCTCGCCCTCTTGGTGGTACGTGGTGTGGTTTCAGACTATGACCCCCCTCCCCCTTGGTGGTACGTGGTGAGGTTTAAAACTATGAAACACATCACGTGAATTTTTAGTACCTACAAAGAAGTAGCCCACAGCTCATTATATTCTCGGTTTTTTGCTTTCTTACACATACATACATATCATCACGCTATATCCCTTGCAGGGTAGGCAGAGAGAACAGAGTACCAGAGAACTCTATCCTTGCATACTTCACTCGCTTCCTCAACATTCATAATTCTCTTCATACACGCTCGCCGGTTTCGGAGACTCTTGACTCCACCTTCCTTCAGTACATGACCGATCTGGTCTAGGTAGGTGAGTCTCGGTTTCCCCCGGTACCTACATCCTTCCACTTTCGCATGGTATATCTTCTTAACCAGACGTTCGTTCGGCATTCTTTCCACATGTCCGAACCATCGGAGCATTCCCTTTCGCATCTTTACACCAATACTCTCTTTTATACCTACTCGCTCTCTTACGTCGTCGTTACGAATGCGGTCGGTCAGCCTAACTTCACAGCTTTCTTATACTTAGCAAAAAGGTCTTTATACAGATCACCTACTTTAAACTTCGTTCGTTGCCTGGCAACGGCAAGTCAAAGTCACACTACACGCCGTTTTCAGATTTAAAAATCGCAGCGTTTGACGAAAAAATAAATTTAAAAAAGTTTTCAAAATAAAATTAATGTAAACACTGTATTCTGTAAGGCAGCAATGTATGTGATCCAGTTACCATAGACACTATCCCCCAGCTCCGGCGTCACTGTGCCGCGCTTGGCCGACACTCTGGCGCCAAAAGGTTTACGATCATCCGTAACGTCGTGATTGAAAACAGCAAGGAAAACCCTGGGTTCATTGTCTCTTAATTCATTCAACATAAAATCTCATTGAAGAACAATTATTATTTAATTATTTTATTTATAAGATGTTTAGAAGATAGTTTTAGGTTTTAAACAATACAGTTTAACTCAATAGGTGGGTTGCGACTGATTTTAAGGTTATTTTTAAATTGTATCTTTTAAATTATATATTTATTTATCCGTGTGGTGACGGAGTTAGAATACAAATCACCACCCCCTATCTTACCCGTGGGTGATCGTAAAAGAGGACTAAGGGATATAAAATGCATATAACATCTTTGCAAGAGAAGGAAAACTCGAAATAAAACCCTATACCAACACGCCTGACTAGCGTGGTATAATAGGTCTATTTACCTCCCATTATGGAGGACACTCGAGCCCAACAGTGGGACATATATGAGCTGAAATGATGATGATGATATATTTATCAGCGCCTTTTAAGTCTAATCTATATTAATATTTTTGTAACATTATAATAATCACAGCTCATATACGTCTCAACGCTGAAATCGAGCCTCCAATACAGCAGGCATTTTAAAGACCCTAAGCTGCAGTAAGAAACTAAGCCTTGTCATACTCTGTTTTACAAATATTTCAATTTATTTAACGTAGGACTTTAAAAACAAACACAAATTACACCCAGATTTAGGACAATAATTTATGCATCGCACAATACGTGGGAATCGAATCCATGAATCTTGGCACGGCATATCTTAACCAATACGCCCATCTTTGAAGTATGGAAATTTATTACTCTATGTTGATGCTAAAGATTTAAAAATATAGTTAATGGACTCATATTATATTATAAGGACAATAATAAATCGACTCATATTTTATCTTAATCACCGAGATCAAGGAATTGGTGCCACAGGTCAGTCCAATGATGAGGAGGGCATACTGTGGGCTAGGGGGCCGTTCCGGGCGGGCCACCGAAGACAAAGATCGGGTACCAGTGGCCCGCTCGTACGGCGAAGAGAGGAGTTCTTGCAAGGTGGGTCTATGGGGTTGCGCGTCGCCTCTTCCGTCGCCCCGGACTGATTTGTTGATAGTCCACCGCAAGAAAAAAATAAAAAAGGTTAGAGAGGAGTGCGCTGTCCTTCCGTCGCTCCAATTGAGTTGGGAGAGATGCATCCAGACCGTAATCTACCACAAAAAAAAATGGTCGAGAGGTTTTATGCCATCTCTTGATCTCTTCCGATACTTCGGATTGATTGAGCAGGATGTGACTGGACCACAGCCTGTGCCCAAAAAATAAGAAAAGTTGCATATAAAAGTCTGACCTTATTACCTCATTGGAAAATTATATACAGAATCAGATCAAGAAATCTCATAAAATCATAACAAAACTAAAACAAAAGTAAAAACAAGCGAAAACAAATAGTAATTTATCTGGCAAATATACTATCTCTTTCTGTAGGGGGAGATGGGATGTGGGATGGGAAATAGAGGCCACACGGTATCAAACATCGATACCTATATATAAAATTCTTTATCTTTGAATAAAATTAACCCATTTGAAATAAAACTATTTTTACGGATTCAATCACGTTTGTATTTGATTTTTAATTTCCCGACGATTCCAACACTTTACAGTGATCATAGTCACGGGAGGACTTGTCCTGTATAAACGCGATAGAATCCGTAAAAATAGTTTTATTTCAACTGTATAACATCAGAAATTATAATGCTCCAATTAACTCAGATTATATGCGATGGATTTTCTTGTGGTGGCGAAATAAGAATACAATTCTACACTCTGTCTTGCTCAAGGATGTTAAAAAAGGCAGCTAAAGGATATGTTATGCATATAACATTTATTCCCACTCAGATTGAGGCATACACAGACCGCGAAGCCATGACAAATGAATATCCAAGGTACCAATCTCACCATCGGGTTCGGAAATAGCATTGCGTTAAAATTCTAAGCATGGGAAAACCCACATTATCAGCCCCTTGGTCCCGGAGCCGAGGTCAGTTTAACAGGCGTTTAAGTTATTCGTCGTATTGAGAGCCCTTAGCGCTTACCTAACAGTCCGGCTAAAGTTGTCATAGCCATCCGCGACTAAAAACTATGTCACACAAAAAAAAAATATAACAACTATGCAAGAGAAGGAAAACTCGAAATAAAATGGGCTCCACTGATGGCGTAGTGGTTAAGATAATGTTACTTTTCGTGCCAGTGTTGTGGGTTTGATTCCTACGCAGGACAATACTCTGTGTGATATACAAACTGTTGTTCTGAGTGAGGGTGTAATATATCTATGTTAATTGTGTTTTAAAGTCCCCCGTAATACAAGGTTTATTGCCTTAGTGTAGGGTGGTGTATATAAAAAATACTCTTTACTAGGTCATCTAACCAGCGAGGTATAGTGTATTAATTTCCCACCTAATGGAGAAGAGGCTCGACCTCAGCAGTGGGACATATGACTGAGATGGTATGTGTTGTTAAAAAGAGTTCTTTTAAAATAAAACTACTTTTACGGATTCTATCGCGTTTGTATTTGATTTATAATTTCCCGACGTTTCGAACACTTTACAGTGATCATGATCACTGTAAAGTGTTCGAAACGTCGGGAAATTATAAATCAAATACAAACGCGATAGAATCCGTAAAAGTAGTTTTATTTCAAATGTGTAATACTCGCGTAAACATTAGAAGTCATTATGAGTTCTTTTAACTCCAAAATTGCCATGAATCCTGTTTAATATAATCATTGTCAATTGGGAAGGTACAATGGTCTAATTATCGACCTTCTACTCACAGAGTTTTGTAACCTCGAATCTCTTACAAAGAAATTATATGTGCAATATCCACGATAGATTATTCTAGGTCTTCTTTTTTATTTATAATTTTTTGTTTTTCTCTTTTTTTTATTGCTTATGGAGGCATACGAACAAGCAGCATACCTGATGGTAAGTCTCACTGCCGCCCATGGACCTTTGCAATACCAAGAGTATAGCTAGGCCATTGCCTACCAATAAAAACCCCAAACCCACCCAGTTGGGCTTCCGGCTATCTCGCTCACCGAACGAAGCGCAATAGCACATTGACATTACTCAGACGTCGATCTTCTGCTCAGTGTGGTACTACTACCCCGGACGGATCGGCCCGCGGCTGTAGACAGAGAACTATCAACAACGTGGTCTTACCACAATTTTCTTTTTCGTGGCAGGCTATGGTGTGGTCACAATTGGATCCGCCTGGATTGTTTTAAGTTTAAAAGTAATTTGTGTCGGTTAATTAAATGATTATACAAAGTTTTATTTCAAATTAATAAGCACAAAGTAAAAGTTTTTCTTAACTTCTCTTCCAATAGATGGCATTGTATGAATTCAAGAATAGTAGATACATTAAATTTTGACATTTTGGATTTTTTTTTTAATAAACGATTTAAAATTATTATCAAGGTAATGTTAAATATACTTAAAAGGTATAAAGATGTGTGGATGTGTATTTTTTTTAAGACAACACCCTGCACTTAGGAAAATTATCCTTGTATTGTGGGGGACTTTACAAACATATAATTAACACAGGCAAATTACACTCAGTCTCAGAACAAGTGTGTGGAACGCACAAAGTATTGTTCTGCGTAGGAATCGAACCCACGGCACTGGCATTAAAGGTCAGTATCACTACGCTATCTGTGCAGTCACATATTGCACACAGCTTTTGACTCAGCCCCTTCCTTCCCTTCAATGTGGTTGAAGAGAGCAATGGCTAATCCAGAACTTAACTCGCCATCGGGTGCTGCGTGTGACAACTAGTCCAGTTATAATTTTTTACGATATATTTTGAATAAAAGGAATATATGCTGATTATAATGGCATCAAACTGAAATTAATACTCACTAAATATATTTATTTAAAAAATAACTTCAAAAAACGACAAACCAACTGTATTTCTTGCCAGAGATCTCAACGCGTGCCTGCATATCGATACTGTGGTTAATTTTTTGGATTAAATTTCATATAAAATATAAAATTGGCACCATGTGAGTGTCTTTAGATGGTTATAATGAATGATATGATTTGATCATATACCTATATCTAATAGGTACCTAGTATTATCTGTTTTGCGCAGAAGTTCAATGACATCTCTATAGAGGGGTTGTTGGTATTATTATATAACTATCCAAGCCCGCAATCTGCTGAGCTATTCTACCTCAAAACAAATATCTCACATGACTTCAAGGAACTTGTATTTTCTAATTTATTAAGCTATTTCTAATAAAATTAACACCCTTTCTAAAATATTTCATCCTTAAATTAGCTTAAAGTTTAGATAACAATATGAAATATATTCTTTTTATAGAGACGGTATATATTTTATAGAGACGGTAGATATTTTATAGAGACGGTAGATATTTTATAGAGACGGTAGATATTTTATAGAGACGGTAGATATTTTATAGAGACGATATATTTGGAGAGATATTTATTTTTAATAGTCGTGGTGGTGAACGAGCAAACAGTACACCTGATGGTAAATGTAACTGCCACCCATGGATCTTTGCAATACTAGGGTACAGCTTAGGCCACTGCCTACAAATGAAAACGCCAAACCCAACCAGAAAGTTGAGCTACCAGCTCTCTCTCTCAATGAACGGAGCACATTGCCACTGCTCAGAAGTCGATTTTCTGCGTAAGTGTGTTACTACTCCAGGCCCGCGGTTGTAGACATAAAACTGTCAAGAGTGTGGTCCTACCCAGGGCCGGCTTTACCTATAGTGCAGAGGGTGCGGTGCACCCGGGCGCCGGGTGTTAGGGGCCACCGAGAGCCGCTTGTAACCATCAACCTATTCCATTTTGTTCACCCACTTCGGTACAAGAGGGCGCCAGCTTATTGATTGCACCCGGGCGCTACATGTGCTTGAGCCGCGCCTGGTCCTAACACTATTAAATGTATTGTATTAGAAGTATTTAATGTATAATATATATATTTAATGTTCAAAATATCATCGTTACTACAGAGATTGTATTGCATCCCTTATTGAGTATTCGTTTTAGATTTTATCGATTAAAATTTACTAATAATACAATGTGCCATCGACGCTATTTTTTTATGTTAATAGTTATAAATGGCTAAGGGGTCACAAGGAGAATGGGCTACCGCAATCTTCAATCCGACTGCCAAGTGTTATAATTAATACTGTCTGCACAAAGGCTTGATGTTTAAGATATTGATCTACTATGCCAAGATTCGATTCCCAAGCAAGACAAAATCTGTTTTCTGAATCTGAGTCTAATTTTGTGTCCGTTAATTATTTTGGTAAAGTTCCCCGCAATACAGTCCGTTCGGACAGGCAAACGGATTAAAGCCCATACAGCCAAGTTTTTCTTTTTTGCATATATTATTCAATACTTCTTCATATTCTGACTGCACAGATGGCGTAGTGGTTAAGATACTGACCTTCCGTGCCAGTGCCGTGGGTTCGATTCCCACGCAGGACATTACTTTGTGTGATCCACAAAATGTTGTTCTGAGTCTGGGTGTAATTTGTCTGCGTTAATTGCATGTTTGTAAAGTCCCCAGCAATACAAAGATTATTTTCCTTAGTGCAAAATAGTGGTGTCTTTATTATTATAAAAAAAAAAAAAATATTCTATAATCCTAATAGTCATTGCCCGTTAGTAAGTCAAGTCGCTACCATTAATCGGGCTCTGATAACCAAATCAATAATTTTTGGTCATTTTAGCAAAATGTGACAATACACGTAAACCACTATTATACCATATTCATTACACTTCAACACTTTAACTGTATCATATTCCATAAAATACCAACAAAATTATTCAATATAACACTACAAAACACTAAAGAAATTTCCATATTCGCGCCAAAACCAACGAAATCCTTTATCAACCCGTATGACCAGCTTATAGTAGATCAATTTCCTTTTCACAGTGAAGGAGGCCAGAGTCCATGGGGAGACTTATATCCAACAGTTGATGTTAGCTGATGGATGGAAGGAATATTGCTTCATATTTACAATACTCGTATAGTATGAAGAATATAATAATTAAGAATATATGTCGCCACCCTTTGCTTTTCGACGAGCTTATAATTAGATAAAGTAAACTTATAATGGCGGTGGATCAGAGATACCTACGCCTCATGCCGCCCTAGCCGAGGTCATGGGTAAACGCACTGAGAATTAATCTGCCACCGGCAGAGAAGCTGATCGCATAAGGGTGACTAGCAATGGTATCCCAAAGGATAACCCAGCGGGCAAGACCGATATTTATATAGTATTTTCTTTAATAATTATTTTAACAAGTTATATTGTCTATTATAGGCGGGTTGCAACCGAACCATGACCTGTCCTCCAATAAAAACCTCGATCATTAGCTTCTTAATATCTAAAATAAAAAAACAATTCGAGTGACCTGAACTACAAAATCTCACCTTTACTTTTGTTTTTTTTTTGGCAAGCTATGGTCTGGTCACACGTCGTCCGTTCCATCCGGGGCTACAAGGCGGCGCGTAGCCCCATAACTCATCATATTCCCTCCCCATCGCCATTGGGCCAGCCAAGGTACCGAATCCTTGACATCCGTGGCCAGCCCGGAACAAAATCTCACCTTACCGTAGATTCGTTTCTTTCCTTTTTTTTTATTCCTTGGAAATGAGAAACTCTTCCTTTTATTTAAGTGGGTTTAAAATTCATAATAATAAAGAAAATAACACCCGCAGGTCAATGCTCTATGATCGCAAGCTATATTATGTCTATACACATGTTGGGTTGATGCCATTAGTAAGAGGATTACGTGAAGGGAAACTTAATATACTTATGTATTCTAAGGTAATGTCTATATATAGGTGGAACTGTTATTAGAAGGGTAAAACGGGACCCTATTACTTAAGACTCGTCCGTCCGTCTGTTTTTCATTAGGCTGTATCTCGTGAACCGTGATAGTCAGACAATGGAAATTTGGACAGATGATGTATTTCTATTGGCGCTATAACAACAAATACTAAAAAATAGAATAAAATAAATATTTAAGAGGACTACCATACAACAAACGTGATTTTTTTATCGCATTTGTTCGATAATGATAATGCCAACAGGTAGAGCCTTGAAATATTCACAGAATATTGAATTATATTATTCATACATACATACATACCATCACGCTATGTCCTTTGCAGGGTAGGCAGAGAGAACAGCGTGCCAGAGAACTCTATCCTTGCATACTTCACTCGCTTCCTCAACATTCATAATTCTCTTCATATACGCTCGCCGGTTTCGAAGACTCTTGACTCCAACTTCCTTCAGTGGATGACCGATCTGGTCTAGGTAGGTTAGTCTCGGTCTCCCCCGGTACCTACATCCTTCCACTTTCCCATTGTATATCTTCTTAACCAGACGTTCGTTCGGCATTCTTTCCACATGTCCGAACCATCGGACCATTCCCTTTCGCATCTTTACACCAATACTCTCTTTCATACCTACTCGTTCTCTTACGTCATCGTTACGAATGCGATCGATCAACCTAACTCCACAGATTTTCCGTAGAGATCGCATTTCGACCGCATTAATTTTACTTTCATACTCTTTTCTGCATACCCAACTCTCGCTTCCATACAGTAATGTTGGGACAAGCACTGCGTTATGTATTGCTACAAGTGCCTTCTGGCTGAGGTGGTGGCTACCGAGAAGTTGCCCCAACGCTCCGTTCACTCTATTTCTCGCATTCACTCTTCGCTTTATATCAGTGGTGTATCTTCCATCTCGGCTAAACCACATCCAAGATATACAAATTCATCCACTTGCTCTAGTACATCATTACCTATTGTTACTCTTACATCTGTTCTGGCTTCATTTCTTTCAAAGACCATTATTTTGGTTTTGCTCACATTCATGCGTAGACCCCTTTTCTTACAATCATCTGTCATTGTGTCGACTAGGGTCTGCAGGTCAGTCGCTGACTGCGCCAGCAGGACTGCATCATCTGCATAGAGCAGAGCAGTGACCACTGAGTCGCCCATCTGGACTCCCACATTCATAGCGTTCAACCTTTGGGGACATTTATCCAGATATATGATAAACAGCCTGGCTGACAGAACGCACACCTGCTTAACGCCGATATTGACGTCAAACCAAGGCGACACTATTATTATATAGGCGACTTATATAATTCACTTATAAATAATAGTACCGTACCGAACCCTTCGTGAGCGACTACGACTTGCAATTGGCCGGTTTTTTTTTAATTTAAACACATGCGAATTTGAACATCGGTTCCAGATGCCTGTAATTTAATAAATATGGCCACCCGTCATATCATTGTTTTATATTTTATCGTTTTCACCATCTCAGC
Source organism: Lymantria monacha (assembly GCA_905163515.2). Classification (NCBI taxonomy): domain Eukaryota; kingdom Metazoa; phylum Arthropoda; class Insecta; order Lepidoptera; family Erebidae; genus Lymantria; species Lymantria monacha. The sequence goes on along the minus strand of LR991084.1, from coordinate 35,565,975 downwards.
TCATATACTTGCCGCTGCTGGGCTCAAGCGTACTCCGCAGTGGGAGAAAAGTTGACCTAATATACCAGGTAGGTCCAGCGTATTGGTATAAGGTTTTATTTCGAATTTTCCTTCTCTTGAATAGATTTTATCTCGATATTATATCCTTTAGTCATCGTAAAAGGAGTCTAAGTGACGTAAAAGGTGATTAAGTGATATATAGGCATATAACAATTTCTATTACGAGAGAAGGAAAATTCAAAACAATACATTACTAAACTGTCCCTAAATAAGGTGACGAGAGGTCTTCTATTGCGGAGGAAGCTTGAGCCCAGCAGTAGGATATATTTGAGCTAAGATGATGATAATCCTCGTCTTTAAGTGAATTTTTTTACTAACACTCCCCCTTCAAATTTCAAGACACCCAGGATTCTTACTTCGCCACCACGTGGAGTGATAAAATAACACTAGATTACTAGATTATTTATTGACTAAAACAAATTCATTGCTATGTTTGTAGTTTGCGAAATTGCTGGGGCGGTTACACGAGTCGACATTTGGCGAGCGTGGCGCCGTCCTGTCGGGGCAGACCCTCACCCCAGTCGCCCTACTTAATGCCTTTGTGAAGTACTGTCGTACTACGAATACTCTACAAAGCTAATGCGAACCTGAAAACTATGACGTTACATATTGCGTAACAAATAGGAAGTACTTTTATAAGAATTGGCAATGAAAAGTTCTTCAAATAAAGAAAAACGAATGAATGAATCGAAAAAGAAAGAAACAAAAATTGTTATATTTTTTATAATATTAATGTTTTATATTATAATTTGTAAAAATAGTTTTTATAAAAAATATTCAACGTTAAAAAAGTCTTAGAAACGGAGTGGTGATACTGTTTTTTTTCTATTCTTAGGCCGAAGCACACGGATTTCCATCTAACAATATATACACCATTTTAAAAATACTTTATGAGGCGGTAACTAAAAATAACTATCTCATTATATTTTTACATTATATTAACTAATTATACTGAGTTTTTTTGTTGTTGATTGAGATGTTCACTAATGGAAGAACAGCCCTCTTTTCTTATAACATTTTATTGTTACATTCACATCGTGTGATTATCTTCAACTCTTCAACATCTACGGCTGGTCGTAGGTCTCACCTATGAACTCTACATAACGCATTTGTACTCTACATAACTCTACAACTCTACATAACTTCATTGAACATTTTCATCTCATACACGTCCCACTACTGCACTGTTAAATCTTTTTGTAAAATTACAATGCCAAATCAACGTATACTAATACAAAACATAATACAATTCGAGTAAAATTACAAGACATGCGAAGGAATGAAAGAAAATATAGTGAGTTGTAATTTTAGAATCTTTTTGTAATAAGCCTACACGTATTGTATAGTAAATTTACATAATCGGAATTATAGTATTACTTTCTTGTTGTGCGTAAAAAGTTCCAACGATTTTTGTAAAAAAAATTCTGAAATTTTTAACAGTGTGAGCTCGAGTTTCCTCCATAATAGGAAAGAAAGAAAATTACTCACATCTCGCTGGTTAGATGAAGATTTTGTTTCAAATCCTTCCTTCTCTTGATAGACGTTAAATGCGTTATAATCCTATGGGATTATAACGCATTATAATATAATCGTGGAAGACAGCTATGGCTCTCTTTCACGATTACTCATGAACAAGTAACCCTCCTTGAGTTGAATTATATTCTTACTCCGTCACCACACGGATAATATCGCAATGTTTGGTGATTACAGTATGGTGTTAAACTTTTGCCAGAAAACCACTCCCATGAGTAAATAAGGGGTGATGATAACTGAGTACTTATGAGAGAAGAGCTAGCTTTATATAAAGAACTAGCTTTTGCCCGCGGCTTCACCCGCGTAAAAGGTTACTATCCTAAAGCTTTTCATCTCCTATTTTTATTTTACCCCTTAAGGGTAACTTTTACGAAATTTTAGTGTCATATTTATTTATATCTAATCAATAGCCTAAAAATAAGTTTCAAGCTTCCGGCTTTAAATGATAATTCCTTACAACGTTTCATCCCCCTTTACAACCCCTTTTTGCATTAAAAAGTAGCCTATGTCCTTTGTCAGGCTCTAGAGTATCTGTATACCAAATTTCATTAAGATCGGTTCAGTAGTTTTGACGTGAAAGAGCGACAGACAGACACAGAGTTACTTTCGTTTTTATAATATTAGTAAGGACTAGCCACGGAGCAACTTTGTATTTGCTCCGTGGGACTAGCAAACTTAGCCAGTTAGTTTGTTTGTTAATATATCTCAACACCGACTGGTGGTGAGTTACATCCATGGAGATAGCATATAAACCTTCTCTGTGAAAGATAAATATACATACCAATTTTCATAATGATCGGTCAAATAGTTTCGGTATAATATATGTTGGTATCAACATACTCCTTTATAGATATAGATGAAAAGTATAACTTAAGACAAATGGCATCTAATAGTTTAATAACTATAATCATATGTCTTTGGTAAAAACAGCATTGAATGCATATCCAAAGTATAGAAAGATATTAAATAGATATTACGTATAGATTTCAAAACTAAGGCATATTAAAGCTGGGGAAAAAAACTACTAATTCTAAAACTCATCATCATTCTCCTACTCTTATCCCAATTGCTTGGGGTCGATACAATATGTACTCTTCTTTCATAGCACATATTGTAGAAGTTATTGACAATAGTTTTATGACCGGCCGCCTGCCCAACGTCAACCCTCCTTAGGAATGTAATTGTTGACCAAACGGCATTAGTTGGTGTTGGCCCTGGTCGTTATAAGGCCCTTAGTCGTCTTTTACGACATCCACGAGCAAAGTAGGGGATGGTAGTATTCGGAGCCGCTTTCACACAGCTACTAATTCTAAGACTCATCAACTGCAAAGAGGTCGAATTCCTCTTCTACTTTTTTTGTATTGGCAATCAGCTACTAATACGAGCTCATTCTTGCCAGTGACGAATTACAATTGTCTTCACAAATTACCATTTCTTTTTCATATTAGTCATTGTCCGTCAGCAAGTCAAGTGGTCGCCATCAATACTATTATGACCACAATATTAATAGTACATACATACATACAGACATATCGTCACGCCATATCCCTTGCAGGGTAGACAGAGAGCCAACAGAGTGCCAGAAAACTCTATCCTTGCATACTTAACTCGCTTCCTCAACATTCATAATTCTCTTCATACACGCTCGCCGGTTTCGGAGACTCTTGACTCCACCTTCCTTCAGTACGTAACCAATCTGGTCTAGGTAGGTGAGTCTCGGTTTCCCCCGGTACCTACATCCTTCCACTTTCGCATTGTATATCTTCTTAACCAGACGTTCGTTCGGCATTCTTTCCACATGTCCGAACCATTATTATTATATTAATAGTATTTTTTGATAATTTAGGTGGTTAACGAATACTCGTACATTTGTAAAGTACTTGTATTATATTCATAACACCACAGGAGTCTACATTATTATATAAATTTCTATAAAAATCATTTAATATAACACGTTAAAATACTAAGATGTTAATTATAATATAAGATCACCATATGTTTTCAAGTGCCCGCTACCTGAGTTCAGATTTTTATTTGGAATATTTATGCTTAGATAATGAGGTGTTTTGGCCATATTTCTTAGCCTTATGATACCTAAGCAATTATACTTATATATAGTTGGCATATAACAAGAAATATGAAAGAAAGTAATAATCATTAATTGTGAACCATAAATGAATATCACACGTGAGCATTGAACCCATATCTATTGAAAATCTGCCCTGATTTTTTGGTGAGTAAATACGTAGTAATCAATTTTTTTTTGCTCCGTATGGTGACGGAGTAATAATACAATTCACTACCCCCCATCTTACCCGTGGGTGATCGTAAGAGACAACTAAGGGATATAAAACGCATATAACATCTATGCAAGAAAAGAAAATCTCGAAACAAAACCCTAGACGCAGGAATTGGGACGCGGTCGCCGCCTTCTGCGAGGCTGTCGTCTCACGGAAGGAGGCGCCGGAACGAGTCAGGGAGGACTCCCGCGACCCGGGCCGCCGCCAGCGACCGGAGCGGCGCAGGCGCGAATACCTGTGCCTGATGCCGCCCTAACCCAGGCCTCGGGTGATCGGACCGGGGAATTGTCCGGTCACCCGACGCGAGGTCACCGCGTGAGGGCGACGCCCTGACGGCGAAATCTGTCGGGGCGTCGACGAGAGGAACCCGCGAGGGTAAACCGCCGGGCGGACCACCGAAGACAAAAATCGGGTACCGGTGGTACCCGCTCGCAAGGCGAAGAGAGAGGAGTTTTACGGTGGGTCTATGGGGTCACGCGCCGCCTTTCCGTCATCCCGGACCGATTTGGCGGGGCGAGACGCATCCATAGTCCACCAATAAAAAAAAAAAAAAAAAAGAGCAACACGTCTGACCAGCGCGGTATAGTGGGTTAATTTCCCTCCCATTACGGAGGAGGCCCGAGCCCAACAGTGGGACATATATAGGCTCTGATGATGATAATTTTTTTTTATAAATGACGTTCTATGTGAAATACTAAAGTTTAGTAATTTAAACAATAGCCTAGCATTAATCATGAAGTTTTAACCTCTTACTGCCACTATATAATACCCGTAGCTTTCGTAGAGATGCTACGGTGACTGTAAGTTCATTTCTTAAAGACGCTTTTTTTTTCTTAAAAGCATCATCTATTTGGCCAATAAGTTTCAAGCTCTAATCAATGATACATATAAAACTACAGTGACTTTTTTTTTTAAAGGTATTTGGGGTATTTTTTGACAGCTTTTAAGGAACTAATCCTTGTATTGCGGAGGACTCTATATTCAAACAATATTTCAGCTCATATCCATCTTACCGCTCTTCTTAAGTCTTCAGAATTGAAGAGAATTAACCTTCTATATTACTATGGCCAGACGGTTTGGTGTAGTGTTTATGTTTTGAGTTAGCCTTCTCTTGTACAGATGTTACAAGCACATGCTATCCTTTTCGTTGGGTTGCGTTTGGTTCGTTGGATGAAGATGGTGAATTGTATTGTTACTTCATGACCCTGACCATACGGCCATGCATACAATTAATGAACACATGAGCAGCCACAAAACAATCATTAGTAGATTGCATAAAATATTATCATCATCATCTCAGCGCATATATGTCCCACTGTTGGTTTCGAGCCTCCTTCATGATGGAAGGGAAATTGAACTACTATGCCACGCTAGTTAGGCGTGTTGGTCTATACCGAAAAACAAAACCCTATGGTTTTGTTTCGAGGTTTCCTTCTCTTGCGTATATATTATATGTGTGTTTTATATCCCTTAGTCGTCTCTGATGATCACCCACGCGTAGGATAGTGGTGGTGAATTGTATTGTTAGTCAGTCACCACACGGAATATTATATAGCGTGGTAATCGAATACGCGACACGTAACACGATAAGTCGGTATCTTAAATATTTTATCTGTACAGTCAAATAATTCTCCAAATTACATACGCTTTAATTAGATATAATAGGCATGATGACAGTAACTATGAATCAACAAAATAGTGATTTAATTTAGGAATATAGGATACAAAAATCGTAAAAAAGCTCTTGTTTTGAAATAGCAAGCGCGATTAACTTTAAAATATTAAAAATAAAAATATATCATTTCGCCATATTGGCTCAAACACCAATCAGAAGCGAGTGACGTCACGCTTTCGTTTATTAGTAAATTTTGCTAGATTTATCCAATTAATTCGCACTTTTTTTTTATTGAAACGTTAATAAACAACTTAGAGTTTTTATTGATGTATTATTACATAGCGGAACTGTACACCATCTAAACACGTTAGAATTCGTCTTATTCATTAATAATTGCACAAAATATGAAAATAATAGAAATTAGGGATTACAATAAACAATAACAGCGCCACTTGAGAGTGGATACGAAAGCGTGACGTCATAGACAAACGCCATTACTTTTGCACCGTTTTGGAGCGAAATTTAAATTAGATTTTAAAAAGGGTAGTTCTTTTCACAAAAATTAACTTTTTCTGTGAAATTAAATTTATTTTCATTAAAGTAAATTAGTCATCATGGCTATTCTTTTCTATAGTGGTAGGCAAAGCAGTATTATTTTTGGAGAAAAATGGTAATAATTTCCCCACACATTCTCACTGTAGTAACGTCTATAAATACCATGATTTAACCCTCAGGCATCAAGGGATGTAGTAATAAAGGGTGAAATAAAACTATTTTAACAGATTCTATTGCGTTTGTATTTGATTTTAATTTCGCAACGTTTCGAACACATTACAACCTTACAGGAGAGGAGTGCCCTCCATAGTGAGATTCCCGTGACATAAAAATAGTTTTATTTCGAATGTGTAATACTGGCCTTATCCGTATGGTGACGGAGTAAGAATACAATTCACCACCCCTTATCTTACCCGTGTGTGATCGTAAGAGACGGCTAAGGGATATAAAATGCATATAACAGCTATGCAAGAGAAGGAAAACTTGAAACAAATCCCTATACCAACACGTCTGACCAGCGCGGTATAGTAGGTTAACTTCCCTCCCATTACGGAGGAGGCCCGAGCCCAACAGTGTGACATTTGTGGGCTGTGATAAATACTGGCCTAAAAATCATAAGTCTCTCTGCGTACAGATGGTGTAGTAGTTACGATATCCACCTACCATGCCAGGGTTTGATTCCTATGTAGAACAATACTTTGTGCGATCCTCAAACTGTTGTTATGAGTCTAGGTATAATTTGTGTTACCACCGAAGACAAAGATCGGGTACCGGTGGCCCGCTCGCACGGCGAAGAGAGATGTTTGTAGGGTGGGTTCATGGGGTCGCGTGCCACCTCTTCCGTCGCTCCGGGCCGATTTGCCGGCGCGACCACATCCAAGGTCCCACATAGCGAAAAAAAAAAAGGTTTAATTTGTGTTCGTTAAATTATATCTTTGTAAGATGCCCCGTAATATAAAGATATTTCCGTAGTGTAATGTGGAGTCTTAATATTAAAAATAATCTATTTTCATCCGCTGTGTATGTGTCTGTTATTACATAAGCAATAACTCATTATCATCAGCATACTCCTTCATAACATGAGGATTTTTTTGTTCTACTATCTCACGCTAGGTAGACTGGTTGATATATGACTTTATTTCCAGTTTTCCTTATCTTGCATATATGTTATATGCATATTATAAGCCATAGATGTTTACAATACCTACGGCAAGGAAGCTGGTCGTAAATTGTATTCTTACTCCGTCAACACATTAAAAAAGAAATGACATCTTCATCTCAGTTTATATATCCGTCCGACTGTTGGGCTCAAGCTTCCTCCATAATGGGAGAGAAATTAAACTACTATACTACGCTGGTCAGACGTGTTGGTATAAGGTTTTCTTATTCGAGTTTTCTTTCTCTTGCATAGATGTTATATGTATTTTATACAAGGGGTATAATAGTCGTCTCTTACGATCACCCAAGAGTAAGAGGGGGTGGTGAATTGTATTTTTATTCCGTCACCACACGGAAAAAGAAATATATTGCGATAGAATTGAGATTTAGTTTCCTAAAAGCACTTGCTTTTTGGCAGGCTATGGTCTAGACACGCGCCATCTGGTTCATCCGGGGCGACAGAAAGGCGGCTTTTCTTTTTGGCAGGCTTTGGTCTGGAAAAGCGCCATCCGTTTCGTCCGGGGAGGCAGAAGGGTGGCCCGTAGCCCCATAACCCATCGTAGTATAATATAACGAAGAATAGGATAATAATAAAACACCATTAAAAACCTATTGGAACCAACTATTGCGTGTTTATTGACTCATCGTCCAGAAAACATTACAATTATTTAATAAATATTTCATAATTATATTTTTATTAAATTTATATGAAGCGTGAAAAAAAAAAACTATGATTTTTAAATAGTGGCGCCATCTGGCTTATTCTAAAACGAATATAAATTAATCGCCGACTATGTGGCTATTGCTAAAGGCGCTGGCAGCCGTCCAGGTGGTGACCTCGATGAACCTGCCTGGTGAAACAATTGGCGACCTTGGCGACTAAATCGTAATTTTTGACCTTAGAACTCTTAAAACAACTAACATTACCGGTTTTAACCGGCTACCACCAATTAGCGTGACTAGTGATCAACTAACGATCTTTTGGCAGTAAGTTGATAGACTCGGCGGCCAATTGGGGAGCCACCTGCGTGACCTTGGCGGTCGGTGTTCGATCATTTGGTGACCTTGAGGCCAATTGGCAGTGAGTTGTGGCCAATTGGCGGCGTATACGCTCGCTGGATCTAGAAGCGGTCTACCATCAGCTCGAAGTGGACCGAGCCGCGTCGCTCGTAGCGATCGTAGAATATGTTCTTTGCCCACGCCTTACACTCGATGTTGATTAAAACACCCGCTGTAATATCATAAACCATATTATTTATATATACCTACTCTAGCTTAAAACATATCATTTATATATACTCTAGCTTAAAACATATTATTTTAAAATAGTAATAGATACTTATTCATTTAATTGGTTGATAGCTAATGAAAATCATATTTCTCTTTCTTCATCATCTCAGCTCATATATGTCCTACTATTGGCCTCGAGCCTCCTTCAAAACGGGAGGGAAATTGACCTACTATACCACGCTGGTTATATGTGTTGGTATAGGGTTTTGTTTCGAGTTTCCCTTCTCTTGCAAAGATGTTATATGTGTTTTATATCCCTTAGTCGTCTGTTACGATCACCCGCAGGTAAAATAGGGGGTGGTGATTGTATTCTTACTTCGTCACCACACGGACAAGTTCTCTTTCTTATTTAAAGGCAATTAACTTTAACAAAATAGGATATAATATTTTTTCGCAGTGGAGTAGAAATTGGGAAAAGACGGCATGGAAGACGGCTTATTGCTATGGTATATTTACTGATATATTATCTGTATTTAATCCTTAACCATCTAATATAGTGACAGTATCTACACTTTTTTTTTGGTAGGCTATGGTGGTCCGGATACACGCCGCCCGTTTTGTCCGGAGCGATGGAGGGGTAGCGCGTGGCCCCATAGCCTACCCTATTCCCACCCCATCGCCATTGGGTCTGCCACTGGTACCGCTTCCTTGTCATCCGTGGCTGCGGACAGTGTGTACTCTATACCGTCATCACGTGAGAATAGTATTTTACTTTTTAATTACCTTATGCGGTGGAATACTACCAACGATTTGGAAACAATATGTAAAAAAATCTCAAAATCACACACTATTGTATCGAATGTTATCGTGTAAGCGATGAACTTCAGAATGAACTTTCAACGTACACGAAAAATCTTCTATAAAACAGAAAAAAATATCTGCTTTTATGTGAACAAAATTAATTTAATATTAGCAAAGCAAATACATATATATTATTATCCTAGTTCTATCTTTTACCGTCAGCTTAATGTGAAGCCCTCCACTATAGAACAAAGCATGGTCATTGAGTGAAGAGATTATCGCCATAACGTTGCATATTATTTTATTATACCGGGCAGGCAAGACAAAGACTGGTTTCCGGTGGCTCACTTGCTCGGCGAAGAGAGGTACGTATAGGGCGGGTTTATAGGGTCGCGCGCTGCTTCTTCTATCGCCCCGGACGGATTAGCGAGGCGTGACAACTCCATAGTCCGACGACAAAAAAAAATATTTTGTTTCACAATTGACAGATTCAAAGACCCTTTACTAAAACGCTAAAGGGATGGCTCTTATAGTATATGTAGGTTAATTTTAATTATTTACCGAATTGAGCATATTTTAAGGCTCAAAAATAAACTACTATGTACTTCGAATACTTACTCCTGGGCTTCTCAAAGAGTACAGCGACTAGAGGGCTTAGGTACCCCTCCTTATTGGTGAAGGGGTAATAGTATGAGGGGAAGCCCCGCCGAGGGATGTACTGCACAGGCCCGATGTTTTCAACATCAGCCGGGTTTTCGCCACCACAAGATACCCACACGGTGTTCGCGTCCGGTTTGCCAGACTATCGAAGAAAGAAATACATTAACTGTGAGGAAAGAATCTTTCAAAATCTAAAAAATAATTGACAACATTTATGTTAGAAAGATATTTCAATTCTTTGGACTGACTGAATTTTATTTGTGTCATCCAAAAAGTCTTATTCTGAGTTTCTTTTTTGTGTGTGTGTCTTCGTTGTTAGCCTCAGACAACTTTACCCGGATAAGCGCTGAGGGCTCTCAACCCGATATTCTGAATCTTAATGCTTTTAACTTAAATTACTTCATGATACAAGGATCTATTCCGTAGTGCGAGGAGTTATTAAATAAAAACAAACAATAGCGAATGAACACAAAGATTTGAATACAAACTTTTGGCGGGAATATTAAAGTGTCATGTGATGGTCTTGTATTATATTTAATATCTTAGTATTTTAATGTGTTGTATTAAATAATTTTGATTGCATTTTAAATATAATTATAAAAGTGCTTTAAAACGTTTTTGTTTTCCACCAATATACCCAGAAGACACGATCAGCATTGTGGCTTTAGCATTGTTTTGGTGACGATTTGACTTACTGAAGGACAATGACTAATATGAAGCTAATTGTAACAATGACTCGTATAAATAGCTGATTACCAGTATAGAAAAAGAAGAAGAAGAAAAATAAGAATTATCATTGCAGGAACTGTCATATATTATCTTAATAACATATAATTGTCACCTTTATCGCAAATAATAATATTTTTCAACAATCTTATTTTGTTTTCATTTGAATTTGATTTGTAAAGTCGCCATTTTGATATTAATATAGATTTTTGTATGGCAATTTTAATCATACAGATTAAAAATAATATTTCAAATACAATCATGAGTATAACCAAATTTATACTTACAAGCATCTTGATGTGCTGTTTAAGATCCTCGGGCATATTATGGGGTAGTTCCTCGGTGTTGTTATAAGGATTTGGAGTCCAGTTAAAGATCTGAAAATGATAAATCAGTAATTAGTATAACGAAAGTAAAAATTCCATCAAATACATTAACGATATCGCTATTTAGTGAATATCTATTCCTAAAAAAGAATCAAATACAAAAAACAAATAAACATGAACATTATAAGCTCAAATGTACCTTATTCAGCTTTAGGAATACACAAGGCCCAGCCTTCTCGTAGTTGTACTGTTCAGCCGGTGTGCAAGGTTTGAAGTCATCCACGGGAACATCGCAGACTTGCTTCTCACTTAGTGAGCTGCTGGTTGTTGAACAGGGGACCCTGTTCTCTGCCCCAGTGGCCTCACCACTCCCACTTCCTTTCTTACGATAGTCTAGAAGATAAATATTTTGTGGTGGTTAAGGTAACAGTGCGGTGTCATTCTTTACTTTCAGCCCCAGGGAGTAGGTATGTAGCTAACAGTGTTCCCCTGGAAAATTCATGACACGCCTGTGTGACAATTATGACGACATTTTCATAGTGCCTCTGTATTTTTTTTTTAATCTAGGCACTGCCTACTCAAACTTGCCGGGGCGACAGAAAGCTGACATGCAGTCGTATAATCTGCCGTATTCCGACGTCGGTGGCCAGACCGCTGATATCTTTTCAGATACCATCCTACGCTGCCATCGTAGAGACTCTGACCTATGTCTGACAATGAAGGTTCATGACCTGATTGCTGAATGAATTCACTATCTAACCAAATCCTAACCCATATGAAATAAAAAGTCGTGAAATATACCATACCTTACGTAAGCGTATCAATTTAATAAAACGTGAAAGATAAACTCACCGTCCAGAAATTCATCGATAATCTTTGCCCATTTCAGTACAGAGCCCTTGTCGTTTGCCCTGTAGTAAATTAGAGTACTTTCAACGTTAGCAGAGTCCGGCATCGGCCTGAAGCCCAAACCTGTCGTAAATAAAATTGATTTGATGAGCTGGTGAAGGAATTAATTGTAATATGCTTGTAGCAATTCACCGAAAATGCTTATTTTTTCATGGCTGACGGCCTTTTATTTTGGACCAACACCGCCCTATGTCAACCAATGCGGCGGAAGAGCGGCGTGTGGCTCCATAACCCAATGTCTTTCCTTCACTGATACTGATGCCTTGACATCCGTGGCGGGGCCGCATGTGTCTGTATGCTTGAAAACAATATGTCTGCGATATATGTGGGTTTATATAGAATATTACAACTTCGTATTTATTGGAACGAAGTTCCTTATCGCGCGTTGTGAAAGGGGGCTAGACGGAAAAAATTCTTACGAAAAGTTGTCACGACACTTTTTGCTATAGTAAGCTATTGTAAGCTGTGCGGCGTCGCTCGTCGGTTCTCTTATAGAAAGCAAGCCAGATATTTTCATTTCTATTTCGCATTGAACAGTGTGGTGTCGCGACGATTTTTTTTATAGATAGAGTGATTCAAGAGGAAGGTTTATATGTATAATATATGCATAATGTACTAGAGAAACACTGATAATTTTAGAGGTTTCTAATGTGATGTCGTAAATAAACACATTATTTTGCGCTTACATTGCAAACGCTGGCTGAACCCTACGAAATAGATCAAAATAAAGTATTACAGTATTATACAGCTTAAAAAGGCCTACAAAAAAGTCCGCGATGGTATATATCTATCTCTTAAGGATAACATACTATATCCATTTTAATACTTTAAAAAATGTTCTATTATAAAACGGTAATTGAAAAGCTATTTACACAAATACTGTATTAATCCTTACCATTTTAAATACATTAGTTGGCTTGAGCATTTCATGAAGATATTTTTTTTCCTTCAGACCATGCAAATTAAATCAATACCTTAAGAGATATAGCAAAATCAAAATAATGCGCAACGAAATTATTTTCGCCCGTGACCGGGCCGCGTGGCCGGCTCGCGTTCGAGCTCGGGGCCGAAAAGTTTTGGTAGTCTAGTGGAATTGTATATCCTATTATTAATATTATAAACGTGAAAGTTTGTAATAATGTATGGATGTGAACATGTTTGTTGCTCTTTCACGTAAAAACTACTGAATGGATTTTGATGAAATTTATAGTAATATAGCTTGCACATCAGAATAACACATAGGCTATAATTTATAAAGATATTTTGCAAATTGGCTAAAATATAACGATAAAAAACGCTTAAGGCAGAAAAAAATTATATAATTAAAATAGAACTTCGTTCCATCCGGGTGTCCCTTGACACCTCCGGTATTTTTTACTATTTGTTTATCTTTCACTGAAATTCTTTGTGATCTTTAAATACCATTTTTTATTCTACGACTAATTGCATCACACATACAACACGGTAACTGCAGGGGCCCAGGAACCACAATAGTATCCATGAATGACAATGGTTTTGCCCTCATATACTCACGGGAAACGCTTTTACTTTTCTTGGTACCCACAATAAATATAATTAGAAAAAAAATTAGCAAAGAATAACAAGAGATGTTGCAAAATTCCACTTCCTCCTAAACGGGAGGAATGGACATTTCATATATCTTTTATCACGTGCATGATTGCTTTTTTTTGCCAGTCCTGGTCTGGCACGTCCCATAAATGTCCGGGATACCGGATGGTTTATGCTAGATTCACAGCTTGCCTTACTTGCAAATCCTGGCAGCAGACCACCATAAGCGACACCTTAATTTGATCCGCCCGACCATTCCTTATGTGATGATACACGTTATTCTTAATTCATTATAAATATAACTTACCTGGATTACTTCCTATCAACGAACTATCCAACTGCCATTTGGGCATCTTGGCATCGAGCGTCTGGTAGAATATCGCCAGCATTGCGGCGAAGAAACCCACCAAGATGGCATAGAAGATCAAATAGAATAACAAGATTTTAGCTGTGGACAAACGTTTTGTATTATTATCATCATAAGTTTAAAATCAGCTGTGCGGCTACAAATACTACCAACCCTCACTTTGTTAGTGGATGTCGTAAAAGACAACCAAGAGACTTATAACGACCTGGGCCAACTCCATCTGATGACGTTTGGTCAACAATTACATTCCCAAAGAGGGTTGATGTCTGCCAGGCGGCCGGTCATAAAACTATTGCCAATAACTTTTTTTTTTTACAATATGTACTTAGAAAAAGGAGTACATATTGTATCCACCCCGAGTAATTGGGATAAGAGTAGGAGAATGATGACCTACATAAGTTTAAAGTTAAAGACTGTGCGGACGTTATGGTTACGAAACCGAACAACAATGCCAGTGACGTGGATTTAATTCCCATGCGGAACAGTACTTTGTGCAATTCACAAAAATATTTCTCTGAGTCTGGGTATAATGTCCGTTGATGTTTGTAAAGTCTCCCGCATTACAAAGATTGTCTTAGTGTCAATTGTTGTCATTATATTAATAGAAAGTAGACTTTAATTAACCAATAGAAGAAAAAGGTTCATCTAAGCTCATGTATTATGTCCCACTGTTGGGCTCGAGCCTCCTCCATAAACGGAGGGAAATTGACTTAATATACCACGCTGGTCTGACGTGTTGGTATAGGGTTTTCCTTCTCTTGCATAGATGTTATATGCGTTTTATATCCTTTAATCGTCTTTTACGATCACCTACAGGCAAGATATGGAGTGGTGAATTGTATTCTTACTCCGTCACGACACGGAAAAAGGTTAGCTATAAGAATAAAAAGATTTTTCTTCAATCGTGTTATAATTCAAGGCGCTATTACACAGAACTCTTGATTTTTTTTATCTAAACCTTAAGCTTAGATGCAATAAATTATATGACACAGAATAAAAATAATGTGTAATGACTAATAACCAAATACAGCCACGAATTTTAATAGTAGTTAGTAGGTATTCTAGTAAAATAAAAATATGCTTAGGATTTAAACATTATTTATAAATTTGCAAGATTCTCGACAAAAAAGAGTCCTAAATAAATTTAAACTAGCTACTAACTATTATAGCATTTTGCTATAGTTCGTTTAGATTTATTTATATACTTATATTTCATCATCATATGAGCCCATATAATTCGCTCTGTTCAGTTTGGGTCTTCTTCACAGTGTGGGAGAAAGTAACATACTACTACATTTTAGGACAGGACCACAGTGTTGACAGTTTCTTGTCTTCAGCCGCGGACCGGTCTATCCGCAGTAGTACCACACTCTAGCAGAAAATCGACGTTGGAGCAGTGGTAATATGCTATTGTGTTTTATTCAGTGACCGAGAGAACCGGAAACCTAACTTTCTGGGTGTGTTTGGGGTTTTCATTAGTAAGCAGCAGCGTAGTTGTATCCACGGTATTGCAAAAGTCCATGGGCGGCAGTAAGCAGCGGCATAAAAAAAACGCTAGTCAAAATTGATAGTAAAAACTTTTTGTCGAGGTTTTCTATTCTCGCATCGTACCTAAAAAGGTAAGGATTCAGTCCAATGGCGATGGGAAGGTCTTTCCATGGGCAAGAGAAGGTTTGGTAAACTGTATTCTTGCTCCCCTTTTGCATACGAAAAATTAATTAGTACTTACATATTCTTTTTAAAAAATGTTATGGTTTTCAAAAATTTTTGAAGTTCAAGATTTTTTTTTCTATAATGATGAAATATAAGTAAAAGTATCAAAATGTATTTTTCCATTAAAAAGTACTATTTAAATGCATGTTTCAATATGCCATCTGATCTGGTTATAACTTGTACACTTCGATTATCAACAATAATATTAATTAACAAATAACATTAAAAAAAAATAGTCGCCATCTATTGGCGAATCCTCACAAACTTTACCTACATTATCTTCTTAGTTTTGTAGACTGCAAATAATTTCAAGTAAAGGGAAATATAGGTCTTTCATAAAGGTGCGAATTGAAGGCCCTTTGTATATATAATACTAGCTTTCGCCCGCGACTTCGTCCGCGTGGAATGGTTACTTTGGGCTAACGTTAATTTCGACTCGCGAATTCGTTTACGTAAAAGGTGGAAATATTTTTAAATAATACATACGTTAAAGCTGTTTTAGGTACCTACATGACCCTTTTATTAGTAAGAGTAGAACATTAAACTTTAAGTAAAAGTATTGGGTCTTATCTATACTTTCTATAGATATACCATATACAATGTATGTATATTATACATATATACATACATACACTTACGCCTATTTACGATTACACATACTTTTAATGTGTATGAAATCGCTGTGTGGTAGCGGCTACGAATACTACCAATCCTCACTTTGCTTGTGGATGTCGTAAAAGACGACTAAGAGCCTTATAACGACTTGGGCCAACTCCATCTGATGCCGTTTGGTCAACAATTACATTCCCATGGAGGGTTGACGTCTGGCAGGCGGCCGGTAATAAAACTATTGCCAGTAACTTTTATAATATGTACTATGAATGAAGAGTACTTATTGTATCGACCCCAAGTAATTGGGATAAGAGTAGGAGAATGATGATGATGATGACCTCTCGTGAATAAATCTCCAATTTGGTCCAGAAAAGTATGACGTGGTCTTCCCCTTGTATTCGTCCCATTCACGATTGCTTTATATGTTTGCTTCGTCAACCTCTGCCCACTCATTATTTCTTCCACTTCGTGTCCAACCCACCTCAGCATACCAGCGCTCTTTTATAACATTATACCTAATTTTATCTTTCAGACTTACATCACACACGTTACGAAGAGCTGTCAGCTCTACAGCATTTATTCTATTTTCATGTCTTCTCCGCCAAATCTATCTTTCACTGCCATACATGAGGGCAGGCACTAATACTTCCTATACTTATTATTATTATTTAGGATGTGTAAAGCCGACGGAAAGTCATGAGAAGAAAACAAAACTAAAAATGTAGTGTGTGCAGAAGTACTTTGAAATAACATTAGTTTGAGTTTTTTTTTTAATATAAGATTATAAGACCCAGTATTTTTATCGTAAATGCGCGCCCAGTACTTGATCATTATTTTGCTGCGATGTTATTTTTAAACTGCGATATTTCCTATGATATTCATTGAAATCAAATAATGTAAAGAGCAATTTTGTTTTAAATTAAATACTTGTGATGAATAACTAATTTATTTGGATAAGGATTAATATTATGTTTATAAAAACACCTTCGAAAATATCATATTATTTTAAAACAAATTTGATTAGCATAAAAAAGGTTATAGTGAGCCAATCTTAAAAGATAGACATATGCTGTCGCGGACTTTTATTTAGAACTTTGAAAGGGGAACAATTATATAGTACATAATTTTTGCGCAACTTTAACCGTTTACGCAGCGGAAGCTCTCAAAAGAAAACACAAACCCGATTTTTACACATTCATCATTGATGCTCTGCTCCTATTGGTCGCAGCGTAATGTTGTATAGCCTAAAGCCTTCCTCTATAAATGGACTATCCAACAAAAAAAGAATTTTTCAAATCGAACCAGTAGTTCCTGAGATTAGCGCGTTTAAACAAACAAACAAACAAACAAACAAACTCTTCCGCTTTATAATATTAGTATACATTAGTATAGATTATAACGAGATATAATTAATGCCTAAAAATTACAGGCGCAAAACAACTATTAATGGATTCCCCAAATATTTGTTCTACGTAGACAACAAATCTAAATTTATTCAGCTTAATTGTTACCTAAACCTTTATATCATTTATACAATAAAAATTTATATAGGTAGGTCTATAAACGAAGTTATTTGCGTGATATAAGCCATTGCGATTCTATGCCATCGTATAACTTCAGTCGGGTCACGCAGTTATATTTTCGTCCAAGGTCTAAGACGAGGTTGATATTCAGACTAATTATTAGCAATAATAATGTTATAACACCATATACTACCATTTGTGAGACCTTCAATATTTTCGGCATATTATATGATAATGTAACATCAGTACTGATAACAGTGACCTTATTTTTATTTGGTTATTGCGATTGAATCGCTTGCCGAATGATTTTGGTAATTCCTTAAAAATTTAATTGTAGAAAATATTTCTGTGTGGTGGCGAAGATGAACTCAATTTATTAATCATCTTTATTATGAGACCATTAAATCGAGCCAATTTTTATTATTGTCTGTTTAAAATCTAAGAATATATAGTACATGTTACATTGTTATTGCTTCAATAATTGATGGCAAGCGACGACAATGACCATTTCCTAGTAAATTATCGTTGAAACTGACCGCATTTCTAGTAATGAATGTGCATTGTACACATTACGTTTGTCATTTAATTGGAAGTTTCATCGAACTCTAAATTTACATGTTCTGTGTGGTGACGGAGAAAAAATACAATTCACCACCCCCTATCTAACATATGGGTGATCGTAAGAGACGGCTAAGGGATATAAAACGCATATAACATCTATGCAAAAGAAAACGAAAACTCGAAAGAAAACCCTATACCACAACATATCTGACAGTCAGTCAGTCAGTGTAGTAGGTCAATTACCCTTCTATTATGAAGGAGGCCCGAGCTCAACAGTGGGACTTATATGAGCTGAGATGATGATGATGATTTACTCTTATATTTTATATATTATGCTATATGGTAGAAGCCACGAATACTACGACCCTTACTTTGCTTATAGATGTAATAAATGACGACTAAGAGCTTTATATCGATCTGGATCTACTCCATCTGATATCATTTGCTCCACCGTTGACATCAAGCAGGCAGCTGGTAATTAAACTATTGCCAATAACTTTTGCAGTATGTTACTGTTGCCCAAATGCAAGAATCCTTCGAGTCTCACAAGTCTTGCAACTCTCGCGGTTAGAATAGCATAGAGTCACTTGTTTTGATGAAAATTAAAAATCCACATATACAGGGTGGAAGTGGACCGCTCCCCAAAACAAACACAGGTGACCCTACTAGTCCTACTTGTAATGATAGGCTAGAAAAAAATCGATAGTGATGAAAAAAAAAATTTTTTTTTCGTAACGAATTTTTTTTCACATTCCATCGTATTAGAACAGTACCATGTAATGATAATTCCATAAAAAATACGTAACTATATTCAGATGAGAAAAGATGCAATCTATTCAAAACTCACGATCATATGTTCAAGAGTTCAACGACCTCGGGTGGTGAAAAAAAAAATGTTTTTTATCCGAATCGATTTTTTTTCTAGCCTATCATTATAAGTAGGACTAGTAGGGTTACCTCTCTTTGTTTTCGGGAGCGGTCCCCTTCCACCCTGTATATGAAAAATCCAACAAAATTAATGAAATTCCATTCATCTAGTGGCATTAACTGTACAACTATCAATAATTAAGTACATACCACTTAACGGGAGTGGGGCTATAATCACACCTATCTATCATAAGATTGTTTAAAATAAAGTCAAATTATTTCCCCGTTTACGTATTGGTATTGAGAATACAAAATGTTGACAATCCTTTCTTTACCAAAGTAAAATGCTATCTAAGGGAGCACTGCGAGACTCTTGCAGCGAGTCTTGGTCTTGCATTTGGGCAACACTACAACATTTACTAGTCAAATGTTACCAACACATAAGGTTTTATTTTGAATTTTCCTTTTACATAGATATTATACATATATTATAATAACATATACAAATAATTGAAGAGTTTTTGTTCGGTTATATTACGTAAACTATTGAACCGATCGGGATAAATCTTATACCATAAGATGCAGAGTGATTCGAAGAAGGTTTTAGTATATCATATGTTGGTGATTACTTATCCGGAAAGGAGGGAAGTGGGCAGTGACATTTATCTAGTATTTATTTAAATCTCTCAACATAAATAACTAGTTAAAAAAAAGTATTGTAGTATGATAATTTTTATAGCATTTTTATTTGATTAAATATTATATCTCTCATCTTTTATAATATCCACTAGAGGAAGTATTATGTATTTTTAATATTAATTTTTAATGTAATTTCTCAAAAAATCTTTATATTATCTTTTTTAAGTTATTAATTGGGTGACCTAATTGACTTAAGAGCCTTGTCCCGATTCAGAAGCATTGACACGCACTCGTTAACTACAGCAGTTTGCTGATTAGCGCGGACCTGTCATAATCTTTTCATTAAACATATTTAGCGTAGCATTAGTAATTAAAATACGTTTTCATTAATGATTCCCTAAATATTAGATAACACCTAAGCTAATCAATGATACATAAAGTTAATGTCAAATATGTCACCATAAATGGTATCTAAAACTTAATTGTTATTATTATATAGGTACACTAGCGACCCGCCCTCGCTTCGCTTCGGTTAAAGAAAGAAAGAAAGAGGCAAATCCTACTTCATCTGACCTTTACAGAGCAGAAGAAAGTCCATACCAAACTCCAAGCTAGTAGGGGCAGTATTGGAAAATGTAGATTTTTTGGGTTAACACCTACGCAATTCACTTTAGGGGAGTAATTATTGAAAAGTCGTTCTTTGTCTATTTCTTTATCGTAACACAAATATACGTACCGAAATTAAAGTCTATGAGCTATATTTAAAAATGTGATTTTTACACCCCAGCAACTCCCCTTGCGGGTGGAATCTCATAATATCCGTTGTTAGCTGACCTTTACTTGGCGAAAGGAATATTCCTACCAAATTTAAAGTCTGTAGGCCTTATGGTTCCAGAGATATCGTGATGAGTCAATACATAGGTGGAAATCTCTTATATATACTCGTATATAGATCAAAAGAATTAATAATAATCAACATTACGAGTGGAAGGATGTAGGTACCGGGGGAGACCGAAACTAACCTACCTAGACCAAATAGGTAATGTGAAGGAAGGTGGAGTCAAGAGTCTCCGAAACAGGCGAGCGTATATGAAGAGAATTATGAATGTTGAGGTTGCGAGTGAAGTATGCAAAGATAGAGTTCTCTGGCACTCTGTTCTCTCTGCCTACCCTGCAAGGGATATGGCGTGATGATATGTATGTATGTATGTGTACATTACGAGTCATTTATATTAGGTGTCACCTAAATTTAGGGCTCATCAGTAAAAAAGGGGAGTTAGTATATAGATACATCGTTAATTCCTAATTCAATTTTGCTTCGAAATGCATTCAGACGTATGCACTGCGGACAATAAGTAGACGGATGTAAGAAAATTGTTAGCGTAAAGACTGTTAATTTACTAAATGTTCAAATTACTGAAATTTTTAGCATTTAATATGCTTAATTATTTATAAATACCCGATTACGAAATGAAAAATGATGTCACAAGCGGGGTTCAAACCCGCACCTATTGGGAATCCGGCCCAATCGTGGTGCTACTTACACCATCGTGAACTATTTTAGGACATGCAAATTTCGCTTCATATTATGTAATGTATGTAGCAATGTGCTATTGCGCTTCGTTTTTTGAGCAGAAGAGCCGACAGCTTAGTACCCTGGGTGGGTTTGGGGTTTAATTGGTAGGCTACTGCCTTGTTTAGCTGTATCTTAGTATTGCAAAGCTCCATAGACAACAGTAACACTTACCACCAGGGATACCGCTTGCTCGTTTGCCATCATAAACAATATTTTTTTTGGGTGGGCTACGCCCCGCTATTCCGTCCGGGGCGACGGAAGAAGCGGGACACGGCCCCGTAGCTCCACCCAACAAAGTACCTCTCGACGCCGTGCGGGTGGGCCACCGGAACCCGTCTTTGTCTTCGATGGATCAGCTGGACTATAGGTAATAATAAAAAAAAAAACTTCTTCATAGTATCCCTTTTTTTTTTCGCAAGGTGGGACCATGGATGTGGTCGCGCCCCGGCAAATCGGCCCGGGGCGACGGAAGAGGCGGCGCGCAACCCCATGGACCCACCCTGCAAACACCTCTCTTCGCCGTGCGAGCGGACCACCGGTGTGCTCGTCGTTACTGCAATGGTGGCAGGACGGAGTCCACTCCCTCCGCACGACCGTGTGCAGGTACTTGCCGAAGCAACCGTGCCCCGACAAGACCTGCACCAACCGGAAGGAGAGCACTCCGTGCCGCCGCTCCATCCACTCCATCAGTACGGGCCGGAGGGCCTCGACGGTAACAATACCGTGTCTAGGCCTCTCCAGCCGCGTAGCCCAATGGGCGATGACTTCTCGGCGGGCGTCCTCGCGCCAGGTGGCTATCTCGTTGAACGATGGGGAGCCACCCTCGTCGCGCATTGTGGTAACCCGCCGGTAGAGGTCGGAGAGCATCTCCGCCTCTAGGTCCCACGGGGGTGTCCCGGCCAGTAGGTATGCGGCCTCGGTCGATACCGTGCGGTACCCGCGAATGGCTCTGACCGCCATGGCTCGCTGTGCCCTCCACAGTATAGCCCTGAGCTGGGCGTTCAGAGCCCTCGCCCACACGGGTGCGCCGTACATGGCCATTCATAGTATCCCTAACAATTGGTGAAAATTTCATAACCGTATTCGCACCATATTCCTAATGACATTTACACGATACTAGTGTGTTAATATTATATGTGACGATATGCATTGCTGCATTCGATTAATATATATAGAACAATGTACAAAGAGAGCCGAGGTCATGGAGCATGCGCAAGTTGAACACACCTTTTGACCTTTATTGCAATCAATTTTCGAGGTACGGTTAAGGATTTTTATATTTGTTAAGTAATACTGCTAACAGCTTTATATATATAGGTGAGCTTGAGTTGATAGGCAGCGGCCTAGACGTAGTTTAGTATTGCGAAGATCTTGCAGCAGTAACATTTATCATCAGGTATGCTACTCACTCGTTTAGCACGATAAAAAAGTAACAGTTTTCTGATTACGCCATGAAATGGGTGAGCTTATTATTCGTACCATACTTTCTCAAATACTTTTTCGTTGCGGTGCGAGTTTAAGAATGCAATTCCCCACCCCTCTACCTCATTGGTCGGTGTTATAAAAGACGTCCACTGAAGGACATGCATATAACAACTTTCCAAGAGAAGAGAATACTCTATATAAAATCTTGTACTAAACTATCCCCCGCGACATTTCCCTGGGCTTGGGCCGCCGCCGGCGCCTCGGGCGGCGCAGGCACGAATACCTACGCCTGATGCCACCCTAACCGAGACCTCGGGTGATCGGACCGGGGAATAATCCGGTCACCCGACGTGAGGACACCGCGTGAGGACGACGTCCCAACGGCGAAAATTGTCGGGGCGTTGACTCGAGAGGAACCCGCGAGGGTAAACCGCCGGGCGGGCCACCAAAGACAAAGATCAGGTACCGGTGGCCCGCTCGCACGGCGAAGAAAGGAGAGTTGCATGTTGGGTCTATGGGGTCACGTGCCGACTCTTCCGTCACCCCGGACTGACTTGGCGGGGTGAGACCAAGTCCATAGTCCATCACAGCAAAGAAAAATCGTGCCTAACAGTAGTAGTAGGATGGATATGAGCTAACTAGATTTATTCAATGAGTGAGAGAGCTCAAACCTCACCTTACTTAAAGTAGGTTTACTGCACAATGCTTTTGATATTGCAGAAATCTATGAGCGACAATTATCATCTATTATGAGGTGGCAACCTGCTCAACTTCTAAATGCAAACAAAAATACGGCTACTTATTATCTGGTCCTCGTGTGATGATATTTAAAAACAAAATATGTCTCACCAAACTTTTCAATTGCCAATTAGCTTGGCAAAGATGTCCATTATGACAATGGAAGGATGGGTTTTGATACTTAGAAGAGTAAAATGCCATAAAAGAAAATAGTGAGAAAAATTTTACTCTTTTTCCCATTCTTTGTTTATGACTATGTCAGTTCAGTTATTAGGCAAGAGCGTCCTTCAAAATTGGAGTGAAATTAGGCTAGTGCGTATAGGGTATTTATTACAATCTTTTTGTTGTGATGACTTTTACATTTCTATAATAAAACTTTCTGAATATTTAACAAATTTTAATAGAAATAAATTAACATTAACAAAAAAAATACCGTTTCTTATGACATGTTATAATTTTAATAAAAAATATTTGTGTTATTATTAATATAATAGTTGAAACTATAGAGGTGAGACTGGTCTGAAATTCGTATTAACAAGGTAAGAAAACTTTTTTAACATTGCGTACCTGTCTACTTATTCATTTACTTCTTCTTATATAGCGATTTCCATTAATAAATAAAAACACATTTTAATACAAGCCTGTCGAGACATAGAATTATTTCAGATAAATTATTACGTGTACTGAATTGGTAGAGTTCGTTATATAAAGACAAGGTTGACAAAAAAATATTAAATATGAGTAAATTTTACTTTCCATCTATATCTTATTGTGATTGAAACTTCGTTAAATAGAGATTTCTGATAAAAGTAGTTATAATTCAAAAGTATATTTTGTAATAAATATTAAAAATAGATGTACGCAATTTTGTAAAAATTCGTTAAAGCCAGGAAATCGTTATATTAAGTTTTGTTATATCAGGATTGCCCTATATTGATTTATAACTTTATTATTAAATAGAAATAATATGTTACTAGGGTTTTAGCTAGGATTTATGAGTTGGGTAAACTACACCTATTAGTAGCGACGAATTTAGGACTGTATGTGATAGAAGGCAAT
The DNA here is from genome assembly GCA_905163515.2 of Lymantria monacha. Classification (NCBI taxonomy): domain Eukaryota; kingdom Metazoa; phylum Arthropoda; class Insecta; order Lepidoptera; family Erebidae; genus Lymantria; species Lymantria monacha. The sequence continues at coordinate 35,541,453 of LR991084.1, read as the reverse complement.
AAGGCTGACTTCCTACAATGCTAAATAATCTCTTAAGTATCTCTACTTACAGATATGGATATTTTGAGAATGCTGCCCCCTTTTGTAAGATAATTATGTGATTTTTTTTTTTACAACAAACTGCTTTAATTAATTTTCTTTTTACAATCGAAATTGGACCTTTAAAAAGATTTGACCTGTATTTGTCAATTTTATATTTATTTTCGCCAGTCTTCGTCATTCATTCACAATAATAATTATGTTTGTTTAAATTAATAGAGAAGCGAGCGCAAACAATACTAGTTTTAATTTAGCACGACGTACTTTTTTAGCCTATTAGCGTTTTATATTTAGCAACCAAATGTTTTATTTTTATCGCCTTTAGTGATACAGAAGCAAGCAACTACCGCTAACACTAGCATAAAATCCAAATAAAGAGAAATCCATTTTTTTGGGAGCTTTTTCTAATTTAAATGCAAAGACCCAATCTACTGTTGAAGACTAGGCCGATATTTTAACATAACTTCTATACAAACTTCTTCTTCTAGGTCCATGTGCAGTAGTATCTCTTATCATCAAGTATGCTCCTTGCTCGTTTGCCAACATAGGCAATTAAAAAAAATCAACGCCTATCAAAATTCCGAGGGTGATGAATTATTCCTAGGCTCGTAGAATTAAATTACTTCAGTTATGTAAAACAATCTCTCAACACCGTTACTGGAGTGTTTAAGGAACATGTGAACTAATTCCTATTGCCGATGCTAACTCCTAGATAATGGCTATTTAAAAAATACTAATACTCTTTAGTAAAGATTAGTTTTGACATCTTACTGCAAATTGATTATTTATAAGAAATTACCTATTGTTTTGTGTAATTAATGTATCACATTATACACCTAAACAGTTTGAACCGGTTTTTTTTATGGTTTATGGTTGCAAACAAGCATGCAGCACACCTAATGGTGTATTAAGGCTGCCCATGGACCTTAACAATATCAGAGGTACAACTAGGCCGTTGCCTCTCAATAAAAACGGCAAACCCACTCAAAAAGTTGGACTCCGGCTCGCTCTCTCACCGAATGAAGCGTAACAGCACATTGCCACTGCGCAGATGTCGATTTTCTGCGAGAGTGTGGTCCGTCTGAAGTACCCCGGACGGACCGCCCTCAACTGTAGATAGAGAACTATCCACAGTGTGGCCATATCTACTATATATCTACGTATAAGGAACATAAAAACATTATGTGAGCTGTGTCCTTATCATATTTTGTTTTTAAATTTTGGCTAGTAATAGACAAGTTGCATATTTAATCTGTGGCAGACGATTAACTTCTCCGGATTAAGTCATAAAAGAACAAAGCTAAACCACTGTTTAAGCAAAAATCTACACTTATGCGCTTGAAAGGAGAACGGAAATGGCATAAATTAGAAAGATTATTCACGTAGTGGCGGATTTCAAGTCTACGGCTTTATTTCAATATTACCCTATATTTCGTTATTATAGTAATTATCTTTTGTTTAAGAATATTTTATCGCTCTCTTAACAACCTATATATCTCGTAAAAAACTACTAAAAGAGGCAGATAATATGAAGAAAAGTAAAATTCAAAATAAAATCCTATACCAAGCTGTCTGACCAGCGTGATAAAGTAGGTCTTTCCCATCAGGATATAGTAAGTTTCATCCCAAGAGGAGGCTCGGGAGCAACAATGGGAGATGATGGTAGTTATTATTATCCGCTTAATACACGTAATCGTCTCATGCAATCCACGTGGTAAAGAAAAGGTGATGAAAACTTGTAGTCCTTCCATCCATTGAGGTCCATTGTTGGATATAGACCTCGCTAGCGTGGCGATTAAGCTATTATATATTATGATAATGTTTTAATCACCAAGCTTTGCAGATAAGTTGGTGATAGCAATTGGTGTAAAAAGTTATGCCGGAGAGTGCTGGATATCAGTACTCTTTGTTGTTTGTTCCCTTAAACGATTTTTTCAACTCTTCTCAAGGAAGAGGACATTTTCTATTCTTAACCCGTCACCCTTCTTCCTTATAGTATTAATTTAATCCACGAGATATGAGAAAAATGGATTACCAGAAAAATGTATCTATTATAATGTTGGTTTTGACACTTGGAACTTGCAATGAAATTGGAGAACCAATATAGATTTTACTTCTGGTAAAGAAATAACGTATTTCATTCGAACGTTCGGGTGTTTCCGTCAATTTTCGTGCGTCCTTGGATCGATCGCGGCAAGGACGCTGCGCGCGCATCACAATTCGACGCGCGCCTTCTCTATGGCGCGAAAATTTAATATTGTCATTTAATAAAATCATTTATTTTAACACTGGCCGTACAGATGGCGTAGTGGTTAAGATAAGTACCAGCTATGCCAAGTGTCGTGCGTTTGATTCCCATGTAGGACAATATTTTGCGGAATCCACAAATTACTGTTCCGATCAAGATATCAAGATTACATGTCTCTGAACTCCCTGTAATACAAGGATTATTTCCTTAGTACCGGCTGACATAAAAAAGAAACATTTGATTGAGCAATTGTAAAAAATAAATGCAGTCTTTCTTAGTTCTTCTTCAATGCATGATTCATAGACTTCTACAGCCTTCACCTTTGTCTGTGACAAAAAAAGTCAAGTGTCTATGGTTCCTTACATAATATCTTTTTCGAAGTATTCGTATTATTACATAGTTACTATGTTATATTAATGATAATTACGTGGAATATTATAACTTGTAATTTATTATCATTTTTATGTTATCTGAATGACTGAATTAAATTGTATAAATATATTGACGAACATTGTGTCCATTTTAAATAAATGTATGATAAATATGTCGTTAACCTTATTCATTTTATAAATAAGATCGAATTCTTTCTTTTATTTCCTAGAAATTAATTTTAATGATTATAAAAATCCATTTTATAAATAAGGGATATCTATGTATGGTCATGTCTGTGAAAATCGATATAATAGGTACTAGAAGAAACGGCAATTGCAGTATATTGGAACGATTACCATAAAGAAGTAATCGATTTTCCCTCCAAAAAGGCAAAGGTATCACATAAAGCCGATAAAAAAACTTACCCCAACTCGATCCCGTGCGGCCAAGGAATTGTCCAGTCTCGGAATTCCATAAGAAAATCCTGAACGCTTCCCATTTTCCTAGATCAGGTGGTGGGGCGTAATATTGTTCCGCAACCTTTGTCTTGTCTGCCATGTTCGAACGCCGAGCCGGACTGCGGATGGGAATCGATTGGCGGCGCCTTCGCCCTGTGTCGTCCCCGCACCGCGCTTTTCCCACCCCTCCCCCGCTTAGCAACCCCTGCAACCCCGTACCGACCTTACGTAACGATTACGTAACGCGGCGCGCGCACGCTTCAGACCTATATTACAGTCCAGTTTAACATGACCTCTATACCTTCGCCATTAAATACCGTTTTCATCGTATTAAATATTATACGAGAGGGGAGCGGTAGATCTCTGTAGTAAGGCAGGAAAAATAAGTTCAATATCGCTTCATAGTATAATGAATCTTTTAACGTACAGTTAAGGTCGATTTTTGAATATGGTTTTAGTTAAGTTTGTCTTTAAGTCTGGAGTTTGCTAGGTTAATGGACGTAGAAAAATTAATTTCATATCGGCGCAATCTAGACTGTGAGTCTAGGCTCATAGCTATTATCTATGAGCCTAGACAGTTATAATTGTCTTTTATTGTAACTGCTTTATAGCCGTCATCATCATCATCACAGCCCATATATGTCCCACTGTTGGCTCGGGCCTCCTCCGTAATGGGAAGGAAATTAACCTACTATAGTCACGCTAGTCATACGTGTTGGTTATAAGGTTTTGTTTCGAGTTTTCCTTCTCTTGCATACATGTTATATTCGTTTCATATCCCTTAGTCGTCTCTTACGATCACCCACGGGTAAGATAGGGGTAGTGAATTGTATTCTTACTCCGTCACCACACGGATAATTAAAATGAATTTATAGCCAAAAAACATTAAAATTATATTTTTTTTTGTATCTGTCTTTTAGCTGTTAGCCGCAGATGGCTGTTACAACCCGGACTATAGGTGAGCGCTGAGGGCTCTTGTGAAAAAAAATACACTTTAGAGAGCCCCTTTTTTTCGGTGAACTATGGATGCGTCTCGCCCCACCAAATCGGTCCGGGGTGACGGAAGAGGCGGTGCGTGACCCTATAGACCCGCCATGCAAACGCCTCTCTTCGCCGTACAAGCGGGCCACCGGTACCCGATCTTTGTCCTCCAACCAGACGGATGGAAATCTTTAAAGGATTATGGTTGTTAATTTTAGATACTACCATAGGACTCATAGTAATGTTCACTTGAAAGAACTATGGGGGCTAAAGAATAGACTTATTGATCGTTCAAATGCAAGTCTGACTTACTTATGAAGGGGCACTATTCGCGCTATCTTATAAGATTTACACTATATTATTTATATAATACGATAATAAAAATATTTGAGGGTATAAAATTGTATTGTATTATTACCTGCTATTCGTGTGGTGACGGATTAAGAATCATCATTCTCCTACTCTTATCCCTATTACTTGGGGTTGATACAATATGTACTCTTATTTCTTATTTCATAGTACATATTGTAAAAGTTATTGGCATCTGTTTTATTACCGGCCGCCTGCCAGACGTCAACGATCCTTGGCAATGTAATTGTTGACCAAACGGCATCAGATGGAGTTGGCCCAGGTTGTTATAAGGCTCTTAGACGTCTTTTACGATACCCACGAACAAAGTAAGGGTTGGTAGTATTCGTAGCCGCTACCACACAGCTAAACTATAATATAATATGTTATTATGGTTAATATAACTAAAGTATGCGAATAAAAATATATTTATATAACCCTTGGGTTATATGATTCGTGATATTTGTAAGAAATATACAAAAAATATTGGTATGCCTGAGATAATCATCGTCGAATTCTCTCAGCTTGAACTGCCTCTAAAATAAGATGACATTTTTTAAACACCACCTTGCACTAAGGAGATTGCGGGGGATTTTATAAATATTTAATTAACGCAGACAAATTTGACCCAGTCAAAACAACGTTTTGTGGATCGCACAAAGTGTTGTCCTGTGTAGGAGTCGAACCCACTACACTGGCTTGGCAGGTCGATTTTAACCACTATGCCTTCTGTGCAGTCTATTGGCCTAGGTTGAAATAGGATTTTATTTCAAGTTTCCCATCTCTTGCATAGCTGTTATATACATATTTAATTCCTTAGTTGTTTTTCACGGCACCCACGGGCAAGATGGTGGGGGTGATTGTATTCTAAGTCCATCACCACACGTTACCCTGACATAGTAAGCGAAATAAATAAAAGAATATCAAATAATCCAAGCATAATATTCATAAAACTATACCCTCTTAGAAAATAAAACCCTAAAGATAAACACCGGCACATACCAGTAAATATAAGAAAAAGAGATCTTTTACCAACAGGCGCTTTTGGAAAGAAATATTACATTTATTATTTATATTTATCTCGATTTAATATCGCGAGATTTTCGGTTGTGGACGATTCTTGTTGCTTTGGTAGACTTACAGAGGATCATGGGTCTGACACGCCTTTGGAGATATTTAATTTAAATAATACAAAATTTTAACAAAGATAAAACATAGTCGAATGCATTTAAATACTAATTATTGAAAATAACTCAAAACTACTGATCAGGTCGTAATCAAATATAAATGAGACCACATCGAAGGTACCAGCTTTCAAATAAAAGAGTTATCATCAAAATCAGTCCACCTGGAAAAAATCTGAAGTAACGCACGTGATTCGCCTGCTCTTATCCCAATAACTTGGAGTCGACGCAAAATGTATTCCTCTTCGTACATATTGCAGAAGTTATTACCAATAGTTTTATGACCGGCCGCCTCTTTAACGGCAACCCTTTTTGGGGAGTTAATTGTTGAAAAACGGCATTAGGTGGAGTTGGCTCAGGTAATTATAAAACTCTTAGAGTTGGTAGTTAATATAGGATGTTATTTAAAATTTACATTCTTGCATAGGTGTTTTAAACATATATAAGGTATGTTACCTTGGTCGTCTTTTAGGACAATCTTGGGCAACTCTTACAACAACAGATTCAAGCGCCTAAAATAATATTGAGGCAATGTGTTACAAGATTCTTTCATACACACGATATTCACGGCTTGTAAAGAAAACATCTTTATTTATTTTTACATCACGGGTAACAAAGAAAAAATACAATAAAATATTTAAAATTATTAATTTTAAATATTTAGACGAATTGTATTTTTACTCGGTCACTATACAGAAAATGGCTATTTTTTTTTTGTTGGATGGATGTTGGACAGTTTTTTGTTTTATTAACTTAATTTTTCTGTTTGCAAAAATAAACGTATCAACTTGTCCGAGATAGTACTTTACTCTTGCCGAAAATCACAGTCCGAATGTTAGTAATTTACTACTGCCCTTCATTCAGTGAGCGATAGAATGCTGTGTAGTAGCAATTACGAATACCTATTACCAGTTCCTACTTTGCTCGTGGATGTTGTAAAAGACGACTAAGAGCTTTACATCGACCTGGATCAACTCTAATTGATACCGTTTGGCGAATAATTACACTCCCAGGGAGGGTTGACGTCATACACGCAAAGGGTCATAAAATTATTGCCCATAACTTTTGTAATATGTACGATAGAAGAGAAGTACATATTGCGACGACCACAAATAATTCGGATAAGAACATGAGAATGATGTTGATGATGATGAGAACCGGAGATTCACTTTATGGCAGATAGCGAGTTGAGTGTCCTGTTTGCTCGTCCATCAAATCATCATCAATCAAATAAAATTCCGATGGTTCTAATACTGAGTGATAACTACTCCTAGATTGGTTTTGGCTAAAGTTTCATTCAACCTTTCGACATCCACTGCTGGATGTAAGCCTCCCTCTTAAAACGCCACAAAGCACGGTTTTGTGCTGCCAACGACTCCCAGCAAACTTAACTATTTCGGTCGGGACGATTTAACTCCACAGCGTAGTGAGACCGGGTCCAATATTGCATCATCAGATATGTGGTCGCCAGTCGAAAACCTTTCTTCTTCAGGAATTAATGGCTTGCTAAGCGATGTGGCCTACCAATTGTCACTTCGGCGTGTTTGTATATCGATTACATCCGTTGATCGCCGGATTTCCGTATTCAGGTCTTAATATAACTGTATTTATCTCTACCTCTCTAATTTTGGTCAATGACTGTAATTATGATTCTAAGTCATTGGGTCACTGGTCTTTGGTCTTTACATTTTGTCAAATAAGATATATATTTTAAGCTATAAATATAACATATATTTTTAAGATTTTTTTTACTATAAAATTATTGGGATATCCCAATAATTATAAGGTAAAAAAAAATATTTATTATACAAAAATCGCATTTATGTTGATGATCATGTGACCACCTAGAAAGTATACCCTATTGGATGAAAAAAGGTTTTTCCAAATCGATTCAAGCGACTTTGAATAACCGGCAAACATATATAAAAAGTTTCGACAAATTGAGAACCTGCTCGTTTTTTAAGGTCTGCTAAAATATGATTTTTATCCAGTAAGCGGACGGAAGAATGTCGCTCTTACTGGTAATCCTCTACTATAAAAACTTACTATATGCACCAGACACGCTGCCAAAACGCCCAATTAGATTCAATAATTATTATCATCAATAGTGTCACCCAATTCACCTTAATTTTCCGACCAAATGATAATTAAAATTATTGTTAATTATAAAAATAATGATTAATGATAATAAATGTGTGTACAGTGATAAATATTAATAAATAATTATATCACAGCATTAATTTTTTGACTTTTAATATTATCTATTATTATTAGCAGCTAATTTAATATTATATAATTAATTAATTTAAAATAATTTATATAATTAACTAATTTAATTATTATGCTGTGTGGTAGCGGCTACGGATACTACCATCCCTTACTTTGCTCGTGGATGTCGTAAAAGACGTCTAAGAGCCTTATAATGACCTTGCCAACTCTATCTGATGCCGTTTGGTCAACAATTACATTCCCAAAGAGGATTGACGTCTGGCAGGCGGGCGGTCATAAAACTATTGCCAATAACTTTTACAATATGTACTATGAAAGAAGAGTACATATTGTATCGACCCCAAGCAATTGGGATAAGAGTAGGAGAATGATGATGAATTTAATATTGTATAAGTCTTTGCGTTTCTAATAAGTTTGTACATTTCTTTTTTTTTCGAAATTTAACATGATTAGTATAATTTCTCCTTCATTTGCTGTTATTTTTAATATAATATGTTTGAATCATGTACTATACTTGTATATACAAGTGTGTCACATACCGGTACTAACGGAAGATCAGCGTTGGTTACCTATAGTCAACATATTGCTGAGTTAGGACATGAATGTGGCAAAAAAAAAATACGTATACGTATATATAATATACGTCCTATATACTTAATTTGGTCCTACTTTGCTCCTGTATGGGTAATTATGCTCCAATTCTGTAAAATGTTTTCGCCTATTCTACGTTGAAAATTTTGCAAATATTCATTGAATTGTGAACGCATCCGTAAGATTTAACGTTTAAGTAACAACTCTCAATTGTCAAACTTTTAATACGCCATTTATTTTTAATGACAGAAACAACTTTCGTGAGAGGTCAAAATTTTATATTTTTTTGGTTCTGAAAAAGTCACTTCTATCTCGAAAATAGCACAGCGGATTATCGTAAATATGTTTTAACGTGATTATTTATGTAATCAGATATGCGATTAAATGAAATGCGAAAAATGCTTAATTTTTTTATTTTTACCCATATCTCATCAATTTATATCATCAATACTCACAGAACATATCATAACTGGAGCAGAGTTTGAGTTAGGGAAGTATTAACTTGCTCCAATAGCTTTAACAATGGAGATTACGTAAAAACTATTTCTAGGAGCAAAGACACCCAACAACACGGGTAATTTTACTCCTTATTTTTTTTCAAAAATAAATTAATAATATACTTCATAATATTCATTTTCCTATAAATACATGTCAAATAAGCTTTATTTCTTTATAATAATTCATCAAGTAAATTGTATAGTACATTGTTTTAAAAATATTTACAATTTCCAAAATTTGGAGCAAATATTGGAGCAAAGTAGGACCAAATTACGGCGATAATACCATAAAAAATACGTAACTATACTCAGATGAGAAAATACGCAATCTATTCAAAACTCACGATCATATGTTCAAGAGTTCAACGAACTCGCGTAGTGGAAAAAATAATTATTTTCATTCGAATCGATTTTTTTTCTAGCCTATCATTACAAGAAGGACTAGTAGGGTTACCTGTCTTTGTTTTCGAGAGCTGTCTCCTTCCAACCAGTACATCTTAGTCGTTTTTTATCCAAAGGCACGAGAGTAAAGGAACATATTCTTACTCTGTCATTACATAGAAAATATTATAACGGTATTACATATTTTATCAATAACTAGCGGCCCCGGCATACTTCGTTCAGCCTAACAGTTAATGAATGAGATGAGCAGATTTCGATTAATTCTAAATTATTAAGTCATTTTTTTATTATGACAATAAATATGAATAATATATAAATTCAAAAAATCAAGTATTTTAATAACATGCCAGCAAGACAAACAAGTACCTTGTGTTATACGATTTTTTTCTTCATGCGCGTTAAAAATGATCTAATTGTTGATCTCTGAGATTTGCTTGACGATTTTGCATTCTCAACGGCACGGGCTGCCTCGCTTTGCTCTTGTGATTAAGAAGCACGGAGTTGGGCAATATTAACGCGGCAGACTTCCCGTGTAAATTATTCTTCTGCCGTGGTTACATTCGTGATGTTTCGAATTCTAATTGCGTTACGACTTTGTCGGGAAAGATTTGATCTTATTGGGCGCGGAATTGTTGATGACAATATAGACACAATATGATTTATTATAACAATATTCGTAAAAAAATAAAGAAAAACTACGTTTGAAAAAACCGACTTCAAAACTGAAAAGTACAAAATAACTTAAAATACTATCATTTGTATGTGCTATCCATTGATAGGTTTGAAATCGGTGCCAAGCCCTAAACAAAATTATAAACAGCTTAGGTACTTACTGTAATGAAATTCCTACACTAAAGATACTGATACCGGCACCAAATTCAAACCTATCAATAGATAGCACATAAAAATGATAGTATTTTAAGTTATTTTGTACTTTTCAGTTTTTGAAGTCGGTTATTTTAAACGTAGTTTTTCTTTTTATTTTTTACTTTTTGGTGTTACAGACACACATAGGTTGTTCTATTAGTAGCGGGGCTTGAGCTACTCGTACATTTGTCGCACTCGTTCTTAATGCTAATTTTGACTTATATGGTTTTCTCATGGATGCCATTGTCAGAACTGGGCTAAATTGAAATGGGACCACACGGGAAGCACCAGCTTTCAAATAAAAAAAAAGAATCAATAAAATCGCTTCGCCCAGTCGAAAGTTATGAGGTAACAACCATAAAAAAAAATACAGACGAATTGAGAACCTCCTCCTTTTTTGAAGTCAGTTAAAAATCGTAACTCTCACACGAAACGAACTCTGATCGGTCTAATTTAATTTCAACTTTTCTCTGTATTTGACAAACAAACCATTAGACCACGTAATGACGTGAGCTGTCAGTTGCCATTAGTTACATCATCAACAAATGAACGTTTAGAACTGATGTTTTTTTAATGATTTTTTTTGTTTATTAATATCATATTTTAATATCCTATATCCTATTCCCGGCGACTACAAACTCAAAAACATAAAGATCATAAAAATTGATGCAGCCGTTCTCGAGTTATAAGTGTTGTAACTAACACAACACAACTTTCTTTTATATGTATACTAGCGGACCCGGCACACTTCGTTCCGTCTAACAGTTAATGAATGAGATAAGCAGATTTCGATTAATTTAAAATTATTAAGTTATTTTTAGCTGTGTGGTTAGCGCCTACAAATTTCGCATTGTCAACACCACGGCCTGCCTCGCTTTACTCTTGTGATTAAGAAGCACGGAGTTGGGCCATATCAACGCGGCGGTCTTCCCGTGCAATAAATTGTTCTTCTGCCATGGTTACGTTCGTTATGTTTCGAATTGTAACTGCGTTACCGTTTTGTTGAGAAAGATTTGCTTTTATTGGTCGCGGCATTGTTGATGACAATATAGACATAATATGTTTTATTATAACAATATTCGTAAAAATTCGTAACACTCGCACAAAACGAAACGAATCTTGCCCTACTCTCGATATATGAAAATCAAGCACTTTTCAAACCTAAAAATGATTGTATTTTCCTCACATTGCACTTATATGATAATATTATTATACATATTTCAAGAAAAAACATTCGTTTAAACGAATTTGATATTTTTAAAAAGCAATTATTTTGTTTAAAGTAAGAAAATATTTGATTAAAAAAAATATTCGAAAAGAGAGAGAGAGAGGCAGAGAAGGAAAGAGAGAGAGGGGGGATATAGGGAGAGAGAGAGAGAGAGAGAGAGAGAGAAAGAGGAGATAGAGAGAGGAGAGAGAGAGAGAGACAGACAAAGTGTCACTTCTGATATGTGTACGTACTTTATACGCACGCATAATTTTGTTTTGTTTTTTAAAGTTATTTAATATTACTACCAGATCTTGCTCAATGAAATAATTAAGGCGCTTTATTTATCGTGCATATTATAGCATTGACTAATAGTAAATGCTAAATAATATAAAAATGATGAGGCGTGCACTATTAGATTTTTCAAATTATAATTTTAACTTTTCGCGGTATTTGCCAAACAAACCATTAGACCACGTAATGACGTGAGCTGTCAGTTGCCATTGGTTACATAATCAACAAATGGACGTTTAGAATTGATGTGTTTTTAATTTTCTTTTTGTTTGTTTATTAATATCATATTTTAATATCCTATATCCTATTCCCGACGACAAAATCTCAAAAACATAAAAATCTTAAAAATTGGTTCAGCCGTTCTCGAGTTATAAGTGTTGTAACTAACACAACTTTCTTTTGTATATATAGATAATCGATGCTATGGGTATCACCGAAGTAACTGTACCTACAACAAATTTAAAAAAATGAACTTTAGTAGGGGTAGGGCCTCACCGTTGATAGTTCTGTGTCTACAGCCGCGGGCCGGTACGTCTTGTGTAGTACCACGCTCTCGCAGAAAATCGCCGTCTGACAATCTGCAATATGAAATTGCGCTTCGTTCAGTGAACGACAAAGCGAGATGCCTAAGCTCTGAGTGGGTCTGGGTTAGTAGGCAACGGCCTATCTGTACCGTTGGTATTGAAAAAGTTCATGAGTGATAGTAACATTTACCAAGAGGTGTGCTGATTGCTACTATACCACCATAAGCAAAAAAGCAGTAAGACCTTTTTCTCACGCAGAAAATGAACTATTTATCAACCTTTTAAACTGATCTTCTTGAATTACAGCTAATAATTACCTCGATCAAGTAAAATCACATTAGTTAAGAAGCTGCAATTTCACAGACAGACATGTCAAACTAATACCACGCATGTTTTTGCGTCAGGTGTTAAAAAACACTGCTGACCAATTATACGGATGGCGCAGTGGTTGAGATATCGGTCTACCTTACCAATGGCACGGTTTCGATTCCTACGTAGGACAATACATTCTGATATCTACAAATTTTTGTCCTAAGTTTGTGTAATTTGTGTCCTTTAATTGTATAGCTCACAATACAAGGATTATTTCCTTAGAGCAGTGTTGTCATTAAAAAAAACATTTTATATTAAAATAAATAAGTTTATTACATAATCCACACATATCCATAAACTACCATAAATTATTAAATATACATTTATTTAGCTTTCTAATTTAATATACTGTGGGTTTCAAGACAATGAAATGCATTTTTTGGAACATTCAAACTTTGACGGAAGCTTTTGCAGATACTGAGTTACAATAGTAATTTGGTTGAAAGTGTTAATTAATCATATCTCTATGGAAAAGGGAGGTTTTGGCGCGAATGTGGAAATGTCATGTCACGCTCTTGTATTATATTCATTTCTTTAGTGTTTTGTGGTGTTATATTGAATAATTTTGCTGGTATTTTATGCAATATGGTACAGTTAAAGTGCTGAAGTGTAGTGAATATGGTATAATTGTGGTTTACGTGTATTTTCATATTTGCCCAAAATTCCCAAAGAAAATCATTGATTAGGTTATCAGCGCCCGATTAATGGTAACGACTTGACTTACTGACAGACAATGACTATTAAGGCTACATAATATGAAGAAATGATGAACAATATATGAAGAATAATTAAATAAGACTTGGCTGTATGGGCTTTGATCCCTTTGCCTGCCCGAATGGACGAACAGAACAAAAAAAAAAATCTCTATGGAAATATATTATAAAATATGTTATATTTATCGATTTTGGAATAGAAACTAAAACGGTCATCCTTCTGCTGCAGACCAACGTTTATTGAGCAAGAACCCCCACCAACATTAAAGTCATTTATTGACATATTACACATTGACATATAAATGACACTATGTAGATAACATAAAAATATACCTACATGGAATTTGGAAAAATGCTATTTCAATTTATAATAAAATCTCTGGTGTATCAAAAAAAAAAAAAAAATTACAATGTTATTTACAAAACTTGACATTATCTTTCTTTTTTGTAGTTTCTTTTAGCTGTTAGCCACAGATGGCTTTCATAGCTTAGTCTGGACTAGCCTGGTAAATGGCATTCGTTAATATGTCTCGTATAATTATACCAATAAAAACCTGTATACCTTATTATAAATATTTGAAACATTAAAACTAAATGCGATTAGCTAGATAGAACAATAATATCATTCAGGTTTTTCAGTTTTCTCTTCGCTTCTCTGAGACGGGGCATTATTTAACGGTTCGTTTATAGGCTTCGTCCACGCTTGGCATACGCAGGTTGGACCAGGTCCACCCGACTGTCCATTTGAACCTTGGAAGTTTTGAGAATTACCGTAAGAGGCCTCCAATCCTGTTTGACCAATAGTTGGATTTTGAAACTGAGTATTCTGTTGATTTTGGCTTACGAAATTGCTAGATTGGGAACCTTGAGGGTAACTTGGTACTACATAGTTATGTGAAGGCTGAGTCTGACTAACGAAGTTATTCGACTGTTGACCGTTTAAAATACTACCGGACTGCTGATAATTTCCATACGAACCAGTGTTTTGATTCTGTAGATGTTGCTGATTAAGAACTTGTTGATTTCCTTGGTAATTGGCGTTAGTCTGCTGATTCTGGTTCGGGAATTGGGCGTTCTGATTCTGGAATTGATTTTGGCCTTGCATTTGAGATTGAGAGCCTTGGAATCCACTTTGTAATTGATTTTGAAACTGTTGCTGATTGTTTGATTGGAAAGATCCACCAGATTGTTGATTCTGGCCTTGAAACTGACCATTTGATGGATTCTGTGGATAATTTTGGTACTGGCCTTGAATTTGAGATTGAGATGCACCAAATTGTTGATAACCTGAACCCTGACTAGGGTTTGTGAAACCTCCAGAAGGATAAGTTAATCCTGCTTGTGGGTAACCGTACTGATTACCATATTGATATTGTGCTTGATTTTGGTTTTGGCTTTGAACGCCCGAGTTCCACCCATATCCCTGCTGGGTTTGCTGCTGACTTTGACCTTGACTTTGATAAGTAGTCTGCGTTGGTTTATTCTTATGACTTTGTACTATATCTATAACGCCTCCAATAATCCGCTCTGGTATATGGAGAACCTTTTTGGCTTCTAAAGCGTAAGCTACGTGCAAAGCAACGAGCAATACCTGAAAAAAAAACATAACTCATCTTTTTTTTTTTATAAAACCCGATTACGAAGTAAATAATTAGACATATTAAATGCTAAATTTCAGTAATTTAAATAATTCATCTTGAGAAAAACTATAGGTATATAAAGAAGAATGTCTTAATAATTCATTACAATACCGCACAAATGGTGTATAGATCTAATCTAATCTCTAGTACCGGTTTTCGATCCCCGCGTAGGACAATTCTTATTGTGATTAACAAATAATTGTCCTGAATCTGGATGTTATTATTATATCCGTGTGGTGACGGAGTAAGAATTCAATTTACCACCCCATATCTGACGATATAAAACGCATATAACATCTATGCAAGAGAAGGAAAACTCGAAACAAAACCCTTTGCCAACACGTCTGACCAACGTGGTAGGTTAATTTCCCTCCAATTATGGAGGAGGCCCGATCCCAACAGCGGGACATATAAGGACTGTGATGATGATGATGGATGTATTTTGTATCTGGTAAATGTGTTTGTAAAATTCGCCGCAATATAAGGATTAATCTTCTTAATATATATAAATTACGTGTCACGTTGTTTGTCCGCGATGGACTCATAAAGTACTTAACCGATTTTAACCAAATTTGCACAGCATGTGTAGCTTGATTCAACTTAAAAGATAGGATAGCTTAAATCTCAATTTATAGTAATATTATTTTATTACAAATTATTTGTTTAATATTTGACAGTCAAAATCATATGTTATATCAAAAGGATTTCAAAAGATGGCGGAATCTGTTGACTTGATTCAGTAAGTATTTAATAGATGGCGCTATGTTAAATGTACAAACGCTTCATATAAGCTAAAATTTGTTAAAATAAACAAATAGTGTTACTGAGGCTAACCTAAGCCACAGCAACGTGTGGCCCGGTCTGCTAGTCTTTTATAAAAAAAAAGAAATATTAAGGAAGGCTTAAGGATACAAAATTACCGCAAGCGAAGGCAAATTTGATTTAAAATCATATATAAACCCATTTGACCAGCGTCTTATTGCGTTGACAGTATGTTAAGCTTAAGAACCGAGTGCATTCAACTTTAATCGCATAACTGGTAACCAGTACCGTCTTAACCATAAAGATATGAAAAAGGTCATGCTTGGATGTTAGGTAGGCATTGGCAAACACAATTGGTGTTCTAAATATCCGAGGATACGTCCATCATTTTAGTTCCTCAGCCCGTTTCTATGACTCCCAAGAGAAAGTAAAGGGTATACATTCTATAACACCATATTAAGTACGATTTATCATCACCGTCATCATTTCAGCCCTTCGGCGTCTATTACTGGATAGAAGCCGTAATCACCACGCTCGTGAGTTGGTGATCGTACTAAGCTGTTATTCGTTTCCCTGGAAAAAGCTACTGTCCATTTTCCTGATGAACGCTTAGCTGGTTGTTACGACACCCACGTGCAAGAAAGAGGTAATGACAACTGTATTTTTATCCTGTCATCACACTGCTATGATTATTAAAAAAATAAATATTGAAGAAATTTACCAATATCGAGGTCCTGATGCATCTCTCCATGATTCGTGTTCAAAGTGCTTACACCGATTGGGAGTCAGCTCCAAGGACGTACTTTTATATTGTAGCCGCCACCCAAAATTTAAATAGGGCTGTCAAAGAGAAATGTATTATTTTTATTTTGTGAGTGTATTTTTTTTATTGTTTATGGTGGCAAACGAGGAAGCAGCACACCCGATGGTAAGTGTCACTACCGCCCATGGACCTTTGCAGTACCAAGGGTATAGCTTAGGCCGCTGTCTACCAATAAAATCCCCAAACCCACCCAGTTGGGCTTCCGGCTCTCTCGCTCACCGAACGAAGCGCAATAGCACATTGCTATTACTCAGACGTCGATCTTCTGCGAGAGTGTGGTACTACCCCGGACGGACCGGCCCGCGGCTGTAGACAGATAACTGTCAACAGCGTGGTCCTACCACTATTAAATTACTGGACAAATGGCGTAGAAGTCTTCAATCATCATCATCATCGTCAAAGTCGGTTTACGGACGATAATTTTACGTGACACCGTCATAAGAGAGCTTTGATGAAAAATTGCATACTTTTATAAATTGAACATATATAAACAATGGAAACCACATTAACTTTTCACTTCACTATATAAACAGTAGGCCGATCATGCCTCTCTATAACTTGTTCCGCGCTCTCGCTTGCACGCTTGGTTCAGGCGGAACGTGACACTTTTTCGTGCGTGCAGCACGTTCATCGCTTTATAAGATGTTATCACGTCATTATATACATCTACATCAAAACTTACATACGTACCATTACTGAGTTTGTGTCTTCACCATAATGTAACTAAGAGCGATCTACGCTGGTCAGACGCATATATTTTTATTTTTAATTGCTGTGTTATTACGATTACAATCGAATTTCTAAATATAGATCTATGGTTTCTTAGTTAGTACTTAAGATACCAAATTTCAATAAAATATTCAAATTCCATGCTTATTTTAAAAGGACATCTAATTATAATAATTAATGAGAACTATAGTGACAGCCCTACGCCTCGGTGGTCAAATATATGATCGAACATGGCAAAATGCAAGTTATCTCAGCCCTCGAAACGGTACCGCTATTTTATGTTGTACCTTTCGATGACGTAATCGTATATCGATATCGATGATCGAATTGTCACAGCTTTTCTACCAAAGAAAAGATAAAAGTAATACAGCAATTATTAAGACCGTTAAGTAAAAAAATAGCAAAAGAAAGATGGAAATTTAATTTTGTTAAAAAAAAACAGTAAAATAAAATAAAGAAAATTATTAAAAATATCAAAAAAACCCGACTGCGTAAAAAGTGAACCTAACTACTTACATAATAAAAAAACTGAAAAGAAAAAAAACAAGCACTTAGATGTCCGGTGGTCTGGAATTCTAGAATATATTATTGAATATTATTATTAAAATTATACTATTGCAGAAAATAAAATATATTCTAATAATGGAACATGACAACTGAACAGTCGGGTTCCATTATTCGACAGTAAATCTAATTTTTTAATGCGCCAAAAGAAGTATTCACTTAAATTAAAACAGAAATAAATAAAATACACTATAAACATATAATAAATAATTAAAAATTTCATGATCAATGCCAACCAGTGCTAATTTTCAGTTGGTTACCCATATAATTGACTTAAAGGCAAAATTATAAAATTAACTATAATTAGTGCTTTAACTTAAGTAAATGCAAATTGCCAAACTTAAAGCAATATAGTGATTGGCTAATTTATCTAGGATCTCTAAAAGTGAAAAAATTACTACCTAGTGCGGTATTGCCCGAACGCTTTGATATGTAATTTTTTAAGCAGAACTTCAGAAGAATATTTTCTTCATTGTAAGCAGCGGCTTGTCTGTACCCCTGGTGTTGCTATGGCCCTTAAGCGGCAGTATCACTTACCATTAGATGTGCTGCTTGCTCGTTTGCCGTCTAAAACAATAAAAAAAAAACATAAAAGTTCATGCCCACGCGCAAAAAACGGACTTATAAAACTAAAATAAAATATGTAGTAATATTAATTTTATTACTCCCCTGCATAACACTTCGAGAATACATGAGTAAGTCTATAAAAAAATTCTTTATTAAAAATAATGGTCTTTTTATTTTGTAAATAATATCCGCAGCATAAGCGGTTATCAAATTAACAAAGTGATAACCTTAATAAAATTAATAATGGCTTATTAATTTATCGATACGCGAAATCATTATCGAATCTCATCTCACAACCTGTTAATCGCACTTAATTGATTGACGTAGTAGGGCCCGCGTATTCTCATCCAAATTTAAAAAGCATAGACATTCCTTTTTTTTTCGCCGCGCTCAATTGGCATCGGTCAAAGTTTTGCCGATGGACGATTCATTATCCGATTTATTCGCGGAATGCTGAAGGATTGGATACCTTTGCCGACTCGATGGTTCTTTATGAGGTATTAAGGAAAATTACTTTTAAATCATGGCGTACATATATTATATATTTTTTTTATATTTATTTGTTTTGGTGTTCGTTGACTCGATAAATAACTGATCTTGACATTTGAGGTGTAGATTTAGCAAGTGTAAAATATGCTGACTTATAACGATGATAAACGAAACCAATAATACATCGAACGAAAAACGGTAAATTATTTATAAATGTTTCATTAAAATGATTTGGTTCGACGGTTTAAATAATGACTTGGTAAATAAAGGGCATCGGGTTTGATTTTCGCCTATAAAAAAAAAAATGTTTATAAGTAAAGTCTTAAAGACACAGGACTACGACCAGTGTGTGTTATCAGTGATGACTTACGGCACGGAAACGTGATTCCTAAATGTAGACCTCATAACTAGGCTCAAAGTCACTCAGCGTGCTATGTAGCGGG
This sequence comes from Lymantria monacha, assembly GCA_905163515.2. Lineage (NCBI taxonomy): Eukaryota > Metazoa > Arthropoda > Insecta > Lepidoptera > Erebidae > Lymantria > Lymantria monacha. The sequence goes on along the minus strand of LR991084.1, from coordinate 35,522,110 downwards.
CTATGCTTGGGTTTTCTCTGCGTAGTAGAATCCGTAATACGGAAGTCCGCAGAAGAACGGATGTAACCGACATAGCAAGAAGAATTAGCACGCTGAAGTGGCAATGGGCAGGCCATATCGCTCGAAGAACCGACAACCGCTGGGGAAAATAGGTTCTAGAGTGGCGACCACGTACCGGACGACGCAGTGTAGGACGCCCTCCCCACTAGGTGGACAGACGACCTGGTTGAAGTTGCTGGGCGTCGAGGGATGCAGGCGGCACAGGACCGCACACTGTGGCGTACCATGAGGGAGGCCTACTTTTAGCAGTGGACGGCGATAGGCTGAAATGATGATGGTGATGAAGTAAAGTCTAAGAGAAGGAAAACTCGAAAAAAACCCTATACGAACTCGTCTAACAAATGTAGTATAGCAGGTCAATTTCCCTCCTATTTTGAAAGACGTTTGAGCTCAGCAATTGGAACATATGTGGGCTGAGATGATGACAAAATATAAGGATTTAATTATATATAGTATTTGATTCTGTGTTATGTTTATGATGAATAACAATTTCTACATATATAATGTATTTAATTCAATAAGAAATCATACTGGTCTGTTAAAATTAGTTCGTAAATAATCAATTTCTTTTTTGGTGATGTGTAAAACATAAATTTGATTACTGGGGATTATTATTAGGAGATAGACATATGCCATTACGATTTTTTTGTAAATATTTTAAAGGTATATAATTTCGTGCTACATTATTTTGATATATCTCGTAAGATTTAGCCAGCATTTACAATGTAAGAGCACAAAAATATATTTTTTTTTATGACATCACATTAGAAAAGTTTTAATTACTTGACTTTTTATTAATATAATATACATGTATTATACATATAAACCTTCCTCTTGAATCAATCTGTCTATGGATAAAAACTGTTTAAATATCCGTTTCGTAGTTTCAAAGATTTAGGCGTAAAGACAGGGATAGCATGGTCTGATGTCTACACGAAGCCGACTCATATAGTTAGTACATATAATAAGTAGTTATGTCTACTTGGAGGCTACCGGCTCGCGACAGCAGGACGCGGTCTATTGTAGCGCTAGCCACTTCCTCAGGCCGACCTTCAGCTCATATTCATAATCTTGACATAACTTCCGTGTAGTTACAAATTGTACATATTATTTCCACAACATTTTTTTATTCCCATTTTTTTTAATAAACAATGATCTAATGACATAATCTTTGTATTACGGGAGATTTAACAAAGATATATTTTATTAATACAAATTATAGCCAGACTCGGAATAATATTCTGTTATATCCTGCGTGGGGATCAAACACGTGATACAGGGCATGGTATGTCAGTGTCTTAAATATTACGCTACCTATGCAATTAATTACATTTCCGTTCATGAGTATCTTTAAAGACAAGCAAATCAGTATCTATCCTTTTTTGGGACAGGCTATGGACCAGTTACACGTCGCTCGAGTCGCCCAGGGTGGCTCGAAGGACGGCGTGTGAATCCGTAACCTACCATACCTCTATCACCATTTAAATGGGCCACTGGTACTGAATATATTTATTAATATAATTATGAGATTCTTTATGTGAACGCATTTAAAATAAATTTTATATTTGAAATTAAGAGACATTCTTTTTTTATATTTTTGATTTATTTTTCTCTTCTTCACTGTTTTTTTTAAACAACACCCGGCACTAAAGAAATAATTCTTGTAATGCGAGAGACTTTATAAGCATGAAATTATTATTTTTCATCATTCTCCTACTCTTATCCCAACTACTTGGGGTCGATACAATATGTACTCTTCTTTCAAAGTACATATTGTAGAAGTTATTGGCAATGTTTTTATGACCGGCCGCCTGCCAAACGTCAACCCTCCTTGGGAATGTAATTGTTGACCAAACGGCATCAGATGGAGTTGGCCCAGGTCGTTGTAAGGCTCTTAGTCGTCTTTTACGACATCCACGAGCAAAGTAAGGGCTGGTAGTATTCGAAGCCTCTACCACACAGCTAGCATGAAATTAATAGCGTGAAATTAATGGACACAAATTACACCTAAACATAAACTAACCATTTTTTTTTTCATACAAAGTATTGTCTTGCTCGGAATCCGTGACACCTGCCACCATAGGTATTCATATCTTGACCACTTTGCTATCTGTGCAATAATTAAAACAGAAATGTGTTATATGAAATCGTTATAAATAATTTTGGGTTATAATGCTGTCTAAACTAACAGCACAGATGGCGCAGTGATAAAGATGCCGACCTACAGTTTCAAAAGTTTCTGGTTCGATACTTTGTTCCACAAATTATTCTTCCAGGTTCTGTGTTATTTTTATCCGTTAATTTTATGTTCATAAAGTTCACCGTAATACAAGAATTAATTCCTTAGTGAAAAGTGTCAATTTATTTAAAAAAAAAACTCATCCTGAGTTTCTTTTTTGTATTAATGAGTTTTTTATATTAATAAGCTATCATTAAAAATCACTATAACGATAAAAACTACGAATAACTATTTTTACGTAATTAAGAGAAAAAAAAAATACAAAAAGACTAATTTTATTATTGAATTTTTGAGTGGCGGCCTACTATATCTTACTAAAATTAATTAAATTTCCTGCCTCCTTAACCATCTTAACTCCATTAATCCAAAAATTCAATTCACTATGGAACTGGAGTCAAATAACTCTTTAGCTTTCTTAGATATTTTGGTTATCCGTAAACCCAACAACACCTTGAGTCATACAGTGTATCGCAAAGCAACCCATACAGATAAATACTTGAATGGTGATTCTCACCATCCCCCTTTACAGTTAGCTACCGTTTCAAAATCTTTGTTACAGAGAGCACGAGGAATCTGTGACGATGAACACCTGGCTGGGGAGCTGCAGCATGTCAAGCAGGTTCTACGTGCAAACAAGCTGCAAGTTCCTCGCCCCCGTCACGGAGACCTTGTGAAACCACCAACAGTTGAACGTCTCCCTGCAGTCCTACCTTATGTAAAAGGAGTCAGTGACAAGATTGGCTATATCCTAAAACATGCTTCTATAAAAACCTATTTTAAGCCACTGAAGACGATTAGTCAGTTCTTACCACCTGTCAAGTGCCAGATCCCTCTACAGGATGCAGGAGTTTATAAATTAGACTGTGACTGTGGTCTCTCTTATATAGGCCAAACAAAGAGATCTGTAAGAACTCGGATCAAGGAACATATAGCTGATGTGAAACACCGCCGTCGAACTAAGTCTGCAGTCTGTGAGCATAGTCAGGACCGCGCCCGCCATTACATCAGGTCTGATAAACCACAAATCCTCGCAAAAGAACACCGATACCTGCCTAGAATGGTTCGCGAGGCGATTGAAATCAAAAAACATAAAAATTTCAATAGGGAGGATGGCTGGGTATTATCATCAAGCTGGGATCCTGTTATTCACTTAATTAAAAATAAAACTAAGAAAACCACCACAAGACTGCAAGACACTGTGAGCACTTATTGTATAGATTTGACCCACAATAATAGTTAAATTTTAATTTAATTAACTTTAGTAAGATAAAGTAGGCCGCCACTCAAAAATTCAATAATAAAATTAGTATCATGCCTCCTGAGTTTTCTCGCCGGATACAGAAAGACGCTTCACTAAAGAGTATTAATATACTCCATAAACTTATAATTTCATACATCCATAAATCGGTATTGCTGCGTGAGGCATGACATGGATAGTCTAGGAGTGACGGCAGAGATGGCGTCTGATAGAATCGTATGGAAAAAGATCACATATTGCGTCGACCCCAAGTAATTGGGATAAGAGCAAGGTAATGATGACATCCATCAATCGGTATTGAGGTTCACTGTTGGATACAGGATCCCTACAAAGAGGGGATGATTTCACCGTCTTCAAACTGGACGATGATTCCTTGAAGAGAAATTCATACATTGTATATATATATATATATATATATATATATATATATATATGGTGTCTATATACAGGCATTTTATACTTATGACGAATTTATAAAAATGTAGACAATGCTTATTTGCAGCTATTGCTTACGTTTTATTATTATTGGTACTATTTGACATTATTGTTACTATTTGACATTGGCTTTTATTTAATTTTAATATAAATGACATTTTTAATTTGATGTACCTAAATAATATTTAATTATGTATTATGAAATGTAACAATGACATGTAAGAAACCCTTATGAATAAATGAGTTATGAGTTATACATATATATAAATTTTAACAAAGCAACCACAGACTTTTGGCTGGAATCTGTAAGTGTCATCTGGTGATATTGTATCTATTATATTTAATGTTTTAGTGTTTTAACGCGTTATATTAAAAATATTGATGGCATTTTATATATTGAGATGTGAAGAAACTGCTGGGATGTAGTGAATATGATATAAAAGTGCTTTACAACGTTTTCGTTTTTCACTAAAATTCCCAGAAGATACCATTAAAAGAGTGGTCATTGCACTGTTGATGGCGACGATTTGATTTACTGACGTACAATGATTAACTTGAAGTTAGTCTTCTTAGATGAAGAAAATTATAACTCGAGACTGGCAACAATAGCTCGTTTAAGAAGCTGAATGCCAAAACAAAAAGGAAGAAGAAGAACAACAACCACAATAATGTCAGCTAATTTTAAATGTAAGACAAAATAAATTAAAAGGTGTGTAGTAAAAACACATTATAGAAATGAAACTCTTGTATTACAGAGAAAGATTTTAATAATTACATTTGTCAACTTTGTATAGCATATATTAATGTTTAGCTGTGTGGTAACGCAGCCGTTACACACCCTTACTTTGCTCGTGGATGTCGTAAAAGACGGCTGAGACATATGCCAACTCCATCCGATGCCGTTTGGTCAACAATTTACAATCACAAGGAGAGTTGACGTCTGGCAGTCGGCCGGTCATAAAATTATTGTGGGGGTGTCTATTAATTACGTGAGGTATTCAGGAGGGAGCGAGTCGAGCCGAATCTTACTAAATCTTACTTGGGGGAGAGAGGGGTCTTGCTTTTTTACGTATTATTATTTTTTTTTTTGCAGAAGATGGCATAAAACTGCGTGAAAGTTAAGTTAAATGAAAGTAAAAGTACAAGTTTTTAAATCTCACGTGAGATTGGGTAAGGGGGGAAGGGGATCGAGAAGAATCTTACCACATCTTACCAAGGAGGAGGAGAGAGGCTCTAAAAATCCTCAGAAATGCCTCACGTAATTAATGGACGCCCCTTGCCAATAACTTTTCCAATATGTACGAATACATATTGCAATGACCACAAATAATTGGGATTAAAGTAAAAGAATGATGATGATGATATTAGTGATAATCAGAGTTAGCAAGAAAAACAGCTTAAGTGACTAGTTATGTCACTTAATTACGCGTAATCTTCACACAATTTTCACATCAAAATATGTGGAGCAATACGCGTAAGTAGCGGTCGCTTAAGCTCTTTTTGTCGCAAACTTTTCGCAGCATAAAAATATTGTATATATTCTAATAACGATACATTACTAATCTAGATATATGTATAACACAAGTGGTGTTTGCAAATCATAGCTATTAAATGAATACTTTAATGTCAGCACACATATGCCTGTCGCTTTAATAAGGTAAGTATAGGTGTCAGCTGGTGTTATGTAAGATGTTGCCATCACAAATATACATGAGTCGTATAAAATCAAACCCGGCACTCTGAACTTTAATGATTTTAATTACTATTTTAATTCGATCTTTCACAATTTTTAAACCAAAGAGAAAATGCATATATACTAGCTAGCTATTTTAATTTTAAAGTGAAACTTCTAATGCGACTTCCAACAAGGTTGCGTTAAACGTTTAATGCAATTGCCTTCGAACGCATGCGCGTTGTATACCTGTTACAGGCCAGCGCAAGCATTAGCAACGAGTAGCGTCCAATATTACAACGCAAGAGGAAGAGAGAAAGAAAGATACACAAAGGTAGAAAGTAGGAGAGAGAAAGAGTGTGAGTCAGTAGATCCTAAGCAAATGCGTGTGGTATTCTTGCTATGCAGCGAAGTAAACAGTGTGAGCGTCATAAAATTATCTGAAATACAGTACATATTTTGTTGTTCTATTTTAACTTATAATATTCATTATTTTCATAGAATTCACAAAAGTTTTCACTTCTGTCGCCAGTCAGTTTTTTCTAAATAAATCAAGCACAGAATGATTTCTAATGTTTCTGTAAAATAAAACTATTTTCTTTTTGACGGATTATATTGCGTTTGTATTTGATTTTTAATTGCCTGTCATTTCGAACACTTCATAGCGCGTCCTCCCGTGACTTTGAACGCTGTATATATTTCAAATTTTACCATTCTATACGATTTATATAAAACTGAATGTTGGTCGCTACGAATACTACCATCGCTTACATCACTCATAGATATCTTACTTCATCATCTGATTTCATTAATTGATTTCCCATCGAAGATTGACACCAGACAGGCAACCGTTTATAAAACTAGTGCCAAAACTTTTACAATAAACACGCAAGAAGAATAAGTACATATTGCATCGAAACCAAATAATTAGAATAAAAACAAGATGATGATGATAAAATTAGTTGTACCAGTAACTTTGCTTGCCTAAATCAAGTATATATTTAATATAACTATTCTGATCCAATATACACGTTGTACGTATTAAAACCAGTATCAAAATTAATAATATCCACAATACATCCAACACCATTTATTTTAGCTATTTATTATTTCAGCTGTTGTCATGCAACGACGACTGCACAAGACCCTTGATGTTCGATGTCCACATGTACTACCTTTTTTTTTCAAAAGACACTGTACCTTATAAATCTAAAACTCACTTAAATTTATCGCGGGGCCACTTTCTAAATCGGGCTGAACAGTCACAAAAATATTATCAAATACGATCCACTTGATCAGGAGGAATTCAGTCAGATACACATGTATAGAAGAATTGTGTGTACGAGTATATTAAGATATTAAAATAACACACTCGTCCTATATCATTAAAAAAAGTTTGCTTTTAAATATCATGATTCTGTCTCGCATAATGTGCTCGTGTTATCCTGTGTCGAGTCGGGACTGCGCCGGCGCAGTCGAAGCGCGCACACACGCGCGCCCGCCTCTCTCCTACAGGACCGTCTTCAGGTGAACATAGGTAAGCTGACTTATCTTTACTTCAATAAAATATTCTCTCAATATAATAAAAATTCTCTATTTAGTAATATATTAAGAATACTACCCTCAAGTCCCTCAGCTCTAACTTCTTAGTAAGAGTCGTAAAAACTAAGTGACTAAGAGCAGAAAGAGCAGCGGTATTCTTTTGGAAAAATTCCAACTACCATTGCCAACTCGTCTGCCGAGCGTTACGATAATAATTTCTTCCTATGTAAAGGAAGTTTACATCAGCTATTTCACATTTATAAGCTAATGGATAGATGAAAATAAAATAAAGTGCTTATGTAATAAATTTACCAGAAATAGAGGCATCTGGCCGACAATTTTGCTGTCGTATGCGTTTCATATCCCTTAGTCGTCTCTTACGATCACTCACGAGTAAGATAGGGGGTGATGAATTGTATTCTTACTCCGTCACCACACGGATAGATAGTACCATACTCACGTAGAAAATTGTCGTTTAAGCAATAGCAATTTGCTATTACGCTTCGATAGGTGAGCGAGATCCGAAGGCCCAAACTCCACCTTTATGTTAGACAGCGATCTCGTTATGCCCCTAGTATTGCAGGATTCAATGAGCAGCAATTACTTTTTACTATTAGATAGATTATTTACACTTTAGTCTTCAAATATAATAAAATAAATTTAAAGAAGTGATTTCTCACTTATATCAATTATAATTTAAGCTCCGTTGATACTCCACAAAGCTGATAGATGTTGATGATTTTATTTTTAACTTACCTGTTCCTGTACCCGAGTACCGGTGGCCCGCTCGCACGGCGCTGAGAGGTATATTTTAGGGCGGATCTATTAGGTCGCATGCCGTTTCTTTTAGTCACCCCAGATGAATTGAACGGACTGTGACTATGGAAAAAACAAATCCCGTTCGTCTGAACTAAATTATTATTACTAATTTGCTTTTTTGATATTAGTTTTACGCTGAGAATTTAATTCAATACAAAATTATTTGCAAACCATTTATACCGCTACGCGCTGCTTTATTATCGTTAATTACTTACATATTTCATCATCGCTGCATCCTGCTTTTATCCCAGTTACTTGTGGTCAACGTAATATGTACTCATATATATTGCAAAAGTTATTAGTAATATATTTATGACCGGCCTTTATTTTTTTTTTATTTTTTTTTTTGCGGTGTACTATCGACGTGTTCGCGCCCCGCCAAATCGGCCCGGGCCGACGGAAGAGGCGGTGCGCAACCCCATGGACCCACCCTGCAAACACCTCTCTTCGCCGTGCGAGCAGGCCACCAGTACCCGATCTTTGTCATCGGTGGCCCGCCCAGCGGTTTACCCTCGCGGGTTCCTCTCGTTTCGATGCCCCGACAGCTTTCGCCTTCGGGGCGTCGTCCTCACGCGGTGGCCTCACCACGGGTGACCGGACTATTCCCCGGTCCGATCACCCGAAGCCTCGGTTAGGGCGGCATCAGGCGCAGATATTCGCGCCTGCGCCGCCCGTAACGCCGGCGGCGGAGTCGAGTCCGCATGGAGGGAATCCTCCCGGACTCGCTCCGCCGCCTTCTTCTGCGAGGCTATCATCTCGGCGGCGACCGTGTCCCAGTTCCTGACGCTGTCGACCATCGCTTTCACGACAGCCGGAAGCGCTAGGTCGGCACCGATGACAGCGACGAGGTCACGGCGCTACCCGTCCCAGCTCGTACATATCTCGAGCATATGTTGGGCCGTTTCCTCGTCACTACCGCACTGGTGACAGGATGGAGTCGACTCTCTCCTCACGACCGTGTGCAGGTACTTGCCGAAGCAACCGTGCCCCGACAAGACCTGCACCAACCGGAAGGAGAGGACTCCGTGCCGCCGCTCCATCCATTCCATCAGTACGGGCCGGAGGGCTTCAACGGTAACTACACCGTGTCTAGGCCTCTCCAGCCGCGTAACCCAACGGGCGATTACATCCCAGCGGGCTTCCTCGCGCCAGGTGGCTATCTCGCTAAGCGATAGGGAAACACCTTCATCGCGTGCTAAATTAACCCGCTGGTAGAGGTCGGAGAGCATTTCCGCCTCTAGGTCCCATGGGGGTGTTCCGGCCAATGCACATGCCACCTCGGTCGACACCGTATGGTATCCGCGGATGGCTCTGACTGCCATGGCTCTCTGTGGGCGCCACAGAAAATCCCTGAGCTGGACGGTCAGAGACCTCGCCCACACGGGTGCGCCGTACATGGCCATTGAGCGGATCACCCCCGCATACAGCTGTCGGCCCTCGAAGCTAGATCCGCCCACGTTCGGCATGAGCCGCGATAGGGCGGACGCCACGCCGACCAGCCAGGGAGCAATCCTGCGGAAATACTCCCGGAACCACCATCGCCCGTCGAGCACCAGGCCCAAATACTTCATATGGGCCTGGATACTGATGTGGATGGAGTTTATGACTAACTAGGCGCCGATAGGCAGCCTTACGCGGGGCCCATGGAATAGAAGAGCCTCCGTCTTATTTAGGGCCACCCTGAGCCCCAGCGCCTCGATTCAGGCGAATCGACCATCTCCTCGGTGCCGAGAGTGGCCAGGCTCACCGCCTCTTCGAGTGTCCTGCCCCGGGCTGTGACGAGCGTGTCATCAGCGATGCATATCGCGCTCAGCCTGGTGGGGAGGCGACTCCCTCTCAACGCCCAGTCGTAACCGATGTCCCACAGAGTCAGCCCCAACACCAACCCCTACGGAACACCACACGACATGGGCGTCCGCACAATGTCCCCTGCGGGACTCGCGGAGTGGACACTGCGCCCCTCCAAATAGTCTTCTACCAGCCGCCTCAGGTACAAGGACACTCCATGGAATCGGAGCGCCTCCCTGATGCAGCTGAATGGCAGACTATTGAATGCGTTGGCGATGTCCAACGACATCGCCAACAGCATTTCTCCACCGGCGACAGCCTCCGCGGCCATCTCCCTCAGGCGTAGCAGGGCCCCGATGGTCAAACGCCCCCTTCGAAAGCCGAATTGAGCGTCCGACAGATCGGGCCCCACCTCTTCCAGGTGCCGGACGATGCGGGTAGCGAGGACATGCTCCAGCAGCTTACCCACATCGTCCAGTAGCACAATGGGCTTGTAGGCCGACGGCGAATCCGGGGGCCGTCTCGGCTTTGGCAGAAAAACCAACCTCCCCTCCTTTTAGCACTCAGGGAACTGTCCAGACGCCAAACAGGCGTTGTACAGTCGCCTGAGGCGAGGTTCCAGATGCTCGAGGAGCTACGTCATCACCCGGACTGGTATTTCGTCCGAGCCGGGGGCCGTGGTGGCGGAACGAATCCTCGCCACAGCCGCCCCCACTTCTGACTCCGTCACGGGCGGAACACTCTCGTCGGCCTCCCAGTCGTGATCTGGCTAAGCCATGACCGGGGGCGTGTGTTCCGACTGCTGTGGGAACAGCTCCTCGACTACCCTACAAAGGAGGTCGGGCTGGAGGGTCTCGGTGAGGAGGGGGCCCTGCGCGCGAAGCTTGTTCAGCGACGCGCGATGCGGGTGACCCCAGGGTTCACGGTCGAGACCGTCCAGCATCTCCTGCCAACTTGCGTCCTTGGCGGATCGTATGGCCAGCCGAAAAGCAGTCCGCGCACTGCGGCACGCCTCATACAGCTGGCCCTCCCGCTCAGCGTCGCGGTGACGCCGCCGGCTGCGGGTGTAGGACCTTCAGGCACTAATGCACGCCGCACGAAGGTCTGCCAGTCTTGGGGACCATTAGTAGACCCCCTGCCTCGGAGGTAGACGCCGTACCCTGGACATGGCCGCATCGCATATTTGTGTTAACGCACTGCGGATGCGGACAGCCTCAGCGTCCACTCCGTCTGCTAGGGGTGGTGAGGACAGCCACGTGTGAACGATGGCCGCCTCCGCCAGTAAGTCCCTGTCAAGACGCCTCACAGCCCACCGCGGAAACGCGGGAGCTCCGTCCGCCCTGTGACCCCTACTGGAGTCCTGGGGAGATACCTCCATCCGGATGTACCGGTGGTCTGACAAAGTGTCCGCCTCCTCCAGGACATGCCAGTTCCTCACTCGTGATGCGAGAGCGGGGCTAGCGAACGACAAGTCCACTATCGACCCACCCCGCTACCGCACACACGTGTTCACTGAGCCTCTGTTAAGGACACAGAGGCCCAGTGAAGCCACCCACTCAACAATTGCCCGCCCGCGATCGTCCGTCGTAGGGGATCCCCACGCTACAGATTTGGCGTTGAAGTACTCCAGGACCAGGACGAGGCCTGGTGCCAATCGCCGTATCGAGGCCTCCAAATTGGTGAGGGAGGCCCCAAAATCGACCACGTTCCTATTAGGGGAGAGGTAGACGCTGTAGAGTGTGACCTCCCCCACTCCGCCGCGACAAATCCCTCGCCCATATCCTTAAGAGACAAGGGCGGGGGGTGCCGCAGCGCGGAGGTGACGATTGCCGCGGTTCCGTCCCGGCTGACCACCCAATTGGGGCGATCAGGCACGCAGTACGGTTCCGCGACTACAACTGCACCGATCGACCACTCCGCCATGGATTGCAGAAGGAGATACTGTGCACCGGCGGAGTGGTTGATGTTGGCCTGCAGGAGGTGACTGGATTCGGTAGCCATTAATGGGCCGTATCCATCACCTCCCCCACGCCGGCGGGCGAATGGACCGCGCTAGGAGCGGAAGCGGCCGTGGATTTATGACCGGCCTGCCTTTTTGGGCTTTTTTTATTGCTCTTGGTGCCAAACGAAGCAGCACGCCTGATGGTAAGTGTTACTGCCGCCCATTTCCCTTTGCCATATCAGGATATAGCTAAGCCACTGCCTACCAAATTAAACCCCAAACCCACCCAGAAAGTTGGGCTTCTGGCTCTCTCGCTCACCGAACGAAGCACAGCAGCACATAGTCACTGCTTAGATGTCGGTTTTCTGCTCAGTATGGTACTACCCCAGACGTACCGGCCAGCGGCTGTAGACAGAGAACTGTCAACAGCGTGGTCCTACCACTATTAAATGTAATTGTTAACGAAACGGCATCAGGTAGAGTAAGTCCAGACTACGAATACTATCAACAGTAACGTTGCTTGTGAGTGTATTTAAATACTACTAAGAGCTTTAGATCGATCTGAACCAACTCTACCTCATTCTCTACGTCATATTTTTTGCTGTATCTATAATGAAAGAAAAGTACACATTGCTTTGGATTTAGAGCCCTCAGCGCTCAACCACAGTCCGAGTAAATTTTTCATAGAAATCTGAGGCTAATAACTAAGACACAAAAAAAGGACACGTTGCGTGTAATTGAAACACGATCAAGATCATAATGATCAAAAATTAAGAAAACTTCTAACAGGAAATAGAACAATGAAGTTCAAGGTTAAGATAACAGATGTCAGTTGACTAAGTTTTCATAGAAGCTGTCGTGACCTTACATCTAATTATGATATCCTTTAAGATGTTATTTATGGTTATTGGACCACAGCTGAGAATACATCGTGTTTTAAAACAATTACATTTTATGTCGAACTCATTCATTAATTCTTCAGTGTATGTTGGCTAAAATCAAATTATTATAAAGTGCTCTTTATAATGAAAACCATTGTGTTGTTTTTTTTTTATGTTGTTAACCATTGATGTTTTTTATGTCAGAAATTAATTCAAATTAATTAAGTTTAATTTGAATTAATTTCTGACATAAAAAAACATCTCAAACGAACAGAAACAGTAAAGGCTAATGCAATAAACCCGAATTATAAAGTTTACCAATAAGCAATACAGAATTTCCAGAAGTTTGAGCTTCTTCATCATCAGCTCAGTATTACCATCATACATGTTCCAAAAACCGCATGTTAATCGGTGCATTTGTTTAAGAACTACGATTACACATACAGACACACAGAACTTTTAACACTCATCACTTGCGTCGGGGTTTAATGAAACTTAGAAACGAAACATAATAATAGAATGATATTTTTTTCCAGCAATTAAATACTAATCAAGATGACGGTGAAAAAACGACCTTCGGATTTGACCAGCTTGGAGCGATTCAACTTGTATTACAAAGAAAAAGAACCACCATTGACTGGGGCTCAAAAATTTAAACGCTTCATATGGAACCCGAAAACCAGACAGTTCTTCGGACGGACAGGATCAAGCTGGTGTGAGTAATGCTTACTTTATTTGTAATTATATACATATATGGAACTAGTAAATCCATCTCGTTGGTTGGTTTGTAGAAGTCGATATATGGCAGCGTCACCTAGTGACCAAGTTATATTAATGACCATAGCATATAACCTTCTCCGTGAAAATATACATATATGTACATACCAATTTTCATAATGATTTTCTGAGTTTAGCAATGTCATATATACAAACATAGTCTTTTATAGATATTATATTCTATATATTCTTTACATATCTAAAAAAAAAAATACTAAAACAAAATACACCATATTTTATTACGAACTAAAAAGTATAAAATAATTTCTCTAATCTTTATAATAATTTCTTTAAATAAAAAACAGAGCGCCTTATCAATTAGTTATCTGCTGCATATGTCCGAGAAATTATTATAAGCGTTAGATAAATTATTTTATACATTTTTGAAACTACTTTTACGGATTTTATAGCGTTTGTATTTTGATTTATAATTTCCAGTGGTCATGGTCACGGGAGGACTAAGGTGTCATACGTCCAATATATGACATATAAAATTAGTATTATGCCTCCTGAGTTTTCTTGCCGAATCTTTCTGTGTGGTCGCGTTTCGATCCGGTGGTAGCTCAATAGTTTTGTTAGTTTTTCTTAAATTGTAAATTGCCACAATAATAATAATCATAAATTAAATGTTTTAATAATAACAGATCATAAACAATATAAAATTTCATTTATAAAATCATTTTCTTTTTGCACTGGCAATGAATTTGTATTAAAATGTGGGTCAATTTTTTTAATATCTTATAGGATAGATATAAATTTCTGTAATAACAATGACATATTGGACGTAAGACACCTTAGTCCTCCCGTGACCATGATCACTGTAAAGTGTTCCAAACGTCGGGAAATTAAAAATCAAATACAAACGTGATAGAATCCGTTAAAGTAGTTTTATTTCAAATGTGTAATACTCGCGTAAACATTAGAGATAGCACATTTTTTTTATTTTATTATCGTTCTATACTTTATTCTCCTTTTTTTCACATTTTCATATATTGTCATCCAGTTCTGGAGTGTGGTCAAAATTTTAAGAATCTAGCTCATCAGAAAGTTAATTAAATTCCTGCGGCTGTAGAGAGAGCACTGTAAACAGTGTGGCCCCTATCACTACTAATATTCTGAGTTATTTATGTATCTCCTTTTAATTCACGGGATCTTCTGTATGGAAGATGCCCGGTCCTTTGGGAGGCTTACATGGACATATGGATCCAACACGCAGAGGCCTTTGGAGAAATTTAATCTAAATATTGGGATGGGACATTTACCGATGACATTCCACGTCTGCACATAACATACGTGGACTGCCAGCGGTAAGTGTAAAACTATTGTGTGATGATGGTATCTAATATATGAATATGGGGTGGGTGCTTAGTGGACTGGTTTATCTTAAATCTATGAAATTTTAAACTGTCGGCTGCCTTTAAACCCATATATAGAGATGTACGGTGGCAGACGGTGACTCGCCAACTCACTGAATGGGCCCCCTAAACAGTCGCCACAGGCGAACAATCCATACGGGCAACAGGGGGCAACATTGGTGCAAGTGGCTAGGGGTGTCGAGCGATGCGGCGCCGGTTTCACCATTGAGTCTGCGATAAACAGAGCCATAGTTTCCCAGTAGTTGTGCCCTTGAAAATGACACTTCCACCCCCGAGCATAAGTTGAGTTAATTATTATTATTAGTATATTTACCTCGTTATTATAGGGGAAAATAATGTTCATAATCGTATATAAAATATTAATATAGATACAATGTTATGGGAGATTTGTGTATGGTCACAATCTAAGAATATAATTCACCACCCTTATCTTATCTAGTAGTTTTACGCTGTGTGGTAGCGGCTTCGAATACTACCAACCGTTACTTTGCTCGTGGATATCGTTAAAGACGACTAAGAGCCTATAACGACCTGGACCAACTCCATCTGATGCCGTTTGGTCAACAATTACATTCTCAAGGAGGGTTGACGTCTGGCAGGAGACCGGTTATAAAACTATTGGCAATAACTTTTACAATATGTACTATGAAAGAATAGAACATGTTTTATCGACCCCAAGTAATTGGGATAAGAGTAGGAGAATGATGATTTTATCTAGTAATATTATCCAGAGTGTCGTAAAAGTCTAGTAAGGGAAAATAACACCTATACAATAATAATAAAGTAATATGTACTCAAAACAAAACCGTATACCAAACCGTCTGACCTGCGTGGGGTAGTAGGCCAATTTCTCTCTCATTGTAAACGTGGTGATGCCTAGAACTGAGTTGTATGTGAGCTGAGATGATGGTGACTCTGTTAGCTCTAAACGCCACGGCGCTTATAGCAATTATTTCTCCTTTTTATCGAGATTAAAGTCCAATAGTTAATAGGTTGTTGGACAAACGAATATATATCACAGAAACTGTAGAAATGGCGTCAGTGACGAACAAGATTGAAGATCAGCGTTTCTCGGATCACTCCTTTCCTATCAAGTTACATGAGGGGAGTGATGGCTGCTCTAATAGTTAACTCGTTACTAGGCGCCGCTTGATTTATTACCGATCTAATTTAGCCATAATTTTTTACATCACTTTAAAAATATTGAAACATTCTGATTTAAGAAGTATCATACTGGTGCTTATACTTACTAAACATGTTCTCATCCCAGAGCCCACATAAGTACCACCATTGAGCTGTGGTCCCCTTTACAATGAGAGGAAGATTGACTTACTACACCTTGTTGATCAGACGAAATATAGATTTTAATGTTCAGTATTCTTTCTCTTGCGTCGATATTATCTGCATATTTATATGGTTCAGCCATAACCCTTTGGCTTATTACCATTATCCCGCTCTTATTTCAATTACTTGGGGGTCGACGCAATGTGTACCTCTCTTTCGTCCTGCATATTGCAAAAGTTATTCGCAGTTGCTTTAGGATCCTCCACGACGCAGAGAAGTACGTGTACGGTAAGTTATGGCGTCGCGAGCCGTCCCTTTCGCGTATGACTATATCAAAGCCTGTTTGAAAAAAGAAAAATTTGTTTTATAACTAGCCCTACCTGACGTCAACCCTGCTTGGGAATAATTTGTTTTATATTTTAGAAGTAGTATAATTCTTTATTAGAGGGAGTTATTGGTTTAATTGTCACGGTTGACACACGGGTTGATGATCGCAGTAAGGCACTATACTTTTCTTAGCAGCTGCTATCCATTTTCATGATGCACCGTCAGCTGCATTTACAACTGACACAAACTCCCATGAAATGGTCTTTATTTCGATTCTGTTGCGATGAGGAGAAGAATAAACTAAGTAGTGAGATATGTAAACTAGATGTATTTAGCTCAGCGATGAGTCAAAATTGTAAACAATAAGTACCGGAGACTGACATAACGCTTTATCACGGTCCACCGGAAGCTACGACGGCCGCTCATTGCTACAAATGCTTCATTGAGATCATTGGAGCATCCTGCGCGGGCGCACACCGCCGTCAACTCCACACAACCGGACCGCGACCGGTTGCGTGACCTTATACTTTCTTGTCAACTATGAGATTTATTTTCCAATGAAGACACAAGTACCACCATTGCTTCTTACATGTGGGTATCGTAAAAGATTATAAAGTATAATATAGAAATAATATATTTATGCCCCGACAGCGAAAGCTGCTGAGTCATCGACTGGGGTGGGCCACCGCAGTTTGTCTGCTGTGGCCCACCTATGTCCATGTCTCACCTACTTAGTAATAATATATACGGACTTTAATAGTATAGGTAAATGTTATACGATCAAAGAATTGATCAAATGATATTATTATTTTTCTCAAACATGCTTAGAAATTTGAGCATTAATTTGACAACCCTCTTCGAGATAAATCGATATTGATGTACTGACCAAATACATGCGAGCAGCGGCCGGCAACAAAATGTATGAAAATCCATATCTGTCGTGTTTTAGCGGACAAATAAATGTATATGTAAATTCATATCTATCGTGTATTTTAAAAAGGGACCATTTTTGTTACTTCAAAATATTGCAATAAATGAGGCTTATCAGAGTTTTATTTAAATTTCGAACTGGCTCGAAAAAGAAACCTGTTTGATAATAAAAAAAAAACCAATGAACCCTTTAGCACGTGAAAAATATTGTTCGTTGTTCGTCATGTGTACAGTTCTACTTAGTAGGTACTACTTAGTTTTAATTTTCGCGCATTATTTGAGAAAAGCACTATACAAGGCTTGGCCACAACTAGGATTTGTTGGATTTACGTACACACGTTCCAATTACACGTTACACGTTCGTCCATCAATGCCTCTTTTACTGGCCGCTGCAGTAATATACTATTCCATTCGTTCATGGTCACTGGCTAAGATATTTATCATTCACTATAGCAAAATACAAACACCTATGTGAGAAAATGCAAGAAGTATCTATATTAAATAATAATATGCATGAAATATGTATATCTTAATTAATATAAATAAATATACATAAATTTAATTGGACAATTGGACATGATAGGTGGCGTTGCTGTCGAAATATCACCATATTATATTTAGTGTGATGCTGCTTCTCCGGGTAGCATGAAGTCTGCCGTATATGCTAGTATTTTTTTTATAAATTAAATGTCACTGCTGCTTACGGACCTTTGCTATACCAAGGGTATAGCTAGACTGCTGAGTACCATTACAAACCCCAAACCCACCCAGTTGGGCTTCCGGCTCTCTCGCTCACCGAACGAAGCGCAATAGCACGTTGCCATAACTCAGACGTCGATCTTCTCCGAGAGTATGATACTACCCCGGACGGACCGGCCCGCGGCTGTAGACGACGAGAGAACTGTCAACAGCGTGGTCCTAACACTATTATTTTATAAATATAGGATGTTGAAATTTGGGTAACGAGGGAGCAATTACGTCAGAATATCATTTTCTCACTGGAGGGGCTGCCATTTGAGCTTTAAAAGTCAAAATGATATTAAAGGATTAGAATAGATTAATATAAAAAGGCATTAATTCCTAATATTCATTGACAAAAGATTTCATAGCAAACGGTATCCGATAGCATAACGTCTACGGCAATGTTTTCACACGTCTTCGTGATCATTTTCTTTAGGATCAAGGGCAAGGGATAGGAAGGAGAACGTACTACATCTAAGTAACTCTTTACTTCTTAGTAAAGTTTACTGATTATACATTGAAAGTGAGGTATAATTAGAAATTAATTGAAGCATATTAAAATATTCATCCACCGGGCCATTGCTTTATATATAGTATTTAAAAAAATATGATTTTCATTTCTTTGTAAATCCTTCTTCAGTTTTAATTAAAACCTTCGAATGAATGGCATTAATAATTGTATAGGTTAGATTGCCAGACTCCTTATTCGTTATTTATCGTAATATGCAATAGAACCCGAGAATTCACGATGAATAGTGAACTGCTTATGTCAATATAATAGAAAGAATAACTAAATAATTGACGAGTACGAACTGCAACTGCGTATAAATTAATTTGCGTTTTAAAGAAATCTGGGTTTTGTATGGAAATCGAAGCCACAGTATGTACGTATGTATGTATGTACTCAATGTGTACTTGAACAAACTTATATGTGCTGTCAAATCTGTAAATAGATAAAAATAAATGTAGAAAACTTATTTGTTAACAAAACTAAAAATATAATCTTTCATATCGCTGGACATAATAATTTTATGGTAAAATAATTAATGAAACCTAAATTTGGGAATCAAAAATATTTATCTCACGACAGACATAATAATTAATCTTTAAAATAATTTATGATTTAAACAAACTTATTCGCATAAGATAAAAATGATTATCACTTTCGGGGCATAATCTTTTAAAATAATTATGAAAACTGATTATGGAAAATAACTATGGAAACATATTGATGATATTAACATTAGGTATACTAAATCAACAAACAGTTATTAATATATTGCACGCCTCGATATATGAAAATCAAGGAGTTTTCAAACCTAAAAATGATTGTGGGTATATTTCTCACATTGCACTTATAGGGTAATATTATCATACATATGTCAAGAAAAAACATTTGTTCATACGTATTTGATATTTTTAAAAGGCAATTACCTATTTAGTTTAAAGTAAGAAAATAGTTGTTCAAACAAGATATTCGAGGACCTACGGATATTTATTCTGGATCTGGCACGATTACCGTAAAAATTAATATATCAAAATATTTGTTTTTTAAAAGCTTCATAATCCCAACGCGCTGTTTCCTTTCGAAAATGGCTTGGTAATTCTTTGTCGCTTAATTGCAATTAATAAAAAAACTAAACTGCTTCGTCTTTAGTGTATGTATACGTTATGAAGATTGGGTTCGTTTACATTTTTTTGTTCGTTCATTCGGACAGGCAAAGGAAGCAAATCCCATACAGCCTATTGTAAACGAACAGCTATGTTTAGCACTACGTCGAGAATGGCGAGAAATTTCAAAAGTATTTTTCTTTCATTTTTCATTTATAACATTGACTAATAGTAAATGATAAATAATATAAAAATTATTAGGCGTGCACTTTTGGATTTTCCAAATTATTAAAGTATATTCCCGTAGCATATACTATAAAATTATTCCCTTTGAGAGGATATTGTTGTCCCAACAATCGCCGGGTCCGGCCGACGGCATATTTGATTATACCGGTGAAGGTCACTGTTAACTGAGGTATTCATTGGATCATATGAGCGTTGAACGTGTACTGTGCTAATATAGAATTTATTTAAGTATCATGGAAATTTACAACCTTATTCTTATTCTTAGTACATTATAACTATATTTAGTTTTTTTTATTGCTTATGGTGGCAAACGGGAAAGTAGCGTACCTGATGGTAAGTGTTTCTCCCGCCCATGGCCCTTTGTAATACCAAGGGTATAGCTAGACCGCTGCCTACCAATACAACTCCAAACCCACCCTGTTGTGCTTCAGGCTCTTTCGCTCATCAAACGAGGTGCATTAGCACATTGCCATTACTCAGACGTCGAGAGTGCGGACCCCGAACGGACAGGCCCGCGACTGTAGACCGAAAACTGTCAACAGCGTGGTCCTACTACTAAAAAATTCCATATAGTTTGGAATATCGAAATTCTTTTTCCACGAAACGTATTTTAATTTATTAAAATCATTGCGCTGATTATCTGTGTATTGACGGAATAAGACTACAATTCACCACACCCTCTCTTACCAGTGAGTGATGTATTAAGACGACTAAGGGATATAATATGAAAGGGAAGGAAAACTAGAAATAAAAATCTATACCAACATTTCTGATCAGTGCGGTCAGTCAATTACTCTATTGTGGAGGATGCTGGAGCCCATATAAGTTTATATGAGAGATAATGAAAGGTGCAAAATATATCATCTCTCTTAACTTACTCGCAGAAACCATTTAAGTGTTTGGCGAGAGGGAGGAAACACTCTCCTTTTTTTTTTTTTCCCAAGGTGGGACCATGGATGTGGTCGCGCCCCGGCAAATCGGCCCGGGGCGACGGAAGAGGCGGCGCGCAACCCCATGGACCCACCCTGCAAACACCTCTCTTCGCCGTGCGAGCGGACCACCGGTACCCGATCTTTGTCTTCGGTGGCCCGCCCGGCGATATACCCTCTCGGGTTCCTCTCTCGTCGACGCCCCGACAGCTTTCGCCGTCGAGGCGTCGCCCTCACGCGGTGGCCTCACGTCGGGTGACCGGACAATTCCCCTGTCCGATCACCCGAAGCCTCGGTTAGGGCGGCATCAGGCGCAGATACTCGCGTATGCGCCGCCCCAGCCGCGGGCGGCGGCCCGGGTCACGGGAATCCGCCCGGACTCGTTCCGCCGCCTCCTTCTGCGAGATGACAGCCTCGCAGAAGGCGGCGACCGCGTCCCAATTCCTGACGCTGTCGACCATTGCTTTTACGACAGCCGGCAGGAAACACTCTCCTGGGAAACTCATAACACCAGGTACAATCGCCAAACCTCTTCTAGCAAGCGTAGTAACGAATATTGACATGATCTCCCATTTGGAAGGCGTATGTTCAGCAATCAACGACGATAATGGTTGATGGTTAAATAGCTGAAATGTAAAGATCTTTATAGAGACACTAGCAAACACAGCCCGTTGGTTTGTTTATAGAAGTCAATATATCGCAGCGCCGCCTGGTGGCAAATTAAATTAATGAGGATAAAACCTGATTACGAAACGAAAAATGATGTCACAAGCGGGATTCGAACCCGCACCTATTGGGTGTCCGGCCCAATCGTGCTGCCACTTACACCACCGTGAACTATTGTAGGACATTCATCAATTTTCGTAATCGGGTTTTTATAAATAATTCAGCATATTAAATGCTAAATTTCAGTAATTAGGATAAAACCTTCTCTGTGAAAAAATACATATTCATATCAATTTTCATGACGATCGGTCAAATAGTTTCTGAGTTTAGCGATGTCATATATACATACATCCTTTTTAGATATATTAGACACAATAATTTAAGTGTGTAGGTTAAGTAAATATTAAGTCAAGAGGAGTCACATGTTACCTGATAACTTTCATCTTTCTATTGTGGTAGGACGACGCTGTGGATAGCTCCCTGTCTACAGCCGCGGGCCGGTCCGTCCGGGGTATTACCACACTCTCGCAGAAGATCGACGTCTGAGTAATGGCAATGAGCTATTGCGCTACGTTCGGTGAGCGAAAGAGCCGGAAGCCCAACTGGGGTGGGTTTGGGGTTTGTACCTATTGGTGAGCAGCAGCCTAGCTATACCCTTGGTATTGCAAAGGTGCATGGGCGGCAGTGACACTTACCATCAGGTGTGCTGTCTGCTAGTTTGCCACCATAAGCAATAAAAAAAATTAAAAAAAAAATCTAATATTATCCACGGCTAATGTTCCTATCCATCAATTCATACCAGAAGAGCGGCTACTATCCATTTATCTGATCATTAAATATCAGAGAAGGAAAAAATTTATAATACAATATATTTTAACTCAACCTGATACGAAGAGCTACCGTTCTATGTACATCTAAAAATTTCTTAATGGAAATTCTAATGAGATCCGACCTAGTAATCAAATTTATAATCACAAATTTGTAAAATTTCAGGGAAAATAGCACTATTTTATTTTACATTCTACTTGGCGTTGGCAATTCTCGTCGCCATCTGTATGTGGACTTTCCTTCAACTCCTGGACGCTCGGGAACCCAAGTGGCAATTGGAGAGCAGCATCATCGGCACAAACCCCGGACTGGGCTTCAGGCCCATGCCACCGGAGGTCGACAGCAGTGTCATCTGGTACAGAGGCAACGATCCTGGCAGCTACCATTTTTGGGTTAAAGAGTTGTCTAATTTCTTGACTGGTGAGTTATTTTCATTGGCTAGTAATTTTCATTTTTAGTGGCTAGTAGGTACTGTTAACATTCCACATAATAAAGGCAATAAAAGCAAGGTAAATTGCCTCAGTTTGGTTTCTTCGCGTACAAGGTTTGGTTCCTTTGCGCACTAAGTTGTCTTTACAAAAAAAAAAATAAAGAATAAGGTATTACCATAACTTAATTCCTCACGCATAAGTAAAACTCTTAAGACAATTGGGCAGTAATACTTTCTTCAAAATTTTTAACTTACCGCCGCGGGCATCAACCGGCTTGCCAACGTAGCAACAGCTCATTGAAATGTAAATATATTAGGCAACAAATTTGCTAATCGAAGGTCAAATATAAGCTAGTAATTATAGTCAACTCAGCTCATATACGTCCCGACGCTCATGTCACAGACTTTCTCCTAGATAGAAGGAAAACTAACCTATTTAGTTATTACCGCGACAATTGACAAGACAGATCAGTATTTTTAGCAACATGCTATGTGATGCAATGCAAATTCAAATTCATCATTATTATGTGTAAACCCTACGAGGACACTTACATATTATAAACTTTAACGTTTTAAATTAATACAATAAACTACCACTGGATCGGAACGTAACCCGGCTACTGAGAGGATCCGACAAGAAACTTAGCGGGTTTGTCTTTTTTTTTGCTGTCTTCAATATAAAATAGTGTCTAGTAACACAGCTCCAGTGTGATGCCCTTCAAACCCCGATATAACGTGAAATTCAAATAAAATATAAAAGATTATGGCTGAACCAGATCTCACAAGCTGCACCCGATCACGAGTTAACTACTAGTGCAATATGTGTATTTATAATCTTTCTAAGGCAAATTAAACTCATTCATACTCTATTATTAATCTTCAGTATACAAACGGGATGGTAAACAAGCTGGAGCCAGTCAGAATATTCACAATTGTGACTTCAAGCTTCCAGCGCCTGCTGGCAAAGTTTGCGACGTGGACATCAGCGCCTGGGGACCTTGTGTTGAAGACAATCACTTCGCTTACCACAAATCAACACCTTGCGTCTTTCTAAAACTCAATAAGATTTATGGATGGAAGCCGCAGTTTTACAACAGCTCTAACGCTCTACCTTCGCAGATGCCCGATGATTTGAAAGAACATATCAGGAATATGACGGCGTATGATAAAAATTACGTGAGTATTGTTTGTTTTGATAACAACCTGCCTTAAGGACATAACTCATGTAATACGGGGCCTTTAAATATATACAATTCATCATCATCTCAGCTTATAAATGTGCCACTGCCGGGCTTAAGTCTTCTCCGTAATGACAAATGTCTATTTCTGTTGATATAGTATTTTATTTCGAGTTTCCCATCTTGAATAGATCATCATCATTATCTTGCTCTCATCTTAATTACCTGGGATCGACGCAACATGCACACCTGCATCGTATACATTGCAAAAGTTATTGGCATCAGTTCTGTGATCAGCTCCCTGCCGACAACCGTGCTTGGGAACGTAATTGCTGACGAAACGGATGAGATGTAGTTGGCTCAGTCATCGGTCGGCAGCGCCAGGTCGGCACCGATGATCGCGACGAGTTCATGGCGCTGCTCTGCCCAGGCCACACAGACCTCGAGCGTGTGCTGCGCCGTGTCCTCGTCGCAATCGCAGTGGTGGCAGGACGGTGTACTCTCCCTCCTCACGACCGTGTGCAGGTACTTGCCGAAGCAACCATGCCTCGTCAAGACCTGCACCAGTCGGAAGGAAAGGACACCGTGCTGTCGACCCAACCACTCCATCAGCACTGGCCGGAAGGCCTCGATGGTCCGAACACCGAACCGAGGCCTTTCCAGCCGGATTGCCCAACGAGCAATAACGTCACGGCGGGCGTCGCCCCGCCAAGCGGCCATCTCACTAAGCGAGACGGTGCCGCCCCCTGCCCGCGAAGCAAAAGACAGGCTGCTACATCTCAAAAGTAGGTACCTCAAAATGGTACAAAATTAAAATACCAATTGCTACTCTCAAATGCATAGAGAAATTTAAGACTAAGAATTTTTGTTTTAAGTAAACCCTGTATTAGAAAATACTTGTATTGCGGGAGACTTTACAAACATGTGATTATCGGACACAAATTACACTCAAACTCGGTACAATAGTTTTTTGAATAGCACAATGTATTTGAAAATAATAATTAACTTACGATGCAGTCCTGCTGGCACAGTCAGCGACTGACCTGCAGACCCTAGTCGACACAATGACAGAAGATTGTAAGAAAAGGGGTCTACGAGTGAATGTGAACAAAACCAAAATAATGGTCTTTGAAAGAGATGAAGCCAGAACAGATGTAAGAGTAACAATAGGTAATGATGTACTGGAGCAAGTGGATGAATTTGTATATCTTGGATGTGGATTTAGCCGAGATGGAAAGTACACCACTGATATAGAGCGAAGAGTGAATGCGGGAAATAGAGTGAACGGAGCGTCGGGGCAACTTCACGGTAGCCACCACCTCAGCCAGAAGGCACGTGTAGCAATACATAACGCAGTGCTTGTCCCAACATTACTGTATGGAAGCGAGAGTTGGGTATGCAGAAAAGAGTATGAAAGTAAAATTAATGTGGTCGAAATGCGATCTCTGCGGCAAATCTGTGGAGTTAGGCTGACCGACCACATTCGTAACGACGACGTAAGAGAGCGAGTAGGTATGAAAGAGAGTATTGGTGTAAAGATGCGAAAGGGAATGCTCCGATGGTTCGGACATGTGGAAAGAACGCCGATCGAACGTCTGGTTAAGAAGATAGACAATGCGAAAGTGGAAGGATGTAGGTACCGGGGGAGACCGAGACTAACCTACCTAGACCAGATCGGTCATGTACTGAAGGAAGATGGAGTCAAGAGTCTCCGAAACCGGCGAGCGTGTATGAAGAGAATTATGAATGTTGAGGCAGCGAGTGAAGTATGCAAAGATAGAGTTCTCTGGCACTCTGTTCTCTCTGCCTACCCTGCAGGGGATATAGCGTGATGATATGTATGTATGTACAATGTATTTGAAAAGAAACCCTAACACTGGCATAGTAGCTCTAGTAGTTATTTATTAAAAAAAATATAGATACGTTTTCAATCTATTCGGCTTCCCATGTAGACTTACGAATACAAAATATCGCTACCTGATACATTTGGTACAACGAAACTTTAGTTCTGAACTTTATTGATAAATAACACTGAGCTAACCTCAGAACACAGGTATGTCAGTAATAACGTATTAGCTGTGAGATAATAGTACACTAATAGCTCAATTTTAATGTTATTTTAATTAGGTTCTAATTTATAAATATGCATTTACTTCCGATTTTCTGTATGGCGTTGCCGTCCATTTATGCGCTATAGGTTTATCATGTTTTAAGAATTTAATATCATCTTATTACACAATAAGATTAAAGCTTATTGCATGTTGAGAGTCATCAACGTTTACCCATAGTCCAGGCAAAGCTGTGAAAGCCATCTATGGCTAACAGTTAAAAGAGTAAGGACACAAAAATAAAGAAAAGTTATTTTTTACGCAAGTGCACCCAGAAAATACGTTTCTAATAAATCCATTATCTATTATTTGTTAGTATATTTATGTTATATTATATACGACAGTAATGCAATTGGGACTACGAATACTATCAAGCTTTACTTTTCTCGTGGATGTCGTACAAAACGACTAAGACTATATCGACTTGAGCCAACTCCAACTGACGCCGTTTGGTCAACAGTTACATTCCCAAGGAGAGTTGACGTCAGGCAGGCGGCTGATCATAAAACTATTGCCAATAACTTTTGCAATATATACTAGTACATATTGCGTCGACCACAAGTAATTAGAATAAGAGCAGGAGAATGATGACTTATATACACGAGATAGGGAATCAAATAGCTGTTAATATTGAAATATCACTTTTATAGATAAGTAATATTATTATTTTGCAGCTAAATATGGTATGGGTATCATGTCAAGGAGAGAATCCGGCAGATAGAGAGAACCTTGGACCAATCCAGTATATGCCATATCGAGGTTTCCCGGGATATTACTTCCCGTACACAAATCAAGACGGCTACCTCAGCCCACTTGTAGCTGTGCACTTGCAGAGGCCGAAGAGTAAGTAGACGTTCATTTTTCCACTTATCACTTGTCCGGTATGGTAACAAAAGAAAAATATAATCTATATATCCTTTCCTATGGACTCCGTTAAAATCCATTAAGGGACATAAGTATTTCCAATTAAGATAACGCAAAGCAGCGGTAGTAATGGAGAAAGGACGCGATAGTAGGGTAACGGAAGGACAACCCGTCTCTTGCTTTTGTATACTCCCGGATGATACTTGAAGCTGAGCTGTATCCGGCCCAAAATAGGTATCTAAGTAGATAATATCACGAAACGACGCGATTTGTGCGATAATTTGTCACTTACGTCTATCGCAGACCTAGGAAACGGCGCCATACATTTTCATAATTGGACTATTGTTGGATCAGCCGCGCATCGTGTAGTACGTCAGTACTTACAGATTAATCACGCCTCTGTGATTGTCCGCGATGTACGATTCTTTGTAGTAGGACCTCGCTGTTGACAGTTTTCTGTCTACAGCCGCGGGCCGGTCTGTCCGGGGTAGTACCACACTATCGCAGAAGATCAACGTCTAATCAGTGGCAATATACTGTTGCGCAACTTTCTACCTGGATTGTGGTTGGTAGGCAATGGCCTGGGCGAACGTATCACTTACCATCAGGTGTCCTGCTTGCTCGTTTGCCACAATTAGCAATAAATAAAACTGTAAAAAATTAGCTTTTAGTCGTCTTTTACGATACCCATAAACAAAATAGGAGGTTGTGCATTGTATTCCTACTTCGCAACCACACGGGAAATTGAAAAAAAAATATTTCATAGAAACCTTTTATTAATGATTGCTTTTTATGTTCACAGCGGGTATGCTGATCAACATAGAATGCCGTGCATGGGCGAGAAACATCAAATACGATAGGCACGAAGGCATGGGTTCCGTGCATATAGAAATAATGCTAGAATAAACCAACCAACAATTATTGGAGTGAATGTTGACGTTGAAATTCATCGACTTTGCTTCTAGTAGAATTATTAATACACAATTCCAAAGATTGAACCAAAAATAGTCCATATTATGGTAAGGTCGTAACCATTAGTGGATTCAATACTAAAAATATACACAAACCCATAGCTTTATAGAAGGATATACGAAGAACAAGAGCAGACGCTACCAATAATTTACTACAATAATAAAAATTGTTAATTTATCATAAATATAGAACTTATCTTACAGATGCTTTATCAAACGAAACTTACGTTTTAGATAATACTTACAATATAAATTACATTACAAAATTTAGGAGTCATCAGAGAAACTATATTAGAATTCTGAAATAGAAAGTTATATGTATCTCTAATCCATTGTTTGAGAAAGTATTTTTCAATTTGTTAATTAGGATATATTTGGACACGGTGTTCTTTAATCGGTTAATTAACATTAACCCAGCTATTAACACTTAAGAAAAAATGAATTAAATTTGGTCATAGATATTATATGGCTTTCCAATTTAAATAATCAAAGCCAATGCAAAGCATTGTGTTCGATGGCCACGCATTCAAACGATTGTTCTAATTTTCCGTGTTATTTGAGTACATTAATTGTATACTTGTAAAGTTACCCACAATAAAAAAATTATAACTTAATGCGGTATGGTTCTTTAAAAAAAACTAAACAACACAAAATAAAAAAAATCACTTAGAAATATTTATAAAATAAAATTTATTTATGAAAGTTTCTCTAGCGCAATATAAATTATTGAGATTTTTATTTTAAAAAACCATTGAATATTTACGTCGATATCTTGAGTGAGATTAATGTATAGTTTATTTTATTAAACTTAGATAACGAAATTATAATGACGTTTTTATTTTCACTTTTAAATGTTATTTTATTATAGATTTTAATTATGTAAATGTCTGCACAGATAACGGAGTGATTTAAGTACCGACCTAGTGCATCAAGGGGCGGGAATTTCGATCTCCGCAAAGGATAATTAATGCTTTGTGTGTTCCTCAAATAATTATTATTAAACCTCCGCTCCACGGTGAGGGATATGAGGATGAGATCTTCGCAGATATTTCATTCAGCCTTCCGCACTCTTTTGCTGGAATTAGACCATGCCAATATCTAATAGCTCATGTTTTTTTTGTCATAATCGTTACGCTTATCAAGCAGATTAAGAATCTAGGTTTTCTAAAGGGTTTTATACATTTGTTTTTATTTCTAATGGGGGCAAATGAGCCAAAATCATGTCTGATAGTAAGTGATACTGCCGCACATGGACTTTTGCAATACCATGTGCACAGCGAGGCCGCTGTCTATCGTTAAGATAGTGCTCTTCTTAAACCTCGTTGAAAACAGTCACCGAAATACAGTGCCAGGTAGTTCATGCCAAATTCTTCAAATGTTTCCCATATGCGATCCCCAAAAGGTGTTATACATGTTTAAAAAGGTTTTTTTTTTTTTTTACGTTTCTCAGTTGGTGTTATACGTTGCCCAGAGAGGTTTCAATATCCCAAAAGGTATATACAATCTGGTCCGGTCTGGTTAAGAAGATATACAATGCGAAAGTGGAAGGATGTAGGTACCGGGGGAGACCGAGACTCACCTACCTAGACCAGATTGGTCACGTGCTGAAAGAAGGTGGAGTCAAGAGTCTCCGAAACCGGCGAGCGTGTATGAAGAGAATTATGAATGTTGAAGAAGCGAGTGAAGTATGTAAGGATAGAGTTCTCTGGCACTCTGTTCTCTCTGCCTACCCTGCAAGGGATATGGCGTGATGATATGTATGTATGTATTATACGTTTTCTAAAATGTGTTATGAGTTTCCCAGGTATTGTACGTTTCCTAAAAGGTGTGATACAGTTCCCAGGAGAGCCCTGCTGCCCAATCTCCTGATGACGCCTTCCGATTTTTACGATTCCTGCGGGCAAGTAAAGAGTGGCGACATTTATATTTCTTTTTCCTTCGCCGCGTTGAGAAAATATGAATAATAGAAAAATAAAGAAAATTTTAAATAAAAACAACAATCAACATACAAAATTTGACCTCTAATCAATTTCTATTTATAAATTACAATTCTGTATAATGTAAACTAAGGCAGATAGTTTAGCCTTTGGCATTATAAGGCACTGCGGCCTTACAGTAGGTGTTCAGTCAATCATGATCTCCAGATGCGTGGAGCCCAGTCGCTCCTTAAGACTCTCAGTATACTGGATATTGCGTGCCCAAGCCCGACACCTGATATTTATTATTTGGTGAACTGGAACAAGAAAACACTTATTATCCTTCAAATATAAGTAAAGATTTTCAATCTGAGTAATAACGGAGTAAGAATACAATTCACGACTCCTATTCTTGTCTCTTTTTTTTCTTTGGTGGACTATAGATGCGTCTCGCCCCGCCAAATCGGTCCGGGGTGACGGAAAGGCGGCGCGTGACCCCATAGATCCACTGTAAAATTCCTCTCTATTCGCCGTGCGGGCGGACCACCGGTACTCGATTTTTAACTTCGGTGGCCCGCCCGGCGGTTTACCCTCGCGGATTCCTCTCGTCGACGCCCCGAAGATTGTCGGGGCGTCGCCCTCACGCGGTGGCCTCACTTCGGGTGACCGGACAATTCCCCGGTCCGATCAAAACCCCGGTCCGATCACTCCTATTCTTGTCTCTGGGTGTCGTAAAAGGCAGCTAAGGGATATAATATTACTATTATCATCTAACGCTTGACCTGGTATGGAGATGTGATGTGACAGGATGAAAGTAATGTTGTGAGGAACATTTTAATTATGAATATTTGGCTTTGGGGGTAAAGGAAGACTAAAGAAAAGATGGATGGACTGCATTAAGCATGAAATGGATAGACTGGGAGGGACTACAGATATGGCGTCTAATAGGGCTGTATGAAAGAAGAGTACATATAGCGTCAACCCCAAGTATTTGGTATAAGAGCAGGGTAATGATGACGATGATGATATCATCCCGCTCTTATTCCAATTACTTGGAGTCGATGCAATATGTACTTATTATACTATGTACGATAAATATAGCAAACATTTTGGCAATAGTTTTATGATCGAATGCCTGTCTGACGCTAACCATCTTTGGGAATATTAACAAATCGGTATCAACTGGAGTTGGCTCAAGTTTTAGTATTTATTTCCACTACTACACAGCATAAGGGATTAATATGTATACAACATTTATGATATGTATATAACTTTCCGTGTGGTAATGGAGTAGAGAATACAATTCACCACCCTCTATCTCACCCGTGGGTGATCGTAAGATACGACTAAGGGGTATAAAACACATATAGCATCTATGCAAAGAGAAGGAAAGTTCGAAGCAAAACCCTATACCAACACGTCCGACCAATGTGGCTCGAGCCCAACAATGGGATATATAGGAATTGCAATGGGAATGATGATGATGAACATTTATGAAAGAGAAGGGAAAATTAAAATAAAAACTTATGCCAACTCATTTGATCAGCCTGGTATTGTATGTTAGTTTCTCTTTTATTTTGGATGAGATTTGAGCCCAGCAGTGAGTCGTATGGGACGCGGTCGCCGCTTTCTGCGAGAGCGTCATCTTGCAGAAGGAAGCGGCGGGGCGAATCTGGGAGGATCTCCTCTTCGAGGATTCGCGCCGCCGCCGGCGACTGGGGCGGCGAAGACGAGAATACCTCCGCCTTATGCCGCCCTAGTCGAGGCAGCGGGTGACTGGACCGGGGATTAGTCTGGTCACCCTTGGAGAGAGGCCATCGCATGAAGACGACGCCCTGACATCGAGACATAATATTAGTCGAGATGACAGGGCGTCGACCCGAGAGGATACCTGTGAGGGTAGACCGGATGGGCCACTGAAGAAAAGAACGCGTACCAGTGGCCCACCCGCAATGCGTAGAGAGTTACATTGTAGGGCGGGTCTACGGGGTCGTGCGCCGCTTCTCCCGTCGCCCCGGACGGATTAGCGGGGCGTGAACGATCCGTAGCCCGCCGCCAAAAAAAAAAAACCCAGTGAGTCGTATATGAACAAGATAGCGAAGATATTGATAAAATATAGTGAATAAAACTTACGATTGGGGTTCATAAGCTGCACCGCAACCAGAGGACTGAGGTATCCTGGAGTGTTGTCGTAAGGATAGTAGACCTCAGATAGACCCGGGCCAGGGTAATATTTAAGAGGACCCAACGCCTGTTCATCTGCAGCACGCTCGCCTTTACATGAAATCCACACTTGGCGACGCTGTAATTGATAATCAAGTTATAAATTCATGTGTCTCGCGAGATTTTCAATCAAATAACATCCAGATTCATATGATCTATAGATCAGACAAAGAATGTCTTAGGTAGAGACTGAAATCAGAACACTCGGCATGTGTACTTATTGTTAGAGCAAAAACTTATACAAACAATAGTACTGATAAAATAAATAGGTGCAGAAGCCACGCAGCAGAAGTTGATGGTAGAGCTAAATCAAACAATAATCCAATTAACAGAGAAGATTTAAGATGCCCGTGGAAGTGAAATGATTCTTCTTTTTCGTGTAGCTTACTATAATTAAATATTATTAATAGAATAAAGTTGAAATACGAGTTCACACAACTCATGTATGACCGACTGTTGGGCTCGAGCCTCCTCCACAATGGGAGGGAAATTAACCTATTAAACCACGCTGGTCAGACGTGTTGTACTTCGTCACCACACGGATAAGGCTAAGGCAATCGTATGATAGATGTTGAAGGCTCTGTGAAAGCTCAAAGTCGCTCAAAGTCGCTCAAAATATTATGGAGAGGCTTATCTCGGTATTTTTCTACGTTATAAAATTTGAAATACAGAAATCTTTAGGAAAACGGGTGTAATCTATATATGCCGTAGAATTAGCACGTTGAAGTCGCAATGGGCAGGCTACATCGATTGAATCGATAACTGTTGGAGAAGAACCACGAATCTACTAGAGGGATCGCAGATATTTAAAAATTCGTAATGAACCATTGGAAGTAATTAACATAGGTCCCTTCTAAAAAACATTTGGGGAGACCTTTGTCTACTAGTGGACTTCTACAAGCTGATGGAACATGTAATACTGTGTTATCTAAAATTTATATGTGCTTGATAATAATTTGAATTAAAATACTTACTTATAAAACCCGTTTATGAAATGAAAAATGATGTCACAAGCGGGATTCGAACCCGCGCCTATTGGGATTCCGGCCCAATCGTGCTATCTACCCGGGTAGATAGCATACCGTCACCTTAAGACGTAAATATGATACGAAGTGAAATTTGCATGTCCTACAATTAGTCACGGTGGTGTAGTGGCAACACGATTGGGCCGGAATCCCAATAGGCGCGGGTTCGAATCCCGCTTGTGACATCATTTTTTTCATTTCGTAAACGGGTTTTATAAATAATTAAGCATATTAAATGCTAAATTTCAGTAATTTAAAATACTTACGTCTCTAGTACGGTTAACTATGTAATCCTTGATGTCAGGGGGCATCTCCGGAGGTAAGTTATTGGGATCGTCGTAGAAATCCGGATTCCAGCCATATAACTGTAATGAATTGCCATTAGCATCAGTAAACTTTTAAATTATGTTATTTCTGGATAGGATCATCTGGATTGAGGGGAATTTAAGTCATAAGCAATCACGATAGCCCGATATGATAGACTTCTACTACTGTGATGTGCACTACTCTTATTTGTGGCATGGTTTATTGAAGTCATATCTACTTTTTTTGGCGCGTTAGGGAAAAATTATGAGAGTAAATTTTTACGATGCGCGCGCACACCGTCTTGAAAAACCGACACCCTGAAGTTAGCTATAGCCAACATTTTAGTTTTTAACTAGATAATGCGTTACAATAAAACTTTCAATGTATTAAATACTTTTTTCTATTGTTAGTGCTCGTTTTTTCTACAAACGTACAATAAGGCGAAAGATAAAATATTTGATTTTTTTTTATTTTGTCACGCCAAAGACGTATAACTTCTAACGCGTGTACATAAAGTACACACACGCTTTTTTTCTTTATAAATGTGTGTGTGCTACGGTTACGAATACTGCCAACCCTTACATTGGTTATCAGTGTCATAAAAAACAACTAAGAGCTTTAAGACCTGAGCTAACTCCGTTTAGTGTTGTCTGGTAAACAATAACATGCCCAAGGAGACTTGGCATCAGGTAGGCGGCAGGACATAAAATAATTGTCAATAACTTTTACAATATGTAAGATGGAGATTAAAAATTGACTCGACGCAATATGTTCTCCCCTTATTGCGTCAAGCCCAAGTAATTGGGATAAGAGCAGGATGATGATGAAGGGTAAAACTAATTGTTTAGAATTTGTTTCTAAATATGCGATACAATTAGTATCAAATTTTGAAAAAAAAAATGAAGTGTCTTTAATATTGTGACAGATGACGACTAGATTTGAAATAAATATGCCATATTATAATTTAAAGAATATGCTTAACAATTTAACAAGAGTATAATAAATAACATTTACAACTATCTAACAGGATTATTATCCTCATCATTCTGCCTGTCACAGTCCACTGACTCTGACTAAACTAAACTAAACTGAGGGGATAATGCCATAGTAATTATGGCATTATCCCTTCAGTTTAATTTCACGCTTTCCATGCAAGTTGGTGGTCGCAGTGAGTTTTATATGTTTCCCAAGAGAAAGATTTTTTTATGATCTTGGACACACGCCGTCCAATCCATCCGGGGTGACGAAAGTGTGGCGCGCGGCCCCATAAGTCACCGTATCCCCTCCGCCTCGCCATTAGGCCGGCCCTTGGAACCAAATCCTCGAGCTTCGTGGCCGGCCCAGCTCCCAGAAGAAAGCTCCTACTCACTCTCTTGGGGGATACTTTTAGCTATTGTTTATGACTCCTACAGGTAAGGGATGGTGACAAATATTCTTATCCTGTCACCACACGGACGCATCTAAGAAGATATACTTTCATAGCCAAGTGTATACTGTGGCGAGGCACTCGTGCCAATCTATTAACATCCATTTGTCCTTTCAATCTTGCATTTATTCTAAGTAATAAAACAAAATATATTTTGGTAAATTGGCACGAAAGTCTCAGTACAGTGTGCATCTGGCTTAGTTGTTATTTTTTGCGTCACTTCCGCCAGAACGTATTTGCGTTCCAAAACATTTGGTGAACCTTTAGTCACAACTAAAGAAGTTTTACTTTAAAAATACTTACTCTATTTAATTTCACAATGATACAAGGAGTTTTATTAAAGTATCCGTAGTTGTTCTCTTTGGAACAGGGCCCCAACTTCGCCAGATCAAAGTCACAGACTTCATCTCGAGGCGGCTTCACTGAACCGCATGGGCGCTGGTTCACTCCTTGGTTGACGAGGAGTGTCTTATTATGGTACGCTGGAAATTAAATATACAAGCTTTTTATATTTTTAAAAGATTTTAGTTTACGTTATGTTCTTTGTCTGTATTAAAAATTGAAGCCAAATCTGCTTTCAGATAAGAAAATTCGCCAACTAGATATAATACACTAATTAAAGTTTTTATTTTTTAGGCTATAAATGTAGGCTTTAATGTGGTTTTGGAGTTTACTCCTTAAGAATCGATTTTCATATAAGGCGCCCGGTATGAGAAAAATTTGAGGCGTAAAATCTAGTGATCGAATGACCTCGTTACGTTTTTGGTGCGCAACCTATTCTGCGCATCTTTCACTTTCTGACGTGAGATATAATATTTCACTGAACAGTTTTAATACATGTAAATAAAAATATATATATATTATTTTTAGTCAAATGAGCTTTTTTTTTGCGCCTGTTTTGATAATCGTACTAAAGGAGTAAACTCCAGTCATGCGTCGGAGCTGACACACACACTTTTTTTATTAAACCAAATGTATGTTGGATAAAAATATTTAAATAAATCAATCAATTAGAGGGTGGCATAAGTTTTATTTCGAGTTTCCCTTCGTTTTAATTGGTGTTATCTGCTTAGATCTTTTCACCTATTTTGTATAATAATGGTTGAAAAAAATATGAATTACTTTTCGTTAATTCAATAACTGATACTAAAAAAATAATAAAATGTTTTTATAAGATGTTTGATCCGTTTATCATCATTCTGCTCTTATCCCAAGTACTTGGGGACGACGCTATGTATCCTCTTCTTCCATACAACCTTATCAGACAACATCTTTGTAGTCACTGTCTTTCTATCCATATACACACATTCTTCACGTAGTCCATCCATCTTTTCTTTGGTCTTCCATTATCTCTAAAGCCTTCAACATTCATACTTAAAACTTTTAGCTCAACATTACTTTCATTTCGTTCCATGTTTTGTCTCGTTATCTATCGGATATAGTAGTATTTATCCAGCCCTCTGATTTTGAATCAGATTTAGTTCTGGCTTTTAGCGAAAATCACAGTAAACGTTGACAATATTCTAAATTATTTTATAAATAGCTTAGGCTGTCTATAAAAAAAAAAACTTAATTTTTTGCAGTATTTCCTATGGAAACAGAGTACTTATAGCTTTGACGCTTAGTAATTGGGATAAAAGCAGGTTGATGATGATGGAAACCAGCTCGACTACTATCATATACAATATTTTTATTAAAAAAATAAAAAACTTACGTGCTAAAAAATCAGTAATATTGTCAACATATTTCTTGACATCTTCAGGGTGATCGGCACGGTACCATATTAACGCCCCTTCGCCTAACAATATTGGTCTGTGGCCCAGGCCTGGATTAGCACCTGGAAATAATTGATCATATTTGATTAGGCTATTGAATTAGTTATTGTCTTTATTAATACCTAAAAATTCGTGATAGTGGGTAATGATTTAAGATTACAATGTATTGACACCCATTATTTCCCTGTTGTAAAAGAAAATCGCCCAAACTCGCATTATATGTGTATACTTATGGCGAGATACTTTGTTGTTGGAAATTGATTAATAAATAGATTTAACCCCTCACGCGATTTTGGGACACCGTTTGACTCCCAAAAAATGTGCTTAACGTGCTTTTAGAACACACGTTTGACCCAATTAAACACTCTACAATTAGCAATTGTTTTTAGCACTTTATTTCACATTTCCTTGTAATATAGCAACAATAACAGTTTACGTAAAACCATAAAATGAACTGAACCTTTTTAAATAAACCAGAGCGCAGGGCACTCGAGGGCACCGCAAAGTCTGCGCCAGAGGCGCGTGAGAGGTTTACATATTTCAATTGTTTTATTCTTATATTTACGTTCTAATTGCATCTTTTATCTCTTCTTACCCGTGGGCGTTAATAGAAGGCCACTTAAGGATATACAAATAACATCGATGCAAGAGAATTGAGACTTAAAAATCTATTCCAAAAAGTCTAACGTCCATCTTCTCCATTGTGAAGAACTGCCGAGACCAGCAGTACACCTTTTATGAGCTGAGATGATGATATTTCTTACGTATAATCTGTGGCTGGCTGTGTAATTTTTATTATATCATAAAAGTATATTTACCAATGATGGAGTCAGCTAAAGTGAAGTAAGGGATCTTTTCATCCATGGTGGCCATAAGTCCGGTCATACAGATTGAGAAGAAGATGATGATACAGATGTACATCACCAAGTAGATCAGACCTATCACACCTGAAAGCCATATTTAAAATTAGATTAGGTAATTTAGTATCATTGCGTATCTTTCCGTGTGGTGATGGAGTAAGAATACAATTCACCACCCCCTATCTTACCCGTGGGTGATCGTAAGAGACGACTAAGGGATATAAAACACATATAACATCTATGCAAGAAAAGGAAAACTCGAAATAAAACCCTATACCAACACGTCTGACCAGCGTGGTATAGTAGGACCATTTCCCTCCCATTATGAAGAAGGCTCGAGCCCAACAGTGGGACATATATGAGCTGAGAAGATGAAGGAGAAGAAGAATTATTATTATTTTTAAGATTATATTTCTTGTATAGTTATTCCTCAGTGGCGAGAAATTAAGAATACAAAATGTTACTAGCCATTGCTTACCTTTAGACGTCTTAAAAATCGTCTAAAGGGTCACTAAGAGAATATCTATTAGAATTATCCTAGAAAATACATATACGCAATCGTTAGCCCATCAGCTAAATAATAGTTAAGATACCGATCTTCCGTGCCAATGCCATGGGTTCAATTCCTACGTAGAACAATACTTTGTGGCACAAAGTATTGTTCTGACTCTGGATGTAAGTCTGCGTTAATTATATATTTGTAATGTCCACCGCAATTCAAGGATTATTTCTTTAGTGCAGTCTTAAAAAACAAGTAGCGGTTAGAACATTGTTCCATATCCGCGGTGAGTCCTATATCCAACAGTGGTCTATGATAGGTTCATGGATGTATGAACGGTAGATAGTTGTCAACATTCGAGAGTGCAAGCTAACATTCATAACTTTTTTATCATGTCCTAGCTGACCCGGCAGACTTCGTACTGCTTCCTTTTTTTACGAACGTCATCTTTTTGACAGGGAAGAATTTTATTTTTAATTGTCGTTTTTTTTATTTTGCTGGCTATTTCTATATTTTCGCAACGTATAAACCTTCCCTGGACACTACACTGTCTCTACAAATCTCTACAAATATTTCAAGTCCAAAATTAGCCAAATCGGTATAGCCGTTTTCGAATTTTAGCGAGACTGACGAACAGCAATCAATTTTTATATATAGAATTATACATAGATATCAAAGACGCCATTTTCTTTACGTCACGCTATAAGTACCAAAACCAATAATCATGACGTCACAGTTTATTTCAATTCAAACCCTGTAGTTAATTTGTTATGAAATATTCCACACCTACTTTGCTCGGGTACAACAAATGCATTAATTTTATGACCAACCACATTTATGTGTGACTGCCAGAAGTCTCCGGTCGTCGATAACTCACGCATCGACGTAAAACAACTTACATAATTGTATTTACAGCGTGTATCCATATAGTCCAGATTATAATACAGTAAAATTACTATAGATTACTTCTTTCTTAGTAGGTATTGCAAAGAACGTTTAAAATATCAAATCTGCTTGATAACAACACTGAAAACCAAGAACAGAAAAATTGCAATAAAAACTCAGAGTAAGATACATGCGTAGAGAGAGCGTTCAATTCGATCACATCAACGTATATTTGAGTTATTTTTGCTTATATGGTATAATCGGTTATGAAAGGAAGACAAACAGTAGAATCTGTTTATTATGACGCCGCTTATAATGACTAACCGCATAATATGACGACATTCCCAGCCTAGTTTGCTTTTTATATAAAATCCTTATAAGAAAAACGGATATAATGACCTAGCTTATATATATAGCTAGCTTATATATGACATTTCGCTTATTGTGACCTGTTTTTGAAAATGAAGGCCGGTTATACTGACCGACATGATGTACTCTTTATGTATTCGCCTCGTTTCATAATATTTAAAAACAAGTAGAAGATTAAATAATCATTTAATTCGATTTGAAAGTGAGCGAGGCTCTTTAAAAGAATTACGAGAAGAACATGTTAGCAGAACAGCGACTGAGCTGCAGACCCTAGTCGGCACAATGACAGAAGATTGTAAGAAAAGGGGTCTACGCGTGAATGTGAGCAAAACCAAAATAATGGTCTTTGAAAGAGATGAAGCCAGAACAGATGTAAGAGTAACAATAGGTAATGATGTACTAGAGCAAGTGGATGAATTTGTATATCTTGGATGTGGATTTAGCAGAGATGGAAGGTACACCACTGATATAGAGCGAAGAGTGAATGTGGGAAATAGAGTGAACGGAGCGTTGGGGCAACTTCCGGGCAGCCACCACCTCAGACAGAAGGCACGTGTAGCAATACATAACGCAGTGCTTGTCCCAACATTACTGTATGGAAGCGAGAGTTAGGTATGCAGAAAAGAGTATGAAAGTAAAATTAATGCGGTCGAAATGCGATCTCTGCGGAAAATTTGTGGAGTAATGCTGACCGGCCGCATTCGTAACAACGCCATAAGAGAGCGAGTAGGTATGAAAGAGAGTATTGGTGTAAAGATGCGAAAGGGAATGCTCCGATGGTTCGGACATGTGGAAAGAATGCCGAACGAACGTCTGGTTAATAAGATATACAATGCGAAAGTGGAAAGATGTAGGTACCGGGGGAGACCGAGACTAACCTACCTAGACCAGATCGGTCATGTAATGAAGGAAGGTGGAGTCAAGAGTCTCCGAAACCGGCGAGCATGTATGAAGAGAATTATGAATGTTGTGGAAGCGAGTGAAGTATGCAAAGATAGAGTTCTCTGGCACTCTGTTCTCTCTGCCTACCCTGCAAGGGATATGGCGTGATGATATGTATGTATGTACATGTTGATCAAGTGTTAATTCAGCGGTTAATTTTGCAGTTTTACTGTGTATTAAACCGATATTATGTTTGTACCTAACAAAACTAGAAAGATTTGAATTTTCTGAGACTTTCTGCTTTATATGACGTCCGCTTAGTATGACGGATTTGTCAGTTCCCTTCAATGTCATTATGACTGGATTCTACTGTACTTATATAAAATCAACTACGTAGTCATTATGTCATAGAACACTTTTTATATTATATTACCTATGTTAATAAATGCCTATAACACGTAGCCAACATTCTGTATAGGCTAATTGCCCTCATTTGAATAAAGTCCGTGCCCAGAGATAGGTATTATATGGACTGGGAAGAATAAAAAGATATAATTACTAAACCTTTGAACTTGATGCGAATTCTCTCATCTATTCGAATACGAACATCCTATAGGGACCAACAAAAATCTGAATGATGATAAACCTATTTCTTATAAAATGTTCTTTATTATAATCACATAAAATTCGTTACTAATTATTCATCATCATCATCATCTCAGCTCATAATGTCCCACTGTTGGGATCGAGCCTCCATCATAATGGGAAGGAAATTGACCTACTATACCACGCTGGTCAGACATGTTGGTATAAGGTTTTGTTTCGAGTTTTCCATCTCTTACATGGATGTAATATGCGTTTAATATCCCTCAGTCGTCTTTTACGATCACCCACGGGTAAGATAAGGGGGTGGTGAATTATATTCTTATTCCATCACCACACGGATAATTATTAAATTATCTTTAACATCGTCTCTATACATAGATATTTTTTAATGTTTGTCCTTCACACACGATCAAACGACTGAATGTTTTTAACGAAAATTGCTTGCAGTATACGATATCTATTTTTCGTTCACTACATTTATTTCACATGCAACCAATCATATTAGTTGTACATACATACATACATATCATCACGCCATATCCTTTGCAGGGTAGGCAGAGAGAACAGAGTGCCAGAGAACTCTATCTTTGCATACTTCACTAGCTTCCTCAACATTCATAATAGTAAAATTAAAATAAAAATTATTTAAATAATTAAAATTAAATTATTTTCTTATATTTATTATTAGTTGTAGTATGCATTTTAATAATATGAGCTGATTAGGACTACTTGGGCTAGTTTAAGAATATTTTGCAAGGTGCCGGCTAACCTTAATTATCACGCTCCTGTTACCTTGTTTAAAAAATATCTTATTTTTCCTGTGGTGGTAGATCAATTCGACATAGTGTAATGTGTAATCTGCCCTGTAATACTAAGGATACATCGAGCTCGTTGTTTACTGTAAGGTTTTTTTTTATTGCTTATCGTGGCAAACGAGCAAGCAGCACACCTGCTGGTAAGTGTCATTGCCGCCCATGGACCTTTTCAATACCAGACCTCAGCTTCAGCTTAGGCCGCTGCCTACCAATAAACCCACCCAGTTGGGCTTCCGGCTCTCTCGCTCACCGAACGAAGCGCAATAGCACATGGCCACTACTCAGACGTCGATCTTCTGCGAGAGTGTGGTACTACCCCGGACGGAGCGGCCCGCGGCTGTAGATAGCAAACTGTCAACAGCGTGGTCTTACCACTATTAAAATTACGGTTGGTGGAGTTTGGATCTATTCTTTCGTTTACCATACGAAGCTAAGTAAGGAATTACTACTACGTCGATTTTCTATTAGAGTATGGTACAATTTCTTATCATATATACGTCTTTATATTGGCTTCAGGCCTTCATAATGGAGCGAAAAAGAATTACTATACCACGCTGGTCATACGAGTTTGTATAGGTTTTTTTTTTGTTTCGAGTATTCCTTCTCTTGCACAATTATATCTATCTCTTGTATTATAGTGGTAAGACCACGCTGTTGACAGATTTCTTCATAATGATCGGCCAAATATTTTCTGACTTTAGCGATGTCATATATACAAACATAGTCTTTTATAGATATAGATAATTTAATTTAAAAGAAGTAACTCATACATCGATCATTTATTAAGTTACTGCTTTCTTCACTCACTTTGCTTACTGAATCTGCTGCGCTAGAGACCGCTTTCATATTAACGTCAGACGAAATGAAAAAATTGAGAATATGAAAGTGCTCTTTTTGCACAAAAGGTTAGCATTGCCATTCAACGTGGCAATGCTGCTAGCCTTCTGGGCACATTACCAGTGGACAGTGATGCGGAGGAATTTTTCGATGCCTGATTGCGCCTTTTGTTTCTTCTTTTATTTATTTATTTTTTATTCCTTATTCTATTTTCTTCTATTTTTCTGTAAATATTTTAATTTAAAACTTAGCTTTAATTTAAGATTAAAAAAGTGCTCTTGCCTATACATATTAAATTTTATTGTTTCTTAAGAGACTATTTTGATTATTAACTTTGTATATAGTTATAGCTGTTATACGGTGGTATTTAAATAATCTGTTATCATCGCCATTACAAATGGTTAATAAAAAAAACATATTCCATGACTATAACATCAATAAATGTTTGTATTGTAATTTGTATGAATACATTTTGTTTGTTTTCGTATTATTATTGCTGTGTTACAATTCTAACGCGAGTGTTTACAGCGATGCGTTACAATAAGCCAATTCAAAATATAATAAATTTGTAATTTACATACATACATATCATCACGCCATATCCCTTGCAGGGTAGGCAGCTAGTAGTAACATTATCCTTGCATACTTCACTCGCTTGCTCAACATTAATACTTCTCTTCATACACGCTCGCCGGTTTCGGAGACCCTTGACTCTACCTTCCTTCAGTACGTGACCAATCTGGTCTAGGTATGTTAGTCCCGGTCTCCCCCGGTACCTACATTCTTCCACTTTCGCATTTGCAACTTTTTATCTATGTCTATGAAAGAGAATGTTTGTATGTATGACATCGATTAACTCAGAAACTATTTGACCGATCATTAAGAAAATTATATCAATTTAATATACGTATAAGTTTTTCACGGAGAAGGTTTATATACTATCCCCATTGATGTATCTCGCCACCAGGCAGCGCTGCGATATATCAACTTCTACAAACAAAATAACGGGCAGGTTTGCTGGTAGCTAATAAAATTTGAAACAATTTATTGATGTAGAATGACGTCAAGACAAATGAAACGTAATTTAAAAAAAAATATATGTTGAAAATAAAAGCAAAAATACCGACCTTCCGAGCTAGTGCCGTGGGTTCGATACCCACGTAGGACAATACTTTGTGTCGTTGTTCTGAGTCTGGGTGTAATTTGTCTGCGATAATTGTATGTTTGTAAAGTCCCCCTAAAAAGTGGGATCTGGTCCAGCCATTTTTGTTTCTTTTTTGTTTTATAAATATTCTTAGTTTAATTTTCTATTACATACAAAATTTAAAAAAATGAATCTTTACTCGAAGGGCATG
Source organism: Lymantria monacha (assembly GCA_905163515.2). Lineage (NCBI taxonomy): Eukaryota > Metazoa > Arthropoda > Insecta > Lepidoptera > Erebidae > Lymantria > Lymantria monacha. The sequence continues at coordinate 35,478,429 of LR991084.1, read as the reverse complement.
TCACTGGAGCTAACATAAATTAAACATGTAACCAATCTCTTTCGTGAAAATATACAATTAAAAAAAATGACGAGCCAACTGAGTTTCTTGCCGGATCTTCTCAGTATGTGGCTGCTTGCCGATCCGGTGGTAGATTATGTAATTTAATTTAAATTAAAAAAAAAAAAACAATAATGTAAAATTGACAATACCTATGGGGCTTATGCATAATAAATGATTTGATTTGATTTGATACCCACAATACAAGGATTATTTCCTTAGTGCAGGGTGGTGTCTTCTTCACGGTGTTGTTACCGTTGAGGCCCTCCGGCCCGTACTGATGGAGTGGATGGAGCGGCAGCACGGAGTCCTCTCCTTTCAGCTGGTGCAGGTATTATCGGGGCACTGGGGGGTTGTTTCGGCTTGTACCTGCACGCGGTCGCGTATAGGGAGTGGACTCCGTCCTGCCACCATTGCACTAGTGACGAGGACACGGCGCAACATACGCTCGAGGTATGTCCGAGCTGAGACGGGCAGCGCCGTGACCTCATCGCTGTTATCGGCGCCGACCTGACACTGCCGGCTGTGGTCGACAGCGTCAGGAACTGGGACGCGGTCACCGCCTTCTGCGAGGCGAGTCCGGAAAAATTCCCGTGACCCGGGCCGCCGTCAGCGGCCGAGGCGGCGCAGGCACGAATATCTGCGCCTGATGCCGCCATAACCGAGGCTTCGGGTGATCGGATCGGGGAATTGTCCGGTCACCCGACGTGAGGCCACCGCGTGAGGGCGACGCTCCGACGGCGAAAGCTGTCGGGGCGTCGACACGAGAGGAACCCGTAAGGGTAAACCGCCGTGCGGGCCAACGAAGACAAAGATCGGGTACCGGTGGCCCGCTCGCATGGCGAAGAGAGGTATTTGGAGGGTGGGTCCATGGGGTTGCGCGCCGCCTCTTTTATCGCCTCGGATCGATTTGTAGGGGCGCGACCACATCCATGGTCCACCACGCAGTAAAAAAAAACGTGTTGTCTTCTTAAAAAAAATATAATCTTGCTCTTACTTTTTATTTCGACTTTACCTTCTCTTGCATAGATATTATATGCATATCATATGCCTTAGTCGTCTTTTAGCACTTACTGGCAAAATAAGGAGTGATGAATTATATTCTTAATCTGTCACCACAGGGAATTAAGAATACACAAATACATTATAAATAATTTTAATTAATTGCAGTCTTTAAACTACAGCCTATATAATTTATAACATATTTTTTATTAATACCAAACAACCATTAATAAATGTAAAGCAAATAAATCCTTTTATTATTGTTTAACTTTTTTATTACCTCACTTTTTCCTTCATTCCTCACTCCAAACGGCCTTGATGACGGAAGACTTTACTAACATAATAATAACGGACTAGAAAGAAAGAATTAAAATGTTGGGGAACTGCTGTTTATTGTTTTTCGACTATAATATTATAACGAACTATTTAAATAACTGAAGAAAATGTTTGAGTTTGATGTTCAAACAGTATTACAAAGCGCGTATATTAACCAACAGGCCGCAATATTGCAGTACCTAAACAAACAAACATGTGCCGCGGCGCTGCTCAGAAATAACTTCACGCCGAAATCGTTCATGGACTGTTTACATATAGTCGTGACGTCACCACGCTAGTACGCATCGTGGAATGCATTTACCTGTAGATTTTTTTTATTTTTATTATTTCTTTTTTAATACTAACATCTACTTATTAATTCAAAAACGGTGTCTTATGTAGAATATTTTGGCGGCAAATAAAAAAAATAATAACTTGATTATTGATTGAGTCAACATGATTAATGTTAAACATTTTTTGCAATAATGATTATGTGATTTTTGCGCAAGTATTACACTTTCCGTGTGGTGACTGAGTAAGAATACAATCCCCCACCCCTTATCCTACCCGTGGCTGATCGTAAAAGTCGACTGAAGGATATAAAATGCATATAACATCTATGCAAGAGAAGGAAAACTCGAAACAAAACTCTATACCAACACGCCTGACCAGTGAAGCGACCAGTTAATTTCCCTATCATAATGGAATAGGCCCAGCAGTGGGACTTGAGCTGAGACAATAATGATTAGGTACACATTTAGATAAAAAACTTTTTTACGTAATCTATAATAGCATTTGTATTTGATTTTTAATTGCTGAAACATCAGGCAAATCAAAAATCAAATACAAATACTATAGATTCCTAAAAATAGTTTTATTTCCGGGTAGTGATGTTGTAAGAATACAATTTACCTCTCCCTATGTTGGGTTTTTTTTTTTTTCGCAAGGTGAGACCATGGATGTGGTCGCGCCGAACCGCAGAGGCGGTGCGCAACCCCATGGACCCACCCTGCAAACACCTCTCATCGCCGTGCGAGCGGGCCACCGGTACCCGATCTTTGTCTTCGGTGGCCCGCCCGGCGGTTTATGCTTACGGGTTCCTCTCGTGTTGACGTCAACGGTAACAACACCGTGTCTAGGCCTCTCCAGCCGCGTAACCCAACGGGGCGCCAACGTCTTGGCGGGCGTCCTCGCGCCAGGTGGCTATCTCGCTCAACGATGGGGAGCCACCTTCGTCGCGCACTGAGGTAACCCGCCGGTAGAGGTCGGAGAGCATCTCCGCCTCTAGGTCCCACGGGGGTGTCCCGGCCAGTAGACATGCCGCCTCGGTCGATACCGTGCGGTACCCGCGAATGGCTCTGACCGCCATGGCTCTCTGTGGTCTCCACAGAACAGCCCTGAGCTGGGCGTTCAGAGCCCTCTCCCTTTGTTGCCTGTAGATGTTGTAAAAGAAGACTAAAGGATATGCTATGAAAATAACATCTATGCAAGAGGGAACAACCTCAACATTAAACACTATACTAACACCAACGTGGTATATTTGTCAATTTGCCTCCCATGGTGGGAGGCTTAGAGTGAGGAGGAGCGGAGGAGGATTAGAGCCCAACAGTGGAATGTATGTATATGAACTTAAATTATAATGATGAGATTTTTTGTATGCTTTATTTATTTTGATACTAGTTGTAGTATTCGCGAAGAAGATATTTTTACCCTCTCATTATTATTATACATATATGCATATTGAGATAATTCTCATATACGTATTATAAGCTGTGTGGTAGCGGCTACGAATACTACCAACCCTTACTTTGCTCGTGGATGTCGTAAAAGACGACTCTGATGCCGTTTGGTCAACAATTACATTTCCTAGGAGGGTTGACGTCAAGAGAAGCTCTCTGCTGCAGTCATACGTGCTGGTAGCTGCGTCGCAGAAGAAGTCCGGGTCGGAGAAATAAACACTGGCCCCGGAGGTATGGGCATGGCTAAAATACGATGCCCAATAGCCCTCGCAAGATCCCTTGCTGATGCAGGCAGAATCTTGGTAGGATGGAGCTCAGCTGCTGTACAGGTACTGGAACTACTTCTTCTGCGTTGTTACAGGTGTATGGGTCTTGGACACACGAGTCAGCTATGCTCATCTGTTGTTGACCGCTCTAGTCTATGCTTTCGGTGTGGCGGTACTGGTCACAAATCAGGTAACTGCGATGCAGTACCTCATTGTGTGGTGTGTGCAGACTCGGGCCATCCCTCGAGTCATATAATGGCAGGGAGACTCTGCAACCCGCCAACCATGAAGGGAAAGGTGGCCCACAAAAGCCAACCTATTGTGTGTAGGACAGATTGCCAGGACCAGGGAGAAGCTGATATGTCCTCATAATGGTCCATTTAAACAGCTTCCTTCAGGCCAATGTGAACCACTCCGCCGAAGCGCAAGACCTACTTTTGCAATCCATGGCAAAGTGGAACATAGATATGGCTGTAGCATGTGAGCCTTATTACATTCCTAACCAACCAAATTGGGTAGGAAACCTAGCAGATCAGGTGGCAATCCTATGCAGGCCAGGTATTAACTCTCCTCTCTCAGCTTTAGAGCGCGGTGCTGGTTATGTTGTAGCAAAATGGCGACATTTTGTTGTGATTGGAGTATACTTTTCCCCTAACCGCCCCCTGGCAGAATTTGAGATGTTCCTTGACGCTGTCAGTGCTGCAGTGAACAGACAGTCACCGAGGCCGACTATCGTCTGTAGCGACTTCAATGTAAAGTCCCGTGAGTGGGGCAACCCAGCGACGAATGCTAGAGGAAGGGCCGTTCAAACATGGTCTTTGCAGTCCGGTCTATCTCTGCTGAACAGAGGGAATGTTCACACCTGTGTGCGCCATCTGGGTGGATCAGTAATAGATCTAACATTTGCCACGCCAGAAGTCACACGCAATGTCAGCGACTGGAGAGTCGAGGAAGAGGTGGAAACTTTATCAGATCACAGGTACATCAGGTTTGGGGTTTCCACCCTCCTGGGGCCAACAGGGCATCGGCGGGCTACTGGCAGATTTCCACGTTGGGTTCTCAGTTAGCTGGACCGAGATATGGGACGGGAGGCTTCCATAGTGCAACGCTAGAGCACTGTAGGACAGGAAAGTGCCAATGAAGAGGAACTCGAACATACACATACATACCATCACGCCATCTCCCTAGGCAGAGAGAACAGAGTGCCAGAGAACTCTAACCTTGCATACTTCACTCGCTTCCTCAACATTCATAATTCTCTGCATACACACTCGCCGGTTTCGAAGACTCTTGACTCCACCTTCCTTCAGTACATGACCGATCTGGTCTAGGTAGGTTAGTCTCGGTCTCACCCGGTACCTACATCCTTTCACTTTCACATTGTATATCTTCTTAACCAGACGTTTGTTCGGCATTCTTTTCACATGTCTGAACGATCGGAGCATTCCCTTTCGCATCTTTACACCAATACTCTCTATCAAACCTACTCGCTTTCTTACGTCGTCGTTACGAATGCGATCGATTAGCCTAACTCCACAGATTTTCCGTAGAGATCGCATTTCGACCGCATTAATTTTACTTTCATAGTCTTTTCTGCATACCCAACTCTCGCTTCCATACAGTAATGTTGGGACAAGCACTGCATTGTATATGGTATATGAGGTGGTGGCTACTGAGAAGTTGCCCCAAAGCTCCGTTCACTCTATTTCCCGCATTCACTCTTCGCTCTATATCAGTGGTGTACCTTCCATCTCGGCTAAATCCACATCCAAGATATACAAATTCCTCCACTTGCTCCAGTACATCATTACCTATTGTTACTTCTACATCTGTTCTGGCTTCATCTCTTTCAAAGACCATTATTTTGGTTTTGCTCACATTCACGCGTAGACCCCTTTTCTTACAATCTTCTGTCATTGTGTCGACTAGGGTCTGCAGGTCAGTCGCTGACTGTGCCAACAGGACTGCATCATCTGCATATAGCAGACGAGTGACCACTGAGTCGCCCATCTGGACTCTCACATTCATATCGTTCAACCTTTGGAGACATTTATCCAGATATATGATAAACAGCCTGGCTGACAGAATGAACCCCTGCTTAACGCTGATATTGACGTCAAACCAAGGTGACATTCCATCATCCAGCCGCACACAGGCTTTACAGCCCATGAAACTGGACTGCACAGCCTGTAGCAGTTTACCGTTAATACCATACTCCGGTAAAATGTTCCAAAGTTCCTTTCATACAACCGTGTCAAATGCTCTCTCCAGATCCACAAAACTGCAGAAAACCCTCTGACCTAGAGCCAGATGCTTCTCCACAATGTTGCGCAGAGAGAACACTTGATCCATGCATCCCCTTCCACTCCTGAAATCTCCTTGTATCTCACACAGTAAACCATCGGACACCATCCTCATTCTCCTTTCAATAATTTTACCATACACTTTTGCTGCCAAACTGGTCAAGCTTATGGCTCTGTAATTTGCGCAGTCATAACGTGAACCCTTGTTTTTAAACAAAAGCACGATGACGGCGCTATTCCAGTCCCTGGGAACCATTCCCGAGCTCCAACATAAATTGAGGAGCAACAGGAACGCCTCCCAGACACAGGAGCCACCAAGCTTGATCATCTTAGCAGACACCATATCAATGCCCGCTGCCTTACCATTTTTCAAACTTCTTATCGCCCATTCAACTTCATCCATACTGATGCCATCGGAGGACGCCGGTACTGAATGTTGATCTACTAAACCACACGCGACACCGGCGCTAACCCGAGTATCCGCTTACATATCGCCAAAATATTCACTCCATCGGCTTAACACGTCTTGTGTTTGTGTAAGAATGTCTCCACCTTTAGACCTTATTTTATTCATTCTGAAGGCTGACCAAACACCCCGATACTTCTTCACCTCCCTCCAAAAGAGTTTGGTGTTACCCTCGAAGTTTTTAGTCAGCTTATCTTCTGCACTCATATTTGCTCTATCACGTTTCTCTTTCACTAAGGCCTTGGTGTCATTCTTACGTTGCCGATATATTTCTTTCTTCTGTTCAGTCATACTGTCATTCAGATTCAAAGAAGAGACATAGTCCAGCCACGCTTTCTTCTTTTGCTCTACGGAAGCTGCCACTTCCGCATCCCACCATGCATCACCATTTGTATTTCTATGCTTCTTTGAACTTCCACATACTTCTTTCGCTGTATCTACCATACCAGCTCGAACATCATCTCCGAAAAGCCCTTACGGAGGTTTGCGACGCGTCAATGTCAAAAGCTCGGCGATGACCACCGCGCCGACAACTATACTTGTGGTCACCCGAAATTGCTGATCTGCGAATATCTTGCAATCAGGCGCGACGGGCCTACTTACGCAGTCATGGGCGAGCTGGCCACGACGCTGCCCTAGAGTTCCAACTGCAAAATGAATACAAACGCAGAAAGAAACTATTACGGCTAGAAATCAGTCAAGCAAAAGAGAGAGCCCGGGCAGAGTTACTGGCAAGCCTGGATAGGAATCCATGGGGACACCCCAATTTGGCAGCCAGGAATAAGCTTCGGCTTCATGGCGCCCCTATCACTGAAACTCTACCACAGGATCACTTACTGAGGTTGATCGAGGCCCTATTCCCGTCTCCTACAGATCATACTCCTCCAGTAATGGCTCTCCCATCAGTGTCCGAAGTATAAAGATAATCCCACCTATTAGCGCGGAAGAGATAAATACCGCTCTTTTACGTCTCCAAGCTAAGAAGAAAGCTCCAGGCCCAGACGGAATCCCCGGACAAGTCCTCAGTATTGCCGCCGAATGCCTTAGGGAGCAAATCCAGAATCTGTTCGACAAATGCCTAACATTTGGACATTTCCCAGATTCCTGGAAGGAGGGTAAATCATACTTGCTACAGAAGGAAGGTAGGCCCACCGACTCTCCCTCGGCATACAGGCCACTTGTGTTGCTGAATGAGACTGCAAACCTCTTCGAGGAAGTACTTGCGGACCGCCTCGTACAGCATCTCGAAGAGGTGGCACCGGGCTTGTCAGATGCACAATTCGGGTTCCGGGCAGGTTGGTCAACCATTGACGCACTAGCTGTATTAAAGTCCCTTACTAATGCAGCGGTGGCTGAGGGGGAGGTCGTTTTAGCGGTGTCCCTTGATATCGCGAACGCCTTCAACAGCCTCCCATTTGATACCCTGGTGGAAGCGTTTCGAAGATCGAATCGGTATGCTGGGCCTGAGGGTATCTCCACATAAGACAGAGGCCATCCTCTTCCACGGCCCTCGCCGAGGTCCTCCTCGTGGAGCTTAAATTAACGTGCAGGGGATTGCTGTGCCGGTGCTGAACCGCATGAAATATCTGGGCTTGCATCTTGACGGAAGGTGGAGTTTCGAGCCACATATCGCTCAGGTCACCCTACGGCTCATAAAAACTGCTGCATCCCTAGGTAGGCTCTTGCCTAATATAAAAGGGCCTGGTTCATCCTGCCGCCAGCTATATACGGGTATACTCCGATCCATGGCACTGTACGGTGCCCCTATATGGTCGGAATCCCTCACTACTCGAAGCAAACGCGTCTTGCGACAGCCACAGAGAGTAATAGCGATAAGGATTATAAGGGGTTACCGTACGGTGTCGTGGACTGCATCCACGATGCTAGCAAGTGACCCACCCTGGGAGCTCCAAGCGGAGGTCGAGGCAGAGGCCTACCGGCTACGTGCCACTACGCGGGCCCAGAGTGAGCAGATCTCTGACGGAGATATGGACGGACTGATGGTGACGGCTCGGGGAACCTTGATCCAGCGATGGAGGGAGGATCTAGAATCCCCCGTAGCTGGAAGAGAGATAGTGGAGGCTGTTGGCCCACACCTCTTTTGGGATAGGCTTCGCGAGTTCTACGCATCCTACCCATGGAAGCAGCTTTGCTTCGCCTCTAGGGACCCTGGCATTTGTGCGGATTGCGTTACCGATACCGTTATTACGGGGATGGAATTATTCATCCCCAACAACAAAATACCGGTCGGTGGCCGCAGCCGGCCTTGGTTTAATAAAACCTGTAGGACGGCTGCACAGCAAAAGCAGTCTGCATACCAGGCCTGGAATAGGGCCCAAAACTGTCGGGACCCAAATGTCAGGGAGAAGCGAAAATTTAATGCTGCTTCTAGATCTAGTAAGAAGGCTATTGCCAGAGCCAAGGCGGAACATGTTGCCAGAATCGGCGAGCGATTGGAGAGCTATCCCGCCGGGAGTCGTGCATTCTGGTCGCTCGCCAAAGCTGCCCAAGGCAACTTCTGCCAGTCCAATCTCCCACCACTGCAGAAAAATGATGGCAGTCTAGCCCACAGTGCAAAGGAGAAGGCCGATCTTTTAGGTCAATTCTTTGCCTGTAACTCGACTTTGGACGCTGGAACCGCCACACCACCTATCATCCCGCGGTGTGAAAGCTCTCTGCCTAAAATCCGCATTACGCAGCGAGCGGTGAGGCGGGAGCTGCGGCTAATAGACGTACATAAGTCGAGCGGGCCGGATGGCATCCCTGCAGTGGTCCTGAAAACGTGCGCCCCCGAGTTGACCCCCGTCCTCACGCGCTTATACCGACTTTCCTATGATACTTGTAGGGTTCCATCTTCGTGGAAGATAGCCCATGTCCACCCGATCCCAAAAAAGGGAGACCGGTCGGACCCGTCGAATTACAGGCCGATTGCGATTACATCCTTGCTCTCCAAGATAATGGAGAAAATAATCAACCATCAGCTTCTGCAGTACCTTGAGGATCATCAGCTGATCAGTGACCGCCAATATGGGTCGGCTGGTGATCTTCTTGTGTACCTCACACACCGTTGGGCAGAGGCCTTGGAGGGCAAGGGTGAGGCGCTAGCGTTCAGCCTAGATATCGCGAAGGCGTTCGACAGGGTTTGGCACAGGGCCCTTCTATCGAAGCTACCATCATATGGAATCCCCGAGGGACTCTGTAATTGGATCACCAGTTTTTTGGATGGTCGGAGCATAAAAGTAGTCGTCGATGGCTCCTGCTCCGAGACCATGCACATTAATGCTGGTGTACCACAAGGCTCGGTGCTCTCCCCGACGTTGTTTATTCTGCATATCAATGACATGCTCTCCATAGAGAGTATTCGTTGCTATGCGGATGACAGCACGGGTGACGAGCGATACACCGAGCATCAGAATGTCCCTCGGAGTATGTTACAGGAAAGACGGGCTCAACTTGTGTCTGAAGTCGAGCGCTCTCTAGGGCGGGCCTCAAAATGGGGTGAACGGAATTTAGTCCAGTTCAACCCCACTAAGACACAAGTTTGCGCGTTCACTGCGAAGAAGGACCCTTTTATCATGGCGCCTCAGTTCCAAGGAGTAACTCTCCAAATCTCCGAGAGTATTGGGATCCTCGGCGTCGAGCTATCGAACAAAGTCCAGTTTGGGAGTCATTTGGAGGACAAAGCCAAATTGGCAAGCAAAAAGTTGGGCGTGCTGAGCAGGGCCAGGCGGTACTTCACGCCGAGTCAACGTCTTGTGCTATATAAAGCACAAGTTCGTCCTCACATGGAGTACTGTTCTCATCTCTGGGCAGGCGCGCCTAAATATCAGCTAGACCCACTTGACTCCCTACAAAGGCGGGCAGTTCGAATCGTCGGTGATCCCAATCTCACGGACAGACTAGAGTCGCTGGAGCGGCGGAGAGACTTTGGGTCACTCTGTGTACTCTACCGGCTCTTTCACGGAGAGTGCTCTGAGGAACTGTTTGACTTGGTACCACCGTCACCATTTTACCACCGTACCACTCGACACCGTAGCAGGGTTCATTCATTTCACCTGGAAACGATATGGTCCTCGACCGTACGTTTTCAGCGATCATTTCTCCCACGTACATGCAAGATCTGGAATGAACTACCTGCTGCTGTGTTTCCCGAGCGCTATGACATGTCCTTCTTCAAACGAGGTTTAAGAAGAGCTCTTCCTTCACGGTAGGCAGCGGCCTGGCTGTACCCCTGGTGTTGCTGGGTCCATGTGCAACAGCATTACTTACCATCAGGTGTGCTGTTTGCTCGTTTGTCACCGTAGACAATAAAAAAAAAAAAAAAAAAAAAAAAAAAAACCTCTATCGCTGGATCAATAGACGGCATGGCACTGTGACATTCAGGCTGACACAGGTACTTACCGGACATGGGTGCTTCGGTAAGTACCTGCATTATGTTGCAAGATGCGAAGAGACCCCTGGATGTCACGAGTGTGGCGCGTCCATAGGCACAGCGCACCACACATTAGAAGAGTGTCCTACATTGAGAACTCAAAGGCTCGTCCTGGCGTCTGTTATGGGTGAAGACCTATCACTGCCGACCGTTATTAATAAGATGGTCGACAGTGATTGGTGTTGGATGGCTATGACCTCCTTTTGCGAGGAGGTCATAGCGCAGAAGGAAGCGGCGGGGCGGGCCCGTAAGGCACGTGCCTATGCTGACCCGCTGCGCAGGTGACGGATGGGGAGATGAAGAAGACGCTACGCGCTCCTCTTCCCTCAGTCATGATTGACCTAGGGCGCTAGTCAGCTAACCGCCGGAACGTCAGAGTCGTATGCCCAAAAGGCGAACCTTTGGCGGTCCACAACCGGCGGGGACGCGGGGCCGCTGTGGTTTTTAGTAGGTATTCTGATGCAATAAAACCATACTGTGTCAGTTAGTCCTACATACCCCTTTGCCGTAACAAGTAAAGGGGATGCGAAAACGCATTTTCCACAGCGAAAAAAAAAAAAAAAAAAAGTAGGTTTGACGTCTGGCAGGCGGCCGGTCGTAAAACTATTGCCAATTTTTTAATTTTAATTTTTAATTTTTTAAAGAAACACCTCCCTGCACTAAGGAAATAATCCTTGTATTGCGAGGGACTTTACAAACATGCAATTAACGCAGACAAATTACACGCAGACTCAGAACAACACTTTTTGGATCGCACAAAGTAATGTCCTGTGTGGGAATCGAACCCTCGGCACTGGCACGTAAGGTCGGTATCTTAACCACTACGCCATCTGTGCATATTGGGATAATTCTCCGTGTGTCGTCGGGATAATGCAATAGTCGTTACCTCTTTTTTGATAACCCTAATTTGCTCGTGGGAGAAGTAAAAATCAATTTAGAACCAGTAGTATGGACAGTAGTTCTTCTTGGGAAAGATATAACACCTCACTCCTTGATAAACGTGGTGATTATAGTATCCACATAATTGGGAAAATTTACGTCTATCAGTGGATGACCCCGCAGAGAGGCGGAGCGCGTGAGGTCGGCGCCACGGCAGTTAGCTAGGGCATCGACGGAGGATGGTACCCGAAAGGGTAACCCGCCGGGCTGGCCACGGAAGACAAGGAAGCGGTACCAGTGGCCGGCCCAATACGGTGGATTATGGGACCACGCGCTGCTCTTCCGTCACCCCGGACGGAACTGGCAGCGTGTGTCTGGACCATAACCTACCAAAAAAAAAAGCAATGGATGGTGACAGACTGAATAATTATAATAGTAATAAATACATATAAGTCTAATTAAATTTACATGTAATAATAGAAAATAAATGGAACAATAAATAATATACGATGTCATAGAATAATTGAGGACAGAACACACGCGGCTTTTTCCATTTCTGCAAATTAAACATGGCCGCCAAAGTAATAGCTATTTGCTGTCAAATACAATAAATGAGTGAGGTTAAGGGCGTTTTGAGTTGCTTGTTCCCATTGCCTTATACAATGTTTTTTAGATATACGGCAGTATGTAAAAGAACTTTGATAATTATTTGATTAGTATCAAAATAAGATTTAAAAAAATTCTTTTCTTTAACTTCCAAAGGAAGAAAAGACTGAAAGAAATTGTCCTATACGATAAGCAAATGGGTGGGTACAAGGGTTTCACTTTGAATATTTCTTCTCTTGCACAAATGTTGTTATAAGTCGTATTTTATGACTCATAGTCAAAAACAAGGGTTTTGAATTGGTTATGATTATTTTTATGTATTCTATCGCGTTCGTATTTGATTTATAATATCGCGACGTTTCGAACACTTTACAGCCATCAAGGTCAAGGGAGGACTAATAAAATGCGTAATACTCGTGTAAACATCAAAAACCATTATAATTACTTGTTTTTACATACTTAAAATTATCCGCGCGATGATGGAGTAAGAATACAATTCCCTCCTTTCTTGTTCGTAGGTATCGTGAAAGACGACAAAGGAATATAAGGCAGCAACCCAGCTATACCTTTGGTATAGCAAAGGTCCATGGGCAGCAGTGACACTTACCATCAGGTGTGCTGCTTGCTCATTTGCCACCATAAGCAATAAAAAAAAATAATATGTATATTACATCTCTGCAAGAGAAAGAAAACTCGAAATAAAATTATATACTAACACGTCTGACTTGCAGCGTGACATAGCACATCAATTTCCCTTCTATTATTGAGGAGGTTTAAACCTTTAGGATTTAGCCGAGATGGACGGTACACCACTGATATAGAGCGAAGAGTGAATGCGGGAAATAGAGTGAACGGAGCGTTGGGGCAACTTCCGGGCAGCCACCACCTCAGCCAGAAGGCACGTGTAGCAATACATAACGCAGTGCTTGTCCCAACATTACTGTGTGGAAGCGAGAGTTGGGTATGCAGAAAAGAGTATGAAAGTAAAATTAATGCAGTCGAAATGCGATCTCTGCGGAAAATCTGTGGAGTTAGGCTGACCGATCGCATTCGTAACGACGACGTAAGAGAGCGAGTAGGTATGAAAGAGAGTATTGGTGTAAAGATGCGAAAGGGAATGCTCCGATGGTTCGGACATGTGGAAAGAATGCCGAACGAACGTCTGGTTAAGAAGATATACAATGCGAAAGTGGAAGGAAGGTGTAGGTACCGAGGGAGACCGAGACTAACCTACCTAGACCAGATCGGTCAGGTACTGAAGGAAGGTGGAGTCAAGAGTCTCCGAAACCGGCGAGCGTGTATGAAGAGAATTATGAATGTTGAGGAAGCGAGTGAAGTATGCAGAGATAGAGTTCTCTGGCACTCTGTTCTCTCTGCCTACCCTGCAAGGGATATGGCGTGATGATATGTATGTGTGTATGTATGTAGGTTTAAACCTAACTTTGAGAAATATATAAGCCTAAGATAGATAATAATTTCTACGAGAAATTACCCAAAGTTCTTTTATGGTAAATATAAAGCTTTTTTCCTTTTAGTTTGGATTTTTTCCCTAATTTATGTATACACCCTTTTCTTATGTTTTTTTATTCTATGGTCTAGTCACAAGCGGTCAATTGCATCCGGGGCGACGGAAGGGTGGCGCGTGATCCCATAACCCACCGGATTCCCCCCCTATCGCCATCGGGCCGGCCACTGGTACAGCTTCCTTGACATTTGTGGCCGGCCCCGTGGGTTACCCTTTCGCGTACCAACCCTCATGCGTACCAACCTTCACGTGGTAGCCTCTCTACGAGTGATATACCCCCGGTCCAGCCACCCGGGCCGTATCTTTGACATGACTGACTGACGGCATTTGTACGAGATTTTCCTTGGTCCAATCTATTTCAAATTTTGCATAAACATTCTTTAACAGAATTGATGAAAGATGTGATTCATATTTTATTGAGATTTATCTCCTAACTGGGTTAAAAAGGGGTGGAAAGTTATTTTAGGGGTGATTTGCTTTAAAGTTGATATCAATACTTCTTAGTGATTTTGATTTAAAATACATTTTATTTTGACACATGATTGAAAACTCAATTCGATTATATTCAAAAAACGGCTAAGAGCGACTCGGAGTCGCGCACGAAGGGTTCCGTACCATTATCTATAAATGGCAAAATAATCATGTTTGTTGTATGGCAGCTTAAATTCTCTATTTGTTTTATTTTAATTTAATTATTTATTTCTAAAGGGAATATATTACTAAATATTCTGAGAATATTTCAAACGTCTACCTATTTTTGTTATCAATATCGAGCAAAAACGAGCAAAAAGATTACATTTGTTGTGTGAGAGCCCCCTTAAATATTTATTTTATTGTTTTTTAGTATTTGTCGTTGTAGCGGCAAAAGAAATTCATCATCTGTGAAAATTTCAACTGTCCAACTATCGCGGTTCATGAGAGCAACCTGGTGACAGACAGGCTAAGCAACGGATGGACAGCAGAGTCTTAGTAATAGGGTCCTGTTTTATCTTTTGGGTATGGAACTCTAAAAATGTTGATGTCACATAAACGTTCTTCTTCTTCTCTTTGTGTATTGGCAATCAAATACAAATCAGCTACTTATACGAGCTATTGGTGCCAGTGTCAAGTTATAATTATTTTTACGTTTTTAGTCTTTCAGGTTAGTCATTGTCTAAGTCAAAATGTCACCATCAACAGTGCTGTGGCTACACTGTTAATGGTATATTGTGGGAATTTTGATGGAAAACGAAAACGTTGTAAAACACTTTTATATGATATTCACTACATCCCAGTAGTTCCGCCGCATCATCATCACATCATCATCACAGCCCATATATCATCCATGCACTCTTAAAGTACTTAACGGATTTTAATTAAATTTGCATAATATATGTAGTTTGATCCAACTTAAAAGATAGGATAGCTTCCATCTCAATTTATAGTCACAATATTATCTTATTGCAAATTATTTGTCTATTATTTGACAGTCACAATTATCTGTTATCTCCAAACGATTCTATCAGATGGTGGTATCTGTTGACGGGATTGAATAAGTATTTAATAGATGGCGCTATGTTAAACGTAGAAACGTTTCATATAAGCTACAATTTATTAGCATAACCACCACGTGTTACTGAGACTACCTTAGCCACAGCAACGAGATTTTCAAGAACCGGATATTATATGCTATATAATTTAATAAATAAAATTCTATAATAATTCAGTTATATTTTTTATTTTTCAATCAGGCCCGCCAACGAATTCAAAATTTAATGCAAAAATTGAGTTTGACACTTCTGCCCTAGAGCTTCGTGACTCCCTATACAGCCAATTTATATTAACTTTGAATAGTTGTAGTGATGTAAAGTTATTACCTTGTATTCAACAGTTACCACCCCAAACGTGTTCCCATTCTCGCACACATATATAGCAGTATACACATACACGTATACATTACGTGTACACAGTTACGAGGTCGGTCTCTATTTGTGAATACAGTTTACTACATGACGTGTAACCGTTTTGCGATAGTTAATATAACAAGTATCCTTGAAGTTTTAGTTCAGTTAATACCAAAGAAATATATTTTTAATATAAAAAATCTTTTTATATAGTTATGCTTTCATAAGAGATAAAGAGAGTCTAATTTAAAAAAAAATGCTATGTTGATGGATTCAGAATATATCAAATAATTTATTATGCTTTTTAAGGGTTATAGCCCTGAAATTTAGCATTTAATATGCTTAATTATTTATAAAAACCCGATTACGAAGCGAAAACTGATGTCACAAGTGGGATTCGAACCCACACCTATTGGAAATCCGTCCCAATCGTGCTGCCACTTACACCACCATGAATTATTGTAGGACATTCAAATCTCGCCTCGTCTTATATTTACGTCTTTAAGGAGACGTGTGCCATCTACGCGACAACGTCTCATTTTTCGCTTCGTAATCGGGTTTTTATGGACATAGCCCTTTAAAAGAACTCACATATTATCTGCTGGCAACCTTTTTATAGCCCTATTCCTATAAGTAAAGTTGGCATAAAAGAAAATAAGAACAAAAAAGTATTTAAATACAGATTTATATTATATGTGTTAAATTTTGTTCATATATTATATTTATATGTAGATACCTATAATTAATTTCCCATTTTTTAACCTATAATCTTGTATAAAAACGTATTAAATTAATATTCCACTTTTCTTTTTTTACTGCTCTTGGTGGCAAATGAGCAAGCTGCACACCTGATGGTAAATGTTACTACCGGCCATGGACTTTCGCAATACCGAAGTATAGCTAGGCCAATGCCTACCAATGAAAACCCCACCCTGAAAGTTAGGGTTCCGGCTCTCTCGCTCAGCGAACGAAGCGTAGCAGCACGTTGCCACTGCTCAGACGTCGATTTCCTGTAAGAGTGTAGTACCGCGGACGGACCGGCCCAGCTGTAGACATAAATTTATTTCTACGCTAATTCTGCGTTAACAAAAAAAAAATCTAAGCGCTATAATATTGACAATTTTATGTTTTGTTTGAAACTAATTTAATAATCTACAACTGGATTGGAATTAAATCTGTGTGGTAGCGGCTACGAATACTACCAACCCTTACTTTACTCGTAGATGTCGTAAAAGACAACTAAGAGCCTTATAATGACCTTGGCCAACACCACCTGATGCCGTTTGGTCAACAATTACATTCCCAAGGAGGGTTGACGTCAGGCAAGCGGACGGTCATAAAACTATTGCCAATAACTTTTGCAATATGTAGGAAGAAGAGTACATATTGCGTCTATCCCAAGTAATGGGGTTAAAAGCAGGAACATCATATGATGAGCTGGATCGGAATGTGGCCACTAGCTGAGAAGATTCGGAAAGAAATAGCAATACAACATTTTACAGAGCGAGGGATACCTTTTTGAAATATAAGTGGAAATAAGACATTACTTAAAAGAACAGGTGTAACCAAGTAATAGATAGATTTTATTGCTAAATAAAATACGTAGAACACTCATACGTATAACACTTCACTTCCTTCCACACAACTTCAACCACCTGCAACCACGACGAATTGCATTGCAAAGCATGACGATTACGAGGGAATTACTAAATTTATAAAAGAGACCTACACCCAACAGTGAACGGCGAAAAGCTGAATGAAAAATGTTGTGTAAAAAATCTCATTTCAATCCACATGCACGAAGTAAAATGTGAGTGACGTAGTGGCAGAGTAACTACGTCTTTCATGACGCATAACCCAATAATGTTCGACTCATCAAACGAACTCGGAAGTCGCAGTCAAACATCACATGATTTTACTGATAGATCATGAAATATAAAGCTGTGGACTGATCCAGCAGTGTCAAAACGCAACTGTCATTTTTAAGGACCTCTTTTTAACTTAAAATCTTGTCTCAACAATTTCTTTATATTATGTATTTAGATATTGATTTCAAAAGCGACAAACATAGCTGTATACATACACAATCTACCTATCAAAGGGTGAAGAATTTTCTCGAGAAAGTACTAAAGAAAATCGAGTAAATCTATTAAAAATCCCCACTTCATATTACCTGGTCCAAGCTTCGAAACTAGAACAGCTTCTCGTCATTTTATAAGTTATATATTTTAATTGAAATTATACGAATACATGTTTAGTAAGTACTTATTAGTCCCAGTGAGATGCTCTTCGTTAATTATACTACAAATACGCTTCAAGTGCTACATTGTAATATGCTAGTAATTTAGAATTTAACTATAGAAAACTAATAACATCTGTAATAGCTCTTCGCGCGTCAATACGAGTTCCGTCGTAAATATATTTATATGTGTTAGTGTGTCAATGTTTAATTTCTTTTAGACCTACATTGTAATGAAATAGAAAAAGGAATTATTTCGTTCGATGATAAAGAAATCAATAAATATGGAAAGAATGCCGAAGGAACGTCTAGTTAAGAAGATATACAATGCGAAAGTGGAAGGATGTAGGTACCGGGGGAGACCGAGACTAACCTAACTAAACCAGATTGGTCACGTATTGAAGGAAGGTGGAGTCAAGAGTCTCCGAAACCAGCGAACGTATATGAAGAGAATTATGAATGTTGAGGAAGCGAGTGAAGTATGCAAGGATAGAGTTTTCTGGCACTCTGTCTTCTCTGCCTACCCTGCAAGGGATATGGTGTGGTGATATGTATGTATGATGAAGAAAATACAAATTCATCATCCCCTTTCTTACCTAAAGTGGTTAAGGGATGTAATATGGGTGTAAAATCTGTGTAAGAGAAGGAAAACTCGAAATGAAACCTTATAAGAGCGTTGGTAGCATTCATAACCGCTACCACAAAACACGTTTCTGCCCGCCCAATCTAATATTAATTCAAAAGACACATTTATTTTTACATTTGTTTTTATTCAAGTAAAAGTAGTCAAAGTATAATACTTAATTAAAATGTATAATAGATAAATACACTTTTCCGTGTGGTGACGGAGTAAAAATACAATTCATCATCTATCTTACACGTGGGTGATCGTAAGAGACGACTAAGGGATATAATTTCTATGCAAGGGAAGGCAAACTCGAAGCAAAACTCTGACCACCGTGGTATAGCAGGTCAATGACAGAACACGTCTGACCACCGTGGTGTAGCAGGTTAATTTCCCTCCCATTATGGAAGAGGCTCGAACCCAACAGTGGGACATATGTGAGCTGAGATGATGCTTTTAATCAGAAAATATTTGATAGATTGAAGCACGCATTTCACAGATAACATGAACCATCCTTTATTTGTCCATGGGAGTCTTAAAAATCGGCAAGGGTTAATAACCAGAAAATGACCAGCAACTTTATCCTGGAAAACATCGTTTATGTCCAAGAAGAGGGAGAGAGCGATTGAGACCGATTGAGAGAGAGAGTGAGAAAGGGCAAACGTAGCATGAAGCACATAACCATGGAGCGAAAGTAGGGAGCAAGCTAGTGAGAAAAATCGAGAGAGAGAGAGAGAGTGAGATAGAGCGAACGTCGCATCACGCACAGTGCCATGGAGTGATAGGTGGGAGAGAGCTACCGAGAAAGATTGAGAGAGATCTATCTTACATAGGGCGAACGTCGCATAATGCACATAGAGCGAGAGGAGGGAGAGAGCGAGTGAGAGTGAACGAGAGAGAAAGTGAGATCGAGAAAAATACACTATTGGTTGATGTATGTAAACGAGATTTAAAAATTAGTTTGCCAAACAAGTTTCTCTTCTGACATGTGTACTTTGTACGCACGCACTTTTATTTTTTTTTATAATAAAATTTATAAGTATCGCAACCATACGACCTAAATTTAGTTTTCAGTGTCCAAGAGAACGAAATTTATAAAAAAAAAAAAATAATGAGTGTGAATGAATTTTATTGAAATCGACCTGTATATGCATAAATACGCAGTCCATCAATCGCAATCGCCGCTGAAAGCCAGAGTGCGCGAGTTATGATGGCATAAAATCAAAAATAGCCGTATATGATTCATACGGCCATGCCTTTCCACACAACAGTGCACTAACCACTAGTGCTTGAGCACTATTTACTCAATAGGGAAAATAGGGTTATGGACACATACCATATTAGACTTGTGGCGGGAATCTGGAAATAACATGCGGCATTGTATTATATTTAATATTTTAGTGTTTTAACGTGTTATATAAAATAATTTTGATGACATTGTATGTAATGTGATGCAAAGGAACTGCTAAGATATAGTGACTATGATATAAAAGTGCTTTAAAACGTTTTAATTTTCTACCAATATTACCAGGAGATACCATTAACAGTGTGGCCATAGTACTGACAATACCGACGATTTGAATTACAATGAATAACACGAGGAGACTAAAATAATGAAAAACAAAATGTAGCTCGACACTGGCAACACAGGGTCGTATAAGTACACTGATCGCCATAACCAAAAAAAAAGAAGAACTAGAAATACCATATTAAAAAAACACATTTAATATACATATGTAACTATAGTCTGGAATAGCGCAGTAGTCGTGCCTTTGTTTAAAAACAATGGTTCACGTTATGACTGCGCAAATTACAGAGCCATAAGCTTGACCAGTTTGGCAGCAAAAGTGTATGGTAAAATTATTGAAAGGAGAATGAGGATGGTATCCGATGGTTTATTGTGTGAGACACAAGGAGGTTTCAGGAGTGGAAGGAGATGCATGGATCAAGTGTTCTCTCTGCGCAACATTGTGGAGAAGCATCTGGCTCTAGGTCAGAGGTCTAGGTTTTCTGCAGTTTTGTGGATCTGGAGAGAGCATTTGACACGGTTGTACGAAAGGAACTTTGGGACATTTTACCAGAGTATGGTATTAACGGTAAACTGCTGCAGGCTGTGCAGTCCAGTTACAGGGGCTGTAGAGCCTGTGTGCGGCTGGATGATGGAATGTCGCCTTGGTTTGACGTCAATATCGGCGTTAAGCAGGGGTGCGTTCTGTCAGCCAGGCTGTTTATCATATATCTGGATAAATGTCTCCAAAGGTTGAACGATATGAATGTGGGAGTCCAGATGGGCGACTCAGTGGTCACTGCTCTGCTTTATGCAGATGATGCAGTCCTGCTGGCACAGTCAGCGACTGTCCTGCAGACCCTAGTCGACACAATGACAGAAGATTGTAAGAAAAGGGGTCTACGCGTGAATGTGAGCAAAACCAAAATAATGGCCTTTGAAAGAGACGAAGCCAGAACAGATGTAAGAGTAACAATAGGTAATGATATTCTAGAGCAATTGGATGAATTTGTATATCTTGGATGTGGATTTAGCCGAGATAGAAGGTACACCACTGATATAGAGCGAAGAGTGAATGCGGGAAATAGAGTGAACGGAGCGTTGAGGCAACTTCTCGGCAGCCACCACCTCAGCCAGAAGGCACGTGTAACAATATATAACGCAGTGCTTGTCCCAACATTACTGTATGGAAGCGAGAGTTGGGTATGCAGAAAAGAGTATGAAAGTAAAAATAATGCGGTCGAAATGCGATCTCTGCGGAAAATCTGTGGAGTTAGGCTGACCGACCGCATTCGTAACGACGACGTAAGAGAGCGAGTAGGTATGAAAGAGAGTATTGGTGTAAAGATGCGAAAGGGCATGCTCCAATGGTTCGGACATGTGGAAAGAATGCCGAACGAACGTCTGGTTAAGAAGATATACTATGCGAAAGTGGAAGGATGTAGGTACCGAGGGAGACCGAGACTAACCTACCTAAACCAGATCGGTCATGTACTGAAGGAAGGTGGAGTCAAGAGTCTCTGAAACCGGCGAGCGTGTATGAAGAGAATTATGAATGTTGAGGAAGCGAGTGAAGTATGCAGAGATAGAGTTCTCTGGCACTCTGTTCTCTCTGCCTACCCTGCAAGAGATATAGCGTGATGATATGTATGTATGTATGTAACTATAGTCCAAATCGCATCATATTGAAACTTACATATACCTGTAGCTACCCTTCTACCTTTCATATACCTGTTAGACTCAAACCACCTACACAATAGGGCGGATATTCATCTATTTACTCTATATAATTTTTCTTCGATATTTTTTCACCCTACAGCATCTACACCCTACAAAATTCTTATTTAACACAGGTCACGCATGATTTTTACATAGACGAAGTCGTGAGCAAAAATATACATACATCATCATTCATCATTCATCTGCTCTTATCCCAATTACTTGGGGTTGACGCAATATGTACTCTTCTTCTTACATATTGCAATAGTTATTGACAATAGTTTTATGACCGGCTGCCTGCCAGACATCAACCCTCCTTGGTAATGTAATTGTTGACCAAACGGCATCAGGTGGAGTTGGCCCGGGTTAATATAAAGCTCTTAGTCGTCTTTTACGACATTCACGACGGAGTAAGAATACATTTCATCACCCCCTATCTTACCCGTGTGTGATCATAAGAGACGACTAAAGGATATAAAACGCATTTAACATCTATGCAAGAGAAGGAAAACTCGAAACAAAACCCTATACCAACACGTCTGACTAGCGTGGTTATAGTAGATCAATTTCCCTCCCATTGTGGAGGAGGCTCGAGCCCAACAGTGGGACATATATGAGCTGAAATGATATAAGTAATATTATCGCTGTATTGACATTTTTCACATAGAGTTGTATAATAATTTAACCATTACCCGCTAGTACACGAGAAAACAATCAATTCATTCAATGATTTGATTGTTTTTCTCGTTTATTGGCGGGTTGGGAGAATATATGTTATAACCTCTTGAAATCCTTAGGCGATCGTAAAAACTAATTGATGGGATTATCATGAGAATGAGCACGACTCTCTTAAGGAAATTATAACGCCTGCTAAATTTAGTGATGCCATAAAGCTTCCCTTGACGAAACCTCTATCTACTCGACGTTGATCGGCTAAGGGATGTATGAATGGATGGTATTGCATAAAAGGGAAATAACACGTATGATAACACAGTTCTGAAAATTAGTAGCACTGGCAAATCCTATAAAAAATGAATTAGCCTTCATTTAAATAGCAATAAACCTACCAATTTAAAACACATTACTAACGTTTGACGTGTAATTGGCATTTTGTTCAAAATTTAAAACATAATAAATAAATAGTACAGAATAGTTTTTGTTGCAATAAAATATTTAGACAGGAACGAAGCAGACGATTGGTATTTTTATTGATCGATTTTATATCTAGACATTCGTTTGACCACTTCAGACGATTGCATTGAATTATTCTTTACCTAGTAACCAGCTTAAAACAGTCGTCTGATGAAATGAACCCGAATCTTGATCTCAATAAGAGTTTTACTGCATAGCCTATTACTTTAATATTATATGTCTGTATTTCAACTTTTATCTCGTAGATAAATGCCAATAAAATAACCTCTTCGTAGCGCGTCGAGCAACTTTGAATTTTTTTTTTTTTATAAGGCCAACATTCCAAGACCACTTTTCTATGATATAAGTTCTTACTGGATTACAGCTGATTAAGCTGATTCATGTAGAGTTTCACCATAATGCTTGGGGTAACCTAAACGACAACCCAAAGCCTTATTGACTCGCATTATGATGTGTTATTTTCAACCTATAGACCATTTATTAGTGAAAATATGCTCATCATATAAAGTTTCTTAAAAGAAAGTTTCTTCTCATCCCATATTAGCTGTATCCTTTCTTTTACATACAATGAGATTACTTAGCTGTACATGTAATCTATTCAAAGGTAACAGCAGAGTTTTTATAACCAATTTCGAAAGTAAACATTTCAGATCGAAAGAAACAGTCAAAAATCTACAACCATAGATATCGTAATTGACATCTGTCGAATAATTCTTGGAATGGATATCGTAAGCGGCATGTCTCAAATTGCAATCGTTAAATCGATATCGAATCCGTAAAATTTTGGATTTAAAAACACAAGAGCCTTCATTGAATTTCTTATCCGAGTTTGCTTCAGCTTAAGAATCAGAGTTATCATCATTTTCTTGCTTTTATCCCAACTACTTGGGGTCGACGCAATATGTCCTCTTTTTCCATACAGCCCTATCAGACGTCATCTCTGTAGTCACTCCCTGTTTATACATATCATGCTTCACGCAGTCCATCCATCTTTTCTTTGGTCTCCCTTTACTCCTAGAACCTTCAACATTCGTACTCAAAACCTTTCTCACAATATTACCTTCATCCCGTCTCATCACATGTCTATATCAGGTCAAACGTTCACTCCTTAACTTATCCGTCACTCGCGCTACTTTCAAACATTCTCTTATAAGAATTAGAGTTATATAAAAATAATAATTGTATTTTAGATGCCTCCTGAAAGTGACGCTAACCTTCATAGTTATTGACTATAGTTTTATCTGTTAAAGCTGGATAAAGGTTTAAGTAGAACGTGTATAAGCTGTAACAGAACCAAGGAATTACGGCACCCACGTTAAACCGGTGTGTTCATGTTACGCTGGTGTGAACTTCTATCAACCTTGATTCAATGTTTACGTGAGATTTTTTGAATATACAAACTATATAGCAACAGCGATCGTTCTATAAAAAGATATGTAAGTGCATGATTCTAATCCACGCAGCCATAAAATGTTCGTGTAATCGTTAACTCTAGCTTTGATGGTTACAGATAGGATTAGCCATCCGGGTTCATAGTTTAAGGCGGTTCTAGTTGTGTCTTAACAAATGTTTAGTGGTTTTATTCTTTTGTTTTTTTTACCGTAAATTTTAATTTTAAATGCATTATCCATTTATAAACTATATATATTATGTTTTACGAAAGCAAAATTGACAATGAAAACCTAATTTAAAAAAAAAAAATTCTGAAAAAAGAAAAGTTTTGGGTATAAATACGTATAAATAAAATCTACATTTAGAACGCATCTATGTTCTCGTAGGGAGGCCTATGTCTAATAGTGAACTTTTGCGGATGGATGGATATTTAAACATAAATTGAGAATTAAGTAAGAATAATTTAAGAGTGGCAGGGTCACACTGAAACTTGACAGTCATGACAGTTTTCTGTTCATAGCCGCGGACCGGTCTATCCGAGGTATTACACTCTTGCAGAAACTCGACGTCTGAGCAGTGGCAATGTGCTCTTTGTCCGGTGAGCAAGAGAGCCGGAAGTTCAACGATCTGGGTGGGTTTGGGTTAGTAAGCAGCTGCCTAGCTATACCTTTGGTATTGCAAAGGCTCTTGAGCGGTAGTAATACTTACCAGCAGATGTGCTACTTGCTCGTTTGCCATCATAAGTAATGAAGAAAGAATTACATTTATACCCACATCTTTTCCTTGGTGACGGAGTAAGAATACAATTCACCACCCCATGTCTTACTCGTGGGTGGTCGTACGAGACGACTAAGGGATATAAAACGCATCTATGCAAGAGAAGGAAAACTCGAAACAAAACCTATACCAACACGTCTGACCAACATGGTGTAGTAGGTCAATTTCCCTCCCATTATGGAGGAGGCTCGAGACCAACAGTGGGACATATATGAGCTGAGATGATGATGATGAGATGACCCACATCTATTTTTTCCATGGATGCCCTAAGAGACGACTATGGTATAATCAGATCTTAATGGCTTATGCGAAAACCTCTGCCCAATCTGGTATAGTAAGTCAATTGTCTTCTTATTCTTGAATGAGGGTTCTTGCCCAATAGTGGAAAATTCAAGTTAAGAAGTAATACAAAATTATTAATTGTAATCAATTTGTTGAGATATCAGTAGAAGTTAAAATCGTAAATTGAATGCATATTGTATCTCTTAATTTTATAGCAAGGCTATTAATTCACTGCGCAGATGGAGTGGTGGTTAAGAAAACAACCTAGTGTGTCAGTGTTATGGATTTGATTCCTACGTAGAACTTTGTATGATCTACAAATTCTTGTTCCATCCATCCATCAACCCGTAATCATCCATTATTGGACATAGACCTCCCCGCGAGAATGCTACTCAAAACGGGCGTGTGCCACCTGCATGTAACAGTTTCCTGCGACCTTCATTTTGTCGTCAGTCCGCCTAGAGGGAGGTTGTCCTACGCTGTATAGATGTAATTTATGTATTTTTATAAAATCATCTGCATTACAAGGATTATTTTCTTAGTGCAGGGTGTTGTCTTATGTGGTGCTTGCAGGGTGGGTCGATGGGGTTGCGCGCCGCCTCTTCCATCACCCCGGACCGATTTGGCGGGGTGCGGCGTCCATAGCCCACCGCAAAAGAAAAAAAAAAAAAAAAGGTGTTGTCTTATAAAAAAATATATATATATATAAACGCCATCTCGAATTTAAACTAAAGTTATGGTTATTATTAATTCAATTTATATAATTTTGGATAATTTTGAGGGGATGGAATTTTGAGGAATGGAAAGAACAAGCCATCGCTGGCAATTATCAATCAATATATGATTATTTAATAACAGATACAGACATATTATACAGACTTTTTTAACGATAAATTCTTTTAAAGATAAAATTTTTTAAAGAATACCATGCAGTAAATAAGTAATTTTTGTTTTACGGGATACTTTACAAACGTATAATTAACGGACTCAAAATTACACCCAGATTCAGAATAACAGTTTGTGGAACTCACAAAGTATTATTCTGCATGGGAACCGAAACCGCAATACTGGAACAGTAGGTCAGTATCTTAACCACTACGCGCAGCCAAATTAGTGTCACCCAAATACAAGATCAAGACTCGCTGCAAGAGTCTCGCAGTGCTTCCCTTAGACAGCATTTTACGATTCCTTTGGCAAAGAAGGGATTGATAACATTTTATATTCGAAATACCAGTACCTACACGGGGAAATAATTTGATGTTATTTTAAATAGTCTCATGATAGATAGGTGTGATTCTCTCCCGTTAAGTGGTATGTATCTAATTATTGATAGTTCGAGCCACTAAGTTAGTGCCACTAGATGAACAGAATTTCATTAATTTAGTTGGATTTTTCATTTCTATCAAAACAAGTGACTCTGTGTTATTCTAACAGCGAGAGTTGCAAGACTTCCGAGACTCGCAAGAGTCTTACATTGGGGTAACGCTAAGCCATATATAGTTTTAAACTATGTATGTTTACATTACACCATTGCATTATTCCACTTTAGGAAAGCCTATTTTCAATATTGGACATGAATACACTTATATAAATCTACCTCTAAAGAATTAATACAGACAAACTTGATATATTTCGTGTTCAAATCACGTTTGTTAGACAAGGTTATAATTGTTATATTTCGCCATATAATTTTTAACCATCCGTATTAAGTATATTTCAGGCAAACTTTAGCTGTTACCACACAGCTAAAATTTGCCAGCAGCCACAGCGGACAGAAATACTATCAATCTTTACTGTGTTCGTATATATCGTAAAACATGACAGAGACCTTTATATCGAGCTAGGTCAACTTCATCTGATGGCATTTGGTCAACGATTACATTTCCATGGAGGATTGATGTCAGGCAGGCAGCCAGTCATAAATCCTTTTCAATATATACGATAAAAGTGGAGTGTTTCATCTCCTTAAACAGCAGTTAAATTATGGTGACCTATGATCCTGTAGATCAGTCAGGACCCTTGTGGGCACAACATTTTCTTATTGGACGATCTTAAATTATGCTACCATATCCGTAAATACAAAATCTCAACGTGTCCAGCCTTCTTTTTTCTGTGGTGAACTATGAATGCGTCTCGCCCTGCCAAATCGGTCCGGGGTGACGGAGGAGGCGGCGCGTAACCCCATAGACCCACCATGCAAACTCCTCTCTTCGCCGTACGAGCGGGCCACCGGCACCCAATCTTTATCTACGGTGGCTCGCCCGGCAACGTGTTCAGCCTACAACGTTTTCGACGCATAGAATAACTTACAACACATAGAATATATCATAACCAGCATCTCTAATTTGTACCAGCTGGTAGAGAAGAAATCGCAAGAGTTGCCGACATACGCACACGCAAGGGTGTTATTAGACGTGCTTTTAATTCAATATATCCTCTTCCAGTCACTACTGTTGAAGATACTTCAAATGGGGGAGTACTGCAACTGGAGTACATATGTATTTCGTTAACCACATGTAATTGGTATGAGAGCAGGTAATAGTGAAGTAGATGATGATAATATTAAGCAAATTTCAAGCTACGAGCTTACTGTAGAGAATCGCTTGAGAAAAACCACAAAAATATAGAAAAATTTTCTACTCCGCAAAAATAGAAACTAAGTTATCACGGTCGTAAGTCGTTTATGAATTAATTATTACTAATTATAACTTATTATAACTTGAGACCGAGACTAACCTACCTCCCCACGAGAATGCCATTCGAAACGGTCCTGTGCCATCTGCATCTAACGGTCAGTAGGGGGTTTTCCTACGCTGTGTCATCTGATTCGTGGTAGCCACTCGAGAACCTTTCTTCCCAACGGTTGTCGAGCGATGTGGTCTGCCCACTATCACTTCAACGTGTTAATTCTTCGGGCTATGTCGACTACACCGGTTATTCTACGGTTTTTCGTATTCCGGATTTTATCAGGTACAGAAGTACCGAGCATAGCCCTCTCCATAGTACGCTGAATGACTTTGAGCCTTTTTATGACGCCGACATTCAGAGACCACGTTTCAGTGCCGTAAGTCAAATCAAGATGTAATGTTACATAAAACTTTTCAATAATAATCCACGAGGATGAAATGGAAATTGCCTTAACATTTAAATTTATTTAGTGGTAGAAGCATGCTGTTGACAGCTGTCTACAGTTGCGGGCCGGTCCGTCCGGGGTAGTACCACACTCTCGCAGAAGATCGACGTCTGAGTAATGGCAATGTGCTATTGCACTTCGTTCGGTGAGCGAGAAAACAGGAGGCCAACTGGGTGGGTTTGGGGTTTTTATTGGTAGACAGCGGCTTAGCTATACCCTTGGCATTGCAATGGTCCATGGGCGGCAGTGACACTTACCATCAGGTGTGCTGCTTGCTCCATAAGCAATGCCACCATAAGCAATAAACAAAAAAAAAGAATAACGTGGATTGCTACAGAGTTTTGTTGGAGTATTTTTTCCTTCATCATGTCTGATCATATACATTCCACTGACCTACTATATCACGCTGATCAAACAATTTGATATAAGATTATATTTCGAGTTTTCCTTCTCTTGCATATATGCATATATGCGTTATATGCATATTATATCCCTAAGTCGTCTTTGACGACACTCATTGGTAAGAGAGGAGGTGATGAATTGTGTTCTTGCTGCGTCACCACACAGATTTTTTTTTCTCGAAGTCTCATATTATCTACTCAAATCTTTTTAATTATCATTTATTGCACTTCACATTCACTATAAAAGAAACGGAATCATATTTTAACTCCCTCCCCATACGGCAAACGTTTTTTTAACGATAGCAGTGTTAATTGTATATGTATATTCATTTGTATATATAAGACTAAATTAGTTCCAACGTCATTTCCCGTCACTGACGATAAAGATCTATGCGCAAAATCAGTATTTCAAATTACTATTAGTGTTTATTTGCCATTCGAGCACGGCTCAAAATACCATTGCCTCGTCTTTGCCTAGGATATTCGATCCCATAAAATAAATAATAGATTTACTCAGTTAATAATACTGGTGAAGAAAGAAAACTCGAAAAAAAGAACGCTCTAAATAATACCAGTCTGACTAACCAGCATGGTATAATAGGTCAAGGTCCCTCCCACTGTGCTAAAGAGGTTTGTGTCCAATAAAGGGTCCTACATAGTGTTCCGTGTAATGACAGAATAAACATATAATTCACCCTTACCCCTTCACCCTCTCTTGACAACTAAGAGCTGTTAATATACTGCCTATATTATTTATATGACCAACTTGGTGTAACAAATTTCTCTCCTTTTACAAAAGAGGCCTTAGTCCAGTAGTTAGACGTATACGAGCGGAGATGATAATGGTGATATTGAAGAAGTGGTAAGTCTCTATTGACGATGACTGCGACTACCCCACTCTATACACTGGTGTATTTTATTGGTTATTACAATGACAATAAAATCCATGTTACCTATCAGTCAATGATGTTGGGGAGATATATAGTGAATTATGGGGTTGCACGTGACCCTTTCAGTGCCGCAGATGGAACGGGCGGGGTATGTCCAGACTGTAGCCTATTAAGCGTATATGTTCAAGTTAGTACTATGACGATGCATTATGAAAATTGTTTGAAATTTTGTTAAAGTAAGAATCAATACATCATCATCTCAACTTATATATATAAGTCCCACTGATTCGAATCATATAGGTCCCGCTACTGAGCCCGAGCCTACTCCACTGTAGAAGGGGAATCGACATTCTATACTACACTGGTCAAATGTGTTGGTATAAGGTTTTATTTCATTATTTCCTTCTCTTGCTTGTTCAGGAAGGTGTGGTTTCCATTGTATTCTTAATTATTCGGATAAAATTAAAAAAAAAAAACACAATAAAATACTTCCATAAATATAAGAAATTATTATACAAATTTAAAAAAGTGTTCTTTGCAATAGCATTAGTTTGACTCATAGAATTTGTTTTAGATTCGTATTATACTTTTGGACCAAATTATGATTGTAAACGTATCAATATTTTCTACTAATAATCACATTAATAATCATCATCATCATCATCACAACCCATAAATGTCCCACTATTGGCCTCGGGCCTCCTCCGTAATGGGAAGGAAATTAACCTACTTTACCGCGCTGGTCAGACATGTTGGTATAGGGTTTTCTTTCGAGCTTTCCTTCTCTCGCTCAGATGTTATATGCGTTTTATATCCCTTAGTCGTCTCGTACGATCACCCACGGGTAAGATATGGGGTAGTGAATAGTATTCTTACTCCGTTACCACACGGAAAACATTAATAATAATTTATAGAAAATATTGTTTGATTCTGATATTTCCTCTTTGATATTGATAGTAACTTATATTAAAGTTTTTTTTTTACATTTAATGTTTTGCTATCCTCATCCATATTCGGTCGTATTAGGAGGCAAACATTTTAATATTATCTTAAATATAGTTTAACTATATTTGTATGTTTTAAATATAGTTTTATATATAATATAAAGGGTAATGGCACTCTGTTCTCTCTGTCTACCCTGTAAAGGATATGGCGTGATGATATGTGTGTATGTGTATAAAGGGTTTAAGCAAATTGTTCATAATAGTTTACTCTAGTCAATCCATAGTATATTGCAAAGTTAGTATGAATAAAGTATTTAGTGTTTTATAACTTCATGTGATATTATTGAACTCTAATCTAAATCATATATATTCATGATTTTTAGGAATTCAATTAGTGAGGTTGCCGAGTATTATTATTCTGCAATTTTTTATCAAAATTGACGAAATTTTTAAGTGTGAATGAAATCTATACAGATAATTATAAATATTAAAAATAAATTTTGTAATTTTCAGTAAATATATAAGAACATTAGAATGCAAAGAACTAAAATGGATTATTTTTTTATTTTCATTACTAATTACAAGTTATTAGTCAATATAAGATAAAAATCTTAGTTAGCATTATTGGATTAAAATATATTAGTGTCGTTATTATTTTAAAATAAATAAATAAGACAAAAAGAAATAATAATATAATAGACTATCGTTATTTTAATAAAGGAAGTAATTATTTATTCAAAAATATAATTATTTATTAAAAAAATATTAGTCTCCCTAAAACCTTAATAAATTAGTCATATATTTGATTATTTTATTTGAATCTTAAATAGTTTACACTCACCCCATCTTCTACCAGTTCTTCCTAGGAACGTCCGTTCTTCTGGATTCCAGATGCCGTACCTTATCTTCTGGAAGAATGGTCGCTGTGGTGGTCTGCGGCAGTAGTTGACCACACCATTGGGCTTGTCGGCGCCCATCTTGGCGGCCAGGCGATTGTGGACTGGCGCTCGGTTAACCGCTAGTGGTTATGTGAACATAGTTGGCGTGGTTTATTTATGCCTACGCTGTTTATTCTTCACTGAGGTTAAATATATTGCATGTGTGATTACTTTAAATGTTATATTTATTTATGCGTTTGCCTGAAAAATGGTTATATATTTTAAAAGTTTACAATTTTGCGTCGATTATTTTAATATTTTTCATTTGCAAAAACTTACTTCATGTTTCTTGATGTTTACGCGAGTATTACACATGAAAGAAAAAGTATTTTTGAGGATTTTATCGTTATTTGTATTTTACTTGCCCGACGTTTTTAATACTTTTAAGCGTTCATGGTCACAGAAGGAAGTTCATGGTCAAGGTTCTCCCACGTTTATTAATGCTGAAGTGTTCGATTTACATATATTCAAGAGTATATTAACTATTTAAGAATACAGAAATGAAGGATCAGCCTTGACTTTCCCGTTGGAATCGTAACTGGCTGAGTGATGCAGCAATACTTTCAGGGAGATTTATAACAACAATTACAATCTCCAATTCACCTCTTAACCGATTATGGCATTTATTCGCCTGTATCCAGCATTAGGCAAAGATAATCTTATGTGTGGATGGATATCATCATCATTTTAGCACACATCGATACCAATTGTTTGAATCGCGTCTCGTGCGGGAGCGAAATTGACCCACTATACTACGCTGATCAGTCTTTTTTGGTGAGGACTAATCCCACCACACTTTCCTACCATTGTAACTCCTGTAAGCCATGATCCACAATGATCTCCATATATGACACCGAGATTTGACCCTCAGACAGTACCGGGAGATGCTTTTAATTGTTTTGGGGTCCGTAATAAATTTTAAGGTGGTCATATCCATAGTACTGTACAGCTGTCCTTACCATAACAGTATATCCTCTTGGCTTTTTAATCAATTTTATTTCGTGTTTCGTTTTGCAAAAATCTTGACTTGTGACATAATCTACCATCCCCCTAACTTGCTCATTGGCATCTTAAAAGGCGACTATTTATGATATAATATGCATCTATGCAAGATAAGTAGGTAAAACTCGAAATAATGTCCTGCACCAACACGACTGAGCAGCGTGGTATAGTAGGTCAATGTTCTTCTTATTATGGTGGAAATTTGATCCCAACAGTGACACGTATATGAGTCGTGATAATAAAGACGATGAAATCTTTCTAATTCCTTCTATTTATCTAATGTAATGAAGTCTCTGAAAACAAAAACATCCTCTAAGTTCCTTGCTGGATCTTCTTAGCTTGCGACCAGCTTGTGATTCAATTGTAAACAATCTACAGATTACATGCTAGAATAATTTTAGACAAATGAAGTAATATTATGAATATAACGTTGTTATAATACACTTCATCATATACGCTAGAGGAATGGTCAATAACATATGGGACGCTTAAGGCTTATCCTTTTGGCCTGAATATTGAAACAGCTAATCCTGAACTCTTGTAACACTATTATTTGTATTTCTGGATTTATTACAAAATTATTTATTTTATCTTACTTATGATCTTTATCATCTCAGGTCATATATGTCCCTCTGTTGGACTCGAGCTTCCTCCATAATGGAAGGCAAATTAAAGTACTATACTTGGTCAGACGTGCTGTTTTATAGTTTTGTTTCGAGTTTTGCATCTCTTGCATAGATGTTATATGCGTTTTATATTCTTTAGCTGTCTCTTACGATCTTCCACGGGTAAGATAGGTGGTGGTGAATTGTATTCTTATAGTGTCACCACACGGAAAATGATCTTTATGGTACTGAAATTTTCTTTATTACTTTTGTATTGTTTTTCATAGCTTTTGATGATAGACGCATAAGTAGGCCATCTGGTGGTAAGTGATAACTGCCAATCATCAAACTCCGCAATACCAGGATCCAGCCAACCGTAAAGTGTATTTGGAACTTTGGATCTCTCAATCACCGAACGAATCACAATACCAAATCGCTACTACTCAGACATCGATTGTCTATGAAAGTCTGGTACCGCTGTAGTTGTTACATTAGGTTTATTTTTAGGTAACGCTATTATTAAATATTTATCACATGTTATAATCACACTTATTAATGAATATTAGTCAAATTAGGATGGAGTATTAGTTCCCACTCTCATGTATGGCAGTGAAAGTTGGATTTGGCAGGGAAGACATGAAAGTAGAATAAATGCTGTAGACATGAGAGCTCTTCGTAGTCTGAAAGATAAAATTAGGAATAGTGTTATAAGAGAGTGCTGTGGTGTGAATGAAGAAGTAGTGACAAAGATAAAAAAGGGTATGCTGAGGTGGTTTGGAGACGTGGAAGGAATGAGCGAAGAAAGGTTGACTAAACAAGTATACAAAGCGAGTGTGAGTGGGACGATTACAAGGGGAAGACCACGTCGTACTTTCCGGGATCAAATTAAAGATGTGTTAGTGAAAGGTCAGATTAAGAGTACGCGTAATCGTAGAGCATGCATGAAGACAATGATAAGTGTGAATGAAGCGATGGAGGTATGTCCGGATCGTGGTTTGTGGCAATCCGTAGTCTCTGCCTACCGCTCTGGGAAACAGGCGTGAGGCTATGTATGTATGTAGTCAAATGTTAATGCAATTCAATCCTCTAACAAAAAAAAAATTAGGTAGTTATGAATCACAGCAACGTACCAGTAGAAAAGGTAATTTATAAAATTTTATTAATTTATAAATCACCTTTCATCTCGCTAAATAATAAGTCATTAAAAATCATTATATACCTAATCTTAATCAAGTCATCATTCAACATTCTCCTGCTCTTGTCCGAATTACTTGGGGTCGACGCAATATGTACCCCTCTTCCTACATATTGCAAAGCTTAATGGCAATAGTTTTGTGACCAGCCGCCTGCCTTACATCTACCCTCCTTGGGAATGCAATTGCTGACCAAATGGCATCAGGTAGTGTTGGCCCAGGTCGATATAAAGCTCTTAGTCGTCTTTTACGATATCCACAAGCAAAGTAAGGGTTGGTAGTATTCGTAGCCGCTACCACACAGCGATAATCTTAATCAAGTATATAATTAATACACAGGTTGCCGATTTAATTAGTAGAATCCTTGAAGGAG
The DNA here is from genome assembly GCA_905163515.2 of Lymantria monacha. NCBI lineage: Eukaryota > Metazoa > Arthropoda > Insecta > Lepidoptera > Erebidae > Lymantria > Lymantria monacha. The sequence continues at coordinate 35,443,802 of LR991084.1, read as the reverse complement.
GTGTATCAGACCATGATACACGATAGTGTAATAAATAAATAATAATAAATCAGTAAAAAAAATAGTACCTAACTTTTGATTAAATTGCCCTACTGATAAGCGGTCAATACACTTGTACTATAAAAGTTCGATGTAGGCATATACTCATGCGTGTGACATTGAACTAGTAGGCAAATAGACCCACTCGCGCTCTCGCTGCGCTCACCGCCGCACAGCTGGGTCGAAATATACCTACAGGTCAATGTACGCTGACAAACCTACTGTTTTGATAAGAAACAAATCACTATATCTCGGGATTGGACAGAGCTAGGAGTCTGCAACTAACTTTAATGTTTTATATGACGTCATTCCTACACCTAGTTTAAGTTATTCTAGTAATAAAATCGGCACCCTGTATATTTATTAGTTACATAATTAATAAAATAATGACCACAATCAGAACAATTATATGAACCGAGTATAATTATGCGCCCGGATCGAACGCAGGACTTCCAGCTTAGCAGCCTTCTACTTAAACATCTATGCCATGATGCAGTTATGCAATAACGAGGACAAATTGAAATACGGCATCATTATCATTAATATTTCAGCTACATACGTTAAACTGCTTGTATCTGCCACAGTGGTATCCCTACCACCTACTATACCACCATACCACGCTGGTCAGACTAGTCAGTAGGTATAGGACTTTATTTCGAGATTTCCTTCTCTTAAAAAAATATTTAACACACTATATGGCATAATAATATCAAAAATAAATTAAATTATAACTGTCTATTCGGTTATATGTATGATCTATGTCCAACCGTAGCCAATCCGCCTAAAACTGCCTGAAACCGGCGCGGAACCCTCCCAGCGACCCCTCGCCCATCCCTCGCTAATGTGCTAACTGATACATTTGTCATGTGTCAACATGTCCTAACGTTTCTGGGGGCAATTAATTACTTAACAGGTGGGCAATCACTATAAAAACCACTTTCTTTACTTTTCGCAATCAGATAATAAAACTTATTACATGAAATTTACTGTTATTTGATTTCGTATATTGTGATAACATGGTGACGTAGTAAGAGTACAATTCATCACCCCCCTATCTTGCCTATGGGGGTCGTAAAAGACAACTAACACACGAGATCTATACAAGACAAGGAAAACTTGAAGCATAATCTTTTACTAGTCCACATGACCGTCGCGTCGTGGTATAGTAGATCAATTTTCCCTTCTATTGTAGAGACGACCTCAGCAGATAGAGACGTGTAGGAGCTGAGATGATGATAATGAATTTGATAGTTTGATAGTGTGTCAAGAGAGAGCGTGATGAATTGCATCCTATTCTGTCACCACAAAAGCGATGTAAAATGTAGATAAAATGTTTACAAAAAAGGAAAATTCGTAGAGACCTATAACGACCTAGGCCAACTCCATCTGATGCCATTTAGTCAATAATTGCATTGCGTCTGGCAGGCGGCCGATCATAAAACTATTGCCAATAACTTTTACAATATGTACTATGAAAGAAGAATACATATTGTATCGACCCCAAGTAATTGGGATAAGAGTAGGAGAATGATGATGATGATTCCATTCCATCGCCATTAGTTGTGAATACAATTCACCACGATCTCTTGTCCATAGCTGTCGTATAAAAGAGATATAAAATGCAAATAAAATATTTGCAAAAGAACAAAAAAACATCAAAAACTATGCGAACAAATTGAACCAGCGTATATTATACAGGTTATGATTTAGTTCACATTGTCAAAAAGACTCGAATCCAGCAGTAGGTACTCATTCAGACTGAAATGATGACTGTCATTGGTGCTTATAAAATGAGGATACTATGTTCGAGTCTCAGGACCAATATTTGTGCAATATCTGACAAATATTATATTTGTAATATAATCTCTTATTGTCGATGTGACTGGTATTTCCAGATTTTCATTTCTCTTTCCATTTTCGTGTGCCTGTTACATCATTATTCTTATGATGATGAGTTAAAACTATAGCATGGAAATACCTCAAGATCATCACCTGGTGCACGAGGTCGACACCTGACAGGGGAAAGTTAGAGAGTTGTCTAAAGACCAGGTATCGATGGTCCACTCACATGGAATAAAGAGGCACATGTACTGAGTACAGTTATGAGGTAATATGTCGTCCTTTCCATCGCCCCAGACCGATAGGGCGGGTCGGTACCATACCTTAGCCTGCCCCCAAACAAAAGGAAGTGTGTGTGTACTTATGTACACGCGTTAGAAGTTATAATTCTTTGGCGTAACAACATGAAAATATTTTCAAAAATTTTATCTGTCGCCTTATTCTACGTTTGTATAAAAAACGACACTAACAATAAAAAAAGGTATTTAATACATTGAAAGTTTTATTATAACACATTATCTAGTTAAATAAAGTTTATTTAAATATCACAAAAAACTAAAACGTTGACTATAGCTAACTTCAGAGTGTCGGTTACCCGTGACGGTGTGCGCGCGCATCGTAAAAATTTACTCGCATCATTTTTCCCTAACGCGCCAAAAGAAGTAAGTATATCTTCAAAAAAAAATATTCGTTGCCTTATGTTAAACCTTGTTTAAGTAAACCCTTTATCAAATATATAATTAACTAATGCAAATTACACACGAAAGCGTTGTCCATACATGAGAGAAGTTTAAATATCTAGTAGAGTCACTCACAGGCACGTTTACAATTATAGGATGTTATCCGAACGAGAATAAAACAGTATATGAAAAGGATTAATTTAATTAAATATCATGAATAATTTAATCACACAACACATGGAATAATGCTTACCTAATATGATATTTGTACTCATATCAGGTATATATAATATAATTTAAATATGGTAATCTAATGATTGCAGGATAATGATAATTCATTATCCTGCTGTTATCCCAATTACTAGGGCTCAACACGATATGTAGATACTCCTCTTCTATCGTACATATTACAAAATTTATTGGCAATAGTTTTATGATCGATCGCCTGCCTAACATCAAACTTACTTATGAAAACAGATATTGTAATTTCAAGTAAAACAGTTTTTACGGCTTTCATCATGCTTTAATTATAATTGATATAAAACTATTTTTACGGCTTCTATCGTGTTTATATTTGATTTTTAATTTTCTCGACGCTTCGAATACTTCACAGCGTTAATGATGAGAGAGAGATTAGGGAGGATCTCCAGTATTCAAACGCGATAGAATCCAAAAAAAATGTTTCATTTCAAATGCGTAATACTCGCGTAAATATCAGATATCATTTCATTTTATTTTTATTAACCTGACGCTTCAAATCATTTTCAACTTTTATAGGCAAGACTTGTCGTATATGATATCCAACGAGTCGTCATTATTACAGTCTTTATATCTACCTACAACAATACTAATTATTAATTGGTATATTTGTAAGTATTTGAAAGTATTGGTATTGAAATATAGCAGAAACAGTGAGATATTAAAAACAAAAGGGATTTAATCCCTAAAACAATTTTATTTCATATATGTAATAATCGCATACCTAAATGTCAAATACTATTAAATTGTAGTTATATTTAAAAATAATAAAATCACATATACACCATAAAAAAATTCGCTACGTTCAATACTCAACATATGAATCGCAACGTATTTAATTTTGTATAATAGTCATACTACCTACATGTAATAAAAATACTTAGTATTTTTTTATCTTTCCGTTCGTATACATCACTTTGATACTAAAATCACATACAGGATATGTATTTTTTATTTATTTCACACGTATGTAATTTGTTTTGTCTGTGTTTGTTGTAATCAGGTTATAATAGGTATCTTCTTGTACTTGAAATAGCGTATGATTTTTTTTCCATTTCATGCCGAAGTGAAATGTTCTTCTCTTATTGGGATCTTAATATATACTTCTATTGGATTCAAATTGTTTGGATAAAATGGGTGGCTATCCCACTAATAAAAATCTTATAGGAACCATAAGTTTAAACAATAACAGGTGCGTCACCTATAACTTAAAAGTTACATCGTAAAATATATTACATCCCTGTCGATTTCTTCGAAAATAAGACCATGACAAATTGTAAATAAATTATTATATGAACTAACAGCCCCAAAATTGATCCTTGAGGAATTCCAGTAGTTTAATATCTTGCAGGCATTACAAAATATTAAAATAATATGGATAGCTCTTTTACGTTTTAAATTAAAGGCAACTGGAAACTATTAAATTATATAAACAGATATAATATATCAAATTCTTGACTAAACTTCAATACTGATAGGTAAAATGCATTTACCAAAACTATAAAATGTTGCTGCAGTGCTTACAAAATAAATTGTCATTTGAATTCCTTAAAAATCATATCGATAAATTCTTATTATAACAAAACTTAAGTAAGCAGTTCTGTCGTAGCTTCGACGGTGCTATCTTCAATGTAAAGCTGCTGGCGCGCATATCCCGAGGAGTCCTTGATGCTCTTTCTGTATATGATATTGTGTGCCCATGCTCGACATCTTATGATCACCAAGCGATTAGCTGTAATTTAATTAAAAATTGGTGACATATTCTAGATATACAAGTATGTAATTACTAAAACTAAGACACTAGGATTATTTTGGCTGTTAACAACTACAATTTTGTACATTTTAAGATATAGTAAGACAATTATGTAACTCTCTTGGGCAATTATTCTCAACAATGTATTAAACCGTAATTAATATAGATAGTACTTACTTGGTGGCGTTAATTTCACAGCCACTAATGGACTTCTGTAGCTTTTATCGTTGAGAAACGGATAGAAAGCAGCCGGTAGTCCCCGACCCCAAGGGTATTCTATTATGGTCTCATTATTATGTTCTTCTTCACACGATATCCACACTTGTTTCTGCTGTAATTAAAAATAAAATATTTATAATATCAAGCACTTGGACATGGAAGCTATCTTTAAACATAGATTTGTAATGAGTTTGCAGCAAAATCGCTATTTAATAACTATTAGCATTCTCTGTCAAGTTTACCTAAGTTATCATCATCAACATCATGCTCTTCGCCCAACTACTTGAGGTCGACGGAATATGTACTCTACCTCCATCATATGTGTAGGTATATTGCAAAAGTTATTAGCTTTAGTATTATGAGCAGCCACCTGTTTGACGTCAACCCTTCTTAGGAATACAATTATTGACCAGATGGCAACAGATGGAGTTGATCTAGGTCCATGGCCCAAGTCGCTCTTAGTCGTCTTTTACAAAATCCCCGAGCAAAGTATGGTAGTATTCATAGCCTAAAATAAATCTGATTTTAAAGATGAGATGTTTAATTTCGTTAATTGCTTGGAATTCACAATCATTTGAATATCTCCGAGTAAAAGTATCCGCTGTAAATGGCATCCAAGAAAGAATAATACGTACCTAATTAATCTTGTATATACTCGTAAAATAAACAAATATAAATACACCGTATAGCGATGGTATAAAAAAGCATTTGTTCTTACTTGTGGGAGTCACAGAAAGTGACTAAGAGATACTAAGATCTTACCAAAAGAATAGGCAGCACCTTTCTCTTAAGAAAGATATAATATCTCACTTTGATCTCTAAAACGCCTGCCAAGCATGGCGAATATGGCACTATACCCTCACTTCTAGAAAAAGCTTTCATCTGGCAGTAGACTTCGAGGCACGCCTATGTTGTGTTTGACTTCCTCAATTTGAAAGGCTACCATTAAAACAAGAATTTAGTCTAAAACTAGTTGAATACTTACTCAATCCATTCAACAGATACCTCCATCTGTTAGAATCCTTTGGAGATAACAGAGTGACTGTCAAATAATAGACAAATAATTTGCAATAAAATAATATTGCGACTGTAAATTGAGATGAAAGCTATCCTATCTTTTAAGTTGGATCAAACTATACATGCTGTGCATAATTTGATTAAAATCGGTTAAGTACTTTAGGAGTCCATCGCGGACAAACAACATGACGTGTAATTTATATATATTAAGATTAATATAGTTACATTATTGACTTACATCTAACGGGTTTCTACTCTTTATATACTCAGTGAGGTCTTCAGGCATGTCTCCAGGTAATTCCGATACATCGTAATATTCTGGCTTCCAACCGATTATCTGAAAAAGTTTAAAGAAAAAGTATATTAATATCTCCGAATTTGGAAGCGATTTGAACGGACCACTAGCGCTGTTAATATTGACTGCATAGATGGTGTAGTGGTTAAGATACGGACCTTCCGTGCCCGTGCGTGGGTTCAATTCCCACGCAGAACAATACTTTATACAAACCACAAAGTGTTGTTCTAAATCTGAGTACAATCTGTCTCTGTTAGTTGCATGTTTGTAAAGTCCCCGCAGTATAAGGATTATTTTTTTAGTGCAGGGTTGAAATTAAAAATTTAAATATTTGACTTAAATAGCTAAGCAATGACAAATAGCAGGATTGCCATTACTGAATTACTATTTTAAAAGCTAGGCCCAGATAAGAATCAGACCTCATAACATGCAATATCATCTTGTTCTTAGCCTATTAACCTTCGTCCCTCTATTCGTGCTTGGACATCCACGAGGGATACTGATCTACTATCTAGGTTACGTCGGTTGGACGGATTGGCATAGTGTTTTATGTAGAGTTCTCCAAAATGAAAAGGAACTATATCAATTTGCATAGAAATTTTATGCGATGTTTGAGTTGCGGATTATTTACAGTAACCATGAACTCAGTAAACCGACTGGTCAAATATCTAGAGAACAAATTCTTATTATACTAATTGTTCAAATCTGTCTTCAAAAATACCTACGCTTGGTCACAGAAGCAGGGGGAGGTCAGGTTTTTGTCTTATTCATTCATCATTACCGAGAGGGGCATAATAATTGTTAAAAATGGGTCACCTAGAATGGATTCTTTTCATTCATTTCTTTAAATCTTGTTATCTACCAGAACTATCTTTTATCTCGTGAATTACGTCAATTCAAAAGCCAAAGCTAAATATACTTTGCTGTGCATGATCACATTGCCACTTTCCATTTTGTATATTCATTAATACACTGAGGTTTAAACGGGATGTTATAACATAACTAGAGGAATCCTGAATACTAATGGTCCTAGTAACCCTTTATTACGATTACCTGGGGAAATTAAGGAGTAGTGAAGCATTGTATTTTTCACCCGTTAGATCAAGGATATGCAATGTTTTAAGTGCTGTAAAACTTCAACACTTTAGGTAAACCACACCCAGTGTGAAATAATATATATTTCTCTGGCCCTTTGTTCTCTCTGCCTACCCTGCAAGGGATATGGCGTGATGATATGTATGTATGTAAATAAATATCTTTTATCACCAAAGAATCTTATCGATTTCGTAATAATTAAAATTAATTTCAAATAAATAGAGGAAGGTTCAAAGTTGTTGTGTTGTTGTAGTGAAGCTTGACATGGTATGGACATATGATGGCACGGTATGAAAGTAATATTGTGAGTCAAGTTTCAAGTATGAATGTTGAAGACTTTAGGGGTAAAGGAAGACCAAAGAAAAATGGATACAACATAACATGAATAGACAAGGAGTGACCACAAAAATGATGTCTGACAAAACTGTATGGAAGAAGAGGACATATTACGTCGATACCAAGTAATTGGATGAATTTAAATTAAATAAAAAGATACAACTTACTCTATTAACCTTGATAAATAAACACGGACTATCTGGTAAGCCGTAATTATCTTCAGATGTGCAATTCTTATTACTCAACCACCATCGCTCAGTTTTGTAAGCTGAAAATAAAAAGAAAGTAGTATTAAAATAATTTTCCGTATGGTGTCAGGTGAGTAAGAATAAGTCGGGGATAGAATGTCAATAGACGATCTCTCCGGCATCCCGTAAAAGCGCGGAAGGGACCGCTGTTAGGTTTTAGTGGGTATTCCGGCCGTCAATCTCATGGCCGGCGAGTCCCACACACCCCCTCGTCTGTCACTGGCGGGGGTTGTGCGCAAAAGCATTTCCTCAGCGATAACAAAAAAAAAAAAAAGGTGAGTAAGACTACAATTCACCTCCTCATGTCTTTTCCGTGGTTGTATATAATATTCGAACAAAAGATGGAAAACTAGAAATTATATACCAATCTGTCTGAAAAGCATGATAACTGAACAGATGCAGAGTATTTAAAAAAAAAGCAATAAAATTCTGACCTATTGTGAAGGAGGTTCCGCCTTAATAGTGGGACAGTATGTTGACAAAGTAAGAATACACCACGACAGATGTTCTGCTAGGTGGGGCTAGCTTTACACGACTTAGAAATTCTTTGGACAATGCCTTTATTTGACGATCTGTATAGCTAACATACATACATATATATCATCACGCCATATCCCTTACAGGGTAGGCAGAGAGAACAGAGCTAACACCATATTTTAAATCAGTATTATTGCAATCTAACTACACAATTATATATAACAACATGATTATAATAAGCTCAATGAATTGTCGCAACGCTTTTTTTTTGGCTGGAGATCATAAGGTCTGGAGACATGCAGGGAGCATGGAATGGCGGCGCGTGGCCCCATAACCCACCGTATTCCTTCCCTACTCATCGCTATTGGTCCGGCCACTGGTACCGCTTCCTTGACATATGTGGCTAGCCCGGCCGGTTATCTTTTCAGGTATCATCCCCCGTTGACGCCCTCACGCGGTCAGCCTCTCTGCAGGTAAAGGACTATTCCCCAGTCCAGCCATCTGCATTATCGCTACACTAAACACCTTTCGGTAATATCAATCGACACCTTCTTTTATTTTTGAAGATATCATATTTAAATTAATGAGGCTTTTTATAAAAAAAAATTTAATTGCAAACGAAAAATGATCCCGCGTGTGGCAACAATTTTTTCGCTCGCAAGCCAATTTTTATAGATAATAGATTTTTTTAAATTTTGTATAAAACGCAAAATAAATAGTACACATTTATTTCGTCATCATTCAGTCATTATAAAGCCGACGGTTATCCGTGTGGTGAGTAAGAATACTATTCACCACCCCATATCTTACCCGTGGGTGATCGTACGAGACGACTAAGGGATATAAAACGCATATAACATCTATGCGAGAGAACGAAAACTTGAAACAAAACTCTATACCAATACGTCTGACCAGCGCGGTGTAGTAGGTTAATTTCTCTCATATTACGAAGGACGCCCGAGCCCAACAGTGGGACATTTATGGGCTGTGATGATGATGATGATGATGATGATGGCGGAGTAAGAATACAATTCACCACCTCATATTTTACTCATAGGTGGTCGTAAAAGACGACTACGGGATAAAATATCCATATAACATATATGCAAGGGAAGAAAAACTCTAAATTAAACTCTATACCAACACGACTGACCAGCGTGGTGTAGTAGGTCAATTTCTTTCCTATTTTTCTGTCCCACTGCTGGGCACGAGGTTCCTCTACTATTGTGGAGGAACCTCGTGCCCAGCAGTGGGACATATATGAGCTGAGATAATGATAATGATAAAGCCGGGTACTGATATATATTATCAGTTTTACCTTAAATTAATGCATTATTCTACCACAGAAAAGAAGACAATATCACTACAACAGAAAGAAAACATACATAGATATCATCACGCCATATCCCTTGCAGGGTAGGCAGAGAGAACAGAGTGCCAGAGAACTCTATCCTTGCATACTTCACTCGCTTCCTCAACATTCATAATTCTCTTCATACACGCTCGCCGGTTTCGGAGACTCTTGACTCCACCTTCCTTCAGTACGTGACCAATCTGGTCTAGGTAGGTTAGTCTCGGTCTCCCCCGGTACCTAAATACATACCCCCCCTGGTACCAATATACAGAAAAAAAACTCCAAACAAAAGCCTATACCAATTTTTCTCGTCATCTGCAGTACCCTTCAGATGACCAGAAAAATTGGTATATTCCCTTCCTATTGTAGAGGAGGGCTACAGTAGAGGCGCGGACTCTATAGGGACGTATATGGGCTAAAGAAAAGTATTTAAACAATTAAGTATATAGAAAGTATTAATCATATTCAATCAATTTGACTGCACAAATGGCGTAGTGGTTAACTTAACTTTTCGTGCCAGTGCCGGGGTTCGATTCCCACACAGGACAATACTTTGTGCGATCTACAAACCGTTGTTCTGAGTTTTGGTGTGTTTTTTCAGCGTTGATGGTATATTTGTAAAGACCCCGCAACACAAGGATTGTTTTCTTAGTGCAAGCCGGTGTGATCATCATCATTGATGATGACACTGCCCGTACCCAGACCATGGCGGTGTATTGAAAAAAAAACTATATTCCTCAACCTTATAATAAATATTAGAATAGAATAGAACAGAACAGAATGGAATAGAATACATTTATTTGTTGTGTGGTAGCAGCTACGAATATTACCAAGCCTTTTAAAAGTGGTAGGACCACGCTGTTGACAGTTTTTTGTCTACAGCCGCGCGCCGGTCCGTCCGGGGTGGTACCACACTCTCGCAGAATATCGACGTCTGAGTAATGGTAATTTGCTATTGCGCTTCGTTTGGTGAGCGAAAGAGCCGGAAGCCCAACTTGGGTGGGATTGGGGTTTGTATTAGTAGGCAGCGGCCTAGTTATACCCTTTGTATTGCAAAGGTCCATGGGCGGCAGTGACACTTACCATCAGGTGTGCTGTCAGCTCGCTTGCCACCATAAGCAATTAAAAATTAAAAATAATACTCGTGGATGTCAAAAGCGATAATTAGGACCTAGGTCAACTAAATTTGCTGCCGTTTGGTCAACAATTACATATTCCTGGCTGGCATCCGGTCATAAAACTATTGTCCACATTTTTGCAATAAGTAAGATGAAAGATGAGTACATATTGCATCGACCCGAATTAATTGTTATAAGAGCAGAAAGAGGATGAAGCAGGCAACTGAAGAGAAGATAATCTCAAAATTGAAACCCTGTATCAACCCGTCTAGATAGCTTAGTGGAGTAGATTCATTTTCTAATCTGAAAGACTTGTTATCCTTGTGGTAGTAGAATAAGAATATAATTTTCCATTGCCTGGTATAGCAGGTCAATTTCCCTCCTATTATGACCTGAGATGAATGAATGAAAAACTGTGACTGGTCTAGAAAAAAGAATATACGAACGCCTTACGTCATAGTTGAACTAGAATCAATAATATGATTGAATACACGCGTCAGTGCAATAAAGTATCGATTCGTTACAATAGCTCGCTAGCCCAATGTCGTTACAAATGAGATGGCAAGCCACGCCCGGGTGCGCCCAACGTAATAATTGCAATTGGGATGTTGACTTTTATATGGAATATATCAAATCAAATCATTTATTATGCATAAGCCCCATAGGGGCACTTACATTTTGTCAATTTTACATCATTGTTTTTTAAATTAAATTTAATTAATCTACCACCGGATCGGAAAGCAGCCACATACTGAGAAGATCTGACAAGAAACTCAGTGGGCTCGTCATTTTTTTTTTAATTATATATTTTCACGAAAGAGATACATACATATTTATATTTATGTTAGGTTAGATTATACAGATACATATAAAATAGATATACATACACACATACATAGCCTCACGCCTGTTTCCCAGAGGGGTAGGCAGAGACTGCGTATTTCCACAAACCACGATCACAGTCTTCATGCATGCTCTACGATTACGCGTACTCTTAATCTGACATTATTCTGACTCATAGATATAATAATATTTATTTCCATGCTCTGTGATAGCAACTAGAGATACGGCGGCTAGAAATTTTAATAGTTTTAGGATCACTCTATTAAACAATATTTTGTCTACAGCCGCGGGTCGGTCCATCCGGGATAGTATCACACTTTCGCAGAAAATCGACATCTGAGTAATGGCAATGCGCTGTAGCGCTTCGTTCGGTGAGCGAGAAAGTCAGAAGCTCAAATTTCTGGGTGGGTTTTGATTTTGATTGGTAGTCAGTGTCCTAGCTGTACCTCTGATATTGTATAGGTCCATGGGCAGCAGTGACACCATCAGGTCTACTGCTTGCTCGTTTGCCATAAAGATTATTAAAAAAAAAACTTCGACGACGAGACGAGACGACTAAAAGCTTTATATCGACCTGGGCCAATTCTTGGGAATGTCAATTACATTCCCACTCCTTCAGTAAACGGTGTCAGTTAATCTCTAATTCTTAATAATGAGAGAGGGGGGAGTCATAATAAACATCTCTAACCATATAATATGTATCATGTTCTTTGAGAATTCATTCAATGTACAACAGAATATATATATATATATATATATATATATATATATATATATATATATATATATATATATATATATATATATATATATATATATAATATATATATATATATATTACGGTGATTCATTTCCGCAAATTTTTTTTTTTTCGTTGCTCATGCAAAATATTAATCTACACATAGAAAAAAACATTTTCACCAAATTTGAGATCTTAATATTAAGTTTAAGTACTTGCAATTTAAATTTAAAGTTTTACTATTTAAAATGCATGTAAAAAATTTTTTTTTTTTTTCAAATTTTTAATGCATACCCGGCTTTCACAATATCGCAAATCGGTTTGATGGACCTTGTGGGGAATTTCACGCTCTTCAAAATAGCCTTAGAGTTTTTTTGTGTAACTCGCACTGGTTCACCTGTAGGAGTCGTCAAAGTACAGTTTTTAATAAAAATATATTTTTTTTTTATTTTTTGAGCAAACCGCCAAAATTAGCAAGAAAAAAAGGACTGACTAATAAAATAAAAGTAGTCCAACCAATATTTAATGAATTCACAGCCATTTTTATACCGGAAAATGTAAGAAATTGATAAATATTAACTCGTAATGTCATTTAGATTCATTTATTACCATTATATTTCTTTATACTAAGAACTTTTTCAATGAATGATTTTTACTTATACAAAGTTGGCGTGAACAAAGTTTACGATGAAAAAAATTAAATTTTTACTAATTTTGGAATTTCGCTACAAAAAATTGAAAAATCTTCATTTTCATTTTTTTGCTAAACGATAAAAATGTTGAAAAATTGCAAGATCTATGTTACAATTTTATTCTTGTAGTTTTTTTATGAATTTATGTGTTGTTTTTGTATTCATTATGAGTAAAAAATCATACTAATTTTGAAAAAGTTCGTAGTATAAAGAAATAAAATGGTAATAAATAAAAAAAATGAATCTAAATAACATTATGAGTTATTATTTATCAATTTCTTACATTTTCCGGTATAAAAATGCCTGTAAATTCATTAAATATTGGTTGGATAACTTTTATTTTATGAGTCAGTCCTTGTTTTCTTCCTACTTTTGGTGGTTTGCTCGAAAAATTAAAAAAAATATATATTTTTATCAAAAACTACTTTGACGACTCCTACTGGTGAACCAGTGCGAGTTACACAAAAAAACTTTAAGGATATTTTGAGGAGCGTGAAATTCCCCACAAGGTCCATTAAACCGATTTGCGATATTGTAAAAGCCGGGTAAGCATTAAAAATTTGAAAAAAAAAAGATTTTTTTACATGCATTTTAAATGGTAAAACTTTAAATTTAAATTGCAAGTACTTAAAATTAATATTAAGATCTCAAATTTGGTGAGAATTTCTTTTTCCATGTGTAGATTAATATTTTGCATGAGCACCGAAAAAAAAAATTTTTGCGGCAATGAATCACCCTAATATATATATATGATGATATGTGTATGTGTTTCTTCTCGAAAACATAATTTAGAGTGTAAAGAAGCGCCCTCCGCAGTGATTTTGGTGTGTTCATGCCACAAGGAGTCAGCTTGCAAAGCAGACCATGCTTTCACTGGATTTATCGGTACAAAAGAGATGGTGCTCTTTTAAAGAATGAGACATAAGAATCAAGTCCGATGACGTCATCAAAAAAAATTTTTTGACAATTAAATCCATTATTTTACTCTATGATTTTACCATAATATTTCTTACTCTGTGTATTTGATAAGACTTGTTTGGATTTGCGTTCGGCGTTATTTCTATTTTAATATCTATTACTTGTTTTTAAATGTTAGTTTCGTAAGATAATTGTGATTTTACAGTGTTTTCAATCATCAGTGACGAAATTGACGCTTTTAGTGTTGTGTTACAATAACTTATGAGATAAAAACTCCATTGTGAAATGTTGACGCTTTTGTGTTATCTATTAAGGTTTTAAGAGATAGAGACTCATTATATTTGTCAGATACTGACACTTTTTGTTATTTTCTACAAACGCTGGAAAGTAAACTTTTTTTTTTTTTTTTTTTTATTGGTGGGCTATGGGTGCGTCTCGCCCCGCTGAATCGGTCCGGGGTGACGGAAAGGCGGCGCGTGACCCCATAGACCCACCGTAAAACCTTCTCTCTTCGCCGTGCGAGCGGACCACCGGTACTCGATTTTAACTTCGGTGGCCCGCCCGGCGGTTTACCCTCGCGGGTTCCTCTCGTCGACGCCCCGACAGATTTCGCCGTCGAGGCGTCGCCCTCACGCGGTGGCCTCACGTCGGGTGACCGGACAATTCCCCGGTCCGATCACCCGAGGCCCCGGTTAGGGCGGCATCAGGCGCAGGTATTCGCGCCTGCGCCGCCCCGGCCGCTGACGGCGGCCCGGGTCGCGGGACTCCTCCCGGACTCGTTCCGCCGCCTCCTTCTGCGAGATGACAGCCTCGCAGAAGGCGGCGACCGCGTCCCAGTTCCTGACGCTGTCGACCATCGCTCTCGCGACAGCCGGCAGCGCCAGGTCGGCACCGATAACAGCGACGAGGTCACGGCGCTGCCGGTCAAAGCCCGGACACGCCACCAGCGTGTGTTGCGCCGTGTCCTCGTCACTGCTGCAATGGTGGCAGAACGAAGTCCACTCCCTTTGCGCGACCGTGTGCAGGTAAAAGCCGAAGCATCCGTGCCCCGATAACACCTGCACCAGTCGAAAGGAGAGGACTCCGTGCCGCCGCTCCATCCACTCCATCAATACGGGCCGGAGAGCCTCGACGGTGACGACACCGTGTCTAGGCCTCTCCAGCCGCGTAGCCCAACGGGCGATGACGTCTCGGCGGGCGTCCTCGCGCCAGGTGGCTATCTCGCTCAGCGATGGGGAGCCACCTTCGTCGCGCAGTGAGGTCACCCGCCGGTAGAGGTCGGAGAGCATCTCCGCCTCTAGGTCCCACGGGGGTGTCCCGGCCAGTAGGCATGCCGCCTCGGTCGATACCGTGCGGTACCCGCGAATGGCTCTGACCGCCATGACTCTCTGGGGTCTCCACAGAACAGCCCTGAGCTGGGCGTTCAGAGCCCTCGCCCACACGGGTGCGCCGTACATGGCCATAGAACGGATCACCCCCGCATACAGCCGTCGGCCCTCGAAGCTGGGTCCGCCCACGTTCGGCATGAGCCGCGAAAGGGCGGACGCCGCGCCGACCAGCCGGGGAGCAATTCGGCGAAAATGCTCCCACGCTGGAAAGTAAACTGTAATGGGCGTAAAATTGTAGTATGACTTCAAAATAAATATCGTACAGAGAATGTCTGACATCTTGTTTTATTTAACCATTGTAAATCCCTTTACAAAGTATTTTCGTTTGTTGTTTTTGCACAATTTTTATACATTCGAATACAAGTATGTACATCAATTATATTATGCAAAAAAAAAAAACAGCAATCGGAAATTCGATAGCTGAATATTGTTTTGAAATGAGCGGGATATTTAAAATATAATTAAATTTTTGAATATCCCGCTCTACGAATGTTTTCGATGGATTAAACTAGGGCGCTAGTGTGCACCGTGTAAGCAATTCTAAAGTATGAAGTTGTCGTTCTTCTCTCTGAGTATATTATTCTGTGGTTCATGCTTCTTCACTACACATACTTTTTAGGCAAATAAAAGCTTGCTATATAATATTGGCATTCTTAACAGGTATCTCATCGCTTACCATCAAAGAACTCGTCCAACTGCTGTTCGTATTGCTGATAATCACTGCTATTTTCCAAATTGATACGCCAAACAGGACTCTCAGATACAGGACGCAATGTAACACCAGGGTTTGCACCTGAAAAATACGTAAGTTCCATTCAGTCCCAATCATAAAAACCATACTCAATTTTGGATATAGGTTCTATAGGATTCAATTTTCCATGTGAGACGGATTAAACATAAAAATTACTTTCCCATGAGCCGTAAAACCTACCAAGTGAGTACCAAAAGAGTGGACAATAAGATTCTCCTGGACAACTTATAACTGTGGGTCCACCTGCCAAGCGTGGTACTTGCAGCATTATCTCCCTTTCGTAGGTAGGCTTATATCCAAAAGAAGACTTCGATTGGCTGGTGGCTTGACATATTAACAGGATGAAGTCGTAATGAATTATTCTTTCTTTTATTGAATCAACCATCACCATCTCAGCTCATATACGCCCTATTAATGGCCTCGAGCTTAGTTAGTAATAAAAGGAAAATTGGTCCGCTATACCACGCTGGTTGGATAAATTGGTATTAAGTTTTATTATGAGTTTTTCTTCTTTTGCATGCATATGCGTGCATATTATATGCTTTTAATTATATTGAAATCCGCAACAAATTTAGGAGTTGGAAAAGAGTGATTCCACTTCCCCCCTAGGTAATGTGGGAAATAGGATACAAAATTGACTAGTTAATCAACCAGTAGAGGGTGTACCAGTAGGGTGTGCTACGATAAGCGCAGTACGCCACCACGGATACGGGATAACTTAACGGGGCCTATATGTGAGCCTTAAGATTGATTGCTATAAGTAAGGCACAAACTCCTAAACGCACGGAATTTTCTCGAGTTATTACAATATCCGTATAGTTTACTACTCCAGATGTGACTTGCAAACTGTCTAACATAAGGTCGCGCTCGTTACGCCAGAGATCGCACTCCCAGAGAATGTGATGTGCTAATTGTTCATACTCGTGATCAACTATGGAAAATTGACATAGTATTAAAGACACCAGTTTAAAAAAAAACAATTTGCTTTTAAAGTTACCAGGGCGTTTATATATATGACTAGCGGACTCGTTCCGCCTAACAGTCAATGTATGAGAAGTAAAAATCCCACAACGCGATTGCAGCGCCACCTACCGGTTCCAATTGCGAATCTAAACCATTCCGAATCCACTTGAACATACACAATAAATTTTAACAAAATTCGTCTAGCCGTTTAGGAGGAATTCAGTGATATACACACATACATAAGAATTATATATACAAAGATATGCATAATATTATGTCCTTTAGTCATCTTTTACGATACACGGTACACACATACGGGTAAGATAAATTTTGAGGGAATGATGAATTCTATTATTTGATTACTGTACGGAAATATCGAATCATTACATCAAGCATTTAGCTCAATAGGTACAAAATTTGCTATAATATTGGTTGCAACCAATTTGAAAGCAATTTACAAGAATTGAATGCCCATTTACGTAATTAGGTAATTTTGGGGCGGTTCGGTCGTGGGTGGGTCATTGTCAAATGAACTGAATAGGTTAGTCATTCAACAGTCATTCTAATTATCAATATTAAACTATTGCAGCAGCTGAACTACTTTTTCGTGTAGTGACGGAGTATGAATACAATTCACCACTTCCTATCTTGTCTATGGATGTCATAAATTAGAATAAAAGAATATAATATGCGTATAAATTCTGTGTAAGAGATTGATTTTGAATTGTTCTTCTACTTTTTAGGGTTTTGTACCTCGAAAAGAAAAATAATGAAACCCTGATGTTGTCCGTCCGCCCGTCTATCTGTTCGGACGTCTGTCTGTCAAGACCCTTTTTCTCAGAAACGCATGAAGATATCAAGCTGAAATTTATATCAAATACTCAGATCTACTAGACAATGGCTTAAAGCTGTGAAATTCCGAAAACCTTAAAATTTTAGTTACATCACATATTTTTTTTATATAATGTTACGGAACCCTTCGCGCGCGAGTACAACTCGCTCGTGTCGAGTTATAATTTATTTCACGAACTATAAGTTATTGGAGATCAAGGTTGAGAGACCTCAGCGCTCAGCCATAGTCCGGGTTAAGCTGTAACAGCCATGTGCGGGTAACAGCTAAAAGACAGACACAAAAAAAATATTAATGAATGAAACATAATTAGTTAATAGGCTAAATTCATCCTTTATTCATAAGGTCCTTAATGACATATTCAGTAGTAAGGTGTCGGGGTAGAAGTTATAAATATATAATTAAGAATAAATAACTTCTAAAACTGAGAACAATCGTCTATGGTTTGTACAAAGAACGGTCCTAATTGGTTAACCCAACCTTGACACTTCACTTGGGATCTTTATGAGGTTTTTTATTACTTATGGTGTGAAAGTGCTTCTTTAAACTTGTATAAAGAAGGACATTATAGGACAGGACAACAGCAGCAATAATCTTTTTGAATTATATATAATAATAATAATAATGTATTTATGCCTTTTCAAAACTAAAACTAAAAACAAGCAATTATAATCAAAGGAAATTAAAATTAGAAGGCAAAAGGAATGGGCTCAGCTTTTGCTGTCACTAAGTACAGCGCTGATTTCTCAGCCTTCCTTGTGGTTATTATAGTGTGTGTGTGTGTGTGTGTTTGTTGTGGTGTTTATGTGTATGTATTTGAAAATTATATTTATATGGTAGTTCGAAGTACATCATCAGAACTTGGCCCTAGGGCGCCATGGACCCTATATTCATCACTGACACTAGAGCGAATACTTACTTAAATACGTGATAAACAATTTTATATAAGACAAGTTATTACAAAAAAACCTCGTCGAGAATCTTGCCGGCTCTTCTGAATATCGGTCGCACACCAATTCGCTGATAGTTCATTTGATTAATTTAAGCTCATAGTTTATTGATTTAATTTAAAACATTTTTATTATGTTACTGTGCCGTGAAGTTTATACATAAAAAGAGTCTTGACAGACAGACAGACGGACAGACGGATGGACAGACAACGAGGTGATCCTATAAGGGTGCCGTTTTTTCCTTTCGAGGTACGGAACCCTAAAAATGAATTTCAATGAAAATAAATTAAAACAATTACCTATTAACGAGCTCGCTAACATGTAGGTGGGATGTTTGTCCTTCAGGCTGAGAAATAATCCACCCATGCACAGAGCAAACAGCAGGGCCAGCACCGCGTAGAACACCAGGTAGAACGTCAACATTATGCCTGAAATAATCAATAAAATATTATATATGTATGTAAATATTGATTTCTGATGTTTACGCGAGTATTACACATCTATACTAATATTATAAAGCTGAAGACTTCGTTTGTTTGTTTGAACTCGCTTATTTCAGAAGCTACTGGGCCGATTTGAAAAATTCTTTCAGTGTTAGATAGCCCATTTATTGAGGAAGGCTATACATTATAAAATCACATTGAGACTAATAGGAGCAGAAGACCAATGAAGAATGTTTCAAAATCGAGGGTTTAATTTTCCTGTTGAAAGCTTCCGCTGTGTGCGCTCCATAAACGGCTGCATAAATGTTGTAAAGTTTTCGAAACATCGGGCAATTAAAAATCAAATACAAACGCGATAGAATCCTTAAAAATAGTTTTATTTTAATAATACATATTTTTTCACTTTTAGCGGGAATGTGGTTGACTTGTATTCTATATCTTAATACTTTAACGTACTATATTAAATAATTTTGAAGGCATTTTATATAATTTAGGAACTACTAGGGTGTATTAAATATTGTATAAAAGTTCTTTACAAATGTTTTCGTTTTCCATTCAAATTTTCAGATTAACAGTGTGGCCATAACACTTTTGATAGTGACGATTTGGCTAACTGACGGAGAATAACTAATTTTAAGAAAGCTGTGAAGAATTTGACAATTTGTGTTAATTTATAACTGAACTCTATTATGGCAAAGATTAGGTCACATTATTAGCTAATTGCCAATACAAAGAAAAAGATGGAGACGAAGAACAGTTTTCTTAATGAATTTTTGGCGTTACGCAAGTATGTAATAAAGAGTTTAATTGCTGTTTTTTTTTTTAATAATATCTATTCTAGATTATATAACCAAATCTTGTACAATGTTCTTCATAATTTATAAAATAATGGTTCAGTTCCTCAAATTGAAAAGCTGTTTTTAATCAATGACCATTATTACATCAAGCAGTTATTATTAATTGGACGCTGATGACACAATTATTCGATTATATTCAATTCCTTTAGGCATTTTAGCAGAACATATATATTTTAGCATATTCTCCGTATCATCTTTAAATATATAATTCTTATGTACTTGTGTATGTCACTGAACTCATCCTAAACGGCTGGACGGATTTTGTTGAAATTTTTTGTACGTGTTCAAGTGGATTTGAGATTGGTTTAGATTCACAATTAGACCCGGTAGATGGCGCTGCGATTGAATTGTGGGATTTTTACTTTTCGTACATTAACTGTTAGGCAGAAGGACGTTTGCCGGGTCGGCTAGTATTACATAAAATACCAAATTATTATTTAATATTAACACTATAGACGCTAAAGTATATCTGTTAATATAATTTAAGAGCGCTGAAGCGAAGAGAGCGATGATATTTTCACATTCCCGCCAAAACGCATTTTGCCGTACATTTCGCAGTACACCGATTACCTCGACCTGGTGGTAGGGTATTAGATTATCTTGTTTTTTGTTTTAATTGTAGGTACTTACAAGATTTCGCGTAAAACTTATTTAAGTTTAACATTCTGAGGTACTAGGAACCTAAACTATAAAATTCTTTTTTAATGTAACCTATTAATTTAATATTAAACCTCTGGCCAACCTAGTACCGGCGTATTACTGACGTCATTGAAGGACACCATTTTAAAACATAAAACTTGAATTGATTTCTAATATTTACGCGAGTATTACATATTTGAAACCATGAACATACACACACAACGCTGAGTTCGAAATATCGGGCAATTCAAAATCAAATACAAACGCCACAAATACGTGTAATATATGAAAAGTAAATGTATTATCATTTCAAAACTAAAATTATAAAGTTATAGTACAATTGAAACATATAGAAGTATAAATCTTATATACATAGCACCAATATGGTGAGTGAGTTTAATATAATTTATTACTCTCTTTCTTACCCATGGATATCTATAGCTGTGCGGTAGCGGCTACGAATACTACCAGTCCTTACTCTGCTCGTGGAAGTCGTAAAAGACGACTAAGAGCCTTATAACGACCTGGGCCAACTCCATTTGATGCTGTTTGGTGAACAATTGCGTTCCCAAGGAGGGTTGACATCTGTCATAAAACTATTGCCAATAACTTTTGCAATATGTACTATGAAAGAAGAGTACATATTCTATCGACCCCAAGTAATGGGTTAAGAGAAGGAGAATGATGGCTATCGTAAACGAAAACTAAGCTAAACAATACGCAGATAACTGAAAGCTCGACTTCAAAAACTTATGCCAAGCCGTCTGACCAGCATGGCGTAAAGATTAATTTACCTCGTATTATGGAAACTGGTCGAACAGCGCGTAGAATATATGCTAAGAAAAAAAAATACAGGAAAAGAAATAATTTCTCTGCGACGCCATAGACTAGTAACTGTCGCTAAGAGTATCCATAGCTCGATATAATATATACAACACAGACGACGTGAACGGTCCCCAAACTACTAGATTTTCACCGCAAGCAATAAAAAAAAATAACCAGCCTATCAGTTGCAACTAACCCATATAAATATTAAACGTTAAAGAACTCTAAAACTTCATTAATAAGATTCATTTTACATTATAAATACATCAGTAATATCTATGACGAAAGTGATCTAAATATGTTCACGTCGATAGAAATAGCATTCGAGTATTTCTCTGGACACAAAATAGTGATTTTTATGACATATAAATTGTAGCCGCCGTCTCTAGTGCTTAGACGTCATTGTAATTTTTTTTTTATTATGTAAAACTCGAAACGCAGTTGTAAACAAAACGAATTTATCCAGTTCTTGTAACTAGATGCCCCGGCACATATTTTGGGGGGCACATAAATTGCCAAACCAGTGACTAATCTTGTCCGCAATGAACTTCAGAGAGAACTGTCAAGCTATCCATAACATCGGCTTTATTTAGTTATATTACCTCTTTGTATATGAAAAATGCAGTTATGATCTTTATGTATATAATTATTCTGTAAGTCTGTATACGACTGAACTCCTTCTAAACGGCTGGACCGATTTTGATGTTTTTTTTGTCTTTGAATGTGAGTTCGCGAATAGTGAAAATGATGGAAGATAGAATAGTGTGGTTACAAATGAACATGGAGAATACGAAAGTCATGTCATGTGGCCGTATTATTGCAGTACCGGTCCTAGTTGGCAATGCGTTTACCTAGGCCAAACACTCCACAAAGTAGATTCACGGGCAAGAGATCTTTCACCTGACATATTAAAATCAATTGAGCAGCGTTAGAGAAACTTAAGAGGATCTTTAGATCTAACATATCTCAGTGCCTGATAGCACAGGTCTACAACCAGTATTTATTAGCAGTGATGATATCATGAGTTATGGCATGGAAACATGGAACATCTCCTCCTTATAACGAAGCTCAGAGTTGCTCGTCGCGCTATAAAACGGACTATGCTCGGGATTTCTTTAGAAAATAGGAAACGGAACACGGCATTCTGTAGATGAACGTATGTAACTGACATAACGAGCACATTATAATGCATACTAAAGTGGCAACAAACATCTTCAAACAAATTCCTTAAAACATTAATATTGAAGGGGTACTAAGGGAGAAATTTTAAAAACGAAAAAAGAAACACCTTTGTGAAATAATGTATAGACTTATCTAAAGTATAAGAATAAATAATGTATAGACAGGACTACAGATACATTCTTATCTAAAGTATAAGAATAAATAATGTATAGACAGGACTACAGATACATTCTTATCTAAAGTATAAGAATAAATAATGTATATACAGGACTACAGATACATTCTTATCTAAAGTATAAGAATAAATAATGTATAGACAGGACTACAGATACATTCTTATCTAAAGTATAAGAATAAATAATGTATAGACAGGACTACAGATACATTCTTATCTAAAGTATAAGAATAAATAATGTATAGACAGGACTACAGATACATTCTTATCTAAAGTATAAGAATAAATAATGTATATACAGGACTACAGATACATTCTTATCTAAAGTATAAGAATAAATAATGTATAGACAGGACTACAGATACATTCTTATCTAAAGTATAAGAATAAATAATGTATATACAGGACTACAGATACATTCTTATCTAAAGTATAAGAATAAATAATGTATAGACAGGACTACAGATACATTCTTATCTAAAGTATAAGAATAAATAATGTATAGACAGGACTACAGATACATTCTTATCTAAAGTATAAGAATAAATAATGTATATACAGGACTACAGATACATTCTTATCTAAAGTATAAGAATAAATAATGTATAGACAGGACTACAGATACATTCTTATCTAAAGTATAAGAATAAATAATGTATAGACAGGACTACAGATACATTCTTATCTAAAGTATAAGAATAAATAATGTATAGACAGGACTACAGATACATTCTTATCTAAAGTATAAGAATAAATAATGTATATACAGGACTACAGATACATTCTTATCTAAAGTATAAGAATAAATAATGTATAGACAGGACTACAGATACATTCTTATCTAAAGTATAAGAATAAATAATGTATAGACAGGACTACAGATACATTCTTATCTAAAGTATAAGAATAAATAATTTATAGACAAGACTACAGATACATTCTTATCTAAAGTATAAGAACAAATAATGTATAGACAGGACTACAGATACATTATTATCTAAAGTATAAGAATAAATAATGTATAGACAGGACTACAGATACATTCTTATCTAAAGTATAAGAATAAATAATGTATAGACAGGACTATAGATACATTCTTATCTAAAGTATAAGAACAAATAATGTATAGCCAGGACTACAGATACATTCTTATCTAAAGTATAAGAACAAATAATGTATAGACAGGACTACAGATACATTATTATCTAAAGTATAAGAATAAATAATGTATAGACAGGACTACAGATACATTCTTATCTAAAGTATAAGAATAAATAATGTATAGACAGGACTACAGATACATTCTTATCTAAAGTATAAGAACAAATAATGCATAGCCAGGACTACAGATACATTCTTATCTAAAGTATAAGAACAAATAATGTATAGACAGGACTACAGATACATTATTATCTAAAGTATAAGAATAAATAATGTGTAGACAGGACTACAGATACATTCTTATCTAAAGTATAAGAATAAATAATGTATAGACAGGACTACAAATACATTCTTATCTAAAGTATAAGAATAAATAATGTATAGACAGGACTACAGATACATTCTTATCTAAAGTATAAGAACAAATAATGTATAGACAGGACTACAGATACATTCTTATCTAAAGTATAAGAACAAATAATGTATAAACAGGACTACAGATACATTCTTATCTAAAGTATAAGAATAAATAATGTATAGACAGGACTACAGATACATTATTATCTAAAGTATAAGAATAAATAATGTATAAACAGGACTACAGATACATTCTTATCTAAAGTATAAGAATAAATAATGTATAGACAGGACTACAGATACATTCTTATCTAAAGTATAAGAACAAATAATGTATAGACAGGACTACAGATACATTCTTATCTAAAGTATAAGAACAAATAATGTATAGACAGGACTACAGATACATTATTATCTAAAGTATAAGAATAAATAATGTATAAACAGGACTACAGATACATTCTTATCTAAAGTATAAGAATAAATAATGTATAGACAGGACTACAGATACATTCTTATCTAAAGTATAAGAACAAATAATGTATAGACAGGACTACAGATACATTATTATCTAAAGTATAAGAATAAATAATGTATAAACAGGACTACAGATACATTCTTATCTAAAGTATAAGAATAAATAATGTATAGACAGGACTACAGATACATTCTTATCTAAAGTATAAGAACAAATAATGTATAGACAGGACTACAGATACATTCTTATCTAAAGTATAAGAACAAATAATGTATAGACAGGACTACAGATACATTCTTATCTAAAGTATAAGAACAAATAATGTATAGACAGGACTACAGATACATTCTTATCTAAAGTATAAGAATAAATTTTATAGTGGTAGGGCCACACCGTACAAGCTGGGACGGGCAGCGCCTCTCCACCTCGTCGCTGTCATCGGTGCCGACCTGACGCTGCCGGTTGCCAGCATCAGGAACTGGGATGCGGTCGCCGCCTTCTGCGAAGCTGTCATCTCGCAGAAGGAGGCGGCGGAACCCGGGAGGATTCCCTCCATGCGAACTCGATCCGCCCCCGGCGCCTCGGGCGGCGCAAGTGCGAATATCTGCGTCTGATGCCGCCCTAGCCGAGGCATCGGGTGACTGGACCGGGGAATAGTCCGGTCACCCGAAGTGAGGCCGCCGCGTGAGGACAACGCGTCGATACGAGAGGAACCCTCGAGGGTAAACCGCCGGGTGGGCCACCGAAGACAAAGATCGGGTACCGGTGTCCCGCTTGCACGGCGAAGAGAGGTGTTTGCATGGTGGATCTGGACGGGGTTGCGCGCCGACTCTTCCGTCGCCCCGGACCAATTTGGCGGTACGCGACCACCTCCATAGTCCACCGCAAAAAAAAAATGGCCACACTCTTTAGTATTTTCTCTTTACAGCCAGATCCATCTGGGGTAGTACTACAAATCGGCAATCGACGTCTGAGTAGTAGCCATGTGCTGTTACGCTTCTTTCGATGAGCGAGACAGCCAGAAGCCCAACTTTCTGGGTGAGTTTTGGTTAGTAGGCAACGTCATAGCTGTACCATTGGTATAGCAAAGATCCATGGGCGGCAGTAACACTTACCATCAAGTGTGCTACTTGCTCGCGTGCCACCAACAGCAATAAAAAAAGAATACAGTCACAAAAAAGAATATTTCTGACATTTAAATTGAATTGTATCGTTTATAACACTGTACATGCAAAATGCTCTATAGACACTTATTCTCAATATCTATTGATATAAATTGGCACTGACACGTCCTTCTTAGCTATCCAAACATGTATACCTATAATATGTATTAATATTACTGTAATATCTATAGGGCTGTCAATAATACCGTAGCCCGCCGCATAAAAAAAAAGAAAAGGCTATCAACAATTAATCGAAAAGTTGATAGCGAAGGCTTGTCAAAATTCTATGGTCTCGTATGGTGACAGACAAATTAAAATATTTCTATTTGAAGATCTTGCAATAATATTACAAAACCTCTGTTTTTTTTTTGGCAGGCTATGGTCTGTACACACGCCGTCATAGCCCCACCATATTCCTTTCTCATCGCCATTGGGCCGGCCAATGGTATCGCTTCCTTGACCTCCATAGCCAGCTTGGTAGATTATAAAACCTCTGCTGTACATTCGTCAGCTTGTCAGAGCGCTGTATCTTGAACCCCGAACCATACAAGATACATTAGATATTCAATATCTTTTTTTTGGGGGTGGGTTACGGTCGGCGCACTCCTCGCACCACTCCGTCCGGGGCGACAGAGGGGCGTAAGCACGCACACCCGTAACCCACCCGTGACGTCGCCTTCGTTGTACCTGGTGATCTATCACAGAGTTGTACCTACTAGAGAAACCACCGCTCTTAAGGCTATCAAATTTAAAGATTCCCAAACCTTATAATATGAATTTCACCTTGAAAGAGTAATAAATTTAAAAGTTTAATACATATTAATGCGACCTGAGAGGAGGAGGCGCCGGCAACGGAGCGAGTCGGTGGACGCAAGCGCCTCGCGTGCCCGCTCCACGGCCTCCTTCCTTTTCATGATGGCCTCGCAAAAGGAGGCCATCGACGACCAGCACCTGTCGCTGTCAAGCATCTTCGAGATGACCTGTCTCTCCCAACGACCCAATATGTACTCCTCTTCCATCGTACATATTACATAAGTTTTATAGTTAAGGCAATAGTTTTATGACCAGCCACCTAACGTCAACCCTCATTGTGAATGTAATTGCAGAACAGACGGCATCAGATGGAATTCGCTCATATCGATACAAAGTCCTTAGTTATCTTTTACGACTTCCACGAACAAAATAAGACTTGGTAGTATTCGGAGCTGCAACTACACAGCAATAATTTAATAAAATAAATAATTTAAAAAATGCATTATTATTAAATCTTATACAATGATAAAAAAATCCTTCAAAAACAATTGCAGCAATTAGTGGATTCAGAATTTTTTTTTTAATTTTGACAACCCTAGCTGCATACAATCAATGCTCGATGCCATAGGTGCACGTAATTTGATGCCGCTGTTGAGGATATAGTTACATACTTATACAATATAATTATATTAAAAGACTCCGACCGTTATAATTATTTTTTCTATCGTCATCATCTCAGCTTCTATAAGTACCACTGCTATACTTAAGCCTCCTCCAGAATAGGGGGCGAATAGGTAAAGAAATAGACCTACTATGTCACTTTTCCGTGTGGTGACGGAGTAAGAATACAATTCACCACCCCCTATCTTACCCGTGGGTGATCGTATGAGACGACTAAGGGATATAAAAGGCATTAATATCTATGTGAGAGAAAGAAAACCAACACGTCTGACCAGCGTGGTATAGTAGGTCAATTACCCTCCTAATATGGAGGAGGTTCGAGCTCAACAGTGGGACATATATGAGCTGAGATGTGATGATGATGAGATGTCACTTGTATAGATGTTATATGCATGTTATATCCCTTAATTATCTTTTGCAACACCCACGGGTAAGATAGGTAGTGATGAATGAAATTCTTACTTCATCACGAGACGAATTTTTTCCTTTATTGTAATTATTTGCTCATCTTACATTTTGCCATTATTATATTAGGTATTACGTGTTTTTGAAAATCATAACGTTGATTAGGATTTACTAATAGATGGCGACATTCATTTCCTTCAAATATTATTTTTTACTTCATATTAGCCAATTAAATTGTGCGAATTATTACCAGAAAGTGTATTGATAAAAATTGTTTTCAATTGTTTTTTCAATGAAAATCCTCATTTTGTAATATTTATTTATCATTCGTCTTTAGTGGCGTAAGTAATCTCCAAAATAGTGTCTGAAATACCACTGTTACTGCAGTAATCGGGAATAAAATTCGTAAAAAAACACACTTTTAGAAATATTATATGGAGATATTCCTAGCGCTGCCTATCCAAGTGACCCTTTTAGTAGAGTTTGTCTTACATCCATAGAAAGAAAGAATTCTCTCATTTATTATTCACTCTTATTTGTTGTCGTTAAGGAGCGTATTAATATTTGGTTGTGTTTTTTTTTTTCATTTCAGCATATATGTCCCACTGTTGGGCTCAAGCCTCCTATAAAATGGTAGGGAAATTGACCTATTATACCACGTTGGTCAGACGTGTTGATATAGGGTTTTGTTTCGAGTTTTGCGTAGATGTTATATGCGATTTATATCCCTAAGTCGTTACGATCATTCACGCATAAGATAGGGGGTGGTGAATTGTTATCTTACTGCATCACTACACATCGGTTGTGTATGAAAGTGTCTTTTTTTTTTTTTTTTTTTGTGTGTCTTAGTTGTTAGCCTCAGATGGCTATGACATGACAACTTTACCCGGACTGTGGGTGAGCGCTGAGGGCTCTCAACCCGTGATTATATGAGAGTGTAATTCTATCGCTCCTTTTATCTATCTATTGACTGGTTGGATATAAATCTCGGTTATAAGACGAGTAAGCATAATTTAAAACACATGCTAACGCGAGATAACTAAGCCGGCAGCTCGCAATCGAAGGTTTATGCCACAAAACTGATAAAGCAAACAACAGCTAAACAGCAATTAACTTTTTATACAGAGATCGCATGATATCAATTTTCAATCTATTAAAATACCAAGCATCAATTGTTAATGTACGAGTATGTACACTCGTGATACCTACTCATGTATTGTAGCTACTAAGGGGCCGTCCATTAATCACGTGAGATTTGAAAGGGAGGGGAGGGGTCTGATTAAGAAGATATACAATGCGAAAGTAGAAGGATGTAGGTACCGAGGGAGACCGAGACTAACCTACCTAGACCAGATCGATCATATACTGAAGGAAGGTGGAGTCAAGAGTCTCCGAAACCGGCGAGCGTGTATGAAGAGAATTATGAATGTTGAGGAAGCGAGTGAAGTATGCAGAGATAGAGTTCTCTGGCACTCTGTTCTCTCTGCCTACCCTGCAAGGGATATGGCGTGATGATATGTATGTATGTATTATTTTACTTCGTGAGGATTTTTTTTAATTGCTTTTTGTTAATTGACCTTTGCAATATCAAAGGTATAGCTAGGCCGCTGCCTACCAATACAAACCCCAAACCCACCCCAGTTGGGCTTCTTGCTCTCTCGCTCACCGAACAAAGCGCAATAGCACATTGCCATTACTCATACGTTGATCTTCTGCGGGAGTGTGGTACTACCCCGGACGGAACGGCCCGCGGCTGTAGACAGACAACTGTCAACAGCGTGGTCCTACCACAATTAAAATTACGCAAGAAGCTAAAACATAAAATTGAATACAGTTTTCACCTATGTATTGTTAGATGTCTAAAATCATGGTGTCATCTATTATAAATAATAACTATAAATCTCAAATTAATAGATGTCTATGAATAGATGTCTATTATCGCAAGTGACGGGAATAACTAGTAATCATATGCATCTCAGCTCATATACATTCCAATCTCGTGAACACAGCCGCGGCACTAGGCAGGCTTCTGCCCAATACCGGAGGCCCTGGTTCAACCTGCCGGCGCCTATACGCCGGTATTCTGCGGTCTATGGCACTGTACGGTGCCCCTATTTGGGCGGACTCCCTCACCGACCGTAACAAGGCTCTCCTTCGAAGACCACAAAGAATTATAGCGGTGAGAGCTATCAGAGGCTACCGTACGGTGTCATGGACGGCAGCCACACTACTGGCAGGCGATCCACCATGGGAGTTGCAAGCAGGACTCCAGGCGGAAATATACCAGGCCTACGTCGTGGCACGGGCTCGGGGTGAGTGGATATCCGAAAGGGAGTGGCGCAGGATAAAAAATGTAGCCCATATATCTCTTATCCGGCGGTGGAGAGAGGATTTAGAATCCCCTGTAGCAGGACGAGTAACTGTAGCCGCGGTAAGTCCACATCTCTACCGCTGGATAAACAGAAAACACGGCAACCTATCATTTAGGCTGACACAGGTACTTACCGGGCATGGGTGCTTCGGCAAATTTCTATACCAGATTGCAAGGCGAGAAGGGACTCCCGAATGTCACCAGTGTGGTGCACTCATCGACAATGCGTGCCACACTCTGGCTGAATGCTCCACATGGAGCACGCAGCGGCACGCCCTAGTAGCGATCATTGGAGGAGATCTGTCACTGCCGGCCGTAATCCCTAAAATGCTCGGCAGCGATGGATGCTGGTCGGCCATGGCCTCCTTCTGCGAAGCCGTGATAGCGCAAAAGGAGGCCGCTGGACGGGCACGAGAAGCTGACGCCCACGCCGACCACATCCGCAGAAGACAATTAGGTAGACGGCGCAGAGACTACGCGCGTCTCTACCTCCCTTGATAGCTGAAATCTGGGACGTGGCCGCTGCGCCGAACGTCGGGGACGTCAAAGTCGCATGCCCAAAAGGCGACCCTTTGGCACCCCAAAATAGACGAGGTCGTGGGGCGCTGTTGGTTTTTAGTGGGTATTCCGATGCCATCTTGCGTCGGCGAGCCCTACATACCCCCCTTGCTATAGCGTGCAGGGGGAATGCATAAACGCATTTTCCACAGCGTGAAAAAAAAAAAAAAAAAAAAAAAAAAAAGCTCATATACATTCCACTACTGGTCTTGAGCGTCCTGTACAATAGGAGGGAAATTGACCACACTAGTCAGACGGGTTGGTATAGGGCTTCATTTCGAATAGAAGGCTATTCCATAGATGTTATTGCATATTATATCCCTTAATCGTCTTTTACGACATTGACGGACAGGATAGAGGCTAGTGCATTGTACTCTTACGCCGTCAACGCACATATAAAAAAAAGTTGTGTTAGTTACAACACTTATAACTCGAGAACGGCTGCACCAATTTTTATGATTTTTATGTTTTTGAGTTTGTTGTCGTCGGGAATAGGATATAGGATATTAAAATATGATATTAATATTTTTTTTTCTTTTTTAAATACATCAATTCTAAACGTTCATTTGTTGATGATGTAACCAATGGCAACTGACAGCTCAGGTAATACGTGGTCTAATGGTTTGTTTAGAAAATACCGCGAAAAGTTAAAATTATAATTTGGAAAATACAAAAGTGAACGCCTCATAATTTTTATATTATTTATCAGTTGCTATTAGTCAATGCTATAATATGCAAGATAAATAAAGCGCCTTAATTATTTCATTGAGCAAGATCTTGTACTAATATTAAATAAAATAGCACTTTAAAAAAAACAAATGCGTATAAAGAACGTACACATATCAGAAGTGACACTTTGGCTAATTACTCTCTCTCTCTCTCCCGCTATCTCTCTCTCTCCCGCTCTCCCTCTCTCTCTCTCCCGCTCTCCCTCTCCCGCTCTCCCTCTCTCTCTCTCCCGCTCTCCCTCTCTCTCTCCCGCTCTCTCTCTCCCGCTCTCTCTCTCCCTCTCTCCCTCCCTCTCTCCCGCTCACTCTCCCTCTCTTAAAATTCCTATCTCCCTCTCTGCCTCTCGAAGTCTCGGTGTGGTTGGTCAGGCTTCAGAATAAATAAAATAAGGTCTAAAGGAGACATTCTTACACAAATACAAGACGTGTTAAGCCGATGGAGTGAACATTTTGGCGATATGTATGCGGATACTACGGTTGACGCCAGTGTGGCATGTGGTTTAGTAGATCAACATTCAGCACCGGCGTCCTCCGATGGCATCAGTATGGATGAAGTTGAATGAGCGATAAGAAGTTTGAAAAATGGTAAGGCAGCGGGCATTGATATGGTGTCTGCCGAGATGATCAAGCTTGGTGGCTCCTGTGTCTGGGAGACGTTCCTGTTGCTCCTCAATTTATGTTGGAGCTCGAGAATGGTTCCCAGGGACTGCAATAGCGCAGTCATCGTGCCTTTGTATAAAAAGAAGGGTTCCCGTTATGACTGCGCAAATTACAGAGCCATAAGCTTGACCAGTTTGGCAGCAAAAGTGTACGGTAAAATTATTGAAAGGTGAATAAGGATGGTGTCCGGTGGTTTACTGTGTGAGACACAAGGAGGTTTCAGGAGTGGAAGGGGATGCATGGATCAAGTGTTCTCTCTGCGCAACATCGTGGAGAAGCATCTGGCTCTAGGTCAGAGGGTTTTCTGCAGTTTTGTGGATCTGGAGAGAGCATTTGACACGGTTGTATGAAAGGAACTTTGGAACATTTTACCGGAGTATGGTATTAACGGTAAACTGCTGCAGGATGTGCAGTCCAGTTACAAGGGCTTTAGAGCCTGTGTGCGGCTGGATGATGGAATGTCGCCTTGGTTTGACGTCAATGTCGGCGTTAAGCAGGGGTGCGTTCTGTCAGCCAGGTTGTTTATCATATATCTGGATAAATGTCTCCAAAGGTTGAACGATATGAATGTGGGAGTCCAGATGGGCGACTCAGTGGTCACTGCTTTGCTCTATGCAGATGATGTAGTCCTGCTGGCACAGTCAGCGACTGACCTGCAGACTCTAGTCGACACAATGACAGAAGATTGTAAGAAAAGGGGTCTACGCGTGAATGTGAGCAAAACCAAAATAATGGTCTTTGAAAGAGATGAAGCCAGAACAGATGTAAGAGTAACAATAGGTAATGATGTACTAGAGCAAATGGATGAATTTGCATATCCTGGATGTGGATTTAGCCGAGATGAAAGGTACACCACTGATATAGAGCGAAGAGTGAATGCGGGAAATAGAATGAACGGAGCGTTGGGACAACTTCTCGGTAGCCACCACCTCAGTCAGAAGGCACGTGTAGCAATACATAACGCAGTGCTTGTCCCAACATTACTGTATGGAAGCGAGAGTTGGGTATGCAGAAAAGAGTATGAATTTATGAAAGTAAAATGAATGCGGTCGAAATGCGATCTCTTCGGAAAATCTGTGGAGTTAGGCTGACCGACCGCATTCGTAACGACGACGTAAGGGAGCGAGTAGGTATGAAAGAGAGTATTGGTGTAAAGATGCGAAAGGGAATGCCCCGATGTTTCGGACATGTGGAAAGAATGCCGAACGAACGTCTGGTTAAGAAGATAAACAATGCGAAAGTGGAAGGATGTAGGCACCGGGGGAGACCGAGACTAACCTACCTAGACCAGATCGGTCATGTACTGAAGGAAGGTGGAGCCAAGAGTCTCCGAAACCGGCGAGCGTATATGAAGAGAATTATGAATGTTGAGGAGGCGAGTGAAGTATGCAAGGATAGAGTTCTCTGGCACTCTGTTCTCTCTGCCTACCCTGCAAGGGATATGGCGTGATGATATGTATGTATGTATAATACGTATATATGTATTTAAAAAAATACATACAATGAAACATAGAACCTCCTCCTTTTTGAAGTCGGTTAAAAATAACTTATTCACTGTCATTGGTACAGCAGCGTATTGAATAACGAAGGCCGATCTATGAAAAGGAATCTGAAACCCGACGCGATGTAAATGAACCAGTTGTGAACGCAGATGGCCATGTTCAATAGCCATTCAAAACATAATCCTGCATTATTTTCTTTCATTGCATTTGTATATATGGCGATAAAAGGGGAATGCTG
Source organism: Lymantria monacha (assembly GCA_905163515.2). Classification (NCBI taxonomy): domain Eukaryota; kingdom Metazoa; phylum Arthropoda; class Insecta; order Lepidoptera; family Erebidae; genus Lymantria; species Lymantria monacha. The sequence goes on along the minus strand of LR991084.1, from coordinate 35,409,804 downwards.
GAACGTCAACAAAAAAACCAGTTACAGATTTACTATTATTTGTCCTAATTATCAAATTTGCTGGATTAAGAATAAGAATAAATGTCACCATCTCCTTCTTTCTCACAGGTATTGTATGAGATGATTTCTGATGTTTACGTTTCTGAGTATTACACATTTGAAATACAACTATTTTTACGGATTTCCTGACGTTTCGAACACGTTAATATCATGGGAGAACTAAGGTATCTGATGACCAACGCAATAACAATGACTTGTTGGACGTGAGACATCTTAGTTCGCCCGTGATCATGAACGCGTTGGGAAATTAAAAATCGTGAGAGGTGTAAAATTAAAAATGCTTCCTTAGTCGACAAGAGCCAGCTTTGCTCGAACAAGCGTTATTCAAAAATGCTCCATTGCATTGCCGAATACAACGAGCGTTACATAGCCAAGCGTGACGGGTTAGTCTCATTCAATACCCACAAAATAAATTGTACGCCCGCACCTTTTTTTGCGGAGGGCTACGGTACGTTACATCACGCTAATCCGTCCGAGGCGACAGAGAAGCGGCGAACGACCACGTAGACCCGCCCTACATATACGTCTCGACGCCATGCGAGTGGGTCACTGGAACGCGGTCTTTTTCCTCAGTGGCCCACCCGGCGGTCTACCCTCACATGTATCTTCTCATGTCGACGCCCCGTCATCTCGACCCGATTGGATCTCGATGTCAGAGCGTCGTCCTCACGCGGTGGCCTCGCTCCAAGGGGACCAGACTATTCTCCGGTCCGGTCAACCGCTGCCTCGGCTAGGGTTGCATGAGGTGCAAGTATTTTACACCGCAAATAAAGATTCTTTAACTCGAAAACCTACATTTTTATAAGCACACTAAAATAATCGCGCTTGATTTTTTTTTTAAATATTTACATATTTCTCGTTTAGTCTACCTATTAAAAGGGATTTCGAAATAATAAATATATCACATTATCCAGTTAATAAAAATTTTGTTTCGAATTTGTTAGATTTTGCAATTGTGTTATTAACTTACGTCCCTTAGTAGCTTTATATAACTCCCGCGGGAAATCAAAATATGGTTTGGAATATTTTATAGTATGTATATAAAATATTGTAATAACTACATCGAATTGTCAAAACCACAACATTAATTTTGATATTGAACCAGTTCCAAGCATTTCAATTTTATTAATTAGACAGAGACAACAATACAGCCAAAATGACGTCAATGTGCCATCTACATACCAATCTGAGTTTGGAATAAACAAATATCGTTGCGTGAATAGTGATAGATGATAAAAATATTAAAATCAAAAACTTGTAACTTCTTTAAGCTATATGTGGATATAAAAATCAATGTGTGTGATTAGTGTTCAGGCAATACATAGTGCCTTCACAGAGGAAGAGTGCTGTATGGACATTTGGCGGTCAATTGAAAACGTCATGCGGTGTTCTTGTATTATATTTAATACATTAGTGTTTTAACATATTATATTAAATAATATTGACCGTATTTTATGCAATGTAATGCGACGGAACTGCTGGGATGTTGTGAATATAATATAAAAGTGCATTACAACATTTTCGTTTGCCATCAAAATTTCCAAAAGATACCATTAGCAGTGTGGCCATAGCACTATTGATGCCGACGATTTGACTTACTGACGGACAATGATTAACCTGAAGAGACTAAAGACGTGAATAAAATTATAACTCCACACTGGCAACAATGACTTGTATAAGTAGCTGACTGCCAATACAAAACAAAAAGAAAAAAAATAAGAACTGACACAATCGGCAACATTAGTTTTCGCTACACACACGCTTTAATTGTGGTAGGACCACGCTGTGAACAGTTCTCTGTCTACAGCCGCGGGCCGGTCCGTTCGGGGTAGTACCACACTCTCGCAGAAGATCGACACCTGAGTAATGGCAATGTGCTATTGCGCTTCGTTCGGTGAGCGAGAGAGCCGGTAGGCCAACCGGGGTGGGTTCGGGGTTGTATTGGTAGGCAGCGGCCTAGCTATACCATTGGCAAAGGTCCATGGGCGGCAGCGACACTTACCATCAGGTGTGCTGTCTGCTCGTTTGCCACCATAAGCAATAAAAAGCAATAAAAAAAAGCACAATAATATTTTCTTTATACATACATTATACATTGTATATAACAACAATAAATACTTTATTATATAAAACTCTAAGTATTCACTAACATTTGATCCCAGCAAACCCTAATCCAGCTAAAGAGGAGGAAGAAAAAAAATACAGCCGAATACCGAACAATTAGTAATAATGTAATAATTTGAAAGTAATCAAATTACCAATAGTATTCTTATTCCGTCAGTATACAAGTATGTTCAATTATTGTCATGGTCTCATGAAGATATCGTAAAATGTCCGACATAGTTGAATGCACTATCTAAGGAAGCTAACTCTGAAGAACGCCAAACGAAATAGTCAGCTGATCCGTGCTATTATATAATTCCCAAGACCCCTAACAACCAACCACTTAGATGCGAGTCCCCCAAAGAGGGTATTTCCCCTAAGGAAGTATATGATAACTGCAGTTTATAAGGCAATAAAGGAAGTGGAAATATCTTTAGATATCTGCCATGGCGAAATTGCTGATAGTCGTCTCATTAAAATTTATTAAATTTTAACTTTTGAATAGCAAATTAAATTATCAGATTTAATCATTTCTGATGTTTACGCAGTATTACACATGTGAAATAAACCTATTTTTACTTCTGGGGGACTTCCTCCCGTGACCATGAAAGTTGTAAATAGTTCGAAACGTCGGAAAATTAAAAATCAAATACAAACGCGATAGAACCCGTAAAAACAGTTTTAATTCACATATCAGACTTTTTGTTTCTTATCCGTTGTTTCTATAACATCATAGGAATATAACAGCTATTTCGTAAATCTGACAGCATATAAAATAGCAAACTATTTAAGATTTAGTCACAGAAAAATTATAACTCACAATAAAAATTTGAATTATGGATTAATATATATTATAACTCTTTAAATTAAAACAGGCAATGTTTGAAATAGCACTGTGTTTAATTTATTCATCGTTTCACCTCGTAAGTGTCCCACTGTCGGGCTCAAGCCTCCTCCATAATGGGAGGGAGAATGACCTACTACACCATGCTGGTCAGATGTGATGGTATAGGGCTTTGTTTCGAGTTTTCCTTCTCTTGCATAGATGTTATATGCGATTTTTATCCCTTAGTCGTCTCTTACGATCACCCACGGTAAGATAGGGGGTGGTGAATTGTATTCTTACTCAGTCACCACACGGAAAATTTATTTTATTGTGTAGAATATATGTATAAAGTATAATTTAAAAAAAATATATTGCATTAAATATACAAATTGCCCTGTAATGATGGAAACAAATTACAAAATGTCAATACTAGCTCTTTTCTCTCTCTGTTAGGTGATGTACCAGATGACTAAAAGATTCAAACAATATTAATATAAGAGAAGGTAATTCAAAATAAAGCAACTATAACAACCAATCAGCATGTTTGACCAGCATGGTATAATTTCTTGATCTACTAGATCAGTCAAGCAGTTTGATCATAGTGTACAAAGTAATGTGCGCTACACAGATGAAATCAACGAAATTATAGCAATTAGAAGCAAGGAAATTATATGAAAATGGATCCAATTTTATCCTTGCGACAAGGAAAGGCAAGGAAGAAAGAAATCATCTCAAAAGTCACAAGCAGCCGTCGGCAACTAGTTAAAACCGTTTTGAGTAGCATATTCATAAGGAAACCTATAACCAACAGTAAACGGGCTGATGGTTAAGCAATGATAGCACATATAGCTTAGTGATTAAAATACCGACCTTCCCTGCCAGTGCCGTGGATTATTTTCCGATTGCTATGCAGGACAATGTTTAGTACGATCCATATCAAGTGTTGTTCTGAGTTTGGGTGTAATTTTTTTACGTTAATTATATGCTTGTAAAGTCCCTCCCAATACAAGAATTTCCTTAGTGCGGGGTGGTGTTTAAAAAAAAACAAATGGCGTCATCTTATAATCTCCGTTCATATAAACATTTTTACCAACATTTTTAATTTTTGGGATTTTCATTGGTAGTACAAGAAAAGTACCTTTCTGGATTCGGTCTTCCTCCGCAATGGTAGGAGAAATTGTCTATTATACCACACATTAGTGTCTAACAACCCATCTGACTACAGATGGGTTGTTATAAAGTTTTATTTAACATTTTCCTCTTGCTTATTCATCTCCTACAACACCTACGTATAAGATACAGAGTACTGTATTGTATTGCTACTTCGTAGTCACACATACAGCAGCGTTTAAATGGCGTCCTCTAGACAAAACAAATTAGTCAGACAGTTTGGCATTTACAGGTATTCTATTTCAAAGTATAATATTGTTATGATTAATTAGCGTAATCAGCAAATTATTTAATACGATAGCATTTACGTATGTATAGTGCAAAGTTATTCATAAATTCGATATCATAAATACTATATTGACTTAAATATTATTTGACTTTTATCTCAGCTTGTAAATCCCACTGCTGATCTCAAGTCTACTCGGCAATAGAAGAGAAATTGACCTACTATTATACCACACTGATCAGATACGGTTTATTTCAAATATATTTCAAGTTTTCCTTTTCTTTTTGACTTAAATTATATTTAAGTAAAAAAAAGTGAAATAGCCATATAAAATAGCAATAAAACAAAATACTAGTACAAAAACAATCAACAGAAAAAGGAAAACCCAATTATAAAATTTAAAAAATGACTTAAACTTATTTGATTAAAACTTATTTGATTTTAATTACTATACGATAAAACAAAGTCCCTCCCATTATGGAGGAGGCTCAAACCTAACAGTAGAACATGTATGAGCTGAGATGAAGAAGAGAAAAAGATACGATAAACCATTCTAATTATCATTCCTTTGGTCTTATCCTATTTACTTTAGGTCGACGCAAAATGCGCACGCAATTCTGTCGTAGGTACATATTCTAAAAGTTATTAGCAATAGTTTTAAGATTCTCCTGGGGAATGTAATTGTTGACCAAATGGCATCAGCTGAAGATCACCCAGTTCTATATAAACTTGCAGTATCTGTGAAAACGTTCCCATGATTTCGTCGTAACAGGGAGGTAGGAATAGCGTGTGATTTTTAACCGGTAGTGGCGCTGACATTTAGTGGGCGCCAAACCCGGATTATGCATTTACGTAAATGCCTAAAGAATGCATTTTCAAAAAAGAAAAAAGTTTCTAAATAAACTAATCTAATGTATACATATACAATTTATTACTTTTTTAATCACCTTTTAAAGTCGGTTAATGACACAAATTATAAATCCTTTTTCCAAACGTTTGAGATAATTTTATTTGCCTTTATTTCTTTTATTGATATTATCGACTCAATTTGTTCTTATTAACTTTCACGCTGTCTTACATATATAATATCACTACTAACTAAATATAGATAATGTCCCGTTTATATGACCGAACGTTGACCCAGAGTTTTTGGCATAGACAACCAATAGACGTTAGTTAATCCAATATTAAAACCAAAGTGCAAATTTCTTATTGCAAGTGATTATTACAAGAGTTCGCTGCCATTCTAGTTCTAATTAATAAGTCTATTCTGTAATACCTATATCATCAACATCAGCCGATATCGACGTACAAGAAAGAAAGAAAGAAAAATATTCTCTTCTTGACACAGAAAATATGTGATGTATAGAATAAAAATATGAACAAAAATTACGAAATATTGATTTCGTTAATTAAAAAAAACATACTAATATAATTAATGTGTAATGGCCGAAGAGCTGAGCATTGCTTTAGTCGCTGATTTCGCTGATTCTTTTTACAACGGCAACCGTTTTTTTTTTTTTTGCAACTGGTGACAAACGAGCAAGCAGCAGAGCTGATGGTAAGTGTTACTTCTGCCCGTGGAGCTTTGCAATACTAGGGGTACAGCATGGCCGTTGTCTACCATTGAAAATCACAGCAGCATATTGATTTTCTGGGAGAGGGTGGTACTACCCCGGACGGACGGGCCCACGGTTATAGATAGAAAGTTGAGAACAGTGTGGTCTACCACTATTGGATGACAACCTATGAATATTTACCATACAATTAAATAAGTAAATTTAAAAATGTTGTCTAACTCCCGACCCGAGCGAAAAATAACTAAAAAGTAAGCATCACGTTATGATCAGAAATGAACAGAGTTAATTAAGAACAATTCAATAATCCCAAACTTGATGGGTTTACTAATATTCAATCCACCACATCTCCAATATTCGAGCTCAATTATCAAAGTAGCCGAGTGGTTATACATTGGTGTGTCAAAAGTTAATTCAGATGTGTTTGAAAGTAAAGTTATGCGTCTAAAATCTATACAGTAGCTAACAAAAAGAATTGATGACCTTGAAGCATTATCATCATCATCTCGACTCACATACGTCCCTCTGCTGCGCTCGACCCTTCTTCATAATGGGAGAGAAATTGACCTACTATACCACGCTGGTCAAACATGGTGGTATAGCATTTTGTTTCGAGTTTTTTCCTCTATTGCATACGTGTTATATGCATTTTATATACCTTAGTCGTGTCTCGCAATCACCTGCTGGCATGATAGGGTGGTGAATTATATTCTTATTCCGTCACCACACAGTAAATACACATAATTATAATACACATAAATTAAAGCTAAGAATCATTTCGACCACGTCAACTTTCAAACAAAGGTAACTGCATCAAAATCGATCCACTCGTTTAGGAGCTGCGATACCACACCCAGAACACATCAAACTTTTAACACCACTCTTTGTCTCTCGAGGGTTAAAAACAATGTCTTCATAATCATATAAAAGTAAATGAAAACTAATAATAATAGTAGTAACCGAAAAAAAATGAAATAAAAATACTGAGCAGAGGACTGTCTACAGAAATAATAATACTTTAATTAACACGCTTGGTAAGAAGACTTGGCGTTCTCTGATCAAGTGCTGCTGTCAATTCTAATGTCGACCTTTGGCGATGACGATTCCCAGGGTTGTTAACACATATCACCGAAGACAAAGATCGGGTACCGGTAGCCCACTCGCACGGCGAAGAGAAGAGTTTGCATGGTGGGTCTATGGGGTCATGCGCCGCCTCTTCCGTCACCCCTTACCGATTTGGCGGGGCGAGACGCATTTATAGACCACAGCAAAAAAAAAAGGGTTGTTAACACATTGTATTCTAACCCCCTCAATATACAAGGCAGTAAATATAATCACTACAGCCAATATGCCAGCTGTTAAAATTATGCTGCAGCTTTGCTGAATCGAATTAAAACCATATAAATAAGTCAGATTTTTAGGGTAACTATAGTTTAAAATAGCTTTATCTTTAAAATATACATTAAAACTTCATAGATAAATTATAAGGAAGGTTGAAAAATAATAATTTTAAATATTAACATGAAAATTTATTATGAAAGTCATCATAGTTACGGCTAACTCGGGTGACTTGGGACAAGGAATAAATAAACAGTGATCCTTTTACTAATATTATAAAGAAATACATTTTATTTCTTGTATTTTTTGGCAGAGCGTGATTCAAAATACTTAAAAAAAAAGCAAATATATAAAACACAGTATACGAGATTAAGACTTTATTTTTTAAAGGTTTAAGACATAATTAAAATTAAAACGTAAAATACGAAATTATACTAATCATTTAAAAATAAGAAATTAAAGATATCATCATCATCATCATTCTCCTGCTCACATACCAACCACTTGGGATCGACCAATATGTACTCTACCTACATATTTCCTACATATCGCAAAAGTTATAGGCAATATTTTTATGACTGGCCGCCTGTCCGACGCCAACCCTCCTTGGGAATGTAATTGTTGCCAAATAGCATCAGGTGGTGCTGGCCCAGGTCGCCATAAGGCTCTTAGTCGTCTTTTACAACGTCCACGAGCAAAGTAAGGGTTGTTAGTATTTGTAGCCGCTGCCACACAGCAAAAATTAGTGATATCTTATAGGAACGAAAAATGTCTGCTCTCAGCGATCTTGTCAGAAAATCTTTTTATGAAAGATTTGCAAATGTTGTGTTATTTTGCTGTCTAGATAGGTCTTATCTCCAATTCAAATCGTCAGGTTGGAATATGGAGAGAAACATAGCTAAGCACTAGTTTATAGGTCAGGCTTCAAGTTAGGCACAAAATATTCAAATTTATAATTGCCTTTTTTTTTAAAGAAATGCCTGCTCATATGAATTTGAAATAATAAAGTTAAAAACATACCCCATCGTTTTGCCGTCCGTCCTAAAACGCTTTTATCTTCGGAATTGTAAATAACGTTACAAAGTCTTTGAAAGAAAGAACCCTTAGGTGGTGGTGCCCGTACCCAATCATCGTGATTACCGTTTGATTTTAATGTCATTTTATTAAATATTTCTTTAAGTCTGCGTAAGTTTTTCAAGAAGGCGTTTATATTACGACCGCCGCTCGCGACGATGACCGTTGTACTGCGCGTACGCATATTCAGACTTCATTTACACACATACATATGTTGTCGTTACGTTTACATCCAGTACGTATAAAAAACGTCTAGATTATTGATTGAAAATAATGATTTTATTTCAAATTTATTCTCATCACCATCTCTGCTTATCAACATTCAACTGCTAGGCTCGAGCATTCTTCATAATATAATAATAGGAAGGAAATTGTTTGAGCACGCTGAGACGGGTTGATACAGGATCCTATTTCGAGCCTTTCTTCTTACGCATATATATTATCTAAATAATCTATGCCTTAATCATCTATTACGACACCCATGGACAAGAGAAAAGTTGGTGAGTTGTATTCTTACTCCGTCACCACACGGAAAGCAACATAGCTCAGCATAACTGATAAAAATTTTACCAACGAACCTAATAAAACAATCTTAAATTTTCTTAATTATAGCTTATGTAAAATATATCCCCACAATATTTTATAGAATAAAATGTTTTATCGCAAGAATTTTCACAAACACGATTAAGGGAAATAAATAATAATACACTGACTCGAAAGTCTTTCTATCATTACATGAGCATTCATAAAGAAACATTCTGCATGGAGAACAAACCAAGACACTGCATTGAAGTCCTTTATTAGACATTTACATCTGTGCAGTCAATTCCACCTATCTTTAACGACAATGTTCAACGTCTTTTTTTTAAACAGGCTGATGTAAATCCATTCGCAGCGACAAACGAAGGGAGCAGTGTACAACCCCATAACCTGCTATAAACGACCTCTATCGCCATTTAGCTGGAACACCGGTACTGCGCCCTCGTCTTTTGTGACCCGTCTGGGCGGTTACCCTTTAGTACCTACAATGTTGCATTATTTCTCTATCCACAATTATTTAAAGACTTTTACAAAATATCAATGTCGTCCTTTAAATAGTTCTAGTCTAGACGTTTGATCAGAAACCCAATTTAACTACGTGTATACAACACAGTTTCGCACGTGCTTTAGTAGATATCGCATATGTATTAGATCACCGTAGCTTACCAGATGGGGTGTCACATATTAATTGCAAGTAAATTAATACGTAATTTAAGGCAGTATTTATTTTATTTCTTATATGTGCAAATGAATTACCATAATAAGAATGTTGCTAATATTTGTACTTCTTTTTCAATCTATAAAGCCACGTCACCATGCCTCGGCATGGAAAGCGAAATTCTCCTTACTATATTTCGAGATTCGTCGATACCCATAGGTTAGATTAACTTACTTAATAATATTATATATTAAATAAACAAAATTATAAACAGCTTAGTTACTTACTGTAATGAAATTCCTACACTAAAGATACCGATACTGGCACCGACTTCAAACCTATCAATAGATAGCACATACAAATTATAGTATTTTAAGTTATTTTGTACTTTTCAATTTTTGAAGTCGTTTTTTTAAACGTAGTTTTTTTTTATTTTTTACTTTTTAGTGTTACAGACACACATAAGTTGTTCTATTAGTAGCAGAGCTTGAGCTACTCGTTGATTTGTCGCACTCATACTTAATGCTAATTTTAGACTTATGCGGTTTTCTCAGGGATGCCATTGTCAGAACTGGACCAAATTGAAATGGGACCACACGGGAAGCACCAGCTTTCAAATAAAAAAAGAATCATTAAAATAGCTTTGCCCAGTCGAAAGTTATGAGACTTATGAGGTAACAATCATAAAAAAAATATACAGACGAATTGAGAACCACATCCTTTTTTGAAGTCGGTTCAAAACGCATCTCTCTTTCATCATTCTATCTTTATTTAAGGTCGTACTCAAAATTGTAATGAGTTCTGTCACCATGTGAAGGCTTTATATGAACTTATATTTGTAAATTTTATGTTTATAAAGTCCCTCATGATACAAGGATTAGATTTACAGCGCAGGACGTTCTATTAAAAAAAAATTAAGCACTTTACCATCAAGCTCTAGCTGCAACAACATTACATACTGGTCTTTTGGGTCGATGATACTAGACTGAAAACCCACATCTTACCCGTGGTAGGGATGTTAAAAAATTATTTTTATTTTAATCGATTTTTTTTTTCTAATAATCGATTTTTTATAATCGATTTTTATAATAAATTAATCGATTTTAAAAAAATCGATTATTTAAATACATACATACATACATATCATCACGCCATATCCCTTGCAGGGTAGGCAGAGAGAACAGAGTGCCAGAGAACTCTATCTCTGCATACTTCACTCGCTTCCTCAACATTCATAATTCTCTTCATACACGCTCGCCGGTTTTGGAGACTCTTGACTCCACCTTCCTTCAGTACCTGACCGATCTGGTCTAGGTAGGTTAGTCTCGGTCTCCCTCGGTACTTACATCCTTCCACTTTCGCATTGTATATCTTCTTAACCAGACGTTCGTTCGGCATTCTTTCCACATGTCCGAACCATCGGAGCATTCCCTTTCGCATCTTTACACCAATACTCTCTTTCATACCTACTCGCTCTCTTACGTCGTCGTTACGAATGCGGTCGGTCAGCGTAACTCCACAGATTTTCCGAAGAGATCGCATTTCGACTGCATTAATTTTACTTTCATACTCTTTTCTGCATACCCAACTCTCGCTTCCATACAGTAATGTTGGGACAAGCACTGCGTTATGTATTGCTACACGTGCCTTCTGGCTGAGGTGGTGGCTGCCGAGAAGTTGCCCCAACGCTCCGTTCACTCTATTTCCCGCATTCACTCTTCGCTCTATATCAGTGGTGTACCGTCCATCTCGGCTAAATCCACATCCAAGATATACAAATTCATCCACTTGCTCTAGTACATCATTACCTATTGTTACTCTTACATCTGTTCTGGCTTCATCTCTTTCAAAGACCATTATTTTGGTTTTGCTTACATTCACGCGTAGACCCCTTTTCTTACAATCTTCTCTCATTGTGTCGACTAGGGTCTGCAGGTCAGTCGCTGACTGTGCCAGCAGGACTGCATCATCTGCATAAAGCAGAGCAGAGACCACTGAGTCACCCATCTGGACTCCCACATTCATATCGTTCAACCTTTGGAGACATTTATCCAGATATATGATAAACAGCCTGGCTGATAGAACGCAGCCCTGCTTAACGCCGATATTGACGTCAAACCAAGGCGACATTCCATCATCCAGCCGCACACAGACTCTACAGCCCATGTAACTGGATTGCACAGCCTGCAGCAGTTTACCGTTAATACCATACTCCGGTAAAATGTCCCAAAGTTTCTTTCGTGCAACCGTGTCAAATGTTCTGTCCAGATCCGCAGAAAACCCTCTGACCTAGAGCCAGATGCTTCTCCACAATGTTGCGCAGAGAGAACACTTGATCCATGCATCCCCTTCCACTCCTGAAACCTCCTTGTGCCTCACACAGTAAACCATCGGACTCCATCCTCATTCTCCTTTCAATAATTTTACCATACACTGTTGCTGCCAAACTGGTCAAGCTTATGGCTCTGTAATTTGCGCAGTCATAACGTGAACCCTTGTTTCTAAACAAAGGCACGATGACTGTGCTATTTCAGTTCCTGGGAACCATTTCCGAGCTCCAACATAAATTGAGGATCAACAGGAACGCCTCCCAGACACAGGAGCCGCCAAGCTTGATCATCTCGGCAGACACCATATCAATGCCCGCTGCCTTACCATTTTTCAAACTTCTTATCGCCCATTCAACTTCATCCATACTGATGCCATCGGAGGACGCCGGTGCCGAATGTTGATCTACTAGACCACATGCAACACCGGCGCCAACCCGAGTATCCGCATACATATCGCCAAAATATTCACTCCATCGGCTTAACACGTCTTGTAAGAATGTCTCCACGTTTAGACCTTATTTTATTCATTCTGAGGGCTGACCAACCACCCCGAGACCTCTTCACCTATCTCCAAAGAGTTTGGTGTTACCTTCGAAGTTTTTAGCCAGCCTATCTTCTGCACTCATATTTGTTCTATCACGTTTCTCTTTCACTATGGCCTTGGTGTCATTCTTACATTGCCGATATATTTCTTTCTTCTGTTCAGTCATACTGTCATTCAGATTCAAAGAACAGACATAGTCCAGCCACGCTTTTTTCTTTTGCTCTACGGAGGCTGCCACTTCCGCATCCCACCAAGCATCACCATTTGTTTTACTATGCTTCTTTGAGCTTCCACATACTTCTGTATCTACCATACTCTCTTTCAATATTCTCCAGTATTCTTCTATGTCCGATTGCGGCTGGCTTGCCATCGTCAGCCGTTCTCGGACACCCTCTGCATACTTTTCTCTTACACATTCTTCTTGCAAACTTTCAATCTTTATTCTTTCAAGCCCTCCGAAGTGGACACGCTCTCGTCAGTGCCCCCACTTTCTGAACAGACCACTAAATCTCGCAATAACGAGATAGTGATCCGTATCGACTGTGGGGCCCCTGTAGGCTCTTGCGTCCAATATTTTGCTTCGGAGGCGACTGTCTACCAAAATTAAATCTATTATACTTTTCTGTTCATTCCTTCTCCATGTATACATATGAATGTCCTTATGTTGGAAAAATGTTATTGACACAATAAGGTTTCGCTCCTTGCATACATTCGCTGTGGGCCTACCTGCGTCGTTCACTCTCTTATCACCAAATGGACCAAGTACGTCCTCATAGTCGGGACGTTTGGTCCCCACCCATCCGTTCAAGTCTCCGCATACAATCACGCGTTCACTGGTTTCTGCCATATCCAGAACTTTCCTAACATTATCCCAAAACTTCTCTAGGTCTGATGCGACCGAGGATCCTACGGGAGCATATGCTACAATCGTGAAAGGTGACACCTAGTTTTATACGGACCCAAAGAAGTCTGGGATCAAAAATACCGTAATCCTTCACACCTGAGGCCAAGCGAGAGGACAACAGCACTCCTACCCCCATGCTGGCTCGATCGCTCTGTGGTACACCAGACCACAGGGCCATCCCGCCACCAGGAAGATCGCAGGCGTCGCTGCCCCTTCGCTTGGTCTCTGTTACACAGAGCACGTCTGCTGTGCACGTGAGCTGTTTGTCCGCCATGACGGTTATCAGCTCGTGCAACTTACCTTCCACACAACCTCTTACATTCCACGTACCCACCCGGCACTCTGCTCTCCTCAACTCGCCTGACTGGGCAAGGCGTGATGGGTGGTTGCCCCCATCGCCGCATCTGCTTATTTTCGTACCGACGGGGGCGGGTCGGTACGTGTCGACTCCGGGGGACACCCTAACCCGCACTGCGGTACGCATATGAGCCGGATTGAAGTCTAACTAGACTGGCAGGGGACGCGACGTGCTCGCTCCGGGCTATGCCCCCCTACACGCTCTGGACTATGCCCCCCTACATGCTCCGAACTATGCCTCCCTAAAAAAAATCATCAAATCAGGCTATTACCATCCACTGCTAGACGTAGGCCTAAATGTAAAATAGTACTGGACATTTAGGGCATTTTTTTGTTGTGATTTATATTTTAGTTTTTGAGACAATAAGGTTGTTATTTTGTTAGGATGCTCATCATTTCCTTTTTATGATAATAAAAATGTGTCAATCATTACATTTGGTTTCCTTATTCCTTACTTTGAAAATTTAAAGGAATATTCGCTTTGATGAATTTTTAGATTTGAATTGGTTGATTTTTTATTCATATAATTTTATTTGATTTAAATCTGATAAATTTTTAATATGAATCGCTTAGGTTTGTTATTGGAATATGAAAAGTATATACATTTTTAAATAATAGAAAAAAATCGATTTTTTCGTAAAAATCGATTATTTATTTTGATGATAATCGATTTTTGCTAAATCGATTAATATTAAATAAAAAAAAATCTTTTTTTATTTAATCGATTTTTTTCCAGGAACCTCACATCACTAACCCGTGGGTGATCGTAAGAGACGACTAAGGGATTTAAAACGCAACAATCTATGCAAGAGAAGGAAAACTCGTAACAAAACCCTATACTAACACATCTGACCAGTGTGGTGCAGTACGTCAATTTCCCTCCCATTATGGAGGAGGCTCGAGCCCAGTAGTGGGACATATATGAGCTGAAATGATGATATAAGAATTGTCGTCCCCAAAGTACCAACCAACACTCGTACGAGAAGTCAGTAGATAATAAAACCACTACATCTGTGAAATCGAACTGATGATCAAAATCAATCATCAGCGCCCAGTACGAGAGGTCCAGTAGAAAAATAAGCCATTTTTTTTTTTAGATACCAGCGTAATACAAGTATTTGTTAATATTTTCGATGCTATCAGCATCCAAATTACTGAGATTTAGCATTTAAAATGCTAGATTATTTATTAAAAATAATTAAAAACGAAAAACGTATTTTTACACTTGAGATTTGAACCCACACCTGTTTTTTTTTTTTTTGGCGGCGGTCTATGGAGTGGTCACGCCCCGCTAATCCGTCCGGGGCGACAGAAGCGGCGCACGACTCCATAGACCCGCCCTACAAGTACCTCTCCACGCCGTACGAGCGGGCCACCGGAACCCGGTCTTTGTCTTCGGTGGCATGCCCGGAAACCCACACCTATTGGTAATTGTTCCACTCGCCCTACCACTTAGACAAGTGTGAGCTATCGTATGACAATCAAATTGCGCTTACATTATTTTTGTCGTCTTCTGATGGATAGGACGGCACGTGACTGGACCATAATCTGCCACCAAAAAAGGAAAAAAAGACCGATCTGGCTGTCCTATATAGCAGAGGTCCATAAACGACAGTTACTACTTATACTTAAAGTGCTGTTTGCTTGCTTGTCAGTCACGAAAGGCAGAAAACCTGACCCTTTATTGAGCACGGGTCTACCCTGGGTGAGGAAAGTCAGCATTATAGCATGCTAAGACAGGTTTGTATAGTGAGGGTTTATTTCAAAGTTTGCCGTCTCTTGCAATAATATTATTTGTTTCTATTCCTTAATATGACTGCACAGGTAGTGGTTAATGTACCCATCTACAGGGTCAAGTTTCACGGGTTCGATTTCCACGGAAGATAATAAATTGTGCGAATCACAAATTTTGGTTGCAGATCTAGGTGTAATTCGTTCCGATAATTGTTTGTAAATTCCCCTTAGGGCCTTAAAATTGCAAAGTTATTGATAACAGTTTTATGACCAGCCGCCTGCCTGACATCAACCTCCTTGGGCATTTAATAGTTGACCAAACGGCATCAGGTGGAATTGGCCCAGATCTCTATCATCATAATCGTCTTTTACGAGCAACGTAAAATTTGGTAGTATTCGCAGCCGCTACCATACAGCATGGGACCACATCACAAGAAATGATGGTATGGTAACCATTATTATTGTACTACGCCATAATAGAGACTAAAAATCAGGTAAAATAACTCATCACCACCATCCTGTTCTTATACCAATTAATTGGGGTCAACGCAATATGTACTCTTCTTACATCATACATATTGCAAAAGTTTTGAAAATAGTTTTATGACCGGCCGCCTGGCTGAAATCAACTGCGTTTGGGAATGGGATTATTGACCATACGCCATCAAATGGTATTGGCTAATGGTGATGTAAAGCTTTTACTCGTCTTTTAGAACTCCCAAGAGCAGTGTAAGAGCACCCAAGTTGGTAGACGCCATCACACAGGAAAATAAAACAAAAAAAAAAATCACAAAATACATTAGCAGTCACTTTATTATTAAAACACGATATCATTCAAACTATCATTAATTATTAATCTAAATATTAAAATACTAATTTAAATGGTCTAGTTTAAACAGTTAAAATAAAATGGACGGATATTTACGTTTTGTAAAATATTCACAAAATATGATTCGCAGGCACTTTATTATTATTAACACATTTCGTTTATGCTCGTTAACACCAACGACCCCTATAGGTTAGGTAGCACCTAAGGCAATAAGTAACACATAGCATTGAAGTTAAGTGTCACAGGTGTATAACAAAATTTTAATTTTATATGAATGTACATAAAAAAAATTATAGTTAATCTAAATCTTATGTAACATTTATATTGCTTTAGGTGTTACCTAAAATTTAGGAATCGTTAATGAAAATAAGCCTTCAACTTATCTATTACATAAATATCATGGTTAGTACAGTCACCACAATATGGACGGATATCGTTTTAAAAACTCTTTATAACAAAATATGTAAAAAATATTAAAAATATTTGTACAAATGCGTTGAAAATGGAATATATAGTACGTAGTCTCATGGGAATGTCCAATTTCGTTATACTAAAAATATCTATACTATGCGTTATTCCAAGATTTATCTTTCCTTTGAATTTTTACCAACTGGGTCGAGACATTTGATAGTAAAAAGAATTTGACTTATACACATATAAACTTTCACAATAATAATATTAAGATGGGTGTATTAAAATGATAAATACCAAATAACTGTTTAAACCGAAAAATATTTGTGCTATGTGGCCATGGCAACCGTGAATATTCTAGAATGGAAAAATAATATTATAAACCAGACCATGCATATAATCTGACTTATCGGGTTGAGAGCCTGTACCAGTCCAGGTGAAGTTATCATATCCTCGGCTAAGTCACAAAAATCTGACTTCAATGTTATACATAAACTTGGAAAAACACATAGTGCAGTCTGTGATGATGATATGACACCAAAAAATATTAAGTAACCTCGGTACCAAAAATATATTAACAGGCAAGTAAACAGCAAACCAGTACCCCTTACTCGCTATGTCATTAGAGATTCCACACCAAAAACGCGTCACATCACGCTCGTAACTTAAAAGCAAAAAAAAATGTCATTCCATTACAGGATATGCAGACATCACAACTTAGCTTCTTGGATAGCAACTTAAAGAGATCTAAGGCTCTACTACTACGAATTCAAAAGTAAACATCGAAACTAAATCTACGATCATCAACTGTACAGATGGCTTAGTGATTCAGATACCGACCTTCCGTGCCAGTGCCGTGATTATGAGTACGCAGGACAATATTTTGTGTGATGCACAAAGTGTTGTTCTGACTGAGTCTGGATGTAATTCATCTGCGTTAAATATATGTTTGCAAAGTCCCCCCGCAATACAAGGATTATTTCCTTAGTGCACGGTGAGTATATTAAAAATGTACTCGTACATATTGCAAAGTTTTTTGATATAGTTTTATGACCAACCGCTTGCCTGAAGTCAATCCTTCTTGGGAATGTAATTGTTGACCAAATGGCATCAGAGTTGGCCCAGGTCAATATCAGAGTTTTATTCAAGTTTATATTTAGTAATTCTAACGAATGTCTCAAGTTTATCTGACAAATTGTAAGCATCAGAACAGAAGTCGACTACAGAAAATTACTAAGGCACATAAATGATCTATTATCAAATTCGTCGTCCTTCGAAATTCGTAGTAGCGCCTCAGGGCCCTCATTCACTAAAAAGAACGCTTAACAATCTTGATAACGCATAAAACGATCTAGACTTTTAAATTTGTCAAAAATGTATATGATATAGACCATACTAAATTGATTCCAGGCAGAAATCGTAACATGACCGCGGTATAAATATTAAATAAGTAACGTGCTCTAAAACCGTTGTCAAAATTCTGCTCAGTGAAATAAAGACATAAAGTACAAAATAAGAAAAAAATGTTGAAATAAAAAGTTTGAATAAAAACTAATATAAAAATGTTCAGTCTTAAATAAGATCTATCAAAATTGTCGATATGTATGTGTATATGTTATATATACAGTAATCCCCCCTATAACACGGTATATTGGATCCGCGTAATAGGAAACGCATTGTAAGAGTATTCTCATATAAAGTGTTTGTATGACCGCATATAACGCGTTATATATAAATTATTCACGTTAAACTTTTCTCGTTATATCGAATATTAAGAAAAACCATGTTATAAACGAAATATGTACGTATAACGTGTGAAATCCCCGCGTTATATGAGGGAATACCCGTGTTAAACGAGATATAACGCGTAAATTTGCGTAATATGTAAATGCGTTATAAGAGCACCGTGTTATAAGAGAGACTATAATGTATGTATGTATGTATTAATTGATTATAAAAGTATATATAAATAAATATTAATATCAATCGTATATAAGTTACTTTCAAAATAGCTGCGATTATAACTTATATTAAATAGGTGCCAAATTTTCAATCATTACATTCTTATACTTAGAATCCGAAAATAGCTATTATATAAAATAAATCTTATTATTTTTCACAAATTAATATCATTTTTTACCTATATTATGACTGTATACAAAATTTATAATATAATCAGATTCTTAAGTTAATATTACCGTAATATTTAAACACATGTATTCTATAAATATGGACGTTTTTGTAGTAGAAAACAGACACAATACTATAAACTAATTACATTGAAATATAAATAGAAAAATGGACGGACAAATATTTTTATTTCATATTTATTATATGTTCTTATATCAGATATTAAGTATGTAATGAAATTGTAAAAATGCATAAGTTTTTAATGTAATCTTTACAATACTTACGAAATCATCTTGTGAGGTTTTATTATCTTAAGATACAATATGTCACTCCTGTTTCTTACTTGTGGGTATCGTAAAAGAAGACAAACGGTATAAGCCAATAAAATGAGACAAAGAAAAAAATCAAATATGAGCCTATACCTACTCATCTACCTGATCTGTTATAAGTAGGTCAATAATGCAGGGGCAATGGGAGGGCCTACTGCGACGTAAACTCATGCCCAATAGTGGGATCTACAACTGCCCCGAATTTTTGTATCAATATTAAACAAAAAGAAATTAAAAAATTTCCTTTTTAAACGTCATATCTGGAGTCGTAATTAATATGCGATTTTCTGTACACAATAGTGATGAGATTCAACAAAATTAAGTCAATTTATCCAACTTAAATACAATACATTTTATACCTAAATATACGGTCTACTGGAAAGACCAAATCTTAAACACAATATCCTTTAATAATATTATGTTAAACTTACAAATTATATACCAAGCAAGCCTGGTCTACAGAAAAGACCAGGTAGAATATATCAAATATACCGTAATTTAAATTAAATCAAGTTAAAATCAAATGCTCAGTAGTGAAAAAAAAAATATACACTTTGCATTCAAAAGCATTCCAGAAGTTGGCTTTACTTTCATTGGACAGAACTTACCATTTAATATGGAGTTCGGTGGGTGGTACTATCCTATATTTGTGTTCATCACGGGGCCATAATGAACAGGATAGATTCTACCTGCATTGTTTTCCTAAAACAAGCTATTTAGCTTCCCTGCGCTTCCATAGCTCAGTCTAGCATTTACCATTTACCATTAAATATCATCTATCATGTTCCAAAAAAAAATGTTTTCATGATGATATGTTATACTAAGGCGCTTTCAAAATTAAGTATTTAGTTCCGTATATTCTGTGGACAGCTATTTTGCTAAATACCTTTTTTGGGAGGAGCAGACTACCTTCTGGTCACGCCCAACCCAAACCACCCGAGGTAATGGAAGAAACAGCGTGCTCTGCTGCTCTTTGATCTCACTGACGCGATTTGGGTCTACCACCATTACAGAGGTTATGTCGTCGGTGGCCCGCCCATTAGTTGCTATATATCCTATAGCTTAATTGAAAGCATTCTATCATAACTATTATTCTTAGATAGTAAGGCACTTTTTTGGTTAGCAACAAAATATCACACTTGACCACGACATGCGTCATTTGGCGAAATAGTTTACTAGAAATAACTTTTTGACTAAACTACCACTAGGTACCGTGCCAATGAAAACGTATTAAAAATATTTTTAAGGGTATTTATACACTTAATTTGAAATCGCCTTTAGTCTTTTCAATAAAAATAATCTAATTACTAACATTATTTGCGAAATATATTCATTGTTCTATTTATTCGAGCATGATTTCAAAGTGGACCACACCAAGACGTTCTCTTCTATCGTAGATTATATTCTTCGCCCAAGCTCGACATTCTATATTTATTATGATTCCAGCTGGAAAAATATAGCATTAAAGGTTATAATCATCAAATAATATATACGCACGAGAAAGTAAATTAGAAATAAAATCCTATAACAATCCTTCTAACCAAGGTGGTATAGTAGCTTGATTAACCAGAAGGTAAATTACCTTCTATTGTGAAGAAAACTCAGAGCCAGCAGTGGGACATATATGAAATAATTATGATAATCTTCAGGACATTTAATCATAATCATAATAATCACTCAGGACAATATTCTCTGCGATACAATTCTTGCTCTGAGTCTGGGTGTAATTTGTGTTTGTTAATCTGTACGTATGTAAAGTCTGCCGCAAAATAAGGATCGTTTCCTTAATAGTAATAAAGCCTCAAGCGGTTTTATAAATAATAAAGCATATTAAATGCTAAAATTTCAGTAATTTAAATAAAAAGGTTGTGTCATCGTTTAATACAATTCTAACTGTAAAGTTTGAAGTATTAAGCCTATAACAATGTGTAAACATTGTCGGGTAGATGGCATACCGTCACCTTAAGACGTAAATATGATACGAAAGTGAAATTTGCATGTCCTATAATTAGTCACGGTAGTGTAGTGGCAGCACGATTGGGCCGGAATCCCAATAGGCGCGGGTTCGAATCCCGCTTGTGACATCATTTTTCACTTCGTAATCGGTTTTATAAATAGTAATAAAGCCTTATAAAATCAACTACCCGTACCGCACCGCTATGCCGTCCTCCCGGACAGCATGTGTCCATGACCTAGCATGCCACAAAGATAAAAGGTAGCCCTTCTGCTCTTTTACGACTGCCTGAGTCCAACGCGATGGGTTATGGGGTCACACGCCGCCCCTTCGTCGCCCTGGACGGAGCGAACGGCGTGCGTCCAGACCACAGCCTGCCAAAAAAACCGTACATTGCCACTACACAGACGTTGATTTTCTGCGAGTTTGGTACTACTCCGGACGGACTGACCCGCGGCCAGGAACACTGAAAAATATCAACAGTGTGGCCCTAGCACTTAATTCCCAAACCTTTTATATAATAAAGATTTTTATATATGTATACTAACTTTTAGGTTTTTCCAAGTGAATAGCGACCAATGGACTCAAGTAACCCTCGGCGTTTTCATAAGGGTAAAAATATCCCGGGAAGCCTGGAAAAGGTAGGTAGTTGATTGGTCCTATGTTCTCCTTGTCAGCCGGAGTCTCGCCATTACAGGATACCCACACCATATTAGCCTAAAAATAACAATAATAATTTTAATTCCAAATTCGTCGTCAACCTGCTCTAATCTCAATTACTTGTGGTCAACGCAATATGTACTCTTATTACATCGTATATATTGCAAATTTTAATGGCAATAGTATTATGATGGGTCGCCTGCCTGAATCTGTGTATTTTTTTTTTATTTATTTATTGTATATCTACAGACTTCTTTCTGTCCGTGCCTTTTTTATGTTTATCTATTAATTGTTATGTTGATGTTATATAATACAATTTTGTTCTTGAAGTGGCGTTATTACATTAAGATGAAAAGGTTAAAAATCGAAAAGTTGCGCTTCGATGTTTTTATCTCTCTGTCTCTTCTTTTCTACGTTAGTCTTCATATTGTACAAATTACTGAAATTTTTAGCATTTAATATGCTTAATTATTTATAAATACCCGATTACGAAACGAAAAATGATGTCACAAGCGGGGTTCGAACATTCATTTTTCGTTTCGTAATCGGGTATTTATAAATAATTAAGCATATTAAATGCTAAAAATTTCAGTAATTTGAATAACAAGGTTGTGTCATTGTTTAATACAATTCTAACTGTAAAGTTTGAAGTATTAAGTCTATACAATGTGTAAACATTGTCCGATAGATGGCATACGTCACTTTGAAGACGTAAGATATAATATGAAGCGAAATTTGCATATCCTAAAATACTTCATATAGTAGTTAGTGGAAATCTCGTCGTTGGTGTATTATATAATTTTTGTCCGATAATTGTTTGTAAAGTCCCCTATAATACAATGGCCTCGGTGCCTCAATATGGGGACTTATTGTAATTTTTTACGATACCCAAATCATCTATATCATTATCCCAATAACTTGGGGTCGACGCAATATGTATATATTGCAAAAGTTAATAGTTTTATGACCGGTCGCCTGCCTGACGTCAACCCTCATTGGGATTATTATTGTTGAAAACGGCATCGGACGGAATAGGCCCAGGTTTATAGATCATAATTGTCTTATACGAGACCCACGAACAATGTAAGGGTAGTATTCAAAACCATCAACCACACAGTACTCTCAAACTAAACCCATATAAATTCTGTTCTCTGCTTGGACAATATGGTTAGTGATCGCAGTTGGTGTTAGAAGTTTACAGGCTGCTCATTCTCCTGGAGATCACCAAGTCTGTTTTTACGACACCTATGATTAAATTTAAATAAGGGCTGGCGATATATTTTATCCGTCATCGCACAGGAAGATCATACTTGCTTTAGCAATTCACTACACAAATGGCGCGGTGATTTTAGTGGCGAACTCTCGAGCAGAGTGTAGTGAATTCGATTTCCACCTAAGACGCACCCACACGGCTAATACGACACACTCTAGATTTGTTAATAGGCTTCTTTTTAGCTCATAAAGTCCCACTGATGGACAGAGGATGATATCTGAAAGAATAACTCGTCAGCAGGCCACAGATGTCAAGAAAAGGGGATCAGTCCAATTGGCGAAGGGAAGAAAGAACCGCACTTTTCCCTTCTATATTCCGGGATGAAGTATGACTAAAATATAGCCTAAGAAAAAAGGGCATCTTTATATCAAGGTTCCTTCTCTTGTAAAAATGTTATCTGCATATAACATTCCTTTCATCTTATGTTTTTTAAGCCACCTACGAGAATGAAAGAACGAATTGTATACTTACTCCGTCGCAACACAAAAATAAAAGAAAATATTAAAATTAAATACTAACGTAATTGCTGTTGTATGCCGTTATGTTCACGATACGATTTTTAAGATTGTCTGGCATATCCTCAGGTAGTTCGTGCAAACCAGTGTAGTAATCTGGCCGCCAACCGTATATTCTGTAAAGTAAATACAGTTTTATTTTCATTTTTAAATGCAACTTCTTATTTCTTATTCTTTTGGAAATTCTTTTTTTTTCTTTTTTTAAAAGACACCACCCTGCACTAAGGAAATAAACCTTGTATTGCGGGGGACTTTACAAACATGCAATTAACGCAGACAAATTACACCCAGACTCGGAACACTTTGTGGATCACACAAAGTAATGTCCTGCGTCGAACCCACGGCACTGGCACGGAAGGTCGGTATCTTAACCACTACTACTACTACTTAATACTACTTACTACTTAAAATGTTACAATGCGTTACATAGCCGGGAGGGGAATTCAAACAACGCGTTACGTAACATTGTTATTTTATTAAATAAAAAACTAGGGTATTAAAATTTCCCAAGTTGCCAAGTAAATTTTATTTTTTAGATGATTAATAAACAATATATACACATTACGAGTTTAGAAGCTCTTTTTTTATTTATTATTGCCACAAATACGTTTAAAAACGGTCGCTTGGATGTTACGTAACGTTCAGGGAGGGGGGAGGGCGGTACAGGGAAACGTTACGGCGCGTTATATGGGGGGGAGGGAGTATCAAAAATCTTCAAAAATTGCGTTACGTAATACTTGAACGCCCCCAAAGTGATTGATGAATAAAAACTGTAATAATAAAGTTCACTTCTATCACGCCATAAAGTTCACTTCTATCACGCCATAAAGTTCACTTCTATCACGCCATAAAGTTCACTTCTATCACGCCATAAAGTTCACTTCTATCACGCCATCTAGTTTAATCTCAGGCATTTAGATATGGGCCTCCTCCGGAGGGATATTGATCTAGTATATATACCACGCTAGTAAGACGTGTGTTTCGTGATTTACGCCTAACTTAATAATATATCTGCAATCCAAGATATAAATCAATCTCGGATATGGATCGATCGTCAATCATCATTCTCCTACTCTTATCCCAATTACTAGGAGTTGATACAATATGTACTCTTATTTCATAGTACATATTGTAAAAGTTATTGGCAATAGTTTTATGACCGGCCGCCTGCCAGACGTCAACCCTCCTTGTGAATGTAATTGTTGACCAAACGGCATCAGATGGAGTTGGCCCAGGTCATCATAAGGCTCTTAGTCGTCTTTTACGACATCCACGAGCAAAGTAAGGGTTGGTAGCATTCGTAGCCGCTTCCACACAGCTATGGCATATGGATCGATCGCCAATCTGCTTCTTAATATACAAAAGAAACGAGCATTCGTTGCGTAATCCATGGATTTAAAAACAATCGCTTCCCTCTTGGCCGTTTCGTTTCATACAAAATGTATAATCGACGATATAATACAATATAATCAACGCAATCGTTGATCATTCGCAAGTTGATAATTTAAAAAAAATGCTCAACATTTATTTATATGCAAGTACAATTTATTTTAAAATATGTATATACTTAAGTTATAAACAGATTTATTAATATAACAATAAGCCACATAAAGTTGTCATTATTGCCAATTTATTGGTGACTAGCTTTTGCCCGCGACTTCGTTCACGCAGAAGTCATCTCTGACAGAGTTAAATAGAAAAAGAAATGCAAGGTGTTGAAGGTTTGTCGCTAGGACGATAATCAACAGCGTCAGAAACTGGGATGCGGTCGCCGCCTTCTGCGAGTTAGTTGTCTAACGGAATTAGGCAATAGGGTGGGTCCGAGAGAAAATACTCTACGTTGACATGCTCTACCGTCGGTGCTTTCACTGCATGAGGGCTTCGACTCGAGATGATACCGGGTTGCGGTGGCCCGCCCGCACAACGTAGATGTACGTGTACGGCGCGCGTGTGTCTATATACCATAGCCGGTCAGAAAAAGTTGTTCAAAGTTCTATTCATTCTACAAATTACATTGCCAATTAACTATTTATGGTATGACCATGGGATAAAAATATAATTATCGACACCCTTTATTTGACTGTTTTGTTTCACCAGCAGAGTTGCGACCTCGTTAGATATAATTTATTATTTGAGTTATAGAGCGAACATTTTTGAAGCTAAACTTAACCTGTATCTTAAACCATTAGGCAAGATCCTATTGCCGTCTACTGTGTGTATCGTGTGAGCTCTCACGCCGGCACTGGTCGCCACAACGGCACTGGTGCAGGGTTGATGGAGAGGGAGAGAGAAACACGTGTTTATTTATTTTTACCGAAGAATAATTGTACGTAATTTGAAAAGAATCGATAAAGAAATTTTCGAAAATATATACACACTTTGCCACTTTGTTATAGGATGGAATTCATAAAATCCTATCATATTGAATCTCTATGTCATAAAAAGAAACGTGCGTCAAAATTTAATGTTTCTAGCTTTAATAGTTTCGGGCGGTAATGAGTCGTTCAACCCGCTTCACAGGCCTAATTTACACAACCCAGGGTGAAAATTGACAAATGCTGGATATTACCATAGAATATTTGATTCGACTCGTAATTTAAAAAGAATCAATAAAGATTCTCCCCATACAAACTTTACCACTCTGTTCCACCCCCTTAGGGGTGTAATTTCGTAATATCCTTTCTTAGTAAATCTCTACGTCATAGAAAGAAACCATTGTCAAAATTTCAAGTTGCCAGCTTCAATAATATCGGCTTGGCGCTAATGACTTATTGAGTCGTCTAACCCACTTCGCAAGCCTAATTTATACCCCCAGAGGGTGAAAATTAACAAATGCTGAAACATGTGTTTATTTATTTTTACTGGAGAATATTTGTACGTAATTTGAAAAGAATCGATAAAGATTTTTTCTTCGAACATTTTTTAAATTGCCATAACTTTTTTATTTATAAACTAATTGGCATGAAATAAAGTAAGTGAAGCTTACCACAATATATTAGCGAAAACCGCGTCTAAATCGGATAAGCCGTTTCTGAGATTAGCGTGCACAAACACACAGACAAACAGATAAACAGACAAAAATTTTAAAAATCATTGTTTTGGGTTCTATTAGTGTTGATAAAGGTCCTAGTAAGATTTTTTTCTCATATATCTTCCATGTACAGACAGCGATCTGTTACATTTTTATTATATGTATAGATAATTTTATAAATAAATTATATTTTATAATGGTAGGACCACGCTGCTGACAGTTCTCTGTCTACAGCCGCGGGCAGGTCCATCATAGATCCAGCTTTGGTTATAGCAAAGGTCCATGGGCGGCAATCACACTTACCATCTGGTGTACTGCTAGCTCATTGGCCACCATAAGCAATAAAAAAAATAATAAGGAAATATTTGCGTAGAATGAAACCTTTTTTTTCTTGCGGTGGTCGCGCCCCGCCAAATCGTTCCGAGGCGACGTAAAAGGTGGCGCGCAACCCCATCGACCCACCCTGCAAACTCCTCTCTTCGCCGTGCGAGCGGGCCACCGATACCCGATCTTTGTCTTCGGTGGCCCGTCCGGCGTAGAATGGAACCATACACGCTTCATCAATACATTGTTGAAAGCTGTAAAAGCGAACATTGTAACCGTTTTGCTTTTTAAATTCTTTTCGATTTACCTACAAATCATCGACACAAAATACTAGTTGTTATTAAAGTATTGTAATAACTAACAATGGATTCCGAAATGGTGTTAGTAGCTGTTAACCGTAGATGGCTATGACAACTTCACCCCGACCGTCGGGTGAGCGCAGAGTGTTCTCAACTCGATGAGTTTTCTTCTCTTTCAGTAAAGAGATGGTAGTGAATTATGTTCCAACCCCGTCACCTCACGGATATTGCAGTATGAATTTGATCAAAAAAAAAATAGTTCCTACCTGTTCAACTTGAGGAATATACATGGCGAAGACTTGTGGAAGGAGAAGTGATTCTCCTCAGTGCAAGGGTCCAACCCTTGAATGTCCACGTCGCACACTTTACCAGGAGGCGGCGACTCCTTGAAATTGCAGTTGAAGATATTCTGACCAGCACCAGCCGTTTGACCTTTCTTCTTGTACACTATCGAAATGAGAGGATTTTTAAATATTAATAATTCTTTAGAATAACAATATATCCTACTATTATACAGAATTCGAATCCATAACATTTAAGAAGTCGTTACTTTAGCCAATACACCATCCGTGCAGTCAATACATATCGTTATTTTTAAATTTTCATCCATCGATATCCACTGTAGAACATAGGTCTTTACAGAAGAATGTCTCGTAGAACGACTTAGTGTTGCCAGCATACAATGGTCCACTACAACTTTTACAGTTGAATTAATTACCCACCTGATATATCTGCAGAATTATACGAATTTTACTTTTCATTCACTGTTGGTAATTGTTCTTCCTGTGTGGTAGGCTACGAATACTACCAACCCTTACTTTGCACGTGGAGGTCGTAAAAGACGACTAAGAGCTTTATAACGACCTGGGACATTTTCATCTGATGCCATTTGGTCAACGATTACATTCCCAAGGAGGGTTAACGTCTGGCAGGCGGCCGGTCAGAAAACTATTGCCGATAACTTTTACAATATGTACTATGAAAAAACAGTACGTATTGTATCGACCCCAAGTAATTGGGATAAGAGTAGGAAAATGATGTTGGTAATTGTTCATGTGAGGGAAGTTTAAATAATTCTCGAGACTATGGTCGTACCATAATTTACTTAAAAATTAACGTTTATTATTTATGTATAATTACAATGACCATGCTAATACTTCATTAATAGTGTGTGATCGCAAATTAACGTAGTTGGAGTAGAGAATGAGAATACGTTTTTTCAATTCAATTCCAATTTTCACGCCCATTTGGCATAGATGGCAGCACTGGTAACTAAGGCGGAAGTCTTCTCATTAAAGGGAAGTCTCAACAATTACATTTAACAGGTAAGGCTTTAGACGTCCTATTTTAATACGCCATCTCAGCTCATACATCCGACTGCTTGAGTTTAAATCGCCTACACAGAGGGGAAACTGACTTAATTGTACCACGCTGGTCAGGATTGATATAAGGTTTTATTTAAAGCTTTCCTTCCCTTGCATAGATGTTATATGCGATAATACTTAATCGTATTTTACCACTCTCTCAGGCAAAAAAGGGGGTCATGAATTGTATTCTTTACATCGCACGGAAAGAGTGATGTCATTATTATGATGATATTATAAAATTATAAAGAAACAAGTGATTATTTTTAAGATTTATGCGAGTATTACACATTTGAAATAAAACTATTCTTACGGATTCTATCGAGTTTGTATTTAATTTTTAATTTCCCGACGTTTAGAACATTTTACAGCGTTCATTCATTCCGCCCGTGACTATGAACACGTATAGTGTTCGAAACGTCTGAATATTAAAAATCAAATAATGACGCGATATAATTCGTAATAATAGTTTTATTCCGAAACAAGTGATGTTTCGGATAAAATAATTCGGATCTTGATATGAAATCGGATTAATATTCTAATGAATAACAATATACCGACTTTAAATACGGTTACGAATTGACCGACGACGATTGACGTTGAAATATAATAGCTTTCGAAACGTTTGTACCAGATTCGATTACGGGTCTACATATATAATTATTTTGAATAATATTTTTTTAACACCATAACACCCCGGGCGGAAACCCACTATGCCTAAGAGCCTAAGAATGAATGTTTCATGTTTCAGTCAGAAATATTAAAAAAAATATTACAAAACTTTAATAAAATAATAAACTGACCTGAAAGAAAATCAATCAGCTGGTCCTCCCAGTACTTATAACTTTCATATGCAGTTCCTTTATACCATATGAGAGTACTCCTCACATCTGGCGGCAGCGGCCGGAAACCGAGGCCTGGGCTGGTTCCAATCACACTGTACTCCTGCTGTAGCCGAGGTACACGTGGGTTGATGAAATGCTGCAGGAACGTCGCCATGCATATCGCAAATATAGCACCCAATACAGAATAGAATGCTACATAGAATATAAAACGTTTACCTGGAAAGAAATAATAATAGAACATTTTACTCCAAGCTTATCTAAGTATACCCAGTATTAACATTAAAAACTCATAACAAACGCGTAAAGCACGCGTCATCACTATCATCGTCATCATCATCATTATCATCACCATCATCTTAGCTCAAATTTTTTTTTTGGCGGCGGGCTATGGTGTGGTCACACCCCGCTAAATCCATCCGAGGCGACAGAAGAAGCAGCGGGCGATCCCGTAGACCCGCCCTACATGTGCCTCTCTACGCCAAGCGAGTGGGCCACCGGTACCCGGTCTTTGTCTTCGGTGGCCCACCCGGCGGTTTACCCTCGCGGGTATCCTCATCCCGTAGCCCAGTTATGGTACATAGGTGATCTTAGCTCACCTATGTGCCATAACTGGGTTCTAGCCTCCTCCACAATAGGAGATAAATTGATCAACTATATCAAAATCCTAATTAGATGCGTAGGTGTACATTTTCCAAGAGTTTGTCCTCTCTTGCATTGACTAGCGAATTGTATTCTTTCACTCCCCACACAGAAAATGATGCAAGCATATCATGTAGGTCATCTATCCATCAATCCGTCAGCCTATCGACATCCACTCTTGCACATAGGTCTCTCCACTGTCACATAATGTCATGATCGCCACGTTCAACAGGCGAGTTGACAATGATTGATATTATGAGTCTCTCAGAAAAGCGTGCTGCCACTCCCCTGTCACACTAGACAGTTTTTAAGAGGCCTTTTTCTTTTTTTTTGACTCCGTGGAAACGCATTTACGCGCTTAAGACCCGCCGGTGTCAAGACGAGGGGAAGTGTGGGACTCGCCGGTTGGCTGTTCCACCGCGGAATACCCACTAAAACCACAGCGGCCGGTTTTGGCCGCGCTTTTACGGGACGCCGGAGAAATCGTCTAGTGACATTCGATCTCCGACGCCCCAAAGTTTTTACGAGACCTACGGGAACGTAAAGGATGGTGATATTGTATTTTTAACCGATCACTACACAAACAGAACCCGTACTCATTTTTTTGTAACATATAAAACGGCAAGATTAAATTTCAATGTTGAAAAAAAACTAGTAATTCATATACGACTTAAATGTAAAATCAATCATCACCCTGTTCTTATCGCAATTAGCCAGCTGGCCTGAGGTCAACGAAGCCTTTTTCTCTAGCAGACTATGATCTGTAAGCCCCCGTCCCTTTCGTCCAGGGTGACGAAAGAGCGACGTGCGGTACCATAACCTACGATGTTTCATCCCCATCGCCACTAAGCCAACCATTAGTACCGATTCCTTGACATCCAGCCCGGGCAGCCACCCTGCCGGCAGGGTATCCTTTCGGGTACCACCGGGTACGGTACTCTTCGGATAACACCCCTCATCTGGTGATACCCAAAGGGTACGACACCCGAAAGTGCCTAAGTTTCTCGTAATAGTTATAGTCTATCTAAGAAGGGCACTTTGACAGCTGTCAGAGTAATTTGTCTAGGTATGTGAAACAAATAATTGCTATCGAAAATATCCGATTTTAATGAGAAATCGATATTTTTTTTTAATTTTAATCGGCTTAATAATTTTTGTTTTCAAAAAATAGATGAATGAATTAAGTACTAATTAATACTAAACAAATTAATTATTTCAGCATAAAATCTTTTCATCATATTTAGTAGAATAAGGTTAAATAAAAACTGGATTTAAAAAGAGTTATTTATTCAAAATCACTACTATTACTTGAATTATCATTGTGGCGTACATTAATAATTATTTCGTTATCAATAAAATTATCGAAAGGAACATTTTTGTCAAAATCTCTATTCGATTAATTATATTGTTCTAATATTTTTACCGATTATTTGGATGTTCGTGAATTGGAAGTTGTCAAGCACTACTGTATAGAACGTGATGACGTGGCATTGTAAGATCGTCAATAACAATTACTATTTACCATGTTATTTTTATTTTAAATTAGTTTTACGAGTTTCATCATTAGATTATTGTACAAGAAAGTCACCAGCAACGTTAATTATGTAAATAAAATAGTTATTTAAAGTTTCAGATTCATTGTTTGCAATCATGTGTATACGTTTGACCAAGGTTATTGTGTATTAAAAAATGCAAAACGTCAAAATGCACTTCTTAACTATAATAATATGTACAAATGTACATGGGACTAGTAATGGTACCTACACCATTAATGCTAAGATGCTTATCAAGTCTTATCATACACCTTAGTTTAATTTTCAATAAATAATTACAGATTTTTTTTATTGCTAATGGTGGCGGTGGCAACCGAGTTAGCAGCACACCTGATGGTAAGTGTCACTGCCCATAGACCAAGAGTATAACTAGGCCGCTGCCGACCAATATAAACCTCAAACCCACCCAATTGGGCTTCCGGCTCTCTCGCTCACCGAAAAAAGCGCAATAGCACATTGCCAATAATTGCCATTACTCATACGTCGATCTTCTGCGAGAGTGTTGTACTACCCCGGACGGACCGGCCCGCGGCTGTAGACAGAGAACTGTCAGCAGCGTGGTCCTACCATTATTTATAATTGCTGAGTGATGGCGGCTACGAATATTACCAACCTTTACATTGCTCTTGAGTGTCATATAATACGTACGACCAAGAGCTTAATATAGACCTGGACCAACTCCATCTGATGCTTTCTGGTGATGTTACATTCCCATGGAGTTTTGACGTCAGGCAGGCGGCCAATCATAAAACTATAGCGAAAACTTCGCAATGTGCATTATGGAAGGAGTACATATTATGTCAACCTCATGTCATTAGGATAAGAGCAAAATGATGATGATGGGTAAAATGTATATTATCATCATCTTGCTCTTATCTCAATTACTTAGGGTCGATGCAATATGTCATCTTCTACTATACAGTCATATTAGATGTTATCTCTGCATTCACTGCCTGTCTATCCATGTCATGCCTCACGCAATCCATCTTTTCTTTGGTCTTCCTTTACCCCTAAAGCCTTCAACATTCATATTTAAAACTTTCCTCCCAACATTACTTTCATGCCGTCTCATCACATGTCCATACCATGTCAACCTTCACTCCTTAACTTTGCCGTCACTGGCGCAACTTGCAAACTTCCTCTAATATGTTCAACTCTTCCCAAAAAAAAATATGTTCATTTATTATTTTATCCATTCTCGTCACACCACACATCTATCTCAACATTCGCGTCTCCGCTACGTATATATTGGCCTTTAATTTAAGGGGTACTCTGAAATCGCATGTTGTACCCGTGACAAAATTGGTAGGGTAAAATTTATCTATAGTTAAAATTATGTCACGTTCAAGGATAACCAAAGTCCTCATTTAATTATTATACTGTTACACAGTATGTCAGCTCAATCGCAATTAAACCAGACAAATAGTATGGCTTCAATGTACAAACCAGATTATTACGTTACCACACATTTTATAATTAATTGGATTAACATTGCCCTGTAAGACTTAAAGGCGATTTGGCTAACTAAAGTAAATTAATGATTATGTAAAAATTTTGTCCCAACAAATAGACAAAATACATTAAAATTTTGTTATCATCATCATCATCTCCGTTGGTAAGATATAACGACGTCTTACTTGATATTCACTGAACTCGCTGCAATAAAATATAAAGGAATATGCCGTACTTTTAATCTATTGTTTATGCTTGGTAAACAATCAATCAATGTATAGAACTCATCAAACTTTTTAAATCGAAATTTTAACAATTTAGTCAATTTAGTACATCTGGAGCTAATGAAAGTCATTAACCCGATTATTTTTCAAATTGCCTTGAAGTTCGACTTATTTTTTACGAGCAAGCAGCACACTTGATGGTAAGTGATATTGCTGCACACGAACCTTAGCAAACCAGCGGCACAGCTAGGCCACTGTCTATCGTAAAGAAAGTGCCCTTCTTAAATCTCGTTTGAAGAAGGACATGCTATAACTCTCAGAAAACACAGTAGCAGGTAGTTCATTCCAAATCTTGCACATGCGTGGGTGAAATGACCGCTAAAAACGTACAATCAAGCACCGTATCGTTTTCGGGTGAATGGATGAACCGTGCTACGGTATCGAGTGATAGGTGGTAAAACGGTGACAGTGGTACCAAGTCAAACAGTTCTTTAGAGCACTCCCCATGAAAGAACCAATATGGCACACAGAGTGACAAAGTCTCTCCACTGACTCTAATTTGTCTGTGAGATTGAGATCACCTACGATTCGAATAGCAGAGAGTCAAGAGGGTCTAGCTGAGAGCCTTTGCAGAGAGTCAAGAGGGTCTAGCTGATATTTAAGCGCACCTACCCAGAGATGAGGGCAGTACTCCATGTGAGGACGGACTTGTGCTTTGTATAGCACAAGACTTGTTGTCTCAGCATGAACCTAGCTCTGATCAGCACGCGTAGCTTTTTGCTTGCCAATTTGGCGCTGTCCTCCAAGTGACTCCCAAAATGGACTTTGCTCCACAGTTCGACAACGAGGATTCCAGTATTCTCGGCAATTAGGAGAGTTACTCCTTGAAATTGAGGCATCATGATAAACAGATTCTTTTCTACATACTCTGAGAGACATTCTGATGCTTGGTGTCGCACGTCATTCAGGCTGTCATCCGCCTAGCAACATTTACTCTCTATAGAGAGCATGTCGTTGTTATGCAGGTTAAACAACGTCGGGAGTAAATTGAGCCCTGTGGTACACCAGCATTAGTACTCATGGTCTCGGAGCAGGAGCCATCGACGACTACTTTTATGCTCCGACCATCCAGAAAGCTGTTTATAGAGATTCCACTGTAGCTCTTAAAATAAAAATTTATATAAAAAAAAGTAATTATCACCTCTATGTATAATATGCACTTATTTCCCTATGGTGACAGAATAAGAATACATTGACTATATACTAATATTATGAAGAGGAAAGATTTTTTTGTTTGATTGTTTGTAATGAATGGGCTCTGAAAATACTGGAACAAATTTAGCCATTCAGCCTTATATCAGGCAATAACAGCCTTAAATTTCTATTCATAAAATTAAAGATCCTTAACTTATCAATATCTCCAAAATAGTCTATATGGAAATATATCCATCATACTTAAGTCACAATAGTAACTTTTATGTTCTAAAACCGAAGCTATAAGTTTTTTTATAGGCATGAGCTTAAAAATCTATTGAGGTTTATGGATTTTATTAAAAGATACAAAAAAGTTTGCTAGCGACTACAGATATATTCGTAACTATTATAATAAAGTCACAATAGCAGCTCTTTTCTAAAACTCAAGGTATAAAATCATGGATAAAAAATTCTGAACTAAATCTTTATCTACAGAGAGTCAAGCTCCGTATACTTATTATATAAATAGCTTGTTATGTCTTAGACATATCATAAGTCTTATCATGTGGTTTATCAAACTGAGGCCATGACCCAGCACCTTCTCACAAAAATAAAATAGATAAAGATATAGCCTCTGAGAAAAGTAAAATTGGCATCTGCTGAATCTCTTAAAAAAATTGGAATATTAAATGAATTATGGACATTCATCCTTTTTTTCTTAGTTTAGATAACTCCACTAAGATAATTAAACTGACGAGAGACTCGAAAGAACAATCTGTGGATACACTGAATACTGTTGTGTGGGAAATGAACTTGCAACACTTGACACTGTATATCGGTATCTCAACCATTACACATCATCTGTGTCTTATCTTTATATATATAATGTATGTATGTGTGTATGTCACTGAACTCCTCCTAAACGGCTGGATGGATTTTGTTGAAATTTATTGTGTGTGTTCAAGTTGATTTGAGAATGGTTTAGATTCGCAATTGGACCTGGTACGTGTTGCTGCAATTGAGTTTTCAATTTTCATACATTGCCTGTTAAGCGAAACAAAGTTAAATAAATATATTAGTTAAATATATATCAATGAATTCCGATGCAGTGGTAGATTAACTTAAATTGATTTAAAAAATCTATATAAAATTGACAATATGTAATTGTCCATTGGGGCTTATGCATAATAAATGACTTGAATTGATTTACAAAGAGAAGATATAAATTTAAGTTAAATTTTAATAATGATGACCTAGTTTATATAGAATATCAAGCTATCAAGGATTGCAAAGACCACCCTTGACTTGAGTGAAGAATACAGCCATAATTGTATTGGTTAGGAGATAGATACATTTATAGTCAGTCTCCCACTGAAGAGTTGTGGTACCCATTCTCCTCATCATCCCATAGCCTTTTTTTAGGACTGCTATGGGTAAGTAAGAGGCAACTGAACATTATCTTTAGCCTTTCACCACTTTCATTACATTTTATATCCAGACAATCTCAAGCAAACACATTTCCAAAGAAAAATCAAAGTTTATTATATACCGTCAGTTTTATAATATTCTAAATATTATGAACCAATATTTTTCAAGTTACTAAGAAATCTTTCACTGCAGAGGATTTAAAAATATTATATTAGTTATAATTTATAAAATTATTTTAATAGTAGTTATATTTTTTTTAATAACTATGAGCAAAGTGGAAGTTAACTAAAGATATATTTTTTAAACAAAGTTAAAATTAAGAATTGTTGCTTGAAAAAGAAATTTAGGTGAACGTGCTGTATAAGAAAAATAAGAAACTATATGTAAATTAATTGAAATACAATGATTATTTCATTGTGTTATTATTTGCTAATTCTTTGTGGTGTGAATGGATAACTATTGGGTAAAAAAATTCTTGAGTGGGGACCATGAATGGGACGAAGCAGTACCCCACTAGATGGACTGATGACTGATGATGATCTCAATAGTCACAGGGACAATTTGCAAGGCGCAATTGGCACAGGGCCATAAAGAGTGACATTCTTGAGGAGGCTTATATGCAATAGTGGACGTCTACAGGCTGAAGAATGAATAGATGGTAGCGTTCCACTAAAATTTAAATGCACTAACAACACATGGAAAGTACTGATGTACAATTAAAAGACAAAACAAACTTTAACCCATTCAATTATTTTTACAAGCTTTGAAGCTTATTTATTTTCAAATTTTATTTATTTTTTAAATTCTCATCATGTTTTACACCTATGCCACGCCCTTAAACAATAAAGTTATTCAAATATAAAACGTATAAAAATGGCAGTGTTTTTATTTTGTAATGATATAAAATATCTACAGAATACTCTTTCATATTTCCATAAAAAAACAATGTGAAATAATCATTTTACTTACCGATTCGTTGAGGAGTTAGTCCTATTATTGCTACAGGTTCGTTATACCAACCACGTCTACCATGAGACGCTTTGGTATGCATCTCAAATGCCTCAGATCTCGGTTTTCTAATCATTTTCACATTAATTACACACTATTTCTCATAAAATTTAAATTTTACTGAACTAAAAGCTATCTGTGTACACGCCAGCCGCTGCCGCAATTTTTAAATAACTAGAAATGCCAGTCTGTTGCAGAGTCAGACTGTCAAAGTGTCAATACTACACATTCTAGGCTTGGGTAAAATAAACCGATATATCAAAATATCGATATTTTTTCAAAAAATAATCGATATATATCGGCGATTTTATTTTCTTTGATATATCGATTTTCAATATTTAATTCCTGATATCAAAACCGATATATTTTTTAACAACTCTAATCAAGCTTCGCGTCATGTATCTATCTAACGAAAAGGCTTGATAGACTGTATGAGTATCATTCGCCTGGACTCGAACATAAATAAAAAAATACCTATAGTCTATGACCGTCTGTGCGGCGCAACCAACCTGAGGAGCCAACTTGAACTAGGACCATGGAAATATTAAGTACTCTGTACAACACTAGGACAACTAATGAGGACTACACTGAGTGACAGTCAGTTGGTTTAGTTGGTGTCACTGTGTATCCTTATTGCGTCTTCTTCTTCTTATTTTTATGTATTGGCAATCAGCTACTTAAATGAGCCATTGTTGCCAGTGTCGAGTTATAATAATCTTCAAGTTTTCAGTGTCTTCAGATTAGTCATTTAGTCCGTCAGTAAGTCAAATTGTCGCCATCAACAGTACTATGGCCACACTGTTAATGGTATCTTGTGAGAATTTTGATGAAAAACGAAAACGTTGTAAAGCACTTTTATATGATATTCACTACATCTTAGCAGTTCCGTCACATCACATTACAAAAAATGCAATCAAAATTATCTAATATAACACGTTAAAACACTAAGATAACGAATATAATACAAGAGCACTACATGACGTATTAGATTCCCGCCAAAAAACCCCCTTATTGTGTCTAATAATAGGTGTATGTTAGGGATGGCGATTCTATCCGAAAAAGCTCGATTTTTATATCGATTCAACTTACAGCCTGATAAATCGATTCACAAGAAAAAAATCGCAATTAAAAATATTTACTTCTAAAAATCTTTTTTTTTTAATTTGTTGAGGCAAGTTACAATAATAAAGGATCTATTATCAGTAATGTCAGGGATTTATTTAGTTCAGGGTATTCGATATAACAATTATTTTTATTGTCTTCAGTGGCTCACCCGGCGGTCTACCCACTCGGGTATCCTCTCGATTTGAACGTAAGTCTACCTCACAAATGAGACGAGTGTCACGTCACTTCCCATAGCAAGCGGGTTAGCAATAGACATGCGCGAAACAGTACTTCGCGAAGTGATGTGATATGGCATTACATTTCGCGCCGAGTAATATTACATTTTACTATCACTTCAAACATCACCCATGACATTTCATGTCGCGTAATTCGATAGCGCTCTATATATACGGCGGGCGGCGTCAAAAAATATTAGCTTTAACGTTCTGAAAATAAAGCTCAAAATAAATATTGAATTGCTGACATTTCACACCGGTTCTTTCAGAAATTGCTTTAAAATGTTTGATATGTCAAGCTTCATCAGTATCATCCGAAAGGGTTGCTTCAGTTGTTAAATTAACAGTGCCGGACAACAGAAGTAGACTAACTGGGGAGCACATTAAACAAAGAGTGCTGCTGATGTCCATTCCAGATGAATACTAGTTTGAATGAATAGTTGGTTCATATATATTTTTTAATAAATAATAAATATGGCAGATGTGTATTTACTTTATTTAATATCAAATTTTCCACAGTGTATTATAGATAACCGCTTCAGGAAAAATATCGATATATCGATATTTTTTGTAAGTGTATATCGATATATTTGAGAAATATCGATACGATAGATATCGATATATTTTATCCCTTTGCCCATCCCTAACACATTCTACACAATTTTGTTTATTTTTTTTTTGTCTATCTTTTAGCTGTTAGCCGCAGATGGCTGTCACAGCTTAACCCGGACTATGGGTGAGCGCTGAGGGCTCTCAACCCGGTAAAATTTTAAGCGACAACGCCCGAGTGCTCACCCTGTGGTGAACGGACCTCAGCTCGGGGCGTCGCTGATAGCAAAGTGGGCGTGCCCACGTTTGAGTTTATGACTTTTATGCGTCGCAACTTACGACCTCGGCGGCGAGGTCGGAAGCGCGGATATTTATGTGTTTTGGCCGCGCGGGCTCTACACAACAAAGGGATACAGTTAATATATCACATTTTTTTTTAATTAATCGCAGCGCCATTCGTATTTATTTGAAACTTAGCTAAAACCATCAACTCGTTTCTTACACATAAGAGGAGGAACAAATCAACAAAGGCCTATTACATTAAAATATCACTTACATACACTTTTAGTCCCTACTTGGTGGCGGCTACGATTATTACTAATCCTTACATTGCTCAGACCATCTCAGACATGAGCCACGTCTACAAGTTGTTATCGAGGATCATTACCAATCAATTCACATGCAAGCTTGATGACTTTCAGCCGCCCGAACCAGCTGGCTTCCGAAAATGCTATAGTCCTATAAACCATATCCTCACGCTTCGGCAGATTATCCAAAAGACCGAGGAGTACAATCGGCCTCTGTGTATAGCGTTTGTGGACAATGAGAAAGCCTTTGATTCAGTCGAAACCTGGGCGGTGCTGCAGTCCTCTCAGCGGTGCCAAATCGACCATCGTTATATTGAAGTGCTGAAGTGTTTGTATAGGAAAGCCACAATGTCAGTCCGTATCCGGGATAAAAGTACGAAATCGACCCAGTTGCAGAAAAGCGTAAGACAGGGAGATGTCATCTCTTCGAAACTGTTCCCCACTGCACTGGAAGATGTCTTCAAGCTCTTAGAATAGACCGGACTCGGCATCTACATTAATGGCGAATACATCACTCACCTTCGATTCGCAGACGATATCGTCGTTATAATAGAATCCATGGAGGACCTTGGCACCATGCTCAACGACTTCAGTAGGGTATCCCAACTAGTGGGTTTACGAATGAACATGGACAAGACCAAAGTCATGTCAAATGCCCATGTCATTCCTGTGCCGGTCCTAATTGGCAATGCGATTCTCGAAATTGTCGATCATTATATTTACTTTGGGCAAACAGTCCTGTTAGGTAAATTCAATTTCGAGAGAGAGGTCAGCCGACGAATTTAACTCGGTTGGGCAGCGTTCGGGAAACTTAAGAGAGACTTCTCATCCAACATACCTCAGTGTCTGAAAACACAGGTCTACGACCATTGTGTGTTACTAGTGATGACTCACGGCACGGAAACGTGGTCCCTAAATGTAGGCCTCATAATCAGGCTCAAAGTCGTTCAGCGTGCTATGGAGCGTGCTATGCTCGGGATTCTCTGCGAGATAGAAGCCGAAATACGGAAATCCGCAGAAGAACGGGTGTAACTGACATAGCACGAAGAATTAGCATGCTGAAGTGGCAATGGGCAGGCAACATCGCTCGAAGAACCGAGAACCACTAGGGAAAAAAGGTTCTAGAGTGTAGAACACGTACCGGACGACGCAGTGTAGGACATCCTCCCACGAGGTGGACAGACGACCTTGTGAATGTTGCTGGGCATCGTTGGATGCAGGCGGCACAGAAACACACTCTGTAGCGTAACATGAGGGAGGCCTACGTCCAGCAGTGGACGGGAATAGGCTGAGATGAGTATTACATTGCTCTAGGGTGCCGTAGAAGAGATCTAAGAGTATTATATCCTGGGTAAACTCCATGTGATTCAGTTTGATGAAGCAACATTCCCAAAGTTGGCAATAAGCAAATGGCTGCTCATGAAACTATTGCTAAATTTTTTGCAAACTGTACGATAAAGAAAAGCATATATTGTACTAATTAATTAAATTAAGAGCAAAATAATATGTATTCTTGCTCTCAGTGTTTTCTATTTCGTTACTAGTTATTACTTTTCCCTGGGGTCTAGTTCCTAGCTTCATAAGACTTTCAAAATTGCCACAGACTATGAGTAAGTTCTTTCAAAACCTTAAGCAATTGTCGAAGGACATCCACAAATGGTGAGATACAAACATTGGCTTGGGGCGTCGATGACTATTTTGCGACATGATTTCGAATCCCGATGGTGGAGATGATATCGTGGCTATTTTTGTGTTATAACCTCACGTATCATTCAAAAAGGGGTCTACGCGTGAATGTGAGCAAAACCAAAATAATGGTCTTTGAAAGAGATGAAGCCAGAACAGATGTAAGAGTAACAATAGGTAATGATGTACTAGAACAAGTGGATGAATTTGTATATCTTGGATGTGGATTTAGCCGAGATGGAAGGTACACCACTGATATAGAGCGAAGAGTGAATGCGGGAAATAGAGTGAATGGAGCGTTGGGGCCACTTCTCCGTAGCCACCACCTCAGCTAGACGGCACGTGTAGCAATACATAACGCAGTGCTTGTCCCAACATTATTGTATAGAAGCGAAAGTTGGGTATGCAGACAAGAGCATGAAAGTAAAATTAATGCGGTCGAAATGCGATCTCTACGGAAAATCTGTGGAGTTAGGCTGATCGATCGCATTCGTAACGACGACGTAAGAGAGCGAGTAGGTATGAAAGAGAGTATTGGTGTAAAGATGCGAAAGGGAATGCTCCGATGATTCGGACATGTGGAAAGAATGCCCAACGAACGTCTGGTTAAGAAGATATACAATGCGAAAGTGGAAGGATGTAGGTACCGGGGGAGACTGAGACTAACATACTTAGACCAGATCGGTCATGTACTGAAGGAAGGTGGAGTCAAGAGTCTCCGAAACCGGCGAGCGTGTATGAAGAGAATTTACTAATATAACTGTTATTTTATGTAATGTAATGCGACGGAACTGTTGGGATGTAGTGAATGTGATATAAAAGTGCTTTATAACATTTTCATTTGCCATCAAAATTCCAAAGACTTTGTATCCAGTGTCTAAAATAAAAATTATAAAAAAGAATAAGTATGACATAGGAGAATAAATTCATAAATTGACAATAACAATAATTCTGAGTGGCATTTCTTTAATATTATAATAATTTGTTCTGTATAATATCTCTTTTTTTTAATCTCGATATTTGTTATTAATCCCTTTTACCAGAAGTATTTTATTTTTAACATGAGCTCTTCAATGCATAAAATAATTGTAGTAGTAGGCTTCATATCGTTGTTTCATACAGCATTTTCAGCAGCTCAGCGTAAGTATTCAGTCATATTATCTCTTCCCAGCTCTCATTATTTGCAATAGTATTGGAATCGGGTTTCTGGGTAACCAGTTTTGACAGAATATCATTACCATATAGCTATTATTTGACCTCTAACCCAGAGTGACTACCATAGTCTAGAATTAAACCTGATATTGGTCTATTTTTCATTACTGACACTCAGGGGCGGCTCTAGCACATGTAGGCCCGGGTGCAACCAATCAGCTGGCACCCTCTTGTATCAAAGTGCGTGAACAAAATGGAATAGGTTGATACAACACGTTCGGCTAAACTACGAATCTCGGTGGTATGCGTTGTCGCGTGCTTAGTCTCGTTGTTTTGATTACGAAGTTACAGGTAAACGCGATTGGATTATGAAGTTACAGTGAGCATGGCGACCAAGCAACCTACCCAAATCTGTCAAATAAGGCACTCACTATGTTTATAAATGATTAGGCACTTGCTGCGTACGGTGCGCCCGCTCCGTGCGGAGCAGTACAGTGGACCCTCTGCACTATAGGTAAAGCCGCCCCTGCTGACACTGCATATTGATTGCTAGGTGGTTTTATGGTTAAATATGCTCTCCTAGTCAAACAAATATGTTTGGAGAACTTTTTCAATTCGCAGTTTACCTCACAGTATTTTCTTTTATTTACTAGACAATGTATATTACAAGTTGTATTATTATGTTACAGATCGATCCTATCTCCGTATAACGTCCCAAGAATTCACAACTTTACCATTAGATGTGAGTTAATGTTGCAAAATTATTATCAATTAATAGCAGCAGCTTTATCTTCAATATCTAATGTATGCATTAATTTCAGATTGTTGTACAAGCAGTGGTTAGCCTGTTTGCAGTTATGTGGGGCGTTTTAAATGTAGCTGGTAATTTACGAGAGATACATGCAGCTGCCGAGCTAAATGCTGTGAAATGGGAAACACAAAAAAATCTACCATCTTTTTACATCTTTAATCATAGAGGAAAAGCCTTAGCTTATAATTATGTACCTAATAGTGCAGGGAAATCTGAACTGGAGAATATAGAATAATATAGTTTAAGAATATTTATTTATCTACAGTTATTTCAGTAAGATTTCTGGAGCTTTTGTTCTTATTCATCACTTTAACACACTAAAGGGATGTTAAATTGTTATTAGTTTATATAATAAACTAGTGTATTATTAATAGATTA
Source organism: Lymantria monacha (assembly GCA_905163515.2). Lineage (NCBI taxonomy): Eukaryota > Metazoa > Arthropoda > Insecta > Lepidoptera > Erebidae > Lymantria > Lymantria monacha. The sequence continues at coordinate 35,366,398 of LR991084.1, read as the reverse complement.
TTAGAAGCAATTATAATTTGACAGAAACCATGAGATATTCTTATTAAATCCTCAGGAATAAAACAAGAATAATCAAATAATAATCCAACTGACAAGTAATAGTGATAGGTAATTTTATTAGTCTGGTAAATATCTGACAATTATCTATTCCATATAACTGTTGTATTAGTAATTTGTTTCAGTGTTATTTTTGTAAAGTCAATCTTTTAAGACAGATAAATGTTATTCTTAGTTTAAATTTAACATTAAATTTAAAGAACTTTTCTTTAATGTTACCAATCAATAAAATAACTGATAAACTTTTTATTGTCTTTTCTTATAATTAATACAAGAAACCCATTAAATTTTTGTGCAACTATAATTACATATTTTCTATAGTGTTTTTTCTAAAGTCTATATATTTTAAGTGAAAACCAGGATTATTTTACTGACAATATTTTATTATTAAACTTATTCTAAATACAATTACATTATGTACCAATAATTTGGAAAGTATATTTTCAGGTTTGTTTCAGAATAGTAGTCATAAAGTTTATTTTATACAAGAATACTCTTTCTATGGTACATTATGATGAACCTTTCAATATACAAGTTTGTTGGTGTCTACAAGAGGCAATCATAGTCAATTTTCAATTATTTTATATATTTTTTCTACAAAATCATGCCTTATCTTATACCTTATATTCTATGTCTCGAGCATACCATTAACAAAGAATGGGCAACACAATACTTTTTAAGTCTGTGATAAAAAAGTTCCACTGTGCCAACTTGGTATATGGACTATCGACCCCCACGGCCACCTCTAAAACCGCCGCCTCCCCGGTTAAAACCTCCTCCGCCGCCTCCCCGGTTAAAACCTCCTCCTCCGCCGCCACGTCCAAAACCTCTGCTTCCACCTCCTCCTCCTCCTCGATTAAATCCCCCACCCCTATTAAACCCACCGCCGCCGCCACCACGTCCAAATCCACCCCCACGTCCACCACGACCTCCTCCTCCTCTCCCACCGCCTCTCTTGGCTCCGGGAGGCTGTGGCAAAAATCTCTTCAAAGGTAGTAACTTGGCTGGATCAATATAGAATTGTTGTCCACCTTTAAAACTATTCGCCTTGAAGTTATCACCCATTTTTACAGACACGTAGTAATCTCGAAGGTTACCGAAGATTTCGTCAATCTTCCCAATCTGTTCTTTGTTTTCGAGAAAGATAGGAGCGTTGAAATATGGTACATCTTCAATATCGACTTTACATACTAAATCATCTTGAACTGTCCAACCATAATGTCCTAGAGGGATAACGGATTCAGGAGGGCCTTGATCTTGTCGGTAACCGCCGCCACCACCGCCCCGTCCACGACCACCGCCGCCGCGGCCACCAAAACCCCCACGACCGCCTCCACCTCCGCCGCGTCCACCAAATCCTCTGCCTCCGCCGCCATATCCTCCTCGACCACCACCTCCGCCACCTCTACCACGGAACGACATATTAACACAATAAACAACAACTGAAATGTACCACCCTATCAAAAATAACCTCTAAAACTTATGTTTATCACGCATACACAACACATGCTTTACAGTTTACTGACAGAAAATGTCAAATATCAGTACTTGGCAACACTACAGAGTACATTTACTGTACCTAATAAGTAAGGACTTTTAAAGTGACTTTTGTCGGGAATCTAAAACGTCATGTGGTGCTCTTGTATTATATTCGATATCTTAGTGTTTTAACGTGTTATATTAGATAATTTTGATGGCATTTTATGTAATGTGATGTGACGGAACTGCTGAGATGTAGTGAATATCATATAAAAGTGCTTTACAACGTTTTCGTTTTTCATCAAAATTCTCACAAGATACCATCTACAGTGTGGCCATAGCACTGTTGATGGCGACAATTTGACTTACTGACGGACAATGACTAATCTGAAGACTAAAAACTTGAAGATAATTATAACTCGACACTGGCAACAATGGCTCATTTAAGTAGCTGATTGCTAATACATAAAAATAAGAAGAAGAAGTAAGGACTTTTAGTTGGAATGTGAAAATGTCATGTACAAACCTATACCTCTTAAACTATATTCAATTTGTACTTTAGTTAATATTGACGAAACTGCAGTCAATTGAAACTATTCAGCAAGAAGTCAAGTTACTTTAGTAGCTTAATATAGGATCAATTAATTTTACTACCTAGTATCTCATATGTATAAATTGTAGAATGTAATAGAGAGAAAATGCTCCATTAATTTGATTGTGAGCAATCTCAATTATTGATAACGACTTGACTTACTGTGAACAAAGATTATAAACAAGCTAATCTATAGGAATGTATTATTCTCTATTATAAGTAAAATTGTATAAGACTTATTCAAATATTCAAGCCAACATCATATTTTCAGGCCAACATCATATTTCACTGAAGGATTTTGTATTCATAGTTATAAATAAACATTATTAAGAAAAAACATGCATAATTTTTATCTCGTAAGTACATAGACATCTACACCAGTAAAAATCCTGTGCAAAGTACAGGATTTTTAACCCTTATTATAGATCAAGGACAAGGACACCAAGGCCTTAGTGAAAGAGAAACGTGATAGAGCAAGTATGAGTGCAGAAGATAGGCTGACTAAAAACTTCGAGGGTAACACCAAACTCTTTTGGAGGGAGGTGAAGAAGTCTCGGGGTGGTTGGTCAGCCTTCAGAATGCATAAAATAAGGTCTAAAGGTGGAAACATTCTTACAAAAACACAAGACGTGTTAAGCCGATGGAGTGAATATTTTGGCGATATGTATGCGGATGCTACGGTTGGCGCCGGTGTCGCATGTGGTCTAATAGATCAACATTCGGCGACGGCGTCCTCCGATGGCATCAGTATGGATGAAGTTGAATGGGCGATAAGAAGTTTGAAAAATGGTAAGGCAGCGGGCATTGATATGGTGTCTGCCGAGATGATCAAGCTTGGTGGCTTCTGTGTCCGGGAGGCGTTCCTGTTGCTCCTCAATTTATGTTGGAGCTCGGGAATGGTTCCCAGGGACTGGAATAGCGCAGTCATCGTGCCTTTGTTTAAAAGCAAGGGTTCACGCTATGACTGCGCAAATTACAGAGCCATAAGCTTGACCAGTTTGGCAGCAAAAGTGTATGGTAAAATTATTGAAAGGAGAATGAGGATGGTGTCCGATGGTTTACTGTGTGAGACACAAGGAGGTTTCAGGAGTGGAAGGGGATGCATGGATCAAGTGTTCTCTCTGCGCAACATTGTGGAGAAGCATCTGGCCCTAGGTCAGAGGGTTTTCTGCAGTTTTGTGGATCTGGAGAGAGCATTTGACACGGTTGTACGAAAGGAACTTTGGGACATTTTACCGGAGTATGGTATTAATGGTAAACTGCTGCAGGCTGTGCAATCCAGTTACATGGGCTGTAGAGCCTGTGTGCGGCTGGATGATGGAATGTCGCCTTGGTTTGACGTCAATATCGGCGTTAAGCAGGGCTGCGTTCTATCAGCCAGGCTGTTTATCATATATCTGGATAAATGTCTCCAAAAGTTGAACGATATGAATGTGGGAGTCCAGATGGGTGACTCAGTGGTCTCTGCTCTGCTTTATGCAGATGATGCAGTCCTGCTGGCACAGTCAGCGACTGACCTGCAGACCCTAGTCGACACAATGACAGAAGATTGTAAGAAAAGGGGTCTACGCGTGAATGTGAGCAAAACCAAAATAATGGTCTTTGAAAGAGATGAAGCCAGAACAGATGTAAGAGTAACAATAGGTAATGATGTACTAGAGGAAGTGGATGAATTTGTATATCTTGGATGTGGATTTAGCCGGATGGAAGGTACACCACTGATATAGAGCGAAGAGTGAATGCGGGAAATAGAGTGAACGGAGCGTTGGGGCAACTTCTCGGCAGCCACCACCTCAGCTAGAAGGCACGTGTAGCAATACATAACGCAGTGCTTGTCCCAACATTACTGTATGGAAGCGAGAGTTGGGTATGCAGAAAAGAGTATGAAAGTAAAATTAATGCGGTCGAAATGCGATCTCTTCGGAAAATCTGTGGAGTTAGGCTGACCGACCGCATTCGCAACGACGACGTAAGAGAGCGAGTAGGTATGAAAGAGAGTATTGGTGTAAAGATGCGAAAGGGAATGCTCCGATGGTTCGGACATGTGGAAAGAATGCCGAACGAACGTCTGGTTAAGAAGATATACAGTGCGAAAGTGGAAGGATGTAGGTACCGAGGGAGACCGAGACTAACCTACCTAGACCAGATCGGTCATGTACTGAAGGAAGGTGGAGTCAAGAGTCTCCGAAACCGGCGAGCGTGTATGAAGAGAATTATGAACGTTGAGGAAGCGAGTGAAGTATGCAGAGATAGAGTTCTCTGGCACTCTGTTCTCTCTGCCTACCCTGCAAGGGATATGGCGTGATGATATGTATGTATGTATTATAGATCAAACAGTCACTGTTAGATCTTTAATACCTATTAGTTTATAATATCTGTAATTACCAAATCCCATAGTGACTATATTATATTCGAATCAAACATGTATGCGGTGATTAACACTACTTCATTCTTTTGTTAATGTTTGGGTATTTATTTATTGTGATGGTTTTGAAGAAAAATTTAATTACCGTTTCACTTTTCTAATGCTAGGGCCGCACCTGCGTGTATCGTCCCGAAGTAATGTGTGGCGAAGCTTCGTACGTTTTGTACACTAGAAAGTTATCGCGATAAAACTGTGGTCACATTAGCGACTTCGGTATTTTACACGAATTGGCAGAATTGTCGACACCGGCAACACTTGCCGTTAGGAAAAAAATAGAATAGAAATTTTACACGAAGTATCGTGCAATAATTAAAGATGCCCGAAATCATTTTCATGCGCTTAACTATGGATGATGAATTGCTTTACTATTGCAGCTATATTATGCTAATAATTACATAATGGTTTTTTTAGATCCCTTCATGGGTTCCGCTTCATAATGGTGTAAAAATTCTAACACCATTTCATCACTCCACTCCATATTTATTGATTAACTGGAGATCCTCGAACGCGTCTAAACACATAGAAAATTTCCGCCGAAATGAAAATCGCTAGTCTGACTAAAGAGCGCGATACATTAGCGCGCTAAATCCCTTTGACTTATGCTAGGTCCGCACCTGCGTGTATCGTAACGAAGCTTCGTGCAATGAGACGATATACGCAGATGTGACCAGTCATTATTGGCTATCGTCCCGAACATTCGGGCTTTGTGTGCGTTATCGCTTGGGTGTCGATAAGTCAAAGGATTTTAGCGCGCTAATATATCGCGCTCTGTGGTCAGACTAGCATTTTTCATTTCGGGGGCAATTTTCGTTGTGTTTAGACGCGTTCGAGGATCTCCACTTAATCAATAAATATGGAGTGGGGTGATGAAATGGTGTTAGAATTTATACACCACTATGAAGCGGAACCCAGGAAGGGATCCAAAAATATCATTATGTAATTATTAGCATAATATAGCTGTAATAGTAAAGCAATTCGTCATCCATAGTTAATTGCATGAAAATGATTTCGGCCATCTTTAATTATTGCACGATATTTCGTGTAAAATACCGAAGTCGCTAATGTGACCACTGTTTTATCGCGATAACTTTCTAGTGTATAAAACGTACGAAGCTTCGCCACACATTACTTCGGGACGACACACGCAGGTGTAGCTCTAGCATTATCACCACCCAAGCGATAACGCACATGAAGCCCGAATGTTCGCGACGATAGGCAATAATGACCGGTCACATCTGCGTATATAGTCTCATTGCACGAAGCTTCGTGACGATACACGCAGGTGCGGCCCTAGCATAATAGGTATACCCGAATAATATTTAATAAATGTGCATATTCATGAGATTCTTGTTCATTTTAGTTATTATGGAAAATATTACGCGAAATGGGTGGGTTTAGGGAGGATGGAGGGTGATGATTGGGGACGTATGGAATGGAGAGTGATGTGTGAGTTATGGATAGGATACATACGATAAATGGGAATGGGTGGAATGGACTGACTTTTTACGTTAGACAAAATATAATTATTACAAGTAATTTTGGCAAATTGAATTTAAGATTACATTTGGCACAATACGGTCAGTATAAGTTGTAGTAAAAGTTGAGCAGACCTAAAACTAACAATTCAAGAGCCAGCATTTCAGAAGGAGAGAATAGGGTAGGTACATCTACTGAATAGTATAATTTGATTATGATTGAGAATAGCTTGAATTCGAATTTTTATCTCGATTTCTTTATCTGTTACTCTGAGTGATGACTGCCCATACGGTCATAGTACAGGCAGGCCTACGTCACTCCATGTACTTACGCGCTATAATTGCCTACCGCCCGACCAACCGGTCGCGGGCCGTTTGCGGACCAAATTCAGTGCGGTCTTCGCAAGCGAAGCGTATGCACGTTGTTAAATATTATTCGTTTCATTCGTTTGTACGTGTACCTATGATGGCGTCTGGTGCCTTATGTGCAGTAAATGGGTGCAAATCAAGTAAAAAAAGGGGGTAAAAAAATTACTACATATTCGAAGTCTCACATTTAATTAAATGTATCAGGAATAACTTACTGACAAATAATTTTGTACACGATGAAGAAAAAATATCTGGGGAACTAATCTAACTAATCAATGGCTATGCAAGGATTTGAAGAAAGAAGGCATTAATTTTATGTTTACGAAACGCTTACATCATTTAAAAAAGATTTTTGGCACCACCCTCAACAGAGTGGTAATTGTCGAGACCCTACACCGATACAGTTCATCAGGGCAATCTCAAAATTATTCCTTTGAAATATGCTTGTTTTTTTGACTTAGTTGTTAGCCTCAGATGGCTGTGACAACTTTAGCCGGACTGTGGGTGAGCGCTAAGGGCTCTCAACCCGGAAGAACTCATGAATTTTATCGAAAAGGCAGCCCTGTGATTGCTGTGGGATCGCAAGGTGCGAAGCAATTAGAATTGTACGCTTGAGCATTTAGGCACATTTTAGCATGCAGCAGTTGCTGACGCGACAGAGTAGGCTATTATAGCAGTAGGTATTGGTAATTTTCTACCGAGTGAAGTATCTGTTATTTATTAATATGTGGTACAGGTTTCGAGAAAACCATTTTGATCTTTGAGGTTTATAAAACAAATAGGAGTTCGAACAGTGAACTTCAATTAGGGATTTTTTTAAAAAGAACAATAGTGATTGCCTCCCATATTTTATATTTTACGAGAAACCTTGTACGTTCTACAACTCTAATAAACTCTTTCTTTTGTATTTTAAATCGTAGTCTCAAAATCTCCTCAACATATTTCACCGAGAGTGAATATAATATAATATGGTGATAGGTTCGTACAGAAATGTAACATTAAAAATTAAAAAGGTAAGTTCTGTTTTATAATTTATTTACTATGTTTAACATTAATATAAAAATAAATATATTATATTCAAAATAAATATTTATATTATTCCTATACACGGCTTTTAACGTGTATAGCTATATCATACTACAAATATTAGATATAGTCTTTATTAGCGTTTCATTCGTTCTATCAAGACCGCTGCCGACTTATCGTAAATGCTATTAGACTTTTGGCTTAAAGGTCTTTGTAACCAGACTATAAGTTTACATAAAAATAATTTTAGCTTGACAGGCTTGCTGTCAAATGTGTCAATTTCAATTTTAAAGATATCGTTCTTTGCTTGATGCTTTGAAATTAATGTTGATTGTATCAACAAAATAATGAAAAAGAAAAGACACATAACATTTCGTTAAATTGATATTGAGTTTGCTCTACTTATATTGAGTGCTTAGTACTTTAGGTACCAACGATCGGAATAAAATACGCTTAACTTATTTTAAAATATTACAATGGCGACTTTGGAAGGTGAAATAAAAGATCTAAAAGAGAAAAATAGTGAACTGGCACAGAAAGTACAATATTGGAAGATGACTGCTGCAGAGAAGGAAAATGAGAAATTAAATCTCATGAAAGAAATGAATGAATTGAGATTGAAATTGAGTGTTGGTATCATTTACTTTACAAATATAAACTATATTTTGCAAAAATTACACAACAGCAAACAATTGTGTTTCATACACAATTGTTTGTTATGTTTGTCATTTGTCACATATGTACATTAGAATTGTTTCTTTTAAAGATTTGAAATGATAAAATACACATAAAATTTAAATGCTTGGTATTATAAAATATACTGTGCCTTATTACACATACATACATACATATCATCACGACATATCCCTTGCAGGGTAGGCAGAGAGAACAGAGTGCCAGAGAACTCTATCCTTGCATACTTCACTCGCTTCTTCAACATTCATAATTCTCTTCATGCACGCTCGCCGGTTTCGGAGACTCTTGACTCCACCTTCCTTCAGCACGTGACCAATCTGGTCTAGGTAGGTGAGTCTCGGTCTCCCCCGGTACCTACATCCTTCCACTTTCACATTGTATATCTTCTTAACCAGATGTTCGTTCGGCATTCTTTCCACATGTCTGAACCATTGGAGCATTCGCTTTCGCATCTTCTCCCTTTCCTATCTTGTTCCTTATTAATTAAATAATATTAATAAATTCTAATAATTTATAGTTTAGTACAATTAAACAATGTTCTGTGTAGGGACAGATGTTTATATTGTTAAAACCCTTTCTCATAGGTATCATAAGAGAATAATGAGGAACTTCGGTAGTTAAAAAAAATTACAATAAAAAGTTTACCTTTTTCTAATTAAAAATGTTTACCAACCTATCTGTCCAGCATGTAACATATAATACATTAAGTTAATTGCCCTCCGACTTTAGAGAATGCCTTGCCCAATAGTGGCAGTATATATATTGCTGCTATACTTTAATGCCTGTCCTATAGGACAAGGTATTAAAGTAAAAAATATATATTTTGAGTAGTTTAATATTTATATAAAGGGAGGAAGGGAATCTACCCTGCAAGGGACATGGCGTGATGGTATGTATGTATAATGATTTCAGAAGTATATGTGTATATTACATGTTTTAAATTGAACTAATTTTACAGATTTTATCATAAATGTATTTGATTTTTATTTTCTTAAAATTTTAAACACTAACTATGTTTATGAAATCAGTAAAGATAGTTTTATTTGATGTTTCAAATGCTTGTTGCTCCCTTGATTTTTTATGATCACTATCATGTTTGGAGGAAGGGTTGGTAACTATTATATATTTACTCTATTCCAGCGCTGTTAAATTTTATGTTACAGTAGCTATAGGTATAAGACAGTTTGATCTATTATACTACATTAACTAGTCAAGTTACCATAGCATTTTATTTTGTGTTTCCCACATTTTGGTAATGCTTACGAATATGTTATATAATTTTTGCCTTTTATTATTGCTCTGGATGCCTGCTGAAGAATGCCTTTTTTTTTTGGGCGGCGGGCTACTGTATGTTGAACCCCGCCAGTCCATCCGGACTGTAGAATGGCTATGGTGACACGTTGAATTCTTCCATCACTATATAAAGAATTATCAACCTGCTGTTTGCCATGGTTTAATGAGTGAATGAATTATAGAGGTTGCAGAACACAAGTGATTGTGCAGCTCGTAAATTAGATGCAGCATTACAACTAGCTAGTGAGAAAGCCATATCACACCTAGTAATAGCTTCCAATGAGATTGCAAGAGGCATGGAGATTGCTAAAGCATATATGAGAGATAGACAGGAAATAGATATTCAAACACCAAGATGGAGTACTTTGGGTGGAACTCCAGCTACAGAGCGGAAGGAGAAGGTGCATAGGGTGCCTCCGATGATGTTAGGGGGCCAGTCTTTACAGCCTGTTGTGGCGCTTAGTAGAACAATGTTGAATACAAGTAATCCTAGTAAGTATTTTAACTATAAATAATATTTAAAGAAAAGGTCATAAACAATATTAAAATATTTTTGACCGGGTTTTGGATATAAAATAATTGCCAATCTTGTAGATTCTGGTAAGGACAATGTTAAAGGTTAGGTTAGGTAAGGATAACTATATAAATTATTGCATTGTCATGATAAGTAGGTATGCAAAGTTTGGAATTAATCTAATGTCAAATCAAAGGGGATGAAAATGATTTCAAAGATTCCATTAGATACAAATCAAGTTAGTAAAAGTGTGTTAAAACCATAGCTAATGCTTTGAGTGAATAATATTTTTTTTTGGTGGGAATAGGCATAGAAAATAGTAGGTACCATAATTTATGGTTAAATTTAATAAAATTACCATAAATTTTACTGTACATAGGTTTTGGCAGAATATCATCACTGTTTCAGAAATGCTAAATGGTACAAGTTGAGCTAACAGTCCTTATGTCCATCATTAAAATTAGATTAATTTATATTAAAAGTTAGCCATTTTTCTTTTTATTTATCATTTGTTGTGCCTATAAATTGTATAAACTTTTCTAAGAAATTTTATAATTTTTGAGTCTATTGTAGTTGAACCAAAGGTATTTTTGGATTTATGAAGTTTAATTATGTGTGCTTAGAAGCAAAAGGGATAAGGAATTAGATCCATTGTTCGAATTAGATCAAATAACTTAATCTTTCAGAAAGCCAGTCTTACTTCAACAAATGATCTTAAAGTTATCATACAGGCTAGAGTAATTTGTGACAGAATGTACGTAATTTAATGATTTATTTATTTAATGCATTCATATATTTACACAGCGAGTTACTAATTTCTTTGTTTGTTCAAGCCTATTATTATCATTATTCAGGAGAGATAAGAACAAAAGAAGCAAATAATCCTTACTAATATTATAAATGCGAAAGTAACTCTGTCTGTCTGTCCCTCTTTCACGCTAAAACTACTGAACCGATCTAAATGAAATTTGGTACACAGGTGGTCTAGACTGTCTAGAGCCTGACAAAGGACATAGGCTACTTTTTAATGCAAAAAAGGGTTGTAAAGGGGGATGAAAAGTTGTAAGGAAGTATCGTCATTTGTAAAGCCAGATGCTTGAAACTTATTTTTAGGCAAATATTAGATATAAATAAATATGTCATTAAAATTTTGTAAAAAATGTACCCTTAAAATTTTAAGTTTACGTAAGTAACCTCTTACGCGGGCGAAGCCGCGGGCAGAAGCTAGTTAAATATATACTCATAAATATACATATAAATTTATTATTATTATTATATATTTAATAAATAAATTTGGTTGACATGATTTTTATTAATGTTTCTATAAATTATTATAAATTTAACATGTTTATAATTTTTGGAATTTTCTTTACAGGATCAGCAGAATCGAGAAGTCCAAATCGTAGTGTCACTCATAGAGCTGTGCCATTGCACATGTTACAAGGTAATGATGATTTGATATTTTGTAATGTAATTATGATTTCTACTTGGAAGTTGTAAGAATACAATTCATCATCAAACAGTATCCTATACCAACCAGTCGGACCAATATGGTTTAATGGGTTAATTTCCTTTCCACTATGGAGGAGGCCTGAACCCCAGCAGTAGGACCTGTATGAGTTAGATGATAATAATAATAATATATTTTTAAATAACAACTCCTACACTAAAGATAATATCTTTATTTTATTATAATCACGACACTTGGCTCCGTTAGAATAGGCAAAAGCTCCCACCCGAGAAGCTCATAACAGAGACTGTGATCACCAACGCGCCTGTTAATTGTAATGAATATGTCGTTTATTCCATCCTTGTGGAGTCTTATATTCAATAGTGGACATACATACATACATATCATCACGCCATATCCCTTGCAGAGTAGGCAGAGAAAACAGAGTGCCAGAGAACTCTATCCTTGCATACTTCACTTGCTTCCTCAACATTCATAATTCTCTTCATACACGTTCGCCGGTTTCGGAGACTCTTGACTCCACCTTCCTTCAGTACATGACCGATCTGGTCTAGGTAGGTTAGTCTCGGTCTCCCCCGGTACCTACATCCTTCCACTTTCGCATTGTATATCTTCTTAACCAGACGTTCGTTCGGCATTCTTTCCACATGTCCGCACCATCGGAGCATTCCCTCTCGCATCTTTACACCAATACTCTCTTTAATACTTACTCGCCCTCTTACGTCGTCGTTACGAATGCGATCGGTCAGCCTAACTCCACAGTCAAATCGCTGCAAACGGATGTAATGTCTTCCTAATGACACGTCATTGCATGCGGGGACAAAAGTTAGATTTTTTTCGACGCCTACTTGTATTTATTCTTCATATAACTTCTTCTATTGGGGCTTCTATGGTCTTCTTATAAGAAGATAGTATAGAGAGAGAGACAAGTATAGAGTATACTCTATGAAGAAAATTGGCATGTTAGGCAAATATCTTTTTCACTATAACAATACTCTGATATGACTTATCATCATCACCATCGTCGTCATCATCATCATCATCGTCCTGCTTTTATACCAAATTATTTGTGGTCAAGGTAATACGTATTATTTTACCATTGTACATACTACAATAGTTATTGGCAGGTGGCTGGTATGACGTCAACCCTCATTGGGAATGTAATTGTAGATCAGACGGAGCAGATGTAATAGGCCCAGCTCGATATAAACCTCTTAGTCATCTTTTAGGACACCCATGAGCAATGTAAGTGTTGGTAATATTCGTAGCCGCCACTACACACCATAACTCTGACATAACTAATATGTATTTTTTTTTAAATATTTTATTGATCTCTAATTCCAGATGTCTATATACCATTAACAAGAATCAACATACCGGAGCCGGCGAATAACAATATGGATACAGATTCGGATGTGAATAATGATGATGATAGCGGCGAAGCCTTGGGACTGGAAGGTAAGTGGGAATGCATCATCATTTAGCTTTTTTGTCCACTGCTGGATGTAAGCATCCTTCATAGATCGCCATAAAGGACTGGCATATGCCGTCCGCATCTAACGATTCTAGCAATTTTCATCAAGCCTTACCATTGTCATCGGCGACTTGGTGGTGTCGCGTGCCGTAATCGCCACGCTCGGTAGACGCTTTGGTAATTTTAGTGACGTTTCCCAGGAGAGAACTGCTCACCCTGGAGGTATGTCTCGCCTGGGGGCCTCAGCGCCGCGACCTGTCGGCGGTCATTGGAGCGGACCTGTCGTTGTCAACCGTCATCAACAAGATGCTTGACAGCGACAGGCACTGGACGTCAATGGCCTCCTTTTGCGAGGAAGTCATCTCTGCAAAGGAGGCCGCGGAGCGAGAACGCGAAGCACTCGCGTCTGCGAACTCGCTCCGCCGGCGGCGACCAGGGAGAGGGAGGCGCCGCTACGTGCACCTCCTCCCACCGCCTTGACGGTTGACTGGTCGTGGCCAGATGGCTAAGCGTAGGGGTGTCGGGGATAAAATGTCAATACACGATCTCTCCGGCATCCCGTAAAAGCGCGGCAGGGACCGCTGTTAGGTTTTAGTGGGTATTCCGGCCGTCAATCTCATGGCCGGCGAGTCCCACACACCCCCCCGTCTGTCACTGGCGGGGGATGTGCGCAAAAGCATTTCCACAGCGTAAACAAAACAAAAAAAAAGGAGAGAACTGCTGCTTGCTCCCTTGCTGAGACACTGCGTTGATCTTTATGACTCTAAAGGGCAAGTAAAGAGTGGCGACAGTTATATTCTTATTCCGTCTTCAAACGTGGACTTGGAAACATCTTATCTATCTATCTTATATTTCTCGTGAAGCTAAAATGATTTATAACTTAGTAAATATTTAAGATTATATAATATGTTTTAAGTCTATGATGGGTCTGACATGAACTGCATTCAAAAGACCCTATTAAAAATAAAGATTGAAAAAAAAAAGTAAAAAAATCTTATCTATCCATCCATCAATCTGTAGACAGCTGTTATTGGACATAGGTGTTCCCACGAAAATGTCATTCAGAACGGTCCTGCGCCACCTACATTCAACGGATTCCTATGACTTTTTAGGATGTCGTCAGTCCATTTAGTGATAGAAACGATGTTGATGAATGAGTTGCGATGTCTGTATGTATTGTCTTAGTGAACTTTTTTTGCTAGGCGTAGGCCGTCCCATAAGAGGCGACGGAAGACCGGTACATGGCCCCCAATAACCCACCGCATTCCCTCCCCATCGCAATTGGACCAGCCACTGGTATCGAATCCTCGACGGCCGTGGCCAGCCCGGCGGGTTCTTTAGGACCTAAAATCACCTTTGCCTTTCTAATAAACCAACTTTGGGTCATTTTGGTATCAGTGGGATGGTTTCCAAAAGTCTGTGATTAACCTAGGTAAAACAAGGTTTGTGTTTTGTTACAGATGACGAAGATAGATTGGAGGAGTCGGCGCATAGATCAGATGAAGACGATGGTTATTCAGGGTATGAATATTTCTAAACTGTATATATGTAGTATTTTTTTCAAGACTACAACTGACGACGTTGGAACCAGAGTGATCTAGGGCACAAAAGTATGTTTTCGAGAAAATTATGGAAACGCGTTAGGCTTTGTTGTAAGAAATTTATGAGCCTTATTTAATGTACCTCTAATGAGTTTAAAATAAAAAGAGAACACATTTCGTCAATTTAATTAATTTAATAAAGCCAATTTTTTTAATTTTACGGGAAAAAAATCACTTAGATCACTATGGCAGTTCACAAATTTGAAAAATGTATTAACAATATAGGTAGAACTATAATAATCAAAACCACATCATTAAACATCACGAAAATATATCTTTTAATCATCACCTAATAAAGCAGGAAACAAGTCTTTATCAACCAGTGCTTCCTGATTGCCTCTTCAATTCAATTTTTTATAAGTTTGGCTCCATCGACGACCGATGATTCTGCCAATGTCAAGGTGGAGAGAGTAAAGATAAATAAATAAACCGAGTATTTGTGACAGATGATCGGTCTTTTAGCAATCGTTTCTCTTGCGAGGGCTGAAAGAGACGTCACAAATTATTAGTATGTATTAGTAAACATAAAATATATACACAACTTTATAATTCAGAATTAAAAAGAGTAGGTATGTACTAAAGGAAAGATAGAAAGAAGGCAGAAAAAAGAAAAAAAAAGGTCTATAATTTGATTTTATTTTGTGAGATAAATTTGTAAAGTATTCTAACAAACGGTGTGTGAGTGTCAACAAGTAAGGCAAGTTAACAGGTCGAGAAATAGACTTAGGAAGGAGATCATACAGAGGCACCACTAACTTGGGACAAAAGAAGAATAGATGTTCCAATGTACCTTCATCCAGCCCGCATTCACAGAGAGAATGGTCCTTAACACGGATTTTCGCTAAGAAAACAGGGGAACACACAAATCCTAAACGTAAACGGGTTATCACTGAAGTGGCCAGTTTATTTATATGTTTTCGGACGCAAAACCAGGATTTAGGTGGAATAGTAGCCTGGATAGAGCCATAAAACTTTCCTTTATTTAATTTAGATACTTGCCACAAGTCATTCCAGGCTTTTATTAAAGATGGCTTAGCTAAGGATCGTAGATCACGCGGCAAACAGTAGTTGTGAGTTTCTAGACCCATGTGGACAGCATTTTTGGCACAGGAATCTGCCATTTCATTACCTGCTATACCTATGTGGCTAGGAATCCAGGCCAAGACAATCTCGAGTCTTGATGAGTGGCATCTAAACAGAGTTTGCCTAATTTTTAAAGATAAAAAAAAATTATCACGGGAGCGAAAAGGTATTTTTAATATATCTGACAAACAGCTTAAGGAGTCCGACAGAATTAAGGCTTTATTAATTTTATGAGATTCTACAAAAGACACTGCTTCTAAAATGGCTATAGCTTCACCAGTGAAAACGGAATTGTAAGATGGGGACTTAAAATTTAATATAATTTTGAATTTGGAAATCCATACAGCTGACCCAACACAACCATCACCAGATACTTTTGAGGCATCTGTATAAATATCAAGCCAGTCACTCCAGTCTTTAGACAGTATATAATTGAGCTCTAGGTTAGCGTTAGAGCTGTTTTTGCTGATACCGAAATTCAGAAGAATGTTTGGTTGGAAAATAAGGGAATAGTAGTCAAACTGAAAAGGAGGGTTCAGAGTAACTTGAAAGATAGATACAGGCAGTCTTTTTAATTTATTGTATGAAATTATTAAATGAGGTGGGTTCTTATGTGACCAATAACTGGAGGAAGAGACTAAAAGAGATAAAGAGTCAAGAATAGGGAGAAGGATATTAGAACTGATTTGAATCGTTTTAGAAAGGAATCTGTCGGAGAGGTATTCTCGTCGGAGATGAAGGGGAGGCTCATTACACTCAACTTGCAGGGCATTAATTGGTGAGCATTTCATAGCACCTGTAATAATGCGCATACACTTCGACTGGATTTTGTCCAATTTAGTAAGAGCAGATTCGTTACATGGCTCAAAGAGGAAGCAAGCATAATTGAGGTGGCTGCGGACCAACGCATTATACATCAGTTTTTGACAGAAAGGATGTGAACCCCATCGAACTCCCGAGAGAGCTCGCATAATATTCACACCTCTTTCACATTTCTTTGTAATATAATTTAAGTGGGCAAGTCCTGATAATTTGCTGTCTAATATGAAACCCAAAAATTTCACTTTCTCTTTAACAGAGATTAATTCATCTCCTACACATAAACTTATGCTAGGGATGATTCGTTTCCGAGAAAAGATAACAGCATTGCATTTAGAAATAGACAGGGACAAATTGTGGTTGAGGAGCCATTGATTTAAGTAATAAAGAGCAGAATTTAAGCGAGAAGAAGCATCAGAAAAAGAAGAAGAAACTGAATAAAGAGCGACATCATCAGCATACTGAAGGATTTTACAAAAAGAATTAGTAGATAGTTCAAGGTC
This sequence comes from Lymantria monacha, assembly GCA_905163515.2. Classification (NCBI taxonomy): domain Eukaryota; kingdom Metazoa; phylum Arthropoda; class Insecta; order Lepidoptera; family Erebidae; genus Lymantria; species Lymantria monacha. Next base: position 35,349,521 of record LR991084.1, on the reverse strand, counting down.
ATAAGTATAAATATTATATAAGATAGGGCTTAAGACGAATCCCTGAGGGAGACCCATCCAGACCACCCGAGGAGAAAGTAAAGTACCCTGATATCCGACACATATGGAGCGGTTCATTAACATGTTAAAAATTATATTTGTTAACCTCTCGGGAATACTCAGCTGATGCATCTTTTGCCTGAGCAGCGGAAGTAAAACATTGTCATATGCTGATGTAATGTCTAAGAAAACCCCAATAACATGTTCATTTTTGGAGAAAGCTAGGCGAACTTCAGAGGTAAAGATGCTAAGGCTATCTAAAGTACCTCCAGCTCTTCTGAAGCCGAATTGACTACTGGCTAGTACTCCTCTATTTTCAAGAATCCATTCCAACCGGTTCTTAATGAGGTTCTCCATTATTTTAGCCAAGACTGAGGAAAGGGCAATAGGTCTATAAGAGTTATGGTCTTGAGGATTTTTGCCAGGTTTTAGGATAGGAATAACAATTTGTGTTTTCCAAGACTTTGGTACTTTACCAGCAGAGAAAATAAAGTTCAGGATATTAAGTAGGAAGGATTTACATGCAATAGAAGATTTACAGATGAAGGAATAAGGGATACCATCCAGACCAGGAGTGGAATCGTGAAGGTGATCAAGCGCACAAATAAGCTCAGACAAAGAAAATATATCATCCATCTTAGAATTGGGGATAGAAGGAAATGAAGAGACAAGAGAAGGTGACAAGCAGTCATAATTAGGGACGAAAGGAGGGGCTAGCTTAGAAAGGAATTCATGGAGCCAAAAACTTGGATCATTGCTCAATATGCTGCTATCAGTGCAACTTCCACGAAAGGATTTGATTCTCTTCCAGACAAGAGAGATGGGAGAAAGAGGCGATAAAGATTCACAAAAATGTTGCAATCCTTGTCTCTTTTTTGTGGCCAATAGTCGAGTGGTTTTTGCAGCCACTTTTCTGTAAGAGAGATAATCCCTCATGTCTAAGGATGCCGCAAACTTGTTCTCAGCAGTCTTGCGTTTCTTAACACTTTCAGTGCATTCTGAGTCCCACCAGAGAGGAGATGATGCTATCTTGGAATTTGCAGCTGAGAGAATAGAAGAGATAAGGGAATCATATAGTTCAAGAAAATTACAGGAATTGGCTAGAGGTAAATTAGAAATAGACAGGTCTAAATGAGTGGAGAATTTTGCCCAGTCAGCTTCACAAATACGATATTTAAGTAGGGGAGGAAGTGGGGTATTAGGAGAGATTGACTGCAAGTATGAAATTTGGATAGGGAAGTGATCACTGCCAAGAGAATTAGGCAAGACGGACCATTCTAGAAGAGAAAATAAAGAAGGAGATGCTAAAGTAAGATCAGGGATGCTAATATTCTGAGACGGAGATACATGACGAGTAGCAGAACCATCATTTAGCACACAGAGATTAATATCATCTAGGAGATCTAATAATGAAGAAGAGGAAAGATCATTAGAGTTAGATCCCCATAAAGTGTGATGGCAATTAAAATCGCCTAACACAATCAATGGAGAGGGGACAGAAGAAAGAATAGAATTAAGCTCAGAAATGATATTAGGATCAGGGTGAGGGATATAAACAGACACAAAAGACACATTCATGGCCCTTAAGGCCACAACATGAAAACTAGTTTGATGGGAAGGTAATGGGATTTGAGAGAAGGATATGTTCCTACTGACCAACAGTGCACAACCCGCTCGCCCGTCCGCTCTGTCATCTCGCAGGCAAGCAAAACCTGGGACCCTAAAATGGGAGAGGGGTCTGAGCCATGTCTCAGAGACGACAAAGACAGCAGGCTTGTGTTGGCTGATCAAATAAGAGATATCATGTTTGTTACGTCTAATGCTTCTGCAATTCCACTGAAGAATCTGGAGATCCATTGGGAGTGTTATTACGAGCAAAGACTGTGAGTAGTTGTTCTACAAGAACTGAGACATTGTTCGGTAATGAGTCAGAGAATTTGGATAGCATATTAATAAGTGAACAGAGGAGAAGTTCGACTAAATTGTCATTAGGAGTAGCTAAAGGAGTAGTGTCTATAGATTGAAGGAGAGCACAACCGTTAGGTTGAGAAGAAGATGGAGAACTAACTATAGATGAGTGAGCTTGGAGATCATAAGATTTCTCTAACACTGGTTTAGGGCGAGGGGGCAGAAAGACTGTCTTTCTATATGAAGATGGGGAAGTAGTTACAATGTTTGTGGCTTGGGACACTTGGGAAAGATGAGGAGGTGATTGCAAACGGCTAACAGCTTCTGAGTATAGACGTTTGGATTGGGGAAACCTCGCAGAAGCTTCCAAGTAATTAATGTTCTCCTGAGACATAACTAATTTTATTGATTTTTGTCGTTCATGTTCAGGGCATTTAGTATCTGTGGCTTTGTGGCTACCACGACATAGTAGGCAAGATGCCTCTACATCAAGAGTGCTACAACTATCTCCGGGATGAGACTTGGCACACTTGTAACAACGGGGCTGAGATCTGCACTGTTTGGCTATATGGCCAAAACGACAACAATTCCTACATTGAATCGTTGGTAGTTGATATAAAGATACTGGTAAAGATGCATTGAAACAGTAAATCTTCTCTGGTAGTACTTGTCCCAAAAAAGTAAGAACAACAGAGTTAGATGGGACCCACACTGTATTCTCCTCCTTCCTTGATTTAACATTTAAGTGGCGTGCTCTAATTACTTCCCCAGAGTTATTTGGGGTATGGATTCTCTCCAACAGCTCTTCTAGAGACCAATCAGTGGGAATATCCCTCACAACACCCATACGCACTATTTGAAAACGTGGGATGTATGCCACATATTTATTAATTTCTAAAATGTTAAGTTTTAAGAAATTATTAGCATTTTCAGCGGAAGTAAAATCAATACTAATTTTATTGCGACCTAAATTTTTAATACCATCCTCTTTAATGCCTGATATATTGTTCTTATGGAGAAAATGAGCGAACTTCAAAATTTTAAAGGAGTACCCAGAGGAAGAATCCGGTTCTTGTCTTGACACAAAAACTGTGAAGGGGCCTTTATCAGTATCTGTATAATGTAGTTTAGAATCGGATTCATACCCTGGTTTAGAATAAACGGATTGTATGGACTCGGCCGGAGAACGGGATTTTTTACCATCTAAATCTTTAGTTAAATCACTATCAGCTGATCTCTTTAGCTGCCTAGTATGTTTATCTGGCGGCAAACCTCCACCCTCATCGGGTGGTTCCTCTGTGCTCATCTCCATAAGGAGAAGAGCGAAAAAAAGTAAAACACTAACCTTAGTAAATTAGTCCACTACCAAACAGCACAAACAAATAAATTCAGAGTCACAAAAAAAACAATTCACACAGAACACGAAAGATAACCTCAAAAAGTCACACTCTCAACCAAGCTTATGACAGAATCCTGATTGCCTCTTGTTCTTGAAACAATGTGGTAATATCAGGTAAAAGTGATGATGAATGGGCGGATTTCATTTTAGAAGTTTTCATGTCTTGCATTTTTTGATATGCTATTGGTCTTGTATTTGGCTTTTTCTGGAACATAATTCTTTAGGTTTACAAAAAATGTTTCAGAATCCATATGATATGGTTTCAAATCAACAGTTTCGTATGTTTCTGTGTAATCATCATTGTAAAACTTGAATCTTTACAAAACTTTATCTTTCGCATCTTAGAAATTTTTGTGCCTTCTCTTAACACTATCTGGTAGTCTTTGAATAGCCCTGTGAGGCTTTCAAAATCAAGAAACTTGATTTTCATATCTCGCACTGTAAAAGGTTTTTGCTTTCTGCAGTCACGGACAAGCTTCATCCAATCTTCTGTTATATAGATGTTAACCATTTCCTTTTGTTCTCGACTAATGAAAGAAAAATCGGTGTCGTTAGGCAGGTAAGTATGGCCACTGACGAGAAAGTACGCGGTGATCGTCTTTGATTTCGGCGTTTTGGTTTGCAAGTCTTTACAGCGCGCTGCACAGCAAACTTGTTTGAGCATCCCGCGACGTGAGCTGGTAATACAATTCGTGTACTGCTTTTTGATTTTCAGATGAAACCTGCTCACTGCATTTGAACTTACAGTTACAAACAAATGGTGTAAATTGTTTGACCGTGACAACGTTACCTCGTACGTTGCGATATTCTTGACATGCAGTCCTTTTTCGCTTTCTTATATTCTTCGCCCAATTATCGAAATTTCAAACTCTTTTTCTTCCTCTGACTCGTTCATCGGAATCAGCATGGTTTACTTCCCCCAAATTACCAACAGAACCCTCTACATTTCTTCTGATTTATTCAATGTCTGTAAAGAATAGCATTAGCTGTAGCCCAAGCCAGAAGCAAAATAATGCAATTACAAATTATTGTGTGAGTATTATTATAAAGAGTTTTAAGAAAGAAGTTTTATGAAGCACATAAAGCGTAAATTAGTAATAGTAGGTATAGATGCGTAATGCTGCAAATCACTGAAAAGTAAAATCTCTAATCATATTCATTAAACATTATGTACACATTACATACTTTCATTGTCTTCTAATTCTGTGGCACTTTCTTCATTTTGTTCTGGATGATAAGAACAATGATCACTAGAAAAATCTCCATTCCTTGTTGAAGTCGATGAAGATGACCGCTATGAAGCTAGTAATGCCATATTCACCATTCTTTCAGCTCTGGTACTTTTAACCATTTTTAAAGTTTACAGAACACTCTTTCGATTAAGATATTTAAGAGTAAGATAAAAGGCTATCGCAAGCGCATGTGACTAAATCTGTGTAAAGTCTAAATTTTGTGTTGAAAATATTTGGTGTTCTTGTAATAAATAAAAAGTAAAAAAATATTTTAGGATAGAGTATAAAAAAATGAGGTAAATAACATAAAACATGAGATTTTTTTTGTTTCTGTATTGCACTTAGATCACCTTGGTTTTCCATAAACATTAAGAACTCAGTTGCAAAATTGGAACCATAGTGATCTAAATGCTTCTCATACTTAGATCAGTGTGGCATGTAGTCATGCGCAATATGTATCACTGCGCTGAAAAGAGTGATATATATCTTTTCACTGTAAAGATATATATCACTCATTTAGCTCATTAGCTCATTTAGCTCACTTAGCTCAGTAGTCAATCATCATTATTAAATCACTCCTCTAGCTCACTTTCAAAGTTCGCTCATTTTACATCAATCGCTCAAACGAATCTATTACTCATTTTCCCATGATGCGCTTTGTTTTTTAAAAGCACTTTAAATTACAGATTGTCTATAAAATCCGATTACGAAATGAAAAATGATGTCGCAAGCGGGATTCGAACCCGCGCCTATTGGGATTCCGGCCCAATCGTGCTGCCACTACAGATTGTCGATAGTAAAACTCAATTTTTAATGTATATTAACGTTCTACAAAAACACTTAAGTATACAGAGAATTCTATTTAGATTTCTATTACTATACTCTGCCTAATCTAAGAAGTGCACTTTGACAGCTGTCTGAGTAAGTTGTCTAGGTATGTGAACCAAATAATCGCTATCGAAAATATCCGATTTTACTGAGAAATCGATATTGATTCTTTATAATTAATAATCGGTTTATTTTTTATTTTTCAAAAAGGTGATGAATAAATTAAGTGCTAAATTAGTACTAAACAAATTTAATTATTTCAGCATAGAATCTATTCATCATATTTAGTAGGATTAAGTTAATTAAAAACAAAAACTGGATTTGAAAATGGCTATTTATTAAGAATTACTACTATTACTTGAATTATCAGCGTCGCGAACATTAATAATTATTTCCTCATCAATCAAAGTGTCGAAATGTACATCTCTGTCAAAATCTCTATTCGATTAATTGTATAATTCTAATATTTTTACCGATTATTTAGATAATCGTGAATTGGAAGTTGTCAAGCACTACTGTATAGAACGTGATGACGTGACATTGTTAGGTCGTCACTAACAATTACTATTTACCATGTTATTTCTTTTTTTAAATTAGTTTTACGAGTTTCAACATTAGATTATTGTACAAGAAAGTCACCCGCAATGTTAATTATGTAAATAACTTAATAGTTGTTTAAAATTTCAGATTTAGTGTTTACAATCATGTGTATACGTTTGACCGAGGTTATTGTGTATTAAAAAATGTAAAACGTTAAAATGCACTTCTTAGATTAGATGAATTATAGAGAAAAAAGGTCCTACATAAACAGTAACGCACATAACTTAATCTATTTACAGTTCCAATAATAGTAACTAAAATCTAATAATTATTAAAATCTATATAAACATATCCGCAAATAAATATACAGTTTTATTACTGAAAACGTCTATAAAAGTAAGTTTTATTCAACACTCGGTCACGTATTTTCAAGATACCCCGGGAGCAACTAATTACCTATAAAAAGAATTTCAAAATACTTTATCGCTATAGTATCATAATATCAAAAAAGCATTACGGGTTGGTTATAATAAAAAAATACAAATCTATTTCCTAATAATAAACATTAATTATTAAACTTTATGTGTAAAGAAATAGAGTGTATTCTCTTTTGACAACCTAATTATATCGATACGAAAACAGTGTGAAATATCATTCTCGTCGGCGGGCTACGCAGCGCACCTATCTCGCTCATTTTTCGTTACCTTGTGACTTGTGAGAGTGAAACATTCTGCGATGCGAAGTGAGTGATGAGCTAGTGAGCTACTGATATGTTCGGCGGTTAAGTGAGTCAGTGATAGATTGTGTCTATGTGAGTGATATAGCTCTTTTATATCACTCACTCAGAAGCTACACAACTTTAGTGGCATGCCTTCGCTTTGCAGACCGTACCAGTTCTATAGTGACATGTTGTGATCCCTCAAGGAAGAAAGGACTGAAGAGCGCTTAGATCAGTGTGGCATGGAAGAATTGTGGTTTATCTATGACATTATGTAATAACCTCAGTATTGGTAAAAATGTCACTTAGATCACTCTGGTTCTAACGTCGTCAACTCTTGTACTAAGGAAATAATTATTGTACTGCGAGAGATTTTATAAGCTTATAATTAACAGTCGTATTTTACACCCACATTCAGAACAACAATTTGAATGTTTTTTTGATTGCATAAAGTATTGTCCTGTGCGGGAATTGTACCCCTGATCACAAAAGGTCGGTATCTTAACCACTATATTAGCTATGTAGTCAATATAAAGTGATGGTGTGGTGATGTTATTGGAATTCATTTCACCACCCCTTTTCTATATTTATGATGCCAGATGGTGATGATTGGGCCTGCCGTAAGAAGAATGTATATGGGATGGGCTACTGTAAGAACAACACAAAAAAAAAATCAGTTTTAATAATGAGTTTTACCAAAAAACGGCAAAAGGGGAAGAAAGGTTTTAGAGTGGCGACCACGAATCGGACGACGCAGCGTAGTACGACCCCAAAGTCGCAGGAAACCGTTGGAGGCATGTGGCACAGGACCGTTATGAATGGTATTCTCGTGGGGAGGCCTATGTCCAACAGTGGACGTTTATGACTGTAATGAGTATAATACAAAATTATAACAAAAGAAAAATATTTGATTTGAAAACAATGTGCATAGATGAAACACCGGCCTACCGCTAGGTTCGGTTCTCACGCAGGACAATACTTTGTGCGAGCCACAAGTTGTTATTCCGAGTCTTGAGTGTAATTTGTCTGCGTTAATTATATGTTTGTAAAGACCCCCTCAATACAGGGATTATTTCCTTAGTGCTGGGTGTGGTCGTAAAAAAAATATAGTACTTACGTGTAATATTAAATGTAGCCAAATGACAGATAGATGTTGGTCAAATTGAAATGCCACCACACATACGTACGCTAGCTATCAAAAATACCACCAAAATTTGTTCACTTAGAAAAAAGTGCTGATTTCAATAATATTACACTAGCATTTTTGTATATATTTTTTTACAAATACAACACGTTATTTCAGCTCATACACCTTCAGCTGTTGGGCTAGAGTATTCTTCAAGCGTGAGGGAAATTAACCTATTAAAACACTGGTCAGACATGTTGGTATAGGGTTTTGTTTCAAGTTTGCCGTCTCTTGCATATATGTTATATGCGTTTTATATCCCTTAGTCGTCTCTTACTTCCACTCACGGGTAAGATAGGGCGTGATAAATTGTATTCTTACTCCGTCACTACACGGATGAAAACAACACTACGCGAACATATAATTAAGTGCCACAAATTACATCCAGACTCATTACAATAATCTGTTGATCAAGAACCCACGTCATCCAGATGGAAGATGGAAATCATTATTCCATCTGAGCAGTCAATTGTAGTGACAGGGTAAGAATATACCTTCCGATTTCACCACACCCCACTCTTGTACCAGGTAGTCGTAAAAAAAACCATGAGATTTATCGATGTCAAAGAAGGAAAACTCAGTGTAAAACCCTATGGTAACACGTGATATATGAGGTCAATTTCTCTCCCATAGTAGGAGACATTTTTTCGGCGGCGGGCTATGGTTTAGTTACACACACATTAATTCTGTCCGAGGCGACAGAAAGAACGGCGCTCAACCCCATAGGGCGCCGTACATGTACCTCCCTTTCGCCGTGCAAGTGGATCCTCGGAACCCGATCCTTGCTTCGGTGGCCCACCCGGTTAGTAGAGGAGGCCGGAGCCCAAATTTTGTAATAAGTTCAATGGTAGTATACATATTATGTCAATCACAATTAATTGTGATAAGAGCAGGACGATGAGGATGATGATATGGTTGGTTTTGTGGTATAATTATGTTAATATGTTACAGTCGAAGACTTCATGATTTGAGTGAGGAGGAGAGCGCCACGGAGGAGATGGAGACACAAAGGTAACTCTTATTTTCTTTTACAATTATTCCAAGCATTGCAATAGTTTGGAGGCTAGCCCTTGAAACAATCCGATCCATCCAGAGAACGATAAATTTGCTATTATAATATTTAGTTAATAATGTTTTATTGAACACTTCATTCCATGTGGTGACGGAGTAAAAATATAGTTCATCACCCGCTCTCATATTTATTGATTAAAAATATAAAATGCATACGGCATCTGTGCAAGAGAAGGAAAACTTTAAATAAAACCCTATACCAACACGTCTGACCAGATATACTAGGTCAATTTCCCTCACATTATTGAGGAGGCCCAAGCTCAACAATGCTACATATGTGGGTTGAAATGATGATGATGAACGCTTAATTGCATTGCTTGCATTTTTTTATAAGGAAAATGCTCGCAGTTTATACATGAGCACGAAAGTGATACGTTCTTTTAAATCGTCCCACGTGCATTTTTTAATCACTTACCGCACATTTCGGCAAGATAACCATATATATGTATATTTTAATCTAATAACGTAGCGTAAAATGTTCTTCATAAAATATTCGTGTGGTGACGGAGTAAGAATACTATTCACCACCCCATATCTTACCTGTGGGTGATCGTACGAGACGAATAAGGGATATAAATGCATATAACATCTATGCGAAAGAACGAAAACTCGAAACAAAACCCTATACCAACACGTCTGACCAGCGCGGTATAGTAGGTTAATTTCTCTCCCATTGCGGAGGAGGCCTGAGCCCAACAGTGGGACATTTATGGACTGTGATGATGATGAAAATATATAACAAAATGTAACTTAATAAGTATATTTCTTTTATAACTAGTTCACAATTGAAAAATTAGACAAAAATATCCTAAAGTTCTATCAATGCTTCATGTTACTAGTGTGAGATGTAAATAAGGTTCGGAGATAATATAACAAGCAATGCAATAATGGTTTTTTTGATTTTCAAAACTTTCCAGACACTCCTTACATATAGACAACCCACTGGAAGGCCCAAGTTGGTTATTGGATTCACCACCAGATTCAAACGTATGTATGATTTTAATTCTTTTTTTAAAGACACCCTGCGCTAATCATTATTTTACGGGGGACGTTATAACGGACATTATACCCAGACCAGGAACAACAATTTGCGGATCACATAATGTGTTGTTCCGTGTGGGAATTGTAACTGCGACACCTGTCACATTAGGTCGGCATCTTAATCACAACGCCATCTGTGGTTGGAAATCCGTACTACGCATGGTAAACAAATTATTGCTTACCTGGTTGTCTATAAAGATAACGAAAGACAAATCAATATAAATAATAACACAATATAACAATGTAAAGACAAACCTAAAATCAGACAAACCTAAAATCCTTTATAGGAGACATCGCACACGCCATCTTGCGGCAAGCGTTCACATATTGATCCAATTTAATACTCTACATTTTCAGTTAGGAATGTATTAAAAATGATACGTCCCATTTATTTGAATTACTAAAACCTAGCATTTAATATACATATAAAAACGCGGAACTTAAACCCACATCTAATGCAAATCCGTTGCAATCGTCTTATTATTTTAATAATTACTGTACATACATACATATCATCACGCCATATCCCTTGCAGGGTAGGCAGAGAGAACAGAGTGCCAGAGAACTCTATCTCTGCATACTTCACTCGCTTCCTCAACATTCATAATTCTCTTCATACACGCTCGCCGGTTTCGGAGACTCTTGATTCCACCTTCCTTCAGTACCAGACCGATCTGGTCTAGGTAGGTTAGTCTCGGTCTGCCTCGGTACCTACATCCTTCCACTTTCGCATTGTATATCTTTTTAACCAGACGTTCGTTCGGCATTCTTTCCACATGTCCAAACCATCGGAGCATTCCCTTTCGCATCTTTACACCAATACTCTCTTTCATACCTACTCGCTCTCTTACGTCGTCGTTACGAATGCGGTCGGTCAGCCTAACTCCACAGATTTTCCGAAGAGATCGCATTTCGACCGCATTAATTTTACTTTCATACTCTTTTCTGCATACCCAACTCTCGCTTCTATACAGTAATGTTGGGACAAGCACTGCGTTATGTATAGCTACACGTGCCTTCTGGCTGAGGTGGTGGCTACGGAGAAGTTGCCCCAACGCTCCGTTCACTCTATTTCCCGCATTCACTTTTCGCTCTATATTTACTGTAAAAGGTATTATATTGTTTGTGGTAGTGGTTTGAGAATATATTAGGCCTATGGTATGATTATACCCCGTCTGATCCGTCCGGGCAACAGAAGAGACGGCGTAGAGCTCATAGTCTGCCGTACACGTACCTTTCAACGCCATGTGGGTGAGACAATGTGACCCCATTCTTGTCATTGGTGGATATACCAACTTTTACAGAAAAACATGCAAGGTATCATAACATTACGCGGAGTAGGGATTCTAGCGGCTACGAATACTACCAACCCTTACTTTGCTCGTGGATGTCGTAAAAGACGACTAAGAGCCTTATAACGACCTGGGCCGATTCCATCTTATGCCATTTGATCAACAATTACATTCCCAAAGAGGGTTAACGTCTGGTAGGCGGCCGGTCAGAAAACTATTGCCAATAACTTTTACGATATGTACTATGAAAGAAAAGTACGTATTGTATCGACTCCAAGTAATTGGGATAGGAGTAGGAGAACGATGATGAGGCATTCTTTTACATGCTTGTGGATCCTAACTTTTACTTTTACCTAAGCTATAAAATATGATGTTGCCCAAAAGGGTAACCCGCCGTGTTGGCCACGGACGTCAAGGGTTCGGTACCAGTGGCCGGCCCAATCCCGGTAGCGAAGGAATACGGTGGTTTATGGGGCCACGCACCACCCTTTCGTCGCCTCCGTACGGAACGGTCGGCGTGACGTGTCCACAAAACCTGCTCATAAAAAAAGCTGTATTAATATGTGTATGGGAGGAAAAATAAACTATTCTTTCTTTCTTCTCCGTCGGAGTTTTAAAAACCGGTTGAAGGATCGTCGGAATATTGACTAGTAGCAGATTTCTATGAAACTTGTAACGTCAATTGCAATCGCCTAGTCGCTTACTGGCGATTATCAAATGATTACCCCCCCCCCTAGGGAGGAAGAGTAGAACGTATATATAAGGATGAACGATAAGTTATTTTTCATGGTGGTTCATTAGTTTTCATGGTCTTCTTTTTTTATTAAATGTGGCAAATGATCTACTGTAAGGTCTGGAAGGTAGGATTTGGGTTATCGTCTCTATCGCACATTCAAAAATATCCATGTTGGTTCCAGTCGTGTAATTCTAAGGGTCGTGTCAACTTAGAGCCGGACTCTACAACAGAGTTGGACAGGTCTGCCAACTCTACTTGCGAAAAGATTGAAGATACACCTGAGGTAAGGAAACTGTCTTATTGTTGTTATTTATTAAGAATTGATAGGGTTTAAATGTAATTCAATGAATAATAACGATAATAGTAGGCTTGGGGCCATGATATTAACAGTTTTCTGCGTGCAACCGCACAACGCTCTACTAGTTAGTAGAAATCAATCTTTGAATAGTAACAATTTGCTAGCTTTGTTCAACAAGCGACAGAATGGAAACTTAAATCGTACCTCAGGGCTATAGTTAAATTTATACCAATCTATATTTCCAAAGCTAGGATAGATACTTTGCAAATATAGCTATATTTTGTTGTTATGACAACGTTTGTTATTAGGACGGTAGCGGTGGTGTATCAGTAAGATTGTCGTGCGAGTTCTCGCCCACGATCCGTAGACGTAAACGCACGTCCACACCGCCAAGTGTGACGCCACGACAGTATCATTACTCGCCAAGACCCTCGTCTTCAAGGAGAAATAGGTAAGAACAATTACACTTTATAAAATTTGGATAAGTGTCAGCAGTGGCTTCTTTCATTAAAAGGCATACTTAATCTTGATTAGTATCCTTCAGAAAGAATAGTCTGGTTCTATTACTATCTTTTAGTAAAAATATTCAAATTTATTCGTTTCTATCTTCACTCGTGTGATCTGGTCCAGCCATAATCTTTTGTATTACATTTTTTTGATTTCTATTATATTGTGCTTCAAAGAGCTGATACTTACTAAACATGTTGTTTAGTAATAATTTGTTTTACTATTTAGTAAAACTAATTTTGGAGGAGCTTCGAGCCCAGCAGTGGGAGATATATGAGCTGAGATGATGATGATATAAACTTATTGAAGAAATATATTAAATGTACTTTTATTGTTGAAGCGGTCGTGTCCTTAAAGTACTTGTGGCGAAGATGCGGTTGGATTCGGATAATGAAGGCACTTCCCCTCCAAAACGTGCTCGCTCGCCCCTCCAAGAGCCGCTGGTGGCCTTCGACGCGCCTAGTCCAAATGGGGCCACGGATTCGGCTGTTATTGTCTCGTGAGTAAACTTTTCATTAACTAGTCATGCTTGCGGCGTGTTATGTCGTACACGACAATTTTTGATGAAAGTTACCCTTATATAAATGTCGCTACCCTTGTAAAGGTACATTTCCGTGAGTAAGTTCCTTGTAAAAGTATATTTCCGTGTGTAAGTTCATTGTAAAAGTATATTTCCGTGAGTAATTTCCTTGTAAAAGTATATTTCCGTGAGTAAGTTCCTTGTAAAGGTATATTTCCGAGTAATAGATATAATATGAATGGAACTTATATGCAACAGAAAGAACTCGAAATAAAACCCTATACCAACCCGTCTGATCAGCGTGGAATATCAATACCCTTCCCCTATTATGATAAGGCTCGAGCCTAAGCTCGCCAGTGTACTTGCACAGGGCTGGTATACGGGTTGAGATTACGATGAAAAGTAGACATGTGTAAGTAATGCGAGTGATGCATCACACGTAATATTACCCGACCGCGTACTGTCATATTACATATTGCGCGACTAAACATGACATGACATTAAACATCACACATCACGTTAAACATGACGCCGAACACTCATGTATTGTTCTGTATTTCTGCAATGTTCGGTAATTTGGTAATGGTTATCTATCTCTCAAACGCGCACTGTGTCTTTTCGGGAGAGTGAGAGGGATAGAACGACTGGACCGCGCTGCGCCTGCGGTCGATAAATATTTATTTTGAGCTCTATTTTTAGTATATAGGCTTATATTAAATGAAATGTCATGTGTGATGTTTGAAGTGATGGTAAAATGTAATATTACTCGGCACGAAATGTAATGCCATATAACATCACTTCGCGAAGTACTGTTTCGCGCATGTCTAATAAAAAGGTACATGACCCAATACTTAAGGGGTGAATCTGGAGTATAAGTATTGTTGGTGAAAATTTGCTTACCTATTTGATAAAATAATACATTATTTCAATTTTATCATGGTGCGAGGTAAGGCTAGCAAAAAAATATAAGTAAAATTTTATTTCGCAGTGAAGCCCTAACCCACTTATTCAAGAAAGAAATTAAAACTGAACCTGGTACTTCTATGACACGACGCGATAGTCACGATATACAACGTGTTAGATTAAACAGTCAAGACAATCGGGCAAATCGAATAAGTCAAGAAAAGCGGGCAAATCGAATAAGTCAAGAAAATCGGACAAATCGGATAAGTCAAGAAAATCGGGCAAATCGGATAAGTCAAGAAAATCGGGCAAATCGAATAAGTCAAGAAAATCGGGCAAATCGAATAAGTCAAGATAATCGGGCAAATAGAATAAGTCAAGATAATCGGGCAAATAAAATAAGTCAAGATAATAGGGCTAATCAAATAAGTCAGGAAGATCGAACAAGTCGTTTAAGTCAGGAACATCGGATAAGTCAATTAAGTCAAGATGTCACTGCATCAATGACATCCAATGATGTTCAAGAAAATATTACATATAGGACAAAAAGTCGTGATGGTCAGACAAGTCGTATGAGATCCAGGTTAGGGAGTCAAGACGGAGACAGTGTACAGCGCAGTAGAGTTGGCAGTCACGACAGTCGTGACAGTGACAGCGGCAGTGGGGGAACTGGTGATTCTGTCAACGAGGGCAGAACTAGACGGCCGAGAAAGATGGTAACTTATAAGGAGAAACCTTTAAATAGGTAAATTATTTAAATATTATAAATTACTTGTTCGTATGTATTTTCATGTGGTTCCGAATTAAATACCATTAAACATTACTTTCATCCCTTCTCATCGCATGCTTATTTCAAGTTACGCTTTCACTCTTTTGCGTCACAACTTTTAAAATTTCTCTGACACATTAAATCCTTATTTATTTATTACATGGTGGTGGCATGGCATAACCCGTCATATATACATGCCATCGCCTTTCGAGCGAACCATGGTTACTTTATTATGAAATACTTAAAGATACTCTGCCCAATTTATTTAATTTTCAGCTACATAGAAAATGTTTGAAAACTGCATAATTTTTCAACCCTAGCATTAATTTTTGTTTAAAAAGACAAAAAGAGAACGTGTTTATTAAAACTTGTTTTTATTACAGGAAATTAAGAAGATGATCTTCATAATGGCTGTTAGTGACTCCGAATATAATAGATTGCTGATCAATTTAATGAAGTTAAGCTTATAACGTATTATAGCTTTATAACATATATTCTCGTTATGGAATAATAAAAAAAAGAATTGTCTATGGAAAGTCATCGCTTTTATATTATAAACACGTTGGCGATGTTACCTTTTATAAATAATGATAACAAACATGAGATTATAAAATGTATGAAATCAAATTAAAATTCTGAGGTTGACATTTTGAATATATAACTTTTACCATATGCCATTTGCAAACGCTCTTATACTTTCTAAAGGTGTTAAATATACACTGAAATAAATAAAGTGTTTAAAGCCCGTATAGAAATATAAAGTATCGAAATTGGTACGCGGGTTGACGATGACACATAAAGATATGTATTTGTAGTACAAAATAATAGTAGAATAAATAAGGGATGAAAGTTTGTTCCAAAATATATTGTTTTCTGTTAGCCTATAAAAACCTGGTACGTTCAGTAATTAAAATATACATTTTTTATAATGTTATGCAATTTAGTTTCTGAAGGCTTTAAAAAGAGGATGTAAGTTTGACATTTTACATGAGATACCATAGAGAATTATGATTTGAAAATTGTATACACATATAATGTTATGCTGCAAAATAATACTATAAAAATTAACGGAGTACGAGCAATACGTGTACGTAGCCGTATCATAACTCTGAGAACAGAGACACAATGAAATCCAAACATCACAGAAACTGTTTGGCACCGAACTGTGAATAACTGGATAATAGAATCAATAATTTAATAATATTTCTATTACTGTCTCTAGAGTACGAATATTCCCACCGAATTAAAGACACTTTAGACAATAAGCCCTCGTGTTAATTAGATTTGTTATTATTTAGCGTTCATTGTAAATGTTGACAGATTATTTCTTGAGGAAGGTTTATATAATTTATTGATGTTTTGTACAAATTTATTCAAATTTAACGAAAATATAAAATGAGTCGAAAAAAAATTTATTTAACTCTGTAAGCACTGTATAAAATCTTTGACTATCTCAAACTTACACCTAACTGTAAAGTTTGAAGTATTAAGCCTATAACAATGTGTAAACATTGTCGGGTATATAGCATACCGTCACCTTAAGACGTAAATATGATACTAAGTGAAATTTGCATGTCCTATAATAAGTCACGGTGGTGTAGTGGCAGCACGATTGGGCCGGAATCCCAATAGGCGCGGTTTCAAATCCCGCTTGTGACATCATTTTTCACTTCGTAATCGGGTTTTATAAATAATTAAGCATATTAAATGCTAAATTTCAGTAATTTAAGTATATTCATGATTCCGGCTCATATACATCCCACGCTGAGCTCCAGCCTCCTCCAAATTAGAAGGGAAATTGCATTAGTATACCACAATGGTCAGACGGGTTGGTATAGGGTTTCATATCAAGTTTTCCGTCTCTTGCTCTTATAATTTGTATATCATATATCTTACGTCATTTTTTACTACACCCATGGGCAAGAAATTTAATGGTTTTTACTCCGTCAACATACGGAAAATATACGATATTATATATCTATATGGAAGACTTTACACCCAAAGTAGAGCATCAATGAAAAATCTAAACCACATATTCTGGAAAAGTTGCTTACACTAAGTTATAAAAAATATGTAGGCATTTTACCTTTACTACTTGTGCGAAGTCTAGGAATGATCGTTATTAATAATTTAATATTAAAATAATGAAAATAAAAATAGTTTCTTCGTTAATAGGATAAATATATTTCGCTCATTATTATAATTATATATATATATAAAATATAAATACGAGACAAATATTTCTATTTGAAATAAAACTATTTTTACGGGTATTATTGTTTACGTTTGATTATTACCTTTTCCGACGTATCGAAGCAGCGTTCATAGACAAAAGAGACTTGCCGTAAAAATAGTTTTATTTTATATGTGTAATACTTGCGTAAACATCAGAAATTATTATACTAGATAAATATTTATTCATGTAACAGATTCATGACGGCATAATATACACGCCATGCGGGTATATCGCGACCTATCCGTAGAATAAAGATACATTTGCATAATTATTACTTCAGACGAGAGCGATTTGAAATTTGTAAACACAAAATCAGCGACATCATTTTTCTTGTTTTGCATAAGATTGATTCATTTCCTAATATTATTTCCTATTATATATAGATCAGCTTACCTTGCTGGGTGATAGCGGCTACGAATACTACCGACCCTTACTTTGCTCATGAATGTTGTAAAAGACGACTAAGAGCCTTATAACGACCTAGGCCAACTCCATCTGATGCCGTTTGGTCAACAATTACATACCCAAGGAGGGTTGACGTCTGATAGGTGGCCGGTCATAAAACTATTGTCAATAACTTCTACAATATGACTATGAAAGAAGAGTACATATTGTATCGACCCCAAGTAATTGGGGTAAGAGTAGGAGAATGATGATGATAGATCAGCTTAGCTTTATAACTAAAACAAAAACGGGTTTCTATATGTAACTTTGTTCTTTGCATAGGTCGATATGTAATGTAATAGATGTTTCATCGAACATCAAAATATTTAGTTTATTAATTGAATAAATACAATTCACTTGGAAAGGTCAATTGATAGGTACGAAACGTTTAACTTATAAAAATAGTTCTAACAATGTTTGTTATCCTTGGTTTTATCAGCGCCAATTACGTATTGTAAACGAATAAATTACTTTAAATTGGTTTATTGTGATTTTATTTGGTACCAACTATAATAGAGAAATATATTAAGGTTTTTTGTAGGTATAGTCATTTGGTGTTTTTTTTACTTGCAAAATTCTTCGGGAGTTTTAAAATTGGTCATTTTATAGATAAATTTAAAGTTATTAAATCATAGTTATTTAATTACTTTAATGTCTTACTATTTTCATTGTAAAATATAAGAGTAGACCAAAATATCTGTTTTAGGCGCCATTTTTCCAATATGGCGACGCAAGCACCAAATATACGGGTGGCAAAGGTAAATTGGACAAGAGTACCTATGAGGTACTCTTGTCCAATTTAATAAAAATATAAATATATAGAAATACCAAATTTTAAAACACCTGGAAAACTTCGCAGGCAACCCTGCTTCTTCTGCACTAAATAATTTGAATACAAGAAAAATTTAAATCATTATATATTAGTAATCATTTTTTTACAGCATATTAGGTTATGCCTTATTTTAAAAGTAATGCATATATTTGTTAGTGGGGACCTGCCACTGCTGTTAGTGTTCTTCTGCCTGCAGTCATTAATCGGATCAAGGTAATCCCATCACTAAATAATTCTATAGAGAAGTGTAGGTTTAGAACAGCTATCCTGCTATTCAGACAGCGACGCTGATTCTAAATGTAAAGATTTTGCATTACCTACTTATACAAATATTTTAACACGTTCACATCGACTCTGATTTATATATTTATATTTTTTTTTACTATACAGAGCATTTTAAAATTCGTTTTCAACGATCTTATAATGGCACAGGGCTTATTAGACCCTGTATCATTTTAGAAACAAATTATTTTGTGCTAACAGTGTGGTATCAAATTACTGAATTTTTTTAGCATTTAATATGCTTAATTATTTATAAATACCCGATTACGAAACGAAAAATGATGTCACAGTGTGGTCAGTCAGTCATCAGTTCAAAATTATCAGATAATAGATACAGTAGCAATTCAATAGCAAATTACAGATATATTTTTCTTTATTTTTAAAAACACCACACTGCACTAAGGAAACAATCCTTCTATTGCGGAGAACTTCACAAACATGCAATTAACGCAGACAAAATACACCTAGACTCAGAACATTTTGTGGATTGCATAAAGTATTGTCCCGCGTGGGAATCGAACCACGGCACTGGCACGAAAGGTCGATATCTTAACCACTATTCCATCTGTGCAGTCGTAATATAAATTCATATCATATGATAGGCACTCTGCATAACAAAAGTTTAAAACCTTGTACCGCTGAGAACGTTTTAAATCAATACTTTTCAACTTAAATATTAAAACGCAACGTTTTCTCACTTAATCAGTCAATTAACGAATCCTAAATTAAGTATAGTTTTTGACTACAATGTTTCTAATACAAATTAGTATAACGCATTATTGTGTATTGTTATCCTTATCGGGCGGCGCGGGCGCAGGCGTTGGCTCGTTTGAAAGTGTAACAATAGTAGTTGGCTCCTGGGGCTGCGGTTCCTCCTAAAAACAGTCATATAATTACTACAATGTTACAAATATTGATGAACCTTACTTTCCCGTGGAAGCTTGGAGGGAGAGCACCAGGACAATAGACAGCAGCTCTGCTCTTTATTCTTTTAGTTAGTCGCACCCTGGCCAAACTCTCCAGGACGACGGAAGGTAGAACACAATAACTGCGGTAATATACCTAACAAACCACAGGTATCGAATTTTTTTTTTTTTTTTTTTTATTGCTTATGGCGGCAAACGAGCAGACAGCACACCTGATGGTAAGTGTCACTGCCGCCCATGGACCTTTGCCAATGGTATAGCTAGGCTGCTGCCTACCAATACAACCCTGGACACACCCCAGTTAGGCTTCCGGCTCTCTCGCTCACCGAACGAAGCGCAATAGCAAATCGAAACCTTGTCTTCGATGAGTAGTTCTTACCTGACAAACTTGTAACAAGAAACCGTTTGATTTCGCCAACACGCCTGAGAAGTGTCAATTATAGCGATATTTATTCAGAGGTCTACACTCATAGGGGGATGTCGATAGGCTGATGGCACTATCAGATTTTTAGCAATATTTTCTTCAGTTTCATATACGTCTTGGTATATGGTGGAGTCTGTTATATAATAAGGGGAAATATTTTCTATACCACACCTGGACCTTCCAAGGAGGATTCGATAATCTCCACATTAAGAAGGCAGATTGTTGATCGCAATCGGCGTTTAAGTTCCCCAGAGGAGTACTGATATCCCTTCTGTTGATTCTTCAGGCAGTGTTATCAACTTTCACGTAAAACAAGAAGTGATGATATATTCTCACCCATCCTCCTACTATCCTATATCCTATACGGGGTATCCTAAGAGTACTTTAAATGAAATTAAATAATTTTAACTGACCTGAACAGTTGTGCTGGTAGAAGCAGCTTCAGAAGCTTGAATAGTTGCAGCCTTCGCTTTTCGTTTCTCCACATGACCAAAACAATGCTCGCATTCGTCATCACTATCTTCTGAGTCCGATTCCCCGAACTTATGCGGTTTTTCGTATATGCAACAGCCTGACAAGGTGTTTTTTTTTTATTATGGCGTATTTATATCGTATATATAAAGAGATTCGTTCATACAATCTATCTATATTATATAAATAAAGCTCCCTGATAATGCCACGCAGAGCGGTCCTCCAAAAGTTGCCTGTGACTTACAATCGGAGCACTTGGACGCTTATATTATAAGCAATGAATTTCAGAGAATTGCCAAGGTACCCCATGATCAGTTTTATTAACTTAAATTATAATTACCATCATCATCTCAGCTCATATGTCCCACTGCTGACAGTGGGACTTCCCATTAAGGAGGAGGCTCGAGCCTGAGCTCGAGCCTCCTCCTTAATGGGAAGGAAATTGACCTACTATACCATACTGGTCAGACGTGTTGGTATAGGGTTTTGTTTCGAGTTTTCCTTCTCTTGCATAGGTGTTATATGCGTTTTATATCCTTTAGTCGTCTTTTACAATCACCTACGGGTATGATAGGGGGTGGTGAATTATATTCTTACTCCGTTACCACACCGTAAAATCAGGGAGGCCTACGTTCAGCAGTGGACGGCAATAGGCTGAAATGATGATGATTTGAAAAATGTAAAATACAGCGGTATTATTCGCCAGTAACAGCTGGGCATAAGCTTCTATAATGACCAATAAATACCGTAATGATATAAGTTTAAAGAGAGGGCTGTTCCCGAATCTCCTTTCATCGTTTTTACGACCCCCACGGGGAGTAATTACTAGATATAGGTAATGTTTTCAACGAATCATACATACATTTGGATTTCTTCTTGTTCATATGTTCATTGTCAACGGTGTCTTCAGTCCAGACGACCTTCTTGCGTGACTGTGTCCTTGGCGCTCGGAGTGTTATCACAGCAACACGTTCAACTGGTTCCTGATCAATATATTTCTTTTACATAAAGACATTATTATAGACGCTTTGTGGTGACGGCTACGAATGCAATAACTCTTATATTACTTGTGAATATCGTCAAAGACGATTAACAACCTTAGTCGACTAGGGTCAATAATTACATTTCCTATGAGATTTGACGTAAGATAGCCGCTCATAAAACGATTGCCTAAATTTTGCAATATCTATCATGGAAGAAGACATATTGCGTCGACTCCAAGTAAAAAGATCAGGATTATAATAAAAAAATATCATAAGTATACATAACACTTTAGGTATAGATCAAGAACCCGGACGTGCTAGATATGCCTTATTTTTAAAAAGACAATGGCTTCGTGTAATGCTCATTAGGTCCATTGAACGCCAGCATTACCTACGACGTTGAATAGCCGGCCGATTTATATATGTATATTATCAGTGAGTGCTGTGTGGTAGCAGCTACGAATACTATCAACCCTTACTTTGCTCGTGGATCTCGTAAAAGACGACTAAGAGCCTTATAACGACCTGGGCCAACTCCATCTGATGCCGTTTGGTCAACAATTGCATTCCCAAGGAGGGTTGACGTCTGGCAGGCGGCCGGTCATAAAACTATTGCCAATAACTTTTACAATATGTACTATGTAAGAAGAGTACATATTGTATCGGCCCCAAGTAATTGGGATAAGAGTAGGAGAATGATGATTATCAGTGAGAAAGGTAATTAAAATAGGATAAACTATATGGATGGGAGGGAAATTGAGCTATTATACCACGCTGGTCAGGCGTGTTGGTATAAGGTTTTGTTTCGAGTTTTCCTTTAGATGTTATATGTGTTTTATATCCATTAGTCGTCTCTTGCGATCACACACGAGTAAGATAAGAGGTGTGAATGTGGTTACAACCACACGGAAAGATATTTGAATATACAGAGTGGAGACGTCAATACGACAATAAATGAAAACACCGTCAATACTAGTGTATAGGAGTATTTTGAAACTATTAAAAAAGTCCTCGCATGCATATTTAAAAAACAATTTTTTCAAACAAACTTTTTATCATAAATATTGAAACAAAATAGAACACCGTTTGTAAATATTAGTTCACTAACCTGTGGTCCGCACGCAAGTGACCTTGTGGTACATATGTTACAACTTCGAAGCGTAGGTAAATACATACACTTAATGTTTGGGCGCTATTCATTCTCACTCGATTATTTTATTAAAATAATCACGATAACTTTAATAATTCACTTGGTCGTTAAACTTTTAAATTTTCGATATGTGCGCCATGGACCCGAACGCACAAATTATATCGTCTTAAAATATTATTTCGAACTCTTGTTAACAGGTCGCCATTGACGGCGATGTATTTTAACTTGTCGAAAGATCGTACAATTCCTTTTTTTAAGTTCTCCACATTATCAACCTCTGTCAAATTTGCGAGAAAAATAATTTAAAATTTGTTCATCTAGGGTGACTCTTACACGCGAAGGAGCACTATCCATATGAGGCAGTAAGGATTGATTATCCCGTAACCTCTGGACAGCTTGCACAATAGTAAGGCCATTGGTAGTACAAACACGTGTGTTTCCATATCTCTTTCGGTACGTACGTATGGTTAAAGCTGCATTTCCGTGATATTCTCCATAAATTAAAATCATATCTGTATACCCGAAGCTGTGTAATTATAACGAGGCATTGTAAATGAGAAAGAAATACTATTCTAATACAAAGTAAGCGTCTAATTACGCACATTCACGTCACAGGATCACGATGGCACACTGACCTACAGACCTATTATAATAGTTTTGAACATGAGACCGAGGTCTTCTTTCATTAAGCCGCATTAGGTAGTTTTAAATTTCTCATCTAAGTCTGATGACACGGTTTATAAAGACTTAGGAATAAGGTATAATATGCATTAATTTGTATTACGTTTGGGGAAGACTTGAACTGGTAAACATGGCGATATGTAGGTACTAGTTTCATATTAGTTTATACCGATGCGGCGCGGGAGCTCATTGATCTCTTAGTGATAGGCGAATAATTTTAATTTTTATACAGAGTGTGGCAATTGTTAATAATACAAAGTAATGTGCTGCGGCTAAACTATACGACATATTGTATTCAAAGTTTGTATACAGGCTGGGCAAGTCATCAGATACACTAGATTAAAATTATTGTCGTATGGTCGTCTCCACCTTGTATATATATAAAATATGTACCAGTTGTCCAATCATTTATTCGTTCTCTCTAACAGATAAGCAAAGATATCTCTCTCAGCGAACGTTGATAACAATTTATGTAATCAAACATTATGTAATCAATTACAAAATTTGTCAATGGAGTTACAAAAATATACCTTGTTTACAATATTACTTTACGTTTCAACTTCAAGTTCATGAAAAGAAAGAAAAAACATTTATTTTGTTCTCGTTAAAAACTAATGAAAATAGACAGAACTAAAGAAAATAACTTCTGGTATAAAATAATAAACGAGAAACAAAAAAGGCTATTGGCTCAGCTTTGGCTATTTTTTTTATAAAATAGCGCTGATATTCTGCCAACACCTGGATACATATCTTATATCTATCATGACCTTTAATAGGAGGGCGCTGACTTTTGACCATAGGTGTTCAACCTAGCACAGAAGTCAGATATTTCACCAACAAAGTGAAACTTTAAGAGAAAAATCTTACAATTATAATGATATCTAATATTATACATTTGAAATGGAACTAATTTTACGGATTCTATCACGTTTGTATACTGGAGGTCCAACCGTGACCATGACCGCTGTAAAGTGTTCGAAACGTCGGGAAATTTAAAATCAAATCCAAACGCGATAGAATACGTAAAAATAGTTTTATTTCAAATCTTATTATATGAAAGATATAAAGATAAATACTTTCATTTCTTACTAATGGAAAAAAAGGGCCGTCCATTAGTTACGTAAGGCATTTTTGCGGATTTTTCTGATATCTATATTAAAAGAACACATGGAGAATAATAACATTTATTAAAGTAATTCAAGTATAATTTTTATCGCTTTTTTTTTGGTATCCTTACTGTATATCTAAATAATAATTATACAATTAAATAAAATGTAACTCAATAGATAATGATAAAAAAAAAATAACACAAAGAAAATAATGACTCATTTAAATTCGATCGCATTTAAAATGCTAAACACACATAAAAATAGTATAATAATACAAAAAAAAATAAGCTTGGAATGTATCGTCACAAACATTTGATACATTTAAAACATTTGTCACAAATATTTGGTTAACCTACCACCACTAAATACATTATCCCAATGTATAGCAAAAACAAATATATCAAAATATGAAAATAAAAGGAAGTATACTTGTGATGTTGGCGTGACAGAACACCTTGATTTCAGTTTTAGTGAATGGGGCACACCAATTTAAAATAACGTATATTTTATTTAATAATAAATTACTTTATAACTTTATTGTCAAATAAACCCTCAATTTTCTTATCATGATAACCCAAAAAATTCGCCAATATATCTTTTGTATGTTGACCTAATGTGGGCGGTGCTCTCCTAACTTCATTACCACCCAAACTGTACACAGTTGGAGGGCCAACCACTTTAATTTTCCCTGCAACAGGATGATCCAATTCTTTCACCAGTCCAATAGCATTCACATGATCATCTTCAAAAACATCTTTCATTTTATTAATCGGTCCATTAGGGAATGATGCATTCTTGAACAAAGCCATCCATTCTTTAGTTGACTTTTTAATAATAATGTCACCTATAATTTTTATAATTTCTTCTCTATTCTTTACTCTTCTAGAATTATCTTTAAATCTTTCATCATGTATTAAATCTTCTCTATCAACTAACTTGCAGAAATCAATAAATTGAGCATTAGAACCTGTACCAATAACCATAATTCCATCTTTGGTTTTAAAAGCCTGGTACGGTACAAGATTAGCGTGAGCAGTACCCCATCTTTTGCCCTCGATGCCACAGTTTAAATAAATCGTTGCTATATTAATCATACTAGCTATTTGAGTAGAGAGAAGATTGCAGTCAACTTTTTGACCTTTCCCTGTCTTCTCTCGGTAGTATAACGCTGTCATGATAGCTCCGAAAGCGTGGAGTCCTGTAGTTATATCAGTAATAGCTACCCCAGTTTTGACAGGATCACCATTTTGTTCTCCTGTTGTGTGTAAAAGACCACCCATTGCTGCGGCAATAACATCGTACCTGTAATATATATTTATTTAAATGAAAGACAATTCAAAGATCTATCTGGCCAATGTTCTAATAGTTCTTGAATGTAGAGTTTTTATATTTGAGAGAACCTTAACATTAACCGAAATCAGAAACGGTCTTAACTCAAGACAGATATAATCAGATTCCTTTTACAAGAACAAGACGAAACAAAACTACTTGTGGCTGTTAGTATTTTAATATCCGTATGACTGACCCTAACTCGGTATTTTATTTTTTGGTAAATTGTGTTTTTTTTTAGATAATATATTTAGATTTGAAAGTAATTTATTTTTACGTTTGTATTTGATTGTTAATGGCCCAAGGTTTCGAAGATTTTATAGTGTTTATGGTCACGTCAGGACTTCCATTATAGAAACGCGATATAATCTATAAAAAAATGTTTTGTTTCAAATGTGTAATACTCACGTAAACATCAGATATCATAATATATTTTGATATAAAAAAATAATTGATGAAACAATGAAAAATTAAAAAGTAGAAAACGAATAATGCAACTGGTAGTGTCTGAAGCGCCTGCTCGATTTCCCAACAAAATTATTTCTATTCTTGATGACAGCTAAATTTACCTTTATATTCTAATTATATCTTTTATTGATGGAAAACACTGACAAAATGTTAATTTTTATAAATGAAGCCGAACTAAATTTAATTTATCGCTCCCGAAACTTATTGCATACTAAATTTCATAGATATTGTTAGAGCTGTTAACGAGATTCTGAATATATATAGAAACCATTATTTTAAATATATTATAGACAGATATATTACTAAAAAAGATAAAATTTTCTAAATAAATAACTATAAAGTTATACTTTGTATTTATTAATTAAATATTCCATAAACCACCACGGCATTGAAGCGGCGGTCGATAATATTAAAGGATAAGTACTAAAAATAAATTTAATATATTAACTTAGAACTTATTTTTAGCGTGACATTTAGTTTTTAATGTTACTAATAGAATTTAACCTACCTATAAAGTGATATAAGTATACCGCGCCCATTAATGTCGTGTACCTTTGACATTAAACAAATAAAAGAGCGCTTTGATAGTGATAGCTTAAAAGTAGATTTAAAAACTGATCAGTTTGAATGTAAACTTAAAGTCACGAGGGTAAACCCTAAATCAGGGATTTCTTTAGCAGAATCATAAATCAGGATATATCCTATATATCAATGGATATATATCACGCTGGGTTCCACGATATATATCAATTTTTAGGTCATTTGCCATGAAGCAATGTATTAATTATAACACATATAAAGGAAAAATTCAGAAAACCTTAAATTTTTAGTGACTATATATTATTATTTATTTAAGTTTTACGGAACCAAAGCACGAAAGCCGGAAGTACGAAGTGCGCGAGTACAACTCGCACTTGTTTTTTATAAATATCTCAAAACAAAAAAGGTTTAAAAAAACTATTATTAAAAATATTTTTTTACGTTTGTTACTGTTTTACTAACTAAATCTAGATGGCGTGGGAAGTGGTAAGTTCTAATCGATAAATGGCAACAATTGTTTTTTGTCGATTTTGCCTAATATAAAAGATCTTGTTTTTTTAGTAGAATTTGCCTTGTCTAGAGATTTTATGTTTGATTTATTCAACTGATTTTAAGTAAATAACTCAATAAATAGAACATATGAAAAATGTTTTTTTTTTAATAATTTAAGCATGTTCATGTAACACATAAACAAGTAGTAATCATAAATAATGCAATAAAATAATAATAGGGTATAGCTTTCATACAAAATTGATATATTATCAAACTTGATATATTATATATATCCGATATATATCATAAATATCCGATATTTTGATATTTACTATAAATATTGGATATTTTCGAACCCTGTCATAAATCATCATCTGCTTTTAATGGTAAGGGGACGTCCATTAATCACGTAATCTTTTTTTAGCATTTTAACCCACCTTCCCCTTGGTGATACGTGGTGAGGTTTAAGACTATGCCCCACCAACATCACGGGAATTAAAAGTAAAATAAATACACGTGATATCTTACTACCACTTCCAAATGTGATATTTCGTGATTTTTGTCAAACCACTCGCAGCTGCTACAGATGCAAGCCACAACGGTCGTAAGCGGCGCCGTACATTTTCATGTTTTGGTAGTTGTCGCATCGGTCGCGATGCATAGAAATGAACCTTGGAAGGTTGCGTTCGTTCACGCTAAGACGTGAAATGTAGATACGGCTTAATATACTTCTATTGTTTCCATAAGTAAAAATTACTGGAACACCAATATATTATAAAATTATACATTGTATCTATTCTGTAATAAGCATTAGTCCTATTCTCTTGGTTTGTTGGGGAAAGGCTATGGTCCAATCATACGCCATTCAAATCGCCTGAGGCGGTAGAACGGGCGGCATGCAGTACCTCTCTTTCACCATTTAGGCGAGCCACTAGTTAGCGTTAGCTTTGCTGGATTTAAAACGGATAAAACCTTACCCTGGTTTCTTTGTATAAGGACCAGTGGGTCCAAATCCTGTGACCGCACAATATATTAACTTCGGATTGATATCCTTGAGCTTTTCATAGCCAATATCAAGTTGGTCAAGCTTACCGGGCACAAAATTCTCAACCATGACATCGCATTTCCTTGCCAAGTCATATATTATTTTCTTTCCTGCAATCAGTATATATATTGCTGGTTGCTATATAAACATCAACATTCATCATTCTCTTGCTCTTATCCCGACTAATTGTGGTTGATGCAATATGTACTTGTGTATATTGTAAAAGTTATACTATAAACATTCATACTACCAACCCTTAATTTGCTTGTGGGTGTCGTAAAAGACAACTAAGAGCCTTATAACGACCTGGGCCAACTCCATCTGATACCGTTTTGTCGACTTTCATTCCCAAAGAGGAGTTGACGTCTGACAGGCGGCCGGTCATAAAACTATTGCCAATAACTTATGTTCTATGAAAGAATAGTATATATTGTATCGACCCTAATTAATTGGGATAAAAGTAAGAGAATGATGATATTGCAAAAGTTATTGGCAAATAGTTTTATGATTGGTCGCCTGCCTGATGTCAACTCTCCTTAGGAATGTCATTGTTGATCAAATGGAGTTGGCCCAGGTCTATATAAAGCTCTTTTGTGTTTTACGGTATCTAGGAGCAAAGTATGAGGTGTGATGTATTTGTAGTCGCTAACACAGTTGTATAAACTATATAAATATTAATAAGTTCAAATGGGATAATGGCCCTTTACACTTTTATATCTACTAACTTACACAATCACATTATCGCCATACATTAGCCACACCTCACATTTTCTATATAGGCATTTTATCTATACCTTTTCAAAATTTATTGCTGGTTCACCTAAGGAAATATTTATATGAACCGGAGCATAAATTTTATTATATTTTTATGGGAGTACATATTGCAATAATCCCAAGTAATTGGGATAAGAGGAGGATATTGATGACTTTGCTCTATGTTTGATATATATACTACTGATTAATTTGTGTTTGTTAATTGTAGGTTTGTAAAGTTTTTCATGATATATTGATATATTCAGGTATATTTTCTTAACAAAAAACTACAGCAAGTTATTTCAGCCCATATAAATTCCACTGCTCATTTGAAGTCTCCTCTATAATGGGAGTGAAAAGAAACAACTTACTAAGATTTGAATTATAATAATTTCATTTAATTAAAATAGCAAAGGAGTTTTTATTTTAATTTTAATAAGGGCTTATACATATACCTGGGACCCTGTTGCAGGTCCCAAGACAATTAAAATCATACCCCGGGACTGCCTGAAGGTCAAACCTTGGTGTCATTTATGGAGAACATTGTGGGTCCAGGGTTACAGGGGTTACAATGGTGTGAATGTGTGGTGGAATTAGTCCTAAAAAGGCTTATTTATATAAATAAATAAATAATGAAAAAAAACAAAAACAAGGACTGATATCAAATATATGCAAAATTTACCTATTTATTTTGAATTGACTCTAGCTCTAAAATTGATTATAGCGAAAAGCAAGGTGAATTGTACTATTATATTAGAATAATGGAAGAAAGACACCAAGGCCAATGTTATAACAATATGATGGCAGACCATTGTTGGACTTTAATAATAGTTGGTCCCGAGTTTTGCTCAGACCAAACTCTAGAACTTTCTCGCTCTCCCTCTACAAGATAGAAAAGGTTTATTTCTTTGTCTATTGAGCGTTTCAAATATAGAAGATTGTTTATGGAATTTATTAAATTATTTGTAGGTCTCACCTAATTTTCTCCTGTACCTCCCCGGTATTCAAAGTACAATATATTGTATGTAGTACATAGGTATAAATAAAACCGTCTATATAACTGTCAAATGTTTGTAATATAGGATACTTTATTATGGGCAGGGTGTGACTACCATAACCTAGGCATACCATTACCTATCACAAAAACATTAATAAATATTTATAAGCCGTTTAATTAAAGTTGCAATCACTTACCTTCTTGTGATTTAAAATCAATGCATATGCTCTTCTTATTTCTATTCACTGCGAGAAAATAATATGCGTCATTACTGCCGCTAATAAAAGGCGGGCCCCATTTCCGTGCTTCGTCACCGTCTAAACTCTCAACTTTAATAATATTCGCGCCCAAATCACCTAAAGTCATAGTACTGAAAGGCCCGGCCACTACTCTACTAAGATCCAATATGTTTACATCACTCAAAAGGCCAGCTTTACTAGAATACTGGTGTTTTAAAATTCTGAAATATGTTCTTAAAAAGATTGATTGACCGAATTTTTTAACGTTCTCCATACTTAAAGTTTTATAAACTACAATAAAATTGAATGTGATAGTTCGAGTTTATTCTAGACTTATCAGTTATGCGGTATTAAATGATCAAATATAAGAGATAGCGCACATCATAACAATGTAAATAATACCTCTTGTATCTGCGGAGGAACAGTAGCAACGGCGGTACTGGTGGTGGCCATGTCTTCTCGTTTTACGAGTCGTTGATGATCTCCCATTAAACAAACCTCAACATAAAATTATAATACATATAATACGTAAAAACTATAGCCTTTTAACATCCTTTAGACCATGTTAAATTAGCACTTAGCATTAGCACCTTTTCCATAAAGAGTATCTGTATTATTGCGCACAAGTTATTGTAACGCAATAACTATATAAAAAATATGTATGTCTCCGGCAATGACTGACGTCATATTACTATGTATGTATGTATGTCTGTTAATGGTGGTAACTGTCAACGGTTAAATTATCAAATATAAAATAAAATTGCTTAATATTTCAGGAGTGTGCCTGATAATTTAGTGAGCATATTTTTCGTTTTTGTTTACATGTAGGTGAATTTTAATAGCTAAGTATGACTTGTTAACTTCATTTAGTA
Organism: Lymantria monacha; assembly: GCA_905163515.2. Classification (NCBI taxonomy): domain Eukaryota; kingdom Metazoa; phylum Arthropoda; class Insecta; order Lepidoptera; family Erebidae; genus Lymantria; species Lymantria monacha. The sequence goes on along the minus strand of LR991084.1, from coordinate 35,318,261 downwards.
CCAATATAAAATAGGTATATACAATATAACTACTTATATAAAAATTTATTTGTTACATATGCCTGGAGTTCTCAAATACATCTTAAGAATGTTGTATTTTATGGATTCAATTCACAGTACTTGTATCGATAAACATACACCTTTTGATTTTTCAGTTTTATCTACACTTTTTATTTCATCTCTTAAACTTCCATTGTTTTGGGCACAAGCACCTTCACTTGAAGGTTATATTGGTTGCTTTCCATTTAGTTAACACAGAGCTAGCTGTTTCATTTAAACTTTTACACAGTGTTTGGCAGTGTTTCACAATGTACCGCAGAGTCCTTCTTTGCTTTCCATTTACAACAGTAAATGGAAAGCAACCATTTAGTGGCAGTACACAATTTATAAATATTTTATAGTCTGTTGCCGTTACTTTATAATAACTATAACTGTATCCTTTCTTAATATGGCACTGTCAAAGTTTGACAAATGTCAAATAAACAAATTGACATCTTGACGCTTGGTGGTCATAGCATTAATTGCCAAGGGTAAAAATAAAAGCATATTTATTGGTTTTGTTTATTACGTTTATAAATACATCTAATAATTTTATTAAAAAAATCTAAAAACCCAACTGCGTAAAAAGTGAACCAAATTACGTACACAATAACAAAAAACTGAAAAGAAAAAAACAAGCACTTAGATGTCCGGTGGTCTAGATTTCTATAATATATTATTGAATGAATACTATTGCAGAAAATAAAATATATTTTAATAAGGGAAAACAACAACTGAACAGTCGGGATCCATTGAAAAATTAGATTTGCTGTCGGATAATGAGTTCACTTTTTACGCAGTTGGGTTTTTTGATTTTTTTAATATTTTTTTTCATTTTATACTTTTTAGTTATGAATACCTAGGTGGCTATGGTTATTTTATTTATTAATAAGTAGCTACCTAACTTTATATAGTTTTTCGACTGAAATTGAGTACTAAATCATTAGAAGTTGAAGATGGGCGACCGCGTCAGACTTTAGATACTTTAGGTAGTCCAACATACCTACTAGATACTTTAGTATATGTCCATCTATATTCACACGCACAGTCATACGATTTTTTTCTTCTTTTCATCATAAATTTCTACTGTCTAAAACCTATATGTGAAAAAGGTTGTTACGAAACTTTAAATCGATATAGATCCTAAACGGAAAGTCGAATCGAAAAATGTTGAGAGAAAACTAAAAATGATTTTTAAATACCTATTCAACGATAGCTCACTTGACATAGTTTGTTCACTTATTAATTTTTTCTCATTTTCACAATATGGCGTCCAGTAGTCGGCATATTGAATTTTCACTAACGTCATATTTTTAGTGACACTCGCCGGACTAAGAGGAATCGATTGACGTGTGAATCATAAAAATCGGCCCAGGTGTTTGGTCTATATAGTGCTTCAAAGGAACATACATACATACATAGACTGTTAAACACAATACCACTCCTTTGCGTTGCGCAGTCGGGTAAAAATAGAAAATAATGGTAAAAAAATATTGATTAATTAGTTTACATTCCGCAAAATGTTGCATTTAAGCAATGTTGGGATTACTGCACCTCAATTTTACTTGTTAGTCTAATGCTAGGACCGCACCTGCGTGTATATACACTAGCAAGTTATCGCGATAAAACTGGTCACATTAGCGACTTCGGTATTTTACATGAAGTATCGTGCAATAATTAAAGATGGCCGGAATTATTTTCATGCGTTTAACTATAGGTGACGAATTATTTTACTATTACATACATACACACATATCATCACGCCATATCCCTTGCAGGGTAGGCAGAGAGAACAGAGTGCCAGACAACTCTATCCTTGCATACTTCACTCGCTTCTTCAACATTCATAATTCTCTTCATACACGCTCGCCGGTTTCGGAGACTCTTGACTCCACCTTCTTTCAGCACGTGACCAATCTGGTCTAGGTAGGTGAGTCTCGGTTTCCCCCGGTACCTACATCCTTCCACTTTCGCATTGTATATCTTCTTAACCAGACGTTCGTTCGGCATTCTTTCCACATGTCCGAACCATCGGAGCATTCCCTTTCGCATCTTTACACCAATACTCTCTTTCATACCTACTCGCTCTCTTACGTCGTCGTTGCGAATGCGGTCGGTCAGCCTAACTCCACAGATTTTCCGTAGGGATCGCATTTCGACCGCATTAATTTTGCTTTCATGCGCTTTTCTGCATACCCAACTCTCGCTTCCTAATAGTAATGTTTGGACAAGTACAGCGTTATGTATTGCTACACGTGCCTTCTGGCTGAGGTGGTGGTTACCGAGAAGTTGTCCCAACGATCCGTTCACTATATTGCCCGCATTCACTCTTCGCTCTATATCAGTGGTGTACCTCCCATCTCGGCTAAAACCACATCCAAGATATACAAATTCATCCACTTGCTCTAGTACATCATTACTTATCTTTATTCTTACATCTGTTCTGGCTTCATCTCTTTCAAAGACCATTATTTTGGTTTTGCTCACATTCACGTTTAATATTACAGTTTATTATTACTATATTTTACTATTTCACATTTTACTATTACAGCTATATTATACTAATAATTACATAATGATTTTTTTGGATCCCTTCATGGGTTCCGCTTCATATTGGTGTAAAAATTCTAACATCATTTCATCACTCCACTCCATATTTATTGATTAACTGGAGATCCTCGAACGCGTCTAAACACATCGAAAATTGCCGCCGAAATGATAAACGCTAGTCTGACCACAGAGCGCGATATATTAGCGCGCTAAAACCCTTTGATTTATCGCCTCCCAAGCGATAACGCACACAAGGCTCGAATGTTCGCGACGATAGCCGATAATGACCGGTCACATCTGCGTGTATGACCAATATTGTCGAATCGAACATTGGAATTAGTCAATTGACAAGTTGTGTGAAAATATTCCAATCTGCATATTTTTTGGTTTATTATATTGAAAATGGGATGCAATTTAGCAAATATATCATTAGATCTAGGTCAGTATTATCACATATATATAAAAATAGTCTACACTACTTTACATTAACTATAAGCACAATTTTGTTTCGAATTTGATTCTCTTGTGTTATCTATCCAAACCGCCTAATGTACTGGAAAAGTTATAAGTGCAAGATATTAGACTGTAACGACGTCCTCGTGAAAGAAAGAGTGGTGAATTGTATTCTTATTCCCCTACCTTGCCCGTGGGTGATCGTAAGAGACGACTAAGGGATATAAAACATATATATATCTATGCAAGAGAAGGAAAAATCGAAACAAAACCTTATATAAATTCGTCTGACCAGCGTAATAGGTCAATTTCCCTCCTATTAAGGAGGAGGCTCGAACCCAACAGTGTGACATATATAAGCTGAGATGGTGGTGATATTAAAGTTATAGGCGACTGATATAACGTATTGAGTGGTGTTGTTTATGCATCATACTTACTGGGATTCATTCGTGTTAGTTCTAATCCTAGTACATAAAGAAAATTATTTAAAAATTTAGAATATATAAAGTTCAATCCTTACTATGTCAGGCACTTAACATTTCAAACCAAATCATCACCTTTTGACATGTTAAGAATGCAATGTGTCATAACTCTTTAGTATCCAGTGGGAGTTAGACGAACCGATTACGAGATCATTAAAGTAATTTTTAGCACTCTACTGAAAAACACATAACACCTACGACGTGTAAGTAATACCATTTAGTTTCTCATGTACGTCAAAAAACCGGTTAAAAGATAGCAAGTATTTTTCTTTAAATACTAATGATAGACCTTGCACTAAGAAAATAATCCTTGTATTGGCGAATTTACAAACATATGATTTAACTCACATATCAGGGCCGGCTTTACCTATAGTGCAGAGGGTGCGGTGCACCCGGGCGCCGTGTGTTAGGGGGCGCCGAAAGCCGCTCGAGACACATAGAGCCTCCACTGTAACGCTCCACACGGAGCGGGCACACCGTACGCAGCCAGTGCCTCACCATCAATAAACGTAGTGGGTGCGTTATTTGACAGGTTTGGGTAGGTTGCTTTGTCGCCATGCTCACTGTAACTTCATAATCCGATCGCGTTTACCTCATTTTGTGTCAAAACAACGAGACTAAGCATGCAACAACGCATTCCAGCGAGGTTCGGAGTTTAGTCGAACGTGTTGTAACTATCAACCTGGGGGGGCACACTTAAAACATTACTTATTTTTACTGACCGTCGCGCCGCCTACAGATTGGTTGTACAAACTTAACTGCTGCCATTTTGTCCTGCCTGTCAAACGTTTGACAACTGAGAATTATTATTTTTTGTTTCTAGCGTAGGTACTTATTGTCATCGATCTATTTTCGGTTATTGATATTTTTCTGAAAATTATCTCAATTTTCAATGTTAGGCTGATATTATTATTGTTTAATTATCAGCTGATATGTTTTTTTTTATATTTCAGGGTAGCTTTCATAGTAAAAGAAAATTCTATGTAATTACACATACACATGTAGATATGTATATACATTACTTCAACTTTAGTTCACCGCCTAAACTCTGGGTGGCAGCACTTTCCATACATGCATATTTTATCATCGAGTTGCCACTCCTTTTCAATTTAATAACTTTACTCTTTGCTATCAACTTATTCCATTTTGTTCCCCATTTTGATACAAGAGGGCGCCAGGTTATTGATTGCACCCGGGCGCTATATGTGCTAGAGCCGCTCCTGTCACACATTTTACCCTTGGTAATAGTACGCTTCTGGGATAGCTATGTGGTAGCGGCTACGAATACTACCAATCCGTACTTTGTTCGTTGATGTCGTAAAAGACGACTGAGAGCCTTATAACGACCTGGGTCAACTCCATCTGATGCCGTTTGGTCAACAATTACATTTCCTAGGAGGGTTGACGTCTGGCAGGCGGTCGGTCATAAAACTATTGCCAATAACTTTTACAATATGTAGGTACTATGAAAGAAGAGTACATATTGTATCGACCCCAAATAATTGGGATAAGAGTAAGAGAATGATGAATAGTAGGTACTTTTTTGGGAAATATATAACACTATCTTCCTGGCGATTATGCCTCCTTACAAGGATAATGGCATAGGTAATTGCCACAAATGTCCAACAGTAGAAATCAGAAAGCTATTGTATGGATTAATGGAGAGTAAGAGTACTATTCATTCCCTTTTTACTTTTCTTTAAGTAGGATTAAATCACTTCAAAAGAAGGAGAACTCGAAATAAAGCTTTAAGACTTTATGAGCGTTTGCTTAGACCCTTTTGACCAGCGTGGTCAATTTTCTTCTCATTCTAGCGTAGCGTTATCACAATTTCAGATGTAGGGTGAACTCATCTGGCCACTGAAGAAAAAGACCGCGTACCAGTGACCCACCTGCACGGCGTCGAGAGGTATATTGTGGGGCGGGTCTACGGGGTCTTGCGCCGCTTCTCCTGTCGCCCTGGACGGATTAGCGGGGTTTGACGTACAGTAGCCCGCCGCCAAAAAAAAGGTACAATAGGGCCGGATTAACCATATTAGGACCCCTAGGCAATGGAATTCTCGGGAAACCTTTTCTACGCCCTTTTCTTGTTTTTTAAAATATATAAATATACCTAAGTATATTTCTATTACAAAACTCGAGTGGATCAGATCGACTCCTTTGGTATTCTATTACTTTAATATCTTATATGATATTGTAAGAACATGATTACCATGACTAGATGCAACAGTACCTCACATGACTGACTCATTGCTTTTTGCTTTCAATGAAATGACCTTAATGAATAGTCTGTAATTATAGATAGGTAATGATCTAGATCGAACGAACAGTAAAGAGAAATGAGACGGAACGTAGTTATTTTAAATTATATCTTGTTAAATGCAATAAAATACAATAAATGAAAGATGTATGAAGTATTTCATCCACTGACAATTTGCGCCGAAATAAATTAATAGATAATATTGAGGCAGTTTACAAATGTTAAAAAAAATCGTTCTATAAAAGTTAATCTTTTCTTGGTGCGTGCACTGGGTCCCTAGTCGACGCGGGGCTACTAGCCAGTTGGCTGATCCGGCCTTGGTGTACAAGAAGAGATTTAAGGAAATAGATGGAAACCTAGTAAGGAAATGAAGGGGGTGTGGCCTCACCTTTCTCAGATTTTATTTTGCAATAGGTGATTCTCTTGTATAAATTACTGAAATTTAGCATTTAATATGCTTAATTATTTATAAAATCCGATTACGAAATGAAAAATGATGTCGCAAGCGGGATTCGAACCCGCGCCTATTAGGATTCCGGCCCAATCGTGCTGCCACTACACCACCGCGACTAATTGTAGGACATGCAAATTTCACTTCGTATTATATTTACGTCTTAAGGTGACGGTATGCTATCTACCCGACAATGTTTACACATTGTTATAGGCTTAATACTTCAAACTTTACAGTTAGAATTGTATTAAACGATGACACAACCTTGTTATTTAAATTACTGAAATTTAGCATTTAATATGCTTAATTATTTATAAAATCCGATTACGAAATGAAAAATGATGTCGCAAGCGGGATTCGAACCCGCCGCGGTGGTGTAGTGGCAGCACGATTGGGCCGGAATCCCAATAGGCGCGGGTTCGAATCCCGCTTGCGACATCATTTTTCATTTCGTAATCGGATTTTATAGATTCTCTTGTATCTATGTCGAACATTACCTTATCTTGATAAGGTCATTATTTTTCTAGTTTGTTAATTTATTCTCAACAATTGTTCTCATGTCAAATCAATTCAAATAGGTACTATGAACTTATGAACTACCTAGTCCGCCACTCGTCGCTAATGGCAGAGCACTAAAAGTTAATTTACGGCGCTGGTGGTCAACCGAAAAGATAGACGGCAGACTCACGGCTATACGATCACCCACAGGTAAGACCTATCTTACCTGTGGGTGTCGTACGAGACGATTAAGGGATATAAAACGCATATAACATCTATGCAAGAGAAGGAAAACTCGAAACAAAACCCTATACCAACACGTCTGACCAGCGCGGTATAGTAGGTTAATTTCCCTCCCATTACGGAGGAGGCCCGAGCCCAACAGTGAGACGTATATGGGCTGTGATGATGATGATGATGATGAGATATAAAAACAATTTACCTTTACTAACAATAATAGCTTAGTTTTTAATTAGGTCGATGTCGGTCATTGCATCCAAATATTTTTCCTTATACTTTTCTCAAGGAATGTGGCGAAAATAAAGTGTTTTTGAACTCGACAGAATTCTTTGGAATAATTCCAGATATTTACGCTCAGTGACAAAAACGATTACGGTTTAAAAAAAAAACAAAATAAAAAGAATGACGTACTTACAAAGTGGACATTTATAAGATCAGGTGTATTTGCAAATTTATTAAACTAAAATTATATAATATATAATAATTTAATAAACTAAAACTGAATTGATACATTGAAGTATTGAAGACTTTATCACCGTTTCGTCTCATCATCATCTCAGTTTATATAGATCCCATTGTTGGGCTCAGGTTGCCTCAAAAGTAAGGGAGTAATTGACTTACCTACTTAACCATCCTGTCAGACGTATTACTATAGTGTTTTATGTGGAGTTTTCCACAATATTCTATAGGAACACTTATTTATTCCCATTAATACCACGCTTGAAAGGCAGATGTACGTATCTCGGTTGAAATTAAGTTTTTTAGAAAAGTGCTGTTACTGTAGTTACTTGTATTTGTATATGTTGTATGAGCCGTTCAATCAACTTCTTAGGCCTAATTACAGTAGTAAATACACCCCCAGAGTGTGAAAATTGACAAATTTATGCTGAACACGTGTTTGTTTATTTTTACCTAAGAATATTTGTACGTAATTTGAAAAGAATTGATAAAGGTTTTTTTTCTCTCCCCATACAAACTTTTCCACTCTTTTTCATCCCCTTAAGTGCGAAATTTCGTAAAATCCTTTCTTACTGTCAAAATTACATGTTTCTCGTTTCAGTAGTTTCGGCTCGGCGTTGATAGGTCAGTCAACCAACGGTTTTATATAGAGAGATAGATTTCGTTGTGTTAAATTAGAAACGTAATATACAGATAAACTAGGTACTAAAAATATATAAGTTAAAAGAAGAAAATAAAAAGAAAATAATAACAAGCCTTATTATTTCACAACACCTCATTAATTTGTAGATTCATTGAAATCACATAGACAACTGTTACGTGAGAGAAAAGTAAAGCAGAGTGATGGCAATTCTATTAATTAACTGTTGGCATTTGTGCCAGCCATATTTTTGAATTATATTTTGGAAAATATATCTTGGTTCGTAGTACTTCACACTAGAGCTAAAAAGTACTCACTAAATACATTGTATAAAATTTAGTTTAAAAAGAAATAATAAAAAACATTAAAATACCTCCCAAGTTTCTCGCCGGATTGTCTCAGTGGCAGTTGCGTTCTGATTCGATTTACAGTTGATAATACATAACTGCCCCCTCAAGGTTTATATATTTTTGAATTTATGTCAAATGACTAATGTCATTTCATCGTTCATCTGATCTATTGGTATAGATTTTCATATCGAATTTATCCCCATCTTAAACGAGACCAGCTGGAAAGAAAGGAACAATACTACGTACCTACAACGTTTCTTTAAAATTCTCAGCAGCAGGACAGAACCTTGGCCTCTATACTCAAGTGGAAATGTAAACCTAATGCCATGTTGATATATTTCTATCTACTCATTTGGACATAAAAACATGAGTCTGTAGTTAAAATTAACATTTAGAAATGGCGATTTGATAAGAAATAGGTACACAATTTTGGCGCGTAAATAAAATATGACGCATATACTAGCCAAAGGAATGCAGCTTCTCGCGTCAATGGTTTTTTTTTAACATGTAAATAACATATTATATAATATTTCATTTGTCTAATGACATCCAATTGACAAAATATTTGTTTACAGACGTAAAATTTGCGGCTGTGTGGTAACGGTAGGGAATGCAATCCTGATCTCGCGAGATCCCGTGTAATTTCTCGGGATCAATCCCGAAGCATATAATGATGAGGTTCCGTTCGAAATTGACGGGATTGGGCGGCAATGGTCAGCGATGCTACACATATTCGCTCGGGACCCGAGCGGTGCGCTGACTGAACTGACTGATGGGCGAGAGTGCAGTGGCGAACAGCGTTAGAAAACTATTCCGAGTAGTCCGTGGAAAATACATTTCAGCCAGTGAAATTGGCTGTTGAGGTACTGTGCCGTCGAGATATTGATTTAGTTAGTGCAGAACATACGTTCTTGCCACTTTCTATGATTGCAGAGGATTTGAATTTAAGTGCTTCTATTACGCAAACTAATATATCAATTTAAGAGGATATAGAAGAAACTTTGCGAGCGTCTAAAAGTTCTTTTATACGTGTATCCACAAGCTTTTGAGTCAATAATAAAAAAAGAAATGGATTTATTTCAGTGTGAAGTGACAAGATTTTTACAGTTTGCATATAATTGCTAGTCACGCTGCTTAGTCACGCTGTTGCCAACCAGTGTTCAGTCGGAGAGGGCATTCTCAGCGGCTGGGTACATTGCAACGGACATTAGATCCCGGTCAGCAGAAATCACTCTTGATGCACTTTGTTTTTTAAGAACTCACATTACCTACATTTGTTTTGATTATGTTCATGTTAGTAAAACTGTTAATTATTTAGTTAATAATATTAAAGGATAAAGGCTTTCGTTTTCTCTCAAATAATATTTTGTTTTAATTAACCTCATTATTTAAATTTAATTAAAGAAATTTAGCATTTAATATGCTTAATTATTTATAAAACCCGATTACGATCGTGTTTTATAAATAACCTCACTATCACAAACAAGCATTATTTACGATCTCGGGTCGGGATTGCATGCCCTAGGTAGCGGCTAAGATTACTACCAACCCTCACTTTGCTCGTGGATGTCGTAAAAGACGACTAAGAGCTTTACCGAACTAGCGCAACTCCACCTGATGCCATTTGGTCAACAATTACATTCCCAAGAAGGGTTGACGTCAGGCAGGCGACCGGTCATAAAATTATTGCCAATAAACCTTTGCAATATATACGATGGAAACAGAGTACATACTGCGTCGGCCACAAGTAATTGGGATAAGAACAGGAGAATGATGATGAGACGTAAAATTTGATAATAATTATGGTTATTACTCCAGATCTATAGATTATAATATTAGTAATTGCACGCCTCATAAGCGAAGCGTTGAGGTGATGCTTTACTCTCGATATATGAAAATCAAGGACTTTTTAAAACTAAAAATGACTATTTTTTTCACATTGAATTTATAGGATAATATATTATCTACCATACATATGTCAAGATATATATCCTACATATGTCAAGAAAACATTCGTTTAAACGTATTTGATATTTTTAAAAAGCAATTGTTTTTCAAATTACTGAAATTTTTAGCATTTAATATGCTTAATTATTTATAAATACATCGGGTACGAAACGAAAAAATGTCAGAAGCGGGGTTCGAACCCGCACCTATTGGGAGTCCGGCCCAATCGTGCTGCCACTTACTACTGAACTACTGTAGGACATGCAAATCTCGCTTCGTATAATATTTACGTCTTCAAGGTGACGTGTGCCATCTACCGGACAATGTTTACACATTGTATAGGCTTAATACTTCAAACTTTATAGTTAGAAATGTATTAAACGATGACACAACCTTGTTATTCAAATTACTGAAATTTTTAGCATTTAATATGCTTAATTATTTATAAATACCCGATTACGAAACGAAAAATGACGTCACAAGCGGGGTTCATTTTTGAACACAGCTATGTTTAGCACTACGTCGAGAATGGCACAAAATATCAAAACTGTTATTTTTTTTCATTTTCGTTTATGGCATTGACTATTGTAAATGATAAATAATATAAAAATTATGAGGCGTGAACTTTTGGATTTTCCAAATTATTTAAACTTATTTTCATTATTTTGAGTTATATATGTAAATTTAATAATAATTATCTTCTTAATAAATACAAACCACTAAAAACCATGTAAAAGCTCGTATATGTTTTTATATTCGCCTTTTAATCCTTAATTTTGATATGGCGTAGGCACTGAAAAAGAAATCCAATTTATTTGTTCGCACATTAAACCGCATAATATTTCTCAATTTTATTATCTAAGAATTTTATATGTCCAGCGAAACTTGCGACATCAAAATGACTCTTAATGGCTTACCATTTATCAAAATTTGTTGAGACGTTGATTAGTTACGTGTGGACATATACACACAGATCCCGGATATACTTACGCCTTTTGGGTTTCGGTGCAATTGGGTGAAAATAAAAATTATAATAGGTATTTGAAAAATATGTTTTAGAATATCGAAACACTGCATTAAAGGATTAATCCTTGTATTGCGGGCGAGTTTATGGAGGCCATACACGCTAGGTTTTGCATGATGGTTTTAACTGTGCATGCATAACCGACAGGCATAACCGAGTTTCATATTACACATACACGTTAGGGTTTGCATGCACAGTTTTGCCATTAAATCTCAGTTGAGCTACGTGACGGTATGTGTAGGATGTCTACTTCACAGTTGAACTACGTAGTACGACAATTAAAAACAGAGAACTGTGTCAGGCAAGCTCGCCGGACCGCCACACACAAAAATATCAATTTTGATATTTACTCGGTTGCATGTACATGCAAAGAACTGTACAGTTTTATCACACACACGCTAGGGCATGCCTGTCGGTTATGCATGCACAGTTAAAACCATCATGCATAACCTAGCGTGTATGGCCTCCATACACGGAAACAAATTGTCGCACAAAGTATTATCTTGTATGAGGATCAAGCGTGGGCTTGATTCCGATATCTATATAGTATCTTAACCACTATGCCTTGCATGCATATATGCATCTGTGCGTATGCATGTGCATACGCACAGATGCGGGTAGAGGTATGTACCTATATATAGCGTAACTGCGTATCTTTTACGTCGATGTAACCCTAATGATATTAGAAACTGTATTATGTTTCCAAATAAATAGTGAAGTGAAGAGAAAACAAATTAGTTGTTTTTTAAAAATTACGAGTCTATATTTGACTGCATAGAAGACTGCACAGATGGCGTAGCGGTTAAGTTAACTAGCCTACCCTGCTAACTGTCATCATCATCATCATCATCATCTCAGCTCATATATGTCCCACTGTTGGGCTCGAGCCTCCACTATAATGGGAGGGTTATTGACCTACCAAACTGGTCAGGTGTTGGTATAGGGTTTTGTTTCGAGGTTTCCTTCTCTCGGATACATGTTATATGCGTTTTATATCCCTTAGTCGTCTCTTAGGATCACCCACGGACAAGATAGGGGGTGGTGAATTGTATTCTTACTCCGTCACCACACGGCAAGCTGCTAACTGTGGCGGCCTCAATTCCCATGTGGGATACTACTTTGTACTAATTATACCTATGTTACTATTAATTATGTTTGTAAAGGATTATTTACATTGTAGTGTTATCTTCAAAAAAAATAGTTCGACTATGTGACGAATACCTAACCCGGGAGGGGTTCTGCTGATGTAACTAAATATGGTATTTTTAAAAACCTTCTTCCTCCTGAACAGGGCGCGTAGTAGTGGGCCGTTTAGGCAGCGTACGCGATTGCGTACAACTCCTAAAGCGGTGTTTACTTATCTGCCAACAAAGGTAAGAAATATGTATTTAAATAAATAATATATCTGTGGTGTCACATACATTATTTGCGTAGCAAGTCGGACATCGATGACAGAGTACAGTTCTATTTCAGTATATGTTGACCTGAAAGTGTCACTTGGGACACGAGGGTGATCCTAAATTACCACAAACTTACAAACGTGTCTCTATATAACGAATTAGTTCCGTTTTCTTCAGTTGAAAAATAAATCATTGGTATGATTGCAGAGATGGCGGAGTGATCGAACTACTGTGCCGTGTCATAGATTCGATATCAATGTAGATGATTCTTTGAGCAATTTACATATAATTATGCTAATTATAAGTGTAATTTGTGTCTGTGAAGTTAATTATCGCCGGCTCAAAGTCGCTCAACGTGCTATGGTGAGGGCTATGCTTGCTATTTATCTACGTGATCAAATCAAGATTAGGGAAATTCGTAGAAGAACGGTTATACCGACATAACATAGCCCCAAGAATTAGCACGTTGAAGTGGTAACGGGTGGTTCAGTTCATTCGTGGAGAAAAGTTCTCAAGACGCCTAATCAGACGACGAAACATAGGACGTGCCCACTAGGTGGACTGACGACATCTTAAATGTTGCAAGGAACCGTTTCATGTAGGTGGCTCAGGATCGTTCTCAAAGGCATCGTCCTGGGGAGGGCTACATCCTGTATGCATGTTTACGGGCTGATGGATTTACTTATGTATTTGAAAATTCTCCGGGACAAGGATTTATTCTTTAGTGCACCAATGCACACGTTTTTACAACTTCCAGGGCAAATTAAGGAGTGGTAACTCATTATACTTTCAACCTATCATCACAAGAGTAAACGCAATACCATTTTTCATTAATTAGTTATTAGCAAAATCATTACTTATAGGTAAGGCCATTTTAAAAATAAATATCATTGTTTTAAAAACATTCAAACAATAATTTATAATGGTTTTTAAATAGTTATTTGCTATTGCACGTATATTACGTTCAAGGTACTATATATCTAAGAAGCTTTGAGAACTAATGAACAAAATGTGTTCAACAAATTGTGAGTTATTGATATTATATATACTGAACACTTGAATTTCCAACACTAAGGCTACGTCCGCACAGACTGGTGGCTTGCTTATCGCCTAGAGCTTAGTGGCTCATAATCTGGCTACCTGCTAGGATACAGGGTGGCCGCACTGTGCCTTGGTCATTTGCTTGTCGGCACGTTGACGAGATGTCTGAAAATATAATACGTCATAATAACACACATTAACATCTTTAGTAACTCAACGTAACAATATTATTATCTCATCAAAAATAAATAAATAACTTTTTTTAGTAGGTAGGTACTAACCATCTTTTTCTATTTCAACTGCTACCTCTTCCCATAGTTTCTTTAGGACAACCGCATTTTTATGGAGTTCATTAGCCGGATTCCATAGAGATTCTCTTTTAAAAACTGATGTAATTAATATTTCATCCATTTGTTTCTTCTAAAATGCCTCGCGCCTCGTGACAAAAAAACCAACACGTTTATTTACCTCGATACACGCTAAGCGACTAGCTAGGCGTTAAGCGCGCAATGCGGCCGTTCGTAAACATGCCAGAACGTTCGTTACACTAAGCTACTCGCTAGGTGACCCGCTAGGCTCTAGGCGCTAAGCAAGCCGCCTGTCTGTGCGGACGTAGCCTTAGTGATGGACTTTCACGAATATGGATTGTTAGCTTGATTAAATTAATAATTTGAATTTATAATATATATTCCACATTTACTAAATATTGATCAGATTGTAATAAGAATAATCACGCATAGCGGAAGTCTATTTTAATCGAAATATTATTTGTGTTTAATCTGTAATTAATATGATCAATTTAGGCTCATAATTTTAGAATACGAGTTTATGTTTTTAATATAATTATTTAATCACTATAAATGCAAGTGGCTCAATCTTGACTACCGGTAATATTTTAGTAAAAGATGTCGCTAGTTATTTCCGATTTCCGGCAAATATATTTTACGTTGTGGGGTAAGAGACGTCGACCGGGATTCAACATTGAGCTTCAAGGCGGATTGGTGATCACCATTACGAGTATTGTGTACCCAAGCGAAATAAAGGAGTTGCAACCTAAACTGTGTATACATTTATATTGGAAAATCTAACAATTCCGAAGCTGGGATAGCATCAAAGAATTCTGGTGTATACCACTTTGGTGTGAACGTATGCCCACAATAAGGTATGTAACAGTTTAATAACCAGATTTATATATGGTACGGTATAAGATAACGTACCAGTTGTAATTACATCTCAAATAACTGGTCGTATTTATATCGTTTTCGTTAACGTAATTGTATGTCACTATGAATAATATGAAAAATATTCACGGCTAGTTCACTGATTATCGCAACAGAATAAAAATTTTTAGCTTTTGCCCACTTGTTTGGACTGATTTGCAAATAATTTTGCCTCGTGTAGGTATCAAAAAAAAAGTAAAGTTGTAATTGAATAAATATATTAGCTTGTATACTTTTATTCAAAATATTACTAGTATTTGAAACACAAAAAAAAAACGATTGTTTATTTGCATAACTACAGTTGTCCAGTTCGTAGAATACTTTTTATTAGTATTGTTAAAAACGTGTGGGTACACATTAGCGGAAAGAGATATTCGTCGTTTCAATTTCAAATTCCAGGTCGTTGGCCGTTATATTAATAGTAAAATATATCGAGTGAGGATGCCTGATGATCGGTCCACAAGTAGACGGAGGTCTAGTGGAAGATATTCGAGCCCCGTTTTGAGAGAAACCTCGAGACGCAGTCGATCCCGGATACGAAACAAAGACTCTAGGCGCATTGCTCACTCGCCAGCAGTATATCGCGGCGAAGATCGTGATGCTGAACGACAAGTGTCAGGAAGATCACCCGCACGGATGGAGTCTCGTTCAAGGAGTATAAATAGGTTGGTCGTTACAGCACCCCTACATGGTCTGGTGTCGCATACATTGTTAAAGGATAGAAGAGATAATAGCCGCAGAGATTGTAGAGGTACTAGGCGGAGGCGTAATAGAGATGGGACTGACCGTGATGAAAGTGTTGTAAGGTCGCGTAGCCCAGTTCAATCATATGTCACTGAAGAGTCTACCTCTATTACGCCGCAGCCTCCGCCTATTGATACTGTTAATACTGAATTACTGAAATGTCTTAAGGAGTCCTTACAATTAATCTCGGCTGTAAACCCACAGAGTAAAGAAAGATTTACTAATAGCAACGTAGTACCAGAATTTGATCCTAAATCAAAAAATCAAACTATCGTTTCATGGTTAAATAAAGTTAAAGAATGCTCTGAGATTTACGGTTGGGATAGTAAGCAAACTGCTCACTATGCCCTTCCCAAGCTAGTAGGCACTGCAAAAAGGTGGTACGAAGGACAACCATCTGTATTGCTGACTTGGGAAGAATGGGCTGAGAAACTTAAATCTGCTTTTCCAACATACGAAAATTATGGTCACTTGCTTACAGAAATGTTATCAAAAAAAGCAAGATTTGGGGATGATTTGGAAGAATATTATTATGATAAATTAATAGCCTTAAATAGATGTGGTATAGTGGGGAGAAACGCTATTGATTGCATTGTGTATGGGATAGAGGATAGGTCGGTTCGATACGGAGCGGAAGCAGTAGGTTTCGAAAATGTCGATAAACTATTAGGTTACTTAAGGGGTGTGAAACACGAGCGGTTTGATAAATTAAATAGGAGGGCAATGCGTCCTATAACAGAAGGTTCCCGTAAGACTGTAAAAAATGATTTTGGTAGAATTTTGAAATGCTTTAACTGTCACGAAATTGGTCATGTAGTATCGAGTTGTAAAAAGCCTATTATTAAGTGTCAAAAGTGTAAACGTATTGGTCATGACGATCCTGAATGCAATAGAACCGTATGGGGAGATAAAGCCGAAGTTAAAACATTATGACTGGATGAAAGTAATTTAGAGGTAAACGACAAATTCATCAAGAGCGTGTTCGTTAATAATGTCCAACTGATAGGATACGTAGATTTCGGTAGTCATTGTACCTTAATAAAAGAATCTGTTATAAAAGGAATCGTGTCTCAAGAAAAGTGGCACATAAACGATTTGCCGTCTTTAAGAGGTTTTGGTAATACGTATGTAAACGCATTAGGTAAAACTGAAGTATTATTAGTAATTGACAATGTTAGAATTGTCGTTGAAATCATCATCGTTCCTGATAGTTATTTAAGTCATGATCTACTCGTTGGGCAAAGCGCGACAGAACAATCGCATATATGGGTGTTTAAATCTGACAAAGATTTGATGATAACTGATAAGCAATTAATAGACAATACGCGACTGGTCTTAAGGTCTTTTAAAACTATCACGACTGAAGGTTGTATAACTTTGAAGGTATTTACCGATACAAATTTTAGCGGTTTAGTTTTTGTCGAAAACGGTTATCGTTTAAACTACAATCTAGAAATTGGCATTTATCACATCAAGAATGGTAAAAGTTATTTGACTATTCTAAATTATGATAATAAATCTGTTAGGTTTAAGGAAGGCCAAATAGTAGCCCGTGCTTGTCCGATTAGAATTAATAATAGTGTGAAAGAGATTAATAGGATACAACAGGCTCTAAATCAGAACAGTAAATCTCCACTTACATTGAATGACCTAAACATTAATGATAATTTATGCAATAGCCAGAAATTAGAATTATTGAATATTTTAAATCATTATCGTGATTGCTTTGCCAAAGATTTGTCAGAACTAGGCCAAACAACGATGTCGGAAATGAGTATTGCGTTAAGTGACACTGAACCGGTCGTCTACCGGCCATATAAGCTAAGTCATGCTGAGCGAGACGAAGTTAGGAATATGGTGGAAGAACTTTTAGAATATAACATCATAAGGGAGTCTCAATCCCCATATGCAAGTCCTATTCTATTAGTGAGAAAGAAAAACGGAGAAAAACGTCTTTGTATAGACTATCGCGCTCTCAATAAAAAAACAATTAAACAACATTACCCTTTACCTCGGATTGAGGATCAGATTGATCGTTTAGCGCGACATAAATATTTTTGTGTTCTAGATTTAGCATCTGGTTATTACCAGATCCCACTGAATGAAGAGAGTAAAAGTAAAACTTCATTCGTTACTCCAGACGGGCAGTTTGAGTTTAATAGAATGCCCTTTGGGCTAGCAAACGCGCCTGCCGTTTTCCAACGAACTATCAATTTAGTTCTAGGTAATCTGCGTAATAATATCGCGCTGGCCTATATGGATGATATTTTGTTACCAAGTAGTTCGTTTGAGGAAGGCATTAAAAGATTAGAAATCGTACTTCAAAAGTTTAGAGAGGCTGGGCTCACACTGAAACCGCAAAAATGTTTCTTTTTCAAAAATCGTGTTGATTACCTAGGGTTCGAAGTGTCTAGTGAAGGTGTAAGACCAGGTAGTAATAAGATCGCATCTGTCAAGAATTTCCCTGAACCCAAGGACGTTCATAATGTTCGACAGTTTATCGGTTTAGCTAGTTTCTTCAGGCGCTTTATTAGAGGTTTTAGTGAAATGGCCCGCCCACTTACGAAGTTACTGAAGAAAAATTCTGTTTGGGTTTGGTCACAAGCTCAAAAGGAAGCGTTTCATAAATTGAAATCAGCGCTTATTTCGAGGCCTGTATTAGCTTTGTACAATCCTAAACTCGATACACAACTACATACAGATGCTAGCAAACACGGCATAGGTAGTGTTTTGTTACAGAAACAAACCGATGGAGTATTTAAGCCTGTAGCATATTATAGTAGGCAGACTTCACCGGAAGTGTCGCATTTTTCGTCATATGAGTTAGAGACTCTTGCGGTTATTGCAGCTTTAGTAAAATTCAGAACCTATGTCCTTGGATTAAATTTCACCATTGTAACAGACTGCAATTCACTTAGGTCAACGTTTTTAAAACGCGACATGATACCAAGAGTTGCAAGATGGTGGACTTTAATCCAGGAATATGACTGTAACGTAATATATAAATCGGGGAAAGGCATGGCACACGTTGATGCTCTTAGTAGAAATCCAATAAAAGATGGTACTGGCGTAATTCAGGCTATTGATACTCGCGATATTATGACTATAAGTGATGATTGGTTAACGACTGTACAGTAAGGTGATTCTGAAATACAACGCATTAAGAAAATTCTTTCAGATAAAGAATTTGACGATGTGGTAGAGATACGTATGAATTTCGTACTTAAGCGTGACAGGGTGTATAAAATAACTGAGCAGGGGTTAAAATGGGTAGTACCAAAGGGCTGTAGATGGCAGATACTTCAGAAAAACCACGACGAAATAGGTCATTTTTCGTTTGATAAGACGCTAGATAAAATAAAACAACATTTTTGGTTTCCTCGTATGCGAAAATTTGTAAAGAAATATGTGGGTGCCTGTCTAGAATGCGCGCTTAATAAATTACCGGCAGGAAAGAAGCAGGGTTTTTTACACCCTATACCAAAAGAAACTACGCCTTTCCATACCATTCACATCGATCATGTTGGCCCGTTTGTAAAATCAAAAAGGAAGAATTGTTATATTCTTGTGATTATAGAAGCATTCACAAAATTTATTGTTTTGAAGGCAGTTAAGAACACCAAGTCAATTTCTACCATCACAGTACTTAGGGACTATTTTGGAACGTTTGGCTTGCCTAAACGACTAATTAGCGATCGAGGAACGTCGTTTACGAGCTCAAAATTTAGAAGTTTTCTTGCTGAGGTAGGAGTGCATCATATAAAGAATGCGATTGCTTCACCAAGAGCTAATGGCCAGGTGGAGCGTTATAACCGAACGATTTTAGATTCTCTAGCTTCGCAAAATCATGGTAATGATGAAAGGTTATGGGATGATAGGCTGTTACAGGTTCAATGGGGACTAAATAATACTGTCAACAAAGGCACAGGTAAAACCCCGTCCGAGATTTTGTTCGGTATAAGACTCACTGGAACTAACGAAGGGAACTTAGTTTCGGCAATAGATAGTGATAGAATAGGAAGTATCCAAGATGAGAATGAAGAGTGTAGTAGTTATGATAGGTTAAATACAATTAGAGATGAGGTTGATGAGCATATAAAAAAGGCACAAGAAAAACTAAAGACTAGATATGATAAAAAAAGGAAAAGAGCGTTAGACTTTAAGGTTGGAGATTTGGTTAGAGTTGAAAGAGTAGCACATACTGTAGGTAAGAGTAAAACGTTATTACCGAAGTGTTCAGGACCATACAGGGTCACGAAAATTTTGGATCACGATAGGTATGAGGTAGAAGATACTCCTATTACTAGGAAAGGGACTTCAAAGTATAAAGGTGTATTTTCTATTGACAAAATACATCCTTGGCTTTGTTTTAACAGTAAGAGTGACGATTCATCTAGCGAGAGTGTTGATGAGTGCGAAGCTGTTTAAAAAAGATGATTGTGAATTAATGTTGGAGGGGCAAGAAGAGTTTCTAAAGAGAACTATGATTTGTATTTTTCACCTAAGTTAAACTTGTGTCACACTGCTATGAGCGAGGGTGTGATACTTTCAGGTGCAATGTGCACAACATAAGGGCGCTATGAGCGACCATTACTTTGAAGTGCAATGTGCACGATATGTCGCTATGAGCGACCATTACCTTAGAGTGCAATGTGCACGATATGTCGCTATGAGCGACCACTACTTTAGAGTGCAATGTGCACTATATGTCGCTATGAGCGACCATTACTTTTGAGTGCAATGTGCACGATACGTCGCTATGAGCGACCATTACTTTGGAGTGCAATGTGCACGATATGTCGCTATGAGCGACCATTACTTTAAAGTGCAATGTGCACAAGTTTTCGAACATTACTTCATAGTGTCAATGTGCACGATATCTCGCTGTGAGTGCAGAATACATTTGGAAGAGCAGTGCATACAATATGATATATATGTATGTTTAAGTAGCTTTGTGCGTTATATTAAAGGTTAATTCAGACATTTAACTGCTGTGAGCTGTTCTTAAGAAATGTAATGTGTACACTTTTAAAGTAACAATGTATAAATTATGTATCTCTTCTAATATGACATTTGTTTGTACGATTTTAATCTGAAATTTAGCAATTATTTATAATTTTTAGTTGGTTAATAGTTCAGTGATTGAAATAGTTCTGAGGATTTGTTTTATTTTTAATTATTAAATGCATTCGCGGGGACGCGATGTTTGTCAGGATGGACGAATTGTTAGCTTGATTAAATTAATAATTTGAATTTATAATATATATTCCACATTTACTAAATATTGATCAGATTGTAATAAGAATAATCACGCATAGCGGAAGTCTATTTTAATCGAAATATTATTTGTGTTTAATCTGTAATTAATATGATCAATTTAGGCTCATAATTTTAGAATACGAGTTTATGTTTTTAATATAATTATTTAATCACTATAAATGCAAGTGGCTCAATCTTGACTACCGGTAATATTTTAGTAAAAGATGTCGCTAGTTATTTCCGATTTCCGGCAAATATATTTTACGTTGTGGGGTAAGAGACGTCGACCGGGATTCAACATTGAGCTTCAAGGCGGATTGGTGATCACCATTACGAGTATTGTGTACCCAAGCGAAATAAAGGAGTTGCAACCTAAACTGTGTATACATTTATATTGGAAAATCTAACAGGATAGAGAGAGACTTTGTAATAATAGTGGTAAGACCATACCGTTGACAGTTTCCGATCTGCAGCCGCGGGCCAGTCCGTTCGGAATAGTACCACACTCTCGCAGAAAATCGTTCGGTGAGCGAGAGAGCCGGCCGTTTAGGGTTTTCACTGGTAGGCAATGGCCTAGCTGTACCCCTGGTATAGCTAAGGTCTAAGGGTGACAGAAACACAATTACCATTGGGTGTGCTGCTTGCTCGTTTACCACCATAAGCAATAAAAAAATAATTTATATACGAAGGCTGTTGGAGTTTTTATTAATGTTTTAGCAGATCCAATATCAAATGTATCTTTCAAACTTATACAATCCGTTCTACGGATTTTCGTATTTCGGATTTCATCACGTAAAGAAATACCGAGCGAAGCCGTCTCCACAACACACTGAGCGACAGCCTTTTTATGAGGCCGACATTTAGAGACCATTGTAGAATTAACTTACGAGATTAAGGTACAATTAATACTAAGGGAATATCATATTAATACGTAATAAATGTCCCTAAACAAATAAATACTTATAAAAACTTGATTACGAGCGAAAAATGAATGTCACATACGGAATGATCATCATTAAATCAAGCATGTTAAATGCTAAATTTCAGTTAAATAAAAACTTATTTTTCGTGTGGTGACGGAGTAAGAATACAATTCACCACCACTGTTGATGTGGAGTTTTAATTCAAGTTACCTTCTCTTGCATAGATATTTTATATAGATTATATCCTTCAGTCGACTCTTACAATAGTCACGAGCAATTTAAGGGTTGGTAGTATTCGTAGTATCCATATAATTCATTCATTAATTCATTTCAGCTCATATACGTCCCACTGTTGGGCTCGAGCTTCCTCCGTAATGGGAGGGAAATTGACCTACTACGCTGGTAAGACGTGTTGGTATAGGCTTTGGTTTCGAGTTTTCTTTCTCTTTCATAAATCTTATATGCGTTTTATATCCCTTAGTCGTCTCTTACGATTACCCACGGGTAAGATAGGGGGTGGTGAATTATATTCTTACTCCGTCACCACACGGATAACCAATTAACCATATAAATAAACAGGAAACTAATATTAATTATACCAAATTCCTAGACGTGTACCGAACTTCTAAAAAACTCTGGCTCATGTCAATAAACTAGAGATCTGAGCGTGGGTTTTGTATATTAAGCTAATAATAATTTCGCATATATTTATTGCAATGGAATAAAGATGTACGTAAAATACTATTATTAATTATATTCATATCTTATTCATTTCTTCTTCTTTCTTTTCTTCTTCTTCTCAGCTTATATATGTCCCACTGAGCCTGGCCCTCTTTACAATAGGAGGGAAATTGTCATACTATACTTTGCCAGTTGACATGACTGCACAGATGGCGTAGTGGTTAAGCTACCGATCATCCCTGCCAGTGCAGTGGGTTCGATTTCTACGCAGGACAATACTTTGTACGATCCACAAAGTGTTGTTCTGAGTCTGGAGGTAATTTGTCTGCGTTAATTATATATTTGTAAAGTCCCCCGCAATACAAGGACTAGTGTCTTTTTAAAAAAGAAAAGATAGGAAAGTTGAACGTATTGGTATAGTGTTTTATTTCGAGTTTTCCTTTTCATGTATAGATGTTATATGCATATCATATTCCTTAGTCATCTTTTACGGTAACATAACCACCACACAGGAAAATCTAGTGTTTCTACTGTGTAATCTAGTGTAGTAATTCTACTCTATATCTATAAAAGAGGATGTTTGTATATATGACATCGCTAAACTTAGAAACTATTTGATCGATCATTATGAAAATTGGTATGTATATTGTATTTTTTCACAGAGAAGGTTTGCAATCCCCATTGAGGTAACTCGCCACCAGGCGGCGCTGCGATATATCAACTTCTACAAACAAACCAACCAGGATTTGCTAGTGCTATATAGATTTCCTATGTCTGAACAGGAAGTTTCAATATGGAGTGTTTGTTTCACATCTAACATCAAAGACTGTGGTGGAAAATGAGTATTGAATTCAAAACTCTATTCCGGCTAGTACCTAGCAACGATTATATTCTTAGATATATATATATATATATATATTTCCTATAAATAACAATCTTTAGACCTTGGAAATTGGTGTTCTTATTAAATAACATGATTCATTCACGCGTCTTAATTCCAGATTTACACAATACTCCGTGCCAAGGAGACTACTGCAATTTAGAAATTAAATGTAACAAGATTATTTTACTATATACCTATTATTTACGTTGTTCTATGGAAATTAAAAAAAAATATGTTATCATACTATATAATCATCATCATCATCACGGCCCATTTATGTCCCACTGTTGGGCTCGGGCCTCCTACGTACTGAGAGGGAAATTAATCTACTATACCGCGCTGGTCAGACGTGTTGGTATAGGGTTTTGTTACGAGTTTTCCTTCTCTTGCATACATGTTGTATGCGTTTTATATCCTTTAGTCGTCTCTTACGATTACCCACGAGTAAGATGAATGATGAAAATGATGGTGAATTGTATTCTTAGTCCGTCACCACACAAATAATAAGAAAATAATATTTGACTTTATTGTGGGGTGTTGTAAAAACTGACTAAAGAATCACGAGGTAAGATGGGCAGTAGCGCTGTTTTGTATATAATATCTACTATAATGAGAAATAATTTGGAAAATCCAAAGGTATCCAGTAGGCTATTATTCAAAGTGATACTGAAGCGAGTGAAAAGAATAGACTCAAAAAGTAAATTTTTTGAGTGTTATCGTGACCGTCCACCGAAATATTTTTTCAAAATGGTTTTTTTAAATATCTAGTAAAACTAGTGTTTTATAAAGTAACTACTATCATAAGAAAGTATTACTGTTGATATTCGTCAACTTATTTAGTACTCAAATTGCAAAAAATGATCGGATAAAAGCAATTTAAGCCGAGATAATTGCTTGACCTTGAGAGTAAAGCACTACTCAAACGCTTCGCATTATGAGCCGTGCATTATAAAAGTGGAGCGCTCTCTGGGGCGAGCCTTGGAATGGGGTGAATGGAACTTAGTCCATTTCAACCCTACTAAGACACAAGTTTGCGCGTTCACTGGGAAGAAGGATTCGTTTATCATGGAGTAATCATTTCTCTCACCTACGTGCAAGATCTGGAATGAACTACTACGATGATATATGAGATTTTATGGCGTATGCGATAAAATCTTTAAAAATTTTGACTACATAGGTGGCCTCGTGATTCGGATACCGAGGATACCGCGCCAGGTTTGATGCCTAACAGGAAAATACTTGAATGATCCAAAAATTGTTTTCTGAGTAGATTTAATTTGCACTGGTTAAATTGAATGTTTGTAAAGTTCCCCATAATACAAGAATTATATCTTTAGTTCCGCTTATTGTATATCTCCTCTGCTCTTATCCCAATTACATGGGTCAACCCCATGTAATAAGTAATATGTACTCCACTTCCGTTCCAAAATTACTGACAGTAGTTTATTAGCCGCCAGCCTAACGAGACTCTCTTTGGGAATGTAATTTTTGACCTTAAGGCATCAGGTCGATGTAAAGCTCTTAAGTCGTTTTTTTACGATATCCACGAGCGAATTAAAGGTTGGCAGTATACGTCGCCGTTACCAAACATATGAAAAAAAAAACTACTATTGAATGCTCATTTTTTTTACTGTAAACGTGTTAAAGAAAAAAAATTTAAAATATGTAAAACATTAATAAAGTAAGCATTAGGCCCAGCTGTGCATTAGATGTCTGACGGTAAAATGATGGATGATGACATTATTTGTAACCATAGAACGGACGCCAATATAAATATTGATCCATACTGTTGCTGTAGTAAACATCTACTAGCTTTAACATATATTTCAATACTATGATATATTTTAACATGTTTATATTAGGTTTGTACCTATGTTAAGGCATTTTAAAGTGATTTCCAACCCTTTCTATACGTTGGATTAATTTTAAACTTTACATACTTATCAAGGATTGATGACAATGTAATAATTTGAACAATTTGTCCTATTATTCTTACAGGATTATTTTTAATTCCGTTGGCTAAGATTCTTTCGTGTCTCGATAGATGTCGCTGTCCCGTCGTGTTTTCTGCATCGCAACTACATGAATAAAATTTATTATTTATTTTGTGTTTAAAATGAACTGAAAGTAAAAATATATGTATAGCTTTTTAAGATATTTTCAAAACAATTGATTTTACAAACATAATTAACGAACTCAAATTACACCCAGACTCGCATAAACTATTGTATTGAGTGGAATCGAAGCCGCGACTCTTGAAACTGTAAGTCGCCGCTATCTTTATCTCAACAATATCTGTGCAGTCATCAATCTTGTGTGGTGATGAGTTGAGAATATAATTTATCACCACTTTCTTGTGGCAGTTGTAAAAACAGGCTCAAGGATCGTATTACTCTTTTAGAATAATTATACTATTAACTACAGTTTCCAAACCGGCTATGCTTATGCCATGTTTTGATCAGACTTAATCTAAAATGAACTTTAATAGGCTGATGATATCAGTCATTGTCTCATATATATCCCACTATTGCGCTAGAGCCTCCTCCATAGTGGAGGGACATTTTTCACATTGATCAAACGTATTAGTATAGAGATTTGAGTTTTCCTTCTTTTGCACAGGTATATGAATATTATATGCTTTAATCATATTTTGCGACATCCACAGGCAATATGGTGGTGACTTATATATTTCATATGTGTAATACTCCCATAATTATCAGAATATATTAATTTAAAGTAAATGTTGAAATTGATAATTAAAATAATACCATCTCGATGACCGCTGTAAAGTGTTTGAAACAACGAGAAATTAAAAATTAAATACAAACGCGATAGAATCCGCAAAAATAGTTTTATTTAAAATGTGTAATACGGGAGTATTAAACATTAGATATCAAAAAAATAATGTATGGAATAAATATTATATAAAAATCGGTAAAAAAAAAAAGAAATCTAAATAAAGCCACCAAGTTTCTTGTTGGCTGCTTTCAAATAATTAAATTACGGAGGGTTGACGCTATGTATACGGCCAGCCTGCCTAGCTAGCGTCAAACTTTCTTGGAAATGTAAATGTTGACCAGACGGTATCAGAATTGGCTCAGGTTGATATTAAAAACTTTAGTTCTTACTCGTCTTTTACGATACTCATGAGCAATGTAAGGATTGGTAGTATTCCTAGTCGCCAGTATCATCATCTTAGCTCACATATGTCCTACTGTTGGGCTCGGGTCTCCTCCATAATGGGAGAGCAATTGACCTAATATATCACGTTGGCCAGACGTGTTGGTATAGGGTTTTATTTCGAGATTTTCTTCTCTTACAAAGATGCCATATGCATATTATATCCCTTAATCGTCTTTTACGATACATACGGACAGGAGAGTGAGTGCTGAACTACAGTTCAGCACTCACTCTCCTGACTGACCGAGTAAGAATACATTCTTATTCGGTCACCATACGGAAGGTTGCCATCATATCTACAACAAATTTCTACTAAAAACCGGCGATAAAATTATGAAACAATAAAAAAAAAAACATCTTTAGTATGTTACAGAACTCAAAACATTATCGTGCAATATGTTTATCAAGATATTAACAGCTATGCCAATGGCTTTAGAAACTGGCGAAATTGCGTATCAAGTGATTTATGAGATTGGTCTGGATTTATATAATAGCCACATACAATTTCGCCGTTACATAATAATACTAATATATAAGTAGCTCACTAAAAATGCCAATGATTCATCATCCGACAGTTTTATTGATGGTATCTACCGTCTACCCATCTACAATGGGATTTCAACAATAATATTGAATTAAATATAAATAATTTTCTATTCAATTATTCATATTTTGTGGTGTGTAATGGCGTCTACGAATACTACCAACTTTACATACGTACTTGGGTGTCGTACAAGACGATTAAGAGCTTTACACCAACCTCGGCCAACTACATCTGATGTCAATTGGTGAATAATTACATTTCCAAAGAGGCTTGACGTCAGACAAGTGACTAATAAAATTATTGTCAAAACTTTTGCAATATGTACGTTGATAAAAGAGAAAACACTGCGTCGACCACAAATGACTGGAATAAAAGGAGGGTGATGATGATGATGATGATATATTTATTGTTTTACATGTTCATAGATTTTTTACTCTAATCATTTTTAGCAAATTATGAAGACGTTGTGTATTGACTGTTTCATGATCAAACAAGTTGTTTATAAATTCACATTCGCTTAAATAAATTTTTATTTTCTGAGAATTTAGTTTCGCAGAAATAAAAGCTTTTAATCTGCTAAATAGCATAACTGATGCAGTATTTATTACCTTTGAGACCAAAGAATTGTGATAATTGTGAATTATATATGGCTCTCATAATTTTAAAAGTAACTATTAACATTTGAATCTTCCAACCACAACCGAATTGAGTTCATTTGATCCCGAAAGTCTACTTCAACTAGATTACTTTATACTAATGGAAAAAGAATAACCAGTGTAGTGAAATTAATGATTGATTTTAATGTACGTTCGACCAGACGTTCAGTAATGTTGTAACGGTCGGTGCCTGAAAAAAACTCGAATGCATAGTACGCGCACAAATCAAAGAATCACACGCACATACGAAGCTCCAGCGGCGGAAATAGCCCGGTTTATCATACTCACCATAAATGCGAATAGTGTACAGGCACGGATTCAACGCTGCTGGAGTTTTCCAGACATATTTACTGTATAATCTAAATGATTAGATTTGTGGATATTTATCAATTTTCCAAGAAACAAATGTCTAGTTTTTTATTTCAACACATTAAATGGAGGCGTGTCGAAACACATCTATTAATGAAGACCTACTGCTTTGCTAAACAATAATGTTTAAAATACTAAAGATATATTTGAAACAATACATGTTAACTAAAGCTAAATTTAAACAAAATTTATTTACAGAGATTAGATACACCAAAAAACAATACAAATAAATAAGAATAAGAAATTTTGTTTAAAAGAAAAATGTAAATAAATGCACAATGTTAACAAAGAGGAATCTCTACAAGACAACCAATTAATCACATACGTCGCCAAAGACAAAAAATAGACGTATTCGTCACGTTTTTTAACAATTAGATGCATATATATCAAGCTGTAGCCCTCATTTTCTCTCAATCCCGTTTGTAACGCGTAAGAGGCAACACCCAACACCATGACTTCTCATGAAGGAACCAGTCTTGTGGCGACATACTGCATCCTGTTGCTACTCTTAATCTCTTTGTGGCTCCTGTATTCCGCGTTTTAATTATATAAAGTGAGTACAGTGTTGAAAATGTATTGCAATAATAGTTTTTAATATTAAGCGTACAATATTTGAGCTTCTATAATATATGATTTCGAATGTATTTTGTGCGGTGACTGTGTCAAAAATAACACTGGAATGGGCGGCGTTTTTATGATTCATATTATAAAGTGAGCGTATCACAGTTCCAAAGAATTGTGACTGGTTTATTTTATGTTTAAATAAAGTTTTATTTTACTATTTTTTTTGTTTTTGTAATTGATTTTTTTTGTGATTGTGACTTGGTTTGAGGTTTATTAATCTAAGCATAATATCTATTTTAAGAATGTTGCCTGAGTATTCCCAAAAATTTACGCCAGCAACATTTTCGTTATTATTTAATGATTTTTATTTTTTTGTGTCGACTAATGTTTTCTTTCGACCTACTTATATACATCCTACTGTTGGATACAAATTTCTACGACAATTGGAGAGGAATTCACATAATTTATCGCGATAATAAAACGTGATGGCGTAATGATATATTTCGCGAATCCCTTCCATAGCATTTATGTTATATATTTACTTCGTTTATAAGATTTATGAAAGTTTTAATAATTTAATAAAAAGTAAGCTTTCGACCAATATTATGTGATATTATTTAGTTTAGAAGATTCAGTTCAATGTTGATTAATATTATTATAAGCACATATATCTATATCCGTATTTTAGTGATCAATTTGAAATACCAATTATTAATTTGTCTAAATATATACACCATCAGTTTTAAGCAGCGTAAAAGCATGCGTGTTTTGTTCTATAGTGGAAATGAAAGGGAAATTGACCTACTATATTGGTCAAACAGTACAGGAAATAGTTTACCTTCTCATTATATCCTTTGTCGTCTTTTACGACACCCTTAGATGAGAAGGGTGAATTTTTGGTTCATCATCATACGGAAAATGCAAAATGTAATAATATTAAAGAAATATGGAGATGATGAATTTCATTTCTTTTTCATTTTACTCAGTTATAACGTATTCTAGTAAAATGAACATATTTTATAATTATATTGTGCATTTTTTTGTGCTTTTCCTCTCATATTTTAGCACCCATAGGAAAAGCACGTAAATTCTGTTTGCCTTAATCTACAATTATTATTTTCTTATTTATAAGGAATATAATATTATGTAATTAGTAATTTCTTTCATAGAAAATAATAAGTATAAAATCAATTCATTATTCTTTTAATATATACTATTGAAGATATGTCTTCCCACGAGTGGTATGTCTTTCCCGGTGGCCCATTCGCACGGCGAAAGAGAGGTACATGTAGAACGAGTCTATGGGGTCGCGAGCCGCTTCTTCTGTCGCCCCGGACGGATTTAGCGAGGTATGACCACTCCATAGCCCACCACAGAAAAGAAGAGGGAATAATATGGCAATCTCCACGTTTAACAGACGGATTGACGATTGTAATTGTGCTACTGAGCTATTCTGCTGGCGATTCTCTCATCAGTCTTTACAATGATCACGAGAAAGAAAGCGATGATAATCTAATCAACCGTCAGATTGTAAGATGTGGCAGGCACGGATACTATCTACCCTTAGCGTAGACCGCGGGTGAATGAACTGGTCAGCTGCAGTGAAACTTTTCGCTTAGATTATTCCGGATTACGCTGGCATGTCACTCTGATAGGCAGGTCCCTACAGGATAATTCACTCGATGAAAACAAATCTTTATGATATTTCATCTCGCTACTTCATCCAAACAATAAAGAGAGGTCCCACGGCAGATTATAAACCTCCATATCCCCCATTCTTTTGTCACCTCGGAGGAGCGAGAGTACCGTCTTTTTTATTTTTTGATGTCTATGGTCTTAAAATACCCCGGGCTGACAGAAGTCCGGTGGGCATCATTCATCGCCATAGGGGCGACCGTCGACTATTGGCGTATAGCTAAATAGAACGAAAGCATGAAGTATTTTTATTATAGAATTCTATAATATTATTGGATGCGTGATATTAAACTAGGGAGCCTAACTTTATTAGGTTCAGGGTATAGCCTGGTCACACCTCATTTAAATGTCCGAACCCTCGAATAGGATAGCGTGCAACCTAATAACTTGCCGTTCTGTATCTCCATTCCTATTTGAGTGGACCACCACTACCGAGGCTTGCCTCTGGTGGAGGGAGCCTTAACTATTGCTTCAATAAAGATGATATGACAAGGCTGACAACCTGATTACATCATACATTGAAGACTTGGATTTTAAACACGACTTTCTCGTGGAAGTCGCAAAAACTGACTGAGTAGCATTAGGAAAATGGGTAGCAACGCTCTCCCGGGAAACTAATAACATCAAATGATGATGAAATGAAGATAGCAGGCCTCCTCATGCCAGCCTTTGTGATTATGGCATCATCTCTAGTCATAAGGAGGTCTTTGTCTAGTGGACTTCTGGCTGATGATGACGATGTCAAAAATTCTTAAATCTTGTTTTAGATATGTCATTTATTATTTCTTTTATATTCACATAAATAATATTTTTACGTTTCGTTGAAGATATATTTTAGTTCTACATATCATCAATTACAATATAATAATATATAAAGCTAGCTATACCAGCGGTTGCGTGGATTCCATACCTACTAAATGTTATTATTTTTAATAGAACAGCCACGTCGTCCTCTGAAATTAATAATAATATCAATAAAGATATCCACAATATATCAATCACTGTTGTTATCTAGGCGGTTGTTATGACAACGGTGATTGTCAGAATTGGATGTGCGATGACCCATTGTAACAAATTTTGCCCGATTTGCTAACATTTATAGAGAATCTTCCGCTTCTATTGTTTGCAGTGCTATGTAGTATATAAGTATAGCTTTCCCCCCATATAGAAGCTATCGAGCAAAATTAAATTTTATGGAATTCAGATGGTTGTTTTTGAGATTAGGGCATTCAAACTAACGAACTCTTTAGCTTTATAATGTAGTATATAAATAGAGTAGTAATTGGACAGTTTGTAAATAATTTTAAACGAAACTTTCTTGACTCATTCTTTCGTTCATTTCATTATTGTATTTTAACCGCAATTTGTCACTCGAGTAATTAACATTCACAATCTTTGTAAATGACAATATGTTTTAGATAATTTACAATACCAAGACTATTCATGTCATGACTATTCATGGAAGTATTAAAGACAGCCAAGAGGAACAATGTATGTTTTTAACCTGAACACACTTTTTGGCAATGAACTCTGCTACAATGGAAGAAAAAGTAGGACAGAGAAATAGGATAGTGTCACTTTCAAATTTCAAATCGTTTGGAGTAGGATTTACTACTAATTTCTCGATATTTTGAGTATTATGTACTTACATTCCTTAATCGTCTTTAACGACAATCATGGGTAAGAAATAAGGGACTACCTTACGTCATTACAAGGAGAAACAATCACATATTTGTGAAATTGTAACTATGTTAAGTATCACTTAGGTTTACGAAAACAATCCACATTCATTTTAATTCATAATCCGGCATCCAAAAAGAATTTATCAAATAAAAAATGCAAGCCGAATCATCATACTCGCATCATCCTAATTTAATTCAAGTTCAAAAAAGGCAAAAAGTTATTATCAAATAAAAAAATGGAAACTGGTATATCCTTACGTTATTCAAGTCGGGCCCTGTACTCTGACGCAAATTTGATGTTCAAGCGGTCTGAAGATCCTCAAACGATCAGTCCAACCTTAACCGTTACATAGTAACCATGCCGATCAACGCAGAGACAGTGAATCTGGCCGCGACCTACATGATCCTGGTCATCTTGCTGTTCCTACTGTGGTTAATCTACTCCACCGTCTTCTAGTGATCAAGTTTGCGTAAGTTCAGTGAGCGTTTGTGTCTAAATCAACTTATTATCAATTAGTACCAGTTCTGATTTAAGTAAGCGAAGTTAATCTTAGAAATTAAGTTCAAGAAGGATATCATAGTCATAGTTAAGATTAATTTATATGTTACGTTCCATTGCAAATAGAGTTATGATAAATTAATTAGCTAGGATCCTGGGACACCTGTCACTCCCCAATCTAATCTATTACGGTACCGTTCATATTTATAATTTGGCGTGAGAAATGGGCGTGGCGTACGTGGGCGACAGCGCGGCCGCACGACAGTTCCAGTACTCGTCAGTTCTTTGGAACATCTTGTCCAGTGAAGGTGTCCTGGTAGCCATCATGCCGAACCACGAGACCACCAACCTCATCGCCACCTACCTCATCTTGGTGCTACTTCTAGCCAGCCTCTGGCTGCTCTACTCGGGAATGTTCTGAGGTGATATATCCAACCTGTGTTCTTTCACTTGCGTTGTTGATTAATTTGGTGATGAATTTTATCATCTAATAGTGATCAGTGTACTTGTTCAAGACACATCATTAAACATATATCTACGACTCAAAACTGTATTAACTAACCATAAAAATATCATTCAAATCTATTAGAAAACATAACAATTATCATAAGCGTTTCAAGATCAAACAAAAAACAAGCCTTTTGTGCCAAACATATTCTCGTGTCTAATCAAACAGAACGTATACACAAATAAACTACAAAAGCAACAATTGACTTAAAATATATTCCGAGTGTCGAAATAATCGCATTTGATAAGTATATCGTGCGTACTGGTGCTGGAATATCGAAAATAGTCCACGGACCGGCGCTTGCGGCATCTCAACAGATATCATAGCATTCCTGTAGCTAAAATTACAGAAATAATCTGTGTGAAATATTGAATGACCGGTCATAATACTGAAACGTTGATATATTAAAAAGTGTTTTTTATTCTGATGAGAATTTGTACATTTGCCAATTGTTTTTATTTCAAAGAGTCGAATTGAAGTTCGGTTGGCTGTAAACATGTCAACGTGATGGGAACTCCCACACCGATCTAATAATTATCTAACCAGTTTTTAAACTATATATTACTTAGTTGACAAATTTTTACGTTAATAAAATGTAAGAGAAATGTATAATCATTCATATATTTAGCGTTAAGCGTCAACTGATTAATGTATAAAAGAGATCAGAATGAGGGCGCGTGTGAGAATTGCCACTGATGGGGCATGCCTTGAGATGATCGATATAAAATTTAACTGAATCTCTTGCAATATATCATTATGTGGTTCACTAATTATGTTATAAATATGACGGAATGATAAAAATGACGATCAGCCTTGCCGAGTGTTAACGTTTCGTTATTCACACAGAAGAATTCTACATAAAAAAATCTTCTGTATAAGTTCAGTGATTCTAAGTTTGAGTGTTAAGACACTCATCATCATCAACTTGCTCTTATCCCAGTTTATTTGGGGTCGACACAATATGTCTTCTCCTTCCATACAACTCTATCAGACGTCATCTCTGTGGTCACTCCTTATCTATCCATGTCATGTTTCACGCAGTCCATCCATCTTTTCTTCGGTCTTCCCTTACCTTTTAAGCCTTCAACATTCATACTTAAAACTTTCTTCACAACATTACTTTCATACCGTCTCATCACATGTCCATACCATGTCAATCTTTCACTCCTTAATTTTTCCGTCACTGGCGCAACTTTCAAACTTCCTCTTATATGTTCATTTCTTATTTTATCCATTCTTGTCACACCACACATCCATCACTGAGTGTTAAGACACTATCCTAAATATTTGTAAAGTCCGCTATAACATAAGTTTAGTTTTGAATGTTGTATTAGTAAAACTGTAAAAGATAGAAACCGTGAAAACCATTTCAAAATCTAAAAAAAAGAAATTAATAAGATTAAAAGGTTAGACAATTATGGTACCTAAAAGACGTCTGATTGAAACGTTACAGTATTTATTTCGCTTTGCTTCAGACTATTAAAAAAGAGTAGAAATAATAACATCGAGTCAAAAGATATAATGAAAATTTTATGTCTTTGATATTGCGAATCTTGAGAATGGCTTAAAATATATTTGTTTATATTCTTAATCTCGATTATATCGAGATTAAGAATACAAAGTATTTTTTGTGCAGCAAAATAAAATCCAACATAATCCTTTGAAATATAATATATTAGTAATACTTATAGCTGCTTTTGACTGGCTGCACTCGGTAATGTCCATTTTATTTTTAAATTAAGTACTCTTGTTTAGAAATAGATTCTAGTGTATTGCAAACAACGTCAAACGTATATAAAAATATACAATTATACAAAATTCTTTACGAAATACGTCAAAGCGCACACATCTGTAGATTCAAACATGAAATAATCGTTAATTATATCTTATGGGCAATTAATATTAAGCGGTCCAGACTAAACATTCAGGCTGGTTAATTGTATTTACATGCGATCATAGAAAATTTTAAAACTTAAATATTTTTAATACATTTGTTTATTATTGATCAATAAGCGAACGGATGTAATTAATAATTAGAACGTAAATTAATAAAGAAAATATGTGTATGCATACGTTGGTATGCAAAGAGTAAAACTAAATTATTTTAATGAAATTGATTACGAACTTTGGAGCTCAAATCGAACGTTTATGGAATTCATTATTTGACGTAACCATCCCCCAGTATATAATAATAATATAACTGCCACTACTGAGCACAATTAATCTATATTGCCAGTAGAATGCTGCAGTCTATTTACCTGATTGTCCATGAACCTATTTTTATTACTTCTATTAAAAAATAAGGGGTAGTGGGACATTATATTTTTAATACCTAACCACAAGCCAATTCATTTAAAGTTATATTTAAAAACCGGAGAGTGTTGTGCTAGTCACCATATTTATGGCTGTAGATAGAAAACTATCAGTAGCCTAGTTTTATATGGATGTCCGAAACGGAGAATAGGCCGTCACCCGTAGAAGCGACGTCTCGACAGCAAACAATGTTGCCGGAACTAAGATAATAGATAGTACTCGAGAGGATAACCTATCGTATGGGTCACCGAACAATGTGGATAGAGAAGTATTGTGTGATAGATTAAGAGATTTTATAGTCACTTTCATTACCCCAAGCGGCTTGGGCGGAATGTGCTTAAACCATAGTATGACTCCAAAAAACTTCGTTAGAACAATTAAAGCCGATTTCAAGATTCAAGAAATGAAAACATATAAAAACGAGAATTGTTCTTTTAAAATTATTAGACAGCTATAAGGTGTGTAACCACATATCAAAGAAACTATTCTAATAACATACATTCAATACCATTTTTAATTAAGTAAGAAATGTTAAAATGTGAATAACAACATTAGGCATTGACGTAAAATTGCGTTGTGAAGATAAATGTTAAAACTAAATCTGATAAACAGACAAGTTAGAAGAAGTAGTGACAGTTTCGTTAACGATCGTTATAAATCACTCCGACGACGTCAATACATTTGGTTAACTATAGAACGAATTCTGTATCACCAATTAACGTTGCCAAGTTCTATTCGAATAACGTAAAATTTCGATAAACATTGACGGTTTCTCGATTTGTGAATATGTTGGATGTTACGAAATGTTATACAATTTTATTGGAATAGACAATATTGAATAAACTAACCGTAAGGGTGATGGAGTAAGAATATAATTAAGGACTCTCTTTTCTTAACTGTTGATATCGAAAAATACTACTAATGGATATAATATGCAGATAAGATCTATGCAAGAGATGCAAAACTCGACATATAGACATATACCAGCAAGTCTGACCAATGTGGTCAAGTCAATTTCTCTCATATTTTGATGGCCCAAGCTTAATAGTGGATCGTATATGGCTTGAAAAGACCCAGATTCAGACAATAGACATGCATCTTTCATTGCTGTCCTATGTAATCTTGTTAGTGATTTTCTTTTAATTTTTTTTTCCGTATTGAGTATGAGTTCCTCTATGCTTATCATTTGTTTATCAAAGCGGACGTAGTATCTGGGTATTTATGTAATTTTTTGGGAAATTCTACTCCTGCTTTTTTCAAAGTGTTACTTAGGATCGATGCTATATAAACTTTGATTCCATGGTACATATAGCAAAAGTTTATCATCTTTATCAAATCTCATCTTTCATCCTCAATCTTTATCAGCATTAATAGTGATAGTAAAAGTTATCATCACATGTGTATTATGGATAGTAATTAGAGAACTGTTAATTTAGCCGATTAGTTTATGGAGTGTTTGCTTGAATTAAAACTCAATACTTATTTATTACTATTGATGAAAACTATAACAATTTTGTAGATTGTAAATACTTTTAATGAAAGATCTCAGGTACAGGTTATTAACTAGCTTAAAGATCTTATAATCTATTATACATATACATACATGTCGCGAAATTTTTATGACTAATCTTACTAATCATGCATATGACTATAAGTTATCTATATTTATTAAAACTAAATGATTCCTTCGGTGAGCATCCGAAAAAAGTATCACTTTTTGTAAATAATATTTTTGATTAGATACTTTAAAATGCGCTTACCATTCACCTACCATTAAGGTAATAAAAGATTAACGACGCGACGAAGTAGATATAGAATATCAAATTAAGAATTAAGCGTTAGCTTTTAAAAAAAAACCGAGAGCAAAACTAAAGAATCTTAGAACACGGAATTACTGTCAGTTATTTGATGATCACTGTTTTTTTTCTCTCGTAAGACTGAAAACATCTGTAACACTGTAATCACACGACAGACCGATTATGTTTGTATAAATAGTTTGAAAAATGGAGGATATGACGTAATCAAAACACCATGACAGTAAAATGTAAGGCATGTTTTGTTTATTAACGTGATTGACGTAAATAGTTTCTTAAATCTGCTGGATTTGTTTTCTATCTGTTGAGTCCAGTATAGAGACATAATTATATATTTTACACAGTAAAATGTAATCACTATGAAACGTTATACATATTAAATTATCCATTCTGTGTTTAAATCGTTTGACGATATAAAAATCTACCCGAAGTTGGAGATAAATTAATAATAATGCAAAAGAAGTCCCATTTTATCATGGCACCTCATTTCCAAGGAGTAATTTCAATTCTCTGAGAGAAATAGATTCTTCGATGTTGGAATATTTAGCAAATTCCAGCTTGGGATAACTTTTGGAGGACAAAATTAAAATGTCGAGAAAAAAGCTGAGCATACTGAACAGAGCCAGGCTCTTCGAGACAATGACATGACGAACTTGTGTTAAAATTCAAATTATCAGCTCGACCTACTTGACTCCTTGCAAAGACGTAACTCCTCTTTGAAACGTCGGTGATCCTAATCTTTACCTAGAGTCGCCGCGCGCAAATTTTGGGTTTCTTTATGTTCTCTATCGATGCTAGCATGGCAGTGCTCCATTTGACTTGGTACTAAAGTATCCTCTTCACTATCGCAGCCCCCCGATACTTTCGTAGGTTTCACCCATACAACCTGGTAGCGGTATCGTTCTCCACAAATTTTCAGCGCTCATTTTTTCCCATGTATGTGCAGTATCTGGAATGAACTGAGGAATGTCTTGACTCTGTCAATGGTATTGCTGAGATCTATCAGCGACAGTTACGACTTACCATCTAGTGAGATATTTGTTCATCTGTCATCAAAAGGCAATAAAGAAAAAGCAGTGCAGAGTTTTTTAGTTTTTTATTAGTGCTATAAAAGTATTTTAGGCAATAGTCTATTAAATAATCTGTGGTTTGGTCGCAAATCACGTAGACACGAGCTGCTACTTCCCTACAGTGGATAGAGGTGCCAAATAGTTGTTGATTTATTTTTTATTATCATGATCAACATTTGCCTTCCCTCATCCCACGTTAAGTGGGGTCGACACAACACGTTCTTGCCCTCCACAAACTTCTATCAGCCGTCATATCTGCATTCCCTGCTTTCATACACATATCCTCGTTTAAATAATTAAGCATATTAAATGCTAAATTTCAGTAATTTAAATAACAAGGTTGTATCATCGTTTAATACAATTCTAACTGTAAAGTTTGAAGTATTAAGCCTATAACAATGTGTAAACATTGTCGGGTAGTTAGCATACCGTCACCTTAAGACGTAAATATAATACGAAATGAAATTTGCATGTCCTACAATTAGTCGCGGGGGTGTAGTGGCAGCACGATTGGGCCGGAATCCCAATAGGCGCGGGTTCGAATCCCGCTTGCGACATCATTTTTCATTTCGTAATCGGATTTTATAAATAATTAAGCATATTAAATGCTAAATTTCAGTAATTTAAAAAAGAGATTATATTCTCTCACATCTCACGATGCGATCTCATTGACATTATTATTTGCTAATTCGTATAGAGAATTACTCCATCCAAAACATTCGTCGTCTTCTTGGTACACTGTTAAGCCGGGTCGCCAAAGAAAATTGTTTTACTAGCCGCCACGAAACAGACAGCTTTATTTTGATTTAATACAGATTTTTATTTAAGCTTTCTGCCTATACTCCTTGATCGAATTTATATTTTAATGTTTTCATGTGAGCCTCGGGAGCTAAAATTGTAAAATACACGACGCTGATTCAATAAAAAGTGACGAAGCATTTTTTTTTCAAATGCAAATCTCAGTAATTTCGATAATTGTGTCATGTCATCGCTTAATACAATTCTAATTGAAAGAGTTTAAAGTCCGAATAATGTTTGTACATTTACCAATAGATGGCGTTTGAAAAGTCTCATCGACGATGAAAGCCACAATTTGGCTATCACGTGTATCATATATGTTGGTCAAATTGGTAAGACGGTTAAAATGGATTTCCAATAGTAATGGGTTCAATACCCACGTTTGGTAACCATTTCTCACTCGCAAATAAGTTTTTAGAGGATTTTAATTAAATTTTAGCATTCTTTGTACTATTGACTTAAGTTGTTCGAGTCCTCTAGTACGATAATCACTTAATAGAAAAAAATGGTAAACTTTTGTATTCTCAGTCCATCACCACATACGTATTACAAGTTTAATAAGTTATTAACGAATAACTTTCTTTGATAGAGATAATATTAGACGATAAAAATATAATTAATATCATCGTCTCCATAACTCTAAACTCTAGTTTATTGTAGCTCTTTAATTCGTAAGTATTGGAACACAAAAGAAATATTCACACAAAACAAGAGAAGGAAATTAAACAAAGATTTTGATATATTTAAAGACAGATTTCATGTTTGATGATAATATTATTTGTATTTTAATGATATTTGTTACAAATATTCTCGTTTCATCTCCAATGTAAATCATTTCAATAAATTCTTGTATATTTTGGTACAATATCAAATTAATTCACATAAAATGTATATTAAAATAGTTATACTAAAATAACCACGGTCATAGTGCGTCACATAATCACGATACCGTCTTGATAATCACAAATAGATGTGGTTGTAAATAACATTACATAAATTATATATTACTGTGACTTTTACAGATCCCGAAAATATATCACGAGCTATTTTTTATATATATATATTTTAGTATAAATGAAATTTAAAATGTATTTTATAATTCAGTAAGCATATTGACGTCAAGAGTTTTAATGTACTGTAGTTTTTTTTTTTATAATTATATTGAAATGTTACTAGAAATAAACACCAGAACTACTGATCGTAAAAATGACTTCGCGGGCGCCGCGAAATCTTTGAATTATGTAAACTAGACACATAATAAATTCGTTTGTTACAGATGCTGTCCAGATAAACATCTCGAATATTGAGACCAATCCAAGATGGCGGTCAACATACGCTATTAAAAAAAAAAAAATAATTTAAGAAACCGTAATTTTAGTTAATAAGTTTAATTTAAGCGAAGTACACCCAAGCATTTAAAATAACTTTAGATCATGGAATACGACAGATGGGTCGCACAATACATTAACTCAAACCAATCGAGGTGTGGACATAAGCTAGCGGTGCTGGGCATTCCAATTTAATTAAAGTCTAAACTAAAAAAATATGTGAAAGACAACATAATAAACGGCCAATATGTAATCGGTATTGAGTTAGCTGATTTATTGTTGAAGTTCGGTGGAAATCATCTCGTTATTATTAATTTAACGTTGTTATGAACTAAGAGAGTTTTTGTAATAAAGGCTTTTTTAGAATTGACGGGTTTTATTTTAGATTTTAATTGTTTTGTTATCATTATTTAACCTTTCGCCCTTCATCAATAGACATAGGTTTACTTTACAGGTCACTCTACATGGAGTGGTCATTCATTGAAGGGATTAATGTCATAATAGCAGTAATAGTTTCCCAGGAGGGCGCTGCTGCATAAATTCAAATTAAACCGCCTTATTTAGCAAAAACAGAGTACTTAGGACATTAAAATATATTGGATCGAGTCTATTCTAAATTTTACTACTTTCTAAATATTACTACAAAATTTATATTATCAAAGGAATAGCAGTTTCTAATTTTCACCTCCTGCTGAGATTTTTACTTAAGAATTAAATAACAAGTTAATACTGTGTATATACGTAACTATATTTTAAGTAGAACAATTTTAATGTATTTAGATTATTTGATACTGTCATTTCTTCTGTAATTAAGATATAGGTACACATATATGTGTATATTTTAATGTTATGCGTAATAATAACTTGAATACATATAAGTTAGAACATCATTTTGTTAAACATTTTAGCTTGAGACATTATAAAGTTTTAAAATAAGTTTAGAAAATACGAGTGAGATATATTAGTTGAGATGATGATAATAAGAGAAACCTTTTAGTAACACAACCGTTGGTCTTCTAAATATTAAATACGGATAATAGACGTAAAGTCAAAGGAGAAAAATTAAATGACAAAACTTACCATTGGCAATATCTAATGTATTTTTTTAAGTAATTTTATGAAAAAAATATGTTGAGATCAGTGCATTCGGTGCATTTTTTGCCGAAAAAGTAGAACGCGTTAAAATATTTCTCATAACGCTGTGTGGTAGAAGGTACGAATACTATCAACTCGTACTTTGCTCATCTTTTTCTATCCGAAATACGGAAATCCGCAGAAGAACGGGTGTAACCGACATAGCACGAAGAATTAGCATGCTGAAGTGGCAATGCGTAGGCCACATCGCTCGATGAACCGATAACCGCTAAGGAAGAAAGGTTAAGTGGTGACTACGTACCGGATGACGCAGTGTAGGACGTAGATGGACAGACG
Source organism: Lymantria monacha (assembly GCA_905163515.2). Classification (NCBI taxonomy): domain Eukaryota; kingdom Metazoa; phylum Arthropoda; class Insecta; order Lepidoptera; family Erebidae; genus Lymantria; species Lymantria monacha. The sequence continues at coordinate 35,276,266 of LR991084.1, read as the reverse complement.
ACCTGGTGAAGGTTGCTGGGCGTCAAAGGATGCAAGCGGCACAGGACCGCACTTTGTGACGTAACATGAGGGAGGCCTACGTCCAGCAGTGGACAGCGATAGGCTGAGATGATGATGATGATATACTTTGCTCTTGGATGACGTAAAAGATGACTAAGAGCCTTATTTGCGACCTAGGCCAACTCCATCTGATGCCGTTTGGTCAACAATTACATTCCCAAGGAGAGTTGACGTCTGGCAGGCCGCCGGTCATAAAACTATTGCCAATAACTTTTACAATATGTACTATGAAAGAAGAGTACATATTGTATCGACTCCAAGTAATTAGGATAAGAGTAGGAATGATGGTTAAAATATGTCTAATGTAAATTCGCTTTTACTATCTGAATAATTTAAACCATATCGTTTCATTTTGAGGCTGAAGCATATACGTTTCAACTTGTTTTCATAAATTATTAATGCTGCCACGGCTATAATTATACATAATTTCGAAGAAGATCTAAATAATTTTTCTTCATAATGAATTCTCACCGGAAAACTGTGAATTCTGATACATTTTGCTTTCATAACTCTTAAAATAACTAGTTTAACGAGTGTTGTTATAGTAAAGCAATACAAAAATCTATTATTTCAAATTTTTGGCACACGGCATAATAACAACAGAGGCAGCGAGTGATTTAAAAAAAAACGAACTCAGTATCCTAAAATAACTGAGATTATGGATAGATAATGGAGAGGTAACTGGATGCGTATTTTTTTTTTAAAGAATTTTAAATATATTTGTCACAGAAATAACTATTTGGAGATTAAATATTTTCATCTTGGATAAGAAACCATAACACTTGGCTTATAGCCAATAACAAGATGACTATTCTGTACACCTTAGTAGATTGTAAATTTTACTAATTTTATGGAAAGTGCAAACTAAGGCAGAAAAAAACACACTTTATTCATGCTGTGTTGAAAAATAATTATCGCAGATTTATGTTATAACTTAAAATGCTTATTCAACTTGTAGTTCAGTTCCCATTAGTCAGTTACCTACTAATAAAAAAAATATTACAAGTAAACATTTTTTTAGATATACAAATATTACGAATAATAAATAAATAGGTCACACGTACATTAATGGTTTCTCAATCTGTAATACGCAATCATACATATAATATTCCATATCTGTATTTATAAGAAATAATTATTTAGATGCTGTATTTTGGGCTGAACGCCAAATCGAGCAGTTAATTGATAAAGCTTGAAGAGAGTTTGTGAATGAGTTATAAACAGATGACGGTGTTCATTAATAGATAACCTAATTGTCTAAATTAAAATTTTATATTAGCAGCTGAATATATTACAAATATTATATTTACACCGTAGTAGGTTTACCATAACCTGGAAACGATAATATCCTAGAATGTAAGCTTACGTTTATTTCTTCCACGTACGTGAAGGCTGGAATTAACTATTTGCAGTGAGTATTTGCCAAGTGCTAGTACATGTCCTTTTCTCACGTTAGGCTGTGACCTAGCTATGTCCCTAGTATTGTTAAGATTTATGAGCGGAAGTTGCCATTTACCAAGTGTGCTAATTGTTAATGTCACCTAAAGATAATAAAAAGGAAACATGTTTAACATACATGAAACACCCGATTACAAAGCGAAAAATGATGTCACAAGCGGGATTCGAACCCGCGCCTATTGGGTGCGTGCTGCCACTACACCACCGTGACTTATTGTAGGACATGCAAATTTCGCTTCGTATCATATTTAAGTCTTAAGGTGACGGTATGCAATCTACCCGACAATGTTTACACATTGTTATAGGCTTAATACTTCAAACTTTGCAGTTAGAATTGTATTAAACGATGACACAACCTTGTTATTTAAATTACTGAAATTTAGCATTTAATATGCTTAATTATTTATAAAACCCGATTACAAAGCGAAAAATGATGTCACAAGCGGGATTCGAACCCGCGCCTATTGGGATTCTGGCCCAATCGTGCTTGCCGTGCTTTGGGCCGGAATCCCAATAGGTGCGGGTTCGAATCCCGCTTGTGACATCATTTTTCGCTTTGTTATCGGGTTTTATAAATAATTAAGCATATTAAATGCTAAATTTCAGTAATTTAAATACATGAAACAGTTACGTTTAATGATAACTAATCTGTCAGTGTGATGACGGAGCAAGAATACAATTCACCACTTAGCCTATTGATACATCTTGCTCGTGGGTGTCGTAAAAGATGACCAAGAGACATGATAGACATATATTCTATATGTAAGAGAAGAAAGATTTAAAATAAAACTATACCAACACGTCTGGTCAGGGTGATATAGTAGGTCAATATCCTTCCTAGTGTGGTTCTAGCCCAGCAGTGGGATGTATATGAGCTAAAATAGTACGTAGCTAAGATAATAGATTATTTACTTGGTTATAAACTAATTTAGCTCAAAAGTAGATTTTATTCGATAAAGTTTATGTTTAATATTATAATACTTCGTATGATTAACACGTTAAGCATAAAATGTGTTACCACTTTTTTTTTGGGGGTGGGCTACGGTCGGCGCACTCCTTGCACCACTCCATCCGGGGCGACAGAGGGGCGTAAGCACGCACACTCGTAACCCATCTGTGACGCTCGCCTTCGTCGTTGGACCGGTCACCGGAGCAGTGTGAACTTGTCGTCTCCTTGAGCGAACCCGGGGAAATATGTTACCCTTACCACACTAACCATTCTTTATGTGAACTGACGACATGTTCAAAAGTTGCAGCGAGCCGTTGAATTCAAGTGGCTCAAGATAATTTAGAGTAGCATTCTTATTAGGAGGCCTATGGCCAACAGTAAATATCTATAAATTGATGGATGATTTTCATGTGGGTATTGTGAAATCAAAATACAAATAAAAAGAATATTCATAACAAAATCAGGGTTCACACATCACCCATTGCATGTAGCATTCAAATGTACGCCTCACAGAGATGTGGTACAAAATCAAAAGCCTTTTTTTTATATGTACAACGTATGTTTATACGTACGTAGTAAGTATAAAAATGTACATAGAAAGTGAAGAATTACTTCACTTAGCGATCCCTTGATGCGGCGATGCTCATCTTAAAAAAACATTGCTAGGTTATTTTAATAAACTTTAAAGGCCAAGAGAATTTTTCTTTCTCTACTTTAAAGAGGATTGTTTCTTTTTGTGTCGAGGGTTACTTAAAATTTTTAAATTTAATTTTTATAATGTAGAGTAAATGAAATTAAATGAGTTACTGAAGACAATTTATTACAAAAAGTATTGTAATGGATATAAACAACTTCTAATTATACTAATATAAATCTAGACCATCTAAACCTAAATAAGTCCATAGACTATTTTAATATTTATCATCAGCTTTTCGTTCATCATTGCTCTTAGATGAACTCGGTTTATTGTCATCATGTTCTGTATCTTCAACTTTTTCATTTTGTTTTGAAATGGAGTTTTCTTTCTTTGTAGCTTCTTCTAAAAGTGCACTTGGTAATTTAGATTTATTATCTATGATATTCGAAGGGGCTTGTATGTTTATATTTGATTGAATATTGCCTGTAAGTTGTGCTACTTCGATTTCATTACTTTTTGTCTCAGGACTGTTATCGTGTGTTATTCCACTTATATTATCTTTATCAATTGTCACAGAATTGATATCAACACTAGGTTGGTTATTATCTGTTACTTGAGTAGTATCTAGGATTGGTATATTATGAGGAATTGTTTGAATATCTTCATCAAATAATCTAGTTGATATTTGTCTTGTAACCAAATCAGGTGATATATCTGCGTTATCTAAATTTCCTTCACTATGCTGGTTAACTGAAACAAGTCGATTATGATCTTCAAAATTACTAACAGATGCTGTGCGAGTTTTAGGGATGGGTTCCACATCAGCATCTTGTTGATTAGCGCTTGCTGTACTACTTTCAGGAATAAGTTGCAAATCACCATCAAATTGATTAACTGATGTTACTGTAGAATCAGCATCAGGTTTAATTCCTGTATTAAGCACATTACTTGGGATTGTTTGAATATCGGATATATTATTATTTGAGGTTTCTTGAATATCAGGTATAGGTTGCAAATCCGCATCAGTTTGATTATCTAGTATTTCTAAACCAGGAATAATCGGCATTATTTGATCATCAATAACAGGTTGCGTAATTGTATGTGTATCAGGAACAATATCTGAATCATTTCGAGCAACAAGATCAGTGGCTTCAGGAGCACCAGGAGCATCAGAAGCATCATAATGCTGCTCGCTGTCTGTTATCACATGAGTACATGACAAGTCTTGTATGTCTGCGTCCAATTGAATATCTAAGTTTTGTGGACTATCCTGAATAGTTATAGTATTTGCTTTTGGTTGTCCATCTTTTGTAATTGGAGTAATGGCTGGAATATCTTTGTTCAATTCATTTTCTAGTAAGACTCTACTATCATGAAAAAGTTGCTCATCTGTTTGTTTATCGGGACCAGATTGAGTGCTCGATATATTTAGAGAAACAATATTACAAAACTTATAATCTTGTGGTTGATCATTATGAAATTCTTCAACCACCGAATGATCATGAATATTGCTGACTCCTTGAGAGTTGTAATTAATCTCACCAGATACCTTGTCTGTCATTAATACTTCTGGAATATTTTGAATTGCATCGCATTTTGATTCAGTTTTCCTAGTATTAGTATTAATCTCATTTTTGTCACTAATATTTATAGAGTCACGATCGATCATAACGTTAGGTAAGGAAGTAATTTCAACATGTCTATTTGCCTTTGAATCTGAAAGTAAATCAGATTTCGAACCAGTCACCATACCTGCTCTGATTTTAGCTGGTTTCAAAATAGTTTTAAGTGGAATAACCTCTGCTGTTCCAGGTTTTATATAAGTATGTGTTTCCGATGTAGCATCGATATTTTGTAATGTATTTAATTCATTCAAGGGTTCTATTAGATCACTGCCTACATGTTCGACATCATGTATTTGCAGAGGGTTTGGTAATAATGTAAGCTTTTGCTGATTCAGATCTGTAATTGAGTTATCAATATCAAATAAGTGCTTCTCAGTCTCTTCTTCTTTCGTCGCACGTTTATGCCTGATTTTTATCTTTTTATTTTGTCGTCTGATTATTCGCCTAGCTTCGTCTAATTGTTTGAGGAGTGCCTGTGTTCCTTCTTCCTCTTCTTCCAAGAGTAACTCGTCTTGAACCTCAACATCTAATAAATTCAGATTTATGTCTGAATGTCTTCCCATTAGTTTCTTTCCAATACTAGTAATTTTCTTCTTGAAGGTACTAACTACAGGCGCTTTGATAGATTTAAGATTTAACTTTTTTGGCTCAAATTCATTATCTATGTTAATCATTTCACTTTCTAAATCTCTTTTATCTAATATCCTCAACTGATTGCCACTTTTAACTGGATTTACATCCCTCATTTTAATACTAGATCTATGTGGTATGTCTAAACTTGATTCATCACTTGAAGTCGAATAAATTGATGATTCTATTGAGAGATCTCTATTTATAATTCTAGAAGACCCAGCAGCCGCTATTTGCTCATTATCATATAATTTAAGTATACTATATGAATGTGATTCTTTTGGTGTTTGGTCTGTACCAGGAGGTGGCTCTGGATCTTGGCCGCCTGGCCAATTTTTAAAAAACGTTACTTTATCACCGGTGTTGCCCATATGTTTATGTATGATTGATTTGCTGTCAGGAAAGTGAGCCAGAAGATATTCCCAGTCGTCAAGATGGAGCGTAAGCACTTGCGACTTAATCATTGTTTGGTATGAACGCGTATAGGGAGTATTACGTACTAGACCCTGAAACTAAATAAAAACATTGGGAATCAAAGTTTCTTTTAACATTTCCCACCATCGTTTAGCTTTTCGTTGCTCCGTGCTGAACCTTAGGCTTCCGCCATAGAATGTCATAGTGGTAGCTGTACCACTCGCATCCGATGACTTCTTGTGAATTTCCCCAAGTAATCGTTACACCTTGCGGTCCATGGTTGCCACTCGAAAGTCTTTGTTTCCCAAAGGCTATCGATTCGTCGAGTATTGTGGTCTACTCATAGCCACTTCAAGTTTATTGCATCTACGTCTACCTATCCTGTGGGAAATTGCCATGAAAGAATGTAAGCAGATAACATTATTGTAAAAAAAAGAATGCTCAAAATCAAACCCTTTTGTTAACCCATTTAGCCAGCCTAGTATGCTTCATTTTTTCTCCATGGTAGTGATTTATATACTTTGCGTAACTTACGACACCAATATATGAGCCAGTCGTGTACACTCTCGCAAGGTCCAGATTCTCCTCACATGATTCTTGCACCTTCCCCGTATGTATCACAAACATACAGTCTGTTATCTCTTTCTCCTTCACAACGTACATACCTGCGTAAAAGTTTTTACTTGATCGGATCTTTACATAATTTATATGGGTACAAACTATTTTGAAATATACCTCTTTCACATAAAAACTAAATTTACAAAAAGAAAGTACAAACATTCGAAATGAGAACCTCCTCTTAGGATGGTTAAAAAGAGAAGATTAGAGTCACTAAGGCTCATACTTTAGAATTACTTACAAAAGATGTTATACCTCTTGAACCCTCTTCTACGTCTACAGTAGGTATATAACAAAAAAAAATGAAGTATGCTAAGAAAGCGTCAACTCAATTTCTAATTTAAATCATTAATTACATATAAACCCTGCACTTTTATGACGGCAATTTGACATTTCATCTGAAATTAATCCAGTAATCTTCAACAGAAATGGAACGGAGCCCTAAGCTGAGAAGCTCAAGCAAAAAACTCTTTAACTTTCTATAGTAAATGGTATATACTAAGTTTCAGCTCCAGTGCTATGCCGTTAGAACAAAGATAAAAATTTTCCAAATGGCTATGTATTTAGACACACCGTATTGTTTAAGTGAGACTGATGTGCGATGCAATTGTTAATTTTAAGAACGTTAAAAAAATCTAACATTATTTCATATCTTATAATAATAATAATAATTTATTGCCTTTTCAGAACTTAAACTAAAAACTAACAATTATAATAAAACAAAATTAAATCTAGTAGGCAAAAGGAATTGGCTCAGCTTCTGCTGTCACTAAAACAGCGCTGATTTTCAGTCATATATCTAAGATCTTTTTTTTGGGACGATCCCACCACATATTTCCACCACTGTATCTCCTGTAAGCCAGGATCCACAATGGTCTCCGTATAAGACACCGAGGTTTGACCCTCGGGAAGTCCCTGGAAATGATTTTAATTGTCTTGGGACCCGCAACAAATTTAATTAGAAAAGAAAAACAGGAGGAGTTGAAAAAATTCCACTTCCCTCCTATGCAAAGCGGGAGACATGAAGCAAAAATTGGCTAATAGGCCAATAGATAAGAGGATGATACGTGAAGCGCATCAGTACAGCACCACGGATATGGCAAAGCTTATGGGGCCTATATGTGCGTCTTAACATTGATTGCAACAGTAGGTATGGCAGAAGCGACTGAACGCACGGAAATTTTCTCGAGTTGCTACAAAGTCCGTGTAATATACTACCCCAGACCTGATTTTCAGACTGTCTAATCATAATATCTAAGATCTAAGAATATAAATATTTAAAATCTATGACTGATCTATTTTCCGGGAACCAAATTTAACACCTTCCCTTTAAAATATAAGCAGACAACATATCTACGAAAAAAGTCGAAACGAAACTTAAAAATTGTTTATGAGTCTACTATTACTTCTATTGTGGAGGAGACCTGTGGTTGTGGTTTTAAGGGAGATGGGCTAAAAAAACAAATAGGATAAAAGATTTACCAGCACTGTAAGTGTATAAACGCAGACAACCACTGAGCTGACGTAAAAAAGCCGCTTCGCATTTTCCAAATACATAATGCTAAAAATGATAAATTTATGCCATTATTAGAATTCTGAAAGAAGAGTTTGATCTCAGGAAATAAAAGTCAAATCCGAAAAATCTTATCGTATTAGCTAGCCTATTCACTGAAAAACGAAGCGGAGTAGTGTCTTTAAATGTTAGCAAATCGTGCCAAATATTATAACAATGGCTTGACGGCCATGTTATAAATGGCATGCCGGCCGGCGTTTTGTGCAGTAATCGTTGTCATGGCAACTACTAATAACAAAGAATGTATTATTGATATTATTAATACTGATAGTATTACTAATATTGGGCATTTACAAATAAAATAATAGCTATAAATATGTAAATAATCCATCGCGAAGTGGAAGTATAAAATACAACCAACTAACGGGAGTGGGTAATACTTTTGTATTGTATCCTCTTATATTTTAAGATTAAAATTTTCAAGAAAGGAACATAAGAAATATGAAGCTTAAAACTATTACCCTAGATAGATGGTGACCATATGCGGCAAACATGACCCTCAACCGGAGCGAGAGAGGTGCTTTTTTCAGAAAGTGGGGAACTTGTAGGCCCCTTGATTCCCGCCATAAATGTAGCGTATACTTATTCACAATAGTTACTAGGTTCAAAGAAACACGATTATTCTTCAAATACTCCTGAAGATTTAAAAGTTCATATTAAAAACTATCTTCACTATTAGCTCTCAGTGTAACTATCTTCACTAAACGCTCTCAGTGTAAGAATAAAATACTGCTCTAGTATTTTACTCTGTGATCGTGTGTCGCTTGTAGGACCTAGTTCATAATATTTTGATACATCTCATCACCATCATCTCAGCCCATATATGTCCCACTGTTGGGCTCGGGCCTCCTCCGTAATGGAAAGGTAATTGACCTACTATACCACGTTGGTCAGACGTGTTGATATAGGGTTTTGTTTCGAGTTTTCCTTACCTCGCATAGATGTTATATGCGTTTAATATCCCTTAGTCGTCTCGTACGATCCCCCACGGATAAGATAAGGGGGTGGTCAATTGTATTCTTATTCCATCACCACACGGAAAATTATTATATTAAAATATTTTGATACATATTTTGAAAATTATATCATGGCAATGAGGATGGTGTCCGATGGTTTACTGTGTGAGACACAAGGAGGTTTCAGGAGTGGAAGGGGATGCATGGATCAAGTGTTCTCTCTGCGCAACATTGTGGAGAAGCATCTGGCTCTAGGTCAGAGGGTTTTCTGCAGTTTTGTGGATCTGGAGAGAGCATTTGACACGGTTGTACGAAAGGAACTTTGGGACATTTTACCGGAGTATGGTATTAACGGTAAACTGCTACAGGCTGTGCAGTCCAGTTACATGGGCTGTAGAGCCTGTGTGCGGCTGGATGATGGAATGTCGCCTTGATTTGACGTCAATATCGGCGTTAAGCAGGGGTGCGTTCTGTCAGCCAGGCTGTTTATCATATATCTGGATAAATGTCTCCAAAGGTTGAACGATATGAATGTGGGAGTCCAGATGGGCGACTCAGTGGTCACTGCTCTGCTTTATGCAGATGATGCAGTCCTGCTGGCACAGTCAGCGATTGACCTGCAGACCCTAGTCGACACAATGACAGAAGATTGTAAGAAAAGGGGTCTACGCGTGAATGTGAGCAAAACCAAAATAATGGTCTTTGAAAGAGATAAAACCAGAACAGATGTAAGAGTAACAATAGGTAATGATGTACTAGAGCAAGTGGATGAATTTGTATATCTTGGATGTGGATTTAGCCGAGATGGAAGGTACACCACTGATATAGAGCGAAGAGTGAATGCGGGAAATAGAGTGAACGGAGCGTTGGGGCAACTTCTCGGCAGCCACCACCTCAGCCAGAAGGCACGTGTAGCAATACATAACGCAGTGCTTGTCCCAACATTACTGTATGGAAGCGAGAGTTGGGTATGCAGAAAAGAGTATGATAGTAAAATTAATGCGGTCGAAATGCGATCTCTGCGGAAAATCTGTGGAGTTAGGCTGACCGACCGCATTCGTAACGACGACGTAAGAGAGCGAGTAGGTATGAAAGAGAGTATTGGTGTAAAGATGCGAAAGGGAATGCTCCGATGGTTCGGACATGTGGAAAGAATGCCGAACGAACGCCTGGTTAAGAAGATATACAATGCGAAAGTGGAAGGATGTAGGTACCGAGGGAGACCGAGACTAACCTACCTAGACCAGATCGGTCATGTACTGAAGGAAGGTGGAGTCAAGAGTCTCCGAAACCGGCGAGCGTGTATGAAGAGAATTATGAATGTTGAGGAAGCGAGTGAAGTATGCAGAGATAGAGTTCTCTGGCACTCTGTTCTCTCTGCCTACCCTGCAAGGGATATGGCGTGATGATATGTATGTATGTATGTATATCATGGTTCGAAGTGCATTACACTGGAGCTAATACTTACTAATATTATAAATGCGGAAGTAACTCTGTCTGTCTGTCGCTCTTTCACGACAAAACTACTGAACCGATCTAAATGAAATTTGGTACACAGATAATCGAAAGGCTGATAAAGGATATAGGCTACTTTTTAATGCAAAAAAAAGGGTTGTAAAGGAGGATAAGTTGTATATAGTAGGTATCGTCATTTTTAAAGTCAGAAGCTTGAAACTTATTTTTAGGCTATTGATTAGATATAAATAAATATAACATTAACATGTTGTAAAAATTTACCCTTAAGGGGTAAAATAAAAATAGTGGATGAACACTTTAGAAATGTAACCTTTTACGCGGGCGAAGCCGCGGGCATAAGCTAGTAATTAATAAATATATTGTATACAAACTATATATAAAAGAAAGTTGTGTTAATTACAACACTTATAACTCGAGCTGGAACAATTTTTATGATTTTTATGTTTTTGAGTTCATTGTCGCCGAGAATAAGATATAGAATATTAAAATATGATATTAATAAACACAAAAAAAAACATTAAAAAACATCTGTTCCAAACGTTCATTTGTTGATGATGTAACAAAACGCAACTGATAGCTCACGTCATTACGTGGTCTAATGGTTTGTTTGGAAAACCGCGAAAAGTTGAAATTAAATTTGACCGGTCAGAGTTCGTTTTGTGCGAGTGTTATGCATTTTTAAAAATATTGTTATAATAAATCATATAAAAATATTGTTATAATAAATCAATATATTATGCCTATATTGTCATGAACAATGCCACGACCAAAAAGATCAAACCTTTCCCGACACAGCCGTAACGCAATTCGAATTCGAAACATCGCGAATGTAAACACGGCAGAAGCACAAGGTATTGCACGGGAATACAATGCATGAAAATGTGGACAATGCAAAATCGTCGAGCAAATCTCAGAGATCAACAATTAGATAATTTTCAACGCGCATGAAGAAAAATGTCGTATAATACAAGGTACTTCTTCGTCTTGCTGGCACGTTATTAAATTACTTGATTTTATGTTTATATATTATTCATATTTATTATCATAAAAAAAATGAATAAATCGAAATCTTCTCATCTCATTCATTAACTGTTAGGTGGAACGAAGTGTACCAGGTCCGCTAGTTTTATATAAAAGGAAATCATTAAAAAACACAAGTCCTCTGAGTATCTTGCCAAATCGTTTTAGTGGCATGTTCCAATCCGGTAGTAGTTTAGTGGATTAATTAAAAATAAAATATTGAAATTGATATTATGTAAGTGCCATCGTGACGTTTATATATCGATGGGTCCTATATAGACGGACCAATGAGCAAAATGAAAACTTTTAAATAGAGGTTCTCAAAGTTTCAACTTGATATATTTTTATATACTTCTACTGATGAAGCAAATAAGAAATATAAAAATAAAAAACAATAATTCAAAAGTTACAAAGACAGATTGAAATTGGCTATAGACTACTTATATACCGGGTAAATGGATTGTCAATTTCCCTTTTCTTATCATTTTCATACATACATAAGAGAGAAATTAAGAACATATTTATTTAGTGATAGAGACTAGGAAACACAAATATATGACACAAATTGGAAATAAAATAAATACAAAATAAGTTAGGCAGAGAATAAACAAATAGATTAAATAAGAGAAAGTGAAGCCGTAAGCACAACTAGTAGTCTGTACTTCATGTAAAGGGTCATCATGGAACGGGTCAGGGAGTAATTTTGGTACACTGACATACACCGCCATCGCTGCACCGTACGGTGTGGGTATGAGTACCTGCACCTAATCCACTGAAGAACTTTGGAGGAGGCATTGACAGACATTGATACCAGAAAAATTAACTTGTCGGATGGGCCACTGAAGTCAAAGACACACTACTGGAGGTCAGTCTGAATAGCGATTTAATACGGCATAAAATTGGGCTGCAACACGGGTCACTCTAGGGATACGAGAATATTAATCGACTCATTTTAATAAATGTTATTAATTTACATAAATAGTTTGGCCAAAAGCCACAATTGAAATGATCGTTGCCCCGCGATGTTATGTTAACGTAATTTTGGAAACGACTCCTATTTCATAACGCGTTATATAACGTTAATAAAATATTAAACTTATTTTAAGGCGCCAGATATCAAATCATGCCAAATTTTTATTTAAATACTAGCAAATTATTCACCCGCGTAATACCCGTGGGCATATAGGTGTAAAATATTGCGTATGTTACTCGCTGATAAGCTTTCCACGGATGAAAGAATGTTTAAAATCGGTTTAGATGTGAAAGCTTGACAAAGAAACAAACTCATATTCGCATTTATAGATTAGGATTCTATCAATTTGTTCATCCATTACCCTAATGATATTTGACATAGACCTCCCTACAAAGTGGAAGTAAATCCATAAGCGTCCCCTAGGCAGGCTAGTTAATGATCGTAGTTATTATAAGTTACTCAACAAACAGTTACTGCCCACTCTCTCCACTCGCCTATTCATCGAATTACTCTGTGAATTTAAATCATTCAGTCAACCACTGGAATATATCTTTAAGCAAAATCATCCCAACTGTTGAGAAGTTTAATCACGAAGAGAACACATGAAGAGAACGGAATTAAACCAAATTTTCTCAAAAAATGGACATCTGACATGTAGTAATTTGCTAATGCGCTGTTTTCGGTGAGTGAGAGAACCAAAGATTCAAACTTTAAGGTTGGCAGTGACCTTTATTTATTCTTATGCGAGGAAACTCTTAATATATATTATTATGCCGGACTCCTGGTGTAAGCCATCATCGATCTGCTAAAACCTCACGATGTTCCTTCTGTCAACCTATTGCCAGAGGAGAGGAATCAATACGATAAATGTAACCCATATATACTCATCGCATTCATTCCTCTACAAATTTAGGACTTCATTTCCAGCAACTCGCCAGATGTTGGAGACTTTACCCTCGTTCAGGAAATTCCGGCGCGGAACAAGAGCACCTTGCCGTTTTGGACAAAGGTAGACAATGACGTAATTGTGCCCCTGGTATTTCAGAGATCTTGGATCGGTAGACAACGCTTAACTGGGCTGCTCATCTACCAATAAAGGCAATAAGGAAACAGAATAATTATATATAAGAAAATAAGAGTGCTTATTACCTGAAGCTCTAAATACATGCTGTAGAAGCTGAATGATCTGAATGATTGATACTGGATGATGTTAGAGAACTCTCCAACGTACATCATGAATACCATAGTTGATATCATCATCAGGATCGTCACGAATATTACCTGCAACAAAATATTTTAGATTCTCGCAGAAAAACGACGTCGGAGCAATGGCAATGTATTGTTGCTCTTCGTTCGGTGAGCGAGAGAGTCAGAAGGTTAATTTCGGAGTGGATTTGGGTTGGTAGGCCATAGCCTACCAGCTACCAGGGGTACAGCTAAGCCATAGCTTGGCTGTACCCCTGGTATTGTAAAGGTCCATGAGTGGCAGTAACACTTACCATTAGGTGTGCTTCTTGGTAGTTTGCCACCATAATAAATAAATAAAAAAAATCATGTCTCTAGTAGGCTAGGAGTAGTAGTGGAGCATAAATGGGTTGATGGGTAAACGTTTATGTCAACTGCAAATACTAAACTCGATAATACGTAAAACGCTTAGTGTCTATGGAATTCGATACTCATTGCATTATTGTGGTGGCTGCCATGAATATTACTAATTCATACATTGCTCTTAGATATCGTACAAAGCGACTAAGAGCTTTACATAGTTCTGGGTCAACGCTTTCTGTTTTCGTCTTGTCAATAATTACATTTCCAAGGAGGGTTGACGTCAATCAGATGGTCGATCATAAAACTATTACCAAATCTTTTACAGTGTGTACGATGAAAGAGCATATATTGCGCCGACCCCAAGTAAGTGGGATAAGATTAGGATGGTGATGATGATGATGATGAGGCAACAAATATTTGTTATGTATATAGCAAAACTGTGTTGAAGTGAAAATAAACCCTCCCAAATCACAACCAACTAACAAATATTTTTTTTTATTTTGGCTAGCAATAAAATGGTTGAGTGCTGCTTGTGGGATCTGGTCTGACTATAATCTTTTTTGTATGATATTCTGAAAAATAAAAATGAAATAGGTACATGTCAATTCGTCGAACACTAAATAGCCGCTAATAATTGAACATGTTGTAAGTAATTTTACTTAAAAAAGTTAATTATCACGAGCCCACTGAGTTTCTTGCTGGACCTTCTCAGCCTTTGCACTTGCATTCCGATCCAATGGTGGATTATTCATTAACAAAAAAAATGAGTTTGACAATATGTAAGTACCTTTACAGAGTTTATACTTAATAAACGCTCGGTTAGTTGGTTTTATTTGGCGAGTTAATAAGATATACATAGTTTTATTTTTCATTTTACATATATATTTCCTACATAATAGAGAGCGAGCCTATTTAAAATTTAACAAACACGGATCTTAGCTATAAGCTTTTATTAGCAAATTTATTTTTAAAGAAAATTGTTCACACTAAAAGCAAGGTTCTCATATCACGGGACATTTTACAAACACAATGCATACAAATGCAATCATTTGTGAATCTCATTCTGGGAGTCAAATACTCGATATTGAGCACAAGAGATGAATACTTCTGCCACGCCATCTCTCTAAATCAATAGCTCATCTCATATATGTCCCACTAATTAGCTTGAGCCTCCTCTACAGCGGGCAAGTAAATGCCAACACTACCATTCTAGTCTGGCGGGTTCGCACTTGTTTTCATGTTTAGAGAAGGAACACCTAATAAAGTGTTTTTTCTCCTGCAATGGTTTTATCTGTTAACATTCTATGTTACAATTACCCCTGGGGGGGGCACACTTAAACCATTACTTTTTTTTACTGACCGTCGCGCCGCCTACAGACTGGTTGTACAAACTTAGCAGCTGCCATTTTGTCCTGTCTGTCAAACGTTTGACAACTGAGAATTGTTATTTTTTGTTCATAGTGTAGGTAGTTATTGTCATCGATCTATTTTCGATTATTGATGTACTTTCTGAAAATTATATCAATTTTCATTATTAAACTTATATTATTATTGTTTCGATATCAGCTGATATGGTTTTTTTTTATATTTCAGGGTAGATCTCATAGTAAAAGAATATTATATATAATAACACATGTAGATATGTATATATATCACTTCAACTTTAGTTCACCGCTTAAACTCTGGGTGGCAGCACTTTCCATACATGCTTATTTTATCATCGAGTTGCCACTCTTTTTCAGTTTAATAACTTTACTCTTTGAATTACCTACAGGAAAGGGTAGCATAGTCATGATATTCTTTAATCAATCATTACATATAAAATAAATTTAAATAATCCCCAAATTGAATTAGAACTGAAGGATTTCGTTTACAGTTCTGCCACATGAGCTATCAAATGCTTTCTTTTCGCAACAGTACTATAAGATACAATATTAATAGACTCGCAATATTTCAGTTTAGTATCAATAGTTTTTGCTTTGATTTCATCTCAGCTTATAAATGTCCCGCTGTTGGGCTCGAGTTTCCTCATAACGGGAAGTAAATTGACCTACTATATCACGCTGGTCAGACGTGTTGATATAGCGTTGGGTTTCGATTTTTCTTTGTCTTGCATAGATGTTATATGTGTTTTATATCCCGTAGCCGTCTCTTACGATCACCCACGGGTAAGATGTGATGATGTGAGTGGTGAATTGTATTCTTGGTCGGTAACTACACGCAAAGCTTTGCTTTGAATTTGCTTCGTTCTTATTTCAGAAAAAAACAAATTGAATATTAGAACTGTAACATTTGTATCGTGTGGTATTTTTACAAGTAAAGTTGAATAAAAAAATGTTTTTCACGGTTTGAACAATAATTAGAATACATCGAAATTATTGATTATCGAAATTGAATTCGTAATAAATCTAATAAATAAATATCGATCAAAAGAAACGTACATACGTGTCGTAAATCCTTACTAATCCTTACTAATATTATAAATGCGAAAGTAACTCTGTCTGTCTATCGCTCTTTCACGCCAAAACTACTGAACCGATCCAAATGAAATTTGGTGCACAGATAGTCTAGAGCCTGATAAAGGACATAGGCTACTTTTTAATGCAAAAGAAGAGTTGTAAAGGGGGATGAAAAGTTGTAAGGAAGTATCATCATTAAAGCCAGAAGCTTGAAATTATTTTTAGGCTATTGATTAGATATAAATAAATTAAACATAAAAATTTCGTAAAAATCTACCATAGTATATAAAATAAAAATAGGGGATGAAAAACTTTAGGAAAGTAACCTTTTACGTGGGCGAAGTCGCGGGCAGAAGCTAGAATACCATAAGCCAAGCAGTGAACGCTTGACGTGGTATAGACATGTAATAAGGCGGGGTGAAAGTAATGTTCTGAAGAAACTTTTAAATATGAATGTTAAAGGCTTTAGGGGTAAAGCAAGACCAAAGAAAAGATGGATGAATTGCGTGAAGCTTGATAAGGAGTGATGACAGAGATGACGTATAATAGGGTTGTATGGAAGGAGAGAACATATTGCGTCGACCCCAAATAATTGGAATAAGAGCAAGATGATCATGATGATATGTATAAATTTATATAATTTACACATACTCGTAAATATAGAGAATATAAATATAAAATAAAGAAAAAAATATAAATATAGCGGGAGCATGATGGATTATAAGTTCTATATTTTCCTGCTGATATCCTGCGGACTACTAGCAAAAAGCAACATAAGCAGCTTAATAGAACTGAGAGAGCCGGCAACCCAATTAGGTGGGTTTGGGGTTTGTAATGGTAGGCAGCAGCCTAGCTATACCGTTGGTATTGCAAAGGTTACCATCAGGTGTGCTGCTTGCTCGTTTGCCACCATAAGCAATAAAATAATAATAATAATATCTGGATATAGAGTAATAAATAAAAAAATATTGTTCATGATTAGAGGTTGCCCAAATGCAAGACCAATATTCTGCAAGAGTCTCGCAGTGCTCCCTTAGACAGAATTTTACGATTACTTTAGCAAACAAAGGATTGTCGACATTTTGTATTCTTAATACCAGTACACGGGGAAATAATTTGATCTTATTGTAACAGTCTCATGATAAATAGGTGTGATTATAGCCCCATTCCCGTTAATGTGTAGTAATGTGTACCTAATTATTAATTAGATTACATAATTATTGATGGAATTAGATTTTTCATTTCTATCAAAACAAGTTACCCTGTATTATTCTAACAGCGAGAGTTGCGAAACTTGTGAGATTCGCAAGAGTCTTGCATTTGGGCAACACTATTCATGATGGCATTTTTCAAAACATATCACACGGTTAAAATATTTTTCAACTGTTCATAATGAAAGATAACACGACATTCAAAGCATACATACATACATACATAGCATCACGCTATATCGCGTAGGCAGATAGAACAGAGTGCCAGAGAACTCTATCCTTGCATACTTCACTCGCTTCCTCAACATTCATAATTCTCTTCATACACGCTCGCCGGATTCGGAGACTCTTGACTCCACCTTCCTTCAGTACGTGACCAATCTGGTCTAGGTAGGTTAGTCTCGGTCTCCCCCGGTACCTACATTCTTCCGCTTTCGCATTGTATATCTTCTTAACCAGACGTTCGCTCGGCATTCTTTCCACATGTCCGAACCATCGGAGCATTCCCTTTCGCATCTTTACACCAATACATTCAAAGCAAGACACTTAAAATTAATGACGCGTATATTATGCGGTTAGTACTGGATCAAATTTGAAAGTTGGCCAAGACTCCAAACTCGTTTATCTATATAGATAAAATAACTACACCCAGTAACATTGATTATACTAGATATAACCTTAAACTATTTACTCATATTTTAATACATCTTTAGTCTATTTAGTTATGAAAGTATAAGTATTAGTCCTTTAGAATTATTGTAATAACGCCCGACGCACTGTAGTGCCATAGTAGTTTCATAGGAGCCCAAATTATGTCATTGTACTGAACTCTTATTTAGTCTTTTACCTTCTGCGCGCAAGTTATCCACATCTAACCTGTTTATAAATAAAGTAATATGATTTATACAGTGTGACCTTAGAATCAGCAACCGGGTATGTTACTTCTGATTACGAATGCCTTTCGCTTCCATGTTGAAATTCAATTTCATGCATTCTAGATGAGACATGCAATTGCCATTTCATGCATTCAAGTCGAGACGTCTCTGATATCATGATAGGTCCATCATGGCTCAGACAGTCAACGAGTATCCTAAATACCTACAGTATTTAAAACTATTCAAGGTCACGGCTGATCTCGAAGGCTGTAAAGTGTTCGAAATGTCGGGAAATTAAAAATCAAACACAAATGCGATAGAATCCGTATAAATAAATTTATATCAAATGTTTATACATTTATTATTTGTATTATTACTCGCGTAAACATCAAAACTTATTGTATTGATCAATAATAACCATTCAAGTATTGATCGGCTATTCTATCCATTTTCAGATTCAGATTCTGCCCGATGATGGCTGATGAAGACCATCATTTCGGCTTTCGAAATATATTAATCAATGAATCCACATCACGATCAATGAATGAAAATGAAATGAAATGAAACCAGTAATCACAGAATGAAATCAGCATCCCATTGATCGCAGCGTGGAGGTATAAATCGTCTGTATAACTCAGGTAATTTTTATGTAATAATCAACCGTAGTTCGCTTAATATTGTAACAGAAATGAGTATGAAAATAAATAACTAATACTGAATAGAGTGAATAGATGTAAAATTCTGTAATAACAATGCCTTATTATACATGAAACTTTAATCCTCCCCTAACCATCGATGTTAGAAACTGTTATAAATATCGGTACATTAAAAACACGATTTAAACCCAATAAAATACTTAAAATGAATTACCGAGATTCAACATTTAACTTGCTAGGTTATTTATAAAAATATCTTGTATATGAGCGAAAAATGAATGTCACATGTGGGATTCGAACCCACACCTATTGGAAATCCGTTCCAATCATCCTACCAGTTTAGTCAAGTGTGAACTGTTGTATGACATTCATATTGTGGCGCTTATTATTTTGTCGTCTTTATGGGAGAAGTTTTTTTTTATTGCTTTTGGTGGCAAACGAGCAAGCAGCACACCTGGTGGTAAGTGTTACTACTGCTCATGGACCTTTAGGGCCGCTGCCTACCAATACAAACACCCCAGGCTTTCGGTTCTCTCGCTCACCGGACGATAGCACATTACCATTACTCATACGTCGATCTTCTGCGAGAGTGTGGTACTACCCCGGACGGACCGGCCCGCGGCTGTAGACAGAGAACTGTCCACATCGTGGTCCTACCACTATTAATGTGTGTGCCATCTACCGGACAATGATTACACGTAGTAACGATTTCCATATTCTAACTTTGCAGTTAGAGTTATATTAAGCGACGACACGATCCTATTATCCAAATTACTGAACGATTGAATATATAATAGGTGTAAGTTCTAGTCTCACGAGTAAAAATCTTTTTTCGTTTGTAAACAAGTTTTTAAAAATATCCTTAATCCTATGGTGTATGCGTGGTCACCGAAGTTAAAATCGAGTACCGGTGGTCCGCTCGCACGGCGAAGAGAGAAGGTTTTACGGTGGGTCTATGGGGTCACGCGCCGCCTTTCCGTCACCCCGGACCGATTCAGCGGGGCGAGACGCACCCATAACCCACCAATAAAAAAAAAAAAAAAAAAATGGTGTATGCGTGGTAGACATGTGTAAGTAATGCGAGTGATGTATCACACGTAATATTACCCGACCGTGTACTGACCCATTACACATTACGCGACTAAACATCACATCACATTAAACATCACACATCACATTAAATATGACGCGAACACCCGTGTACTGTTCTGCATTTCTGCAATGTTCGGTGTCTGGCAATTCAATATTTATTTTGAGCTTTATTTTCAGAACGTCAAGGCCTATATTTCTTGACGCCGCCCGCCATATGTTCTATACATATGCGCTATCGCATTACGCATCACACATGACATGAAATGTTTGAAGTGATGGTTAAATGTAATATTACTCGGCACGAAATGTAATGCCATATCATATCACTTCGCGAAGTACTGTATCGCGCATGTCCAAATTGCGTGGTACTGCTACGTTTATCGTATCTGTGCAACCTTACCTCTTACTCAAAGATTTATTAGTCAATTTTGTTTCATTTTTCTCGCTTGGCCAAGGAGGAAAGTGGAATCTATCCAACTCTGCCTATTTATCTTTTCTAATTAATTTTGATGCTGGTTTCAAAGACAATTAAAACGTTATCCGAATCTAACCTCGGTGTCAATTATGACTATTGAGAATCCTACCTTACGGGAGTAACAATGGTGGGAATATATGGTGGAATTTGTCTCAATTAAAAAAAACACAAAGCTGTCACGAGGTCTCCCGACAGAAGTGAAAACTTAAACCTATGATAAAAAAACAAATACAAAAAAAAAGCGTGCCCCAGGGAGTATGTATTGGTGAGACTATACCATAGCCAGCCATCAAAAAATATTTTGAAATAGTTAGAGAATAATTTTGCACGAATTGCTTTATTTATCAGTATTAAAACACTATCTATCATTTATGTGGTTAAATACAATACTCTCCTATGGTCTATTACTCCCTCCGTCTTACGAATTTTCGATCAGGTCACGTGTTCTGAAGCGAGTTTAACATTTTTTCTCATCTCAAAAAAGTGCACAACACCGCTAAAGAAGGTTTTACTCCAAAAAATACAACTCAATACAATAAATTTTGAGAAATAAAACAGGCAATAGATCGAAGACAGTTACTAATCAAAGCATAACATACAAACAAGCTGTAACTCACTGTTGTATAGCAAACATTTGATTCGACAATTCGATGCCAAGGTACCTAATCACATTTCAATAAATATTTTGATTGGTTGTTTAGACAGACGTATAGTCATCTGTATCGTAGCTTAAAATAGTGCAGTGCAACAAAACCACGTTCACAAGGTCGATTGGAGATCATTCTGCATTCGCTAATAGGTCGCAAATTGGAACGAAAAAAATCTAAAGACTATTGGCACTTGAATTCGTGTTGTTGGCTTACGGTAATAAGTGTTGAGGGAAATTCTTGTTTACTTTTATTTAATTATCATCTAAGTAGTTTTTAGCCGTAGTGGTAAACAGAGATCCCTCGACAATCCACTCATTAGCTATATTTATCGTTTGAACGTAGATTTTCTCTAGGGGGATAATACGTTTATCATCACGCTCTGCAGGCGAGTTGGCAATCGTAGCATTAAACATTTTCTAGGAGAATTTAGGTTCAAATTAAAATCATTTATTATGTATAAACCTCACAGGGACACTTAAATATTATTAATTTTAATATTTGCCTAAATATAATCCGATAAAAACTGCCCACAAACAGATTTAGCACGAAACTTAACTTTTTTTAAATTAAATTATTTACTATATGTTTAATATGTATTAGCTCCAGTACGATGGGCTTCAGAATCACGATATAATTCTTAAACATAATCCAAAACATTATGGCTATGTTAGATTCCACAAGCGGTATTCGATCGCAAGTTAACTTTAACCCATTGCCCAATAGTCGGCTTTTTAGGACTCACAT
The DNA here is from genome assembly GCA_905163515.2 of Lymantria monacha. Taxonomy (NCBI): domain Eukaryota; kingdom Metazoa; phylum Arthropoda; class Insecta; order Lepidoptera; family Erebidae; genus Lymantria; species Lymantria monacha. The sequence goes on along the minus strand of LR991084.1, from coordinate 35,254,167 downwards.
GGAAAATATAGGAATGGTGATAGGTTGTTTTAACTGCTAAGAATGTACTCACAAAGCGTGCATGAGGTAAAGAAGATACACATAATTATACAGGACATAATATATCAACAGCTTTCTAAACATGAATACTTAAGTTATACGTAACTCTTTACCTCTGATTGTTTTTTCGGCATTATGTCTCCAATTCCACTTCGAGTAAATGTTGTAATAATAAAATAGAGAGAACAGATGTATTCGTTATAGCACCAGCTTTTACCATCGTCTGGGAAGTATAAGCAATACTTTAAGCTTTATTAAACACTACAATTTTTACTCAATATTCGTACTACGTTCGGGTAAATTACTTTGTGAAACAATGCAAGGATTTTTTATTTTGATAAAAACTCATTCTCGTGAATCTAAAAATAGATCACCTACGTCCATTGAAAATCTGTTCTTCCCCGATTTTTCCATCTAAATTAAAGTGACAGCTATCAAATTTCTGTTCGCTTGGTCATCTTTACGGAAGAAGCTTTACCACGTCATCTGTCCCACATGTTTACACGACATTTGGTTTTTCTGAATACATATGTGTTTTTGTAAAGATCCTAGCATATTAATTGTAAAAAGTAATCTATAATTTAAAACACAGTGTTATTAGTGGTCTAATTACACTAGGCCCCGCTGTCTCAGGTAACAACAAGGATAAAATACGGCGTGCAACTGTTATGGTGCCACTCGAGTCTGTAGGGACGACTTTAGTGGTCTCACATGATTCTTTCGCGTATCAAAAGAAAGCTGTCTCTAAAAACATTTAGGAGAATTTGAGAGTAATTGAAATAACTTTTGGACCTTTACATAGGTCTAAGAATTTAATCTTGCCGTAAATTTATGTACTTGATTATTTTCTGCATTTGCCGTGAATGCGTATTGTGTCCCTTCCGCAGTTATAGTTTACATCATTATAACTCTTATTTATGTCTTTTCGATAAATAAGTTATATTGCGCTGAAGACTTTTCAAAGGCTTTTCAAAAAATGTAGAAGACCTAAAAACGCTTTTGGTGCGAAGCAGAGTTTCTGTTGCCAAATTTCAAAATGAACGAACGGTCATCATCCAAAAACTTATTATTAAAACATTTCCAACACTAGGCATAGTTATATCGTCTCTAATGTCTAGTAAATATATGTCACAAGCAACATATGTCTAATCGCTCGTGTTTCCTCTGTTGTAAAATATAAAAGATTTTGGCGCTAGGGAAACAAATGATCAATTATCGAATCCGTCTTCGTTCGAATTTTATTGTGGCATTCGAGTTTGGAAATTTATCACTTGTAGTGCATACTTGTACCGATACATTAATGAAAGCCATCATTCTCCTACTCTTATCCCAATTACTTGAGGTCGATACAATATGTACTCTTCTTTTATAGTACATATTGTAAAAGCCAATAGTTTTATGACCGGCCGCCTGCCAGAGTTCAACCCTACTTGGGAATGTAATTGTTGACCAAACGGCATCAGATGGAGTTAACCCAGGTCATTATAAGGCTCTTAATCGTCTTTTCCGGCATCCACCAGCAAAGTAAGGGTAGTATTTGTAGCCGCTACTACACAGCTATCTTAAATTATGGCACATTTAACTAATTATTAGTTATAATTCATATTAATAACCTACCCTTATAAATCCAGGAAGAATTAGGTTGCTCTTGTTCTTCCAACCTACCAATAAAGTACCAAAGGCAGTTGATCGCGTGAACGAAAAGAGAGAACCAAATGGTCACTGTCATGATCGTACCCATGGTTAAGTTAACCTTGATGAGCTCGTTACGCCGTCTCAAACAATCGTACACTGTCACCTTGATATTAGGACAAGGACAAAAATTAATAAATATTATTCCAGCCGATAAAATCTAGAAAAGGAAAACTATAATTAGAAATACCAATACGTCTGACCTGAGTGGTATAGTAGGTCAATTTTCTTCTTATTTTGGAGGAGACTCGAGATCAGCAGAAGAACGTAAGTGGGTTGAAATAAAGATGATAACGATAGAACCTAATATAGTTTTATTCTTAAATCGAGTTTAAATAGCTCATCATCATTATCCTCCGGTTCTTATCCCAAACCTTTCTTTCTTTTATAAAAAAACACCACCCTTTTTTTTTTTTTTTTTGTGGTTGGACATGGACGTCGCACCCCGCCAAATCGGTCCGGGGTGACGGAAGAGGCGGCGCGCAACCCCATTAACCCACCCTGCAAGCACCTCTTCTTCGCCGTGCGAGCGGGCCACCGGTACCCGATCTTTGTCTTCGGTGGCCCGCTCGGCGGTATGCCCTCTCGGGCTCCTCTCCTGTCGACGCCCTGACAGCTTTCGCTGTCGAGGCGTCGCCTTCACGCGGTGGCCTGACGTCGGGTGACCGGACAATTCCCCGGTCCGATCACCCGAAGCCTCGGTTAGGGCGGCATCAGGCGCAGATACTCGCGCATGCGCCGCCCCGGCCGCTGACGGCGGCCCGGGTCACGGGAATCCTCCCGGACTCGTTCCGCCGCCTCCTTCTGCGAGATGACAGCCTCGCAGAAGGCGGCGACCGCGTCCCAATTCCTGACGCTGTCGACCATCGGTTTCACGACAGCCGGCAGCGTCAGGTCGGCACCGATGACAGCGATGAGGTCACGGCGCTGCCCGTCCCAGCCCGAAAAAAAAAAAACAAAAACACCACCCTGCACTAAAGAAATATTGTATTGCGGGGGACTTTACAAACACGCAATCAACGCAGACAAATTACACCCAGAGTCAAAACAACAGTTTGTCAATCACACAAAGTATTGTCTTGCATGGGAATCACACCCGCAGCACTGCCACGGAAGATTGATATCTTAACCATTACGCCGTCTGTGCAGCAATTATTTGGGGTTGACGCAATATGTCCTCTCCTTCCATACAACCCTAGACGTCATCTTTGTGATCAGTCTTTGTCTATTCATGCCATGCTTCACGTAGTTCATCTATCTTTGCTTTGATCTTCCCTTGGCCCTTGCCTTCAACACACAACATTCATATTTTAAACTTTTGTCACAACATTACTTTCATCCCGTCTGATCACATGTCCACACCACGTCAAGCATTCACTCCTTAACTTATCTGTCACTGGCGCCACATTTAAACTTTCTCTTATACGTCAGTTGAAATGGCTGCGCGAGCCATAAAACAATCTACAATTTCTTTTGTTGAATATAAAGTTACCCCCCATTCAGTTTGGTGATTCATCCTTTACGTTACCAAGGTAATGGTAAAAAACCTAAAGGACGACTAAAGGAGCGCCAGGGGAAAGGATATATATACAGAAAAAACAAAAAGAGGCATTACTCACAATCCTGAACATTCTGTTAAGTCGTAACCAGGAGAACCACATCCAGCGATTATCATCAGATCGAAGGGATAAGAGCTCAATCGGTAGACATGAAATCATGTCAAACTTGAATTTGTGCTTGAAATACCTAGGCAAGGTAATTGTATTATATTATTTTATCATAGACTAAATGTGCAAGTGAAATTGCTGGCGCGGATTACACGCTTAATGTTTTTATTTTGTTTCAACAAGCACGAATTTCTGTGGAATTAACAATAATATTAACATGAATAACACTCAATGCATCAAGAACCATTTTTGTTATCCCAGTCGTAGTTATGATAACAGCGACTGCGTAGAACTTATGAAACGTGATCTCACATTGCTACCAAATTTTAACATACATACATATTATAACGCCACATCCCTTGCAGGGTTGGCAGAGAGAACAGAGTGCCAGAAAACTCTATCCTTGCATACTTCACACGCTTCCTCAACATTCATAATTCTCTTCATACACGCTCGCCGGTTTCGGAGACTCTTAACTCCACCTTCCTTCAGTACGTGACCAATCTGGTCTAGGTAGGTCTAGAGTCCCGGTCTCCCCCGGTACCTACATCCTTCCAAATTTTAACAATTTTGCTAATATTTATCTCAGCGTTATGTATATAGATTTTTTGGAACCCAAGTGGATGAGATTAGCACTTTGGTTTTACAATAGTAATATTAAATTATCTAGATTAGCTTTCGCTTGCGACTTCATCCGCGTAGAAATTATGTGTGACAGAGACAAACAAAAAGGTCTGACTACAAACTATATCACCTTTTATGTTCTGTTTCTCTTATATTATATAAAGTGATTAAAACACTCTTTGCTCTGTGGTGTGGTTACTGGTTAACATAGAGAATCTATATTAACCACTAAGCTGAGACTGCAGTAGTGATGTGGAATAGGTCTCTCCATTCCCCCTATTAGTGGCTGAGGGAAGTAATGTCTGCTTTTGTAGTTAACTCCTGATTGATTGTCGAGTCTATTGAGAGTCCAGTTATATTCTTTAGAACTATATTTTGGATATGTTATATGTTGGTTATAAGATGTTCATATTGGAGCTAATACTTTGTACATATATTGTATCACTAGCTTTTGCCCGCGACTTCGTCCACGCAGAAGTCATCTCTGACAGAGTTAAATAGAAAAATCAATGCAAGGTGTTGAAGGTTTGTCGCTAGGGCGATAATCAACAGCGTCAGAAACTGGGATGCGGTCGCCGCTTACTGCGAGTTAGTTGTCTAACGGAATTAGGCGATAGGGTGGGTCCGAGAGACAATACGCTAAGTTGACACGCTCTACCGTCGGTCCTTTGGGCGGCGCAAGCGTGAGTACCTGTATTGAGGTTCACTGCATGAGGGTTTCGACTCAAGATGATACCCGGTTGCGGTGGCCCGCTCGCACAACGTAGATGTACGTGTACGGCGCGCGTGTGTCTATATACCATAGCCGGTCACTAAAGAAAAAGGTGGTTTAAAGTTCTATTCATTCTATAAATTGCCATTAATACTATCTTGTTGAATCTCATTATTGTCGGACCCGTTTCGATCCGTTGATTTTAGTATTGAATTCAATAAAAGGTAAAATGTAAAATTGACAATATGCAAGAGCAACCATTTTCTTTTCGTGTGGTAACGGAGTAAGAATACAACTTACCACCCCCTATCTTACCCGCGGTTGATCGTACGAGACGACTAAGGGATATAAAACGCATATAACATCTATGCGAGAGAAGGAAAACTCGAAACAAAACCCTATACTATACCCTGACCAACGTGGTATATTAGGTCAATTTCCTTCCCATTATGGAGGAGGCTCGCACCCAACAGTGGGACATATATGAGCTGAGACGAACCATTTTTAATTTTAATTCGCAAATCTTCTATAATCTATCTACGTATAGACCACATAGATGAAAGCGGAAATGATCATACAAATATGATCGTTTAAGATTATTTTATTACATAAATTAAAAGTTATTTTTCACAAAGTCGCTTTGATCTCGCAAGCGGTATTAATATTAATTAGTCTACTAAATGTTGTAACTCACAGACGTCGTGTCGGCATTAAAAGCGTCTTAAGGTTGATACTTGTAACAAGCAATGGTAATGAGAACTGCATTAATATCTTGAGAAAGAAGCACATATCCATAATATACAGCGTTAATATCAGCCAGGCTCTATTGTCCTGAAATTACCATTAACTAAAGTAATAGCTCATATTACTGAAATGTAGCATTTAATGTGCTTGGTTATTTATAAAAACCCGATTACGAGCGAAAAATGATTGTTACAAGTGGGATTCGAACCCACACCTGTTGGAAATCCGTTCCAATCGTGCTGCCACTCATCACGATCTGGTCTAGGTAGGTTAGTCTCGGTCTCCCCAGGTACCTACATCCTTCCACTTTCGCATTGTATATCTTCTTAACCAGACGTTCGTTCGACATTCCTTCCACATGTCCGAACCATAGGTATATGTAGGTTATTTGTGTAATGAAATTGGAGTAAAACTAACTAATCACCATCTGAACTTACCCTTGGATATCGTAAAAGACGACTAAGATTAATAATATGCACATAATATTTGTGCAAAAAATGTAAAACTTGAAATAAACCCCTATGCCAAGCCAGCTAATCAGCGTGGCACGGTAATTTAATTTCCCTTCTATTTTGGCTCGAACTTAGCCGTATATACGTATATGAGCAGAGATGATGGTAAACCAAGACTCTGCAAGGAACAAATACTTGTGTCGCGAGAGACTTCGTAAAGGTACAATTAACAGATACACCCACACATAATCATTTTTGAATCGTATAAAGAATTATATTGCGTGAACCTACTACATTCGACATGATCCCACTGGCATCTATGTAGTTGTTTGTGCATATATACTCCTGAAACTTCAGATGCCTACTAGTGTACGACCTGGGTGATATTAAAAAAAATCTCTCTTTATTTTCCTATAGAAATTATAAAAGCCAAGAAACGAAGCACCTTGGTACTGGTATCCCTCTGAAGTCCCACTTCATCTGAGGAAGATCGAATTTACAGAAGTGGATGGCGTTAATGGGCTGATGTATAGATGGATGAAGAAGAAATCTTAGGAACCTCCTTCTACATTACATCATTAGATGATACATCCTCATGTGAAAATCCCATTGAGAAAGTCTGAACTAAATGTCTTTTTTTTTAGTTTTAGCTTTCAGCCACTAATACAGACCCATGGATGCTACTAAGAGGTGCTGATCCTTAACTTGTCACTAGGCATAGCAGGGTACTAACCTGGTATCCAGCATTATACAAGTCCATGAAAATACAACACAAGCTTACAAAGATCAAATACATGAGTACTAAATCCTCCTGGAAGTAAATGTACTTGATAATATTTCTGCTGTTGGTCGGCGCTGGTCTCGATACGCGCTCTCTAACCAACTTCACCTTGTAATCATCTATGTCGCCTAATATATAATACTGAAAACAATATTGAATCATCATCATTCTGGTTTTATACCAATTCCTCGGGTAGACGCCATATGTACTCTTCTGTCACTACATATTGCAAAAGTTTTGGCAATAGTTTTATGACCGAACGTCTGCCTGACATCTAACCTCCTTGAGAATGTAATTATTGACCAGATGGCATTACATGTAGTTGAGATTCAGATGGCATTACAGTTCGATATGAAGCTCTTAATCGTGTTTGCCGAAATTCGCGAGCAATGTAAGAGTTGGTAGTATTCGTAGCCACCACACAGCAACAATATTTATTATATCCGCTTTCTAGTGAATCCAGTTATATAATAATGTTATTGTGATTTTGAATAGATGAATTGGTTCATCATTCGAGGACTATAGTAATGGACGTAATGGTAAATATACTATGGTTATCAATATCTTTCTTTTCCAGGAGCATCATAAAAAACGATTAAGGAATATAAGAAAATAACACTGCTGTCATGTCAAGGTGTGCCAACTTGTCAGGTCAGCGTAGTATAGTAGGTCAATTTCCCTCTTATCATAGCGCTAAGAAAACTCGATATTAAACTCGTTTGTTTAGCTAGTTAGGTATTATGAACTATAGTCCTTAAAATATAGCTTGATCTCTGTGACAGATTGCGACAAAACCGATGAAGTAATTATGAATACGCGTCATGTCTACAATTTTATTTTGTGTCGCCTATATTTTCATTCTTTACATTCCAGTTATATCTCAACTGAATTATGAATATAAAGTATGAATATTTACACCAACACTTGTACCTCATATGTTTTAAAATATTTAGTAACCATTTTATAAAAATATGATGCTTACCCAAGTACAAGGTCATACTGGACTGAGAATAAGATAGAGATGGGGCAATCGATAAACGTAAATCGATAATGTTCTTATTAATTATTTAGAAAACAAGTAAAACCAATACATTAACTATATAAACTACATGGTTACTCTACAAAATAAGTAAATTGCGTTAATTTAATATTCAGACATCAGTTATAATATTAATAAGACCATTTCTTTTATATTAAAATGATAATTTATTTTATAAAATAAACATGATTATTCATGAAATAATCTGTGAACAAGAACTCATCATCAACCGACAGTAATGCGCCAGCGATGATGATAACAGTGACGATGAACTTGGATGTATTCTTTTCGAATAATAAAAAGAATTAATTAACATTATATTATTATTACATAACATTTTTTTTTTGTTTTTATTCCCGGTGGTGGCAAACGAGCAAGCAGCACACCTGATGGTAAGTGACACTACCGCTCATGGACCTTTGCAATACCAGGGCACAGCTAGGCCGCTGCCAACCGTGAAGCTCTTCTTAAACCTCGTTTAAAAAAGGACATGTCATAGCGCTCGGGCAACACGGCAGCAGGTAGTTCAATCCAGATCTTGCATGTACGTGGCAGAAATGATCGCTGAAAACGTACAGTAGATGTCCGTATCGTTTCCAGGTGAAATGGATGAACCCTGCTGCGGTGTCGAGTGATACGGTGATAAAATGATGACATTTTTTTTTTTTTTCTGTTTTTTTTTTTTTTTTTGTGTGTATCTTAGTTGTTAGCCTCAGATGGCTATGACAACTTTACCCGGACTGTGGGTGAGCGCTGAGGGCTCTCAAACCGTTGAAAAAAAAAAACGGTGGTACCAAGTCAAATAGTTCCTCAGAACACTCCCCGTGAAAGAGCCTGTAGAGTACACAGAGAGACCCAAAGTCTCTCCGACTCCCCAATGACTCCAGTCTTTCCGTGAGATTGGGATCACCGACGATTCGAACAGCACGTCTTTTCAGGGAGTCAAGTGGGTCTAGCTGATATTTGGGCGCGCCTGCCCAGAGATGTGAGCAGTACTCCACATGAGGGCGGACTTGTGCCTCATATAGCACAAGACGTTGTCTCGGTGTGAAGTACCGCCTGGCTCTGTTCAGGACGCCCAGCTTTCTACTTGCCAATTTGGCTTTGTCCTCCAAATGACTCCCAAACTGGACTTTGCTTGATAATTCGACGCCGACGATCCCAATACTCTCGGCAATTTGAAGAGTTACTCCTTGGAACTGAGGCGCCATGATAAATGGGTCCTTCTTTGCAGTGAACGCGCAAACTTGTGTCTTAGTGGGATTGAACTGGAATAAGTTCTGTTCACCCCATTTCGAGGCTCGCTCCAGAGAGCGCTCGACTTCAGATACAAGTTGAGTCCTTCTTTCCTGTAATATACTCCGAGGGATATTCTGATGCTCGGTATACCGCTCGTCACCCGTGCTGTCATCCGCATCGCAGAGAATATGCATTATTCTCTATAGAGAGCACGTCATTGATATGCAGCATAAACAGCGGCGGGGAGAGCACCGAGCCTTGTGGTACACCAGCGTTAATGGTCATGGTATCGGAGCAAGAGCCATCGACGACGACTTTTATACTCCGACCATCCAGGAAGCTGGCGATCCATTTACAGAGTCCCTCGGGGATGCCATAAGAAGGTAGCTTCGATAGAAGGGCCCCGTGCCAGACCCTATCGAACGCCTTTGTGATATCTAGGCTGAATGCTAGCGCCTCACCCTTGCACTCTAAAGCCTCTGCCCGACGTTGTGTAAGGTACACAAGAAGATCACCAGCCGATCGACCATGTCGAAAGCCGTATTGGCGATCACTGATCAACTGGTGATCCTCAAGGTACTGCAGAAGCTGGCGGTTTATAATTTTCTCCATTACTTTGGAGAGCAAGGATGTTATCGCAATCGGCCTGTAATTCGATGAGTCCGCCCGGTCTCCCTTTTTAGGGATCGGGTGGACTTGGGCGACCTTCCACGAAGATGGAATCCTATTAGTATCGTAGGAAAGTCGGTATAGGCGCGTGAGGACTCGGGTTAACTCAGGGGCGCACGTCTTTAAGACCGCAGGGATGCCATCCGGCCCACTAGACTTATGGACGTCTAAAAGCCGCTTCCATGGGTAGGAGATTAGTTAAAATGAAATAAAATCCATTAATTTAAATTCAATAAGATTTTCATAGATTGTTTTAAATTTTTAATCGATTCATCCATCCATTTGATTGAAATTTAATAAAATTTTCATACATTGTTTTTTAATTGCAGTAGCAAATAACTTTAAAAAATAAGGAATTATATCGACAAAAATACGGACTGCATCGTAAGCGTGCGGGACTAGTGAGAACTGTCACAGAGATCATGCTATATTTTATAGACTATAATTATAATTCTTTAGTGGAGGAGGTTTGTGATTGTGATGTAGAAATGCTAAGAAAAAGAAATAGAGGAGAATATCTAATTTTGAAAATATGAAGCTTAGTGGATAAATTAATTTTTAATTTGATTGCAGAGATTGCATCTAATTTGATTTGACTTCAGAATAATTCTTAGAAATATTCTTATAGAAATACATTTTAATTATTTTTTTATTGCTTATGGTCGCAAACGAGCGAGCAGCCTGGTTGTAAGTGTCACTGCCGTCCACGAACTATTGCAATACTAAGGGTATAACTAGGCCGCTGCCTACCAATGCAAACCCCAAACCCACTTAGTTGAGCTTCCGGCTCTCTCGCTCACCGAACGAAGCGCAACAGCACATTGTCATTAGGTACTCAGACTTCGATCTTCTGCGAGAGTGTGGTACTACCCCGGACGAACTGGCCCGCGGCTGTAGACAGAGAACTGTCAACAGCGTGGTCTCCTACCACTAATGAAATACTTTCTTAATTTGATTGAAGTAATACTTTATTAAATTTAAAAGCAATAACGTGTATTTATACGCAGTCATATACCTAAATTACAACTAAAACACCACAAAATTTATATTAAGCGAGTGTGTAAATTTGGATTTATATTTATAACGAACAGATACTGCGCAAGTCTGATTTATAAATTGTTTTAACTATCGTACAAGTTTACACAATCATGATTGATAGTGTACGAATTGTTCGATATATTCTCACCGCGGAGAAACGTTTAGAAAACTTTAATTTGTTACAACATTTTGATTTTTAATTGTATTTTAAAATATTTTTTTTCCTGAATATTCTTTTCTAACAAGTTTTGTTTGCATATAAGAAGGATTACTACATACTGTTTGCACTATATAGGATGGAAGTGGACCGCTCCCAAAAACAAAGACAGGTGACCCTACTAGTCTTACTTGTAATGATAGGCTAGAAAAAAAAATCGATTCGATTGAAAAAAAATTTTTTTTTCACATCGAATTTTAAGTTTTTTTTACATTCCATCGTATTAAGACACTGCCATGTAACGATAATTCCATAAAAAATACGTAACTTTACTCAGATGAGAAAAGACGCAATCTATTCAAAACTCACGTTCATATGTTCCCTGTATATGCTGAATATGTTAGAGTAGGTTTATTTACACCCCGGGATTATTATACACAAATAAAAAATATAATGTCTCTTATGGAACTTATAACACCGATTATGATCACCTATTCAACTTGCTAAGCGTGGTCAGGGCATTATCTCATTTATAGGTAAGTTTATGGTCAAAATCGACTTATCTAATCAAACTTATTTTACCTTCTACTCTTAAAGACCTATCTAGAGGTTTTTTTTCCTCCTTTTGTATGAATTCACCACTGAAGTAAATCCTTATGTCGGACGGACACAACAACATTAAAAGACATCATTAATACTCAAACTCGAAACAATACTTTTCTCAAACATGCTTGGAAATTTGAGCATTATTATGACAACCTTCTTCGAGATTAATCGAAATTGCTGTACTGACCAAATACATGCGAGCAGCGGCCGGTAAAAAATGTAAGAAAATCGATATCAGTCGTGTTTTAGCGACCAAATAAATATACATGTAAATTCATATCTATCGTGTATTTTAAAAATAGAACGATTTGTTACTTTGTGTTGTCCAAAACATGGCAACCAAGAAGACAACTTATCACATTTTATTTAAATTTCGAACTGGTTTGAAAAAGAAACCTGTTATATAATGAAAAAAAAAAAAAAATAATTTTCGAGCATTATTTGGGAAAAGTACTATACAAGCCTTGGCCACAATTAGGGATTGATGGACTTTGGACTTTTGGCGGGAATCTAAAACGTCATGTGGTGCTCTTGTATTATATTCGATATTTTAGTGTTTTAACGTGTTATATTAGATATTTTTTATGGTATTTTATGTAATGTGATGTGACTAAACTGCTGAGATGTAGTGAATATCATATAAAAGTGCTTTACAACGTTTTCGTTTTCCATCAAAATTCCCACAAGATACCATTAACAGTGTGGCCGTAACACTGTTGATGGCGACAATTTGACTTACTGACGGACAATGACTAATCTGAAGACACTAAAAACTTGAAGATAATTATAACTCGACACTGGCAACAATGGCTCATTTATGTAGCTGATTGCCAATACATAAAAAGAAGAAGGATGGACTTACGTATGTATGCCTCGGCCTTTATACGTTCGTCCATCAATGCCTCTTTTACTGGCCGCTGCAGTAATGTACTATTTTTACGAATCGCATCAATTATTATCCTGGAGCTCGAAGCTACTATAAGTCCCTAATTAGATCATTACACCATCTATTCAATCAAATTAATTACTGCACTAGATTTAACTTATCCATTCAATTTTAGGTATATACTTTTATTTTTAAAGGAGATAATATTTTCTATTGTTTTATCTTAGCAATTATACATACAACAAATTATCACAAACCCTCGTCTACTAAGGAATTAGTCTATAATACTAAGATAGCCAAATGGGTTAATATCGAGTTTTCCGTACGTTTCAGCACTGCAACGGGAGGAAAATTGACCTACTATACCACGCTGGTCAAACAGGTTGCCATTGGATTTTATTTGCAGTTTTACCCCTCTTGCATACATGTTTTTTGCATATTATATCCCTTAGTCGTTTTTTACGATACCCACAGGTCAGAAAGTGGGTGGTGAATTATAAAGATATCATTAAATAAATATACGTACCGGATTACCAGCTTCTCTTGATTCTGCCATGAGTGCTTTAGTGGCAGGAAACTCATTTAAAATATTATGAAATATTTTAGAATTAATCATGAGTAAATGTAGCCGGCTGGTTGCCACGATGTTGACGGAAACTCTTTGCGTTGGATTATCACTCAAATTGCCAAATAAACTGTGTGATAAAGCAATAAAATGATATTTCGAGCTGATTTGTAGACAAATGGCGTCAGTCGCCGGCGCCAACATAAAGCGGTTACATGATACCCACACAGTCATAAGTTTTCTTGTGGTGTACGTCGTTAATTTGCCACAAATATAACATATTTTTTTAAGAGAATACCCCACACCCAGGAACTAATCCTTATATTACGGGAAATCTCGTCTCTTATGGAGGCCATACACGCTAGGTTTTGCATGATGGTTTTAACTGTGCATGCATAACCGAGTTTAACACATACACGTTAGGGTTTGCATGCACAATTTTGCCATTAAATCTCAGTTGAGCTACGTGACGGTATGTGTAGGATGTCTACTTCACAGTTGAACTACGTAGTACGACAATTAAAAACAGAGAACTGTGTCAGGCAAGCTCGCCGGACGCTATACACACTCGGTTATGCTCGCGCGCAAACATAACCGAGCAGCAAAAATATCAATTTTGATATCTGCTCGGTTGCATGTACATGCAAAGATAACTGTACAGTTTTATCATATACACGCTAGAGCTTGCCTGTCGGTTATGCATGCACAGTTAAAACCATCATGCATAACCTAGCGTGTATGCCCTCCATTATACGTACGTGAAAGTCCTGGTATGAACTACCTACAGTTGTGTTTTCCGAGCACTATGACATGTCTTTCTTTAAACAAGGTTTAACAAAAGCACTCTCATCACGGTAGTCAGCGGTCTAGCTATGCACCTGGTATTGTAAAATTTCATGAGTAGCAGTATCTCTTACCATCAGGTTCTACTTGCCCGTTTGCTATCATAAGGAATAAAAAAAAGACTTTACAAATGTACACCAATAGACAAATTATACCCAGACTTAGAAACACAATTTGAAAAAAATAATCCACTTCTATCCCTTAAAATGCGGAAGACATGACGTAAATTGACTTTTCTGTCAGTGAATAAAAGTATATACTACTATGATATAGCAGGACACCACCATGGATATAAGAGAACTTAATGGGATTTACACCTGGTCTTTAAGATTGATTGCAATAGTAAGTAAGGCAGGAACACCTAAAGGCATAAAAATGTTCTCGAGTTGCTTCAAGATCCGTATAGTATACTACGCCAGACGTGACTTGCAAACTGATCTAGTCGCAAACTAGTCTAATATAAGGTTGCACTCGTTATACCAGAGATTATACTCTTAAAGACGTAAACAGTTGTTTATTTTGTTTGTTTATTTAAATCTATAAAACTACTATCAAAATATTGGTGCCAGTATCAGAGGTTACCCACCTGCCTTTATGCAATTTTACTACTTCGGTCATATCTCCAGCTGGCAACCTTGATTCCACACCGCCGTAGTCGACGAAATACACATGCTTAACCACGTCATCATACTCTATAATCTTCATATCACGGAGAAAGTACACGCTGCGGACGCAACGCCCAATCATACGAAGAAGGGAGACATCAGCTTGAGCGAGAAGTGGACACTGAAATAAATTAAAACATTTAATATGTGTGAGTATTTTTAAAAGATTGACAAAATTTATGAAACTGATCAAATTGCTACTGCTACACGTCCATTTTCTACCAAAGTGTGATAGTATCCCGAACGTGCTGACCGGATATTCTAACTACTAAATTGACATTTGTAAATAAGACTACTATGAAATTATAACGAAGACGGATTTAATAATGGATCATTCGAAATAAATATTATTTTACCGATTTTATCGCAGAATACAACAACAAGAACAAAAAAAAACACGATAGAATCTGTAAAAATAATTTTATTTCAAATGTATTGGGGGGCATAGTCCGGAGCGTGCTCGTTCGCGTCCCCTGCCAGTCTAATTAGACTGCTAATCCGGCTCGATATGCGTACCGCAATGCGGGTTAGGGCGTCCCCCGGAGGCGACGCGTACCGATCCGTCCCCGTCGGTACGAACATCGGCAGTTGCGGCGATGGGGGCCGCCACGCATCACGCTTTGCCCAGTTAGGCGAGTCGAGGAGAACGGAGTGCCGGGTGGGCACGTGGAATGTAAGAGGATGTGTGGAAGGTAAGTTGCACGAGCTGATATCCGTCATGGCGGACAAACAGCTAGACGTGCTCTGTGTAACAGAGACCAAGCGAAGGGGCAGCGACGCCTGCGATCTTCCTGGTGGCGGGATGGCTCTGTGGTCTGGTGTACCACAGAGCGATCGAGCCAGCATGGGGGTAGGAGTGCTGTTGTCCTCTCGCTTGGCCTCAGGTGTGAAGGATTACGGAATGTATGATCCCAGACTTCTCTGGGTCCGTATAAAACTAGGTGTCACCAAGGTATTCATGGTTGTAGCATATGCTCCCGTAGGATCCTCGGTGGCATCAAACCTAGAGAAGTTTTGGGACAATGTTAGGGAAGTTCTGGATATGGCAGAAACCAGTGAACGCGTGATTGTATGCGGACATTTGAACGGATGGGTGGACCAAGCGTCCCGACTATGAGGACGTACTTGGTCCATTTGGTGATAAGAGAGTGAACGACGCAGGTAGGCTCATAGCGGATGTATGCATGGAGAGAAACCTTATTGTGTCAAACACATTTTTCCAACATAAGGACATCCATATGTATACATGGAGAAGGAATGAACAGAAAAGCATAATAGATTTAATTTTGGTAGACAGTCGCCTCAGAAGCAAAATATTGGACGCAGGAGCCTACAGGGGCCCCACAGTCGACACGGACCACTATCTTGTTATTGCGAGATTTAGTGGTCTGTTCAGAAAGTGGAGGCACTGGCGAGAGCGTGTCCACTTCGGAGGGCTTGAAAGAATAAAGGTTGAAAGGTTGCAAGAAGAGTGTGTAAGAGAAAAGTATGCAGAGGGTGTCCGAGAACGGCTGACGATGGCAAGCCAGCCGCAATCGGACATTGAAGAATGCTGGAGAGTATTGAAAGAGAGTATGGTAGATACAGCGAAAGAAGTATGTGGAAGTGCAAAGAAGCATAGAAAAACAAATGGTGATGCATGGTGGGATGCGGAAGTGGCAGCTTCCGTAGAGCAAAAGAAGAAAGCGTGGCTGGACTATGTCTCTTCTTTGAATCTGAATGACAGTATGACTGAACAGAAGAAAGAAATATATCGGCAATGTAAGAATGACACCAAGGCCTTAGTGAAAGAGAAACGTGATAGAGCAAGTATGAGTGCAGAAGATAGGCTGACTAAAAACTTCGAGGGTAACACCAAACTCTTTTGGAGGGAGGTGAAGAAGTCTCGGGGTGGTTGGTCAGCCTTCAGAATGAATAAAATAAGGTCTAAAGGTGGAGACATTCTTACACAAACACAAGACGTGTTAAGCCGATGGAGTGAATATTTTGGCGATATGTATGCGGATGCTACGGTTGGCGCCGGTGTTGGATGTGGTTTAGTAGATCAACATTCGACAACGGCGTCCTCCGATGGCATCAGTATGGATGAAGTTGAATGGGCGATAAGAAGTTTGAAAAATGGTAAGGCAGCGGGCATTGATATGGTGTCTGCCGAGATGATCAAGCTTGGTGGCTCTTGTGTCTGGGAGGCGTTCCTGTTGCTCCTCAATTTATGTTGGAGCTCGGGAATGGTTCCCAGGGACTGGAATAGCGCAGTCATCGTGCCTTTGTTTAAAAACAAGGGTTCACGTTATGACTGCGCAAATTACAGAGCCATAAGCTTGACCAGTTTGGCAGCAAAAGTGTATGGAAAAATTATTGAAAGGAGAATGAGGATGGTGTCCGATGGTTTACTGTGTGAGACACAAGGAGGTTTCAGGAGTGGAAGGGGATGCATGGATCAAGTGTTCTCTCTGCGCAACATTGTGGAGAAGCATCTGGCTCTAGGTCAGAGGGTTTTCTGCAGTTTTGTGGATCTGGAGAGAGCATTTGACACGGTTGTACGAAAGGAACTTTGGGACATTTTACCGGAGTATGGTATTAGCGGTAAACTGCTACAGGCTGTGCAGTCCAGTTACATGGGCTGTAGAGCCTGTGTGCGGCTGGATGATGGAATGTCGCCTTGGTTTGACGTCAATATCGGCGTTAAGCAGGGGTGCGTTCTGTCAGCCAGGCTGTTTATCATATATCTGGATAAATGTCTCCAAAGGTTGAACGATATGAATGTGGGAGTCCAGATGGGCGACTCAGTGGTCACTGCTCTGCTTTATGCAGATGATGCAGTCCTGCTGGCACAGTCAGCGACTGACCTGCAGACCCTAGTCGACACAATGACAGAAGATTGTAAGAAAAGGGGTCTACGTGTGAATGTGAGCAAAACCAAAATAATGGTCTTTGAAAGAGATAAAACCAGAACAGATGTAAGAGTAACAATAGGTCATTAATGATGTACTAGAGCAAGTGGATGAATTTGTATATCTTGGATGTGGATTTAGCCGAGATGGAAGGTACACCACTGATATAGAGCGAAGAGTGAATGCGGGAAATAGAGTGAACAGAGCGTTGGGGCAACTTCTCGGCAGCCACCACCTCAGCCAGAAGGCACGTGTAGCAATACATAACGCAGTGCTTGTCCCAACATTACTGTATGGAAGCGAGAGTTGGGTATGCAGAAAAGAGTATGAAAGTAAAATTAATGCGGTCGAAATGCGATCTCTGCGGAAAATCTGTGGAGTTAGGCTGACCGACCGCATTCGTAACGACGTCGTAAGAGAGCGAGTAGGTATGAAAGAGAGTATTGGTGTAAAGATGCGAAAGGGAATGCTCCGATGGTTCGGACATGTGGAAAGAATGCCGAACGAACGCCTGGTTAAGAAGATATACAATGCGAAAGTGGAAGGATGTAGGTACCGAGGGAGACCGAGACTAACCTACCTAGATCAGATCGGTCATGTACTGAAGGAAGGTGGAGTCAAGAGTCTCCGAAACCGGCGAGCGTGTATGAAGAGAATTATGAATGTTGAGGAAGCGAGTGAAGTATGCAGAGATAGGGTTCTCTGGCACTCTGTTCTCTCTGCCTACCCTGCAAGGGATATGGCGTGATGATATGTATGTATGTATGTATGTTATTTCAAATGTATAATACTTGCATAAAAATAAGAAATGTTTAAATCTGTTTCCTTGAACATTGCGTACTATTATTATTTTTAAAGAAAGAAAGGTAAGATAATATTTCAAAGTTCACTTTAGTAAATGTGGGTCCATATATATGCAGAATCGCGTCGGTTCTTAGCGTGATCTGATCACACAGCTTCAGCACACCGCGATAATCAATGCCTCCCATCTTCGCCCAATTATATTCGTAGTAACGACGTACTTCACTGGTAAGAAAAAATTATACATTCAGTTCCTTTTTTATTGTTTATAGTAGAAAACGAGTTAGCAGCATACCTGATGGTAAGTATCACTGCCGTTCATGGACTTTATAGGCAATAGGTGCAGCTGCGTCACCGACTGAAATGCCAACGAAAACTCCAAACTCACCTAAAAACTTGGACTGCTGGCTCTCTCGTTCACCAAATAATGCAAAACAGCACACTATTACTAATCAAACGTCAATTTTCTGCGGGAGTGTGTAACTATCCCGAATGGACCAACCCGCGATTGTAGACAAAAGACTGTCAACAGTGTGGCCCTAACTCATCATCATTCTCCTACTCTTATCCCAATTACTTGGGGTCGATACAATATGTACTCTTCTTTCATAGTACCTACATATTGTAAAAGTTATTGGCAATAGTTTTATGACCGGCCACCAGCCTGACGTTAAGCCTGCTTGGGAATGTAATCGTTGACCAAACGACATCAAGTGGTGTTGGGCCAGGTCGATATGAAGTTCTTAGTCGTTTTTTACGACACCCACGAGCAAAG
This sequence comes from Lymantria monacha, assembly GCA_905163515.2. NCBI lineage: Eukaryota > Metazoa > Arthropoda > Insecta > Lepidoptera > Erebidae > Lymantria > Lymantria monacha. The sequence goes on along the minus strand of LR991084.1, from coordinate 35,235,279 downwards.
TAAAGGTTGGTAGTATTTGTAGCCCCTACCACATAGCGATTTCCCAGGTAATCTCATAACCATGTTATACGACTTGAACGGACAATTAATGGGTAAACTTTAACCTGCCACTACGGGTTTGCTTAGTATGATTTTTTTTCTTCAAAGTAAATAGTTAAAGCAATATCTACATTGAACATACTTTTGAAGATCCTGTGTGATCATCTCTCTCTTCATATATGTTTTAATATCACACATGTGCTGTTTGAAGCCGGCAAGCGCCTGGTTCACGTTCGCCCTGATGCTGATGATACGTACCGAAAAATATGTGATGATCATTGCACCTAAGTAGAATAAACATTATTGAAAAGGCTAATAAGGGTACTTGTTAGTTCAGATTCATTTATTATGTATAAACCCTGTGAGGGCACTTACATATTATCAGTTTTAACATTTTAAATTAGTCCAATAAACTACCACCGGATCGGAACGTAACCGCTACTGAGATGATCCGGCAAGAAACTCAGCGGACCTGTCTATTATTATTATTTCTTTACTGACTTTTTTTTAGAAAAAAAAATAGCTCCACGTGTTTAGTAACAATTAGCTCCAGTCCAGCCCTCCAGCCCTTGATTAGCGGGATGTAACTAAATCGTAGACCGCCGCCAAAAAAAAAAATTGTGCCTTCCGAACCGAGAATTTGGTTATCATGCGTAACCCCTTAGTTCGTTTAATTGCTAGGACGATGGGAAAGTTCTGTAGATGTGGGTTACTCGTATTTGTTAGACAGTTCTCACGCATTGTTAAAACTGAGACATTTGCTTTTCACGCTTTCATAAAGTTATGTAAATAAATTAATGATAAACACAATCTATGCTATCCGATTGAATTACGAATAATTAGAATGTTTCCTTGAAATACAATAATTATTTTTTGTTTTTTTTTTATTACTTATGGTGGCAGACGAGCAAGCAACACACCTGATGATAAGTGTAACTGCCGCCTATTGACCTTTGCGGTATTAGGGGTGCAGCTAGGCCACTGCTAACCAATGAAAACTCTAAAACCCACCCAGAAAATTGGGCTGCCACCTTTCTCGCTTACCGAACGAAGCACAATAGCACATTGCCACTGCTCAAAGTCAGAGGTCGATTTTCTGCAAGAGTACGGTACTACTCCCGACGAACCAGCCCGCGCTTGTAGACAAAAAACAGTCAACAATATGGGCCTACAACTATTGTACTTTTATTGTGTGTCTTTATGACTTGTATATTTTTTTCAAATACAATGCGAAAGTGGAAGGATGTAGGTACCGGAGGAGACTGAGACTCACCTACCTAGACCAGATTGGTCACGTACTGAAGGAAGGTGGAATCAAGAGTCTCCGAAACCGGCGAGCGTGTATGAAGAGAATTATGAATGTTGAGGAAGCGAGTGAAGTATGCAAAGATAAAGTTCTCTGGCACTCTGTTCTCTCTGCCTACCCTGCAAGGGATATGGCGTGATGATATATATGTATGTATTTTTTTCTATATTGGGCTACTTGCATCAAGCCATACGATTAAATAAGGGATTGTTTACTCACTCATAACCATTCCAATGAATAGCACTTCCATTAGCTCACTATTGCTTGGCTTGAACTTGGCATACCCTGTGGTTGAAGTCTCGTATACCACCCAGAACTGTGTCGCTAAGTGTAGATTCAATGGTGACGATGTTATGTTGAAACGAACTGTTAGAAATATTAACAAGATATTAAAAAAGACATCATCATCATCATTCTCCTTCTCTTATCCCAATTACTTGGGGTCGATACAATATGTACTCTTCTTTCATAGTACATATTGTAAAAGTTATTGGCAATAGTTATATGACCGGCCGCCTGCCAGACGTCAACCCTCCTTGGGAATGTTATTGTTGACCAAACGGCATCAGATAGAGTTGGCCCAAGTCGTTATAAGGCTCTTAGTCGTTTTTTACGACATCCACGAGCAAAATAAGGGTTGGCAGTATTCGTAGCCGCTACCACACAGCTAATATTAAAAAAGGCATATTTAGGCTATAAATATAAGAAATAAGGTGTAAATTAAGTGGAAGTTCCTTTTTTTATTGCCAGGCTATTCGCTGGACAAACACCTACCGTTCCATCCGAGCTGTTCCGTGTCTCCATAACCCACCATTCTCCCTTCCCAACACCATTGAGCCGGCCACTGGTACTGAATCCTTGACATCTGTGGCCAGCCTGCCGAAAGTGTAAATTGCTATAATGATATATGATGTTTAAACGAGTATTATACGTATGAAATATAATTATTTTTACGGATTTGATAGCGTTTATTTATAGCGTATATTACATAAGTAGTTGTAAATATTTAAAATTATTTTAAAATAAATAATCATCGCCGTGCTATTATCCCAATTAATTGGGGTCGAGGCAATATGTATTCTTCTTCCACCGTATATTTTGCAAATAGTTTTGGTGATAGTCTTATGACTAGCCGCCTGCCTGGTGTCGATATCAAACTCTTAGACATTTTTTACGACATTCATGAGCGACTTCGGAGTTTGTAGTAATTGTAGCCGCCACAGAGCAATTTAGAATATTTTAAAAGCAATGTTTTCTTTAAAAACATCTGTTGATTCTCTCGTGTGTTTTCACATTTAAGAATGTATAGTTATCAAAGTGAATCAAAGATGTCGTTACAGATACACGCAATAAAGACTCTACCGATTATGTCAAGTATTCGCTGAGTTTTCTAGAATTATAAAATAGCAATCTCACGTGTATCACGGAAGAGATCTATCCAGGAACCTCCCTTATCTTCGAAAGGCACCAACAGCCAGGTCGTTGGGCCATCCTTATTTGTGATATAGTATATCTTCACTGAATTAAATATCATCAGACAGGTCAAGATATTGAACATCGAAAGGAAGAGTGGCATTGCATAGATACTGAAAACATATAAAAATGTAATTGACAAATGTGTAGGCCATGTACCTGTACATATCTAAATACATTACTCCGGAAATATATTGCACATCCACCTTTAGAAAGAGACAATCGACTAATTTCATTTTAGTACAGCGCTGTCCCTGTCGCACATTACTTGTGTAGAATACTAAACAACATAAAGCACTAATAGTCTGCTATATATTAAGAGCTGTTAAAACAAATATGACTTTTTATACGAAATGAAAAACAAGGAGTATCTACATTTACTACATTTATTACATATACTACCTTTTTTTTCTAAATTCTTGCGGTTTGAACAACTCGTAACAACAAACTTGTGGGATCTGACCCAGCCATAGTCTTTTACATTGTATTTGAATAGTTGATTATATTGGGGTTGAAAAGGCATATTTTATATTATATCGAGGTCAAAGAACATTATATTGCAGCCATAGACCGACCCTGCAAATCGCCTCTCTTCGCCGTGCGAGCGGGCCACCGATACCGGCTTCACACAGGTAGCCTGCGACAGACAACACTCAACGAAATCAAAATTAACTGTGTATTTAATATAGATAATTCTAAAAAGAAATATCAGAGAACATGACACCTCACCCCCTCCTAATTTGGATAGATTTCTCAACCGCACCTTGCAATATCGTTTATTACCCCAAACGCAAGAAGAGGTGTATTATAATTTTGACGTATCTGTATATCTGTCTATGGTATCGTAGCTCCTGCCGAGCGGACCACCGAAGACAAAGATTGGGTACCGGTGGTTTGCTTGCACGGCGAAGAGAGAGGATTTTACGGTGGGTCTATGGGGTCACGCGCTGCCTTCTCCGTCACCCCGGACCGATTTGGCGGGGCGAGACGCACCCATAGCCCTCCAATAAAAAGAAAAAAAAAATAATAAAGTAAAAAAAAAATATGGTATCGTAGCTCCTAAACGAGTATAAAGATTTTGGTACATTTTTGTTCTATTTTAAGGCTGTTATGATCGACAAGGTTCTTAGCTGCAAAGTTCAGAGGTTTCAATATCATCCATGCCATGCCATCCCTTTGTTAGTTTCCGTAGGAATCTTAGGCCCCTAATGTGTAGCTACTTTACTTTATACATACGAAGATATGATAGCTGTGTGGTAGTGGCTACGAATACTACCAACCCTTACTTTATTCGTGGATGTCGTAAAAGACGACTAAGAGCCTTATAACGACCTGGGCCAACTCCATCTGATGCCGTTTGGTCAACAATTACATTCCCAAAGAGGGTTGACGTCAGACAGGCGGGCGGTCATAAAACTATTGCCAATAACTTTTACAATATGTTCTATGACAGAAGAGTACATATTGTATCGACCTCAAGTAATTGGGATAAGAGTAGGAGAATGATGATGATGATACGAAGATATGATGAGTGTGAATGAAGTGCGGAAGGTCAAGCATCGTGGTTTGTGAAAATTGTAATCTCTGTCTACCTCACTAGGCGACAGGCGTAAGTTTATATGTGTGTAAATGAAACACTGATTGAAAATCGCTATTCATCATGATCTTCGCTCATATACGTATCACTGCTGGCCCTCAGCCTCCTCTAGAATGGAAGAGGAATTGACCCACTACATCACACTGGTCAAGCGTTGTGGTACTTTGAGTTTATTTTCTTTTGTATAGATGATATCTACATATTAAATCTCTTAGTCATTTTTATGACCCCCCACGAGCGAAAAAGGGAGTGAATTGTATTCTTACACGGAGTAAACGCACAACAAACGGATTAAAATGATATATATTGCTAAAAATCTATTAATCTTTCTTTTTTTATAAACACCGTCCTGCACTAAGCAAACTAACTTTACAAACAAACGCAGACAAATCACACCCAGACTCGGAACTACATTTAGTGGATCACACAAAGTATTGTCCTGCGTGGTAATCGAACTCATGACACTGGCACTGTTTTTATACTAACCACTACGCCATCTGTACACTATTACCACTTCATAATAAAAAAAAACAGTTTATAATAAAAATGGCTTTGAACATTTTTTTATTTGATCGTGTGGAAATAAAATTGAAAAAAAAAAAAAATTGAAATAAAATTGAATTTCAAACATAAATATTTTGTTAACAACGTTCTAAACAGATACGATTGAATTTTAACATAAAATCTTTCATTTGATGAAATTATTTAAAGTCATTCAAATAACTAAATATTTTGATATGTTGAGATTGAAACTAAAGTATTGTTATTATTCTTATATTGGTAGGCAAAAGGCCTAGCTGTAACCTTGGTATTGCAAAGGTATATGGGCGGCAGTGACACTTACCATTTTTTATTTTTTTGGTGGACTATGGATGCGTCTCGCTCCGCCAAATCGGTCCGGGGTGACGGAAAGGCGGCGCGTGACCCATAGACCCACCGTAAAATTCCTCTCTCTTCGCCGTGCGAGCGGACCACCGGTACCCGATTTTTGTCTTCGGTGGCGCAGTGACACTTACCATCAGGTGTGCTGCTTGCTCGTTTGCCACCAAAAGCAATAAAAAAATAAATAAAAAAAAAAACAGGAAAAACAATCACAAATACTTACACCATATGTATGTCCCGTCTTTCAATATAGTTTTGCAATGGCTGCATGATACTTGGAAAGCGATACAACTGTATGAGACGGTTCATCATCAGAAACTGCTTCATTGGTGTCACACGATATCTGTTCTCTGAAGTTTAATATTCAAAGTTTAGAATTGTATTCTTACTTCGTCACTATAGCGAGAGGTATTAAAATCATCATTATCGTCCAGAAGCGGATGGATTATCCTTAAGGCAAACTACTCGCGGGTACGTGCCTAGAGGCGCGAGGGTACAAAAGGGTACACGAGCGGTATTGTAAAGGAACCTTTACCATACATGTAGTAACGCCAACTACAGTCATCAAATTTTGTTCTTGTACTAGTTAGTTTTAATATAGGGGGGCTGATGAGATGCTTGCTCCTTTTTTTTTGTGCACACTCGTCGCGCACTCCTCGCACCACTCCGTTCGGGGCGACAGAGTGGCGTAAGCACGCACACCCGTAACCCACCCGTGAACCTCGTCTTCGTCGTTGGACCGGCCACCGGAGCAGTGTGAACTTGTCGTCAGTGGGATGAGACGCTTGCCTATGGGTGCTCTCAACGTTTTATTTAACTCTGGTGTCGCCGTTTCCCGTTGAACTTATCCGATTTAATGATGGGATAGGATCATAATCACCACATTTAGCAGTTGTGTTACTGATCGCTGTGAGATATTATACGTTCCTTATGACAGAGATCTTGTTCACCCTCCTGATGAGACTGTTAGCAATTTTAATGTAAATTTCAATTTAACGAATAACTGTAAGTACATGAGACAGCAGTCGCTTATGCTCTTTTTCTTGGAAACTTGAGAAAATTTAAACAAGCTCTTAGCACTTTTATAATTTCATGTAAATAAATTAATTATGAACACAATCTATACTAAACAGGGTGGAAGTGGACCGCTCCCGAAAACAAAGACAGGTAACTCTAGTAGTCCTACTTCTAATGATAGGCTAGAAAAAAAATCGATTCGGATAAAAAAAAAATATTTTCATCACGCGAGGTCTCAAAAGATCAAAACAAATCAAAACTCACGATTCAAGAGTTCAACAACTCTTGAATCGTGAGTTTTGAATAGATTGCGTCTTTTCTCATCTTAGTAAAGTTACGTTTTTTTATGGAATTATCGTTACATGCCACTGTTCTAATAAGATGGAAAGTAAAAAAAAAAAAAAAGTTATGAAAAAAAAAATTTTTATTCAAATCGAGTTTTTTTTCTAACTTATCATTACATGTAGGACTAGTAGGGTCACCTATCTTTGTTTTCGGGAGCGGTCCACTTCCACCCTGTATACAAAAGCCATTAATGATTAATTAAAATTTTCATCATCATTCATTCCCCTCACATATATGTGCCATTGTTGGGCTCGAGCCTCCTCCATAATGAGAGGGAAATCGATCTACTATACCACGCTAGTCAGACGTGTTGGTATAGCGTTTTATGCCGAGTTTTTCTTCTCGCATATAACATCTATGCAATAGATGTTATATGCGTTTTATATCCCTCAGTCGTGACTCTTACGATCATTCACGGGTAAGATATGTGATGACGGTGGTGAATTATATTCTTACTCCGTCACCACGCGGAAAATAATTAAAATGTTTCATGTAATATAAGGTTCGCTCCTATCATGTGTCTTTACTCGCCTTTTCTTTGGCAGCATATGGTTTGGACACACCCATCCAAGACAACGGAAGGCTACCGAAGACAAAGATCGGATTCCGATGACCCGCTCACACGACGAGGAGAGGCGCATTGCAGGGTGGGTCTACGGGTCGCGCGCCGCCTCTTCCGTCGCCCCGGACCGATTTGACAAGGCGTGATCTCACCATAGCCCACCGCAAAAAAAAAACGACGGTAAGGCGACTTTCGGTGCCATAAGTCACCGTGTTCCCTCCACATCGCCCTTAGATCGACCACTAGCACCGATTCCTTGACATCTGTTACCAGCTTGGCACAACACACCCTGTCTAGTTTCTGTTTTTTTATTTATTTTTGTTTACCGTAATACTCCATATGCGGTGATTCCAAGTTTTCTAGTGCGAGACTTCCTATTAGATCTGTAGTGAAGGCACCTCGTAGGTAGTATGCGGCTGTGCTCGACGGATGATAAACCAGAATACCATCCTTATTGTAATACGCCACCAGCATGCGCTGAAAACTTTTTTATTTCTCTTAATAAAAAAAAAAACACCCTGGACTAAGAAACTGTTCCTTAAATTGCTGAGGACTTTATATGCAATTAATGTATACAAATTACATTCAGAACTGGAACAATGTGTGGCTCGCGTAAAGTGTTGTTCTGAGTGGGAATCGAAGCTGCGGACTTGGCTTGGTATCTTTACTACTACACCATTTGTAAAGTCAATAATACTAATATTTCTATCATCTTTATTAAAATAGCAATCTATGCATAAGATAATCTACGTCGATTCTATCGCGTTTGTGTTTGATTTTTAATTTCCCGATGTTTTGAACACTTTACAGCATTTATGGTCACGAGAGGACTCAGGATTCTCGCATCCAACAAGTCACAATTATATTTTAGGTGTATTTCAAATATTCATTATATGTTACACATAATTATCGACGAAAAATTCTTGATACACTTTGAAAACCGCAATCAATGCAAACACACCGCACGATCCAAAATCCACTTTAATCTTATTCTATTTTATAATATACTAAAACTTATAACAACTCTATTAAATAGTATAGAAAATGTACTAACATATCAAACACTGCAGATAGATCAAGGAACCAGGTGATATAGTACAGCCAAGGCCACTGTAGTACCATATAGGTGTAACTTGGAAACACCATAGCCGATATAACCGCACAAGATACACGAAAACACTCGTAACGTATCAAATAATTACCATCCGGACGAATGGTGAACCGAGGGAATATATACCTGGCAAAAATTCAAATTCAAAACCATTTATCTTCTTTACATAGTATAGAACAAAGCTGTTTCCTTCGTCTGTACGCTTAAACCTTTTAAACTAAGCAAATAATTTGAATATGGTCTTCATCTATAGACAGAATAATTGTAATGTTAGGTTTTAAAAGTTTTCTAATATGATGTCGTGAAAACATATTTTTCTGCGTTTACATTGCAAACCAAACATGGGCTGTAGAGCCTGTGTGCGGCTGGATGATGGAATGTCGCCTTGGTTTGACGTCAATATCGGCGTTAAGCAGGGGTGCGTTCTGTCAGCCAGGCTGTTTATCATATATCTGGATAAATGTCTCCAAAGATTGAACGATATGAATGTGGGAGTCCAGATGGGCGACTCAGTGGTCACTGCTCTGCTTTATGCAGATGATGCAGTCCTGCTGGCACAGTCAGCGACTGACCTGCAGACCCTAGTCGACACAATGACAGAAGATTGTAAGAAAAGGGGTCTACGCGTGAATGTGAGCAAAACCAAAATAATGGTCTTTGAAAGAGATAAAACCAGAACAGATGTAAGAGTAACAATAGGTAATGATGTACTAGAGCAAGTGGATGAATTTGTATATCTTGGATGTGGATTTAGCCGAGATGGAAGGTACACCACTGATATAGAGCGAAGAGTGAATGCGGGAAATAGAGTGAACGGAGCGTTGGGGCAACTTCTCGGCAGCCACCACCTCAGCCAGAAGGCACGTGTAGCAATACATAACGCAGTGCTTGTCCCAACATTACTGTATGGAAGCGAGAGTTGGGTATGCAGAAAAGAGTATGATAGTAAAATTAATGCGGTCGAAATGCGATCCCTGCGGAAAATCTGTGGAGTTAGGCTGACCGACCGCATTCGTAACGATGACGTAAGAGAGCGAGTAGGTATGAAAGAGAGTATTGGTGTAAAGATGCGAAAGGGAATGCTCCGATGGTTCGGACATGTGGAAAGAATGCCGAACGAACGCCTGGTTAAGAAGATATACAATGCGAAAGTGGAAGGATGTAGGTACCGAGGGAGACCGAGACTAACCTACCTAGACCAGATCGGTCATGTACTGAAGGAAGGTGGAGTCAAGAGTCTCCGAAACCGGCGAGCGTGTATGAAGAGAATTATGAATGTTGAGGAAGCGAGTGAAGTATGCAGAGATAGAGTTCTCTGGCACTCTGTTCTCTCTGCCTACCCTGCAAGGGATATGGCGTGATGATATGTATGTATGTATGTATTACATTGCAAACCCCGAATAAAACTTACGAGATAGATCAAAATAATGTTCCACGAAATTGTACACCTTAAAACATCTACTATGATTTATGTCTATTACTTAGGAATAATTCTCAGTAACCATGCTTATCTTTTACATCATCATTCTCCTACTCTTACACCAATTACTTAGGGTCGATACAATATGTACTCTTCTTTCATAGTACATATTGTAAAAGTTATTGGCAGTGGTTTTATGACCGGCCGCCTGCCAGACGTCAACCCTCCTTGGATTCCAGGAGGGTTGACGTCAGGCAGGCGGCCGATTATAAAATGTATTCACATTTGTTGACCACACGGCATCAGGTGGAGTTGACCTAGGTCATGAGGCTCTTAGTCGTCTTTTACGACATCCACGAGCTAGATAAGGATTGGTAGTATTCGTAGCCGCTACCACACAGCGTCTTTTTATAGCACTATTATGTCGTTTTATAGCACGATTGGAATAGATTTCCAATCAACCCACACCGGGTTTGAATCCCACTTGTGTTGTTGTCATTTTTCCCTCGTAATCGGGTTTTTATAAATAATTAATAGTTTATAAAAAATTACCAAATTTTTTTTTTTAGTCTTTCCTTGTTTTTTTCATTACCAAAACGTCAGTTAGAAACGCTATAAAATCTGTAAAGACAGTTTTATTTAAAAATAAAATATGAAATTACCTTAATATGGACAGAAAGCCAAGTCTCATGAACGGATGCAGATAGTCACGATCGGGCTCATGTTTCCTTGGTAAGTGGAAGAATTCTCTATTTGGTGTTGGAGGTAATGGTACGTACTTTAGGAATGAAGGTTGTGGATTTTGCATGCGTACATACACCTAAAGAATAAAAATCGAAAATCAAATGATTCTGATTATTAGACTAGTATTATGAAGAAAACTATACTTAGATGTTTTTTATTTTAATAATTTGGAGTTTAATGTACCTATCATTTATTTCTGGTAATATTTGAATTCGGAAGGATGGTAATGTCAACCTTATCTGTCCTCTTTGTCAGGCTATGGACACGTCCCTTTTGTTTCGTCTAGGACAGCGGTCGGCAACCTTTTGAGTCGGCAGAGCCAAAAATTAGAATTTATAAAGGTTTAAAGATTTTAAAGAGCCACAATTATTTTTTTGCTAACAATAATTTGTGCCTAATCCTCATTAATTAATTCAAAATCATTTTTAAATGTTTTTTTTTACAATTTTTTTTTGCGTATAGTTCTAAAGAGCCGCAACTTCACATCCAAAGAGCTGAATGTGCCTCGCGAGCCGCAGGTTGCCGACCCAGTGGTCTAGGACAACGAAAGTGTAACGAGCGGCCTAACGTATCACCCCCCATCGCCGTTGTTCCGACCACCGGTAGAGTTACCTGTCAAGCATGGCTATTTTGGCGTTCTATACATCCTACTTACGGAGATTATATTGGATAGTTAACGTCAATAGGCTGCTAGATGGATGGATGGAAAAACAACCGGATGTAAGAAAAGCGCGTATACTTGAATCTACTTGGATCACATGAAACTACTAACTATAGGAGTAAATAAAAAAGTCAAAATAATACGCATTCATTGTGAAATTATTTCGAGTATGTAATACCTCTGGCTTATAATGCACTACCCAAAGCATGGGTGACTGGACCAGGAAATGGACCGTCACCCACAGACGGGCTGACGGGGCGTCGATGGAGGATATTACACGAAAGAGTAACCCTCCAAGCCAACCATGTTAGAAATTCAATTGTAGTAGTCCATTCCAGTGACAATGAGAAGTGAATAAGTTGGTTTATGAGGACGCGCGCTGCCCTTTCACCGCCCTGGATGGAATGGACAGCGTGTGTCCAGACCAGAGCTTACCGAAAAAAAGGGGGAACAAATCATGGCATTCAAATATTTGATATTTGAAATAGAACTACTTTTATGGATTCTATCGCGTTTGTGTTTGATTTTTAATTTCCCGACGTTTCGAACACTTAGCAGTGATCATGGTCACGGGAGGAATAAGGTGTCTTACGTCCAATATGTCATTGTTATTACAGAAATTTTATATCTATCCTATAAGATATTAAATTTTGACCCACATTTTAATACAATTTTATACAAATTCATTGCCAGTACAATATAAAATAGATATAAAATTTCTGTAATAACAATGACATATTGGACGTAAGACATCTCAGTCCTCCCGTGACCATGATCACTGTAAAGTGTTCCAAACGTCGGGAAATTAAAAATCAAATACAAATGCGATAGAATCCGTAAATGTAGTTTTATTTCAAATGTGTAACACTTGCGTAAACATCAGAAATCATTATATTTGATATATAATATGTGAAATATTAATACTCACCGGTCGTGTCTTGATATATTCAATAGTCTCTTTAATTTGTGGATTATCAAACACCGGCTTCAAGTATCGTTTGGATATGCAGAACACTTGTACATGAGTCACTGCTCGTATTGTATTATATGCCGGTATACCTGTAGGTATAAGTTAACATATATTAAATTTATCCGTAGGGTGACGGGGTGACAATATAATTCACTAGCCCTTCTTACCAGTGGGTGATCGTAAGAGACAAATAAGGGATATAAAACGCATATAACATCTATGCAAGAGAATGAGAACTCTAAACAAAACGCTATTCCAACACGTCTGACGAGTGTGGTATAGTGGGTCAATTTCCTCTCCCATTAGGGAGGAGGCTCGAGCCCAACAGTGGGACATATATGAGCTAAGATGATGATATAATATATTATAAGATTAGAAATTAAACTTTTTTTACGGATTGTATGGCGATTATAATTGATAAAGCTCTCCGACATTTCGAAAACAGACCCAAGATACCACGCGGGGCAGAAGGGTTTAGCATAAGGTTTTATTTTAACTTTGTTTTCTCTTGCATAGATGTTATAAGCACATAATATCCCTTAGTCATCTTTTACGATATATAAGGGCAAAATAGGATATGAATTTATATAAAGACAATACACTAACGAAGTAAACAGGCAGTTGCACCAAAATACATCCTCGTTGAAAGCTCACCAATCGTTTTTTGTGTATTAGGACATATTACCTGTAAGAGAAGAATATAAATTAGAATACTTTGCATTATACAATTAGCTGAATAACAGGTATACAGGATTAATGATATCTGATTTTTATGCGAGTATTAAAGATTTGTGAAACAATGATCTTTTCTTTTATTCAAATAAAAGTAGTCTAAGTTACGTCACATAACATCTACCTGCCAGTAAAAGTCCCGTTAAAATCAGTCCAGCCGTTACAGAGATTAGTAAGGAGAGATAGAAAAAATATTTTGTCATGTAAGTACCGAATTTAGTTGAAAAGTTGTTAATTTGGAATTATAAACAGACATTTCAATTTTATTTATATGTTTAGTTATTTTCATTTTTAAGACAACTCTCTGCTCTAAGAAAATAATCCACGAATGGAGGGGGACTTTACAAGCATATAATTCACGGACACAAATTACATCCAGACACGGAACAAGAATTTATAAATCGCACAAAATATTGTCCTGCATATACGACTTACGACGAGCCAGGATGAAGTTGAGATGAGTGAGGAACGTTTTAAGTATGAATGACGAAAGATTTGAGGGCAAGGGAAGACCAAAGAAAAAATACACCGATTACTAAGAAAGAAGAATAGAAAGGGAATAAACGCAGAGATGACATCTCATAGGATTGTGCGGGAAGAAGAGTACATAAATCCATCAATCTTAAGTAATTGGTATAAGAGCAAGATGATGATGGATTTAATGATTGATTAAATAAAAATTATGTAAATAAATTTTACGGCACTCTGTTCTCTCTGCCTACTCTGCAAGGGATATGGCGTGATGATATGATATGTATGTATGATTAAGGGACATACTGTGCAGATAATATCTATATAAGAGAAGGTAATCTCGATATGATAGCATAGGGTTTCCGATACGCTACTGTTGACATAGCACGCTAGGAAGTAGCCCGCCCGCATGACGCTAAAGAGATATGTGTATGGCAGGTATAGGCTCACGCACTGACCTTTCCGCTCCAGAAGCCCCACACTAACACGTCTGACTAGTGTGATATAGTAGTTCTATTATACTCCTATTTTTTTTTAAGGACACTATCCTGCTCTATGGAAACAATTGCCTGGTATTGCGGGGGCCTTTACAAACATGCAATTAACGCAGACAAATTACACCCAGACTCAGAACAACACTATGCGGATCACACAAAGTATTGTTCTGCGTAGGAATCGAACTCATGCCACTGGCGCGGAAGGTCGGTATCTTAACCACTACGCCAACTGTTAAAAATTTGAAAAGTCACACTTTGTGAAGAAGGCTTAAGCCCAACAGTGGGATGTATATGAACTGAGATGAAATGACGAGGTTTTCAATATATTTAAGTAAGTGCATTGCGTTCTTATTGTTCCGGGTTGAGAGCCCTCAGCGCTCACCCATAGTCCGGGTTAAGCTGTGACAGCCATCTGCGGCTAACGGCTAAACAAAGTTGTTATTGTTACTTGACCTCACAAATACCCTTGATGATGACATACATCTCGTTGACCAAGTCACCAGTATTTAAAAGTATCTCGTTGGGTGAAGTATAGAATAAACGTGCATTCCCAGCTAATTGCTTCAGTTCCTCTTTCTTTAGCATCTGTTAGAAAAAAATAATACCCATGTAAAAATACTTCAAAATATCAAAAACACGTAAGACAATGTAAAAGAAATAAAATCAATTTTCACTATTATCATCATTTCAGCTCGTATACTCGTATGTACCAGGTAGATACCTACCACTGCTGGGCTCAGACCAATTCCACAATGGGAAGCTGGCCTACTTATACCACGCTGATTAGAGGGTTTGATATAGATTTTCATGTCGAACTTTCCATCTTTTGCATAGATGTTATTCGCATATCAATATTTTATTAACTAACAACAATAAAAATTAAAAAAAAAAATAATGTCATTGCTATGTGTTATTTATATTCTTTAAGGTGCCATCAAAAAAATTACGGCTCTTAGATGGAAACAGGTATTTTGTGACTTACATTTATTTTTAAAAACAAAAGATTAAGAATAATTCTTTTTACAAGTCCTGATGATACAATTGTTACGTTTAAAAATACCTGAAAGAAATCTCTAAAAAAGAGTGGGCCCACTGTACTAATTAATTGTTTTCATAGGAAATGGAAAAGCGCCTAAGGTAGGTAGTTAAAGCACCTAAGAAGAGGGCAGCAGCACTCTTACTAAATTCATAACCTTGTCAAATGTTTCTTCTCATCTCAACATACATCCGATTATTAAACACGAGTGTTTTTCTTTTACTTTAAAGTGGAAAAATAAAATGATCTATTTTTGACACGCCAGATGAAATCGTAGGAACTGGGATCTTTAATGAGTTACTAAACTTATGCGGTGGTTATTTCTAATCAATCCTTTAATCTTATCTTGTGATGTGATAATTAAATTAAGGTAAAAGGACCTGGTGATGTGTAATACAGGTATATCCCACTTCAGACACCAGTTCCTTACATAAAACCAACACAGTCATTAGCATAATTTCCTGTTCTATGTATAACTTGATTTGTAAGGAGTAATAAATAAAAAAAATATTATACATCTATCACCATACTGAACATCATGAAACGTCATATCTTTAAGAAAAATAAATGAAAAGGCAATTACTTTCATAAAAGGTATGCTCAGTAAGTATTTGATGCGATTTCTGCTGACAATGTCTTCGTATACGTGACGCGGTAGATCGTAAAATATTGAGGTGTTCTTTCTGTGAGTTATCTTATATGCCTAAAACAATTAATTAAAATAGTTTTTTAAAGTTTATTCAAACATTCATCATCGTCATCGTCATCCTATTCTGATCCCAATTATTTGAGAAACTATGAACGGCCGCCTACCTTACACTCGTTGGGAAAATCATTGTTGATCAGATGGCATCAGATGGAGTAGACCTAGGTCGATATTATGCTCTTATTCATCTATTTTTTCATTAACAAATATAAGTCCTGGAATATGAACGAGTACATGTTGCGTCGACCCCAATTAATTGAGATAAGAGCGGGAGAATGAATGATTCCTTAATCGTGTTTTATGACAGCCGTCAGCAAGTAATAAACGAGGGAATAGTATCTATTATTCATTGGGCATAAAGCAGTTAATTCGCGCAAACGATCAAACTTAAACTTCCATATATAATTTTAATATAATTTTCACTTATTCCTTAATAAGAACTTACAACGGACTTTTCACATGAATGCAATTATAAATAGAAGAGCGAGTCAGTTGCCAAACTAAGCTATTATTGTCTACATAACTATATTGCAACTGAAGCTTCAAAGACACTAAATAATAGAAACATTGTGACTCACATTTTTGCACGTTTCAAAGAGGCTAAATAATAGTAAAAATTTGACACAAATTTGATAACTGGTACTGTAGCGGGTATAAAAAAATCTCTGTAATAATGATCATTTGTTGGATGTGAGTCCTTCCATGTCCATAAAAATTATCGAAACAACAATAAAGTAAAAATTAAATATAAATGGCCATAAAACTCTTAAAATGACTTTTAATCATAAACATAACCAAATTAAAGTTGAGCCTAAACATATATTATTGATCTATAACAATAAGAAAATAGCGTCATTTTCTATTAATTTATTTAAAAAAGAACTTACCTTATCAGTATACCAGCAGAGTTGTAAATATGTAATAAAGCGGTTCCTCAACTCAGGATCTACGTCGTTTCTTATTAGAAAGCTCTTTACTGTGGTTATTCGAGCGTCATAAGCTTCTCTAAAAAAGAAAAATATATACAATTTTGGCGTTATTGTTTCTATAAGTATTTGACTTGTCCTTCTAACTAGAAGAGCCAGTTATAGAATTTAAAACGATATTATATTAAAAGACAGCACCAGCGTTAATACTTGTATTGCACGGGATTCAGAATAACAATATTTGGATCGAGGAGTACTATCAATGAAATTAAACCCGTGGCCTTTCGTAGGGTAGATCACTATCTATACCATCTGCTTAATCTATATCGTATATAATATTAAGAGAACGTTTATTTACCTACATAACATCGCTAAACTCAGAAATTATTTAACCGATCATTATGAAAATTGTTATATGTATTTTCCACGGAGAAGGTTTATATGCTATCCCTATTGATGTAACTCACCACCAGGCAGCGCTGCGATATATCGACATCTACAAACAAACCAATGGTTTGGGTTTGCTAGTATAATATATAGGTATACAATTATGAGAATACAAGTTGTATTTGATTACAAAAATAATACATACCTCATAGCTGTAGTGACCATAATAGTGGCTGAGTAGACAGCCTCCATGAAGGTCCTCAGTACAATGCAGAACTCCAAAATCATCATGGTATACATCACATTACTCATGTTTTCTCTGCCCCAAGTCTCCAGATGAGCTGGATAGGTCAAAATAAATAATACTTGAATACAGAGACAAGTATCACATTGGGTTAAAATTTTAATAACGGGGGTCTAGTTAAGCACATGATACGCTGGAGACCGTAAGACTGCTTGATGCCGGGGCATCAACGGTGAGACAGGTTAACCTGCCGGGCTGGCCACAGGTGTCAAGTAAGCGGTACCAGTGGCCGGCCCGGTGGGTAGGGAACGCGATGGGTTATGGGGGGCCACTCGCCGCTCTTCTGTCGCCCCGGACGGAATAGGCGGAGTGTGTACAGACCATAAGCTACCAAAAAATAAGAAACGGCCTGACGGTTGATGAACTTGTTGTCTAGGCATGGTTCTATTTGTACTTGTGTTGCATAAGCTGAGAACACGATGCTGTACATGCTGCTGGGGTACAGAGTAGCGCAGTCGATTCTGTGCAATATATAGGACCTCCCTCTCCTAACCATAAAAAAGGCTATGGAAGGAACATCATGAATTTTTAGCAGGTAAAATTTGGTTGTCATCATGGAGTTTCGCACAACCCGACATAAGTCTGACGTTACCTAAACGCAGTAGAGAACCCATAGAGTTTCCCTTGCTTATAGTAACAAGAAACGTTATGAATTTTAAGCAGGTACACTTTGGATACCACCTGGAGCATAACTCGGTATAAATCCGACTCTACCTAAGCCTGCTTGCTTATAGAATCTAAAAAAATAACTGCATTAGTTTATTACATATTTTATGTAGTAACGGAATAAGAATACAATTCACCACCCTCTTTTCCTACCCTTGCGTGTCTTAAAAGATGATTAAAGTAAGTATATAATATGTTAATAGCGTTTATGTCAAAATGTGCATGTCTCGAAATACAATTCTATACCAACACGTCTGACCATTGTAACACAGTAATCAATTTCACTCTATGTGCCGGCTGAGACACATTTATTCTTAATGTAAACAAGTAACTTAAGAATCGATAAATATTGGTTTATTGATTGTATTACAATTATCGGCATATATTGA
Organism: Lymantria monacha; assembly: GCA_905163515.2. Classification (NCBI taxonomy): domain Eukaryota; kingdom Metazoa; phylum Arthropoda; class Insecta; order Lepidoptera; family Erebidae; genus Lymantria; species Lymantria monacha. Next base: position 35,217,038 of record LR991084.1, on the reverse strand, counting down.
ATTATGTTACAAGATGGTTATGGTTGGAGTGTTAAATTGGTATGATTATTGTTGCGTCGAAATGTCGCCACTCACGACGCAGGGCACAAATACCGCGCACAGCCGACGGATGGCGTGACTGAACACTCATTATGGAGTAGACTCGAATCCAGCAGTTGCCGTATATAAGCTGATACGAATAGATTACATAAGGACATAAATATAGGCTTTGTTTAAAAATAGACTTTCACTCACTAGTAAATGTAATCATTGATATAGCCCAGTATAATCCGAAGATAATTCCGTCTGTATCGGTTTCTTCGTCCAGTTGTTTCTTATCCCAAAAAGGACTGTGAGTAAAGTTTGTTACGACGCAGTAACCGGATCTGTGAGAAATATGTGTATCAATTAATTTAATCTTGTGGCAAGCGCCTGATGGTCAGTCCAATAATAGTAGTTTCGGGCATATTTAGATATTTAATTTTCAAATCCAAATGATCCAAATTCATTCTCATTGAATGGAAATTTAAATATAAAAGGTTTAGTTAAACTAAAATACAGAACTGATGTAAGACATCTTTAAAAATAAATTAAGCAAAGCAATATCAACAAACTCTTCAGCTTCAACTTGCTGCAATCACTAAGTGTATTTGATCAGGCGTTAAATAGAAACTACCACAAAATATTTGACACCGACAGTTGAAGAGTTTTTTGACTAACTACCTACTGTTACAAGCTTCCATGAGGGGAGGACAATGCTATAATAATCGCGTATTGCTGACGGGTTGGTGAGTGTTATTGTTATAAATATCCCGGGAAAGCCCTGCTATTCTTCTGATGATCCAACGGCCAAGGGATTCCCTTGGGAAAAAAATGTGTGATGACTTATTGCGTTTTTGAGTCATATGGTGCCGGACTACATTTACTACCGACGTCAAAGAATTGTTACCAGTAGCCTATCTAATGGCAACGGGAATATAGTGGGTTATGCGGTTGCACACCGGCGTTTCATCGCCCCGGAAGAAATGGAAGTCTTCAGATCATAGCTCATTATAAAAATGGAGATTTATATAATTATGAAGTTTATTCCTTAGTGCCGAGTGTTGTCTTACGAAAAACAAAATTATAAATACTTCCATAAAGTTTAACGATAAACTACATATTTTTTTGCAGTTTTCGTTGAGTTCAGCAAAAACGTTCATTTATGATTAGATGTAATGAGATTTTTTCTTTTTCTTTTACAAATATTTACAATGAATTTTACTTAATTCTTTTTCTCATAATAATTTTAGCATCTAAAATTGAATTAAGCTATTATAAAGGAATTATATTTCATCGTTCATCATTCAGCCTTTCGTCATCCATTGCTGGACGTAGGCCTCCCTCATATTTTGCCATAAAATGCGATCTTGTGCCGCCCGCATCCAACGACTCCCAGCAACCAAGTCGTCGGTCTACCTGATGGGGGGAAAATTATATTTATAGATAGCATATCTTACTGGTAGCACATGAAAGCCTGTTTCATTGCTGCGACGAGGTAGCACGCTATTAGCAGCAGTAGGGTGTATGTGCAGAACCGCAGAACGCTGCTGTGATACACATATTTATCCTCTATGATCTTCAATACGCGGAACATCTACGGATAAAACAAAATATTCATTAATCCATCCATCAGTTTATTGATATATTGATTAGTTTATTGACATAATCCGCTTGTGGAATCTGGTCCAGCCATATATGATTTATTGGAACGAAGTTCCTTATCGCGCGTTGTGAAGGGGGCTAGACGGAAAAAATTCTTACGAAAAGTTGTCACGACACTTTTTGCTATAGTAAGCTATTGTAAGCTGTGCGGCGTCGCTCGTCGGCTCTCTTATAGAAAGCAAGCCAGATATTTTCATTTCTATTTCGCATTGAACAGTGTGGTGTCGCGACGATTTTTTTTATAGATAGAGTGATTCAAGAGGAAGGTTTATATATATAATATATGCATAATGTACTAGAGAAACACTGATAATTTTAGAGGTTTCTAATGTGATGTCGTAAATAAACACATTATTTTGCGCTTACATTGCAAACGCTGGCTGAACCCTACGAAATAGATCAAAATAAAGTACAACAGTATTATACAGCTTAAAAAGGCCTACAAAAAAGTCCGCGATGGTATATATCTATCTGTTAAGGATAACATACTATATCCATTTTAATACTTTAAAAAATGTTCTATTATAGAACGGTAATTGAAAAGCTATTTACACAAATACTGTATTAATCCTTATCATTTTAAATACATTAGTTGGCTTGAGCATTTCATGAAGATATTTTTTTTCCTTCAGACCATGCAAATTAAATCAATACCTTAAGAGATATAGCAAAATCAAAATAATGCGCAACGAAATTATTTTCGCCCGTGACCGGGCCGCGTGGCCGGCTCGCGTTCGAGCTCGGGGCCGAAAAGTTTTGGTAGTCTAGTGGAATTGTATATCCTATTATTAATATTATAAACGTGAAAGTTTGTAATAATGTATGGATGTGAACATGTTTGTTGCTCTTTCACGTAAAAACTACTGAATGGATTTTGATGAAATTTATAGTAATATAGCTTGCACATCAGAATAACACATAGGCTATAATTTATAAAGATATTTTGCAAATTGGCTAAAATATAACGATAAAAATCGCTTAAGGCAGAAAAAAATTATATAATTAAAATAGAACTTCGTTCCATCCGGGTGTCCCTTGACACCTCCGGTTTTTTTTTTATATAATATTTTTCTTTTTATAAGATCATCGTGATACAGTTTTCACTAGTATGCAGGACAATACGAATCTAATGTAACCAAATGTTTCCAGTGTTTTTGTATCACACAATCTATACAAATTATATGAGTAAAATGTTTATTGTATTGTAAATGTGCAAATATACTATTATAATTATTATTTCTATTAAATGTGTGCAATCTAAATGTTTTGTAATGTGTAAATTTATCATTATTATTTCTTTTAGAATATATCTTTTTTTTTAGTATATATAACTTTGTATGCTATAATTATGGCTAAATAGGGTTGGACTAATTAATATATTTTAACACCTCTATGTATATACCCTGTTTATGACAATAAAGAATTTTAAGTTTATTTTGTGATCGCTAAGGTATGTAAGGTATTGTAATATGCTGAATAAATAAATAAACTAAATCCCAAAAAATGTTCTCAGCTCATATATGTCCCACTGCTGGGCTCGAGCCTCCTCCACAATAGCAGGGCTTGACTCTTTTAAAAAAAAATATCACAAAAATATTTGCTAGGCGTTACTACCAACAGTACATAAAAGTACGTAAGAATTTTACAGCGATTAATCTTAATTTGTCTATTATGTGTATAATAAATTATCAAAGAAGTCATTATATATATATGTACTTAAAAATCTATTCATTACACTAATCTCATATTCAATACAAATTTGTTCAATATATAGAAATTATAATTATATGTATAAAATCGTTGTAGATCATAATTTATTTTGGTGTATGAACCCACATTGTATAGCAAATACAGAGACTGTCCGTTTTCTATAAAATCTTATGTTAAATTTTAAGTCTACAAAAATACATCCTGTACGTGAATCAATATGCTAAGAAAAGTTTTGTTAAATGAATATTGACTGAAAAGTATTTGAAACATTGATATAATATAAACAAAATCATAAATGCCGTAATAAATAAGTTTTACTTGTTAAACTTTACTCATTGTCATAGAACCCCTTATTAAATTATAATACTTTAGTAGTAGAATTGTATAACAGATGGCGTTGTATAGATGACGTCATTTTTAAACTGCGATGTTAAAATTTACCAATATTTGGTTGGATCAGCTAAGTTTTAATCTAAAGTTATCTCTGGTTTCCCTTCAAAACGAAAAAATCTTTCGCCTTTTACTAAAGATTTCCGTGGAGGGGAACACTCAAATGAGTCTATAGATTTTTTGAAAACCTCACTTCGGTGAGGTAATAAATAGATTAAATAGCATAGCCGACTTTATGAATATTCATTCAAGCTATATATGCTAATAGGCGCCACGCACGTAGGTACCTGTCTGTTCTACTCTACCTATAACGTGCTTCTTGGCCTTGCGGTCAAGGATAGGCGTGTGTCAAATGTTTTGACAGTGTAATCAGTGTATATCTTATTATTATTTAATTATCTTATTATTATTTTAATTGTATTCTTACTCCGTCACCACACGGATTTTTTATTATATTTTGGATTAAATAAATTAAATATAATATTCAACGTTCAACCTAAACCTAACCCTGTTTTTGAGTTACAACCCTAGTGGGTTGTAACTCAAAAACAGGGTTAGGTTTAGGTTGAACGGTTTATTTTTCAATTATATAATAGACACTAGTAGTGTCTATCATATAATTGAAAAATAATGTCTATTATCATAGAGAAATAGACAAATAATATGAAATAAAATTAATATATAAAAATTAAAAAGCTCGAACTGCGTAAATAATTATCATTTTTTAACTGAAAAAGATAATAAAAAAGTGAAATTGACTGACCTACAAATGAATTCTAATATGGAGCATAGAGATTTTAAAAGTCGAGACCTGTGAAATATTGCCAGCTAAAAAAATTTCAATCAAATATATATTACATTTTTTATGTAAATATGTTGATTATAAAAAAGTTACTGCTAACAGTTCTCTGACAGCCATAAATGGGTCAGCTCCGCCGAGGTAGTACAACACTCTGACAAAAGCCGACATCTGAGTAGGCTCGTTCAGTGAGTGAAAGAGCCAAAATGTCCCAAACCTCACATTACGATAAGCAACGATATGGCTACATTCCTTTGTACTAGACTGAGAAGTGGCAATTTACTGTTGCGCTTCGTTTAGTGAGCGAGAGAATTGCAAATCCAACTAGGGTGGGGTTTGTTTAGCGATCTAGCTATACTTCTGGTATTGTAAAGGTCTCCATGGTTTTTTTTTTGGTAACGCAGTGATCGTAATGCATTTACGCACCGCCCTCCGAAATGGGGAGTATGGGACTCACTAGCCACGGGGCTAGAATACCCACTGAAACATCCACTGCGATTGCTGTTAGCCGAGATGGCTTTGACAGCTTAACCGGACTATGGGTGAGCGCTGAGGGCTCTCAACCCGGTAAAGGTCTCCATGGGCGGTAGTGACACTTATATAAGATGTGCTGCTTGCTTGTTTGCTATAGGTAATAAAAACATAATACACAATTATTTAAGTCTTCGTACCTTGGGCAGTCGTAAAATTTTATTGATACCAGCAAAGTGTCCATCACCAATGAATTCAAATATTGGCAGCGTGGCAACCACATCGAGCGCAAACCACTTGCTTCTCATCTGTTGGGATGATGTCTGTGTAAAAGTTATTGGAACACCTAAAAAAATACTTTAGTATACAAATATGAAGTATTACGAAGCTAATATTCGAAGATTTTCTGTTAATTCTGCCTTCATTATTTGTAACGTAAGCTCAAGAAAATTGATCATATTTTATTGTTTACATCCACACACTCAGACACATGTAGAAACACACAGAAGCAGACATACATATGCAGACACACACAGGCATACAATGACACACACACAGACTCACACAGACACACGTAGATATACATAGACGCACCCATATACAGGTACACGCAGGCATACTTTATCTATTCAAATAAAAAAAGTACTTCACATCCTTATGTCATAATTTAATTCATTAATATTATTATCATTCTTATTGTTAATTATTTTATATGTTTTTTTCTTTTTTTAATTATCGAGGCTTGTGCTGAGAACCAACTGTGCATAGTTTCGTTTCGAGCGCTGAACACGCTTCCCCGTTATAAGATATAACTAATTATAATTTATAGGTATGCTTAACTAGTAAGTTAAATAATAACAATGGTATGTTCTAGTTATTGTTATATTATTCATATTCCTTTATTTTTATTCAAAAGAAGTAACTTATAAAGTTTGTCGTGGTTTTCTTACCCGTGGGTGATCGTACGAGACGACTAAGGGATATAAAACGCATATAACATCTATGCGAGAGAAAAAAAACTCGAAACAAAACTCTTTACCAACACGTCTGACCAGCGTGGTATAGTAGGTCTAATTTCCATACCATTACGGAGGAGGCCCGAGCCCAACAGTGGGATATTATGGGCTGTGATGCCTGTGATGATGATGATGATGATGAACTTATAAAGTAACGAGTCAGCTGAGTTTCTCGCTGGATCTTCTGAGTTCGCCGCGTTTCGATCAGATGGTAGATTATTATATTAACTTCAAAGAAAACGTAAAATTGATAATATGTAAATGCCGTAATAGGGCTCGTAGGATTACTGCCGCCCGTGGACCTTTGCAATACCAGGGGGATAACTAGGCCGCTGCCAACCAACAATAATCCCAAACCCACCCAGTTGGGCCTCCGGGTCTCTTGCTCACCGAACGAATCGCAACAGCAATTGCCACTGCTTAGACGTTGATCTTCTGCTAGAGTGTGGTACTATCCCGGACGAACCGGCCCGGGGCTGTAGAAAAACTGTCAACAGCGTGGTACTACCACTAAAAAAAACTACATTGTTTTGACTATTTTTATATTACCTTCTTCTATATGAGCTCCAGTAGATAAATGTACAATATGATCCACAATGAATATTGCTGTGACCACGTAGTCAAAGAATCTAAACGTAATTGGCACGACCCTACGATATATCAAATAATAGGGATGAGTCTGGAACAGAAATTATTAATTTGACGTTTTACTACACTTTAGATAGTTTATCAAATATCTTTAAAGCATTATTCGATAGAAAAATAAGGATTTGATTATTCAAAGATTTCTGACACTTCTACGGGTTTCACGCGTATGAAATAATGTATTCTTATCTTGCCGTTGTGTTCATGAATATGTATGGAAATCTATGATCAATAAATACGCGATAAAACCATTAAAAACAGTTTAATTTTATATAACTATTTTCATTTCTCTCAATTAACAGCCAAAGTAGAATAAAAAAAAAGAAAAAATATTCATTATCATCATCATCATCATCATCATCATCATATCAGCTCATATATGTCCCACTGCTAAGCTCGAGCCTCCTCTGTAATGGAAGGGAAATTGACCTACCACGCTGGTCAGACGTGTTGGTATAGGGTTTTGTTTCAAGTTTTCCTTCTCTTGCATTGATGTTATATGCATTTTTATATCCCTTAATCGTCTCTTAAGATCACCCACTGGTAAGATAGAGAGTGGTAATTGTATTCTTACTCCGTCACCTCACGATCAAGCATTATTATGTGGAAAAATAAGGATTTAATTTGATTTTTAAATGAAGTAGAATATAGCGTTCCTGTAAAGTCCTTATTTTAGTAAAGACTTCTGATGTTTATACGGGTTTCACACGTATGAAATAATGTATTCTTACGTTGCGTTCATGGATACACGAGGAATTCTATGACCGTAAGGAATTCAACGACCATTAAACACGCGATAAAACCATTAAAAACAATTTTATTTTATATGCCTATTTATTTTTCTCAATTAACAGCTAAAGTTCAACAAGAACAAAGAAAAAATATTCCAATTTGTAAATTTATAGTGCACTAGCTTCTGCCCGCGGCTTCGCCCGCGTAAAAGGTTACTTTCCTAAAGTTTTTGATCCCCTATTTTTATTTTTGACCGTCGGTAATACAGTGCAACGGTATTACAATACTCAGGCTTGGAACTTCATTACTGGACTGCTAGATGGCGTTGAAGAAGCTAGATTTTGAGATTTTTTGACAAACAATTTTTTTATTTTTCATATAAAAAATTTGATTTTTTTTTAATAAAAAGTATCCTATGTTACTTTTAATACCTCCAAGAATATGTGTACAATGTTTCATGATGATCGGTTGAGTAGTTTTAGCGTGAAAGCGTAACAAACAAACTTACATTCATATTTATATATTATTAGGGATAGGGATTATTCACACAAATAAAAATAACAAATTGATGTTCATTGTAAAAAGGTTTCCTTCTCAACATACTGCAGATTATATAAAACTGCGCTGGTCTTCCGTAGAGACTACATCTTTAAAATCGTCACGGATGCCAACTATACAGAACTAATAAGCTACGACTCAAAATCTCCTACAACAAAACTAAGTAAATGGAAAGTACAGTAAAACTAAACGTCCCGTATGGCCACAGGAAAAGAATACAATTGTCCTCATAACTTATTTGCCCCGTCGTCGCAGAGTCGTAAATATCATCTAATTGATCCCTAGGAGAATGAACAGCAGAGTATTTTTTAACCGTATAACACCTTAGGGCTAGTTTCTAAGGATAGCACTGCTACTCATTTTGTTGATGCTCCTTTATCCGGCTCTTACATATGTCTTACACGACAAAGTCGTAGCTGACAATAGACCATGCAGAATGACACACAAATAAATGTCATCAACATTCATCATTCTCCTACTCTTATCCCAATTACTTGGGGTCGATACAATATGTACTCTTCTTTCATAGTACATATTGTAAAAGTTATTGGCAATAGTTTTATGACCGGCCGCCTGCCATACGGTAAAGTAATTGTTGTCCAAACGGTATCAGATTGAGTTGGCCTAGGTCGTTATAAGGCTCTTAGTCGTCTTTTACGACATCCACGAGCAAAGTAAGGGTTGGTAGTATTTGTAGCCGGCTACCACACGCACCACAAACAAATTTATATTAATAGATATAAAATACTCACAATACATATGGTCAAAATGAGAAAGGCAACCATTGTATGCCACGTGAGCAATAAAGAAGAATTGGGTTGAAGAATGCAAGGAAACGTTGGTCGCAAACAAATCGTGTCCGATTGTTCCATGAGTCTTGAATCCAAACGCTAGTGATTGTCAATAAATTTATAATTATTGATTAATTACAATTTGTATTTGAATTTGTAAACTAATCGAATATTATCTTTATTAATTTATTTTTTATTTATTTTATACAATAATCTCAAATGTTTACGCGAGTATTACACATTTGAAATAAAACTAGTTCTAAGTATCCTGTCGTGTTTTTATTTCATTTTTAATTTTCCAACATTTATATTTTACAACGTTCATGGTCACGGGAGGGCCAAAACGTCGGCAAATTGAAAATCAAATACAAATGCGATAGAATTCATATGTTTTTAATAGCCACTTACATTGCTAGGCGGTATCTAAGAGCTTTACATCGAACTTTTTTTTTTTTTTTTTTTTGCGGTGGGCTATGGACGTCGCACCCCGCTAAATCGGTCCGGGGTGACGGAAGAGGCGGCGCGCAACCCCATTAACCCACCCATCGACCATCGCTCGCGCAACAGCCGGCAGCGTCAGGTCGGCACCGATGACAGCGACGAGGTCACGGCGCTGCCCGTCCCAGCTCGGACACACCTCCAGCGTATGGTGCGCCGTGTCTTCGTCGCAGTCGCAATGATGGCAGGACGGAGTACACTCCCTCCGCACGACCGTGTGCAGGTACTTGCCGAAGCAACCGTGCCCCGACAAGACCTGCACCAACCGGAAGGAGAGTACTCCGTGCCGCCGCTCCATCCACTCCATCAATACGGGCCGGAGGGCCTCAACGGTAAAAACACCGTGTCTAGGCCTCTCCAGCCGCGTAGCCCAACGGGCGATGACTTCTCGGCGGGCATCCTTGCGCCAGGTGGCTATCTCGTTGAACGATGGGGAGCCACCCTTGTCGCGGATTGTGGTAACCCGCCAGTAGAGGTCGGAGAGCATCTCCGCCTCTAGTTCCCACGGGGGTGTCCCGGCCAATAGGCATGCCGCCTCGGTAGACACCGTGCGGTACCCTCGAATGGCTCTGACCATCATGGCTCGCTGTGGCCTCCACAGTACACCCTGAGCTGGGCGTTTAGAGCCCTCGCCCACACGGGTGCGCCGTACATGGCTATTGAGCGGATCACCCCCGCATACAGCCGTCCGCCCTCGAAACTGGGTCCGCCCACGTTCGGCATGAGCCGAGAAAGGGCGGACGCCGCGCCGACCAGCCGGGGAGCAATTTGACGGAAACACTCCCGGAACCACCATCGCCCGTCAAGCACCAGACCCACTTGGGTCTTACCTCATATGGGCCTGGATACTGATGTGGATGGAGTTGACGACTAACGAGGCGCCGATGGGCAGCCTCACACGGGGCCCATGGAATAAAAGGGCCTCCGTCTTGTTTAGGGCCGGGGGCGTGTGTTCCGACTGCCGCGGGAAAGCTTTACATCGACTTGGGCGTACTCCATCTGATGCCGTTTGATTAATATGTAGTTACTGTTCTAAGTAGAGTCAACATCAGACAGTCAGCCAGTTATAAAACTATTACTAAATGTTTTGCAATATGTACGATAGAATAAGAGTATTGCGTCGATTAAGTCTTTGAAATAAGATCAGAGTGATGAGGATTTTTATTGTTTTATTAATTTACTTATAATTAGGTTGATTTGTATGCGGTAGATGAAAATTCTTTTGAAAATTCTGCTGAAAAAGCCGTGGCGATAATTCCAGTACCAAAAATATATATACCAGCTCGTAAACGTTTACTGTTGGACATAGGCGGTCTCCCGCCGAGAATACCACTTAGAATGGTCCTATGTCATTTGCATCCAATGTCTCCTTGCAACTTTAGGCCGCCTGACTGACGTTGACCATCCTTGGGAATGTAATTGTTGACCAAACAGCATTAGATGGAGTTGACGCAAGTCGATATAAAGCTCGTAGTCGTCTTTTACGATATCCGCAGACAAAGTAAGGGTTAGTAGTATTCGTAGGTGCTACCACACTATATCAATATGAATAAGAAGAAGAAAGTTGCGCTGACACCTCTCTTGCTCATCGAACTAAGTGCAACTGCTCAGACGTCGATATTCTGCGAGAGTGTGGTACTACCCCAAACGGACCAGCCCGCGAATGTACACGTAAAACTGTAATTATTACCCCTAATTGGCCCTACCACTAAGAAAACTAAATGAACTTATTATCGCAAATTGATTTAGTTTTTAATCTATTTTGAAATACATATATGCCATAAAAATATTCAACATCCCAATTATTGTCTCAACTTTTCAACACGCCAGGTTATTTATAACTTGCTTACGAGCGAGAAATGGATGTCGTGGGACTCGAACCCACACCTATTGGAAATCCGTTCCAAACGTCCTATAACTTAGATAAGTATAAGCTGTCGCATGACATTCAAATTGCGACTCGTATTATTTTGTCATGTTTATGGGAGACGTGTGCCATCTACCGGACATCTCCCTTTAATTAACTTGTGATTATTTTTTTTAATTAAAACCTACATTTCTCATTATATAACATCCAGCTGTATCCAGGAACGCATCGGTGCCAGTTAACAAAGAGTGTCCTTTAGCATTCTTGATCTCCTTCAACGCCCTTAGATTGCGATTAAAATGTAGGATACTGCTTTTATAACTGCGAAAAATGTAAATTTTCTTTAGGTGAAACTAAGCAGCATGAATGCTTCAAAATTGGAAATGCATCTAGAGTGCCGGAAGCCCAACTGGGTGAGTTTGAGGTTTGTATTGGTAGGCAGTGGCCTAGCTATACCCTTGGTATTGCAAAGGTCTATGGGTGGCAGTATCACTTACCATCAAGTGTGCTGCTTGCTCGTTTGCCACCATGAGCAATAAAAAAAATGCATTACTACGGAAGTGACGTTCTGTAAAAAATCGGTCGAACAGTCAGTCCGTCGGCTTTATCATTATCTGAAAATCACAAAGATGAAAAAATCTACCCTTTATTATAAGTCGTTGGATGATGATGATGGATGGAAAGCATTTAGATTTTGATGGAACATGATACGCCATATAAATCGAAAAATTTATATTTATATATTTTTTTATGTCTGCCTGTTGTTTTCGGCTAATCTCCGAAATTACTGGCTGATTTTGATGAAACTTTCACTGGTAGATAACCGAATACTACAAGGATTAACTTAAAATTCTTTCATTTGAAGAAGAAATTACGGTGCTCTCAAAAAAACAACACAGATTTTGAAAGAAAAAAGAGAAATTTTGAAAGAACACGGGATTACTATCCCGGTGTTCTTTCATAAAAAATCTAGAAGGCTTTTTACTAACACAGAAATTCATAAATTAATTTTATGTTATTTTCAATAGTCGTATGCTTTTTGGGAGGAATACAAAAAAAAATAAACTTCTTGAATATCCTGCGAACTGAACTTCATTATACGACGCGCACAGAGTCGCGGGCGACGACTGGTCGAGATAATAATTATCATATCTAAGTCCAATATTCATTCTGGTGGAAAAGATACTTCTTCATAATACGAAGGTAAAAATAAGGTAACATACCACGCTAACTAAACATATTAATAATCATTTTATTACTAGTTTTCCATCTCTTTAAATTCGTTTTTCTATTTCAATCCCTTAATTGCCGCTTACAGAACTCACGCAAATAGATGTGGCTACCATTGATTTTTTGATTCCAATATTATAAAAGATATTATTAATTAATGTAAACTTACACAGACAGGACTGGAGTCTTCGTATAATAGTGATGCTTTACCTTTTCTAGGTGGTCCTAAAATAAGAATAAATCAAGGCAAGGGAAGACAACCTCGGACCCCGGTCTACATGGCCCCAAATTGTAAAATGTTAGGATTTGGATTTTAAATCCACACCGTCATTAAACTATATTCTATCATCATCAACATCTCAGCTCATATACGTTTGACCCTCTTCCACAATAGAAAGGAAATTGACCTACCACGCTAATCAGACGGGTTAATATAGGGTTTTATTTCGAGCTTTCATTCTCTTGCAACTATGCTCTATGCATATCTTATGCCTCAGTGATATTTTACGAAACACACAAGCAAGATAGAGGTGGTGAATTGTAATCTTATTCCGTCAACATGGGGAAAGAAACTACTCCAACTATATTCCAACATAATCAAAATATATTCAGATGACTATTCAGAGGTAGTTTGGATTTCTAAAGCTCTTTACTTTGCCCTAGTATTAATTTACGATTTCATGATTTAAAGACTACGGCAAAATATATGCCATCGATTCGGTAAGTTGAAAACCAACTTCCCCCATATATTTAAGCAGAAATATACCAAAATCATATACTGGACTCTTAATTCACTGTGAGATATAATATAAAAGAAAAAATATCAATATTCACTGTGAGATATAAGCCACTTCAAGGGAGCATGATACCATAATCATCATGCTTTTTATTCGGATTGGCGGTCAGTTATAGTGCTAAATATTTTAGACGAAAAAATAATTGTCGCGAAATAATGTTTGATGTTGCCCTAGTCATCGCAAGATATCCAGCCTTTATAACCTTTCTATCGCTCCTAAAATTTCGGGATTCTCAACATTTGTCACTTTAGGCCCTGGCCTCACGAGCTAAGGCGTAGATGCATCATTGCCATTGGTGAATTTATGTTTCTCGCTTGAAGCACGAAGAGATGTCGTTTTTCAATTTCGGGACTCTGAACATTTTGCGACTTTAGATCCAGGCTACAGGCTCACAGGTTTACGGATTACCAGAGGCGAATTTATGATTGTTGTCCTAAGCATCGCAAGATATGAAACAATTTTTAATATTTCTATGCGATAAAAAATTTTAGGTTTCTGAACAATGACTTTAAAATTATGCCGTCGGGCATAAATGTACCACTGGAAAAGGTTTAATAAGAATATAACAAAGGTTTACGCTAACAGTAAATGCGGTCAGTATAGTTCCAGCGTAGTTCTGTGCGATGGAGTGCTTAACAACAATACGCCACAAGTCAGTCATATGCAACAGATGTGCTGTGCAGAACGAAGCGGCCCTGACCGACAGGTGGGACCTGCCGAGAGCTGCCGCCGCCATCCCTCCACAAGGCGCCAACACAGTGCCACGAGTAAAGCGTAATATAGGCGTAGTATCATCTTCAGCTGTTAGCATCTACAAATATCACTATAGCTAGTTTTCTAAATACTTTAATAATTAAACACAAAACAATTACTGTGCAAGTTTTGGAGATTTCATACATTTTATGACATGCAATTATCACCCAAATTCCTGTCAAAACTCTTGCAAAAGTGTGAATTCTTAGATGTCTAACTTTTAAATTACATTTTAATAAAATTGTAATAACTGCATAAGCTCTATACTACTTTCTGATCATCGTCATGATCACGGTCACATACGTGTATACGTACCCAATGCTGGGCTCGAGCCTCCTCCATAGTAGAAGAGTAATTGACCTACTACACCACGTTGACCAGATGGGTTGATTTAGGATTTTATTTCGAGTTTTCTTTCACGAGCATATTATATCCCTTAATCGTCTTTTACGACATACACGGGCAAGATATGAGGTGATGAATTGTATTCTTACTCCGTCACAACATGGAAAGATACGCATTTCTTTCGGGTAGTAAAATAATAATAAAATTTAATGTTTTATTACCTCGACATCGCCATAAGTGATAAATATAATGGCCGACTTCTTTGATCCTCTCTCTATGATCACATCACCTGGTATGTAGTGAATTGTTTCCATTTTCTTCGCTAACTCTGATAGAAACTGGTACGGAAGGTCTTTAATGATTCTAGACTGAAAAATTAATAATTATTTGAAGAAACTGTTAATTATTTCAAAAGACTGACGAGACTGTTTAACGATGTTAATTTTAACTTAACAAAAATAATTAATTTTAACAAAAATATATATAATAGTAACTGTATCTACACGTATGCCTGCATAAATGGCGTAGTGGTTAAGATATTGTACCTTCCGTGCCAGTGCCATGGGTTTGATTTTTAGGCAGACCAATAGTTTGTGCGCTCCACAAAGTGTTGTTCTAAGTCTGCGTGTAATTTGTCTGTGTTAATTATACGTTTGTAAAGTCCCCCGCAATACAAGGATTATATATTATATATTACCTTCCAGGGTGGTGTCATTAACCACCGAAGACAAAGATCGGGTACCGGTGGTCCGCTCGCACGGCGAAGAGAGAGGATTTTACGGTGGGTCTATGGGGTCACGCGCCGCTTTCTCCGTCGCCCCGGACCGATTTGGCGGGGCGAGACGCACCCATAGCCCACCAATAAAAAAAAAAAAAAAAAAAAAAAAAGGGTGGTGTCATTAAGGCCACCGAAGTCAAAAATCGAGTACCGGTGGTCCGCTCGCACGGCGAAGAGAGAGGAGTGTTACGGTGGGTCTATGGGGTCACGCGCCGCCTTTCCGTCACCCCGGACCGATTCGGCGGGGCGAGACGTATCCATAGTAATAAAAAAAAAAAAAGGGGTGGTGTCATTAAAAAATTTTTTTTTCTCAATGAAATAGTATATCATAAAATTACCTTCTCGTCGCTTTCAATGATATTTTCCAGACAACTTTCAAATATTGTTTAAAGACAAGATCCAGCAGTAAGGAATAAATCATTTTATGGCGGTGATTTTACAAATATACAATTTATTTACACAAATCACAGACCCAAAACAATCTGTGAAACGTGAAAGTACTGTCCTGCGCGGAAATCTGGCACGGTTAATCGCTATCTAACTCTGCTGCACAGAACACTTAGGTTAAGACACCGACTTACCGCGCCAGAGTCGTAAGTTTGATTCCCTCGCAAGTGCGTACAACACTTTGTTTGATGTAATTATTGTTTTAAGTCCGAGTGTAATTTGTATCCGGTAATTACTTGTTTTTAAACACCCTCACAATACAAAGATTATTTCCTTTGTGCAAGGAGTTTTCTTATAAAAAACATCTATTAAAATATACTCACTTTTTGCGTAGCCTCGTAGTATATATTGATGTAAACGGTGGTGGGTAACGTCGGTGGATATAGAGGTAACAATCGCGTCTCTGATACAGCATGCTGTTTGAGCCAGTACATGCGATAAAACGTATCCACCTTCTTGCGTAAGCTTGAAGACACATGCGAATCTTTCTAGAATAAAAATCTTCTTAAACTTAAGCAGTATACTTGTACCTTTCTTTTCCTTTATTGCTTTTGGTTGCAAATGAGCAAGCAGTACACCTGATGGTAAGTGTCACTGCCGCCCATAGACTTTTTGCAATAGCAAGGGCAACTAAGCCGCTTAGATTAGAGATTAGATGTATCGTCCCATCCATATTGTATTTCAAGAGCACACAATTTTGGAATATAATATTTTTTTCTATTTTATTCGAATAATTTATTAAATACTTTTAAAAATAATTAAACAGCAAACATTCAAAATGTCCACGGACGCCAAGGATTCGTTACCAGTGGCAGATCCAATAGCGATGTGGAGAGAAAAAAGATTCGGTGGATTATGGAGTAATGCACCACCCTTTCTTCGCCCCAGACAAAACGGATGGCGTCTGTCCAGACCATAGGCGGCCATAAAAGCACTTGAAATGTCTTTAAAAACAGTTTTCTTTTTCATATTTGTGTAAAGATACTTTTGAGTCTTTTATTATAGCTATTTAACTTTGTTATTATTGTCCCATCGTAATTAAATTTCCGTTTCTACTTCTGTAAGCATTGCAAATAAATGACTTAGCAATATAAGAGAATAACACAAGTGAAAGAGAAAGAAAACTCAAAACAAAATCCTCTACTACAGCCTAGTTTTTACTCCATTTACATTCATAATGAAAAACAAAATAGACTAAAGAATGTTAGAATACTAATTTTTCGTATATCTAGAGGGGCCTATAGGTGGATGTAAGTTGCACAGGACCGTTCTGAATGGTATTCTCGTGGAAAGGCGTGTCCAACAGTGGACGTCCAAGGGCAGATGCAGTTGATGAATGGAAATAAATACGAAGTATTCGTGACGTTAAAACGTGTATTCATCATCTCATCATCATCTCAGCTCATATATGTCCCACTGTTGGGTTCGGGCCTCCTCCGTAATAGGAGGGTAATTAACCTATTACACTGAGCTGGTCAAACGTGTTGGTGTAGGGTTTTGTTTTGTTTTTCTACTCTTGCGTTGATGTTATATGCGTTTTATATCCCTTAGTCGTTTCTTACTATCACCCACGGGTAAGATAAGGGGTGGCGATTTGTATTCTTACTTCGTCACCAAACGGATGATGAAATAAATACTACTTAGTATTTCGTGATTAGTTCGTATTCGTGATGTTGAAGCGTGTATTACATACTTGAAATAAACTATTTTTAAGGGTTTTATCGCGATATATCATCATCGTCATATGTTTTGGGCGCGAGTCTCCTCCATAATGGGAGGGAAATTTACCTATTATACGCTGGTCAGACGTGTTGGTATAGGGTTTTGTTTGGAGATTTTCTTCTCTTTCATAGATATTACATGCGGTTTATATCCCTTAGTCGTCTCTTACGATCAACCACAGATAAGATGACGGGTGGTGAATTGTGTTCTTACTGTCACCACAGTTGATTTTCATATGCCTGATGTGCGACGTTTCGTACCTTTTTCGGTGATCATGGTCACGGGACTTTATGAATGACTCATATCAATTTATTTTAAATTTACCATTTCCTTCATGATCAGTCTGTATCTCGACCAGAAGGTCACTTCATGACTCATGTAGATGCTTATCACAAGGGATAGGGTCGCGACTGCTGCGCCAGTCACCGCCAGACAACCACATATGATTACAAACAGACATGTGACACGCTCCAAATCGGATTCAGGCGCTATCGGTATTCTGTATAAAATATACAATTAAGTATTATTTAAACTGCACAGATGCTGTGATGATTATTATTATTATTAGGTATAACCTATTGTACCATTGAGACAATACTTTGTGCAATACCTAAAAATTTGAATGTGGGGGTTTTTTGGCGGGAATATGAAAATGTCATGTCACGCTCTTGTATTATATTTATTTCTTTAGTATTTTCAAGTGTTATATTGAATAATTTTGCTAGTATTTCATGGAATATGATACAGTTAAAGTGCTGAAGTGTAGTGAATATGGTATAATAGTGGTGCAAGTGTATTTTCGTGTTTTCACAAAATTCCCAACGAAATCTATAATTTGGCTATCAGTGCCTAATTAATGGTAACGACTTGACTTACTGACGGACAGTGACTATCAAAGACTAATTACAATTTGAAGAAATGATAAATGATATTTGAAGAGAATTAATACGTAAGATAAGGCAGAAAAATCGACTGACTATAGCCTGAATCTGAATGTTGTGTTCATTAATTGTATATTTGGAAAGTCCCCCGTAATACAAGAATTAGTTCCGTAGTATAGGTTGTCATTCAGATGGGTTGGAATAGAATTTTGTATCAAGCTTTCCTTTTCTTGCATCGATGTTTCTACATCTTATACCCCTTAGTGAGTTTTTACGACACCCACGGGTTTGAAAGGGGATGATGAATTGTATTCTTACTCTATTACTACACGAACAATTAGATTTAATCAAACTAAATCTTATGCGAAAGCATGAGGCAAACGTGGTATAGCAGACCAATGTCCCTCTTATTGCAGAATAGTCTTATGTCTAATAGTGAAAAATGGTCTCTTCATCGCGCCATTTATGCCAATTAATTTTATGTTTTTGTTCTTCTTGTTTTTTCGTCGCCGGTTATAATGGCGTCACTAGGAATTTTCCGTTAGAAAATTTTCAATAAACAGATTTCTCAGGCAGGAAGTTTTACCCTGTAGTCGCGAATTAGGAATATAATTTGTCAACAATCTTTACTTGCTTTTTTTTAAAAAAAACTGACTGAGTGATCACTAGAAGAATCCTAGGTAGACATATAAAAAGAATTGAAATTGCCAAGCGTGGCTACTAAGGCATTATCCCATCTTGTAGAGGCTTAGTTCAATAGCTAACATTGATGAGCGGATGCAAGGATAGAATTTCATACTGCTCAATCATCAATATCAAGCCTCATTTATGTCATCACTTTGACAGTGAATAAGAATAAGATTTAGCATACATTTCTTGCCCGTGGTTATTATAAATAATGACTAAAGGACATGATATGTCTGCAACAACATATATGCAAAAGAAGGTAGATTCGAAACAAAACCTTATACCAGCCAGACCGCCGTGATATAATAGGGCAATTTCCCTTCTATTTTGGAGGAGGCTCGAGCCCAACAGTGGCACATATATGAGCTGAAATGATAACGACGACAAAGTGTTACCTAAATCATTAGTTTAATGACTTCTAATGTTTACGTGATATTACACATTTGAAATAAAACTACTTTTACGAATTCTATCGCGTTTGTATTTGATTTTTAATTTACCGAAGTTTCGAACACTTTACAGTGATCAGTCCTCAGTCCTCCCGTGACCATGATCACTGTAAAGTGTTCGAAACGTCGGGAAATTAAAAAAACAAATACAAACGCGATAGAATCCGTAAAAGTAGTTTTAGTTCAAATCATTACTTACATAACCAAAATAAGCGTATAACGTCTCTTTATGCCGTATGATATACAGACAAAGCAGACGTGAATTTTTGATAAGAAAAATATGCATTACCCAATAGGTATAAACATTTTGTTGACAATATATAACGCCGTGAAAAATTTATTAGCGTCGCTAGCATTGGAATCAGTTAGCCGCACCGACATACCATAAGTCCTTTCTTCAGCTACCTGCTCTAAATTAGGT
Source organism: Lymantria monacha (assembly GCA_905163515.2). Taxonomy (NCBI): domain Eukaryota; kingdom Metazoa; phylum Arthropoda; class Insecta; order Lepidoptera; family Erebidae; genus Lymantria; species Lymantria monacha. The sequence goes on along the minus strand of LR991084.1, from coordinate 35,197,368 downwards.
TTTAACTGAAAAAAATATGATATTACTTACAATATAGCATTCTAAAGTGACTTATATATATTCTTGACTGCATAGATGGCGCAGTCGTTACGATACCGACCTAACGGCCAATGTTGTGGATCTGATTCTTATGCATGATGTGTTATCCTGCATAAGCATTGTACCGCGTGAGAGCGATATGCCAGAAATACTGTTGTTTGTTTCCGCTGTGCGCGCTGTTTGTTAATGCTGTGTGGTAGCGGCAACGAATACTACCAACCCTTACTTTGCTCGTGGATGTCGTAAAAGACGACTAAGAGCCTTATAACGACCTGGGCCAACTCTATCTGATGCTGTTTGGTTAACAATTACATTCCCAAGGAAGGTTGATGTCAGGCAGGCGGCCGGTCATAAAACTATTGACATTAACTTTTACAATATGTACTATGAAAGAAGAGTACATATTGTATCGACCCCAAGTAGGTAAATGGGATAAGAGTAGCAGAATGATGACTGTTGTTTGTTTCCGGGGTATCGACGAAGATTATATCCGAAATGGTAACCCATCGGGCTATCCACGGATATTAAGAAAACGGTACCAGAGGTAGAACCGATGGCGATGTGGAGGAACATGGTGGGTTATGAGGCCATATGCCTTTATCAGTAAACTGCACAGATGGTTTGATGGTTAAGACTAAACTAACCTGCCGTATTAAATGTCACGGATTTAATTCCCATCCAGGACAGGAGGTCCTTTCTTCAGTATCAATTTTAATTTGTGTCCATTATTTTTATGTTTGAAAAGTACCCCACATTTGTTACACTAAGGAAGCAAGTTATTGTCTTTAAAAAAAACTAAAATTTATTTATAAAAACTATTTTACAAGTGACAGTGATAGTCACGCGTGGAACTCGAATCCACCCAAAAGTTAGGCTATTAGATCCGAACAATGTGTAAACGTTGTCCCATAGATGGCGCACATTTCCTATAAATACGACAATACGAATGACAATTTGATGTCTAGTTGGCAGGACGATTGGAATGGATTTCCAATAAGTGAGGGCTCAAGTCCTATGTGCGACAATCATTTTTTACACTAAACAAGTTTTTTAAAGAATGTAACATTATTAGTATTTCGATTATTATATTTTATCTTAATTTAATTCATCCAAATTAAAGAATGCAAGCAATACAACTATTATAAACAACTAGGGATACAAACCAGGGTAACACGTAACCAGATCCAGGCCCAGGTGATTCTCAATACTATAAATATATAACAATATTTCAAAGTTGTTCCGAGAATACTGCCATTGAGATTGTAATCATTGAACGCCCCTGATAACAGAAAACTTATTACATACCTCACGCCTGTTTGCCAGGGGGGTAGGCAGACACTACAGATTGCCACAAGCCACGATCTTGCCATACCTCCATCGCTTCATTCACGTTCATAATCTACGATTACGCATACTCTTAATATGACCTCTCGCTAACACATCACCAATTTGGTACAGAAAAGTGTGACGTATTTTTCCCCTTGTATTCGTCCCATTCACACTTGCTTTATATATTTGCTTCGTCAACCTCTCGTCACTTATTCTTTCTAACTGTCCAAACCACCTCAACATACCCTTTTTGATCTTTGTTACTACTTCTTTATTCACTAAACTTGTAAATAGTAATGAAAATTACAAATTATGACTTGTAAAATCATTCTTACGGGAGACGTTTTAAGATTTTTCATAACCTAACCTAACCTAATCTAGCCCTTTTTTTTTTTTTCTTTTTCGCAACGTGGGACCATGGATGTGGTCGTGCCCCGGCAAATCGGCCCGGGGCGACGGACGAGGCGGCACGCAACCCCATTGACCCACCCTGCAAACACCTGTCTTCGCCATGCGAGCGGGCCACCGGTACCCGATCTTTGTCTTTGGTGGCCGGGCCGGTGGTATACCCTTGCGGGTTCCTCTCTTGTCGATGCCCCGACAGCTTTCGCCGTCGGGGCGTCGCCTTCACGTGGTGGTCTTACGTCGGGTGACCGGACAATTCCCCGGTCCGATCACCCGAATCCGACCACCGTCACGGGAATCCTACCGGACTCGTTCCGCCGCCTCCTTCTGCGAGATGACAGCCTCGCAGAAGGTGGCGACCGCGTCCCAGTTCCTGACGCTGTCGACCATCGCTTTCGCGACAACCGGCAGCGTCAGGTTCGCACCGATGATAGCGACGAGGTCGCGGCGCTGCCCGTCCCAGCTCAAACATTCCTCGAGCGTATGTTGCATCGTGTCCTCGTCATTACCGCAATGGTGGCAGGACGGAGTCCACTCTCTCCACACGACCGTGTGCAGGTACTTGCCGAAGCAACCGTGCCCCGACAACACCTGCACCAGTCGGAAAGAGAGGACTCCGTGCCGCCACTCCATCAGTACGGGCCGGAGGGCCTCAACGGTGACAACACCGTGTCTAGGCCTCTCCAGCCGCGTAACCCAACGGGTGATGATGTCTCGGCGGGTGTCATCGCGCCAGGTGGCTATTTCGCTCAACGATGGGGAGCCACCTTCATCGCGCGCTGAGGAACCACCATCGCCCGTCGAGCATCAGACCCAAGTACTTCATATGGGCCTGGATACTGATCTGGATGGAGTTGACGACTAACGATGCGCCGATTGGCAGCCTTAGGCATGACCCATGAAATAATAGGGCCTCCGTCTTATTTAAGGCCACCCTGAGCCCCAGCGCCTCGATTCGCCTGACCATCTCCTCGATGCCGAGAGTGGCCAGGCTCACCGCCTTTTCGAGTGTCCTGCCCCGGGCTGTGACGAGCGTATCGTCAGTATAGCATATCAAGCTCAGCCCAGTGGGGAGACTCCCTCTCAACGCCCAGTCGTACCCGATTTCCCACAGAGTCGGCCCCAGAACCGACCCCTGTGGAACACCGCACGACATGGGCGTCCGCACAATGTCCCCTGCGGGATCCGCGCAGAGGACACTGCGTCCCTCCAAATTGTCCGCCACCAAGGTACAAGGGCACCCCATGAAATCGGAGCGTCTCCCTGATGCAGCTGAATGGCAGACTATTGAATGCGTTGGCGATGTCCAACGACTCCGCCAACAGCACTCCTCCGCCGCTGACAGCCTCCGCGGCCGTCTGCCTCAGTCGTAGCAGGGCCCCGATGGTCGAACGCCCCCTTCTAAAACCGAATTGAGCGTTCGACAGATCGGGCCCCACCTCGCCCAGATGCTGGACGATGCGGGCAGCGAGGATACGCTCCAGCAGCTTACCCACATCGTCAAGGAGCACGATGGGCCTGTAGGCCGACGGCGAATCCGGGGGCCGTCCCGGCTTTGACAGGAGAACCAACCTGCCCTCCTTCCAGCACTCAGGGAACCGTCCAGATGCCAAACAAGCGTTGTACAGCATCCTGAGGCGAGGCTCGAGGTGCTCGAGGAGCGACGTCAGCACTCGGACTGGTATTCCGTCCGGGCCAGGGGCCGTGTTGGTGGAACGGATCCTCGCCATAGCCGCCCCCACTTCCGACTCCGTCACGCGCGGAACACTATCGTCGGCCTCCCGGTCTTAATCTGGCGACGCCATGACCGGGAGCGTGTGCTCCGACTGCCGCGGAAACAACTCCTCGACCACGCTGCAGAGGAAGTCGGGCTGGAGGGTCTTGGTGAGGAGGGAGCCCTGCGCGTGAAGCTTGTTCAGCGACGCGCGATACGGGCGACCCCAGGGGTCATGGTCGAGATCGTCCAGCATCTCCTACCAACTCGCACCCTTGGCGGCTAGCCGAAAGGCAGTCCGCGCACTGCGGTACGCCTCGTACAGCTGGCTCTCCCGCTCAGCGTCGCGGTGACGCCGCCGGCTGCGGGTATAGGACCTTCGGGCACTGATACACGCCACACGAAGGTCCGCCAGTCTTGGGGACCACTAGTAGACCCCCTGCCTCGGAGGTAGACGCCGCACCCTGGGCATGGCCGCATCGCAGATCTGCGTTAACGCACCACGGATGCGGACAGCCTCAGCATCCACTCCGTCTGCTGGGGGTGGTGAGGACAGCCACGTGTGAACGATGGCTGCCTCCGCCAGTAGATCTTTATCAAGACAACCCACAGCCCACCGCGGAAACTCGGGAGCTCCGTCCACCCTATGACCCCTACGGGGGTCCCGAGAGGAGACCTCCATCCGGATATACCGGTGGTTCGACAGGGTCTCCGCCTCCTCAAGGACACTCCAGTCCCTCCAGTACTCGTGGCGCGACAGCGGGGCTAGCGAACAACAAGTCCACTATCGACCCTCGCTGCCGCACACACGTGTTCACTGAGCCTCTGTTTAGGACACAGAGGCCCAGTGATGCCGCCCAGTCCACGACCGCCCGCCCAAGGTCGTCCGTCATAGGTGACCCCCACGCCGTGGATTTGGCGTCGAAGTCTCCCAGAACCAGGACGAGGCCCGGTGCCAGTCACCGTATCGAGGCCTCCAGGTTGGTGAGAGAGGCCCCGAAATCATCCATTCTCCTAGTAGGGGAGAGGTATACGCTGTAGAGCATGACCCCTCCCCACTCCGCCGCGACAAATTCCTCGCCCCTATCCAAAAGCGACAAGGACGGGAAGTGCCGCTGCGTTGAGACGACGATTGCCGCAGTTCCGTTTCGGCTGACCACCCAATTGGGGCGATCAGGCACGCAGTACGGTTCCGTGACTACGGCTGCACTAATCGACCACTCCGCCATAGATTGCAGGAGGAGATCCTGCGCACCGGCGGAGTGGTTGGTGTTGGCCTGCAGGAGGTGCATGGATTCTGTAGCCATTAATGGGCTGTATCCATGACCTCCCTCTCGCCGGCGGGCGATCGTACCACGCTAGGAGCGGGAGCGGCCGTGGTCGGAGGGCCGCCCCGCGCCTTTGGGACCGAAGCTGGAGGTTTGCACGTCCCAGAGCCCATGCGGTGCTTGGCGGGCTTGTTGCCCGCCGCACACGCGGGGCAGTACGGTTACCCGCGTCAAGCTCCAGCCCACGAGGAGCCTGCCTGAGCCAGCCAGTTGCCTCAGCGACTCCACCGGGCACTGCGCCCAGGCAGCACCTACACCGTGATGGCGCCAACTCGGACGGTGTCCAGTGGACACCTGGTTTTCGAGGCAATGGCCTCCTGGACGTCTTCCACCATCACGGAGACGTCCAGACCCGCGATGCGCATTTCGGCGCACTTTACGGGTCTGGCGATCTTAACGCCACCGTCCTCCGCGAACAAACCCCGTAGCTTCGCCACTACGCTGTCAACCGTCTTGGCGCCCTCGGCCCCAGGGAACTCGAGGATTCGAGCCACTGTCCGGACCTTGCGGGTCCTGGTTTCGACGCCTCCAATATCGGAGACTTCTAGCTCCCGCCGGGCCTTCCTCAAGACGGCCTCGTAGTTGAGGCCCTTCTCGGCCGCCTCAGGCAGCACAGAGCACACTGCGGCTGTCTTCGGTGACTTGAGCCCCTTGCGCGGCCTCTTCTTCTTACCGGCTCCTGCCTGTGGAGCGGGGACCTCAGCGGCGCGCTTGGCCTCCGCTCTCCTTTTCTGGCCACGACTCTTCCGGCCGCGCTTGGCTACCTGCCAACCCGCGGGCGCATCAGGCGTGCTAGGCGTGGAAGGTGCAGTCGTTGGCGCGCTAGTCGTCGCCGGCTGTGTTGTTGCCGACGATTACTGCGGTCCGGCAGGAGCCGGTACCGTCCTCCTCTTTGCTGCAAGCCCCTTGGGCTTCGGCGCAGCCGCGCCCGCGGCGTAGCTGCCCCCCACGCGGTCAACCTTACAAGGCAACGGGGCGGGGGCTGATGCTACACGCGGCTGCTTGTTCGCGGCGAGAGGCGGCCGAACACGTTGTCTTTCTCGCGGTCCGGGCGGTTAAGCCAAGACACTCGCTCCTGAAACTGAGACAAGCAAAGAATCAGGTTTACGATATGTCGACGGTGGCATATGCCTGCCCAGCCCTCAAATGAATGAGTGACTGGGCCCGTCGAGAATTTGCGTCCGGTCACCCTCTACGAATAGAGAGCTAGGAGCGAATCAGGGCTTCCCAAAAAAGGTGACCCCCCCAGCGCTAGATATTCGCTACGGGAGACAATCCATCAGAATGATTTGGGGGACTGCCGCCCGCACCCAGGGTACACCACGCAGAGGTTTCTGACATCGTACCCCTAAATAGCCTAGCCTAGATTGTTTCCACGTGGTGACGGAATAAGAATAAAAAACCACTGCCAGGGCAGTTCTTCCCAGTGGATATCGTAAAAGATGACTGAAGAATGTAATATGCACATAACTAGGTATAAGAAGGAAAACCCCCACCAATCCATCCGACCACCATGGTAAAGTAGATCAATTTTCATCTCATTGATAGAGGCAACAGACAGCAGTGGAACGTATGTATAATTGTATATGAGCTAAGTAAAATATTTTAATTAAAACTTACAAAGATATTGAAGAGCTCTGTGAAGACGTACATAATAACAGCCCAATTTATAGTAATGTCTTCTAGTTATGTAATGCGAATACGATCCAAAATCGATAATATAACTTACTGAAATTAAATATTTAAAATCATAAAATTAATAGACAATATATTCTATAATATATTTATTTCTTCGTCAGATGTTATAAGACAGCACTGCAAAATCATTCATGATAATTTAATCATACTCTTGATCCAACCAGTAGGTCTACTTCGTAATTCGAAAGTGAACGTTTCGGGCCAAAGGAAACACCCGATGCTCAATAATCTACCATTAAAATGTTTCAGTTGTATTGCTGCATGTATAGATAATAATATTGCCCGTATAGGCGTAGCAAACTAATTTATAAAATTGCAATCGTCGATTTGATCGTTGAAGATAAGAAATTTTATTATAAAGAAAACAAAAAATCCTTTATTGAATCCGCCTTTGTTCGAATTCAGTAGTTCAAATCCGTAGCGTGTAGATAAGGATCACTTTCGTAACGAAGTATCGAATCAGTTTTGATAGACATATTTCCATGTAGTGAAGGAATAAGTATACAATTTGATGCCACTACTCCTTTTCTCGTAGATGATCGTGAAAGACCACCAAGAGATGCAACTCACTTTAATACTACCGCAAATTGAATTTCATACGACAACTCCTACTTGTCTAAGTGGTCTACGATTGGAATTTCCAATCCAATTGGATTGATTGGAATTTCAAATTCCAATCGTCCTACGGGTGGGTTCGGGTTCACCTTGACTTTAAAACTTTCTACTTAATTTACAAGCGAAAAATGAAAATTCCGCTTGACCTAAACCTAATTTACAAGCGAAAAATTAATATTTCGCTTGACCTAAACTTAATTTACAAGCAAAATATAAATTTTTCGCTCGTAAATTAAGTTTTCGGACGACGCAGCGTAGGACGACCCCCCACTCGGTGGACTGATGACCTCATCAAGGTCGCAGGAAACCGTTGGATGCAGGTGGCACAGGACCGTTATAGATGGCATTCTCGTGGGGAGGCCTATGTCCAACAGTGGACGTTTACGGGCTGATGGATGGATGGATGGAAATTAAGTTTTTATAAATAACTTAGCATGTTAAATGCTAAATTTCAGTAATTTGGATACAGAGTGTTGTTTATATCCGTTAATTGTAAATAGGTAAAGTATCCAGCAATGCAAGGTTTTTTCCTTCAGATATTTGTTGTTCCTATCGTTGTCTTAGAAAAAATTAATAAGTTACTAACGAACAATCCTCAAGGTAATATCAGCGCTCTCCAATTGATTTACTGTTCTATATCCTAAAGCGAAGATGTGAATGGCATAAGAGATATTGTACAAGCCATCAAAGATATTCAGGTAGACATTCTCGCAGTCAGCGGCCACCCAAATAATAGAAAAGAGTACGGCAGCACATATGTAAAAATTCCATAAGGTATTGTCAGGCAGATCACGGTAACATCTCATCAGACCATCTTTTGTCCACCAGGGCGGGTATAAATTCTGTCAACAAATATTCAGAGTCATTTTATGATATATATATTTCTATTTTGCTGTAGGTTTGACCATTTCCTGCCTTAGAATCTAAGTTGTCAACCTATGGCATGGCGTGGATTCACACAATTTGCGATGCAAATTATCTTCGCTTTTTGAGCAGATTACTGGTGCCGCCATTGTCATGCACTGGTGCTGTTTTTATTACTGATGGTGGCAAATAAGTAGTAATAAAGTAGTAGTAGCTCGCCTTATGATAAGTGACCCATGAACCTTAGAAATACCAGGGGTAAAGCTAGGCCGCTGCCTTCCAATGAAAACCCCAAAATTCAACTAGAAAGATGGGCAACCAGCGCTCTCGCTCACCAAAGAATGCGCAACAGCATATTGCGCGAGTGTGGTACTACTCCGGGCGGACCGGTCTGCGACTGTAGACAGGAAACTATCAAGTGTAACCGACCCTACCATTATAAAAAACTATTTAGAGGACGATTCCACAAGACTTTCTTTAACGATTACAAATGTGTACATCATTCTCCTACTCTTATCCCAATTACTTGGGGTCGATACAATATGCACTCTTCTTTCATAGTACATATTGTTATTGGCAATAGTTTTATGACCGGCCGCTTGCCAGACGTCAACCTTCCTTGGGAATGTAATTGTTGACCAAACGTCATCAGATGGAGTTGGTCCAGGTCGTTATAAGGCTCTTAGTCATCTTTTACGACATCCACGAGCAAAGTAAGGGTTGGTAGTATTCGTAGCCGCTACCACACAACTTGTGTACGTTAAATCGAAATGCAATAGTGGGCTTCATCCTATTTCATAGCAACAGATTTTGTACATTTGATATTTCTCAATCTATTAGAAGTACTACTTACAAATCAACTACAACTTCCCGATACATTAACTCGATCCTTTTCCTAGCCAAATTAGCTACGAATTACTCGTGAAATTAGCTATAATTACCTCCTATGAAATTACACAACATTATTATGCTACAATGTTCGTATCTATAATTAATCCTCAGTCTATTAAAACCGATAAATAAGTGCTAATCCAATCACTTATAACTATGTCAACAAATTAGCTCTATATTTTCTCCAACCAAATTAGATACCACTTATTCAATTTCATAATTATCATCATCATCGTCTTAAGCGTAAATCGTCCCACTACTCTGGCTCGCGCCTACTCCACAACAGAAGGGTAATTGACTAACAATACCACGCCGGTCAGACTATCCATTCCGAAACCCTATGGTTTCTTTCGATTGTATTCTTACTTCATCACGATATGCATATGATTTTTTTTTTACGAAAATCCTATAAAATATTCCACTACTTGCGAGCCGTTCATAAATTACGTAAGTGATTTTGAAGAATGATTTGGCCCCTTACCCCTACCGTAAGACATCATAAGATTGGAACTACTCCTCCCTGCCCCTTAATAAGATTTTTTTGTAAGAAAAGGCCCTATTGATCATTTGATCAATAGTGCCTTATATTTATAACAGAGCTATATTTATAACTCCGTTTATTCTGAAAATATATTTTATTACAATCTTCTTACTACAAGTAGTTATCACATCACTACAACAACATTAATCTTATTAATCTCTCACTAGTTTTGGCGCGAATGTGGCAATGTCATGTCACGCTCTTGTATTATATTCATTTCTTTAGTGTTTTGTAGTGTTATATTGCATAATTTTGCTGGTATTTTAGAGAATATGGTAAAGTTAAAGTGCTGTAGTGTAGTCAATATGGTATAATAGTGATTTACGTGTATTTTCATATTTTGCCAAAATTCCTAAGAAAACCATTGATTTGGTTATCAGCACCCGATTAGTGGTAACGACATGACTTACTGACGGACAATGACTATTAAGACTAGACAATATGAAGAATTAGTGACGAAGTGTCTAAACTATGAAGACTTGGCTTAAAGATCTAAGTAACCAAGACATAAATTCCAAAAAAAAAACTCTCACAGCTTTGACTAAAATTAGTAATTTTTAATATAATATCTTACGTAATGTCAGGTTCACTAGAACCCTGCCCTGTAAGAAGTTATAATATTCAGTCAACACCCCCCTCCCTTAACATTTAACATAATTTATGAATGGCCTCTTGGTTCACGTCGTGCAAGTTACAATTTATCTATTAATGTAAACTACTTTGTTCAAAACTACAAAATATTAAAAAGTTACAATAAATACTATGATTATGAACTTCGTACCTCAGCTTGTGTATAAGAGAGCTCAACATTAGTATTACGACTTTGCCTTCGAAAAGCATGGCTGATGGAATTACCAATCCGATTCTTATTCGAATCATGCATAAACTTCCACATAGTATTTCAAGAGTTTCTTTCTGCAAAATTATTGTACACAATGATTTTATTTTAATTATGTGTTTATAATTTTTTATATTTATTTTTTGGGGGGCTAATAATGACATAATCGCCACGCTTGGCAGGTGGTTTGGCGATCGTGGTAGATGTTATTAAGTTTCCGAGTATATTAAGTTATATTATGTTAGTTAAGTTATATTATAATTATCCGAGTATATTATGTTATTAAGTTTACATATATATACCGACAACCGTTGGGGAAGAAAGGTTCTCGAGTGGCGACCACGAATCGGACGACAGCGTAGGACGACCCCCTACCCGGTGGACTGATGACCTCATTAAGGTCGCAGGAAACCGTTGGATTCAAGTGGCACAGGACCATTACAGATGGCATTCTCGTGGGGAGGCCTATGTCCAACAGTGGACGTTTACGGGCTGATGAATGGATGGATGGAAATTTTTATGTTTTGTCATATCGTTTTATTCTATGCATTAAGTACCTAGTTTTCTGTAGATAACACCATCCTTTTTTATTCTATTATAGTGCTTAGAGATAAGAATTCCGTATTTGGTTTTATGAATAAGAATAATCTTGTTCTTTAAATTTGTTTATGCTACAATAATATTCTGAAAGTATAATATTTATTTCTGTCTATAGCTGCAGACCATAGATAATATACTATAATGCTGCAGACATTTGTGATGACGTGAGAATGAAAACTTCTTTCTTTTTTCTTCTTATTTCAATAGTTCTTTCTCTTTGATTTAGTTGTCTGAGGTTTTATTTGCGTTTTAAATATATTAAAATATATTTATATGCCATAGTTATTACTAATTAGAAATAACATCTTTTGCGCATCGATAAGAATATTGTTTTCCGTATAATGACGGTGTAAGAATACAATTCACCACCCCCTGTCTTACTCGTGGGTGATGGTATAAAATGATTGAGGAATATAAAACGCATATAACATATATGTAAGAGAAGGCAAACTCAAAACAAAACCCTATACCAACACGCCTGGCCAGCGTGATATAGTAGGTCAATTTCCCTCCCATTATGGAGGAGGCTCGAATCCGACAGTGGAAAATACATAAATTGAAGAATATTGTTAACTACACCAGAATATATAGGTAGAAATTTTTAACATTTTTTAATTCTCAGGAATATTAAGTACTATGTCTGTTGTGCACTAATCAAATTTAATTTACTGTTATCTATTCTTGATAAATTTGATAAACAGAATAAATAGAAGACAGATAAATAACGTCTATTAAAATTGAATAACCCAATTTTATAAAATGTTACTGACGACGTTCAGTTCATGGAATTCAATGCGACAGCTGTAGCTATTCTAAAGAGTGTTTTTGTGCCGCTGTCTCTTAACAATGTTTTTAACAATACAATAGGTATTGCTAAAAGTTTAATTTTAGCATTATTAGCAGATTGATTTTATCTAAATTGACGGACAATAGATTTAGCAATATGCCAATAATCTTAATACTGTAGCTTAAAGTCTGTCCTTGTATAACAAGACCATACCTCGACGCATCAGGCCCGCGTCCTAGCAGAAGCTTTGAGTTCAGAGTTTATTTCATCTGTGGCACTACGATTAAAAAGAAATTGACAAAATTTATAGCGGGAAAAGGAAAGTGTCATGTGGTACTTACAAGTACTACGTACAAGTATTATATTCAATATTTTGGTGTTTCAATGTGTTATGTATATTAGGTAATTTTTATGAAATTTTATGTAATTTAATGCGCAGTAATTACTGAGGTGTAGTGATTATGATATAACAGTGGCTTACATACCTTTTTTGTTAAATTTTAAAGACCTGATGGAACACTGGCCATACATTGTCTCGTATACGGACCTATGATACGAGCATAGACCTTATTACCATTTTTTATCTACAACTCTGAACGTCGACACGGCGTACTTTGGGAGGTCACACTTTTGGATATGTATATTCACGTTAAGGCTTATTATGCCTTAATGTTAATAGATTGTTTGTGGTCCATCCATTGAGACTTCTACGACAGCATCAGATGTAATTGTGATAGCATCCGATTTTCTGACTCCCGCATTGCCTAGGAACGAAGTAGAGTCATTATTTTCCAACTTCTCCACTTTAAACTTTTTCTAATTAAATTTGGTGTGGGTCCCAAAACAATTAAATGCATCTCCCGGGACTGCCTGAGGTTCAAACCTCGGTGTCATTTAACCATCCTGGCTTACAAGACTTACAGTGGTGGCAATGTGTGGTGAGATTAGCAGCAGATGTAAATTTCTATATAAGACGGAGATGTTTTAAATCTATTAGACAAGACGTGCTCTCATCAACGAATCTCTTTAATGGCCCTATACAGATTCTTAAGTTATCTCCTGACGAGTTTCTATAGCTGACTTTCCTCAAGATTGTATTCTTTCTCTCCTGTAATTTTCAGTATTTATAAATATTACTCAGCAATGATGGGTAAGCTAAAAAGTAAACGCTTGACATGGTATGGACATGTGATGAGACGGGATGAAAGTAATGTTGTGAGGAAAGTTTTAGATATGAACGTTTAACATTCATATCTAAAACTTTCTTGTGTTTAGGAGCAAGGGAAGACCAAAAAAAAGATGGATGGACTGCGTAAAGCATGACATTGATAGACAAGGAGTAATAATAGAGATAACGTCTGATAGGGTTGTATGCAAGGAAAGGGAAGACCAAAGAAAAGATAGATGGAATGCGTGAAGCATAACATTGATAGACAAGGAGTGATGATAGAGATGAGAGTTGTATGGAAGGAGAGTACATATCGCGTCGACCCCAAGTAATTGGGACAAGATGATAATGATGATGCTGAATACTCAGCAATATATACCTACTTCAAAATGTGAAATATATCGATAATTTGCAATTTTAGATCTTTTTTTTAAGCACTGCTTTTCACTAAGGAAATAATCCTTGTACTCCGGGGAACTTTACAAATATATTGCGGCACCGGCACGGAGAGTTGATATCTTAACCACTACGCCATTTATGCAACCTTTGGTTTAAACAAATGCTGATTGTGACTTTATCTAAGGGAATTCCAATGAAATACATGACAATGGTTTATCAATAAACATTTATTTGTACATTATGAATTCAATATACATTCAACTATATAATAACAGTTCCTACTAATAAGCCTTCCTATTTTTATTACAAAAGACGATCCCTTTTTTTGCGTTAGACTATGGAGATAGTCACGCCCCGCCAAATCGGTCCGAGCTGACAAAGAGACGGCGCGCGACCCCACAGACCCACCCTGCAAAGCGCCTCTCTTCGCCGTGCGAGCGGGCCACCGGGACCCGATCTTTGTCTTCGGTGGCCAAGAGCACCCTGCCCTAAGGAAACAATCCTTGTGTTGCAGGGAACTTTACAAACATGCAATTAACGCAAATAAATTACACCCAGACACAGAACAACACTTTGTGAATCGCACAAAGTTTTGTCCTGCGTAGGAATCAGACCCACGGCACTGGCATGGAATTCTGGTGTCTTAACCACTATGCCATCTGTGCAGTCTTTCCTCAGGAATATTATTCTAAATGACAGTTAAGGGATCCATCTGGTCAAAGAGGTATGATAGGAAATTTTCTTTCTTATCGTGATGGAGGTCTTTAATTAGTAATAAAACACATATCTCATAACCTAGTTACCCGTAAGAATTTACCGTTTAGTGACTAACTACCCTACTCTTCGATTTCATGCCTGTGAAGTTGCGTGGCTTGTTAATTTTTCTTGACTATTTTCACAATAATATTATTATATAGTATATCTAATGCATGAACATAAACGTTCATGTAATATTTAGTATTTTTCTCGTCATTATTTTAAATACATGCAAATAACACAAATTCTTCTGTAGATTAGTAGTTGTATTTCCTTTTATTATTATATATTTTTGTATTCATCTTGGTGGCAAACGAACAAATAGCACACTTGATGGTAAGTGTAACTGATGCCTTTGCCCTTACCAAGGATACAGTTAGACCATTGCCTACTACTAAAGAAATCCCCAAACCCACACAGAAAGTTGAATTGCCGGCTATGTCGCTCATCGAACGAAGCACAACAGCAGATTTCCACTGCTCAGACGACGACTTTCTGCGAGTATAATGCTAACTCGGATGGACCGGCCTGTGGCTGTAGACAGAGAACTGTCAACAGTGTAGAGCCCTTTTTTTTTTTGTTGGGGTGGGTTACGGTCGGCACGCAGTGTAGAGCCCTGCCACTATTACGAAAAACTTAACCGACACATAAAAAGGTCGTAATTTTGTAGAATATATTTCTCAAGTAGTTCAAAATATATTAACTCGAGAAAAATAAACACCGAACCGAAATGTCACAGAGGTCAACTAGCAAATATTATTATAAATATTATACATATGACGTTATTATTATTATATTATTTCATACCGAGACGTGTGATGGCGGCTATATAAACTGATCGAATGTTCCTTTTACTATATAATTTATTTTTTTGAAGTTCTTCTTCTTCGTATATATTGGCAATCAGCTACATATACGAGCTATTGGTGCCAGTGTCAAATTATAAATATTTTCACGTTTTTAGTCTTTCAAGTTAGTCATTGTCTAAGTCAAATTGTCGCCATTAACAGTGCAATGGCCACACCGTTAATGGTATCTTGTGGGAATTTTGATGGAAATCGAAAACGTTGTAAAGCACTTTTATATGATATTCACTACATCCCAGTAGTTCCGCCGCTTCATATTACATAAAATGCCATCAAAATTATCTAATATAACACATTAAAACACTAAGATATCGAATATAATACAAGAGTACCACATAACGTTTTCAAATTCCCGTCAAAAGTCCTTTTTTTGAAGTTATACTTCTTTTGACGCGTTAGGGAAAATTGATGACAGTATATTTTTACGATGCGCACCCACACCGTCACTATAAACCGACACCCTGAAGTTAGCTATAGTCAATATTTTAGTTTTTTAACTAGATAATGCGTTATAATAAAACTTTCAATGTATTAAAAATACTTTTTTCTATTGTTAGTGTCGTTTTTTCTACAAACGTAGAATAAGAAAGATAAAATTTTTGAAGAAATTTTTATCTTGTTACGCCAAAGAAGTAGAACTTCTAACACGTGTACATAAATACACACGCACTTTTAATACTATTATTTTCTTTTTTTTAATAGTTTCTTACTTACATTGCGCTTGGGTATTTTAAAAGACGACTAAAAGTATCACATAAACCAGGGGCAACTCCATTTGATGCCGTCTGGTTAACTATTATTCCCAAAGAGAGTTGTCGTCAGGAAGGCGGCCAGTTATAAAACTAATGCCATAACAATTTCTGATGTTTGAACAAGTATTACACATTTGAAATAAAACTATTTTTACAGATTCTATCGCGTTTTTAATTGATTTTTAATTTCTCGACATTTCGAATACTTCACAGAGTTTATGGTGACAGGAGGACTAAGGTGTATCACGTTCAACAAGTCATCGTTATGACAGAATAAATCTAACTACTACAGAATCAACTATTAAAGTTCGACTCACATTTTTAATACAAATTCATTACCAGTACAAAAAGATTATAAATATGAAATTTTATACCTATTGTTTATGATCAGTTATTATTTCAAAGAATCCGTAAACGCCGTAGATCCGTAAACACGATAGAATTCGTAAAAATAGTTATATTTCTAATGCCAAAACTTTTCCAATATGTACGATAAAAGAATAGCACATATTGCGTCGACTTCGTTTAATTGGCATGGCATGGCAGGAATACAATGTTGATATATTATTTGCTATATTAATAGGTACATTATATTAATTATTTACATAGTACTTATATTTGGTTGCTTAGAATCAGTTGGATTTAATTTTGGCGTTGTGCAAATACTCCTGTCGGAAACCTTGATTTAACTGCATTCCAATCTTTGTCCGTACCCACACTGGAGCTAATTTCATGAAAGCATACTGTAATAAATAAATAGACATATAAATTATGTTTACAAACAAAGGATCAGATAATTCATCATCATCTCAGCCCACATATTCCCACTGTTGGGCTCGAGCCTCCTCCATAGTTGGAAGGAAATTAACCTACTATACCACGCTGGTCAGACGTGTTGGTATAGGGTTTTGTTTCGAGTTTTCCTTCTCTTGCATTGATGTTTTATGTGTTTTATATCCCTTAGTCGTCTCATACTATCACCTACGGGTAAGATATGGAGTGGTAAATTGTATTCTTATTCCGTCACCACACGGAAAATCAGATAATTGATGACAGTTAAATAGTAGACAAATTGCCCTTTCTTTTACTTGAAGCTGACCACGATTTTCCGGCTATTGGAGATGGCAAAGGGTGAGTATTGCAGTCTAAATTTGTCAAGCATTGATAAAACTATGTATTCTGAAGTAAAAGACCAATTGAAAGTTGATATCAATTTGTTCCTGTTGTCTATTTCTTCAAGATTTATATAAAAAAAAAATAGTATGCCTTGCTTATTTGTCAATTTTACTAACCTGAAAACCATGAAGCCAATAACCCGTCGTATCCTGTACCCTTCCCAAAGTTGATACAGCATGTTTTGCATAAGTAGCCGCATCAGGCACAAGTAAACTACCATCAAGTAACTTTTGAGAAAACGAGTTCATTTTCGTTGATACGAACAGAGGAGCAACGTGCTGGATGAATATACCTTTAGAAGAGTACTCCTCACGAACTGCATGGGTAAAGCTTTGTATGTACGCCTATAACAAAAGAAAAACTTACATAAGTATCACTGCTGGGCTCGAGACTCCACAATAACATAGAAATTGGACTACTATACCATCCTGTTCGAACGGGTTGGTATAGGATTTGATTTCAAGGTTTCCTACTCTTGTATAGATGTTATATACATGTTATATCCTTAACACATTCGGATCCGAGTGGTCGGCACACAGCACGCTGGGTGCCGAACACTCGGATCCTACTACTACGCTCGCTCGGATCCGAGTGGGAGGCGCCGCTACTATAGCTCCGCCCCACTCGGATCCGAGTGGTGAGCAAGGAATGTGTTAATAATCTTTTACGACAACCATAGACAAGATAGAGGTGGCAATGGTTACAAAGTAAGAAAGTAATTCTTACTCTGTAACCATACGAGAATTATAAATATCAAATTTTTAATCATAAACAAAAGAAAATTTAAAGACAGTATCATGTAAACGGCAATCAAAATTGTTTATATTTTTTTCTGAGATAAATTCTCGATTAAAACAGTTCATCTGTAGAATTGAGTAAACAATTAGTCAGCTTCTAAGTCATCATAAATGAGTGAAGTTAAAGGAATTCCAGTATCTATCTGATCACAAGCTTGTAAGCTGGCAGTATAACTTCAAAATAATACAATATTCCAATTCTAAGAGAAAGCCTGAAATGAACGTATTCTGCTTTCTTTATATAATGTTCACTTCTGAATATTGTCATCATCAACTCATCTTACTCATTAACACTGCTAGGCTCAAGCAACCACAATGAGAAGGAAATTGACTTAATACGCCTGGTTAAATGTGTTAATATAGAATGTTCTTTCGAGTTTTCCATCTTATGCAGCGATCTTATATACATATTATATTCCTCAGTCGTCTTTTATGATACCCACCGGTACGTTAAGGAGTAAATGTTGGTAGTATTCGTAGCTGCTACCATTTTCTAATTGATAAATGTAAAATTGCGCCGTATGGTGACGGAGTTAACCGAAGCAGCAGATGACCGGACCGGGGATTAGTCTGGTCACCCGGAGCGAGGTCACCGCATGAGGACGATGCTCCGACGGCGAAAGTTGCCAAGGCATTGACTCGAGAGGATACCCTTGAGGGTAAACCCCAAGGCGGGCTACCGAAGACAAATACCGGGATCCAGTGGCCCGCTCGCTCGGCGAAGAGAGGTACATGTAGGGCGGGTCTATGGGATCGCGCGCCGCTGCTTCTGTCGCCCCGGACGGATTTAGCGGGGAGTAACCATACCATAGCCCGCCGCTTAAAAAAAGGGTGACGGAGTAAGAATACAATTCACCGCCCCCTCTTACCTGTAGGTGACCGTAAAATACTACATCTAAACATCTATGCAAGAGAAGGAAAACTTGAAATAAAACCCTGTACCAACACGTCTGACCCGCGTGATGTATATATCGATTTCCCTCCTAGTATGGAGAAGTTCAGCAATGAGACATATATGAGCTGAAATGATAATTAAAGATATTTTCAAAGATACCTTCGTGGCTGCATATATAGTCATCAAAGGTAAAGGCTGCAACTCTGCCCCTGAAGAAACGTTGACTATAGCTCCAGCTCCTCTCCGCACCATACTAGGTAGAACCAGTTTTGTCATAGCAGTGACAGCACCCACATTCACATTAATTATATCCCAAAACTTAGAATAAGGAACTTCACAAACTGGCATTGGATAATCGTATTGAAGGCCCACATTATTTACTGAAAAATTCAATACAGATTCATTTATTTTATTAACTAATATACCTAAGATTTTATACTTTTATTTACAAAGTAATTCGTGCAGTTTCACCAGCATAGTTCGCGCTCTCGTTGCAATAAGGGGATAAAATATATCCTATATTACTTGCTGACGATGTAGCTTTCTATTAGTAAAAAAAAAAAAAAAAAAATTAAGTAGTTTAGGCGTTAAGGCCTAACAAACAAACACATATTTATAATATCAAGTTAGAATAATTATACAGTTATCAATAAGCGTCTTTTTTATTCTATATATTTGGTCATTAGAATTTCCTGTCTGTCAACGTGACTGAAACCAATATTAAGGTTTTTGACGTAGCTTTTATTGCTACTTTAGTACTTGCAATGAAATATTTTCAATGTATTAGCACAAATCCAAGTCTGATATTACAGGTTCTCTCAGTTAAAATGCTTTCATAGTGAGAGTAAACACGAATTTTAAAAAATCTATGTAATATATTCCAAGAGTGGATATTTTTTTTTTATAGTAAGCGATATATAGAATATAATAATTTCGTAGGATTTTTTTTTTTAATTTTTGTTTTTAAATTCAACACCCGGCACTAAAGAAATAATCCTTGTATTGCAGGAGGCTTTACAAACATATAATTTAACAGACACAAATTACCACCCAGACTCACTGCAACAATTTGTGGCTCACTCAAAATATTGTTCTGCATAGGAATCGAACCCACGGCACTGGCACGGTAGGTAGGTATCGTAATCACTACGCCATCTGTGCAGTCAAATTACAAACAAGATATATACATACATACATATCATCACGCCATATCCCTTGCAGGGCCTATCCTGCCTATAGAGAGAACAGAGTGCCAGAGAACTCTATCCTTGCATACTTCACTCGCTTCCTCAACATTCATAATTCTCTTCATACACGCTCGCCGGTTTCGGAGACTCTTGACTCCACCTTCCTTCAGTACGTGACCAATCTGGTCTAGGTAGGTTAGTTTCGGTCTCCCCCGGTACCTACATCCTTTCACATCCTTTCGCATTGTATATCTTCTTAACCAGACGTTCGTTGGCATTCTTTCCACATGTCCGAACCATCGGAGCATTTCCCCTTTCGCATCTTTAGTAGGTGTAAAGACACCAATACTCTCTTTCATACCTACTCGCTCTTACGTCGTCGTTGCGAATGCGATCGGTCAGCCTAACTCCACAGATTTTCCGTAGAGATCGCATTTCGACCGCATTAATTTTACTTTCATGCTTTTTTCTGCATACCCATCTCTCGCTTCTATATTATAATGTTATCTCAATAAATCAAAATATCAAAGTAATTTAAGCTAACATTGATATGTATTATGTAAAATTAATGTTTTGTTCATATTAAACATATTTAGATATAATGATTTTATATTACCTAATACCTAGTATCATCATTCTCCTACTCTTCTAACAATTACTTGGGGTCAATACAATATGTACTCTTTTTTCATAGTACACATTGTAAAAGTTATTAGCAACATTTTTATGATTGGCCACATTTTTATGATTGGCCACTTGCCATTCGTCAACCCTCCTTGGGAATATAATTGTTGACCAAACGGCATCAGATGGAGTTGGCCCAGGTCATCATATGGCTCTTAGTAGTCTTTTACAACATCCACGAGCAAAGTAAAGGTTGGTAGTATTCGTAGCCGCTACCACACAGCATCAAGTTTTCCATCTTATGCAAAGATGTTATATACATATTATATTCCTTACTCATCTTCTATAACACCCCACCGGTACGTTAGGGGGTGGTAAATATTGGTAGTATTCCTAACTGCTACTACTTTCTAATTGATACTATTACTATTATTGATACTTTATATTACCTAGTATGCCAATAGGTATGTCTTTTAATTCAGCTTCAATCTGCGGGTATACAGTTGCACCAACACTGAAATCTGCCACAATCGTCTTAGTCTTGACACTATATTCTTTCTCTGAAAAATATAAAGATTTAATTGTTACTCCAGCCTTTCTACGGCACACTAGCAGGCCGGGGCTCCGACGGGTATGGTATCCAAAAGAGTAACCCGCCAGGCTGGCTACGGATGTCAAGGAAGCAGTACCAATGGCCGGCTTAATGGCGATGGGCAGGGAATACGGTGGGTTATGGAGCAATGCGCCGCCCTTCAGGTAAACTATGATCTGGACACACGCCACCCATTCAGTCTGAGTTTTACAGTTAACTTTAAAATTAAATCTATTCTCCATCGGGACAAGTAAGGTGTACTTGGAGAACAGCAATGTCAACGGTGTACCTTTTTTATTTTTTGTTCCCCTTGCGGTGGGCTATGGATGTGGTCGCACTCCGCCAAATCGGTCCGGGGCGACGGAAGAGACGGTACGCAACCCCACAGACCCACCACGCAAGGACTCCTCTCTTCGCCGTGCGAGCGGGCCACCGGGACCCGATCTTTATCTTCGGTGGCCCGCCAATGACAACGGTGTACCTGGATTACAGTCTTGTTAGGAAGTAGTTGCCTGTGCGGACCACTTACATCAAAGAACCTAGACCGCTTATCAGCCCAAATGACAATGGGTAATTGGTACGATAGAGTATAAGACTGCACGAAGCCCTGCCCTCGCCCCCAGACGGTACAAACGACATGTTTCCAGACCATAACATGTCAAAAAAAAATTAAGAAAGATTAGAGTTATACGTCACCTGTTATTTTAGAGACAGACAAAAATAAAAACATTATCATCTTTTCAGCTCATATATGTCCCACTGTTGGGTTTGAGCCTCCTGTAATGAGAGGGAAATTGACCTACCTACAATACGCTGATCAGACGTGCTAGTATAGGATTTAGTTCCGAGTTTTCCTTCTTTTGAATAGATGTTATAAGCGTTTTATATCGCTTAGTCGTCTCTTACGATCACCCACGGTCAAGATAAAGGGTGGTAAATTGTATTCTAACTCCGTCACGACACGGAAAAAAAATTAAGAAATAAAATTAATATAAAATTGTTATTTAATATGATGATACAAAAAAAAACCTACACGTTTAAGGAAATTAATTATAAATTTGAAATGACGTCCTTGGGCGTCCGTGTCTTTATAAAGCCGAAGTAATAATAAAATGTTTATAATGGTTAAAAAAATAGTTACCTGTATGTACCTTTTCCTTTGTTTTTATTAAACTAATTACACTGTAAAATAGCTACGCCAGTAAACTACGCTTGGTTAATTTTCTTACAAACTCCGAGTTTGTTGTTGTTGTTGCAATAGTATAATAGTATTGTAAGTGTTTATGTGACGCTCGTGTAATGAGTCATATACAGGGTGCCGATTTTATTACTAGAATAACTTAAACTGAGTGTAGGAATGACGTCATATAAAACATTAAAGTTAGTTGCAGACTCCTAGCTCTGACCAATCCCGAGATAAAGTGATTTGTTTCTTATCAAAACAGTAGGTTTGTCAGCGTACATTGACTTGTAGGTACATTTCGAACAGCTGTGCGGCGGCGAGTGCGGCGAGAGCGGGACTATTTGCCTACTATTAGCTCAATGTCAAACGCCTGAGTATATCGACGTAGGAAAGCATATTTGCTGTAAGTAGACATATTGCAATTGTTCACCAGAGCCAAAAAACTTTATTAATTTCGGAAAAAAATTAATAGTGTCTGACCTATCCATGATATTGCTACCATTTTTGGAACATAGGTTTATTTAACTGCCAGTCACCATTTGCAATGTAAACTTTTTATCCAAAGTTACTATAAGTACGTGTTTGGCTAGTTACAGCAAACAGTTTTTTAAATCACATACCTTTAAAACGCTGTAACTAAGGAAGAAAAATGTACGCGTAGATGGAAATATTATCAATTTACAGGCGGTAAATATGCTGTATGCAGTATTTATTTATTTATTTATTGCAGTAAGCATTTATTTATTTGGGTACTGCAATTCGAGATGTAAGATTAAATTTATAATTATGATTAGATCTAGAAATGCAGTGGGTCAGTTGGTAATTTAATGTTTGGTTGAAATAAAATGTCGAAAATGGTAAAAAAAGAAATATGGTCTTTTATATTGTTAAAACAAAATTTGAAACTCTAATTATATTGCCAGAACTTCGTTTCAACAATACAATGAACTAAAATAGAAAAAAAATCTCTTATATAGATTATAGAGATAAAACCAAAAAAAATAAAATATACAAAATAAAAACTAAGGCCCTAAAACTAGTTAGGAATGCAAGATGTAAATAAAAACATTGTATCCAATCAAAAAATATTTAATTAAAAATAAAAAAAAGAAACTTAGTGGCTGTTTGCCTTATTTTAGAACGAAAGATGTAACAAAATACAATTATAATTGAAACTTAACATGAAGACATTGTGTCCAATCAAAAACATATTTAAGGAAAGTAAATAAACCAATGATATTAAAATTATGCTATCACGAATCATTCACATTTTTTTTTCAGTCTTCTTCATCGGTTTCAGGTAAACAGTCATTTGTTTTACAGCTGTACTTAAAACCTAAATATTCTTTGGCGTACATATTTGGAATCACTTTTTTCTCCACTAATTTTTTTAAGTCATTATATTTTTGTTGGGATATTGCTAACTTAGTCGAATATAAATTTGATTTCGGCATTGCACTATTGAGGCTGCTCAATTGAACTTCAATTGTTACAGTTTGTGGCAACATTGAGTTTTTCACATACATCACATTTGGTTTACACCTTTTAAATGTAACCACATGCATCTTTGAAATATTAATTCTTTGGTTTTTCTTAAAAGTATTATTTGTTATTTCTTCAAATCCCATAAAATTTGTTCCTTCAAGTGTGGTTACTTTGTAAGGAAAGGGGTTCTTCCTGGCTATTCCTACAATAGTAGGCCATTGAGATGGAGCCCATACTATTGTTTTCTTCACTGCTCGTTCTATCACAGAATGCATGCTATCTACAGGCATATATGTATGGCCAGGGATCAAGTAGTTCATCTGAATAACTTCAAGATTAACACACCTTGATAATGCAAAGCGAAACATAGATAAAACGGTCTTATTTTTGTTTTGTCCGTAGCAGGAATCGGAATACAATAATAAGGTCTTAACTTTAGCTTGAGAATCAACTTCCATTATATAATTTAGTAAACATGTCGAAATCTCATTTGCTCCACGATGGGCATCTGTTTCATTCCATATATTACAGAGCCCTACCTGCGTGTTACTTTCATAAACTGTGAAATTATACACTGATATTTTTCGGTTATAATAAAGGGCCATGTTGTCACCGTGTGGAGTATTAAGCACTTTCTGCATGTCAAAGCTGGCACAGATAACACTTTTGTCTGCCTTGTTAAGATCCTGATGACATAAAAATCGTTTGTATGATTCTTCTTTCTCTTTTATGTGCTCGTTTAACTTGTTCATTTCCTCTTCAGTTTTCACCTCGAAGGTTTTTGTGGCCATACACTGAACACATTTATCCTTTTTTGGGATATGGAAGCCAATATTGAAAGTACTACGAAACCATTTTGAAAAAACTTTAAAAGACATGGGTTTTACATTTTTATCGTTGCAGTGCTCTTTGTAAATGTTATACAAGTTAGTAATATTTTTAAAATTTTCTGGCAGGTACAGTCGTGTGGAATCTTTGCGACAATAATGAGAAGGCAATAATGGCAGAGACATAACAAAATACTTGGCTTTGGCGATGACTTCCGGTGATGTTTTATTATGACCCCCATTTTTACCTCTTTCGTCAAGTTTGGAAAAATTCTCTATTGAATTTTGCAGTGTATACAAAATAAATCTCTGCGTCACATCGAGAGTCGCGATCAGAAATTGTTGGCAGACCTTTCTCCTTCCTTCTCCTTCATTAATAAAATATTCATGTGTGATGCTCCGCCTAGATACTCCGCTATTTTGTGACGTGTGGTTCTTTACACTTTTTTTATGACAGCATTGAGCAATCCAATCTCTGCGCCTTTGCGTACACTTAAGATTCCAAAAATAGTTAAATAAATTTGTACGCCGTTCTTCGGTTATCTTTTCACAGTTATTTCTACATTTTTTGCCAGTACATGGGTTTGGTTTCATTTTTTTTCCTCAAGAGGTTTTCCTTTTCTAGTTAAATATTTTTTCCCTTTTTTCTTTTCTTCTTCATTTTCTTTTTTAATCAATGCTTTTGTTTTATTTTTTTCTATATTTATGTGCCTATGATTTGTCTTTGTTTTTATTTTGTCTTGATGTTTGCCTTGCTTGTTCTTATTTCTTTTTTCAGTTTTAGTGTGTTGATCTACATCTTCCATCTCGTCAGATGACTCTTCCACTTCACTCCAATCTGTTGAGTCATCTGATGGAAAGGCTTCATTTAACAATAATGTATCCGCATCGTCCACATAATCAAGATAACATTTATCGAAATTTAGTTTTTTCTTGCTCCTTTTGGGATTTATCCGTTTGGTGCCTCTGTCCTCTTTTATCTGTATTTTGTTTGTTTCAGGGGATGGTAAGCTACTTCGAAATTGTATCTGCACCACGTTGCTATCACTCGTTCTAGGGAACATTGATAGACTTGGAGATCCTATTGGCACTATATTGCTCTCAATTGCAGAACTGTTTTCAGAAATAAATTGCATCTGTACAGCGCCATTTGTAGCAGTACTTATGCCAGGAACCAGAGAATAGCTTGAAGATGATACCTGCACTACGTCGCCCTCAATCGCAAAACTCGTTGAAGGTACTAGAGATGGACACCGAAACTGTAGCACGTTACTTTGGGTAGCAACACTTGTATCAAGAACTGGAGATGGACATTGAAGTTGCGTTTGCACGTGGCTCTCTATTGCTGCACATGCTCTAAGACTGGAGGATAGACTTTCAGAGTCCATCAATTTTGCACTGCTTTCGATCATAGTTCTCTTCTCAATAGCTGGTGATTTACTTTGAGGTTGTTTCATATTGCTCTCAATATCACCACCTAATTCTGGGATAGAATAGAGACATTGGGTTTTGATTTCCTTATCATCATTCTCAACTGGAAAGTAGGCTTTACAAGTTGTTAAATGTGAAATACTTTCATCCAAAACATCTTCATTCTCAATGGTTACAATAAAATCTAATTTAGCATGTTTTGTAATACATGTTTCGTGGGTGATTTCGCAATCTTTATGCAAGTCTGTTGGGATTTCCGTCAAGCCCGAAGGTTGAAGCGGTGGTGGTAAAATTTGTCTTAGTATGTGGTCGGTTGCAGTCATGTATTTTTCTGGGTTTCGAAAAGTTGGAGTCAGTTCTTTGCTACTATGCATATCCTCTTCAAAATTCCTTGTATGTCGTGGTGTCGTTTTGCAATTATTTTGCGCAAAATTATTAGATTCATCGGTCTGGGATTTTATTTTTTTGTTGTTCAATTTCGAAGGAATTAAATTGCCTTGTAGGTATAGATCATTGCTTAATATTTGTATTCTAGGTTTCTTTCTTGAATGCTCTTCAACAATGTGTTCTTGAAGAGGTCTCAATTCGTCCATCCATTCCCTGCGTTTCGCCATCTAAAATAAGCAAAGCAGTTTATAAAAAATAAAAAAATATCTTGTTACCCTCGTTGGCCTAGTGATTGTGATTGCTGATTATAGGTCATGAGGTTCCGGGTTCGATTCCCGGCTATGGCAAAGTGTAATATGTGGTTTTACTGTTGTGAAACTTCCTCAATTGCAGTTTGTAACCGGGTTTATGCTCGTAGTATATTGGTTGGTTCGCCACCAGTCACATTGGAGACTAAATACGTCGGTGAAATGCCTACTCCGTCAGGGATTACAGGTGTGACGATATTCATAAAAAATCTGTAGAAGGACAAGTGAATTGATGATTTTTATACTTTGAAACTACCTAGAAAAAATGCTTAAACCTAATTATGGCAGATTACAAATATCTTTGCTTGTATTAGATAGTTTCGATTAAGATACAATACGTAAATACTTATTGACACTTAATAATAATCATTCGGAAAATTTACTTACATTTTCGTGATAAAATACTCAGGTTCAATCTAAATCACACCACTTATTACAGACACTCAGCACACACGACGTTTCAAATCAAATGCCACGCTTATAATGAGACAATAACAGAATGTCGTACAAGAAATGAAGGGTGCGGGCGGAGGCGGTAGCGATGCGGTAACACCGACACAACTTCAAAGAACTATCATTTTGTCAATGGCGTAACGGTAAAATGAAATGATAAATGATTTATCAAAATGCATTATGTCAATTTTCTAAAAAATCACAGGTTTTTAAAATGCATTATGTGATGTGAGCTTTTAAAGCAAATACCTGATTATTTGCTATAAATAACAAACACTAAAACTGTAGGTTCCCTAAACTTGCTGTAAGTAAACGAATGTAAAAATCACATGCCGCAGAAATGCTGTAAGTAGCGTTAAGTTTTTAAATGGGAAGAAGTAAGTATATGTAAAGCAAAAAATGCAGTCTTTCTTTTGCTGTAAGTACAAAATGTCTAAAATGACTAGATTTTGGTCTACATACAGCATTTAGTCTTGCTAAAAAATATATAAGTACGGGCGTTTTCAACGGCGTATGTAATTTTTTTTTCATCGTAGAGACACAGGACCCGGGTCATTTGATGCGGCTTTTTTTTCTGATTCTAATGGTAGTAAAAAGTCACTTTAGGTATTTTGTCTACTTACAGCAAATATGCATTCCTACGTCGATATGCCTAAATCGAATTTTTATAGTACATGTGTATTGACCGCTTATCAGTAGGATAATTTAATCAAAACTTAGGTACTATTCTTTCTACTGATTTGGATAGTGTATCATGGTCTGATACACCCCCTTCAAGGATTGTACTGATTAAATCGGCAACCTGTATATTAAATAAAACAACCAGTTGACGCGAGCGCGTATGTATGACTCATTTAATTTATTTTCAATCTGTAACATTATAATAATTTGACCTATATAAAGTGCATTACCTATGCACCCACAGTATTTTATCACAATCCGCGAAACCCTACAAATGTCATAATTACGGATTAAATTAGATTCATCTAATATTCAGAATTGTACAATATTATAATTTTATTTAAATATTAATAAATAATACGAACAAAACCAAAAAAATTACTGCACAAATGGCGTAATGGTTAAGATATTCGACCTTCTGTGCCAGGGGCGTGGGTTCGATTCCTGTGCAGGATAATACTTTGTGCGATCTTCAAACTGTTGTTCCGAGTTTGGGTGTAATTTTTCTGCGTTAATTATATGTATGTAAAGTCCCGCAATACAAGGCGTATTTCCTTAAAGCAGGGTGGAGTCTTATAAAAAGAGTCTAGACAATTATTTAAACCTCTTTTGCAAGAACAAATTACCAACAGTGACAATTGCTTATAAGAAATTTATATTCACATTTTCGGCATGCTAATGGAATAAGAATACAATTCGCCACCTTGCTCTATCTTGCACGTGGATGTTGTAAAATACAACTAAGAGATATGGCGATAAAATCTGTGCAAAAAAGGGCAAAATCTACATAAAACCCCATACCAACCCATCTCGCCAGCGTAGTATGATAGGTCAAATTCCCTTTTATTGTGGAGGAGGTTTGAGTCCAGCAGTGGAAAAAATCAGCTAAGATGATTATGAGATGATGTCCCCATAACCGTTCAAACGTCCATTTTTGGACTGAGTCCTCAAGAGAGAATAAGATAATAAATCCCAAAGAGAGAATATAATCATACGGTAAATCCATCCATCCATCAGCCCGTAAACGTCCACTGTTGGACATAGGCCTCCCCACGAGAATGCCATCTATAACGGTCCTGTGCCACCTGCATCCAACGGTTTCCTGCGACCTTGATGAGGTCATCAGTCCACCGAGTGGGGGGTCGTCCTACACTGCTCGTCCGATTCGTGGTCGCCACTCGAGAACCTTTTTTCCCCAACGGTTGTCGGTTCGTCGAGCGATGTGGCCTGCCCATTGCCACTTCAACGTGCTAATTCTTCGCGCTATGTCGGTTACACCCGTTCTTCTACGGATTTCCGTATTTCGGATTTTATCACGTAGAGAAATACCGAGCATAGCCCTCTCCATAGCACGCTGAGCGACTTTGAGTCTTTTTATGAGGCCGACATTTAGAGACCACGTTTCAGTGCCGTAAGTCATCGCTGGTAACACACACTGGTTATAAACCTTTGTTTTCAGACACTGCGGAATATTAGACGAGAAAATCCTCCTAAGTTTCCCGAACGCTGCCCAGCCGAGTTGGATTCGTCGGCTGACCTCTTTCTCGAAATCGGATCTACCCAATTGGACTGTTTGTCCTAGGTAAACATAGTGATCGACAACTTCGAGAATCGCATTCCCAACCAGGACCGGTACAGAAATGACATGGGCATTAGACATGATTTTCGTCTTGTCCATGTTCATTTTCAGCCCTACTAGTTGGGAGACCTTGCTGAGGTCATTGAGCATGGTGCCAAGGTCCTCCAGAGATTCTGCCATGACTACGATATCATCTGCGAATCGAAGGTGAGTGATGTATTCGCCATTGATGTTGATGCCAAGTCCGGTCCAGTCTAAGAGCTTGAAGACATCTTCCAGCGCAGTGTGAACAGTTTCGGAGAGATAACGTCTCCCTGTCTCACGCCTTTCTGCAGTTGGATCGGTTTCGTACTCTTATCCTGGATGCGGACTGACATAGTAGCGTCTTTATACAAACACTTCAGCACTTCGATATATCGATAGTCAATTTGGCACCTCTGAAGGGACTGCAGCACTGCCCAAGTTTCGACAGAATCAAAGGCTTTCTCATAGTCCACAAACGCTGGACACAGAGGCCGATTATACTCCTCGGTCTTCTGTATAATCTGGCGTAGCGTGTGGATGTGGTCTATGGTACTATAACCTTTTCGGAAACCGGCTTGTTCGGGCGGCTGGAAGTCGTCTAGCTTGTGCGCGAGTCGGTTCGTAATGACTCTTGAAAATAATTTGTACACGTGGCTCAGGAGTGAGATGGGTCTGTAATTCTTTAAGAGCGTTTTATCGCCCTTCTTGAAAAACAGCACCACCACACTCCTGGTCCACGGCTCTGGAACGTCGCCCCCGAGAATGACAGAATTAAACAGCTTCTTTAGGGCTTTTAAAACTGGCTCGCCGCCTGCCCTCAGGAGCTCTGTAGTAATTCCGTCACCTCCCGGTGCCTTTCCGTTCTTTAATTGTTTTAGAGCCATTCTGATCTCGTACAAGCTGACGTCCGGGATTTCTTCGGTATAGTGCCGAGTTAGCTTGGATCTGGGGTCTTGGACCAAGCTGACAACAGGATTCAGGGATGATTTGTACAACTGCCCATAGAACCATTCGACCTCTCCCAAGATCTCACTCTGGGATGCAATGACAGTACCGTTATCGGTCTTCAGCTTAGTCATTTGGCTCTGCCCAATAGACAAATCTCGTGCGAACACTTTGGAGTCTCGATTTCGCTTTATCGCCTCTTCAATACGCAGTGTATTGAATCGGCGAATATCGCGTCGCATAGATTTAGAGATTTGTCTATTAAGCTGTCTGAGTTCGGACCAATCGACTGAAGACTGTACCATCATTTCCTTTCTCCTCTCCATGAGTTGAAGAGTCTGGTCAGAAAGCTTTTTTGTTCTAGTAGCGCGACGGGCCTTAAAGAATTTTGACCCGACCGCGTGGACAGTTTCCACGAACCTGTTGTTCATATCGTTCGAAGATTCGCACTCTTCCAGGCATTGGAAGCGATTATGTAATTCGAGTTGAAAGCTATCGGGGTTCTGGTATTAGACAGGTGTAGGTCGGAGTGTAGACTTTATCAAGCGGGACCGCTCGACTTTGGTACGAAGATTCAATAATAATGCCATAATCGCCACGCTTGGCGAGCGGATTGGCGATCGCGGTAGATGTTATTAAGTTTCCCGGGAGATAGCCGCTGCCCAATCTCCCGGTGAGACCCTTAGCCGATTTTTACGACTCCCACGGGCAAGTAAGGGGTGACGACCTTTGTATTCTATTCCCGTCGCCACACGGGATTATATACGGTAAATAGCGAATATAAAAATATAGCTTATTCGTAGTCTTCAAAACAAAGAGACAATCGGTTTATTGATGCTTAACGATCATTTGCTGAACAAAAGGTTGATTGCTTCACAGCGACAGTAACAAATTGCAAAGATGCATTGCTTTGTTTGAGATTCGTTCTAAGAAACGAACCAACAGATATAAACTCTACAATACTGTCATAGTCCAAGAGTCTGAGACCGAAATTTCTCATCTATTGCTATATAATTTTATTATTTAGCCATTATTATCTGTTAGCGATTAATCTCTCAAGCAAAGTTTATACTATGTAATTTTTTAAAATAAAAGTCTACCAAGCATTTAGTTTTGTATAACAATAATTAATACCTTAATATGTACTCACAAGACTAAATCTAAACAAAAGAAAATCCCACAATAATCAATATCACCTTTACTATAAGAGTACTGTGGACCCATACCCAGACCGCCATTCTAAAGAGGACCTTAAAGGCTGCGATTATTATCTTACACTACAACTGCGTCGTTTCCAATTCTAACCTACAGTTTATTTAAAATATTTTTATTTACACTAATAATAGTTAGAAATTCAATACACAAAAAAATGTGTTATTACTTTTTTCCAACTGGGTCAGAGTTGTTAAAGTTTTAGTATTGAATGGACTATAAAATAAACTGTACATGTGTAGTAATCTTTAGACGGCAACGCTTCTAATACGTTAGACTAATATTATGCCGTATATTAAGTATCCTTGATCGCTGTAAGATATTTAGGTCTTGTAAATTTTATATATTTACGTGTTATTATTTTCCGTCTTATGACGAGATAAGAATATAGTTTACAACCCCCTTTCCACCCTACTGGCAGTAAAGGATTTCATATAGATGTAAAATCTTTGCAAAGGAATGTAATCTCGAAATAAAACCCTATGCTAACCCGTTTGAACAGCGTCAATCAATTTACCCTTCTATAGGAGAAGAGACTCGAGCTCAATAAGGATATGTATATGAACTGAGATGGTTATTATACGGTAGAATGCAATTCTATCTACACACGAAGTCGAACTAACTAAAATAAAGAATCGATTTTATAGGCATAATCACAGAAACAGTGTCGCTGCCTCCTGGACTATTAGTATCAATAAAAAAGTTAAATATCCATGCAGTATTTCACAATTTAGATCAACGTAGATATGAATATTAATAGATATGAATATAGTATGTATTTAGTTATGTTAATATCTATATAAATTACACACGTTTTATAGTTATCATCTATCTGATATGTTTAAACGAATAATTTTTGTATAATTGTATACATATTTCCACATATGTATATTTTTATATTATCAGAATATTAGCAACAACACCAGTGATTATCATGAAATTTAGTATGTAAAAGGTTTGAAGTTGATAAATTGATATCGCTAGATTTCATTTATGGAAAATATGGTTGTGTCAGTGTTTTTTCGTTGGCTGCAAGTGATTAGAATATAAAGGTTACTTTTGTATTTGATTTTTAATTTTTAGACGTTTAGAACACTTTACAGTGATCATGGTCACGGGAAGACTAAGGTTTCTTACGTCCAATATGTCATTGTTATTACAGAAATTTATATCTACCCTATAAGATATTAAATTTTGACCCACATTTTTAATACAAATGAATACAAATTCATTACCAGTACAAAAAGAAAATGATTCTATATGTAAAAAATTATATTGTTTATGATCTGTTATTATTAAATCATTAAATTTATGATAATTATGAATGTGGCAATTTATAATTTTAGAAAAACTAACAAAACTATTCAGCTACTACTGGATCGGAACGCGGCCACACTGAGAAAGATCCGGCAAGAAAACTCAGGAGGCATAACGCTAATTTTATTATTGAAGTTTTGAATGGCGGCCTACTTAGTCTTACTAAAAAAATGTAATAACAATTAGCGATGAGACGAATAGTTTTCTTTTCAATTCGAATCAATCGAATTAACATTATTATTGATTCGAATCACAATTCGAATTGATTCGAATCGTCACGTGGGAGTCGTCAAATCGCGCGATGAACTCGCGAAAGCATTACAGTCGAATTCGTACTCGTATGTCGAGTCATCCGCCTGTTAAGCCGAGTTGGCGAGTTATAACTCGTTTACATTATTATTCATTTTAAATGATTTATATATACTGTTTGTTGTATTATCAATATTTATAACTATAGGAACATAGTTTACACGAAACTGTTTCCATCTTCATTTTTATTAAAAAACTCCCAGATTAATTTTTTATTTCTTCTACACGACGCGACGGACGATTTGCAAATGTAATAGGTACGTTAAACGAATCGAATTGTATCCAACTAATTCGTGATTCTTAGAACATTTCATGTATTTTCGTATTTTCTCACTCGTAGAATTCATTCGTTAGATTATTCGACTCCGTATTAGAACGAGAGAGTGAATCAACGAATGTCCAATCAAGCCGAGTCGACTGATCGCTGCGCGGCAGCGGTCGTCCGCGCTGAGTAGGTACGACACGAGTTACCGAATTGATTCGGTTTCGGTCAAAGGCGATTCGAATGAACGAGTCAATAGTCTTATTCGAGTTATTCGAATTAAATGATTCGAATTACCCATTGTTAATAACAATGACATATTGGACGTAAGACACTTTAGTCACTGTATAGTGTTCGAAACGTCGGGAAATTAAAAATCAAATACAAACGCGATAGAATTCGTAAAAGTAAATTTATTTCAAATGTGTGATACTTGCGTAAACATCAGATATCATTATAAAGGTTACTTTGTTTTTTTTTTAAGATACCGCCCTACACTAAGGAAATAATCCTTGTATTGCGGGGGACTTTACAAATATGCAATTAATGAAGACAAATTACACCTAGACTCAGAAGAAGAAAGAAGGAGAAGTTTTGGAGTAGGAAATATACAATTGACAAGAAAACATTCACGTAAGAAATATTTAAAGCGGAAGAAAATACTAAATCGTGGAGAGTGATCATGCCTAATATGATGTTTCCGAAACACTAAAAAAATGTGACGTAACT
This sequence comes from Lymantria monacha, assembly GCA_905163515.2. Classification (NCBI taxonomy): domain Eukaryota; kingdom Metazoa; phylum Arthropoda; class Insecta; order Lepidoptera; family Erebidae; genus Lymantria; species Lymantria monacha. The sequence continues at coordinate 35,163,375 of LR991084.1, read as the reverse complement.
AATATTTTATAGTGATCAAAAAGGCTCGGACTAAAAGTAGGATATTAGCCAAAAATGGGTAATGATACATAATTCCTAGTCATAGTATTGATCTATTTTAATTACTGTACTGTATACTGATATACATATAAAGTATGCATACATATAAGTGGAAGTTTGAAAGTTGCGCCAGTGGCAGAAAAGTTAATGACTGAATGTCTGACATAGTATGGACATGTGGTAAAAATAATGTTGTGAGGAAAGTTTTAACTTTGAATGTTGATGGCTTTAGGGGTAAAGGAAGACCAAAGAAAATATGAATGGACTGCGTGAGGCATGGTATGGATAGTCAGGGAGTGAGAACAGAGATGACCTCTGATAGAACTACATGGAAGAAGATGACATATTGCGTCGACTCCAAATGATTGTGATAAGAGCAAGATAATGACGACGGTAAACTCTTCTAATAATAATGGTAAATTACAATTCGTTAACTAAAATTATTACATAATACCTAGGAAATGTTCAAACTAATTGAGATTGAAACTATTTCATTATACTGTAGAAATGTTTTAGTATTTTGTCCATCGGATAAGTTACAAAGTTGACAAATTGTTCCACTTGTTAAATATTTCCAATCGAAATAATTAAGAGTCATGACTGAATTATTGATAAGGTCAATTGATTACGTTTATAGTTTTAAAATATCTACTAAAACAATATAGAGTTACTAGCGACCCGCCCTCGCTTCGCTTCGGTTCAGTTGTGTTGTTTACTTTCGCTACATAGAATACTTTTCGGAGAAGGAATTTCTTAAAATCCTACTTCATCTGACTTTTATAGGGCAGAAAGAAAGTCCACACCAAATTCCAAGTCTGTAGGAGCAGTATTTAAAAATATGGATTTTTTGGGTTAACACCTCCGCAAGCCCCTTTTGGGGTGGATTTTTTAAAAAGCCGTTGTTAGATTACCTCTGCATCGTAACACAAATATTCCTACCAAAATTGAAATCTGTAGGACCTTTATTAAAAAAATTTGGATTTGTGTAGGTTAATACCTCCGCATTTCCCTTTGGCGAGGGCGGGAGATCAATTTGAACTGAGAAAAAATCATGATTAAAGGAAATTGAAAGTATAAACTCTGAATAAGAATTTATCGTACTACAATTATTATATTCTATTGCCATCTTGCAACCCTATTGCGAATCTATGGATAGAATAGAAAAATAAAAATCGCTATGGAAAATAGGGGTTGATCTTATAAGGGTGAACACTAAGAATAATATGATTTTTTTTATTCTAAGTCATGACAAAAAAAAATCTTGCCAAAAGAAATATTTTTTTTAATTAACAATAAAAAAATAGGAATTGATCGTAGAGGAGGGAAAATTTAGGTATATGTGTATTTTTATATGCTGTATCATAAAAAAATGAAAAATAAAAAAAATTGTCTATAAAATAAAATTAGGGGTGGTCCAGCCTTAATATTTAGGGGGATGAAAAATAGATATTATCCGATTCGCAAACCTAACCAATATGGATACGAAATTTCACGAAAATCGGTCAAGCCATTTCAGAGGAGTTTAAGTACAAACACCGTGATACGAGAATTTTATATAGGTATTAAAAGTTGACAAATTTTCTTTAACTTTTACATGTTCAGCTATATCTTTTTTTCTTTTTTTGGCGATGGGTTTTTTATTTTTTATGGTATGATCTCCCTATCGATCCGTCCGTGGCCACAGAAAGAATAGCACGCGATCCCATAACCCGCCCACCAAACACCTTTCAACGCCGTGCGACCGCTCAGCCATGACACACCTCAACCCACTAGTGTTTCACAAATCTGATGTCCGCGGCACGTCATCGACGATGACGACGACGATATCACACTCGCTCAATTAAGAGCTTACACAGCCCGCGAGGCCATTACACATAAATACACCGCGGTTTCGTCCTCGCCGTCAAGGTGCGAAATCGCGACGCGCTACAATCATAAATCCAAACGTGGGCACGCCCACTTTGCCAACGGCGACGCCCCAAGCCGAGGTCCGTTCCCCACAGGGGGAGCCCTTGGACGATGTCGCTTAGCTTACCTCAATCGGGTTGAGAGCCCTGAGCGCTCACCCATAGTCCGCGTAAAGCTGTCAAAGCCATCTGCGGCTAACAGCTAAAAACACACAAAAAAAGCCGTGCGAGCGAGTTATGTTATGTTCAACCATACCTAAGCCTTCTACGTCCGCTGTTTGACATAAGCGTTTTATTTTTTATAACGGACAGGTTATGGTCTGACTACACCCCCTCCAAACCGTCAAAGCTGGCGATTAGGGCTGATTTAAAGAAAAAAGACAACACTCCAAGAAAATAATCCTTGTATTCCGGGTACTTTACAAACATATAATTAACGAACGCAAATTACGCCCAGACTCAACAGAACAACAATTCTATGGATGCGTCTCGCCCCGCCAAATCGGTCCGGGGTGACGGAAGAGGCGGCGCGCAACCCCATTGACCCACCCTGCAAGCACCTCTTCTTCGCCGTGCGAGTGGGCCACCGGTACCCGATCTTTGTCTTCGGTGGCCCGCTCGGCGGTATGCCCTCTCGGGCTCCTCTCCTGTCGACGCCCCGACAGATTTCGCCGTCGAGGCGTCGTCCTCACGCGGTGGCCTCGCGTCGGGTGACCGGACAATTCCCCGGTCCGATCACCCAAAGCCTCGGTTAGGGCGGCATCAGGCGCAGGTAGTCGCGCCTGCGCCGCCCCGGCCGCGGGCGGCGGCCCGGGTCACGGGAATCCTCCCGGGCCCGTTCCGCCGCCTCCTTCTGCGAGATGACAGCCTCGCAGAAGGCGACGACCGCGTCCCAATTCCTGACGCTGTCGACCATCGCCCTCGCGACAGCCGGCAGCGTCAGGTCGGCACCGATAATAGCGACGAGGTCGCGGCGCTGCCCGTCCCAGCCCGAGCATTCCTCGAGCATATGTTGCGCCGTGTCCTCGTCACTACTGCAATGATGGCAGCCCGGAGTCCATTCCCTGTACACGACCGTGTGCAGGTATTTCCCGAAACACCCGTGTCCCGTTAACACCTGCACCAGTCGAAAGGTGAGGACCCCGTGCCGCCGCTCCATCCATTCCATCAGTACGGGCCGGAGGGCCTCGACGGTAGTGACACCGTGTCTAGGCCTCTCCAGCCGCGTAGCCCAACGGGCGATGACTTCTCGGCGGGCGTCCTCGCGCCAGGTGGCTATCTCGTTAAACGATGGGGAGCCACCTTCTTCGCGCATTGAGGCAACCCGCCGGTAGAGGTCGGAGAGCATCTCCGCCTCTAGGTCCCACGGGGGTGTCCCGGCCAATAGGCACGCCGCCTCTGTCGACACCGTGCGGTACCCGCGAATGGCTCTGACCGCCATAGCTCGCTGTGGCCTCCACAGCACCGCCCTGAGCTGGGCGTTCAGAGCCCTCGGTGGCCTAGCCTAGACTACCTACAAAGATAATGTCAGAATCGTCACACTCGGTAAACTTTTAGTAAACAAATTTGGTGTTTTTCATTCTCCAGGAGAATGATGCTGCTTATATACCTGGTTATCCCTCCCAATTGGTTTTTACGACTGCCACGTGAAAGTAAACAGTAATAATTTATTACATACTTAACCCACATAGGTTTTTTCATATAATGAAGAACTTGGTGTAAAGATGCGAAAGGGAATGCTCCGATGGTTCGGACATGTGGAAAGAATGCCGAACGAACGTCTGGTTAAGAAGATATACAATGCGAAAGTGGAAGGATGTAGGTACCGGGGGAGACCGAGACTAACCTACCTAGACCAGATCGGTCATGTACTGAAGGAAGGTGGAGTCAAGAGTCTCCGAAACCGGCGAGCGTGTATGAAGAGAATTATGAATGTTGAGGAAGCGAGTGAAGTATGCAGAGATAGAGTTCTCTGGCACTCTGTTCTCTCTGCCTACCCTGCAAGGGATATGGCGTGATGATATGTATGTATGTATGTATGAAGAACTAGAAATAAAATAATTATATCCTATGTTAAAAACTCGCAACGAAACACCAATAACTTGCCATAAAAGAAATAATTTATTCCAAGTGTGGATGAGCTTCTTCCCTAATAAGTCATCATCATCATCTCAGCTCATATACGTCCCACTGTTGGGCTCAAGCCTCTACACTAAGAGGGAAATTGACCTACTACACCACGATGGTCAGACGTATTGGTATAAGGTTTTATTTCGAGTTTTCCTTTTCTTACATAGATGTTATATGCATTTTATATCCCTTAGTCGTCTCTTACGATCATCCACAAGTAAGATAAGGGGTGGTGAATTGTAATCTTACTCCGTCACCACACGGAATATAGCCTAAAAAGTATATGAAATAAAACCATTTGACGGCTTTTAGCGGGCATATGAAATCGTCATGTAGTACTTTTGTATTATATTCGATATCTTAGTGTTTTAACGTGTTATATTAGATAATTTTGATGCCATTTTATGTAATGTGATGTGGCGGAACTGCTGGGAAGTATTTAATATGATATAAAAGTGCTTTATAACGTTTTTGTATTCCATCAATATTCCCAAAATTTACCAGTGCGGCCATAGCACTGTTGATGACGACGATTTGACATACTGAAGGACAATGACTAACATGAAGATATAAAAGACGTGAAGAAAGTTGTAACTCGACACTGATAAAAATGGCTCGTAAAGTAACTGATTGCCAATACGAAAAAAAAAGAACAAAGCATATGACGTCATCACCATCATTTCAATCCATATTAGCGGAAGTATCACTTGCTATAGTAATTATTATTAATACAACATCTATATTCACTTGTTTAAATAAAATACATATTTATTTTAAGTAATCGGGTTTTTATAAATAAAAAAAAATATTTTTGTTCCGCGTAATATTTATGATATAATACTGCTAATATTTAAACAGATAATAATATTTATAAAACGACGTCAAACAAGGCTGTATTGATGTTTAATTATGTATTTAAAAACGTAATATAATTTATTCTAGATAAATAATTATGCAATGACCACCATCTGCCTTTTGTATGTTAAATCTTAATTTATTTGACAGGAAAATTTCGATGTAAATATAGGTGACATTAAATAATATTGTTCGGTCAGTGACCTTTATTCTACAAGTGTATATACATAGCGATTGATGTAAACAGAGAAAGGAAGTGTTACTTTTAGTGAAAGAAAATTGACTTAAGGCGCGCTTAGTTTCTGGTTATCAAAATGTATGAAATCTCCAACCATCATTCTCCAAAGAAAAAGTGAAGAAGTAGCAAAGATTCCACTTTACTCCTATTTAAACCAGGAGCCAATAGTCAAGAGGATGTACATATAACTACCATAAGGGTAGTAGTACTCTACCACGGTTAAGACAAAGCTTAACTAATTAAATGTGAGTTTTAAGATCGACTATAATAGAAGGCATGGCAGACAATATGTAACAGACAGATTGATATTGTATTTCAAATTGCACTGTACAATAACAAACAAGAAAATAAAATTCCACCAGAAATTCGTATGGATAGCCAGTAATTAAGTCCGTAATGCCGTGTGGACTCTCCGTCAAGTAAGAATACAATTCACCACCCCTATCTAACGTGGGGTGATCGTAAGAGCCGATTAGGGATGTGAAACGCATGTAACATATATGCAAGTGAAGGAAAACTCAAATCAAAACTCTATACTAACACGTGTGACCAGCGTGGTATAGTAAGTCAATTTAATTCTTATTGTGAAGAAGGCCCGTACCCAACAGTAGAACATATATGAACTAAGATGAAGCCCGCATTGATATATCATACAAGTGAGATGAATTGGCATAGGGTTTTGTTTACAGTTCTCCTTCTTTGATGTTGCGTATGTGGGAACGAAATGTTAGTTGATAGAAAGAGAGGAAGACAGGTGGAAGAGAGAAACAGATATGTGTAAGGGGGACGGATACGTGTTGAAACCTTTATTTATGAGCTGTGTTAGTCATGGTGTCGCCGGCTGCAACAATAAAAAAATAGCTTACGATTTCTTAGATTCCCGCGATTGTTACAAATTGAATTAAACAATTGTGAATAGATTGATTGCATACTAGCGACCCGACCTCACCTCTGGTAATTTCTAGAACATTAATTTTAATTGTATATTGTACAGAGCAATTTTAATGTACCTTAAATGTACCAAGTATCTAATATATTTAATTGGATAAGAAGTAAAACTGTATTGTTAACATTTTATTTGCCATTCACACACTTAATCAAAAATATTTTAAATTCTCGGCTTTTTTTACTACAATATGTATGTATTATACATATAAACCTTCCTCCTGATTTACAGCACCTATTGACGTAAACCGTATTAAAATCCGTTGTGTAGTTTTTTTTTTGGGACTAATCCCACCACACATTCCCACCATTGTAACTCCTGTAAGCCAGGATCCACAATGGTCACTATAAATGACACCGAGGTTTGATCCTCAGGCAGTCCCGGGAAATTATTTTAATTGTCTTGGAACCCGCAACAAATTTAATTAGAAAAGTTAAAGAGGAGGAGTTGGAAACGAGTGATTCCACTTCCCTCCCAGGCAAAGCGGGAGACAGAAAGCAATATTGACTAGTCAGCCAATAAGTAAAGGGTTGTACAGCTATGATAAGCGCAGCACTACGGCACATGAAATAACTTATCGGGGCCTATATGTGTCATAGCCCAGGGCCATATAGGCCCATAAGTTATCCAATATCCGTGGTGCCGCTGTGTAGTTTAAAAATCTAAGCGTACAGACAAAGGCGGTGACTTTATATTATATGCGGCCCGCGGAAACAGCGGAACCCGTGTAAGTTTTGGTCCCTAGGAATATCGCGATAAGTAACAGCTATAGGTAAAAGTATGTATCAAGTTTAATCGCAATTGGTCAAGTACTTATTGCGTGAAGAAGTAACAAACGTACATATTAACATACATTTTACATTAAGATAATAATAATTATAATTTTTTATTTGTTCAAACATGTGTATACATACAAAGGATGGAATCATTATAGTCTAATCACGTTTGGCCGTTTGTATTGACGTACAAATATTTCATTAAGGAGAATATACATTAATCTATAAATAATATTATCATCATTAATATAAGGGCAGTCTAAATTAATAGTACTTCTCAACAAATTAAAAATTCTAAAATATATATAACAGGGTTATCAATATGTTTGTAGATGGATGGAATAATCGTAGGAGGTTTGATAGTGGTAGGACCACGCTGTTGACAGTTCTCTGTCTCCAACCGCGGGCCGGTCCGTCCGGGGTAGACCCACACTCTCGCAAAGATCGACGTCTGAGTAATGGAGGCCATGTGCTATTGCGCTTCGTTCAGTGAGCGAGAGAGCCGGAAGCCCATGTGGGTGAGTTTGGGGATCTTACTGGTAAACGGCGGCGGCCTAAGCTATACTCTTGGTATTGCAAAGGTCCATGGGCGGTAGTGACACTTACCATCAGGTGTGCTGCTTGTTCGTTTGCCACCATAAGCAATAAAAAAAATAAAACAAGGAGAGAGAAAGGAGATGGATGGATTGTGTGAAAGAGGATATGTGTATGAAAGTTGTGATATGACGGCTGATAAAAGCTTCATCATCATCATCTCAGCTCATATATGTCCCACTGTTAGGCTCGAGCCTCCTTTGTAATGGGAGGAAAATTGACCTACTGTACCACGTGTTGGTATAGGGTTTTATTTCGAGTTTTCCTAGATGTTATATGCGTTTAATATTCCTTAGTCTTCTCTTACAATCACCCACGGGCAAGATAAGGGGTGGTGAATTATATTCTTACTCCGTCACCACACGGACAAGATAGAAGATGGAAGCTTATGGAAGGCTAAAATATGTTGTGCTGACCCCAAATAGCGTGGAAAGAGGGCACACAAATGATGAGAAGATAAGATATATGTTACATGTAGAGATGCGATTTATTTGAAATAGGGGAAAGGAGGGCAAGATGGAAGGTTTAACTTTATGAATTAAAAAAAAGTATAACAACGTAATATAAAGCTTTTCTTTTAATCAGTCTTGAAAGAGATCTTCTTTAGTTATACAAACTAACCATTAAAAAATAAAAAATAATAAGTAATTCTTTTTTATAAGTAATTAAAAAATAACGTCAAAAATTCCATCTTGCCCTTACCCTGAGGGCAGAATGGAAAGCTTGTTTGGGCAAGATGGAAAGTATTGGAAATTATTACATTTTACAGTTTACACATATAAAACTACCATCTTCAGTATCGGTACACAATTCATGTGCCCAACCATTACATACTGGACATTGCACCCAGTCCTCAGTGGGTGGTTCCACATAAGGTTCTCCACATAATACACAGTAGACATTGTTCTCTGAAGAATCTTCTAAATTTAGTACAATATTTATTTCTTTTTCTGTTTTTTTTCCTCTTCCTTTACCCTTTCCTTTATTCTTACTTATTCCTATGTGCATGCTTTTATTTTCCTTGCCTTTGATGATCCGATTATATACTAGCTTTGGTTTCGCTTTCATCTCATTTTTCATTTCAATGGTATTTTTAAAAGGAGAACTGGTTAAAATTTCAGATTTTTGACATCTTACTTTCCGTTTTTTTATGGTAGGTGTAACTTTTGGTGATGGGAGAATTGTAATTGGAGAAATGTAGTGCGAGGTAGATGGTTGATCCCAGCTCTTCTCAGCAACACTGAAACGAGATTCACGCATACTATCTTCTGCTATTTCATTTTGTTGCTCTTCTTCGTTGTGCTTTTCTTGAATATCTTTTACAGCGGGTGGTTCAGTATTAGTATTTTCAACTTGAGCATTGATGACATCATGTTGATTTTCAATAGTTGGAGCATTATAACTATTTAAACTTGAGCCTTCGGTAACGTCAGCATCTCCTTCATCTGTAGCAGTATTATTTGATTCTCCTTCAATAATTGCAGCGTTTTCATACACAGTGGATGGTGCAAAGTCTAAATCAGTAAATAAGTGCCTATTGTATGGAAAGATACCAGCTTTTCTGAACCCATTTGTTGCATTTTGCACAGTAGCACTTTTTTCATAGGCAACGCAGACAAATCTAGCTATATCAAACTGATTTACTCTTCTTCCAGGATGATTTTTTTGAAAAGTGTCTAGGGTTTGCTCAAAAGCCACTTTGAACGATCGGTAAACGGATACGTCCAATGGCTGCAGCTTATGGCTTGTATGGGGAGGAATACTGACCATAATTACATGGTTTTGTCGAGCTAAATTTAAGGCTTCCAAGTTTTGGTGAGTAGAGTGATTATCAAGAATTAATAAAACTGGTCTGTCTAGTGTCGGTCTTGTTTTTTCTATAAAAAATTGTAGCCAGTTGTTAAAAGAGCTGTTATTTATCCAGCCAGAATCCGAAACCCAAGCTTGAGAACCATTCGGACCTCCATCTAAAAGGCGTTCATTCATTCTTTTTCTTTGTCCAAATATAAAACAAGGTGGGATAAATCGACCACTTGCGCTGCAAGCACAGATTACTGTGGTAAGTTGTCCTTTCTCTGCTGTTGCTATAACTCCAACTTGTTTTTTACCTTTTACAGAAATGACTCTTGGCGGTTTAGAAGCACTGGTCTTGACACCAGTCTCATCCATATTATAGATGTCATCGGGCCGTGAAAGAAAGCTATGTTCAGAAATAACATTCCATAGGTTATCATAAAAGCGATTCACTTGCGTGCGATTAAAAGCAGAACAACGAGCTAAAGCTGTAGGTTCAGGTGTCCTGTATGTTAGTTGGGGATGTCTTTTCATAAAATTATTAAGCCATGCCTTTCCTGCCTTTTCACATGTAAAAGGATGGGGAATATTATTAATTTTCGCCACCTCATAAGCTAATTCTTGTAGACTTTGTTTTGTTAAGCCATAAAAAAGCATATCACGTTCTATTGCAAGATCACAAATTTTCCGCTCCAGTTCTTTTGAAAAAACAGGTTTAAACCTACCTAGGTTTTTGGACGAGTCCCCTTTTTTGATATGACGATGTAATGTGCCAATTGGAATTCCATATTTTTTTGATGCTAAGCTTATTGATGTAGTTTTAGCTTCATTCATTGCCATCAGCATCGTTTCTTCAGTCCAAGAACCTCTATTGCTTTTCCTTATATACTTGTTAACCATCTAAAATCAATAAAAACAACAATATTAGTTATAGAATTTAAAAACAGAGAATATATTAAGTGTGCGGGTAAGATGGAAACACTTCCATCTTGCCCTATAGTCTAATTTTCCATCTTGCCCATAAGCCCCTTTTCAATAAAAATGTTAATACTTAAAGAAAGCTTTATTAATTCTCTCATTTAAATATCAATTAACACAATCTATCCCTAATATAATATTTATATAAAGTCATAATAGTAATATTACTTACCTTGTTTAAATAATCTTATTACAAAAATCATATATTTGCGTAATATTTTGCCGCGAAAACAAAAAGCATGCGTACACGTTGTCAGGTGGCGTGAGCCGGACTGAGCGGTCGTTCGTAAATGTGGGGGGGGGGCGCCTGACTCCGTTTACGTGAGGACTCGGGCGCTTTGTCGCTCGGATCGTAATTGATAGATAGTTTCCATCTTGCCTACTACTTCCATCTTGCCCTCCCTTCCCCTACTTCTATTTAAAATGCAAATACAAAATGAGAAATACCTATTTTTATTTTGCATTTAAATGCCTTTTAGTAAAAAACATTTTGTATTTTATTTGAAATACCTTTCGAGATGTATTTTGCATTTTTAATATTCATTTCAAAATGCAAAATACTTTGTGATTAAGTTTAGCCAACATTACCAGTCAAACAAAATGAAATGAACGAATGACCCTTGTATTGCCGAATTTGACCGATAGAGGCGCCTGCTGGCCAAATGTCAAAATAAGGGCGCGCATGCCCTTATTTTGATTTGATTTGATTTGATTACCTACTTATACTTTTATGATATTGAAGTGTTGTTGTTATCCCTACAATACTGGAACGGCTACATAGCCGTTCCAGGATTGTAGGGACTGTACTACAACAAGATAAGAGAAAAGAAAAGTGTAATAATAATAAAATAAGAACTATAGTCTATAAAATATAGCTTGATCTCTGTGACCGTTCTCACTAGTCCCGCACGCTTACGATGCAGTCCGTATTTTTGTCGATATAATTCTTTATTTTTTAAAGTTATTTGCTACTTACTGCAATTTATAGTTGTCACAAAATAAAAGGCCCGTTTTGACATTTGTCTTATTGATGGATATAGTGATATAACCATACGACTTGGTACTCGATACTCACGATATATCGATTCAAGTTTGCGTGAGTATTTAATCGATTTGAATATGTATTGTAAAGTGCATTGGATTAAAGTTCTGATTTGAAAATTTAAGTTAAAATTTTGATATTATGGGTATTTTGAAATGACACAATGTTATGAAAGGTCAATTTTCTATCATTATATATTTGTGTTACAATAACATTCACTCAATCACAAAATAAAATATAGAGAAAAAGTGAATCTTCAATTTCTTCATTTTCTTCAAATGATGAGCCAAAATTGTCGGTTGAGCTATCGTCACCCGCATCTATAATTATTTCATTTTCAATTATATTGGCAATATTGATGTCTCTATCATAGTCTTTCTTAATTATTTTTCGAGTTTTCTACCACTTTTGTCCAGTCTTCTTTAGTAATTTTGGCACAAGCTTCATTTAACAATGTCATAATTTTCTTGGTGGAGAATGGCGGCTTTGTATTGTGGCGTACTGCGTATCCTTTCATTTGAGCCCAGATCAAAGTATTGTACTGACAATGGTATGGTGGCGCTCTTATTATTTTGTGTCCATGCTGAACCACTCTGTGAATTTATTTGCGTACTTTTCTTCGTGATATTTTTTTGTACTTTTAGACTCCATTGCAAGCAAGGCATCATTAAAAAAAAACTTCCCCCAGCTGATTCAGCGTGGCAGATTATTAAGCGTCCACCTTTTCTCATTGGCACTTTTGAGCAAGATGCCTTGGTATCGTCCGTCCACGACTGTGGCACGGTATGATTCGAGTTCAGCCAAATCTCTTCGACAAATATGACATTGTCCCAATTTGTGACTTTGTTAGCTCCAAACTCATAACTTTCAGTAAAGATCAATACACAGCTGGTGAAATTCAGTTATTCTAAACACTAGTATTAAAATTAATAAAACGGGACAACTGCGAGTCCACCTTAAAAGAAAATATTTTGATCGATTTGTTTTTTCTTTAACCGATTATTAATAGTCTGTGGAGAATATGAAAAAATCGTTATGCACGGCACTTAGCCGAGTGGGCGGTACCCATCAATGAAAAATGTAATTACCTTAGAACATTTCGATCGGTAAAAAATAGAGAACTTCTTGGGTGTGAACTGTCAAAAAGGGCCTTTTATTTTGTGATTAGTATAAATACAATGTATGAATATCTTATTGAATTCCAATCAAATGGCCTGGATGGCCATTTGATTGAAATTTGAATTAAATTAATTAATTAAATAAATTTAATAATTAAATAATAATTAATTAATTAAATTTGAATGTGAATTGATTATAAATTTTAAATAATCTATGAAAATCTTATTCAATTTAAATTAATGGATTTTATTGAATTTAAACTAAAGCTGTTAATTAATTCTTTTTATTATTCGAAAGGAATACAGCCAAGATCATACATACATACATACATATCATCACGCCATATCCCTTGCAGGGTAGGCAGAGAGAACGGAGTGCCAGAGAACTCTATCTCTGCATACTTCACTCGCTTCCTCAACATTCATAATTCTCTTCATACACGCTCGCCGGTTTCGGAGACTCTTGACTCCACCTTCCTTCAGTACATGACCGATCTGGTCTAGGTAGGTTAGTCTCGGTCTCCCTCGATACCTACATCTTTCCACTTTCGCATTGTATATCTTCTTAACCAAACGTTCGTTCGGCATTCTTTCCACATGTCCGAACCATCGGAGCATTCCCTTTCGCATCTTTACACCAATACTCTCTTTCATACCTACTCGCTCTCTTACGTCGTCGTTACGAATGCGGTCGGTCAGCCTTACTCCACAGATTTTCCGCGGGATCGCATTTCGACCGCATTAATTTTACTTTCATACTCTTTTCTGCATACCCAACTCTCACTTCCATACAGTAATGTTGGGACAAGCACTGCGTTATGTATTATATTGTGCCTTCTGGCTGAGATGGTGGCTGCCGAGAAGTTGCCCCAACGCTACGTTCACTCTATTTCCCGCATTCACTCTTCGCTCTATATCAATGGTGTACCTTCCATCTCAGCTAAATCCACATCCAAGATATAAAAATTCATCCACCTGTAAATATCGAAACTAAAAATATGTACATAGGTTTGGATGTAGATAGCGATGGAAGTGGCACTCCACCTGCTGCAGACCTCCGGGCCGCCGCCTCGTCGCGTTCTGCCGCGGCGAGTCTGACGGCGGCACTGGAGGTCGGACTGGAAGACCTCTCCCTGAGATCTCGGAAGCGTCCCCGCAGTAAGGGGACCTCGGGGTCTGACCTTGGAGAGGGGTCTACAGAACTCCCCTCGCCGAAGGTTGCGACATCGCGCCGCGGTAGGGGGAAGGTGACGGCAACCAGGGCGGCGGCTCCGACGCCGGCTGGTTCGACTGGGGCAGCTGCGACTCGCAAGTCCAAAGCAGTCGCCGCGTTGGTGGTGAGGGCATCGGAAAGACCCCTCCCTGCTGACGAGACGACCGCGGACATGACGGGCAGCGGCCCTCCCCAGCCCAAGATGTAGGCCCTGCAGGCCGAAAACGTCCGCCTTAGTGGTGAGGTGTCAGGACTGCGGTGTCAAAATCTCCGGCTTGACAAGGAGCTGGCGGCGGTGCAGCGGGCATACCGCGAGTTGGCCAAGCAAATGGCCAACTTGCGGGCCCAATTTGCGCCGTCGACTAGCGCCGGCCCGGGTGCCATCGCTAAGGGACGAGGGAAAAGGGAGCCGCCTCGCGTTGCCGAGCGTGCCCCCAAGACGGTTCGGCCCGTAGAGCCGATCCCGCTGCCCGCGGTGGAGGGTGTGCCGGACGAAACCGTGCGCGCCATAATTGAGTCGGTCGGGAAACTGGTCGACGCGCGCATGGCCGCTTTGGAGGCAAGGCTGCCTCCGGAGCCTCGAGTCCGGCCACCACTCGCCGCGGACAAGCGGGGAGTGGTGGCAGCCCCCGCCCCGCTACTCTGCCAGGGTGGCCGCGTGGGGAGCTACGTCACGGCCGTGGCCGGGCCCAAGCCGAAAGGGCCCGCTCCGCAAGGCCAAAAGAGGACGGCACCGGCTCCTGCCAAGGCCGGGCCGCAGTCGTCGCCCGCAGCTCCGCCGAGGGTGGCGACCAGTGCGCCCGCGTCTGCGCCTCCCGCGCCCGGCACATCTGCCCCGCCCGAACAGGGTTGGCAGGTGGCCGAGCATAGCAGGAGGAGTCGCGGCCAAAGGAGACGGACGGAGGCCAAGCGCGCCGCTGAGGCCTCCGTTCCCCAGGCAGGAGCCGGGGGGAAGGAGAGAGGGAGCCCGCGCAAGGGGCTCCGGGCGCCAAAGACAGCTGCAGTAGTTATTACTGTGCTGCCTGAGGCCGCCGACAGGGGCCTCAGCTATGAGGCCGTTCTCCGGAAAGCCCGGCGGGAGCTAGACGTCACCGATATCGATGGCGTCGAAGCCAAGGACCCGCAAGGCCCGGACAGGGGCTCGAGTACTCGAGTTCCCTGGGGCCGAGGTCGTCAAGACGGCCGATAGCATTGCGGCCAAGCTGAGGGGCCTGTTCGCCGAGGAGGGCGGCATTAAAATCGCCAGGCCCGTGAAGTGCGCAGAAATGCGCGTCACGGGCTTGGACGATTCCGTGACGGTAGAGGACATCCGGGAGGCCATTGCCTCGAGAACCGGGTGCACCCTTGATGCTGTCCAGGTTGGTGCCATCTGCCCTGGCCCAGGTGGCGTGGGTGCTGCATGGGTGCAGTGCCCGGTGGAGTCGGTCAGGAATTAATTAATGGAGATACAGCAATAAAGTCTTTCACAGCTAACATTTTAAAATTTATTTACATACCAACGAATGAAACGAAAATGGCAATATAAAACCTTTGGATTAGAATTGGTACTAAGATACGATTGTAACCAACTTTTTTTCTACCGGCGATCTAATAAAAAAAAATTTACAATATAAAAGCTGCTATTAGGTATGACTTAACCATGAGACTTAGCTACATTCCTTTATAAACATTTTAATAGCTATTATTAAGACCTATAATCCCATGATACATTATTTTGTTCTATCATCAATAGGTTTTCAAGCGTACGCCTATAAAAAATAACGATTTTATACCTTGGGTTAAATTAATGCAATTTTCTTTAGGATCTCTAATTTTCAGAGCGCGTGCGTGAGGAGCGTCTCCTCGACGACTCAAGCCGCCGCCGGCGACTGGGGCGGCGCAGGCGCGATTACCTGCGCCTGATGCCGCCCTAGCCGCGGCCGCGGGTGACTGGATCGGGGAATTAGTCCGTCACCCGCCGAGAGGCCGACCGCGTGAGGAAAGACCGACGTCCTCCCCGAGGGGGGACGTCGGTCGAGGAGATAGTACTTCTCAAGGGGTATTCCGTCGGGCCGACCACTGACGTCAAGTCACTCTGCTCCGGTGGTCGGCCCAACGACGAAGGCGACGTGCCACGGGTGGTTTACGGGTGTGCGTGCTTACGCCCCTCCATCACCACGGACGGAGTGGTGCGAGGAGTGTGCCGACCGTACTCGTAACCCACCCCAAAAAAAAAGGATCTCTAATTTTTTTTAAAGAAACTATAGCCTATGTTACTTCTATATAATTTGGCTCTCTATTAATGAAAAAATGGTTAACATCGGTCTAGTAGCTAAGAGCCTATTCATTAAAAACAAACATAAAAACAATAATCTTTCCTCTTCATAATATCAATGTATATAATTTAAGATTTTAGATCATTTAGGACAGGGAATGAGATATCTACGGTGTCGCTCGCTCAATGCGGAAAAATTGCCCAATTCAACTCATCGCTTATCCAAACATTTGATTTGCCGTATTTAAGAAAATATTAAAATGACGTGTTGCTGTCAATATTCAATTAGACGTTTGAAATAAATTAAAAAATAAGTAAATAAAGCATTTTTTACGGTAAATTACCGTGCCAAAATAGAACACCATAGTGCGGTAGTTACCGTATTCACTTAGCGTGTTTTCCACGCTTTTAATGGGTGCATAATCCAAAATAGTGACACAAGATGGGTCAACAACGAAAGCCCGGCGAACGACCTGCGGCCCAGAGATACGTAGAGAGTCTTGTACTTGGGGTCTATGCATATTGCATTGTACTCGTAAAAATTGCAAAAGACCGGCAGACTGCCTGATGTCAACCCTCCTTGGGAATGTAATTATTAACCAAACAGTATCAGATGATGTTGGCCCAGGTCGTTATAAAGGTCTTAGTCGTCTTTTACGACATGCATGAAAAAAGTAAGGGTTGGTAGTATTCGTGGCCGCTACTACACAGCAATACTGATAAATGTAAGTATAGATATAATATAAAATAATACGTACCAATTTCATTGGCGACGTTCTTCAGTTTCTCAGGGTTTCTACTGATGATGACAATGTGAATACCTCGGCGCGCCAACTCCATCGCATACTGTTTGCCAATGCCATCTGTGCCGCCCGTCACCACTTGAAACAAAAATGTTTCTATTAAACACAAATATAACTGTTGTAAAGGATTATGAATGGAATAACTACTTATATGGCGTAGTGAATAAACGGTACACCGTGCCAGGCGTCACAGGTTCGGTTCCCACAAGAGCAATGTTTTGTGCAATCCACAAATTGTTCTTCTAATGATTTCTGACATGTATGCGAGTATTACACATTTGAAATAAAACTATTTTTACAGATTCGTATCGCGTTTGTATTTGATTTTTAATTTCCCGAGGTTTCAAAATCATATCGGATATTATTGGATGAAAGGTTCTACTCTTAATTAACCCAGTACGGGTTAATTAAGAGTAGAACCTATAACCAATAAATATGTACATCTTGAAACATACTTTTTTAGTTATTATAATGAGTAAAGCGAGAGTAATATAGTTTCAAATACGCAGTATCTATCTAACTTTATAACATCCTATAGTGATTTAGAAAACAAACAAGGATCTTTTATTTGTTTTTACATAACTATTACAGAAAAAAAAACATGTAAAAGTAACAAAAAAGGTGAAAACTAAATGGCTATAGGTTCGACTTGTATCTGGGAATTCAGACACACACCAGTCGTTGTTTTTCAGCCTAAATCAAGCTTATAAATTAGACAGGCAATATAATTACGAGTATCTGCCCTACTAAATACAATACTGCGCAGGTGTACTGTTGTATTTCATGTTTTGTTTTAAACTTTATGCATTTCACAATTGTATCATAATCTTTTAGTGAAATTCAAACTCATTCATTATGTATAAACCCTGCGAAGGCACTCAGGGGACGTTCATTAATCACATGATCTTTTTTTAAGCATTTTTAATTCCCCCGTTCCCCCTTGTTGATACGTGGTGAGGTTTAAGACTATGATACATTGCCATTACTCTGACGTAGATTTTCTACGAGAATGTGATTGGCCCCGGACGGATTGGCCCGTGGTTCATAGGCGAGGATAAAATTGTTTATCTAAATCGAGTAACGTTCATCTTATCCAATTAGCACTATCGTAATAAGTCGTTCACGCTATCGTATATACCCATAACAGCGAGATATTAATAAAAAATACAAGTACATAGATAGGTACATTCGTCGTATGCTAACTGCGACCTTCAACAATAAAAACTTTCGACATAATTTTCTATTGAAGTATCCAATCCTTTCAAACGAACAGTTAAACAACTTCATTGTAAGTTCAAGATCATCGAAAGAGCTCGACGTCTCCTAATAACTTGTACGACCTTGAACAAATCAGCTGATTGCGATACAACATTCACAGTTACTAGTTAATGGTCTCATCAGTATTTCGGATATAATAATCATCTTAAAACTAAGCCTAAAGTTAGTATAGTTGCACTATAATGTCTAATTTATTAATATAATTAAATAAAACAATTTAATTAAGCGCTGTTTGGTGGTAGATGTGGTGAAGAAGGTGGAGAACGGTGTAGATGGCTACGAAACTACTAACCCTTACATTGGCCGTGGATGTTATAAAAACCTACTAATGTTTTATACCGATTTGGGGTAGTTCCATCTGATGCCGGTCAATAATTATATTCCCAAAGAAGGTTAACGTCAGGTAAGCGGTCAGTTATCAAATCTTACTACACCCCCTCCCTTTTGTGATTTTTCGTGATTATTAGGCAATGCGCTCACTATCGCTCTGTGGTCTGGTGTACCACAGAGCGATCGAGCCAGCATGGGGGTAGGAGTGTTGTTGTCCTCTCGCTTGGCCTCAGGTGTGAAGGATTACGGAATGTATGATCCCAGACTTCTTTGGGTCCGTATAAAACTAGGTGTCACTAAGGTATACATGGTTGTAGCATATGCTCCCGTAGGATCCTCGGTGGCATCAGACCTGGAGAGGTTTTGGGATAATGTTAGGGAAGTTCTGGATATGGCAGAAACCATTGAACGCGTGATTGTATGCGTAGATTTGAACGAATAGGTGGGTACCAAGCGTCCCGACTATGAGGAGGTACTTAGTCCATTTGGTGATAAGAGAGTGAACGACGCGGGTAGGCTCATTGCGATTGTATGCATGGAGAGAAACCTTATTGTGTCAAACACATTTTTCCAACATAAGGACATCTATATGTATACATGGAGGAGGAATGAACAGAAAAGTATAATAGATTTAATTTTAGTAGACAGTCGCCTCCGAAGCAAAATATTGGCCGCAAAAGCCTACAGGGGCCCCACAGTCGATACGAGATAGTGGTCCATTATCTCGTTATTGCGAGATTTAGTGGTCTGTTCAGAAAGTGAAGGCACTGGCGAGAGCGTGTCTACTTTGGAGGGCTTGAAAGAATAAAGATTGAAAGTTTGCAAGAAGAGTATGTAAAAGAGAAGTATGCAGAGGGTGTCCGAGAACGGCTGACGATGGCAAGCCAGCCGCAATCGGACATAGAAGAATGCTGGAGAATATTGAAAGAGAGTATGGTAGATACAACGAAAGAAGTATGTGGAAGCTCAAAGAAGCTTAGAAAAACAAATGGTGACGCTTGGTGGGATGCGGCAGTGGCAGCTTCCGTAGAGTAAAAGAAGAAAGCGTGGCTGGACTATGTCTCTTCTTTAAATTTGAATGCCAGTATGACTGAACAGAAGAAAGAAATATATCGGCAATGTAAGAATGACACCAAGTCTTAGTGAAAGAGAAACATGATAGAGCAAATATGAGTGCAGAAGATAGGCTGACTAAAAACTTCGAGGTTAACACCAAAGTCTTTTGGAGGGAGGCAAAGAAGTCTTGGGGTGGTTCGTCAGCCTTCAGAATGAATAAAATAAGGTCTAAAGGTGGAGACATTCTTACACAAACACAAGACGTGTTAAGCCGATGGAGTGAATATTTTGGCGATATGTATGTGGATACTCAGGTTGGCTCCGGTGTTGCATTATGGTCTAGTAGATCAACATTCGGCACCGGCAACCTCCGATGGCATCAGTGTGGAAGTTGAATGGGCGATAAGAAGTTTGAAAAATGGTAAGGCAGCGGGCATTGATATGGTGTTTGCCGAGATGATCAAGCTTGGCGGCTCCTGTGTCTGGGAGGCGTTCCTGTTGCTCCTCAATTTATGTTGGAGCTTGGGAATGGTTCCCAGGGCCTAGAATAGCGCAGTCATCGTACCCTTGTTTAAAAATAAGGGTTCACGTTATGACTGCGCAAATTATAGAGCCATAAGCTTGACCAGTTTGGCAGCAAAAGTGTATGCTAAAATTATTGAAAGGAGAATGAGGATGGTGTCCGATGGTTTACTGTGTGAGGCACAAGGAGGTTTCAGGAGTGGAAGGGGATTCATGGATCAAGTGTTCTCACTGCGCAATATTGTGGAGAAGCATCTGGCCCTAGGTCAGAGGGTTTTCTGCAGTTTTGTGGATCTGGAGAGAGCATTTGATGATTTATCATATATCTGGATAAATGTCTCCAAAGGTTGAACGATATGAATGTGGGAGTCCTGCTGGCGCAGTCAGCGACTGACCTGCAGACCCTAGTCGACACAATGGCAGAAGATTGTAAGAAAAGGGGTCTACGCGTGAATGTGAGCAAAACCAAAATAATGGTCTTTGAAAGAGATGAAGCCAGAACAGATGTAAGAGTAACAATGGGTAATGATGTACTAGAACAAGTGGATGAATTTGTGTATCTTGGATGTGGATTTAGCCGAGATGGAAAGTACACCACTGATATAGAGCGAAGAGTAAATGCGGGAAATAGAGTGAACGGAGTGTTGGGACAACTTCTTTGTAGCCACCACCTCAGCCAGAAGGCACGTGTAGCAATACATAACGCAGTGCTTGTCCCAACATTACTATATGGAAGCGAGCATGTACTCATGAAAGTAAAATGAATGCGGTTGAAATGCGATCTCTACGGAAAATCTGTGGAGTTAGGCTGACCGACCGCATTCGCAACGACGACGTAAGAGAGCGAGTAGACATGAAAGAGAGTATTGGTGTAAAGATGCGAAAGGGAATGCTCCGATGGTTCGGACATGTAGAAAGAATGCCGAAAGAACGTCTGGTTAAAAAGATATACAATGCGAAAGTGGAAGGATGTAGGTACCGGGGGAGACCAAGACTCACCTACCTAGACCAGATTGGTCACGTACTGAAAGAAGGTGGAGTTAAGAATCTCCGAAACCAGCGTGTATAAAGAGAAAATGAATGTTGAGGAAGCGAGTTAACTATGCAAGGATAGAGTTCTCTGGCACTCTGTTCTCTCTGCCTACCCTGCATGGCGTGATGATCAAGTATTATATCAAGTATTATTCTACATGGCAATCGAACCCACGACACGATGTTATATTAATCACTGCGCCATCTTTGCAGTCGGTTATAACATCTAGAATCTCGTCCTTTCGCAAAAGTACCTATAGCGTTCTAAATAAAAATAAAAAGATCAAAAAACCCGACTGCGTAATAAGTAACCCAAACTACGTACATAATAAAAAAACTGAAAAGAAAAAAACAAGCACTTAGATGTCCGGTGGTCAGAATTCCAGAATATATCGGGATCCATTATTCGACAGCAAATCTAATTTTTCAGTGGATCCCGACTGTTCAGTTGCCATGTTCTATTATTAAAATATATTTTATTTTCTGCAATAGTATTTATTCAATAATATATTATGGAATTCTGACCACCGGACATCTAAGTGCTTGTTTTTTTATTTTCAGTTTTTTTATTATGTACGTATAGTAGTTGGGTTACTTTTTACGCAGTCGGGTTTTTTGATTTTTTTAATTATTTTTTTTTATTTTATACTTTTTAGTTATGAATACCTACCTAGGTAGCTATAGTTATCTTATTTATTAATAAGTAGGTAAGTACCTAACTATATATAGTTTTCGACTGAAGTTGAGTACTAAATCGTTAGAAATTTGAGATGGGCGACCGCGTAAGACATTAGATACTTTAGGTAGGACTACCTATGGTATATTGGACAATATACCTACTAGATACTTTAGTATATGTCCATCCACATCCAGTTATATGAATTTTTCGTCTTTTCATCGTAAATTTCTACTGTCTAAAAAACCTATATGTGAGATTTAGATTTAGATCCTAAACGGCCAGTCAAATCGAAAAATGTTGAGAGAAAACTAATAATGATTTTTAAATACCTATTCAACGATATTCCACTCGACATAGTTTGTTGACTTTATTTTTTTTAATTTTCACAATATGGCGTCCAGTAGTCGCCATATTAAATTTTCATTAACGTCATATCTTTAGTGACACTCGCCGGCTTAAGAGGAATCGATTGACGTGCGAATCATAAAACTCGGCCCAGGCGTTTGGTCTATATAGTGCTTCAAAGGAACATACAAACATACATACATACATAGACTGTTAAACACAATACCACTCCTTTGCGTCGCGCAGTCGGGTAAAAAGAAATAAGCCCGGTTCAAATCTTAACATACGAACCAGTCAAAAAAAAAATCAAGGTCTTTTAAATCATTACTCAATAACTGACCTCAGGGCAATTTGTAATCGAAACACACGCTGGTTACTCCATCAGCTTGTATATACAGTAACATTGTGGTTATTTTTGATTAACAAAAATCTAATGTTAGGTGTTTCAAAACTCATATTTCAAACTGGCAAGATGAGATTTTATGTGGTTAGGAAGTGAGAAATTGTTGAAATACGTAACTAAACATAGCCAGAAATAGTCAGTTAATTGTTTTGAAAACCTCTGATTTTAATCACAATTTCGGTCCTTCTTAGCTATTTTTTTTTATTACTTATGGTATCAAATGAGCAAGTAGCACACCTGCTGGCTGGTAAGTATTATTGTCGCTGATGGACTACTAGGTACTACTTCGGATGGATCAGCACACGATTCTAAACAGAAAACTACAAAATTTGATAAAAAAAAAGTTTATTCTCTCTTTGTATAAAATTTCTTTTCCTTTCTTAAATATCACTGAATCGCATGCTGTGTATGTTGTGCCTTAACAACTTACAAAATCTAAGGTCGATTGCATAATAAATATCGTAATCGATAGGCATATTCGATTTAGATATAAATAATATTTCACGATATTAATTATAAAAAAATTAACAGTTGTATGTCGGAATAAATGCAGTGTAGGGTGCCGTAGCGCGGATGTACATTTACTTAACATTCTGTAGCTTAGAAATAATACCTAAAATTACCTAATCAGGAATGGAACTATTAACATGGAATTTAACTCATTTTCCGTGTGGTGACGGAGTAAGAATACAATTCACCACCCCTTTTCTTACCCGTGGGTGATCGTAAAAACCGACTAAGGGATATAAAACGCATATAACATCTATGCAAGAGAATGAAAACTTGAAACAAAACCCGCACGCAGGGGTCGGCAACCTGCGGCTCGCGAGCCACATGCGGCTCTTTGGATGTGAAGTTGCGGCTCTTTAGTTCTATACGCAAAAAATATTTTATAAAGAAAACATTTAAAAATGGTTCTGAATTGATTAACGAGGATTAGGCATAAATTACAGCTGGTAAAAAAAATGTGGCTCTTTAAAAACTTTAAACTTTTATAAATTCAATTTTTTGGCTCTGCCGACTCAAGAAGTTGCTTACCCTATACCAACACGTCTGACCAGAGTGGTATAGTAGGTCAATTGAGGGAAATGGGATTTAGGGAATGTCAGTCTAGGGAATTTAGGAAAATGGGAAGGCCCATTACGGAGGAGGCTCGAGCCCAACAGTGGGACAAATATGAACTGAGATGAAGATGATGATTAACGCATTTATCTTGTTTTTATTAATGTGTTTTATTATCAAAGTTTTGAATATTTTTCATTAATAATCAGAATTGTAACTTTTTATTAATAAAAGCCGACTTGCGTAACTTCGTCTGAGAAGAGAGGCTTAGAAAGATTGTGTCATAGGCACCTATAACGCGCAACACACGCAACATTTTTCATTAAGGCTGACCTCTTGTTAATCATAACGTAATATTATAAATCCGTTCTTGATAAATGGTCTGTCCAACACAAACAATTTTTCAATTGGCACCAATAATACCTGAGATTAGCGCGTTCAACCAAACAAACTACGGTGGTAATTACAGAGATGTAACTATACCCATCATCGTAGTGGCAGGACCACGCTGTGGACAGTTCCCTCTCTCCGTCCGGGGTAGTACCACACTGAGCAGAAGATCGACGTATGAGTAATGGCAATGTGCTATTGCGCTTCGTTCGGTGAGCGAGAGAGCCGGAAGCCAATTGGGTGGGTTTGGGGTTTATATTGGTAGGCAGCGGTCTAGCTTTATTTCTGGTATTGCAAAGGTCCATGGGCGGCAATGACACTTACCATCACGTGTGCTTCTTGCTCGTTTATCACCACTAGCCATAAAAAAACCCAATTTTCTTACTAATTTAGTCAATATTTTTTTGGGAACACATGAAAGCGAATAGTCATACTTTTCTTAGCCTTACAGCCTTTAAATTACTACTAAATTATACATACATACATACATATCATCACGCCATATCCCTTGCAAGGTAGGCAGAGAGAACAGAGTGCCAGAGAACTCTATCTCTGCATACTTCACTCGCTTCCTCAACATTCATAATTCTCTTCATACACGCTCGCCGGTTTCGGAGACTCTTGACTCCACCTTCCTTCAGTACCTGACCGATCTGGTCTAGGTAGGTTAGTCTCGGTCTCCCTCGGTACCTGCATCCTTCCACTTTCGCAATGTATATCTTCTTAACCAGACGTTCGTTCGGCATTCTTTCCACATGTCCGAACCATCGGAGCATTCCCTTTCGCATCTTTACACCAATACTCCCTTTCATACCTACTCGCTCTCTTACGTCGTCGTTACGAAATTATCATATTCTAATAATCATTATAAATTAATGTTAATACAGAACAACCTACATATAAGTTTCGTAAAGAATTATACTCTTTTGAAATAAAATTATTTTTACGGATTAAATATTATTATATAATTATTATGTATCGTGTTTGTATTTGATTTTTAATCTCCCAACGTTTCGAATACTTTACAGCGTCCATGGTTACCGGAGGAGGTTTCCGTTACCATAGTTTTATTTCAAATATACTCGCGTAACATCTTAATTACGAGCGAAAAATGAATGTGAGACTCTAACCTACGTCTATTGGAAGTCCGTTCCAATTGTCCTACAGCTTATCGTATGACATTGAATTTGCGGCTCGTATTATATTTTCGTCTTTATGGAAGACGTATAATATTATAAAAATAGAATACGAGCCGCAAATTGTATTTTATACGATAGCTCATACTTGTCTAAGTTTTAGGACGATGGGAACAGATTTCCAATAAGTGTGAGTTCAAATCCCACGGGTGACATTCATTTTTCGCTTGTAATCATCTTTTTTTTATAACCATGTGGACCATGGATGTGGTCGCGCCCCGACAGAACGTCCGGGGCGACAGAAGAGGCGGCACGCAACCCCATGGACCCACCCTGCAAACACCTCTCTTCGCCGTGCGAGCGGGCCACCGGTACCCGATCTTTGACTTCGGTGGCCTTTTATAACCAACCTTTTTTTTTTTGGGGTGGGTTACGGTCGGCACACTCCTCGCACCACTCCGTCTGGGGTGACAAAGGGGCGTAAGCACGCGCACCCGTAACCCACCCGTGACGTCGCCTTCGTCGTTGGGCCAACCACCGGAGCAGAGTGACTTGACGTCAGTGGTTGGCCCGACGGAATACCCTCTCCTCGACCGACGTCCCCCCCTCGGGTAGGATGTCGGTCTTTCCTTACGCGGTCGGCCTCTCGGCGGGTGACGGACTAATTCCCCGATCCAGTCACCCGCGGCCTCGGCTAGGGCGGCATCAGGCGCAGGTAATCGCGCCTGCGCCGCCCCATTTATAACTAACCTAGCATATTAAGTGCTAAATTTCAATAATTTAAATACTCGCGTAAACATCAGATATCATTAATTCTCTATTTCTATTGACAAATAGTATTGTATTATATATGTGGATCAAAATTTATAACCAATGCTGTAAGTACTAAAAAAACACTGTAATAACAAGAGATTTATTGGAGCTATGTGGTAGCGGCTACGAATACCCAACCAATCCTTACCTTGCTCGTGGATGTCGTGAAAGACGTCTAAGAGCCTTATAACGACCTAGGCCAACTCCATCTCATGCCATTTGGTCAACAATTACATTCCCAACGAGGATTGACGTCTGGCAGGCGGCCGGTCATAAAACTATTGCCAATAACTTTTACAATATGTACTATGAAACAAGATTACATATTGTACATACATACATAGCTTCACGCCTGTTTCCCAGAGGGGTAGGCAGAGACTACGGATTGCCACAAACCACGATCCTGGCATACTTCCATCGCCTCATTCACACTCATAACAGTCCTCATGGATACTCTACGATTACGCATACTCTAATATGACCTCTCGTCAATACATCGCTAATTTGATCCAGAAAATTATGACGAGGTCTTCCCCTTGTATTCGTCCCACTCACGCTTGCTTTATATATTTTCTTCGTCAACCTCTCTTCACTCATTCTTTCTATGTGTCCAAACCACCTCAGCATACTCTTTTTGATCTTTGTCACTACTTCTTCATTCACAACACAGCGCTCTCTTATAACACTATTCCTAATTTTATCTTTCAGGCTCACATCACACATACTACGAAGAGCTCTCATCTCTGCAGCATTTATTCTACTTTCATGTCTTCTCTGCCAAACCCAACTTTCTCTACCATACATGAGGGTAGGTACTAATACTCCCTTATGCACAGCTAGACGTGCCTTTTTGAACACATTTCTGCTTCTCATAAAGGTGTACAGTGCCCCATTCACCCTATTACCAGCATTTACTCTTCTTTCAACATCATTATCATTTTTACCATCTCGAGTAAATAATACACCCAAATACAAAAATTCTTTCACCTGTTCAAATTCCTCACCATTTATACTAATTTTACATTCCGTCATACATTTATCCGTTTCAAAAACCATTATTTTCGTCTTACGTACATTTACTTTCATGCCTTTTCTTTAAAAAGCTTCATGCATAGTAGTTACCATCGGCTGTAAATCCTCAGCCGACGATGCAAGTAATACCTGATCATCGGCATAAAGAAGACATTTGATAAGTAACTCATTCATTCTTAAACCACAATCATTATCTTTCAGATCTTTCAGACAACTGTCCATGAATAGGTTAACCAGCCACGGTGATGCTACACATCCCTGTCTAACACCTTTATCAATATTAAACCATTCCGTGTAGGATCCGTTTATTCTTACGCACGCCCTGGAGTCCTTATAAAGAGATTTTACCTCGAGCTGATCTTATCGACTTCCAGAAAATCTTTAAGTTGGATTGATAATCCTGCGATAATCTTCTATCATACTCGTCTTTTTGATCCTCTTTCTTTCTTCTGACAATTTCTTTCACTACTCTTTTTCTTCTCTTGTACTCTTCTTTAGCTATATCTATATCATCATTCGTTGCCTTTGCCATTCTCTCATTGGCTATGCTAGCAAGCCAATCTATCCAGGCTTTCTTCTTCTCACAAACTGCACTCTGCATATCTTTATCCCACCATACATTCTTCATTTCATTTACTTTCCTTCTTCTGGTCACGCCACATATTTCTATAGCAGTATTTATCACATTCTCTTTAAAAGTCTTCCATAATTCTTCCATATCACTAATATTAACCGAATCATACAACTTTTCTGTCAGTTTACTTTTGTATTTCTCTCTAACAATCTCATCTTGCAAATTTTCTACTTTTATTCTTTCTAGTACACTTGTCGGGTTATGTATCCGCTTTCGCCACATTTTTACGAGACCACTTATTCTAGTCATTACTAGAAAGAGGTCTGTATGGATACCAACACCGCGATACACCCTAGTGTCTAGAACTTCGCTTCTAAGTCTTTCATCTACTATTATAAAGTCAATCATACTCTTTCTTACATTCTTTGCTTCACGTGTATACATATGGATCTTATTTGTGTTCAAACATAGTATTTGTAATACAAAGATTCCATTCCAAGCACACCTCTAGTAAACTTTGACCATTTTCATTCACACTTTCATGACCAAACCTTCCTAAAACCTTTTCAAATCCTTTTCGACCTATTCCTACCCATCCATTAAAATCACCTAGCAAAATCAACCTTTCATTCAACTGACATAATCTCAAAACATCTCTTAGTTCTGCCCAAAATTTCTCTCTCGCATCCTGTTCAGATTTATTTTTAGTCAAACCCGTGTTTACTGGAGCATATACTCCTACAACAAAAATACGGGTCAGACCCACTTTCATTCTTAACCATACTAATCTAGCATTCACACAATCATACTCTTTAACACATTGAGCCATTCGAGCAGAGAGAAGGAGACCAACTCCTTGGCAGGCTCTAGTAGTCATTGATACTCCAGACCAGTATGCCGTGTAAGGTCCATGACTAGTTACCTCACATCCCTTTCGCTTTGTCTCATTCACACAAAGAATGTCAATCTTTTTATCATCCATCATTTGACATACCTCATTTAATTTATCTTTCATTCCTCCTCCTACATTTAGCGTGGCAAAGCGGCACTCCGTAGACCGCTTTTCGCCCTCATTGGGAATTTTATTTCTTTTCATATAATCCATAGCGTTCCCATTACATATTGTATCAACCCCAATTAACTGGGATAAGAGTAGGAGAATGATAAATGATAACTTTAGTAGATGACTAAGGTGTTCGATGTCCAAAATATCTCCTGATAAAATTTTCATTATATATATTTATAATATTAATATTATAAACAGAAAAGATTTGTATGTATGTTTATAAAGAATTGGCTCAAAAAGTACTGGACCGATTTTAAAAATTCTTTCACCATCTGAATTCTACATTATCACTGATTAATATAGGCTTATAGATTTTTAATAGTGATAGGACCACGCTGTTGACAGTTCTCTGTGCACAGCCACGGGCCGGTCCGTCCGGGGTAGTTCCACACTCTCGCAGAAGATCGACGTCTGAGTAGCGCTTCGTTCGTAATTTATAATGATGAAAGTATTTGCAACGTCGCGTCGGTGGTAATAAAAGCAAAAAGTTAAATTTCAATGCAAACAGTAGTTAATTTTTATACACGTGTATTAATTACATGTAGGTAAGCATTATAAATCAAAAGGAAGCAACTATGAAGGTTAATAGAAGGTTAAAAGATAGTATTTTTGAAGGGTTTTTTTGGGACGGCTTTGAAATTTGTTTATAATGAAAACTTCGCGAAAAAAAGGAACTTAAGCGACAGCTATATCGTGTACTTACACTGTAAATATGCGCTATAAGAGTCGCTTAGGACCTTTTTGTCAGGGAGATGAGCTCTGTTGAGTAACACTCTCTTCTCTCTTGCATATATATAAATGAACGATAAACACTGTCCTATACAAAAGTGATTGGTTTTATAATTAAAATATTTCCCTATAATACTAAAGTTTTAATTATATTATGTGTCCTCATGACAGATCCTGACTAGTTTTTTTTAAAGTTATTCCTAGAGTCCATTACCTTTTCTATTAAATACTAGCTTTCGCTTAAATGGTTTGTTGATAAAAAGTGCCTATGTTCTTTCTAAAATAAAGGTAGCCCAAGTTACTCCTTATAACATTAGCTACCTGCCAGTGAAAGTCCCGTTAAAATCGGTCCCGCTGTTTCAGGCGATTAGCTGGAGCAAACAGAGACGAACAGACAGAGATTTTTAATAAATATTTTTTTTAATAAGTTTCGTATATATTTATAAGTGCATATACTGAAAAGCTGTTAACTTGGAATTACAAATAGACACTTCAATTTTATTTATATGTATAGATTTATAGGTCTGTCGCCTTTTTTATTTATTATATTTCACTATTTTTTTATTAATTTATTTATTTATTATTGGTCGTCCTCCATCAGGGGGATCAACGAACTGGTGAAGGGAGTCGTTGGACGAGGACGGCACAAGACCGCACTTTGTGGTGAAATATGAGGGAGGCCTACGTCAACCAGTGGATGACGAAAGGCTGAATGATGATGATAGATTTATTATCTTTATCAAATTTTATAATTAACATTTCGGAAACTATAAATTATTAATTCAATACTTTATTAATTTTATGAACCTTCATAATAAACTGTAAACCATGAATATATTATAGTATATGTATAGAAAGATTTTGACTTCATTTTGTAGTTAAACAGTGTATCCAATTTTGATCATAGATCTCTCGATGTCCTTGAGAGATACGGCCTATGTTGAGTATTGCAAAACAAACCACAGCACAAAAAATAGTACTGAAAGGCATAACTAAATTTGTGATTGAGAAATATCATGATGTAACTCAATATTTAGTTTTTTTTTTTTATAAAGGCGGTTAACTTTCAAAATTTAGTTAGATACCTTATTAATACATGCACTATATAATATTTGTGTCAAACTTATTTACCTGATAAGGGCTTTTGAAACATTGTAAATTATTTTAAAAAAATCGGCCAAGTGCGAGTCGTACTCGCACGCGAAGGCTTCCGTACCATTATATAAAAAAAATTGTGATGTAACTAAAAAAATAAGGCTTTCGAAATTTTTCCTTTATATGTACTATAAAACATTGCTTCATGCAAAATTTCAAGATTCTAGGTGGACTGGAAGTACCCTCTAGGTTTTGATTCCCTTGCGAGTAGTTGCGACTTTTAAAATATACGGCATAAATTTCTGTTTCTTTTGATTGCTTTGACATAGAAGTTTGATTTTGTTACAGCTTAAAGGTATTATAGATCTGAGTATTTGATATGAATTTCAATTTATTACCTCTACGCGTTCATGAGGGAAGGGGTAGTAAGTTGAAAACTATTAAAAATATTTTTATTATATGATTTAATTAAAAGTTTACGATTTTAGCAATTTTTCTTTTATCTGTGCTATAAGACGTTGCTTTGTACCAAATTTCAAGATTCTGAGTTCACGGAAAGTACCCTGTAGATTTTGATTCCTATGCGAGTGTCGAAAATTTGCAGAAATTTGCGGCATAAACGCCTGTATCTTTTGATTGCATTGGCTTAAAAGTTTAATTTTTTCACAGCTTTAAGGGACAGTAGACTTGGTGTGTGATATAAATTTCAGCTTGATACCTCCACGCGTTCCTGAGAAAAAGGGTCTTGACAGATAGATGGACAGACGGACGGACGGACGGACAAAAAAGTGATCTTATAAGGGTTCCGTTTTTTTTCCTTTTGAGGTACGGAACCCTAAAAAAACAATATGTTAGAGCTAACTTAATAAATTTTATAATACTAACTAAATAAACTAAATAAACGTGAGATTTGAATCCACACCTATTAATTGAAAATCTCTTATAAAAATATTAAGAATTTCCTTGCAAATAAATTTTTAATTCTCTCCTTCTTTGCAGTGATGTTACGATTTTTTCTTTCTCTTGCATCTCTGTTACTTGATGCCGTTCCTTAATCCTTGCTGATCACTCACGGTAAAGGAACGCGTAGTGATTATTGCATTCTTGCTCCGGATTTCGTATTTAATTGTGTTTGAGGTATTTAAGGGCGGCCGGTCATAAAACTATTGCTAATAACTTTTACAATAAATAGGAATTGGGTTAAGAACAGTAAAAGCACGTAATTTACTATAAAAAATAATATTCATTTGAAACCATTTCAAGCCATCAAATTAATAATCAACTATAACACAAAAGCAATAGAATATCTTTTTACAGCCGCAATCAATTTTCTGCAATAAATTATTGAGAAACAAGACAGTGTTCGGTAATGGAACATAGAAATAAATAGTGACTCGCTCGATATAAATTTGTATATTAAAATAGATAAATAATTACAATGAAAGGTATGCGTATGCGTTTTGGAGGTTCATCGGCGAGTGTTCGCGAGTGCGGTGGAGGTGCATAACAGCTGAGCGCCCTCCCCGCACTCTTTACTGACCCCGTGGTCGCCTTCGACGTCACAATAAGCGGCGACAGACAGTACTAGTAAAGTTATAAAGAGGATTATAATCGAGCTTACGTTATGATTTTGTAATTCTGATTATTAACGGTAATGAAGATTTTTGATTGCTATATATATTATTAAATAAATAACAATATTCATTTTCATTGATTATGAAGTAATTGAATACAAATCGATACATAATGTCATGATAATGCAGACAGCATCATTGCGTGTTTCGACTTTCACTATTTGATGTAAGCCTCCCCTATGGAATGCAAAATAGCGCAATTATTGTTAAAAATGCAATAAAGGGTTCCGAAAGCCTTTTCTCAAATATCTACTGAAATATTGACTAAATCTAGCGGTTTGTTACTGTAAAACTTAATTGAAACATCATTGAATCTATTAGTGTGGTAAGACCACGCTGTTGACGCATCTTAGTGTGGTAGAACCACGCTGTTGACAGTTCTCTGTCTACAGCCGCGGGCCGGTCCGTCCGGGGTAGTATCACACTCTCGCAGAAGATTGACGTCTGAGTAATGGCAATGTGCTATTGCACTTCGTTCGGTGAGCGAGAGAGCCGGGAACCCAACTCGGTGGGTTTGGGGATTGTAATGGTAGGCAGCGGCCTAGCTATAGCCTTGGTTATAGCAAAGTTCCATGGGCAGCAGTGTCACTTACCGTCAGGTGTGCTGCTAGCTCGTTTGCCACCATAAGCAATAAAAAAAAGATGTATGTATATAATTATAGATTATCTATCTTAACTTAATCTTTGATGTAAAGACCTTGACCTCAAAAAGAGCAGTCTTTTATAGTTGATAGTAACCCAAATTAGACTTTACAAGACAAAGGCTTTTTCAAATTTCTTCAGTGACCTAAATTATATGACATGTTCATATTTCAAAAATACCATGGTCGGAGGTAAGTATTAGGTTTTCGTCATATAGTGGAGCTAAATTTATTTATCATCAAGCTTAATTAGCGTAGGGTTAGTGATTTTTGAACTCTTAGGTAGGCATATTGTTGTACATAATACCAGCTGACACATCAGCTGATTTAAAATAAATCATCATCATTCGCCTACTCTTATCCCAATTACTTGGGGTCAATACAATACATACTCTTCTTTCATAGTACATGTTGTAAAAGTTATTGGCAATAGTTTTATGACCGGCCGCCTGCCAGATGTCAACCCTCCTTGGGAATGTAATTGTTGACTAAACAACATCAGATGGAGTTGGCACAATTCGTTGTAAGGCTCTTAGTCGTCTTTTACGACATCCACGAGCAAAGTAATGGTTGGTAGTATTTGTAGCCGCTACCACACAGATCTATATTTACAATTATAATGCATATCTATAATTACAATTATATCTATCATTTAAAATAGATATAATTGTAAATATAGATATGCGGATATTCTAATTCGGGTTGAGCGCCCTCAGCGCTCACCCATAGTCCGGGCTAAGCTGTGAAAGCATCTGCGGTTAACAGCTAATAGCCGCAGATGGCTAAAAAAGAAAGTACTCACTTTTATCATCATGTGGCAACTGAAGGCAGTTTCAGATTCAGAATTGATAAGGATCAATGAAGACAAATTCAAGCCAAATTAGTTCTTTTTTAGGTTTCCGTACCCAAAAGGTAAAACGGGACCCTATTACTAAGACTCCGCTGTCCTTCCATCTGCCTGTGTTCAAGCTGTATCTCATGAACCGTGATAGTTAGACAGTTAAAATTTTCACAGATGATGTATTGCCGTTGCCACTATAACAGCAAAAACTAAATAAAATAAATATTTAAGAGGGCTCCCATACAATACGACGGCGACGCTAGAAATATTCATAGACTAATAAGTTATATATTCATTTCAAAAATAAATAATTAAATTAAAATAAAACAAATATTCATATATAATATTAAAACAAATATTCATAAATATTTATAATAAAATAAATAATTAAATTAAAATAAAATAATCCGTGTGGTGACGGAGTAAGAATACAATTCACCACCCCCTATCTTACCTGTGGGTGATCATAAGAGACGACTAAGGGATATAAAACGCATATAACATCTATACAAGACAAGGAAAACTTGAAACAAAACCCTATACCAACACGTCTGACCAGTGCGGTATAGTAGGTTAACTTCCCTCCCATTAAGGAGGAGGTCCGAGCCCAACAGTGAGACATATATGGGCTGTGATGATGTGATAATGAAAACAAATATTTAAGTGGGGCACCCATATAACAGACATGATCTTTTTGCCGTTTTTATAGATAATGGTATGGAATCCTTCGCGCGTGAGTCCGACTCACACTTGGCAGATTTTCTAACTTCCTGTTTGCAAAAACATATTTAACCATATCAATCCTAGAGGCGAAGGGAGGATTTCTTGAAGTAATGCAGGTGTTCACTGGGAGGATGTTGGAATATTTATTTTATTTCAATTTGTCACGGTATAGATATGTTCACTAATTGTTACGTTTGGTAAATGGCGGTAACGATCTCAATAAGTTTTTATACGCTTCCTATGAGAGAGCGTTACCCCACATTTTACGACTCCAATAGGCAAATAGGAGCGAGTCAGTCAATCATATTCTTATCTTATCAATAGACGGAATATCTATAATATTTTTAATTTATTATTTGAGGTGGCAATCGAGCAAGTCGCACACGTGATGATGTTTTCCCAATCATGCACTCATACAATACCAGGCATACAGTTAGACCGCTGCCTCACAATCAAAACCCACCTAAAAATTTGGGTTTCCAGCTATATGGCTCACCGAACGAAGCGCAACAGCATATTGCCACATTGATTTTCTGCGAGAGTGTGATACTAATCAGCACGGCCACGGTAGACAGAAAACTCTCAACAGTAATGTACTACCACTATTTAAACGTACATATCTTGTAATGTTTTAGGCACATGATTTTACAGATGGCATAATGATATTGGTACCAACTTTCTTGCCAAATGCTACGAATGACAATACCTTGTGTCATCTATAAATAATTACTCTGAACTTAGATATGTTTAAGTTTCTTCCATTTTATATTTAAATTTAAACTCGTCCGGATTTTTGGAACGAAGTTCCTTATCGCGCGTTGTGAAAGGGGGCTAGACGGAAAAAATTCTTACGAAAAGTTGTCACGACACTTTTTGCTACAGTAAGCTATTGTAAGCTGTGCGGCGTCGCTCGTCGGCTCTCTTATAGAAAGCAAGCCAGATATTTTCATTTCTATTTCGCATTGAACAGTGTGGTGTCGCGACGATTTTTTTTATAGATAGAGTGATTCAAGAGGAAGGTTTATATGTATAATATATGCATAATGTACTAGAGAAACACTGATAATTTTAGAGGTTTCTAATGTGATGTCGTAAATAAACACATTATTTTGCGCTTACATTGCAAACGCTGGCTGAACCCTACGAAATAGATTAAAATAAAGTACTACAGTATTATACAGCTTAAAAAGGCCTACAAAAAAGTCCGCGATGGTATATATCTATCTCTTAAGGATAACATACTATATCCATTTTAATACTTTAAAAAATGTTCTATTATAAAACGGTAATTGAAAAGCTATTTACACAAATACTGTATTAATCCTTATCATTTTAAATACATTAGTTGGCTTGAGCATTTCATGAAGATATTTTTTTTTCTTCAGACCATGCAAATTAAATCAATACCTTAAGAGATATAGCAAAATCAAAATAATGCGCAACGAAATTATTTTCGCCCGTGACCGGGCCGCGTGGCCGGCTCGCGTTCGAGCTCGGGGCCGAAAAGTTTTGGTAGTCCAGTGGAATTGTATATCCTATTATTAATATTATAAACGTGAAAGTTTGTAATAATGTATGGATGTGAACATGTTTGTTGCTCTTTCACGTAAAAACTACTGAATGGATTTTGATGAAATTTATAGTAATATAGCTTGCACATCAGAATAACACATAGGCTATAATTTATAAAGATATTTAGCAAATTGGCTAAAATATAACGATAAAAATCGCTTAAGGCAGAAAAAAATTATATAATTAAAATAGAACTTCGATCCATCCGGGTGTCCCTTGACACCTCCGGTTGTGTATTTTTAAAACGCATTTGTTATTCTTGATATTAACCTGGCTATTTGGGAGAGTATATAGGTCCCATCAGACGCACTTCTATAGGACGTGCTGTATAATATTGAAATGTGCATTAATTTATAGACAAGTGATTTTATGAATCCTATGGTAAAGTAAGTGGTATTGATATCTACATATCGCAATTCGCAAGTTTCTTGTTTTATATTGTCAAAAATTAAACTCTTAAAAAATGTGAAACGCTTCACGATTTTGCGTGTCATCCTTGCGCAGGGGCCATGTTAATCTTCTCTGTATCGTTCCAATTTTAGTATATGTACTGCCGAAGCAAGTACAGTAGTTTATTTTAATATATATAGTTAAAATTTGCAAAAATTTCTATAGCGCGATTTAGACTCTAATACATATCCTCTTAGAATCCATTAACTTTGTTACAGCGCCATCTAGTAATAGATTATGAGCCTATTTAAAAAAAATCTGAGTTACTCCCTAGTCGCGCCTAAAGAAGTCTTAAGTACTTCAAAAATATTATTATAACTTAAAAAAAATAAAATTTTATTACAATTCCTTCACTAATTAATCGAAAGGAACTTCGTTCCATCCGGGTGTCCCTTGACACCTCTCGTTTTTTTTTATTACCTTGGCGCAAAGTGATATCATTAAAAAAGTAATGACCTATACAGTGCACTGTATCTCCTCGCTCTAATAAATAAATTAGCCACTGACAACTTAAGATTAATAATATAATACTATACTATTGGTCATAAATATCCTTTTTTGGAGGCTACGGTCTGAACACATCCCGCCCATTCCGTTCGAGGTGTGCGGCTCAAAAAACCTTTTTGTTCCCGTCCCATTGCCATTGGAACGACTAGTGATAACAATTCCTTGACCTCCATGACAGGTTCTGCATAAATAAATATCCTGGCATAAGAAATAAATAGTAAATCGCTTTTAAAATTGTCTTTCACTAATAATGGCAATTATACATGCCTCTTGACTAAAGATTCGCAATACGTAATACGCGCGGAATTCAGATCCGTATCAGAAGTGACCTCCAGAATGGATTGCAACACTAAAAATTGCATATAATTTCTCACGATTCCTATGCTAGTCTCAATTTATAATGAGAGCCTTATGGTTTTGTATTTTGTGAAATTTGTATAAACTACTTTACCCATTTGGTAACGGCTTTAAAATACAAAGTAACACTACGCCTTACTGAAGCAAGAAACAGAAGGATGGCATCGATTCCTCACGATTTAATTATTTTCACTTCACAGATGACATAGTGGTTAAAATACCGACCTACCGTTTCAGGTAACGTGGGTTCGATTCCTATGTAGGACAATATATCTATCCTTGTGCGATACACAAATTGTTGCGCTGAATCTGGGTGCAGTTTGTGTCCGTTAATTCTATGTTTTTAAAATCCCCGCGATAAAAAGATTATTTTTTGAATGCAGACTGATGTCTTTTTTTTTAATTCACGATGATGTCTTTTTTTTTTTAATTGAAAAAAAAATGTTAATGGACTTGCCCTGTCTACTTCTAACTATTTGGCTTGACCTCATCATAGTAGTTATAGTAGGCCATATATTGGAAACGCCCTGACATCGAGATCTATTCAGGTCGAGATGACGGGGCGTCGACTCGAGAGGGTAGACCGCCGGATGGGCTACCGAAGAAAAAGACCGCGTTCCGGTGATCCATCCGCACGGCGTCGAGAGGTACGTTGTAAGGCGGGTGTACGGGGTCGTGTGCCGCAACAGAGCAACGTACCGTAACCCTTCACCAAAAAAAGGTCATATATCGGATACCACCTTTTATTTTATTTCACAGCAGAAAGAGAAAATTATAGCGCATTTTTTTTGGTAATAGATTATTTTTAAATTATTTTTTTAACAAAATACATATATATCATCACGCCATATCCCTTGCAGGGTAGGCAGAGAGAACAGAGTGCCAGAGAACTCTATATTTGCATAGAAAAACAAATGGTGATGCATGGTGGGATGCGGAAGTGGCAGCTTCCGTAGAGCAAAAGATGAAAGCGTGGCTGGACTATGTCTCTTCTTTGAATCTGAATGACAGTATGACTGAACAGAAGAAAGAAATATATCGGCAATGTAAGAATGACACCAAGGCCTTAGTGAAAGAGAAACGTGATAGAGCAAGCGAGTGCAGAAGATAGGCTGACTAAAAACTTCGAGGGTAACACCAAACTCTTTTGGAGGGAGGTGAAGAAGTCTCAGTGTGGTTGGTCAGCCTTCAGAATGAATAAAATAAGGTCTAAAGGTGGAGACATTCATACACAAACACAAGACGTGTTAAGCCGATGGAGTGAATATTTTGGCGATATGTATGCGGATGCTACGGTTGACGCCGGTGTCGCATGTGGTTTAGTAGAACAACATTCGACAACGGCGTCCTCCGATGGCATCAGTATGAATGAAATTGAATGGGCGATAAGAAGTTTGAAAAATGGTAAGGCAGCGGGCATTGATATGGTGTCTGCCGAGATGATCAAGCTTGGTGGCTCCTGTGTCTGGGAGGCGTTCCTGTTGCTCCTCAATTTATGTTGGAGCTCGGGAATGGTTCCCGGGGACTGGAATAGCGCAGTCATCATGCCTTTGTTTAAAAACAAGGGTTCACGTTATGACTGCGCAAATTACGGGGCCATAAAATTGACCAGTTTGGCAGCAAAAGTGTACGGTAAAATTATTGAAAGGAGAATGAGGATGCTGTCCGATGGTTTACTGTGTGAGACACAAGGAGGTTTCAGGAGTGGAAGGGGATGCATGGATCAAGTGTTCTCTCTGCGCAACATTGTAGAGAAGCATCTGGCTCTAGGTCAGAGGGTTTTCTGCAGTTTTGTGGATCTGGAGAGAGCATTTGACACGGTTGTACGAAAGGAATTTTGGGACATTTTACCGGAGTATAGTATTAACGGTAAACTGCTACAGGCTGTGTAGTCCAGTTACATGGGCTGTAGAGCCTATGTGCGGCTGGATGATAGAATGTCGCCTTGGTTTGACGTCAATATCAGCGTTAAGCAGGGGTGCGTTCTGTCAGCCAGGCTGTTTATCATATCTCCTGCCAAAGCCGGGACGGCCCCCGGATTCGCCGTCGGCCTACAGGCCCATTGTGCTTCTGGACGATGTGGGTAAACTGCTGGAGCGTGTCCTCGCTGCCCGCATCGTCCAGCACCTGGAGGAGGTGGGGCCCGATCTGTCGGACGCTCAGTTTGGGTTTCGGAGGGGGCGTTCGACCATCGGGGCCCTGCTACGCCTGAGGCAGACGGCCGCGGAGGCTGTCGCCGGCAAAGGAGTGCTGTTGGCGGTGTCGTTGGACATC
Organism: Lymantria monacha; assembly: GCA_905163515.2. Taxonomy (NCBI): domain Eukaryota; kingdom Metazoa; phylum Arthropoda; class Insecta; order Lepidoptera; family Erebidae; genus Lymantria; species Lymantria monacha. The sequence continues at coordinate 35,124,147 of LR991084.1, read as the reverse complement.
GCCAACGCCTTCAATAGTTTGCCATTCAGCTGCATCAGGGAGGCACTCCAGTTCCATGGAGTGCCCCTGTACCTCAGGCGGCTGGTGGCAGACTATTTGGAGGGGCGCAGTGTTCTCTACGCGAGCCCCGCAGGGGACATTGTGCGGACGCCCATGTCGTGCGGTGTTCCGCAGGGGTCAGTTCTGGGGCCGACTCTGTGGGACATCGGTTACGACTGGGCGTTAAGAGGGAGTCTCCCCCCCGGGCTGAGCGTTATTTGCTATGCTGACGACACGCTCGTCACAGCCCGGGGCAGGACACTCGAAGAGGCGGCGAGCCTGGCCACTCTCGGCACCGAGGAGATGGTCAGGCGAATTGAGGCGCTGGGGCTCAGGGTGGCCCTAAACAAGACGGAGGCCCTACTATTCCATGGGCCCCGTGTGAGGCTGCCCATCGGCGCCTCGTTAGTCATCAACTCCATCCACATCAGTATCCAGGCCCATATGAGGTACTTGGGCCTGATGCTCGACGGGCGATGGTGGTTCCGGGAGCATTTCCGTCAAATTGCTCCCGGCTGGTCGGCGCGGCGTCCGCCCTTTCTCGACTCATGCCGAACGTGGGCGGACCCAGTTTCGAGGGCCGACGGCTGTATGCGGGGGTGATCCGCTCAATGGCCATGTACGGCGCACCCGTGTGGGCGAGGGCTCTGAACGCCCAGCTCAGGGCGGTGCTGTGGAGGCCACAGCGAGCCATGGCGGTCAGAGCCATTCGCGGGTACCGCACGGTGTCTATCGAGGCGGCATGCCTATTGGCCGGGACACCCCCGTGGGACCTAGAGGCGGAGATGCTCTCCGACCTCTACCGGCGGGTTACCTCAATGCGCGAAGAGGGTGGCTCCCCATCGTTCAACGAGATAGCCACCTGGCGCGAGGACGCCCGCCGAGAAGTCATCGCCCGTTGGGCTACGCGGCTGGAGAGGCCTAGACACGGTGTTTTTACCGTTGAGGCCCTCCGGCCCGTACTGATGGAGTGGATGGAGCGGCGGCACGGAGTCCTCTCTTTCCAGTTGATGCAGGTCTTGTCGGGGCATGGTTGCTTCGGCAAGTACCTGCACACGGTCGTGCAGAGGGAGTGGACTCCGTCCTGCCACCATTGCAGTAGCGACGAGGACACGGCGCAACATACGCTCGAGGTATGTTCGGGCTGGGACGGGCAGCGCCGTGACCTCGTCGCTGTCATCGGTGCCGACCTGACGCTGCCGACTGTTGCGCGAGCGATGGTCGACAGCGTCAGGAATTGGGACGCGGTCGCCGCCTTCTGCGAGGCTGTCATCTCGCAGAAGGAGGCGGCGGAACGGGCCCGGGAGGATTCCCGTGACCCGGGCCGCCGCCCGCGGCCGGGGCGGCGCAGGCGCGAGTACCTGCGCCTGATGCCGCCCTAACCGAGGCTTCGGGTGATCGGACCGGGGAATTGTCCGGTCACCCGACGTGAGGCCACCGCGTGAGGACGACGCCTCGACGGCGAAAGCTGTCGGGGTGTCGACAAGAGAGGAGCCCGAAAGGGCATACCGCCGAGCGGGCCACCGAAGACAAAGATCGGGTACCGGTGGCCCGCTCGCACGGCGAAGAAGAGGTGCTTGCAGGGTGGGTCAATGGGGTTGTGCGCCGCCTCTTCCGTCACCCCGGACCGATTTGGCGGGGTGCGACGTCCATAACCCACCGCAAAAAAAAAAAAAAAAAAAAAGGCTGTTTATCATATACCTGGATAAATGTCTTCAAAGGTTGAACGATATGAATGTGGGAGTCCAGATGGGCGACTCAGTGGTCACTACTCTACTTTATGCAGATGATGCAGTCCTGTTGGCACAGTCAGCGACTGACCTGCAGACCCTAGTCGACACAATGACAAAAGATTGTAAGAAAAGGGGTCTACGCGTGAATGTGAGCAAAACCAAAATAATGGTCTTTGAAAGAGATGAAGCCAGAACAGATGTAAGAGTAACAATAGGTAATGATGTACTAGAGCAAGTGGATGAATTTGTATATCTTGGATGTGGATTTAGCCGAGATGGAAGGTACACCACTGATATAGAGCGAAGAGTGAATGCGGGAAACAGAGTAAACGGAGCGTTGGGGCAACTTCTCGGTAGCCACCACCTCAGCCAGAAGGCACGTGTAGCAATACATAACGCAGTGCTTGTCCCAACATTACTGTATGGAAGCGAGAGTTGGGTATTTTAACAAAATCAAAAACTAAACTTCGAAATAAAATTTACATGATCAACTATTAAAACATTGCGTAAATTAGTCAAAATATATTCTTTGTGTCCGTGTGGTGACCGAGCAACAATAAAATTCACCACCCCCTTCATGTTCGTAGGTGTCACAAAAGACGTCTAAGCATCACAGTCAATCACATGCAGAAAACATCGATGTATAAGAATAAAAACTCAATTTAAAACCCTGTACCGAAACGTCTGACAAGCGTAGTGTGGTAGGTACGTCAATCCTTCTGGTCATTTTTCCTCCCATTGTAGAGGTAACTGAATCTTAATATTGGGACTTACACAGTTTTACAATTGCTTGGGGTCGATACAATATATATATACTCTTCTTTCATAGTACATATTGTAAAAGTTAATAGTTAGTTAGTAAGCAATAGTTTTATGACCGGCCGCCTGCCAGATGTCAACCCTCCTTGGGAATGTAATTGACGACGACATCCACGAGCAAAGTAAGGGTCGATAGTATTCATAGCCGCTACCACACAGTACTTATTGAGGCTAGTATTATAAGATTTAAATGAATCGGCAAAATTCTTGCCATAGAGAATTTTTTGTGATAAACTTTACTGTTATGTTATGCGTGTATCGTCACGAAGCTTCGTGCAATGAGACGATATACGCAGATGTGACTGGTCATTATTGGCTATCGTCGCGAACATTCGGGCTGCGTGTGCGTTATCGCTTGGGTGGCGATAAGTCAAAGGGTGTTAGTGCGCTAATATATAGCTCTCTGCAGCCAGACTAGCATAAGAATTACATGTATATGAAACAAAATTGTTGTTTTTTTGTGGTTATATATTTTACGTGAAAAACATAATAGCAAAAATATCAATAAATATATTACCTATTGTAAATATATTTAATCAATCAATCCGTGTGGTGACGGAGTAAGAATACTATTCACCACCCCATGTCATACCCGTGGGTGATCGTACGAGACGACTAAGGGATATATAATGCACATAACATCTGTGCAAGAGAAGGAAAACTCGAAACAAAACCCTATACCAACACGTCTGACTAGCGCGGTATAGTAGGTTAATTTCCCTCCCATTACGGAGGAGGATCGAGCCCAATAGTGGGACATTTATGGGCTGTGATGAAATATATTTAAATATATTATTTACGATGAGGAAAATTTTGCATTTCCTATAAAATACAATGTTTTAAAAAAATAAAAACCTTTCCACTTATTATATTTACTTACATTTTAAAAATAAATAATAATTATACCTTTATAGCTTAGAATAAAAATACAGAAGGATAGTTTGGTACCTAAGTGTTTAAAAACCTAAGGCCAAAAATCCTGTTAGTGTGCATTTGTGCATTACACGAGTATACACGCACACTACTATAATATGTGTGCAAGCGATTACACGAGTATGGGGTATATACACTACTATAAAATAGAACACAATGACCTTGCATACTATATTCGGGTTGAGAGCCCTCGGGCTCGGCCGCAGTCCGGTTCAGCTGTAAAAGCCCAACGGCTAACAGCTCGCAGTTGGTTTTTTAGTGAGTATTCAGTGACCCCTTCAGGGCCTGCGAGTCCCACATACCCCGTACGGGTGGGTATACGAAAAATGCATTTTAAGTCACTGCGTTACCAAAAACAAAAAAAAACAAAAAAACTTGCACACTACGGGACGGGCCGACATAGGGTGACATTTTCGTCACCAATTTAGTGGCACACATTTTGTGCGTGGAATAGGTTTCTATTTGTTATTATTCTAAGCTTTATAGATAAATTTATTAAATAAAAGGCAACATGTTTTGAGTGAATTTTCACAATCGAAATTTCAAATGAAGAGACACTTCATAGCAATTGACATTTACCGTAATGCAACAACTTGCTTAAGGATAGCAAACAATACGTAATAAGCTCTTATAGTCATTTTATATTAGACTAGCGACCCGCCCTCGCTTCGCTTCGGTTTCGGTCGCTCTGACCCGCGTTTTCAATCTCTGATACTTTCAAAGATATTTGATATTATCCCTACTTTAATAATGTCCTGTAAAAAGACATTTTGATCTATATTAAATGCACCGCGTCTAATGTAAGTATTTAATTGGATAAAAAATAATACTGTATTGTTTAAAATAGCTTCGTAAATAACACATTATATTTTAGTAATAAATATAAAAAGATAAAAGCTGTGTGGTAGGGCTACGAAAACTACCACCCCTTACTTTGCTCGTGGATGTCGTAAAAGACGACTAAGAGCTTTATAACAATCTGGGCGAACTCCATCTGATGCTGTTTGGTCAACAATTACATCCCCCAAGGAGGGTTGACGTCTGGCAGGCGGCCGGTCATAAAGCTATTGCCAATAACTTTTACGATATGTACTATGAAAGAAAAGTACACACCTACTATATTGACCCCAAGTAATTGGGATAATAGTAGGAGAATGATGATGATATATAAAAGATAGCTTTTGTGCGCTATTTTGTCCATGTAGAAGTCATCTCTGACGGAGGTAAACAGAAAAAGCAATGCAAGATGTTGAAGGTTTGTTGTTAGGACGATGGTCGACAGCGTCAGAATCTGGGATGTGGTCGTGGCCTTCATCTCCTGGAAAACTTATAACACCTCACTGCTATACTAACCAGCCGACCAAGCGTAGCGATTGCGGCACTGGTCTCATCTGTAGGGTAGGCGTCCAATAGTGAACGGAATATATTCTGTGAACAGTGAACAGAATATGTACTGCCGGGCCGGCCACGGATTTTAGTGAGTCTCTAGGAAAAAAGTTAGGTGTGCAGTACTTAGCAGATGTGTAGTACTTGTGCTAAATTTTAATCATATAACGAAATAAATGTATCAGCGCAGAATATTAAATTTTTAACCGAAAAAACATACTGTAAAAATGAGTTTATCTAAAACTATTAAAGATTAAATTTTCTTAGTGATAAAGCAATAGAAAAATCGTCTAATAGAAGTATCACTCAATAGATTATGATGACACGATCGCGGGTCTATACCTATGTCGTAATATCTCTTTGACTATTCGTCCAAATTATATACAGTAAAAGGGAACAGTCTTTTATTTATTTATTTATTTTTGTTTTAAACACTCTACCATCCATACATCTATACAAACTTTCACGTTTATAATATTAGTAGCATTTTGTTTAGATTTACATTTTTAAACTCTTAATATCTTTTGAAAGTATTGGCCAATTTTAATAATTCAAAAAGTAATCTTCAGCTACTGAAATAGTTTTAAATAATAAATTGTTTATTTGGATAAGGATTAATACAAAGACATGAATAACGTGCTCTTTTAGGCATGATTTGTTTTTTGTTAACATTTCTTACAAAAAAGTAGTTATACTAACATAACTATAATAGTTAGACATATGGTACCGTACAGTTTTTTATAGATATTTATATGCTCTTTAATATTGTAGAACATTTTTTTGTTCTAACATTCATAGTTGCCGCCGCGATTGCGATGAAAGATATTTTATGACAAGTTTTTTCATACCTCGGTTTATATTATTGAAGTTTTAGTAGGGAAACGTATGTTTTTCTAGTAAAATATATAGCCTATGTCAATCACAAATGACGTGGCTTTCTATTGGTAAAAGAAATTTCTAAATCGGTTAAGTAGATCCAGAGATTACCCCCTACAACGTCACAAACTCACAAACTTTACCTCTTTATAATATTAGTATAGATATCTAAATTCATATTTCACTATATATCCACCTGTAATTACCCACTTTACGATTTGTTTTATACAATAAGTTTACTTTGTTATCAATTCCGTGCATATCCTAGTTTAAGTTTAATTTGTATTTTCTTGTAAATGAATTGTATTCTTTTAGAGAAATAAAAATCTTTAGCTGTATAGATTATGTTGCAATTGGAAGCTAATTTATTACATGAAAATAAGTATCCTATACTTGTTTTATGCAACAGTCAATGTCATATAATCAATATTATAATTATACTAGCAGACCCGACCACGCGTTGCTGTGGCTAAGATAGCCTCAGTAACAAGTGGTGGTTATGCTAATAAATTGTAGGTTATATGAAAGATTGTACGTTTAACATAGCGCCATCTATTAAATTATTACTCAATCCAGTCAACAGATACCGCCATCTGTTATAATCGTTTCGAGATAACAGATAATTGTGACTATCAAATAATAGGCAAATAATTGTGACTAGCAAATAATAGGCAAATAATTTGCAATAAAATAATATTGGGACTATAAATTGAGATGAAAGCTATCCTATCTTTTAAGTTGGATCAAACTACACATGCTGTGCAAGTTTGATTAAAATCGGTTAAGTACTTTAGGAGTACATTGCGGACAAACAACGTGACGCGTAATTTATATATATTAAGATAATGATTGACATATCTATCTAATCTTTAAAAATCTAATCTTTAAACGAGCAATTTTTGTATAATTCTACGAACATTTTTTTTAGAATTTAGAGTTCTATGTATTCAGAACCTTGGAAACGGCTCAAGCAATTTACATGAAATTTTGTATGCAGAAGAGAAGAGAGATTTCTGCGATAAATCTTGCTCTTATTCCCATTACTTGTGGTCGACGCAGTATGACCTTTTTTCCATACAGCACTATCAGAAATCATCTTTGTAGTCACTCCCTCTCTATCCATATCATGTTTCACGCAGTCCATCCACCTTTTCTTTGCTCTTCCCTTACCCTATCTAGCTAGCTAGGTTTTATTTATAAAAAATATCGTTTGGTTAGTGTTTTCAGCCACTGAATATATATAATTAAATGTGAAGGTAAATTTAGCTATTATCGTCAAAACAAAACGTAGCTCAGTTGGACAAACGAGCAGTCTAATCCCGACAATTTTGATTTTTATTATATTTTTAGGGTTCCGTACCTCGAAAGGAAAAAACAGAACCCTTATAGGATCACTTTGTTGTCCGTCCGCCTGTCTATCTGTCAGGAACGCGTAGAGGTATCAAGCTGAAATTTTTATCAAATACTCAAGTCTACTGTCCCTTGGAGCTGTGAAAAATCAAACTTCTAAGCTAACGCAATCAAAAGATACAGCTGTTTATGTCGCAAATTTCTGCAAATTTTCGACACTCGCAACGGAATCAAAACCTACAGGGTACTACTTCCTGTGAACTCAGAATCTTGAAATTTGGTACGAAACAACGTCTTATAGCACAGATAAAGGAAAAATTGTGAAAATCGTAAATTTTTAATTACATCATATATAAAAAATATTTTTTATAATTTTAAACTCACTACTCCTTTCCTCTTGAACGTGTAAAGGTATTTAATTGAAATTCATATCAAATCATCATAATCTCATCAACATCATCAGGTCATCTTGAAATTTGCCATGAAGCAATGTTTTATAACACATATAAAGGAAAAAATCAGAAAACCTTAAATTTTTAGTTACATCATATATTTTTTTTTTAGTTTTACGGAATCCTTCGTGCACGAGTACAACTCGCACTTGACCGATTTTATTTACGAAAAAACATAAAAAGATGCAGATATTATCATTAATTTTAATAACTTATTAAATGTTAAGTGATATTAAATAAAATAATTTTTTTTAACTGACATTAAAGAAAATGAGATACGAAATACACTATAATGAAATTAACTGCTAGTTAATTTTTTTAACCCATTTCTTTTTCTTTGCATCTATAGCCATGATCCTCTTTCATATTGACGGGGAAATGGCTGGCTATGTTAATTATATAAATTTGCATAGGGTTTTGTTTCGAAGTTTCTGTCTTTTGCAGTGATGGTATCTGCTTGCGTCCCGTATTCATTTTTTACAATACCCGTAGAAGGAAAGAGATGGTGAATTGTATACTTATACAAGATAACCTCATTTATACATTACACCATTTCGTTGATAATGACATTACGACTTCAAACTCTTTACTTCCTACTTTTGGCAAGAACCTCTTCTACAATTAATGAAAGATTTCAGAACTAAGTATGGATAAAGGCTTATGTTATGTACCCGACGATTTAATAAAAGTTTTATTATATAAGTTTTATTATATTTTTTTTCTCTCTCTGTTCTCTCTGCCTACACTGCAAGGGATATGGTGTGACGATATGTATGTATGTTTATCTTTTTTTTGGCGGCGGGCTACGGTGTGGGCGCATCCGACTAATCCACAATATAAAAAAATGTATCATTATATTATCCTTATTTTTACAGATATCTATCTAGTTTGTATTTGATTTTTAATTTCCTGACGGTTCGAACACTTTACAGCGTTCATACTCACAGAAGAACTGTCGTCCTGTGATCATGAGTGCTGTAAAATCAAATACAAATGTGATAGAATCCGTAAAAATAGTTTAATTTCAAATGTGCAATTCTCGCATATGATCATTATATTAATCGCATCTCACATCAGAAATCATCCTTATATTAATTTACCACTAAATTATCCAAATATTTTATTAGTGGGATAAAAAATGCTATATAGTACATGTACAGGCAACGGTCTATCCTCTAGTCTAGTCTCAATTTTCATCCAGATCTGTTCAACGTTTTACTCGTAATTGAATAACAAGCACTGAAGCGTGCACTGAAATCTGAGACTGAATAGATGGCGTTATGGTTAAGACGACGCAAAACAATACTTTGTGCGATCCATCATCCAAAGTGTTGTTCTGAGTCTGTATGTAATTTGTCTACTTTAATTACATATTTGTTTAGTCCCCCGCAATACATGGATTATTTTCCTGCAGTAAGGAAGGTGTTGTGTATTAAAAACAAAAAAAAAATTCAAACATCTTTACAAACTTTCACATAGGATGGCAGTTATGTATAAACTAGTATTTATACGTATCTATTGTCGATGTATGAACAAATCGCTTGCGCAATCGCCAACTCCCATGCACGACACGACATATTGAGGTTAGAATGGGTTGAATAGTTTAAAGCGTTACGACATTTTAACAGTGACATACAGATGTAACATTATGTAACTGAATATTAAATACTACCAACTCTATTCTGTGATACTGATTAGGAAAGACATCCATTGATCAAGCTGTCGCTATTATATGTTGGTAGAATATCAGCGATATTTTATATGAGCAAAATAGCACATGCCGAACCAATAGCCTCTGTTATTTCTAGTTAATAATCGGTTATTTTATGTCTGAAGTTATTTTATTTAATTATGTATAGTTTTTATTAGCTTTTAACGAGAGTAAAATAAATGATTTTCTTACTTATTTTCTAGATTGACAATATCTTCATATCCGTTATTTATTTGTTAAAGGCCACAACATTTTCATACCGTTAAGATTTAAAAATTTCGTTGACATTCTTCTGCTACCTAAATTACTTGGGATCGACACAATATGTACTCTTTAATAGTAGGTATATAATGTTCAGAGTTTTGGCAGTGGTTTTATGATCGGCTGCCTACCTGATGTCAACCCTCTTAAGAAATGTAATCGTTGACTGGACGACATCAGATGGAGTTGGCCCAGATTGATGTAAAACATTTGGTCTTTTCTTACTACACTCAGAAGCAATATAACATTTGGTTGTATTCACAATTGCCATCAAACAGCGTCAAAGTAAACGATTTTAGAGGTATAAAGCATATAAGAAACCCAAGAGAAAGGAGACTCCAAATGAAACATAGGGTTTTTAGAATAATCAATCTGGTCATCTGGGTTTTATTTTAATGAATTTAAGTTTATTTTTAACAAGTGACATTAATATTATTTACGAATAAATCGTGTTAATCGCTGAAATATGTCAAAACAAAATATTATATTTTTAAGTAAAAGATTTAAAAAGTAAAACTAGTTCTTCAAACATTTTATCGCTCATTTTTCTTCGATGAGACCTTTAAATTATACACATATGGAATAGGGATTAGTCCTGTCGCCCGGAGTAAGGATGACGCCCTGATGGCGAGTTTTTTGTTGAACTATCCAGGCGTCGATTCGGGAGGATACCCGCGAGGATAGACCACCAGGTGGGCCACCGACGATAAAGGCTGGGTTCCGGTGGCCCACTCGCACAACGTCGAGAAGTTATATTGCGGGGCGGGCCTATAGAGTCAAGCGCCGCTTCAACTGTAGTCCCGAATGGATTTTGAGTTTGTGACCAGACCATAGCCTGTCACAAAAAAAAAGAATCATACTCCCAAACAGAAAAAAAACAGAATTACTTTTATTCTTTGAGACATCTAATTAATAGCAGAATAATATAAAACTTACGTTTCCATCTTCGTGATTTTGACTGTCACAAAAGCTATTTGTTGACAACATACAAAAAATGACCGTCTTCAAATTCAATTATTCATTGCCTTGCATACACTGACATGTATATTGTATAGATACAGTTCAGTACTTGCACATATAAGACATTGTAGAAAGAAAGAGTCGCCATCTATCAATGTGTTGTTGGACTAATAACGATATAATAGTGGTAGGACCACACTATTGACAGTTCTCTGTCTACAGCCTCGGGCTGGTCCGTCCGGGATAGTACCACACTCTCGCAGAAAATCGACACCTGAGCAGTTTGCTACTGTGCTTCGTCGGTGAGCGAGAGAGCCAGAAGCCCAACTTTCTGGGTGGGTTTGGGATTACTGGTAGGCAGCGGCCTAGCTATACCTCTGGTATTGAAAAGGTCCATGGGCGGTAGTTACACTTACCATCAGGTGTGCTACGTGCTCGTCTGCCACCAAGAGCAATAAAAAAAAAAAATATGCTCGATTTTATGCATTTATTTTATAAATGTCTATTAACATATTATTAAATGTATGGTATCTAAATACAAGACACAAAATTAATCTTTAAAAAGTATTTTAGATATAAGATGGAAATACGTATATTGTATCTTTTATCTGTATTTCAGATATTTGTATCTTAGATAAGTCACATTTCTGACTTCATAAATGGTTGAATGATTTATGCCAAGTGTCGTGGATTCGATCTCTTTCAGGAATCAAAGACTTATCATTGTGCAATCCATTAATTATTGTTTTGTATCTGGATGTAATATGTACTTCTTAATTGTATGTTTATGAAGTATAAGTTTCCGTGTGGTGACGGAGTAAGTATACATTTCACCACGCCCTATCTTACCCGTGAGTGATCGTAAGAGACGACTAAGGGATATAAAACGCATATAACATCTATGCAAAGAGAAGGAAAACTCGAAACCCTATACACGTCTGACCAATGTGGTATAGTAGATCAATTTCCCTCCCATTATGGAGGAGGCTCGAGCCCAACAGTGGGACATATATGAGCTGAAATAAGATGATTTTGAAGTATGTGCAAAATAAAGATTTAATCCTTTGTGTAGATATTAAAAAAGAGTACCATAAGAATATAATACAACAATTAAATGATTATTATAATATGAAATATGAACAATAAATGCTAAATAGTTTTTACTTAAATTTGGTAATCATGTCTTTGTAATACAAAAAAAAACATAATATTTGTATTACGTAATTTTTTTATATATTTTAATAGTAAACGCACCACAACAATAATCTCTAACAGAACTACACTTTCATTATAAGGAAATTTGTCGAATTACAATTAGCAGGTATTATGAGTTTCTTGTGGGTAGTCGTTCTAGAAGTTACATGAAGTAGAATATACTAGTTACTTAAACTATAAGTTAGCTTGTAATTAAAGTTAAAATTAAGAATAAATGAGGTCCTAAACATGAGCCTTGAGGAACACTACCAGGTGTAGCAATCTAATAGATATGTAATTAATAATAGTAACTACTTAGGACCGGTTAGTTACATACGAAGTAAGCTATGTCAATAAATCTTTACATATACTGATAAGCTGTAATTTAGTTGTTAATATCATGTGATCAGTTTAATCAAACCACTTGTTGTAATTAATGGAAAATTACTTCCACCTATTTTTTTAAATCTTAACATGGGTCTTTACCCTAGCATATGATATAAACGTATCTAGGTCTATGAAATTATACATATATGTGATAGACCGACCTTCAAATTAACTACCGTAAAAAAAAAGAATATTCTTCAAGGTTGCATAATTATACCTGACGGTATACTAACTTTTTTAAAACCTTGGGTAGTATGTATAATTTGTATAATATTTTGTAATTAGTGACTTCAAATTTTGAGCCTTTCTTATGAATCTAGCTTTTAGTGCTTAAGTGCTGTCTTCAATATTAGCGGCACATCACAAATATTTCACGAATCGTTAAAATTTGTCTTACTAGTATTAAAATTAAAACAAATATCAAGTTTTGATGGATAGTTTATAAACTTAGGGAGAACAGTTTCGTCAAAATCTTCTTCTTAACATCAGCGTAGTCGAATAGAACTTTCTGTGAGATGACGTATTAAGAAATTCACCTTCCTCTTTGACCGTGAGTCTTGAAAAAAACATCTAAGGGATATAATATGCAAATAACAACTATGCCATAGAAGGAATAAACAGTCTGATCAGCATAGTACATCATTATCATCATCATTCTCCTACTCTTATCCCAATTCGATACTTCTTGGGAATGTAATAGTTGACCAAACGGTATCAAATGGAGTTGGCCCAGGTCGTTATAAGGCTCTTAGTCGTTTTTTACGACATCCACGAGCAAAGTAAGGGTGATAGTATTCGTAGCCGCCACCACACAGCTAGACCAGTATAGTACAATAGGTCTATTAAATTGGCGAAACCAAGTGAGAGAGTTTAATTAACTAAAGAACAGACCCAGGTTGTTGGTATCAATGTAGAAAATATATCGAAATATTTCACAGTAGTCGTAGACCTTAAAAACGAATACAACAGTGCCCATGGCCATGACACACTCTATACCAAAACCACTCATCATTAAAAGTTATGTTTCAAAAATGCCATCTTCTGCAATCTATTGATTATAGACGTTCGCTATTAATTATGATTTTATTATCTACATTATATATTAAAAGTCACGATACAAGACATAGACGTTCTGAAGTGGACTTCGAATATATACGCGAGTATTACACATGCGAAATAAAACTGTTTTTATGGATTCTATAGCGTTTTATTTGTTGTTTTTTAATTTCCCGATGCCTCGAACACTTTACAGCGTTCAAATTCACGGGGAAACAGGTCTCCTGTGACACTGAACGTTGTAAAGTATGCGAAAAATATAATTTAAATTAATCCAATTAAATGTTTTATTATTTACTATTCAATCCAATATAACAGCTGATTTGTTTATTTTTTTTTTTAAATATTGTCAATTTTAACATTTTTAATTAAATTATCCAATGCACTATCGCTGAATCGTATCACGACTACTACAGATCATCAAACAAGTAATCCAGATTTGTCTGATATTTCTTTTTACTTTTTTTCTTTTATATAAAATTGTTATTAATAAATATTACACGTTTAATACATATTAGCTGCACTATAAAGACCATTGACTATGATAAAATACGAGTATATACTGGATCATGAATTAACTACAAGAGCAGCTATCACTATCTTCAACCACCTAGGACGGAAAGGTAGAGACCGCCCCACAAAGCTGCTGCAAGCAAAGAGTGTGTATATGTAAGAAGTGATCATATAAAATCATCTCTATGTATTTAATTCTCTTAGGAAGGCGACAAGAATGCGACTAGAGAGAATGTTGTCCTGTCAAAAATAAATCATGGCAAAAATATGCGGCTAATAAAAATTGTTCCCAACTGAATAAAAGGTTTATTTAGCTTTGGTTTTTAGAACCAGAAGATATGCTGCACCAATTAACATACTCTTTTAAAGGTATGCTATGCAGCCAAGAGATCTAAATATATCATCTCTCTGTTTTAGTACTCTATTATATCAAGCTGACCAGACTGATTGTCATAAAATTTTATTTCTGGTTTTCCTTATTTTGTGATGGCAAAATAATATAGTACCTACACGCGAGAAAGTAATAAAAAAGTAGTGACATATTTCATTTTTATTTCATTTTCATGGCATTTGAAACAATGTGAACATTTTTTTCAGTGTTCATAGAACATAAAGCTATAATAAACGCTGAAAGATACTCGAAACATAGAGTTTGTGGGAACTTTTGGTTGGAGAATAAAATAGAAACAGGACCATCATTATTATTATCCTACTATTATCCCAATTACTTGGCGTTGATGCAACTGTTCTTCCATTGTACATAATACAAAAGTTATTGGCAATAGTTTTATGGCCGGCCTGGTGTCAATCTTTCTTAAGATTGCAATTGTTGACCCGACAGCATCAGGTGGAATTGGCCGAAAACAATATAAAACTCTTCGACGTCGTTTACTACATCCATGAGCAAAATAAGTGTTGGTTGTATTCAACCGCCAGCAATATTAGCAGCAAAATCCGTAAAAATAATTTTATATTATATGTAACACTCGCGTAAAAATCAAAAATCATTATATTGTGTTATTGTTATTCATCAATTCATCAACAAATATTTAAATAGTAAGTGAGAAATTTAACTTTAAAACTTCATAATTTATCTACATGCAATTACTAAAATACCTGCTATAATTAAACTTATTCTTATGCGGCAACCGAAAAAAACCTGGACATCCATCCAGTATGAAATTATAAAATAAATAAAGTAAAATAGATACTATTAAAAAATAAATAAATAATACACGATCAGTTAAAAAAAAGCGTGTCTAAAACTCAATTAACAGAAAGTACTGACCCGTATCAATATTTTATTTATACTTACGTGCCTTTTAAATAAATAAATTATTAATGCTTACCTGCCCACGGTCCGAACCTTTTTGATAAAGATTGCACTTCTGCTGGTAAAAAATATGGCATCAAATATGAAGAAACTAACTCCAAAACACTCCATAGGGAATCTATTAATAGATAAAGTATGACCAGAACGCCGATTAAAGCTAAAACTAAAATTATAAACATGTTTTTAAATTACAAACTTAATAACAAAAAAAAATATTATAGGTTAATTATTTCGCGCGCTTTTATATATATATATTTTTTTATTACAAAGGCACGCGTCAATCAGTCTAAACGAAACGAAACATACTGGCTATTGGCTGATAAACTAGCTAAGCGGTGTGATGTAGGCAAAAGCAATGCATTACTAAGTATTGTACTATTGCTTACAACTCACGTTGTGGCGAATGACCTATAAACTTCTTAGATCATTGCTTATCAATAAATTCGTTACGAACATATTTCTAAGATAAAATTACTGTTAAAATAGTTTTATCATATTTTTTTAACATATTAATTTATATTCGTACGTTAATGTTAAATAGTTAATTAAATGAAGAAAAAAATAAATCCTATATTATGTAAATAGTAATTGACCTAATATCAATATAGCTTGTGTTACTTTAGTAGGCGCTTATTGAAGTGTAATTGACCTAAAAATATTTAACTTAGCGTATGGTTGATGCCATTAAGATCATGATAAAATGGTTTTGGAGTCTCTGTCTATTGTCCTATAGAAACATATAGGTAGTAAAACATGTCGGAATTGCTTCCGCTTAGTACCTAAATGCATTAATTTTTAAATTGCCTCGATATGCCATTGACAACGCATCAGCATTTGGTACGCATACGGAATGACGATCATTCTTTGTTTGACCTTATCGAGCCATCGATATCCCTTCTACTGTAGTTCTACTATCATGAACAAGACTAAACTTGCCTCTCTATAAGTTTTTTTTTTTTCCATTTTGCACTAAGATTTTATTTCTTGTTTTATTTAGGGTCATAAGCATATAAATGGTAACCTTGGGGTCAGCAGTAATATGTGAGTGTTGTTTACAATAAAAAAAAACGCTTTTTTTTTTTTTTTTGCTGTGGGCCATGGACGTGGTCGCGCCCCGCCAAATCGGTCCGGAGCGATGAAAGAGGCGGCGCGCAACCCGATCCCTGCAAGCACCTCTCTTCGCCGTGCGAGCGGGCCACCGGTACCCAATCTTTGTCTTCGGTGGCCCGCCCGGCGGTTTACCCTCGCGGGTTCCTCTCATATCGACGCCCCGACAGCTTTCGCCGTCGGGGCGTTGCCCTCACGCGGTGGCCTCACGTCGGGTGACCGGACAATTCTCCGGTCCGATCACCCGAAACCTCGGTTAGCTGAGATGATGAAACGATGAAGTTGAAGGTGGACTGACGATATTATAAAGGAAACCGTTGGGTGCAGGTGGCACAGGACAGTTTTAAATGGCATTCTCGTGGCGAAACCTATGCCCAGCAGTGGACGTCTACAGACTGATAGATGGAATCTATTTTAAATGCGATTTAACTTATACTTATAAAAACTTGATTGCTTACAATTATTACTTATTATTATTATTACCTATATACTATTTATACTAAGCTGTGTGGTAGTGGCCACGAATACTATCAATCCTTACTCTACTTGTGGATGTCGTAAAAGACAAATAAGAGCCTTATAACGACCTGGGCCAACTCCATCTGATGCCGTTTGGTCAACAATTACATTTCCAAGGAGGGTAGACGTCTGGCAGGCGGCCGGTCATAAAACTATTGCCAATAACTTCTACAATATGTACTATGAAAAAAAGTTTATATCGTATCGACCAAAAATAATTGGGATAAGAGTAGCAGAATGATGATATATTACTTACACTTAGCTGAAAAACGTTACCGCCGGGCGGACCACTGAAGATAAAGACTGAGTGCCGGTGGCCCACTCGCTCGGCGAAGAGAGGTATATTACAGGGCGGGTCTATGAGATCACACACCGCTTCTTCTGTCACCCTGGATAGAATTAGCGGGGTGTGGCCACTCCATACCCCGCCCTAAAACAAATTGAAAAACATTGAAATTCTCTTAAGTTTCTGTTTTTTAATTTATTTGAAACTTTTCATATGTTGCAACACTTACCAAAGCACTGCAATATTCTGACTCTTAGATATTTTTTGTTATTACCATTATATAAGATAGCGCTAAAAACTCAACTCAGATTTACACTTTCTGACCGCACAGGTTGCATAATGATTAAGACACCAACCTACCGTACCGAGTGTCGAGGGTTCAATTCCCGCGCAGTACAATATTTTGTCATCATCTTTATCTCCGCTTATATACCCGACGTATACTACTATTGGGTTATATAAGCAGCTTCCTTCGCAATAGGCGAAAATTGACATACTATATATACCACGCCAGACATGTTTGGATTACGTTTTATTTCGAGTTTTCCTTCTCTTGTATAGATGTTATACGCATATGCTTTTGTGAAATCCACGGACAAATTATGGCGTAATGCATTGTATTTTATTCCATCAAACAATACTTTATGCTAAAACTAAAACTATTAATGAATCACAAATAGTTTTTTTGTGTCTGGGTGTAATTTATGTCCGTTTAATATATTTGTGAAGTTTATCTAAATACAAGGACTTTAAGTTTCTTTTCCAGTGTGTGTTACCAGCGATTACTTACGACACAGAAACGTGGTCTCTAAATGTCGGCTACATAAAAAGGCTCAAAGTCGCTCAGCGTGCTATGGAGAAGGCTATGCTCGGTATTTCTCTACGTGATAAAATCTGGAATACGGAAATCCGTGGAAGAACGGGTGTAACCGACATAGCCCGAAGAAATAGCACATTGAAGTGGCAATGGGCAGGCCACATCGCTCGACGAACCGACAACCGTTGGGGAAGAAAGGTTCTCGAGTGGCGACCACGAATCGGACGACGCAGCGTAGGACGTATCACCCACTCGGTGAATTGATGACATTATCAAAGTCGCAGGAAACCGTTGGATACAAATGGCACAGGACCGTTGCAAATGGGATTCTCGTGGGGAGGCCTATGTCTAACAGTGGACGTTTACGGGCTGATGGATGGATGGAAGTTTCCTTACTGCATTCATCATTATTCTCCTACTCTTATCCCAATTGCTTGGAGTCGTTACAATATGTACTCTTCTTTCATAGTACATATAGTAAAAATTATTGGCAATAGTTTTATGACCGGCCGTCTGCCAGACGTCAACCCTCCTTGAGAATGTAATTGTTGACCAAACGGCATCAGATGGGGCTGGCCCAGGTCGTTATAAGGCTCTTAGTCGTCTTTTACGACATCCACGAGCAAAGTAAGGGTTGGTAGCATTCGAAGCCGCTACCATACAGTTGCCTTACTGCATTATAGTAATAAAAAAAAGAAAAGAACAGTTTGGAGCACTAAGCAGTTAAACTTCTAAAATAAATGTGTTATATTTTAATGTTGGTTTTAATTGTTTTTATGTTGTTATATCTTTAAGACTACTATAAATTTCACCTCAATGGTAGGGCTACGTTGATCCCACAGATCGCCTTCGACCCTTGCACAGTCACCGCCACTGTCGCAAGTCGTTTGGCGCTGGACTTCCACCGGGGTCTCATCCGACTCTCAGACTGAGCGCCAGGGCATGTGAAAAGCGACGTAACTAGGGTTTAATCAACCCCAAGATCAACGGCTCTTCTGCCGCTTCGTAGCGAACTACAATCAGGGGGCCAATTGCCCCGAAATTGTTTTATCGTGCCTAGAAGAGTACAGAGAAGACCTTGGAGTCGTAGGGCTACGCTGTTCACTTTTCTATCTGCTTCCATAAATGTATCGGTTTGTCCGTAGTAGTATCACACACTCTACAGTACCCGACAATAAATACTACACATCGAATCTTAGAAAGAGCCAATCGGTTAATACCGGCTATGTAGAGCGTCATCTCTGTCCTACACTACCTGTGCAACGTGTGTCAGTCATTGCACAAATGCGAGAGAGTACAGTTGTACCCAATAAAAAAAAAATACATTTAGAATTGTTAGATTAGATCAATTTAGAGAAAAAAAGCATGTAAAATAGGTGTATTTTAATTAATAACAAAAACTCATAATTGTTTTAACAGCTTCTGATAGATGCCAAATTGAGAGTGCAATCACACATGTAGCGTGCGACAGAAACAATGCTCTATGAAGCTGAAATTATACGACTGTCTCTTTCTAAAAGCCGATGAGCAACGTTTAGCACTAGGTACTATTACTTCTGAGTAATTGTTGCTATAGTGATTCATTCGCTGATTGAAAGAGCTGAATCTTTACACTAGGCGTTGACCTGATGGAATGAGAATGTAATTCACCACCCTCCATCCTACCCGTGGGCGTCGTAAAAGACAACTAAGAGAAAAAAGTAGATATAACATCGACGTAAGAGAAGGAAAACTAGATATAAAATTAGGGTTTTGTACAGGTACCAACCCGTTTAACCCT
This sequence comes from Lymantria monacha, assembly GCA_905163515.2. Lineage (NCBI taxonomy): Eukaryota > Metazoa > Arthropoda > Insecta > Lepidoptera > Erebidae > Lymantria > Lymantria monacha. The sequence continues at coordinate 35,104,635 of LR991084.1, read as the reverse complement.
TTAATAGTGGTAGAGCCAATGTTGATATTTTTCTGTCGTTAGCTGCGTCGGTCCACTTAAGGTAGGTAGTGCTTAGCCAATTACCATCCTTTAAGATATCCAATAAAAAAATACGTTTTCAGTCTTGTTATAAAAAGTAAAAACATTATTTTAATATCATAAAATACAAAAAAAAAATATTATTACACGTAAAAAATATTTAATCGTTTTTTTATAAATTTCTTCATTATCGTTGATATTTTCATTTTCTTCGTCACTGAAGGAGTCTTCAATCGATAGCATGATAGTCGCCAATATCGCCTTCATCGTCAGTTTCTGAAAAAAAAGCAAGTTTGTACAATTGTAAATAATTAAAAATTATGAACAATAATTTGTAATAATAATTACGTACCTTATTTAGTTTTTTGAGCGAATCACTAACATAATTTGGTAGTGGATTCCCTTCAAACTATTTTAACTGATATTTGTTACCTTTCAATAAAAATAAAAAATAAAATGAGTCTTTATTGCTGTTAGTTTTTTCTATACAGTATGTTTCACTAATCTATTAAACTATTGTACTTATACTATTACTACTTAAATTAAATATGGGCGATCAGATCGTTTTCTTTTACAGCTTGTCCTATGACAAAGGCCTCCTCCAAAGATTTCCATGACTCTCGGTCTCTAGCTATGCGGGTCCATTCAGACCCTGCGACTTGTCTGATGTCATCCTCCCAGCGTTTGCGCTGTCTCCCTTTATTTCTTATGTTGCCCCTTGGGTACCATTCTGTTATTGCTTTGGTCTACTTTTCCTTAGTTTCACGCAACATATGTCCTGTCCATCGCCACTTTAATGTTTTACACACCCTGAGTGCATTTTTGAAATTTGTTTTATTTCTATTTTTTTCCAAATTAACCTTGTCTCTTATTTTCACTCCAACCACACTCCGTTCTATACTGTTCTGACAGACTTTTATTTTATTAGCTAGTTGGTGAGTTAGGGCCCATGTTTGGCATCCGTACGTTAAACAAGGGAGTATGCACATATTGTATACAGTTCTTTTACTCTTTAGTGACATATATTTGTTCTTCATTATTGCGCTAAGACTCCAAAACTTATTCCACGTATTTCTTATCCTTCTGTCTATTTCTTTACACATATTGTTAGTAGGTGATATCAACTGTCCCAAGTAGATATAATAGTTTCAATCTGTACTTTATTTACTCTAATAGTATTCAGATTTGAGGATTGGGCGTTAGTTATTATTTTTGTTTTAGATAAATTCATCTTTAGTCCTGCTTTTTCACTTCCATCTGATAGCTGTTGCAGCATGCTTTCTAAACTATAAGGGTTCTCTGAAAAGAGTACCAGGTCAGTTTTTCTCCATTTATATTCAGACCTAAATTATCCCATTCCAGGCTCCTAACAATCGTCTCTAGTACAGCAGAGAATAATTTGGGTGAGATGGGATCCCCCTGGCGTACTCCTCTTTGGACATTAAATTGTTCTCCCGTGGTTTCCAACTTCACTTGGGCTGTGCTTCCTGAGTATATAATTTGAAGCGTTTTGATGTATATCGTTTGAACACCTTGGCATCTCAATGCTTCCCATATGTACAAGCGAATCACTAACATAATTTGGTAGTGGATTCCCTTCAAACTATTTTAACTGATATTTGTTATCTTTCAATACCCATCCCTTATTGTCTGGTTGATATGTGTTTCGATGTTTAAGATGAGCATTATTCCAAATGTAATATATAATTTGCTCGCAGAAATTGTTGTAATAGTTCGCTTCCACAAGGTGGAAGATTGCTGTCAATTTTCGCATTTTTTTCCGGTCTAAAGCTTCCGTTTACATCGAAGATTGTATAAGAGTCACTGAATATTTGAAGTCTAACTGCATCAAGATCATTTACATTAGGGATATAAACATTGCACATAAATCTCTGATTAATATCAAAGATGTTTTGTGAATAATCTAAATTTTCAATCAAGTCACTTTTGTCGAAGTTTTTGAAAGTATCCTGGTACTCTGGATAGTTTTTTTAATGTCTTGCATGGTTTCAATTTTCCTTTTCTAAAGAACGCAGGATTGAAATCACATCCTGTGATGACATGAAATCAAGGTAAACTCTGACAAATTAACTCTACCAACTCTGCATGTGTTTTGGTTAGGTCCACAGATCTTAAATTATTGCCAGTACCGCGGTCTCACCTGCAGCCGACAATCAATGTGTCTGGCAAGATGTAAAAACCATTAAAACTTATAAAAACCCGATTACCATTAAAACTGTCCGGCTATTGAGGTAACATTTTTATAGGTCCGCAAGTAATATATATATATAAAATTTAGCTTATATACTATAATGAAATTATTAAAGTTTAGGGGTGTCTGACAGGAGGTAGCAACTGTCATAAGCGTCCGACAATGAAAGACGAGATTTTTAAAGTAATCCTGAACAAAATATAAAAAAATGAGCTTTATATTTTAACGAATTTAAGGTACAATTTTATAGACCTGTACTACCTGTTACCTGCCCAAGTCCACAGCCAATCCAAACTCCACAGCCGCTGGTTGTTCGTACCTATATACGGGACATGCACAGAAAAAAATTCAGCTTTTATAAAATAACGAAGGTCTAGCCGTCGTGGGCTCTTGGGCTACAATTATCATATTATTAAAACTGACACTTCATTTTATCATCATCATCATCTCAGCTCATATATGCCCCACTGCTGGGCTCAAGCCTCCTTCACAATTTTTTTTAGAAGGGAAATTGAACTACTATACCACGCTGGTCAGACGTGTTGGTATAGGGTTTTATTAGAGTTTTCCTTCTCTTGCATAGATGTTATATGCATATTTTTTCTCTTGCATAGATAGAGGGTGGTGAATTGTATTCTTACTTCGTCACCACACGGAAGACGCTTTATTTTATATTCACACGTGATTAATTCATGCATATAATTAAATACTCGATCATTTACATAGGTACATATGAACAGGCATCATCATCATCCTCCTCTTATCCAAATTTCTTGAAGTCAACGAATATATACTCTTCTTCCATCCTACATATTTCAAAAGTTATTGGCAATAATTTTATGACCAACCATCAGCCTGACGTCAACACTCCATAGAAATGTAATTAGCTTTAGATGGTATCACCATCCAGGTATTTGAATAGACATATGAAGTAATTATTCTGTTATAACATTTTTTATGTTCAATAACAAATTAAAAATATAAGATGTTTGATATGATGCAAGCTTTACTTACGTAAAAAACCGGCTATGGGAGCACCAAAGTATTCATTAACTTGGTTATTTGAGATAGCCTTGAATTATTACAGAGCTATTAAACTAAATTATAAGTTCAAAAATACAAGCATAGAATTTCCTTTAGTGTTGTAAGAGTAAAGAATTTTTGAAATACTTAGGTCATTTTTAAGAAAATTTCATTCGATTTCATACAAAAAGCTAACCATAAAGGTTTTATGTGAAATTTAAAATATTTTTGTCACTATTATTATATTGCCATTATTATCATTACTACTAAAAGCCTTAGCTGCCAAAATCCACAGAGTCAATGTTTGGTCTCATTTAAAATGGTTTCAATAAATGACACCGAGCTTTGACCCTCAGAAGGTTCTTGCGGACAACAACAACTTTAAAAAAATAAATAGGCAGTTTGGCAATGAATTCTATTTGAAGTAAATACAAGCAAGAAATAGAGAAGTTAAAATTCGCTAAAACATGATAGTGTATTAAATCTATGTGTTTATTGTTGTTTTTCCGTGTGGTGAAGGAATAAGAATACAATTCACCACCTCCTAGCTTACTCGTGGGTGATCGTAAGAGACAACTAAGTAATATAAAATGCATATAACATCTATACAAGAAAAGGAAAACTCGAAACAAAACCCTTTACCAACATGTCTGACCAGTGCGGTATAGTAAGTTAATTTTCCTCCCACTGAGAAGTACATTCCAGCTCAACAGTGGGACATATATGAGCTGAAATTAAAATGATGACTGTTGATTTTAGACATTATCGCAAATCTAGCTAGGTATGCCACCGAAGACAAAGATCGGGTACCGGTGGCCCGCTCGCATGGCGAAGAGAGGTGCTTGCTTGCAGGGTGGGTGTATGGGGGTCGCGCTCCGCCTCTTCCCTCGCTTCCGACCGATTTGGCAGAGCGTGGCCACTCTATACCCCACCGCAAAAAAAAAATCTAGCTATGTAGGTATATAGATATACACAATTTCTCTTTTATTCTCAAAAATTAAGGGATATAATATGCACATGCCATCTGTGCAAGAGAAGGAAAACTCGAAATAAAACTCTACACCAACACGTCTGACCAGCGTGGTATAGTAGGTCAATTTCCCTCTCATATGTGGGCTGAGATGATGATGATGATACTAAGGAAATAATCCTTATTTTGCGGGGGCACTTTACAAATATATAATTAACGCAGACAAATTACACCCCGACTCAGAACAACTCTGTGGATCGCACAATGTATTGTCCTGTGTGGGATTCGAACCCACGACACTGGCACGGAAGGTTAATATCTTAGCCACTACGCCATCTGTGCAGTCACTTGAAGTCAGTGCAGTTGATATATAACCAAACTATACCTAAAGTAAAAAAAAAAAATCTAAATTAATATATTCATTTTGCACGCCTCATAAGCGAAGCGTTGAGGTCTTGCTCTACTCTCGACTTATGAAAATCAAGCACTTTTCAAACCTAAAAATGATTGTATTTTTCTCACATTGCACTTATAGGGTAATATTATTATACATATGTCAAGAAAAAACATTCGTCTAAACGTATTTGATATTTTTAAAAAGCAATTATTTTGTTTAAAGTAAGAAAAAAGTTGATTAAAAAAAATTTTCGAGGACGTCTGGATGTTACCGTAAAGTATCTGGCATTCTGTCGACCGTAAAAATGAATGTATCGAAGTTTTCCTTTTATTAAAAGCTTCATAATCGCAACACGCTGTTTCCTTTCGAATATGGCTTGGTAATTCTTTGTCGTTTAATTGCATACACATACATACATACATACATATCATCACGCCATATCCCTTGCAGGGTAGGCAGAGAGAACAGAGTGCCAGAGAACTCTATCTCTGCATACTTCACTCGCTTCCTCAACATTCATAATTCTCTTCATACACGCTCGCCGGTTTCGGAGACTCTTGACTCCACCTTCCTTCAGTACATGACCGATCTGGTCTAGGTAGGTTAGCCTCGGTCTCCCTCGGTACCTACATCCTTCCACTTTCGCATTGTATATCTTCTTAACCAGACGTTCGTTCGGCATTCTTTCCACATGTCCGAACCATCGGAGCATTCCCTTTCGCATCTTTACACCAATACTCTCTTTCATACCTACTCGCTCTCTTACGTCGTCGTTACGAATGCGGTCGGTCAGCCTAACTCCACAGATTTTCCGCAGAGATCGCATTTCGACCGCATTAATTTTACTATCATACTCTTTTCTGCATACCCAACTCTCGCTTCCATACAGTAATGTTGGGACAAGCACTGCGTTATGTATTGCTACACGTGCCTTTTGGCTGAGGTGGTGGCTGCCGAGAAGTTGCCCCAACACTCCGTTCACTCTATTTCCCGCATTCACTCTTCGCTCTATATTAGTGGTGTACCTTCCATCTCGACTAAATCCACATCCAAGATATACAAATTCATCCACTTGCTCTAGTACATCATTACCTATTGTTACTCTTACATCTGTTCTGGTTTTATCTCTTTCAAAGACCATTATTTTGGTTTTGCTCACATTCACGCGTAGACCCCTTTTCTTACAATCTTCTGTCATTGTGTCGACTAGGGTCTGCAGGTCAGTCGCTGACTGTGCCAACAGGACTGCATCATCTGCATAAAGCAGAGCAGTGACCACTGAGTCGCCCATCTGGACTCCCACATTCATATCGTTCAACCTTTGGAGACATTTATCCAGATATATGATAAACAGCCTGGCTGACAGAACGCACCCCTGCTTAACGCCAATATTGACGTCAAACCAAGGCGACATTCCATCATCCAGCCGCACACAGGCTCTACAGCCCATGTAACTGGTCTGCACAGCCTGTAGCAGTTTACCGTTAATACCATACTCCGGTAAAATGTCCCAAAGTTCCTTTCGTACAACCGTGTCAAATACTCTCTCCAGATCCACAAAACTGCAGAAAACCCTCTGACCTAGAGCCAGATGCTTCTCCACAATGTTGCGCAGAGAGAACACTTGATCCATGCATCCCCTTCCACTCCTGAAACCTCCTTGTGTCTCACACAGTAAACCATCGGACACCATCCTCATTCTCCTTTCAATAATTTTTCCATACACTTTTGCTGCCAAACTGGTCAAGCTTATGGCTCTGTAATTTGCGCAGTCATAACGTGAACCCTTGTTTTTAAACAAAGGCACGATGACTGCGCTATTCCAGTCCCTGGGAACCATTCCCGAGCTCCAACATAAATTGAGGAGCAACAGGAACGCCTCCCAGACACAAGAGCCACCAAGCTTGATCATCTCGGCAGACACCATATCAATGCCCGCTGCCTTACCGTTTTTCAAACTTCTTATCGCCCATTCAACTTCATCCATACTGATGCCATCGGAGGACGCCGTTGTCGAATGTTGATCTACTAAACCACATCCAACACCGGCGCCAACCGTAGCATCCGCATACATATCGCCAAAATATTCACTCCATCGGCTTAACACGTCTTGTGTTTGTGTAAGAATGTCTCCACCTTTAGACCTTATTTTATTCATTCTGAAGGCTGATCAACTACCCCGAGACTTCTTCACCTCCCTTCAAAAGAGTTTGGTGTTACCCTCGAAGTTTTTAGTCAGCCTATCTTCTGCACTCATACTTGCTCTATCACGTTTCTCTTTCACTAAGGCCTTGGTGTCATTCTTACATTGCCGATATATTTCTTTCTTCTGTTCAGTCATACTGTCATTCAGATTCAAAGAAGAGACATAGCCCAGCCACGCTTTCTTCTTTTGCTCTACGGAAGCTGCCACTTCCGCATCCCACCATGCATCACCATTTGTTTTTCTATGCAAATATAGAGTTCTACGGTTAGATATATATATACATAGAGTTATACGGACCACTATGGTCCGTGTCGACTTTGGGGCCCCTGTAGGCTCTTGCGTCCAACATTTTGCTTCGGAGGCGACTGTCTACCAAAATTAAATCTATTATGCTTTTCTGTTCATTCCTTCTCCATGTATACATATGGATGTCCTTATGTTAGAAAAATGTGTTTGACACAATAAGGTTTCTCTCCATGCATACATCCGCTATGAGCCTACCTGCGTCGTTCACTCTCTTATCACCAAATGGACCAAGTACGTCCTCATAGTCGGGACGCTTGGTCCCCACCCATCCGTTCAAATCTCCGCATACAATCACGCGTTCACTGGTTTCTGCCATATCCAGAACTGCCCTAACATTGTCCCAAAACTTCTCTAGGTCTGATGCCACCGAGGATCCTACGGGAGCATATGCTACAACCATGAATACCTTGGTGACACCTAGTTTTATACGGACCCAGAGAAGTCTGGGATCATACATTCCGTAATCCTTCACACCTGAGGCCAAGCGAGAGGACAACAGCACTCCTACCCCCATGCTGGCTCGATCGCTCTGTGGTACACCAGACCACAGAGCCATCCCGCCACCAGGAAGATCGCAGGCGTCGCTGCCCCTTCGCTTGGTCTCTGTTACACAGAGCACGTCTAGCTGTTTGTCCGCCATGACGGATGTCAGCTCGTGCAACTTACCTTCCACACAACCTCTTATATTCCACGTGCCCACCCGGCACTCCGCTCTCCTCGACTCGCCTAACTGGGCAAGGCGTGATGGGTGGCGGCCCCCATCGCCGCAACTGCCGATGTTCGTACCGACGGGGGCGGGTCGGTACGCGTCGCCTCCGGGGGACGCCCTAACCCGCATTGCGGTACGCATTTCGAGCCGGATTAGCAGTCTAATTAGACTGGCAGGGGACGCGAACGAGCACGCTTCGGACTATGCCCCCCAAATTTATATTCAATTAAATTATTATTGTGACATAGAGCTGACCTGATGATGGACCTGGAAGCTGGCCATAGGAACTCCGTAATTAAACGACGCAACCCCATCGAAATTGGGCTTATTTGATTCGTCTTGACGAGTACTTTGATACTATATGGAAACCAGGGTCTGATCATGGACCTGGAAGCTGTCCATAGGAACTCCGTAATTAAGCGACGCAACCTCATCGAGTTTGGGCTCGTTTGGTTCGTCTTGACGAGCACTTTGAGGCTATATGATAACCAGGGTCTGACGATGGACCTGAAACCTGGCCATAAGAACTCCGTAATTAAACAGCGCAACCTCATCGAGTTTGGGCTCGCTTGATTCGTCTTGACGAGTACTTTGATACTATATGGTAACTAGGTTCTAATGATGGACCTGGAACCTGGCCATAAGAACTCCGTAATTAAACAACGCAACCCCATCGAGTTTGGACTCGCTTGATTCGTCTTGAGGAGTACTTTGATACTATATGGTAACTAGGTTCTGATGATGGACCTGGAAGCTGGCCATAGAAACTCCGTAATTAAAAGATGCAACCCCACCGAGATTCGGCTCGTTTGATTCGTCTTGACGAGTATCTTGGTTGGCGTGAATATGCAAATCCAACAAATTGGGAAATAAAGTTCGTTCCGCTTATTATGAATGTGGATTACGTCTGATTGATTAGATGGATGACCTAATGTCAAAGTAAGCACGTGCCGAGGGCTGAATGGCATGAGGGTGTATAAACATTTCATATCGCTAACGTTGCGCCTCAGAGTACCAGGGCGAACCCTGTTATACTGAAGCCCTTATCCCTCCACAATGGACCTCTGGGGTGATGAACCGTTTTTGTCCTATATTTGTGGGAACAACATGAATAATAAAAATACTAAAGAGTTAAAAATAAAATTAAAGAAAAATATTTTTTAAAAAACAAGCTTTTATTATTTGCTAATATAATGAACTAAAAAGTTAAAAATAAATTAACTCTAATCAGACATATAACACTTTATAAGTTCATTGTAACCTTTAACGATATTTTGATTAAGCTTCAACAACAAAATAATTCCATATCGTACATAATTATATATTTTTAACATTAAAACTTTACACCATAATTATTAAATCTGCCCGTTTTTATCACAGTCCCAATTTTATAAATAAAAGTGTGTTGCATTTTTTAGCATATAATAAACAGCTTGCTTTTAAAAAAGATTTTTTTTTCTTTAATTTTATTTTCATTTCTGGCATTGACTATATAGTAAATGATAAATAATATAAAAATTATGAGGCGTGCACTTTTGGATTTTCCAAATTATTTTATATTGCATTAGTCACATCTTATAAAACGAAATACACAAGAATAAACTAATATAAAAACACAAACGTGAGAAGTTATATTTCTTTGGCATAATAAAAAAATATTTGTAATTGCATGCAAATAATTAATTACAATGAAATAATAAAAGAACTGGAAAAGAATAGGATATTATTTTTCCTTAATATTTCCGAATAGTCATCATCATCATCATCACAGCCCATATATGTCCCACTATTGGGCTCGGGCCTCCTCCGTAATGGGAGGGAAGTTAACCTACTATACCACGCTGGTCAGACGTGTTGGTATAGGGTTTTGTATCGAGTTTTCCTTCTCTTGCATAGATGTTATATGCGTTCTATATCCCTTAGTCATCTCTTACGATCACCCACGGGTAAGATAGGGGGTGGTGAATTATATTCTTACTCCGTCACCACACGTATCCGAATAGTAAATAATATTAATCAAAATATTCAATTTAAATCACTACTGAATATAATTTATTAGCATACATATAATTCGCACTTATATGAAACTAAAACACGTGTTGTGAATGTAAAAACTAGAAAGAGGTTCTATTTCTATTTTGTTGGTAGCTTTTTTCGATATATATTTTTTGAAATATTTACAGATAGTTACAGTGATGCGCGCGCATCTTAAAATATCACCCTCTTATTTTTTTCATAATGCACCTAAAGAAATATGACTTCAAAAACTAATCATCATTCATCATTCTCCTACTCTTATCCCAATTGCTTGGGATCGATACAATATGTACTCTTCCTTCATAGTACATATTGTAAAAGTTATTGGCAATAGTTTTATGACCGGCCGCCTGCCAGACATCAACCCTCCTTCGGAATGTAATTGTTGACCAAATGGCATCAGATGGAGTTGTTCCAGGTATATAAGGCGCTTAGTCGTCTTTTACGACATCCACGTGAAAAGTAAGGGTTGGTAGTATTCGTAGCCACTACCACACAGCTGAACTTCTAAAACTAATATACCGAACAAAGCTATCGTGCGGAAGTATAAAGGATGTTTTGGATTCACTATTATTACATCAGCGTAAGGTCATACAATTACAAAATCAAATGACTTTGATTGAAAAAAAAAATAGTTTAAGCAGAAACTTATGCTAGTTAAAACACAAATAAGTAAATCAACTTTAATGCAGTACCATTTTTATTTATAACAATTTTAAATTTTTATTTCTTCACCTATAATTCATTATTTTTATAACGCTACATATCTTCATATTTTCCGTTCGTTTAAACAAAATTCATTTACGCTTATAAACGAATTTGTATGCTTATAGGCAGACTGTTTTTAAATATTTTCATTTAAAAGTTCTTTACAATTATTATATTATCAAAAGTTTATAAAGTATATTAGGTTCTATTGAGGTCGAAAATCGTAGGGTCAGACGGTTTCAGATATGCTGTAAGGTGTAACTTCAGGCTTAACAACTTCTGAAGGTTCCTTCTCCTCCTTCAATGTCTTCATACCTTTCAATGTATTCTTCATTACTTGATAAGGGGCTGGAATAAAGAAAAACATAATTTTAATATAGAACTATAATATTATAACTATATCCATCAGCCCTTAGAAGTCCACTGGTGGACATAGGCCTTCCCACGAGAATGCCACTCAAAACGGTCCCGTGCCACCTGCATCCAATGGCTTCCTGCAACTTTCATGATGTCGTTCGCATCGTGATCGATACTCGAGAAAATTTCTTCCACAACGGTTGTCTGTTTGACGAGTGATGTGGCCTGCCCATTACCTACAACTTCAACATACAAATTTTTCGAGCTATGTAGGTTACACCAGTTCTTCTACGGATTTCCTTATTCCGGTTTTAATCAAGAGCATAGCCTCCCTACAGCACGCTGAGCGACTTAGCCTTTTATCAGACCTGAGAGAATTTAGAAACCAGGTGCTGAGCCTCCAAGTAAAGAAAGAGAAGACGTCAAGTGAGCTATTCAAGTTAAATATACGGTGCCAGGATCTACTCTAAAAGCAATGAACGAGCGCACTATGCTGTATGAAATACCACGTTGACCTACTGTTAAACTTTAAGTCTAAATGTAAAACGATCAAGCCCTACGATCGGTTAGTTGCCGATTTATGTGAAAATATAAATACACCGTTATAATAATTAGATACATGCATTATTTAAATAATAATCCGGTTTGCTAGCATAATACAACTTCTATAGGTCTTTTGACCTTTTGATGTAAGCTAATAGGCGTAAGTATGATACTTACGCCTATTAGCTTACATTGTAAGGCGATGGAAAGACAACTTTACGTTACAATAAGCCTCAATCACATTACATATAACAGCAACAATGTGTTGCTGTTATATGTAATTTGTTCCGCATAAATAGATTTTGTAACCTCAATTAGTCGTGCGGTATTCTTGTCGATTACATTTTCGAAATAATATAATTGGTTACACCGTGAAAATAAATATATAATGATTTTGAAATAATTGATAATCAATTTAATGATCAAAATAATACGTGCTAGGCGTTTTCCTGGATATCTCAGGTGCCTTCGACAACGCCTGGTGGCCAATGCTACTTCTTAAATTAAAGACTCGTGGGTGCTACAGGAACATCTACCTAATTATACAGTCATACTTTTCACAAAGCTCGACTAAACTGAAACTTGGTCACCATGCTGTGTCGAAGCCACTGACGATGGGCTGCCCCCAAGGTTCGGTGCTAAGTCCATATCTATGGAATTTAGGTTTTGACGATTTCCTCGAATTACCTCTGCCGAAACACTGTCAATTGATCGGCTATGCCGACGACGGTCTTCTACTCGTAGAATTCAACACTAGAGACGGTTTAGAGAAATTAGCAGAAATTTGTCTCAATAATATATTCGCATGGAGCACACGAAATCGGCTTACATTTGCCCCACAAAAAACGTATCAGCTTTTATTAAAAGGAAATTTACAATCGTTACCGCGTATAAAATTCAATAATATGACAGTCAAAAAGAAAGATTCAGTTTGCTATCTTGGTCTACTCTTAGAAAAAAATTTTTCATTTGTCGATCATATTAAAACTGTAGGTGAAAAAGCGAAACGAAATTTCTATGCGCTTACTATAATATCAACGTCTACCTGGGGCCTTCGTTTTAATACACTGAAAACTATATATATGGCCACATATTTGGGGTGTATTTGTTACGCTGCACCCGTTTGGGCTGATAGGGCTACCATAGGGGCAGCTCGCCTTAAATTATTACAAAGCCAACGATTGGCCTTAATATTTTTGTGTAAAGCCTACAGGACGGTCAGTACCGAGGCCTTGCCAGTACTCGCGGGTGTACTTCCGGTTGACTTGGAGATTCAGAGACGGGCATCAATGTATTACACGACAAGGGAAAATATGAAAGAAATATTTCCTTCTACCGCGCGACCGTAATAAAATCGCTCGATTGTTTGCACCGCAGTCCGTTGTCTATGAAAAACTTTTAATTGAATAGCAAGAAAGATGGGATTCATCATCGAAGGGCCGTCACCTCTATCTATTTTTCCCATGCGTCCGCGAGCGCCTAGAGAGAGTGTGGCTGGAGGTTGACCATTTTGTAGCCCAATTTCTAACTGGCCATGGCAACTTTAAAAGTAAATTATTTTCTTTTAAACTCGTACCTTCACCACTATGTCAATGTTCTACAAATAACCGCGAGTATGAACAATCAGCACATCACATTCTCTGGGAGTGCGATCTCTGGCGTAACGAGCGCGACCTTATGTTAGACAGTTTGCAAGTAACATCTGGAGTAGTATACTATACGGATCTTGTAGCAACTCGAGAAAATTTCCGTGCGTTTAGGCGTTTCTGCCATACCTACTACTGCAACCAATCTTAAGGCTCACATATAGGCCCCGTTAAGTTATCCCGTATCCGTGGTGCCGTACTGCTGCGCTTATCGTAGCTGTACAACCCTTTACTTATTGGCTGACTAGTCAATATTGCTTTCTGTCTCCCGCTTTGCCTGGGAGGGAAGTGGAATCACTCTTTTCCAACTCCTCCTCTTTAACTTTTCTAATTAAATTTGTTGCGGGTTCCAAGACAATTAAAATCATTTCCCGGGACTGCCTGAGGGTCAAACCTCGGTGTCATTTATAGTGACCATTGTGGATCCTGGCTTACAGGAGTTACAATGGTGGGAATGTGTGGTGGGATTAGTCCCAAAATAAAAAAAAATCTATTTAATGTTTTTATAATTATTTCTATACGAGAATATCGCTTGTCATAACATTACTTTACGATTTTTATGTTCGTCGTATTCTATTTCCGTCTTTAAGGTGACCATCACACACCAAGGTGTGCCATCTACCCGTCATTGTTTACATATTGAACAGGCTTAATACTCAAACTTTGCAGTTAGAATTGTATTAAACGACGACACAACCCTGTTATTGAAGTTACTGAAATTTAGCATTTAATATGCTTGATTATTTATAAAAATATATCGCACTCTGTGGTGTAACATGAGGGAGGCCTACGTCCAGCAGTGGACGGCAATAGGCTGGAATGATGATGATGATTCATAAAAACCCGATTACGAGCTAATGCTTAGTACAAAATGTATGAAATTTACAAAACAAAATTTTCACAGCGATTGTATTGTTATTCAAGATTTTATATAAATGATTTCTGATGTTTACGCGATGTTAAAGCACTTTTATATCACACTAGCGACCCGCCCTCGTTTCGCTTCGGTTACGTCAGTTCAGTTGTGTAGTTTACTTTCGATACATAGAAATTCCTTTCGGAAGAGGAATTTCATGACCTTTACAGGACAGAAAGAAAGTCCACACCAAATGCCCAGTCTGTAGGGGCAGTAATGGACCTATGACGGACGACCGCGGGCGGGCGGTCATCGAGTGGGCGGCTTCACTGGGCCTCTGTGTTCTTAACAGGGGCTCAGTGAACACGTGTGTGCGGCAGCAGGGCGGGTCGATAGTGGACTTGTCGTTCGCTAGCCCCGCTGTCGCACCACGGGTGAGGAACTGGAGTGTCCTGGAGGAGGCGGAGACCCTATCGGACCACCGGTACATCCGGATGGAGGTCTCCCCTCTCCGGGACCCCGGTAGGGGTCACAGAGCGGACGGAGCTCCCGCGTTTCCGCGGTGGACTGTGGGTCGTCTTGACAGGGACCTACTGCCGGAGGCGGCCATCGTTCACACGTGGCTGTCCTCACCGCCCCCAGCGGACGGGGTGGACGCCGAGGCTGTCCGCATCCGCAGTGCGTTAACGCAGATCTGCGATGCGGCCATGCCCAGAGTGCGGCGGCGTCTACCTCCGAGGCAGGGGGTCTACTGGTGGTCCCCAATATTGGCGGACCTTCGTGCGGCATGTATCAGAGCCCGAAGGTCCTACACCCGCAGCCGGCGGCGTCACCGCGACGCTGAGCGGGAGGGCCAGCTGTACGAGGCGTACCGCGATGCGCGGACGGCCTTTCGGCTGGCCATCCGAGCCGCCAAGGGTGCGAGTTGGCAGGAGATGCTGGACGGTCTCGACCGTGACCTCTGGGGTCGCCCGTATCGCGCGTCGCTGAATAAGCTTCGCGCGCAGGGCCCCCCCCTCACCGAGACCCTCCAGCCCGACTTCCTCTGTAGGGTGGTCGAGGAGCTGTTTCCACGGCAGTCGGAACACACGCCCCCGGTCATGGCCTCGCCAGAACAAGACCGGGAGGCTGACGACGAGAGTGTTCCGCCCGTGACGGAGACGGAAGTGGGAGCAGCTGTGGCGCGGATTCGTTCCGCGACCACGGCCCCCGGCCCGGACGGAATACCAGTCCGGGTGCTGACGTCGCTCCTCGAGCACCTCGAGCCTCGCCTCAGGCAGCTGTACAATGCCTGTTTGGCGTCTGGACGGTTCCCTGAGTGCTGGAAGGAGGGGAGGTTGGTTCTCCTGCCAAAGCCGGGACGGACCCCGGATTCGCCGTCGGCCTAAAGGCCCATCGTGCTCCTCGACGATGTGGGTAAGCTGCTGGAGCGCATCCTCGCTGCCCGCATCGTCCAGCACCTGGAGGAGGTGGGACCCGATCTGTCGGACGCTCAATTCGGTTTTAGAAGGGGGCGTTCGACCATCGGGGCCCTGCTACGACTGAGGCAGACGGCCGCGGAGGCTGTCACCGGCGGGGGAGTGCTGTTGGCGGTGTCGCTGGACATCGCCAACGCATTCAATAGTCTGCCATTCAGCTGCATCAGGGAGGCGCTCCGATTTCATGGGGTGCCCTTGTACCTGAGGCGGCTGGTGGCGGACTATTTGGAGGGGCGCAGTGTCCTCTGCGCGAGTCCCGCAGGGGATATTGTGCGGACGTCCATGTCGTGCGGCGTTCCACAGGGGTCGGTTCTGGGGCCGACTCTGTGGGACATCGGGTACGACTGGGCGTTGAGAGGGAGTCTCCCCCCCGGGCTGAGCGTGATATGTTACGCTGACGATACGCTCGTCACAGCCCGGGGCAGGACACTCGAAGAGGCGGCGAGCCTGGCCACTCTCGGCACCGAGGAGATGGTTGGGCGAATCGAGGCGCTGGGGCTCAGGGTGGCCCTAAATAAGACGGAGGCCCTATTGTTCCATGGGCCACGAGTAAGGCCGCCAATCGGCGTCTCGCTAGTCGTCAACTCCGTCCACATCAGCATCCAGGCCCATATGAAGTACTTGGGTCTGGTGCTCGACGGGCGATGGTGGTTCCGGGAGCATTTTCGCTGAATTGCTCCCCGGCTGGTCGGCGCGGCGTCCGCCCTTTCGCGGCTCATGCCGAACGTGGGCGGACCCAGCTTCGAGGGCCGACGGCTGTATGCGGGGGTGATCCGTTCTATGGCCATGTACGGCGCACCCGTGTGGGCGAGGGCTCTGAACGCCCAGCTCAGGGCTGTTCTGTGGAGACCCCAGAGAGTCATGGCGGTCAGAGCCATTCGCGGGTACCGCACGGTATCGACCGAGGCGGCATGCCTACTGGCCGGGACACCCCCGTGGGACCTAGAGGCGGAGATGCTCTCCGACCTCTACCGGCGGGTGACCTCACTGCGCGACGAAGGTGGCTCCCCATCGCTGAGCGAGATAGCCACCTGGCGCGAGGACGCCCGCCGAGACGTCATCGCCCGTTGGGCTACGCGGCTGGAGAGGCCTAGACACGGTGTCGTCACCGTCGAGGCTCTCCGGCCCGTACTGATGGAGTGGATGGAGCGGCGGCACGGAGTCCTCTCCTTTCGACTGGTGCAGGTGTTGTCGGGGCACGGATGCTTCGGCTTGTACCTGCACACGGTCGCGCAAAGGGAGTGGACTTCGTTCTGCCACCATTGCAGCAGTGACGAGGACACGGCGCAACACACGCTGGAGGCGTGTCCGGGCTTTGACCGGCAGCGCCGTGACCTCGTCGCTGTTATCGGTGCCGACCTGACGCTGCCGGCTGTCGCGAGAGCGATGGTCGACAGCGTCAGGAACTGGGACGCGGTCGCCGCCTTCTGCGAGGCCGTCATCTCGCGGAAGGAGGCGGCGGAACGAGTCCGGGAGGAGTCCCGCGACCCGGGCCGCCGTCAGCGGCTGGGGCGGCGCAGGCGCGAATACCTGCGCCTGATGCCGCCCTAACCGAGGCCTCGGGTGATCGGACCGGAGAATTGTCCGGTCACCCGACGTGAGGCCACCGCGTGAGGGCGACGCCCCGACGGCGAAATCTGTCGGGGCGTCGACGAGAGGAACCCGCGAGGGTAAACCGCCGGGCGGGCCACCGAAGTTAAAATCGAGTACCGGTGGTCCGCTCGCACGGCGAAGAGAGAAGGTTTTACGGTGGGTCTATGGGGTCACGCGCCGCCTTTCCGTCACCCCGGACCGATTCAGCGGGGCGAGACGCACCCATAGCCCACCAATAAAAAAAAAAAAAAAAAAAAAAGGGGCAGTAATGGAAAATGTGGATTTCTTCCCTTTTTAGGGGTGGAATTTTTAAAAAGCCGTTCTTAGTTTACCTCTGTATCGTAACACAAATATGCCTACCGAAATTCAAGTCTGTAGAAGCTATATTTAAAAAATGTGACTTTTACACCCGAGCAACGCCGCCGAAATGCGGGTGGAATTTCGTAAAATCCGTTCTTAGCTGGTGGTGGTTCCAGAGATATCGCAATGATTCAATACATAGGAGGAAATCTCTTATATATAGGTATGTATGTAGATTCACTACATCAAAGAAAGATGGATGGACTGCGTGAGGCATGACATGGGTAGTCTGGGAGTGGCTGCCGAGATGACGTCTGATAGGATTGTATGGAAGGAGATGACATATTTCGTCGACTTGGGATAAGAGCAAGATGATGATGATGATGATAATGATTCACTACATCCCAGCCATAGACTATTACATATTTGAAATGAAACAATTTTTACGGATTTTGTCGCGTTTGTATTTGATTTTTGGATAATGCGAAAGTGAATGCGCCGATGGTTCGGACAAGTGGAAAGAATGCCGAACGAACGTCTGGTTAAGAAAATATACAATGCGAAAGTGGAAGGATGTAGGTACCGGGGGAGACGGAGACTAACCTACCTAGACCAGATTGGTCACGTACTGAAGGAAGGTGAAGTCAAGGGTCTCCGAAGCCGGCGAGCGTGTATAAAGAGAATTATGAATGTTGAGGAAGCGAGTGGAGTATGCAAGGATAGCGTTCTCTAGCACTCTGTTCTCTCTGCCTACCCTGCAAGGGATATGGCGTGATGATATGTATGTGTATGTATATATATAATTGACACTATGTATATATGTATATATTATGAGAAGTCCTAAGATATTTATATTTTCATTGATCAAAACTCTTTTACTCTCTGTTGTCTCTCAGTGCCACAGTCATCTATTTTTATAAAAGTAATAAGTGAATGTGTATAATTATATAGTTATAGGTGAATTGTACATGTATGTATGCGTATATGTGTGGGTAATCATATGTGTGTGTATGTTTATGTATGTGTGTAGGTATGTATATGTATGTGTGTTGCATGTTGTGACGAACCGTACTCACTCCCTGAAGGTTTCACCTGAAAATCAGCGCTGTAGCACATTTGTGACGCAGCTTATACTGAGGTAAGACCTTTTGCGGTATCCTACGTGTATGTGTTTTTAGATTTTGTTTAGTTTGTTTACTTCTAAGTTTTGGAAACCGTAATAAATGTTTTTTCTTTCTTTCTTTCCTTCTTAATTTGGTGTTAATTAACAAAATATCAAATACAAACGCGATAAAATCCATAAAAATTGTTTTATTTTATATAAAACTAGCAGACCTGGCCACACGTTGCTGTGGCTAAGGTAGCCTCAGTAACACGTGGTGGTTATGCTAATAAAGTCCAGTTAACAGATACCGTCATCTGTTAGAATCTTTTGGAGATAACAGATACTTGTGACTGTCAAATAATTTGCAATAAAATAATATTGCGACTATAAATTGAGATGAAAGCTATCCTATCTTTTAAGTTGAATCAAACTACACATGCTGTGCAAATTTGATTAAAATCGGTTAAGTACTTTAATAGTCCATCGCGGACAAACAACGTGACACGTAATTTATATATATTATTAAGATTTATGTTACCTAATTGATTTTATTTAGTATTTTCTTCATTATATGAGGCCTTTTATTTTTATGATGTTATTTTTTTATTGTTTATGGTGGCAAACATGGAAGCAGCACACCTGATGGTAAGGGTCACTACCGCCTACCAGACCATTGGTTCGAAATGACTATCGATGCAACGATTGCCGTGTCTACAACCCACATGTAGACAATCTCGTGAGTTAAGTCTTGACATTTTATTTGTTTATCTTTTTCAGCCTTCACGAGATTCCCGTCATGAGGAACAGTAACATCAACAATCATTGCACGGTGCTGTAGCCGATCTATTACCACGATGTCTGGTTTATTAGCCACGATTGTTCTATCAGTGATAATAGATCAGTCCCAGTACAATGTGGCACGACCGAGAACCGGCTTTGGTATATACCTGTAGTACGGCACTTCTACGCTAACAAGTTTGTATAACAAAGCTAGGTTGCTGGTGAACTATCCTGGCTACTTGGTTGTGTCTATGCAAGTACTCGCCGTTAGCAAGGTGTGAACAAACGGAAACGCTATGCCTGAGGGACTCGCCTGGTAGGTGACACAACCGACAAATATCAACCGTGCCATCACTCAAGATATATTTCCGTTAGTTATTCATCTTGATAACTTCGTCAGCAATTGCACAGACAAAACCTTCGATTACTCCAAAGAGATTACCGAACTGTAACCAGGTCACACAAGCGGCAAAGTCTACTTCCGAGGCATGCGGGGCCCCGTAGAACCTGCCATGCAGCTCCTTGCTATGCCATATACTCTCGCGATCTCTGGTGCTTAGTACTACAGGTCTACGCCAGTTGTCTTTAGCCAACCCAAGCGGGGTAAGACCGCTATCCACTGCCACCACATCAATCAACAAAATCCCTGAGGTTGTATACTTCGCAAGTATAGAGCTTTAGCATTTAGAAATCCTCGACCCCCACATTTTCGCGGAACATACAGCCTCATCAACGAGATTGATGCATCCTGTGTGATGTCAACAGAGTGCGGACTTTTCTGTCCAAGGCGTCCAATTCAGTTTTAGTCCACTTGAGTATGCCAAAAGAGTACATCAGAATCGACATGATCCACGCGCTTTTTTTTTTTTATTAAATAAATTGTTGGTCCACAGACTTTTGTCCGTGCCTTTTTTTTATGTTGTATATTTTAGTCGTTATGTTGAAGTTGAAGTTATATAATTCAATTTTTCTTCAAGTGGAATGATCCACGTGAAGAAAAATGCGTGAAAGCGATGTGATGCATTTGACCGCGATATCTCTATATATGAAACGGCCAAGAGAAAATTTAACGCATGTTAATATATTTTTTAGTATTCTTGTCACAACATTCGACAACCGTGACAATTGTAATCCACCGTATAGAATATTTACAAATCATTCACGCAATATTAATTTGACAGCAAATATCACCGTCATTCGATATTGTAATATGACAGATTTCGACTTATTTCTTATATTGACAATCGGCTACTTGTACGAGCCATTGTTGCCAGTGTCAAGTAGCAATTTTCTTCACGTCTTCTATTCTTCATTCAGTCTCTTCATGTTAGTCATTGTCTGTCTGCATCAACAGTGCTATGGTGTGACCATAGCACTGTTAAATGGTATCTTTGGAAATTTTGTTGGACAATGAAGACGTTGTAAAGCACTTTTATATCAAATTCACTACATCCCAGCAGTTCCTTCGCATCACATTACATAAAATGTCAACAAAATTATTTAATATAATACTGGAATATTGAATATAATACAAGACCACCACATGACACTTTCATATTCCTGCCAAAAGCATGCATCCTTTTTCCATTAAAAAAAATCCTTTTTCTTTCTCTTTCATTATACAGGACATGCGCACAAGCCTTACTACCACGTTTTTAGTCACATTTTGATCATTATGAATATGTCTTCTATAGTTTCATTGGGGGAAATCTTGGATTCGTTTCTTTCTCTTCACTAGAATATAAAAAAGTAAATTCCTTTAGTAAAAATTTTATTATTAATGATTTTATCCTTTTTTTTTACAGGCTACGGTCTGGACATATGGCGTTCATACCGGTCCAAGGCCACGGAAGGACGGCGTGTGGCACCATAACCCACCGTATTCCGTCCTCATCGCCATTAAGTCGGCCACTGGTACCAAATCTTTGACATCTGTGGCCAGCCCGGAGGAATGATTTTATCCTTAATGAAGATTAAGTTTGTATTACCATAGGACTACACAAAACTATTTTTACGGATTTTATTGTATTTGTATTTTATTTTTACTTGCCTAACGTTTCGAACAATTTTCGGCATTCATAGTGACGGGAGGACTAAGGTGTGTCCAATAAATCATTGTTATTAAAAAGGTTTTAACACAGTTCTTAACGTAGATAGTTGATGAAAACCGTTATAATTTTTGTTTATATCTTTTCCAGTTTTACTGTTTCTTTGTCAATAAGTACCAGCAGTGAAAAAGAAAGGTTTAAAATTAAAACTGGAAGTCTTTTGACAGGCAATGATGTGATCACACCTCGCACAAGCAGTTCGGAACGACGGAAGGCAACGTCTTATAGTCGTATAACTAACGTGACCATACGTCCCGCTCTTGTCGAGATGATCTCATGTTTTCAGATTGCCTGTTACGTTGTCCCCAATCAAAACAAAAATATCTCGTTTATACAAACAGATCAAAAGATTATTTGTTATACTTACCTCTCTACCTACCCATTACACAAGAATTTCTTAGCAATAGCCAAGACCATACAGTGTCAGATGCATTTTCGCTTATTTCCATTTAAAGCCATTTTAATTACCAAGATCAATATTAATAATTCTTTTGATCTCTATTCTTACTTGAACACTAGAGACGATATTTCAAAAATTATATTAACTGAGGACAAATCTTTACATAATATAAACTAAAGTCGCTTCCGCCATCAGGAAGCTTAGATCTTTTAAACTACGCAACAGATTTTAATACCATTTTTGTTAATAGAAAGATTGATTCAAGAGTAAGTTATACCATATATGTATAATATATGCATGTTATATTGATGCCGAGAATTTAAAAGATTTGTAATGTGATACCGTAAAAAACACGTATTTTTATGCGCTTACATTGTAAACGTTGGCTAAATCTTACAAGATAGATTAAAATGTAGTATAAAATTGAAAGTATCTACAAAAAATGCCGTGTTTGTAAATGTTTAAGAATAAACAGCAGTAATCATGTTAATCTTTTAGATATTACTAAAAACTAACAGGTCATTTATGAAACTATTTCAAACAATACTGCTGTATTGTTTCTTATTCAATTGTATACATTACGTGGTGTATATAATGTACATCTATATTACCACATTTATAGTATATCATTAAAATGAATATCTTACAAGTTATCTTAGATTTGAAATGCGGAACCAGAACGACTGAAACCGAAGCGAAACGGAGGCGAAATCCTAGTATATACTATAAAACAAAAATAAATGCATCTGAAATTATAATCTGTATACATATCATTACGCTATATCCCTTGCAGGGTAGGCAGAGAGAACAGAGTGCCAGAGAACTCTATCCTTGCATACTTCACTCGCTTCCTCAACATTCATAATTCTCTTCATACACGCTCGCCGGTTTCGGCGACTCTTGACTCCACCTTCCTTCAGTACGTGACCAATCTGGTCAAGGTAGGTGAGTCTCAGTCTCCCGCGGCACCTACATCCTTCCACTTTCGCATTGTATATCTTCGCATTGTATATCTTATAATGTTGTTTCTAAATTATAATCTAATGTTGATTAATTAAAATTATAAAACTATTATTGTTGTAAGTATTTATTATTTTACTTAAACTCTCACTCGAAAAAATGTCCATGTAGTTCCTCATTTTATTCCTTTTTTTGCAACGATCCATGCTTTTTTTTTTTTTTTTTTTTTTTTTTTTTTTTTTTTTTTTTATTGGTGGGCTATGGGTGCGTCTCGCCCCGTCAAATCGGTCCGGGGTGACGGAGAAGGCGGCGCGTGATCCCATAGACCCACCGTAAAATCCTCTCTCTTCGCCGTGCGAGCGGACCACCGGTACCCGATCTTTGTCTTCGGTGGTCCGCTCGGCGCAACGATCCATCCTGGAGATGCCTCGTTTATAGGCGAAGCCCGTATCGAATCAGTATTCCAATTGCAACAATTTGATCCCTTCATAATAATTTACGAGTATAATAGTAATAGATTTCCGCCATGTATTGCCATGTATAGCTAGGCTATGCCTTCCAGCTGAAACCCATCTAATTTGAGGTTTCGGCTCACCAAATGAAGTGCAACAGCATATTGCCACTGCTGAAATATCTATTTTCTGTGAGGTTATTAGCTCGTTCAACAGAACCAACATGATACGAGGTGGCTCTTTGATAATTTTAAACAAATTAATTAAATCTAAGGAAAAAAAGATATTGTAAAGTTGTCTGTTGAACGTGATATTGAAATTGCTTGTATTGAGTCTGAGCAGTTCATAGTTGTATGCGTATACAGACCCCCATGCTCCCCATATGATGAATTTGAGAGATTAATGGAAGATGTCTTATTCATAGCCTCAGCCTTAAATAAAACAGTTGCTATTTGTGGGGATTTTAATATTCACTTATTAGACAATAATAATATAACACAAAAATTTAAAAATTTAATGAATTCTTCTAACTTATATAATGCTTTCTTGGAACCTACTAGGATAACTGCTGGGAGTGCAACTTGTATCGATAATATTTTTATAAATGCTAAACTGATAATTAAATCTATTATAAACACATTAGAATCAGATCATTGCGGACAGCTTGTTGTACTTCCTAGAACTAATAGGATTCCACGAG
Organism: Lymantria monacha; assembly: GCA_905163515.2. NCBI lineage: Eukaryota > Metazoa > Arthropoda > Insecta > Lepidoptera > Erebidae > Lymantria > Lymantria monacha. The sequence continues at coordinate 35,080,750 of LR991084.1, read as the reverse complement.
AAAGCATTACCTTTGTTCCTATGAATGTCAGCCGCTTAGAGCACTTTAAATATAATTTGAGTATGAAAGTACCCCTATTACCTGTTCATGACAACCCCAATGAATTGTATACGTCACTATTTCACATAATTGATGATGAGTTTGGTAACATATTCAAACCTAAAACAGTAACAATTGGAGTACCTGCTGGTTTTAGTGAATGGGCAACTTGTGGTATCTACAAGAGTAGACGAAGGATATCTGCTAAAGCAATTTATCTGAAAAATAAAATTAAACAATCTAGTGACATAATTAAAATGGATTGGAATGTGATAAACAGTGAAACTGGTAGGAATGCTATACGGAAGAAGGACTTAAATTTAATAATAGGTGATAAAAATATATGATGTAGTCCTGCTGGCACAGTCAGCGACTGACCTGCAGACCCTAGTCGACACAATGACAGAAGATTGTAAGAAAAGGGGTCTACGCGTGAATGTGAGCAAAACCAAAATAATGGTCTTTGAAAGAGATGAAGCCAGAACAGATGTAAGAGTAACAATAGGTAATGATGTACTAGAGCAAGTGGATGAATTTGTATATCTTGGATGTGGATTTAGCCGAGATGGAAGGTACACCACTGATATAGAGCGAAGAGTGAATGTGGGAAATAGAGTGAACGGAGCGTTGGGACAACTTCTCGGTAGCCACCACCTCAGCCAGAAGGCACGAGTAGCAATACATAACGCAGTGCTTGTCCCAACATTACTGTATGGAAGCGAGAGTTGGGTATGCAGAAAAGTGTATGAAAGTAAAATTAATGCGGTCGAAATGCGATCTCTACGGAAAATCTGTGGAGTTAGGCTGACCGACCGCATTCGTAACGACGACGTAAGAGAGCCAGTAGGTATGAAAGAGAGTATTGGTGTAAAGAGGTGAAAAGGAATACTCCGATGGTTCGGACATGTGGAAAGAATGCCGAACGAACGTCTGGTTAAGAAGATATACAATGCGAAAGTGGAAGGATGTAGGTACCAGGGGAGACCGAGACTCACCTAGCTTTTTTTTTTTTTTTATTTTTTATTGGTGGGCTATGAATGCGTCTCGCCCCGCCGAATCGGTCCGGGGTGACGGAAAGGCGGCGCTTGACCCCATAGACCCACCGTAAAACCTTCTCTCTTCGCCGTGCGAGCGGACCACCGGTACTCGATTTTAACTTCGGTGGCCCGCCCGGCGGTTTACCCTCGCGGGTTCCTCTCGTCGACGCCCCGACAGATTTCGCCGTCGGGGCGTCGCCCTCACGCGGTGGCCTCACGTCGGGTGACCGGACGATTCCCCGGTCCGATCACCCGAGGCCTCGGTTAGGGCGGCATCAGGCGCAGGTATTCGCGCCTGCGCCGCCCCGGCCGCTGACGGCGGCCCGGGTCGTGGAAATCCTCCCGGACTCGTTCCGCCGCCTCCTTCTGCGAGATGACAGCCTCGCAGAAGGCGGCGACTGCGTCCCAGTTCCTGACGCTGTCGACCTTCGCCCTCGCGACAGCCGGCAGCGTCAGGTCGGCACCGATAACAGCGACGAGGTCACGGCGATGCCGGTCAAAGCCCGGACACACCTCCAGCGTGTGTTGCGCCGTGTCCTCGTCACTGCTGCAATGGTGGCAGGCCGGAGTCCACTCCCTATACACGACCGTGTGCAGGTACAAGCCGAAGCATCCGTGCCCCGACAACACCTGCACCAGTCGAAAGGAGAGGACTCCGTGCCGCCACTCCATCCACTCCATCAGTACGGGCCGGAGAGCCTCGACGGTGACGACACCGTGTCTAGGCCTCTCCAGCCGCGTAGCCCAACGGGCGATGACGTCTCGGCGGGCGTCCTCGCGCCAGATGGCTATCTCGCTCAGCGATGGGGAGCCACCTTCGTCGCGCAGTGAGGTCACCCGCCGGTAGAGGTCGGAGAGCATCTCCGCCTCTAGGTCCCACGGGGGTGTCCCGGCCAGTAGGCATGCCGCCTCGGTCGATACCGTGCGGTACCCGCGAATGGCTCTGACCGCCATGACTCTCTGGGGTCTCCACAGAACAGCCCTGAGCTGGGCGTTCAGAGCCCTCGCCCACACGGGTGCGCCGTACATGGCCATCGAACGGATCACACCCGCATACAGCCGTCGGCCCTCGAAGCTGGGTCCGCCCACGTTCGGCATGAGCCGCGAAAGGGCGGACGCCGCGCCGACCAGCCGGGGAGCAATTCGGCGAAAATGCTCCCGGAACCACCATCGCCCGTCGAGCACCAGACCCAGGTACTTCATATGGGCCTGAATGCTGATGTGGACGGAGTTGACGACTAGCGAGGCGCCGATTGCCTTACGCGTGGCCCATCGAACAATAGGGCCTCCGTCTTATTTAGGGCCACCCTAAGCCCCAGCGCCTCGATTCGCCCGACCATCTCCTCGGTGCCGAGAGTGGCCAGGCTCGCCGCCTCTTCGAGTGTCCTGCCCCAGGCTGTGACGAGCGTATCGTCAGCGTAGCATATCACGCTTAGCCCGGGGGGGAGACTCCCTCTCAACGCCCTCGCGGGTTCCTCTCGTCGACGCCCCGACAGATTTCGCCGTCGGGGCGTCGCCCTCACGCGGTGGCCTCACGTCGGGTGACCGGACAATTCCCCGGTCCGATCACCCGAGGCCTCGGTTAGGGCGGCATCAGGCGCAGGTGCCCCAGAACCGACCCCTGTGGAACGCCGCACGACATGGACGTCCGCACAATGTCCCCTGCGGGACTCGCGCAGAGGACACTGCGCCCCTCCAAATAGTCCGCCACCAGCCGCCTCAGGTACAAGGGCACTCCATGAAATCGGAGCGCCTCCCTGATGCAGCTGAATGGCAGACTATTGAATGCGTTGGCGATGTCCAGCGACACCGCCAACAGCACTCCCCCGCCGGTGACAGCCTCCGCGGCCGTCTGCCTCAGTCGTAGCAGGGCCCCGATGGTCGAACGCCCCCTTCTAAAACCGAATTGAGCGTCCGACAGATCGGGCCCCACCTCCTCCAGGTGCTGGACGATGCGGGCAGCGAGGATGCGCTCCAGCAGCTTACCCACATCGTCGAGGAGCACGATGGGCCTGTAGGCCGACGGCGAATCCGGGGGCCGTCCCAGCTTTGGCAGGAGAACCAACCTTCCCTCCTTCCAGCACTCAGGGAACCGTCCAGACGCCAAACAGGCGTTGTACAGCTGCCTGAGGCGAGGCTCGAGGTGCTCGAGGAGCGACGTCAGCACCCGGACCGGTATTCCGTCCGGGCCGGGGGCCGTGGTCGCGGAACGAATCCGCGCCACAGCTGCTCCCACTTCCGTCTCCGTCACGGGCGGAACACTCTCGTCGTCAGCCTCCCGGTCTTGTTCTGGCGAGGCCATGACCGTGGGCGTGTGTTCCGACTGCCGTGGAAACAGCTCCTCGACCACCCTACAGAGGAAGTCGGGCTGGAGGGTCTCGGTGTGAGGGGGGGGTCTGCCCGCGAAGCTTGTTCAGCGACGCGCGATACGGGCGACCCCAGAGGTCACGGTCGAGACCGTCCAGCATCTCCTGCCAACTCGCATCCTTGGCGGCTCGGATGGCCAGCCGAAAGGCCGTCCGCGCATCGCAGTACGCCTTGTACAGCTGGCCCTCCCGCTCAGCGTTGCGGTGACGCTGCCGGCTGCGGGTGTAGGACCTTCGGGCTCTGATACATGCCGCACGAAGGTCCGCCAATCTTGGGGACCACCAGTAGACCCTCTGCCTCGGAGGTAGACGCCGCCGCACTCTGGGCATGGCCGCATCGCAGATCTGCGTTAACGCACTGCGGATGCGGACAGCCTCGGCGTCCACCCCGTCCATGGGGGCGGTGAGGACAGCCACGTGTGAACGATGGACGCCTCCGCCAGTAGGTCCCTGTCAAGACGACCCACAGCCCACCGCGGAAACGCGGGAGCTCCGTCCGCCCTGTGACCCCTACTGGGGTCCCGGAGAGGGGAGACCTCCATCCGGATGTACCGGTGGTCCGATAGGGTCTCCGCCTCCTCCAGGATACTCCAGTTCCTCACCCGTGGCGCGACAGCGGGGCTAGCAAACGACAAGTCCACTATCGACCCACCCTGCTGCCGCACACACGTGTTCACTGAGCCCCTGTTAAGAACACAGAGGCCCAGTGAAGCCGCCCACTCGATGACCGCCCGCCCGCGGTCGTCCGTCATAGGGGACCCCCACGCCGTGGATTTGGCGTTGAAGTCCCCCAGAACCAGGACGAGGCCCGGTGCCAGTCGCCGTATCGAGGCCTCCAAGTTGGTGAGGGAGGCCCCGAAATCGTCCATTCTCCTGGTAGGGGAGAGGTATACGCTGTAGAGCGTGACCCCTCCCCACTCCGCCGCGACAAATTCCTCGCCCCTATCCAAAAGAGACAAGAACGGAAAGTGCCGCTGCGTTGAGACGACGATTGCCGCAGTTCTGTTTCGGCTGACCACCCAATTGGGGCGATCAGGCACGCAGTACGGTTCCGCGACTGCGGCTCCACCAATCGACCACTCCGCCATGGATTGCAGGAGTAAATCCTGCGCACCGGCGGAGTGGTTGGTGTTGGCTTGCAAGAGGTGGTGCATGGATGGTGTAGCCATTAACGGGCTGTATCCATGACCTCCCCCTCGCCGGCGGGCGATCGGACCGCGCTAGGAGCGGGAGCGGCCGTGGTCGGAGGGCCGCCCCGCCCCTTTGGGGCCGAAGCTGGAGGTTTGCACGCCCCAGAGCCCATGCGGTGCTTGGCGGGCTTATTTCCCGCCGCACACGCGGGGCAGTGGGGCGGGGCGGCGCAAGATGCCGCCACGTGCCCGGTCTGACCGCAGCGGAAACACAGTCCGCCGCAGTCGAAGCAATTAGTGCACGTCGGTCGAGTATGTCCGACCGCCATGCACTTATAACACCTCGCAGGCTGGTGCTCAAGCACGGTCACCCGCGCCGAGCTCCAGCCCACGAGGAGCCTGCCTGTGCACTGCGCCCAGGCGGCACCTACGCCGCCCGGACCGGGGCGAATGGCACCAACCCGGACGGTGTCTATGGGACACCCGGTTCTCGAGGCAATAGCCTCCCGGATGTCTTCCACCGTCGCGGAGTCGTCCAGACCCGCGATGCGCATTTCGGCGCATTTGACGGGCCTGGCGATCCTGATGCCACCCTCCTCGGCAAACAAACCTCGCAGCTTGTCCGCTACGCTGTCGGCCGTCTTGGAGCCCTCGGCCCCGGGGAACTCGAGGATTCGAGCCCCTGTCCGGCCCTTGCGGGTCCTGGCTTCGACGCCTCCAATATCGGAGACGTCTAGCTCCCGCCGGGCCTTCCTCAAGACGGCCTCGTAGCTGAGGCCCTTCTCAGCCGCCTCAGGCAGCACAGTGATCACCACTGCGGCTGTCTTCGGCGACTTGAGCCCCTTGCGCGGCCTCTTCTTTTTACCGGCTCCTGCCTGTGGAGCGGGAGCGGGGACCTCAGCGGCGCGCTTGGCCTCCGCTCTCCTCTTCTGACCGCGACTCTTCCAGTCGCGCTCGGCCACCTGCCAACCCTCGGGCGCAGCAGGCGCGACAGGCGCGGAAGGCGCAGTCGTTGACGCGCTAGTCGTCGCCGGCGGTGTTGTTGCCGACGATGACTGCGGTCCGGCAGGAGCTGGTACCGTCCTCTTCCTTGGCTTTGGCGCGGGCCCTTTGGGCTTGGGCGCCGCCGCGGCCGTGGCGTAGCTGCCCCCCACGCGGCCACCCTGACAAGGCAGCGGGGTGGGGGCTGATGCCACATGCGGTCGCTTGTCCGCGGCGAGAGGCGGCCGGACACGTGGTTCTGGAGGCAATCTTGCCTCCAGAACGGCCACACGCGCATCGACGAGTTTGCCAACTGCGTCGATGATTTGGCGCAGGGCCTCGTCCGGTAAGCCTCCACCGCAAGCATCGGGGTCGGCTGAGCCTCTTCAGGGGCCCGTTCTGCGGCGCCTGGCGGCTTTGGCGCCGCAGGGGCGCTAGCCGGCGGCACGCGGTCCGCAGTGAGAGGCGTCATCCTCACCACGGGGACCAGTTTCGCCGCGGCGACCGCGCCAGCGACGCGCGCTTCACAGCGGCAGGCGTCTTTCTCGCTGCGGGGACGGGTATGACGGTTACGCCAGTGCCCAACGTTGTCGGCACCGCAGCGCGAGGCGGCTTTGGCGCTGCAGTGGCCGCCGAGCAGCCGGCCTTGGCCGCCGAGCAGCCGGCCTTGGCCGGCGGCGCAACTGACGTAGGCGGCACGAGCCGCGCCATCTGCGCCTTGAGTTCGGCCACGTCCTTCATCAATTGGCGGTTTGCCCGCCGCAATCCCGCCAGCATGTCCCCTTGCTGTCGGTTCCGGGTCCGCATGGCTGACAACTCGCCGTTAAGGCGGGCATTTTCGGCCCGCATGTCCGGAGGGTCGTCGTTAGCGCGGGCAGCGGCCGCCGCCGCCCTTTCTTCTTCCGAGGCCCCTCGCCCTCTTCGGGAAGCCGGCACCTTAGGTGGGGGCATGTTCGCCACGCTCCCCTCTGAGTCGGCACCCGAGCTGCCACCCTTACTTAGGCGGCGCTTCCTCACCTGCGAGGAGAGGGCCTTCTCCTTGGTCGTCAGCGTTGTCACTGTCGCCGCCGGGCTCTTTGCCACAAGACGCGCTGACGACCTGGCAGGGGCTTCAACAGCCGGCCCGCTATCCTTCTTGGACGGCCCTGCGGGAATGTCACCGCCCTCGTCCAGTCTGGCGGTAGAACCGCCACCCCCATCTTCCCCGGACGGCTCTGCGACATCGCTGTCGCCCTCGTCCGTCGACGGCTCTGTTTCGGCTCTACCGCCGTCCTTCCTCGCTTCCGCGGCGGCAGCCTTCCTGCGCGCTCGCCGCTCCTCCAGTCGCCTTTTGAAGCTAGAGGTCTTCCCCCGGCTCCTCCCGGGCGACCTCCGCTTCGATGTTTGGGCCTCCGTGTGTTGTGCCGGACCCTCGGCGGACGCCTCGAGTCCCGAGGACGAGGCGTCGTTTTGGTCAGTTTTGCGTTGGCATGACCGGGCCTTGAGGTGGGAATCATCATGATCCCGTCGTATATATTTTTAAGTTTGAAAGTTTCCATGATAAGTCCCACGAGTGTGGGAGAAACTATGACGTCGACCCGGGTAGAGATCCCTGTACCCGGGCAAGCCTACATTTACCAACCAGGGGGGCAGCCGGTACCCTGGCTGGAGCGTGCTAAGAACAGAACAACCCATCTGCCATGCATCTTCTCGCCGCACGCCTAAACTTAAGATTGTGGGTGATTGCCGAATTCGAATGTACATTCGAAATTCTTTATAGAGGTTGTCTTCCTCGCGGTCCGGGCGATTAAGCCAAGACCCTCGCTCCTGAAACTAAGACAAGCAAAGAATCAGGTTTACGATTTGACGACGGTGGCACATGCCTGCCCAGCCCTCAAATGAATGAGTGACTGAGCCCGTCGCGGATTCGCGTCCGGTCACCTTCTACGAATAGAAGGCTAGGAGCGAAGCGCCACATATTCGCTACGGACGACAGTACAACAGAAGAACTGGGGACTGCCGTCCGCACCCAGGGTACACTGCGTGGAGGTTTCTGACATCGTACCCCGAGACTCACCTACCTAGACCAGATCGGTCATGTACTGAAAGAAGGTGGAGTCAAGAGTCTCCGAAACCGGCGAGCGTGTATGAAGAGAATTATAAATGTTGAGGAAGCGAGTGAAGTATGCAAGGATAGAGTTCTCTGGCACTCTGTTCTCTCTGCCTACCCTGCAAGGAATATGGCGTGATGATATGTATGTATGTATGTATAAAAATATATGTGGAAACAGTGAAGTAGCAACCGAATTTGAAAAGTATTTCACTAATGTTTCTTTATTAACAACTAAATCGTTGATGTCGTCTCCTTTTTTAGCTGAATCACTCCTGAAATAGTCTATTTTGAAATGCTACACATCCTTTAAATTGTCAGATGTCAGTAAGAATGATATCATAAACTCTTTTAAAAATCTTAATGTTAAGAAGACGGCAGACCTGTGGGGCTTGTCTGTAAAGACACTTAGTTCTATAATTGATATTATTGCCCCCCATCTGGCATCTGTATTTAATGGTTGTGTTACACGGCGCGTATTTCCTGATCTTATAAAAATTAGTAGAGTGATTCCTTTGTTCAAAGCGGGTAGTATGTCAGATCTCAATAATTATCTACCGATTTCCATACTGCCTACACTTAGTAAAGTTTTTGAAAAACGGATGCTCAGTCAAATGTTAAATCATTTTAAAAGACATAATATCCTTCACAAAAATCAATTTGGCCGCACTAAGAATTGCTCTACTACTGATGCGGGTGTGGAATTATTAAACAATATCTTTAGAGCTTGGGAGGAATTGCATGATGCTTTGGGTATATTTTGCGATTTATCCAAGGCGTTTGATTGCGTACACCACGAAACTCTCATCAAGAAATTATACCATTATGGGATCAGGAATAAGGCTCTCGAACTTTTAACATCATATTTAGGCAACAGAGTTCAGAGGGTCGATGTTAATGGTGTACGATCACCTGGTTCTGTCGCAAGAATGGGCATTCCACAAGGATCCATTCTGGGGCCATTACTGTTTCTTGTATATATTAATGACTTACCTTATTATATAGGAGATAACCAAAACATAGTGTTGTTCGCAGATGATACCTCTTTATTGTTCAAAATTAAAAGACAAATGCTTAATTATGACGATGCGAACAATGCTCTGTCAAATGTTGTTCATTGGTTCAGTACAAATAACTTGGTTTTTAATGAAAAGAAAACCAAATGTATTAAATTTACTACACCTAATGTGAGACTAGTGGAAACCAATGTTCAAATGAATGGTGTGGCCCTAGAAATTGTGGAGTCCACCACATTCTTAGGTATTACTATTGATGCTAAACTCCATTGGGGCCCTCATATTGAGAAATTATCAAGTAGGCTAAGCTCAGCGGCTTATGCGGTAAAAAAAAATCAAATGTTAACCGATATTGAAACAGCTAAAATTGTTTATTTTGCTTACTTCCATAGTCTTGTCTTATGGCATACTACTTTGGGATGCTCTGCAGATTTAAATAACATCTTTGTTCTCCAAAAACGGGATATCCGCGCGATTTATAATTTAGGCCCAAGAGCGTCACTGCGCGAAAATTTTAGGGAATAAACATTCTAACTGTTGTATCACAATTTATATTCGAAAACATTTTAAATGTAAAAAAAAATATTGATAAATTTGATAAATATAGTAGTGACATTCATCACGTGAATACTAGGAATAAGGATAATCTAGTTATACATCATACTCGCCTACAAAAAATTAGTAGGTCTTTCATGGGGCAATGTATACGCTTTTACAATAATAATAATAATAATAAACATTTATTTGTAGGAATATGGGTATACAAGTTCTTTGTTCTTAAATTTTTAAGCACATGCCACATTCTACCAATAACTGGTGTACAAAATATTTATTTACAGCATTATAATCATTTTAACATTAATAATAATCAATTCTATCATTATTATATAATCCAAATTAAATGTCTCATTAGTCACAACTCTTTGTCATTTATAAAATCCTTTACATTATAATAACATTTGTCTAATAAAAATCTAAATAGTTGTAGTTTATAAGCTCTTAATTTATTTATTTCCTTAAATCTATTTGGTAACTTATTGTAGATAAGTATTGCCATGCAGTATACATTCCTACTAAATATATTTAGCTTTTGTTTAGGTACTAATAGTTTGTGAGTATGTCTACCTGGTCTTGTTACAGCATCATTGTGCTTGCAGAATAAGTGCGGATGTTTACTTACAAAAATACAAATTTCATATATGTACATACTCGGCAGAGGCAAAATATTCCATTTTCTAAAATGATCCTTACAACTCTCTGATTGCTGTAACCCAAACATAGCTCGTATACATTTTTTTTGTAAAACAAATGCTCTATTGACATCTACTGAATTACCCCACAGTATAAGAGCATATCTTAATTTTGAGGACACATACCCATGATATGCATTTAAAGCAGTCTCTAAGGTTGAAATACGTCTTAAGTGATATAGAGCGTAAACAAATCTGTCCAGACTTAAACAGAGATGTTCAATGTGTTGCTTCCAGTTACAATATTTATCCATTATAATGCCTAAAAAGGATGTTGCATCTACTTCTTCAACTATTGTATCATTATACTTTATGTTTAAACTATTTGATTTGCTATTGTAAGTCTGGAAATGTATAATTTTTGTTTTATCTATGTTAATGTGTAAGTAATTGTGATCTAACCACTCAATGATCCTCTCTAAAGCTTTGTTTATCTTATGTTCTAAATTATTTTTATTGCGATCCTTTATTATTATTGTAGTGTCATCGGCATACAGTACACAGTTATGCTCGGTAGCACTGGGCAAGTCATTAACATATATTAAAAATAATAACGGGCCAAGAATACTCCCCTGTGGAACTCCAGAGCTATTCATTAATTCAAAGTTTGAACGAACAGATGAGTTGTATTTTCCAGTCATAGTATTAATCTCTACACATTGATAGCGATTTTTTAGGTAACTACCGAACCAATCGAGTGCTTTACCTCGAATGCCATATTTTTCAAGCTTAATGAATAAAAGTTTATGATTTACATAATCAAATGCCTTAGACATATCCAAAAATATGGATAAAATAAACAATAAACTACTTAATGATATCCGAGATATGCCCATAAATAAGTTTAAAAAGGCTATCAAAAATAGATTTTGAAAAAAAAAAAGGATATTACAACATTCCGTATTATCTAGATGATAATACGGAATGGTTATGAGTTGCTCCTCTCTCAGCAATTACTTTATATAATTTTAACTTTTACAGTGTTTTGGCGCTGATCCTCACTGTCGTTTGAACTCTGTATATTTTTCATTATCACAAATTGTACAGTGTAGCGTGTTTTGCCTATCGAGTTATTTATTTATTGATTTGATTGAGCTATCTGATTGTAATCTATAGATCTTGGTGTGGTCACGCTCACTAAAAAGGTCTCTGCCTGCGGTAGCTACGTGAGCGGGTCTCTCCCTTCCCTCGAATGTGGTTGAGGGGCGTGATGGCTGCTTTAGTAGTTAACTCGTGATCGGGTGCCGCTTGTGAAATCTGGTCCAACCATTTCTGTTCTTTTTGCTTTTTTTTTTTGTTAATCTTGTATTTAACTTTTAATAAATGAATCTTTCCTCTAAGGGCATCTCACTGGAGCTAATATGGACTAAATATGTATCCAATAATATTTAAGAAAACATGTAATCTAAAAAAGAAAATGACGAGCCCGCTGAGTTTCTAGCCGGATCTTCTCAGTATGTGACGGCTTTCCGATCCGGTGGTAGATTAATTTAAAAATATATGTATAATTGACAATATGTAAGTGCCCTTATCTTCCGTGTGGTGACGGAGTAGAATACAATTCACCACCCCAGTGGGTGATCGTACGAGATGACTAAGGGATATAAATCGCATATAACATCTATGCGAGAGAAGGAAAACTCGAAACAAAACCCTATACCAACACGTCTGACCAGCGTGGTATAGTAGGTCAGTTACCCTCCCATTAAGGAGGAGGCTCAAGCCCAACAGTGGGACATATATGAGCTGAGATGATGATGATGATGATGAAGTGCCCTTATAGGGCTTATGCGTAATAAATGATTTGATTTGATTGATTTGATTTGATAAGTGTAGTTCTACTCGGGATGGACCGCTCCCCATGAGCCCTCTATGTACCTCACATTGCGGGGCGAATTTATGGGATCGCGCACCGTTTCATCTGTCGCGCCGGACGGATTTAGCGGGGCCATACCACGCCGCAAAAAAATTGACTAGTTTTTTTTTATAAAAAAAAAGGCAAAACGTTTCGAAAAATACTGTAGATATATATTTCTACGTAACTTAAATGACCTAAATGTTTAATATGCGAATAGATAACTATATAACAACGCTAATTATACGCGTTTGTAAGCTTACATAGTAGTGAATAATTTTAGGTATTGCAAATTCCAATTTACAACCTACTTTCATATAGTGGTATAATTTTTATTTCTTTCCTTCCATAGAGCATATATATCATATGCATTATGGAAAGAAAGAAATAAAAATATTTATTTTCCTCCCGTACATTTACAAAATATATAAAATTCATATATTCAAATGATAATATAATGCATTTTCCGTGTGGTGACGGAGTAAGAATACAATTCACCACCCCCTATTTTACCCGTGGATGATTGTAAGAGACGATTAAGGGATATAAAACGCATATAACATCTATGTAAGAGAAAGAAAACTCGAAACAAAACCCTATACCAACACGTCTGACCAGCGTGGTAGTAGGTCAATTTCCCTCCCGTTATGGAGGAGGCTCGAGCCCAACACTGGGACATATATGAACTGAGATGAAAATAATCAAAACAAAAATCTTCTCGTATTTTTTATATTTTTTTTAAGATAACAACCCTTTTTTTTTTTTTTTTTTTTTTTTTTTGTTATTGGTAGGCTATGGGTGCGTCTCGCCCCGCCGAATCGGTCCGGGGTGACGGAGAAGGCGGCGCGTGACCCCATAGACCTACCGTAAAATCCTCTCTCTGCGCCGTGCGAGCGGACCACCGGTACCCGATCTTTGTCTTCGGTGGTCAAGATAACAACCCTACGCTAAGGAAATAAGCCTTGTATTGCGGGAAATTTTACAAACATACAACTAACGCAGACAAATTACACCCAAACTCAGGACCACAGTTTAGTTCAACGGCCTGGACTCCAGGCCGTTGAACTGATGTATCTTGCATGGGAATCGAACCCACGACACTGGCATGGTAGTTCTGTATCTTAACCACTAAGCCATCTGCGCAGTCAAATAATTAAATTATGTGGAAATTATAGAATTCACGAAACACGCTTTTATTCTGGTAGTCAATACTTTTGAATTATTTTTAACAAAATAAAAGCTTGCCTTCATTTTTCTTTTCAATTATATTTATTTATTATATTATTATCCCCTCGTTTGGTAGCGGCTTCGAATACTATCAGCTCTAACTTTGATCGTAGATGGACGTAAACGGTGACTATGAGCTATATTGATCTGGACCAACTTCACCTGGTAAACTGATCAATAATTACATGAATGATGATGGTGGTTTATTTATTTTTGTAGTGGTAATAGACAGCTTTATGTCCTGTCTACAGGCGGTCCGTAAGAAGTAGTATCACACTCTCGCAGAAAATCGACATCTGAGCAATGGCAATGTGTTGTCGTATGCTTACAATTTCACCACGGAAATATTTTATTTATTTCGCCATATTAACATATAAGTCCCCTCCTTGCCTTGCTCACACGATAAGTCCACTTCTTTGCCATTTTTTGTGACAGGCTATGGTCTGGACACATCCTGTCCATTCCGTCGGGAGTGACAAAAGTGCGGCGTGCGGTCGCATAACCTAACGTGGTGCCTCTACATCGCCATTGGGTTGACCATTGGTACCGATTCCTTGACCTCAATGGCCTGCCCGACAGGATAGTTTTTCACGTACCTGTCCTGGTCGAAACTCCAGCACTAAAGAGCCGTGACATCGCCCCTATGCGTACGGCCACTCTGCGGTTGTCAAATCTCTGGACCATCTGCCTATAAGGTAACTTATAAGATACATCGTTCATCTCTAATCGGAGGCGGACTTCTCATAGAGTTTCATTTAGTGACTATGATAGGTATCACCTTGACCCTAAAGGGTGACCCGCTGGGCGCGCCACCGAAGACAAGGATTGGGTAACGATCGCCCACTCGCACAGTGTTCAGAGGTACTTGCTCGGCGCGATTCCTTCTGTCGCCCCGGACAGATTTAACGGGGTGTGATCATAAAATAACCCGCTACCAAAAATGAAAAAGAAGGTGAAACCGTAATATTAAGTATACTCTTATATACAATATAATACTTCAAACAAAAAATAAATCCAAATCGTTCCACAATTGACAAGATATCGGTGAACATTCTTAAACAATACCCGGCAATAATTGATATCTATCAGTAGTTATGCAAACGCGAGAAAATGTTTTTGCGTCCAGGCAAAACCACAATTTAGAAAAAAGCTTGTAGAATATGTGTATTTTATTTAGTAGCAAAATTATGTTTACAGCTAGTTAGCAGCTAGTAGATAAGAGACTGTCAGTGTTCGTGCGATGTCACACAGCTAGTGTGCGATGAAGACAGCGCTCTACGAAACCGAAATTGTACGATTATCTCTTTCTAAGAGTCGATGTGTGTAATATTTATGGCCAGGTACTGTATAATTGAACATTCTCAAGAGAATCATCTGAAGAATCCTCTTCTTTTTGAAACTCTTATAGAAATACATTATCTCATGACGACTCGTTTATTCATTTGAATTTGCCGTTAGATATGTACCGACCCTAAATCAGTTTTAAATCAGCTGACGTCTCGATATTTGTATGATGAGTAAATTTACCTTTTTTTTTTTTTTATTGGTGGGCTATGGGTGCGTCTCGCCCCGCCAAATCGGTCCGGGGTGACGGAGAAGGCGGCGCGTGACCCCATAGACCCACCGTAAAATCCTCTCTCTTCGCCGTGCGAGCGGACCACCGGTACCCGATCTTTGTCTTCGGTGGTCCGTTCGGCGGTTTACCCTCGCGGGTTCCTCTCGTCGACGCCCCGACAGATTTCGCCGTCGGGGCGTCGCCCTCACGCGGTGGCCTCGCGTCGAGTGACCGGACAATTCCCCGGTCCGATCACCCGAGGCCTGGGTTAGGGCGGCATCAGGCGCAGGTATTCGCGCCTGCGCCGCCCCGGCCGCTGGTGGCGGCCCGGGTCGCGGGAGTCCTCCCTGACTCGTTCCGCCGCCTCCTTCCGCGAGATGACAGCCTCGCAGAAGGCGGCGACCGCGTCCCAATTCCTGACGCTGTCGACCATCGCCCTCGCGACAGCCGGCAGCGCCAGGTCGGCACCGATAATAGCGACGAGGTCGCGGCGCTGCCCGTCCCAGCCCGAGCATTCCTCGAGCGTATGTTGCACCGTGTCCTCGTCACTACTGCAATGATGGCAGCCCGGAGTCCACTCCCTGTACACGACCGTGTGCAGGTATTTCCCGAAGCACCCGTGCCCCATCAACACCTGCACCAGTCGGAAGGTGAGGACCACGTGCCGCCGCTCCATCCATTTCATCAATACGGGCCGGAAGGCTTCGACGGTCACGATACCGTGTCTAGGCCTCTCCAGCCGCGTAACCCAACGGGCGATGACGTCTCGGCGGGCGTCCTCGCGCCAGGTGGCTATCTCGCTCAACGATGGGGAGCCACCCTCCTCGCGCACTGAGGTAACCCGCCGGTAGAGGTCGGAGAGCAACTCCGCCTCTAGGTCCCACGGGGGTGTCCCGGCCAATAGGCACGCCGCCTCTGTCGACACCGTGCGGTACCCGCGAATGGCTCTGACCGCCATGGCTCTCTGTGGCCTCCACAGAACCGCCCTGAGCTGGGCGTTCAGAGCCCTCGCCCACACGGGTGCGCCGTACATGGCCATCGAGCGGATGACCCCCGCATACAGCCGTCGGCCCTCGAAACTGGGTCCGCCCACATTCGGCATGAGCCGAAAAAGGGCGGACGCCGCACCGACCAGCCGGGGAGCAATCTGTCGGAAATGCTCCCGGATGAGTAAATTTACCTAGCCTTTTTTAAGGGCAATGCGTGGCCTAATCACTGTCGCCATTGGGCTGGCCGCTGGTACCTAATCCTTGACGTCCGTGACAAATTTAGCAATACTACGTAATAACAATTGCTTACCCTTTGCTGTGTGGTAGCGGCTACGAATACTACCAACCCTTACTTTGATAATGGATGTCGTAAAAGACAAATAAAACTTTATATTGACTTGGCGCAACTCCATCTGATGCCGTTTGGTCAACAATTACATTCCCAAGGAGGATTGAAGTCAGACAGACGGTAATAAAACTATTGCCTATAATTTTCGCAATATGTATATCAGAATAAGTGACGTGACGATGACGTGATAAAGACCTAACAAAAAATATTTCGAATTATCCGACGGATTTGAATAATTTCTAGTTATAGATATTGAAAATGGAATAGCTACGCCACTATCACTGATTATTATGATAATTATGATTTGAAGAGGCTTACGTTTAGCTTGTCCGTTAGGCCAATTTAAAGAAAACCTGCCCTAACGTGACGTAAACAAGCCGCGACCCTGGTCGAAATTATTTGAAACTTTATTATCAAATTCGGTCACGGTTTTGGATAGATTCTTATGTCAGATATCCGATAGATACGGTTAATTGAATTTAATTAAGTAACTAATTGCATACAAAGTACTTAACTTGTAACTTAACGTAGAACTTTAACAAAGAACATACTAAACTTGTTTGTAATAACATATTATTTCAATGGGGGGCATAGTCCGGAGCGTGCTCGTTCGCGTCCCCTGCCAGTCTAATTAGACTGCTAATACGGCTCGATATGCGTACCGCAATGCGGGTTAGGGCGTCCCCCGGAGGCGACGCGTACCGACCCGCCCCCGTCGGTACGAACATCGGCAGTTGCGGCGATGGGGGCCGCCACCCATCACGCCTTGCCCAGTTAGGCGAGTCGAGGAGAACGGAGTGCCGGGTGGGCACGTGGAATGTAAGAGGTTGTGTGGAAGGTAAGTTGCACGAGCTGATATCCGTTATGGCGGATAAACAGCTAGACGTGCTCTGTGTAACAGAGACCAAGCGAAGGGGCAGCGACGCCTGCGATCTTCCTGGTGGCGGGATGGCTCTGTGGTCTGGTGTACCACAGAGCGATCGAGCCAGCATGGGGGTAGGAGTGCTGTTGTCCTCTCGCTTGGCCTCAGGTGTGAAGGATTACGGAATGTATGATCCCAGACTTCTCTGGGTCCGTATAAAACTAGGTGTCACCAAGGTATTCATGGTTGTAGCATATGCTCCCGTAGGATCCTCGGTGGCATCAGACCTAGAGAAGTTTTGGGACAATGTTAGGGAAGTTCTGGATATGGCAGAAACCAGTGAACGCGTGATTGTATGCGGAGATTTGAACGGATGGGTGGGGACCAAGCGTCCCGACTATGAGGACGTACTTGGTCCATTTGGTGATAAGAGAGGCACGCAAACGAACGACGCAGGTAGGCTCATAGCGGATGTATGCATGGAGAGAAACCTTATTGTGTCAAACACATTTTTCCAACATAAGGACATCCATATGTATACATGGAGAAGGAATGAACAGAAAAGCATAATAGATTTAATTTTGGTAGACAGTCGCCTCCGAAGCAAAATATTGGACGCAAGAGCCTACAGGGGCCCCACAGTCGACACGGACCACTATCTCGTTATTGCGAGATTTAGTGGTTTGTTCAGAAAGTGGAGGCACTGGCGAGAGCGTGTCCACTTCGGAGGGCTTGAAAGAATAAAGGTTGAAAGGTTGCAAGAAGAGTGTGTAAGAGAAAAGTATGCAGAGGGTGTCCGAGAACGGCTGACGATGGCAAGCCAGCCGCAATCGGACATTGAAGAATGCTGGAGAGTATTGAAAGAGAGTATGGTAGATACAGCGAAAGAAGTATGTGGAAGTTCAAAGAAGCATAGAAAAACAAATGGTGATGCATGGTGGGATGCGGAAGTGGCAGCTTCCGTAGAGCAAAAGAAGAAAGCGTGGCTGGACTATGTCTCTTCTTTGAATCTGAATGACAGTATGACTGAACAGAAGAAAGAAATATATCGGCAATGTAAGAATGACACTAAGGCCTTAGTGAAAGAGAAACGTGATAGAGCAAGTATGAGTGCAGAAGATAGGCTGACTAAAAACTTCGAGGGTAACACCAAACTCTTTTGGAGGGAGGTGAAGAAGTCTCGGGGTGGTTGGTCAGCCTTCAGAATGAATAAAATAAGGTCTAAAGGTGGAGACATTCTTACACAAACACAAGACGTGTTAAGCCGATGGAGTGAATATTTTGGCGATATGTTTGCGGATGCTACGGTTGGCGCCGGTGTTGGATGTGGTTTAGTAGATCAACATTCGACAACGGCGTCCTCCGATGGCATCAGTATGGATGAAGTTGAATGGGCGATAAGAAGTTTGAAAAATGGTAAGGCAGCGGGCATTGATATGGTGTCTGCCGAGATGATCAAGCTTGGTGGCTCTTGTGTCTGGGAGGCGTTCCTGTTGCTCCTCAATTTATGTTGGAGCTCGGGAATGGTTCCCAGGGACTGGAATAGCGCAGTCATCGTGCCTTTGTTTAAAAACAAGGGTTCACGTTATGACTGCGCAAATTACAGAGCCATAAGCTTGACCAGTTTGGCAGCAAAAGTGTATGGAAAAATTATTGAAAGGAGAATGAGGATGGTGTCTGATGGTTTACTGTGTGAGATACAAGGAGGTTTCAGGAGTGGAAGGGGATGCATGGATCAAGTGTTCTCTCTGCGCAACATTGTGGAGAAGCATTTGGCTCTAGGTCAGAGGGTTTTCTGCAGTTTTGTGGATCTGGAGAGAGCATTTGACACGGTTGTACGAAAGGAACTTTGGGACATTTTACCGGCGTATGGTATTAGGGGTAAACTGCTACAGGCTGTGCAGTCCAGTTACATGGGCTGTAGAGCCTGTGTGCGGCTGGATGATGGAATGTCGCCTTGGTTTGACGTCAATATCGGCGTTAAGCAGGGGTGCGTTCTGTCAGCCAGGCTGTTTATCATATATCTGGATAAATGTCTCCAAAGGTTGAACGATATGAATGTGGGAGTCCAGATGGGCGACTCAGTGGTCACTGCTCTGCTTTATGCAGATGATGGTCCTGCTGGCACAGTCAGCGACTGACCTGCAGACCCTAGTCGACACAATGACAGAAGATTGTAAGAAAAGGGGTCTACGCGTGAATGTGAGCAAAACCAAAATAATGGTCTTTGAAAGAGATAAAACCAGAACAGATGTAAGAGTAACAATAGGTAATGATGTGCTAGAGCAAGTGAATGAATTTGTATATCTTGGATGTGGATTTAGCCGAGATGGAAGGTACACCACTGATATAGAGTGAAGATTGAATGCGGGAAATAGAGTGAACGGAGCGTTGGGGCAACTTCTCGGCAGCCACCACCTCAGCCAGAAGGCACGTGTAGTAATACATAACGCAGTGCTTGTCCCAACATTACTGTATGGAAGCGAGAGTTGGGTATGCAGAAAAGAGTATGATAGTAAAATTAATGCGGTCGAAATGCGATCTCTGCGGAAAATCTGTGGAGTTAGGCTGACCGACCGCATTCGTAACGACGACGTAAGAGAGCGAGTAGGTATGAAAGAGAGTATTGGTGTAAAGATGCGAAAGGGAATGCTCCGATAGTTCGGACATGTGGAAAGAATGCCGAACGAACGCCTGGTTAAGAAGATATACAATGCGAAAGTGGAAGGATGTAGGTAGCGAGGGAGACCGAGACTAACCTACCTAGACCAGATCGGTCATGTACTGAAGGAAGGTGGAGTCAAGAGTCTCCGAAACCGGCGAGCGTGTATGAAGAGAATTATGAATGTTGAGGAAGCGAGTGAAGTATGCAGAGATAGAGTTCTCTGGCACTCTGTTCTCTCTGCCTACCCTGCAAGGGATATGGCGTGATGATATGTATGTGTATGTATGTATGTATTATTTCAAGTTTTTTTTTTGTTCCTCAATCAATTGTGTTGACGCAA
This sequence comes from Lymantria monacha, assembly GCA_905163515.2. NCBI lineage: Eukaryota > Metazoa > Arthropoda > Insecta > Lepidoptera > Erebidae > Lymantria > Lymantria monacha. Next base: position 35,061,000 of record LR991084.1, on the reverse strand, counting down.
TCATTAGGGGAGAGTGAGCGAATGGCAGCTAGCGGTTAATGTGAGCCACTACAATTTGAATAAACAGGAGCGTACAAGTCACCAGAAATCGACACGAACTACTTTGGGAACCTTAGGATATATCACATAACCACCGTTGCCGGATTCAGTAGCACACGTATGCCGATGACGAAGATTCATTAATTTTGGTAGATATTGTTATAAAAAGTGCCAAATCTCTTAACTAAAGTAAGTACTCGTACACTGTTATTATTTTGTTATTTATTGTGTTTATGTATAATAAATTATTTAATTAGGTACGTTTACGATAAAAAGTCGAAGATACATTAATTTGCAATGTTTTTTTACATTGATTTTATAATTTTGTTCATTGTTACCATTCAGGTAATGGTTGCTACTCGCTGTTATATTACCTTACCATATCTCCTATTACCCCATCTAGTGTTTTTTTTTTTTTAATTTTACGTTTTAGACGCCATGAATTAGGAGAAACCGATGACATCAAAAGCTGTTTGTGTAGTTGGACGTCAAAGAATTATCTTTGATATATGATGACTTTGAATATTCAGAGACAAAAATAAATGCATAATATGCAACGATGTTGTCGAAATTCAGAATTATGTTGTCATTGAAGACTTTAGAGTGTGCAAGCTGCAATATTTTTTATTCGGCGATCTATAGTGTGGTCACGCCCCGTTAATTCCGTCTGGGGCGGCAGAAAGAACGCGCACGACCTCATAGACCAACCCTATATTTACCTCTCTTCGCCATGCGAGTGGGCCACTGAAACCCGGTCTTTGTCTTCGGTGGCTCGCCCGGCGGTTTACCCTCATGGGTATCCTCTCGAGTCGATGCCCCGGCAACCTTCGCTGACATAGCGAAGTTTCAATGATCCTAAAAATTTTATTTGCCTTTTTTTTTGTTTAGATTCTTAAAATACCTTATGATAATATATTTTTATTTTAAAACTTTATTTTTATTGTATATTATAATATATTTTGTTGATTACAGACACTACAGACACACTATAGAGTAACAAAAAAAAATACAGATATATTGGATGAGAAGATCCTCTTAAGTTACCCGAACGCTGCTCAACCGAGTTGGATTCGTCGGCTGACCTCTCTCTCGAAATCGGATCGACCATGACCCCTGGGGTCACCCGTATCGCGCGTCGCTAAACAAGCTTCGCGCGCATGAGCCAGGCCCCTCTCACTGGGACCCTCCAGCCCGACCTCCTGCACAGGGTGGTCGTGGAGCTTTTCCCGCGACAGCTGGAAAACACGCCCCCGGTCATGACTTCACCAGATGACGGCCGGGAGACCGACGATAGCGTTCCGCCCGTGACGGAGTTGGAAGTGGGGGCTGCTGTGGTGAGAATTCGTTCCGCCACCACGGCCCCCGGCCCGGAAGGAATACCCGTCCGAGTGTTGACGTTGCTCTTCGAGCACCTGGAACCACGCCTCAGGCGGCTGTACGACGCCTGTTTTGCGGCTGAACAGTTCCCTGAGTGCTGGAAGGAGGGGAGGTTGTTTCTCCTGCCAAAGCCGGCCGGGACGGCCTCCAGATTCGCCGTCGACCTACAGGCCTATCGTGCTACTGGACGATGTGCACCGCAAAAAAAAGGTAAACATAATGATCGACAACTTCAAGAATCGCATTGCCAACTAGGACCGGTATTCGAATGACATGGGTGTTTGACATGATTTTTGTTTTGTCCATGTTCATTAAACATATAAACCCACTTAATGGAATATCCTGCTGAGATCGTTGAGCTAAGGTCCACCATGGATTCTGCCATAATCTACATTTTTAACATAGCTCCCAGCTTTCCCCTCCTATCACAAAGTATATGACCACGTAACATATATAGTACGCTTACTTTTGACAGCGTATCCGTCCGTCTAGAATTCACATGTGACTGTATCACTGTTAAATAGATTATGTCACAGCGTACACCGATTACGCTGAGATTTATGAACCGATTTAGGAGATTCTTCTTTTGTTTGATACGGAAAAGTTGCCGTTTGCTCCCATAAAACCTACCATCACATTTGGCTTGCACCACTTCAAACTTATACATAGCACATACAAATAATAGTATTTTATTATTAATATTAAAGGTATTAATTAGATTTGCTTAAGAGGTGTTTTAAATTAAATCTTTATTAGTCTTTTTATACTTTTGGAGTGAAAACTTCTTTAGCGGCGTTGTGCACTTTCTTGGGATAAATAAAAAATGTAAAAACTCGCGTCAGGACATGTGACCTGATAGAAAATTCGTAAGACGGAGGAGAGTAAACCGTATGAGAGTAAATTCTTAAGACAGAAGGAGAGTAGACCGTAGGAGAAGCAATAATAATAATAATAAATATAATATAATAAATTGAGTATGTGTATTTATTGTATGGTCACACTCATATATACTCCCTTTTTTTTTTTTTTTTGCGGTGGGCTATGGACGTCGCACCCCGCCAAATCGGTCCGGGGTGACGGAAGAGGCGGCGCGCAACCCCATTGACCCACCCTGCAAGCACCTCTTCTTCGCCGTGCGAGCGGGCCGCCGGTACCCGATCTTTGTCTTCGGTGGCCCGCTCGGCGGTATGCCCTCTCGGGCTCCTCTCCTGTCGACGCCCCGACAGCTTTCGCAATCGAGGCGTCGTCCTCACGCGGTGGTCTTACGTCGGGTGACCGGACAATTCCCCGGTCCGATCACCCGAAGCCTCGGTTAGGACGGCATCAGGCGCAGGTACTCGCGCCTGCGCCGCCCCGGTCGCGGGCGGCGGCACGGGTCACGGGAATCCTCCCGGGCCCGTTCCGCCACCTCCTTCTGCGAGATGACAGCCTCGCAGAAGGCGGCGACCGCGTCTCAATTCCTGACGCTGTCGACCATCGCTCGCGCAACAGCCGGCAGCGTCAGGTCGGCACCGATGACAGCGACGAGGTCACGGCGCTGCCCGTCCCAGCCCGAACATACCTCGAGCGTATGTTGCGCCGTGTCCTGGTCGCTACTACAATGGTGGCAGGACGGAGTCCACTCCCTCCGCACGACCGTGTACAGGTACTTGCTGAAGCAACCATGCCCCGACAAGACCTGCACCAACCGGAACGAGAGGACTCCGTGCCGCCGCTCGATCCACTCCATCAGTATGGCCCGGAGGTCCTCAACGGTAATAACACCGTGTCTAGGCCTCTCCAGCCGCGTAGCCCAACGGGCGATGACTTCTCGGCGGGCGTCCTCGCGCCAGGTGGCTGTCTCGTTGAACGATGAGGAGCCACCCTCTTCGCGCATTGAGGTAACCCGCCGGTAGAGGTCGGAGAGCATCTCCGCCTCTAGGTCCCACGGGGGTGTCCCGGCCAATAGGCATGCCGCCTCGGTAGACACCGTGCGGTACCCGCGAATGGCTCTGACCGCCATGGCTCGCTGTGGCCTCCACAGCACCGCTCTGAGCTGGGCGTTCAGAGCCCTCGCCCATACGGGTGCGCCGTACATGGCCATTGAGCGGATCACCCCGCATACAGCCGTCGGCCCTCGAAACTGGGTCCGCCCACGTTCGGCATAAACGCTGTAGAGTGTGACCCCTCTCCATTCCGCAGCTACAAATTCCTCGCCCCTATCCAAAAGGGACAAGGACGGGAAGTGCCGCTGCGTGGAGACGACGATTGCCGCGGTTCCGTTCCGGCTGACCACCCAATTGGGGCGATCAGGCACACAGTACGGTTCCGCGACTACGGCTGCACCGATCGACCACTCCGCCATGGATTGCAGGAGGAGATCCTGCGCACCGGCGGAGTGGTTGGTGTTGGCCTGCAGGAGGTGAGTGGACTGGGCAGCCATTAATGGGCCGTGTCCATTATCACCTCCTGGCTTGCGGCGGGCGATCGGGCCGCGCTAGGAGCGGGAGCGGCCGTGGTCGAAAGGCCGCTCCGCCCCTTTGGAGCCGAAGCTGGAGGTCTACACGCCCCAGAGCCCATGCGGTGCTTGGCAGGCTTATTGCCCGCCACACATGCGGGGCAGTGGGGCGGGGCGGCGCAAGATGCCGCCATGTACCCAGTCTGACCGCAGCGGAAACAGAGTCCACCGCAGTCAAAGCAATTAGTGCATGTTGGCCGGGTATGCCCGACCGCCATGCACTTGAAACACCTCGCAGGCCGGTGCTCCAGCACGGTGACTCGCGCTGAGCTCCAGCCCACGAGGAGCCTGCCTGAGCCGGCCAGTTGCCTGACCGACTCCACTGGGCACTACACCCAGGCGGCACCTACGCCGCGCGGACCGGGCCGGATGGCGCCAACTCGGACGGTGTCCAGGGGACACCCGGTTTTCGAGGCAATGGCCTCCCGGATGTCTTCCACCGTCACGGAGTCGTCCAGACCCGCGATGCGCATTTCGGCGCACTTTACGGGTCTGGCGATTTTGACGCCACCCTCCTCGGCGAACAGACCTCGCAGCTTCGACGCCACGCTATCGGCCGTCCTGGTACCCTCGGCCCCAGGGAACTCTAAAATCCGAGCCCGTGTCCGGGCCTTGCGGGTCCTGGCTTCGACGCCTCCTATGTCGGAGACGTCGAACTCCCGCCGGGCTTTCCTCAGAACGGCTTCATAGCTGAGGCCCCTTTCTGCCGCCTCAGGCAGCACAGTAATCACCACTGCGGCTGTCTTCGGCGGCCGGAGCCCCTTGCGCGGCCTCTTCCTCTTCCTCCCGCCTCCTTCGGCTCCTGCCTGGGGAGCGGCGACCTCAGCGGTGCGCTTGGCCGCCGCTCTCCTTCTCTGGCCGCGACTCTTCCTACCACGCTCAGCCACCTGCCAACCCTGTTCGGGCGCAGCGGGCGTGCCAGGCGCGGGAGGCGCGGTCGCAGGTGCGTTAGTCGTCGCTGGCGATGTCGGTGCTGGCGACGACTGCGGTCCGGCAGGAGCCGGTGCTGTCTTCCTCTTCGTAGCAGGCCCCTTCTTCTTTGGCCCAGCCGCGGCTGCGGCATAGCTCACCCCCACGCGGCCACCCTGACAAGGTAGCGGGGCGGGGGCTGGTGCCGCATATGGCCGCTTGTTCGCGGCGAGAGGCGGCCGAACACCCACGTGTTAGTAGAACCACTTCTAGTAGTAGTTCTTTTAGTATTATAAAGTAGTAGTTCTTTTAGTATCAGTTTGATTGTGTGCACCACGAAACCCTTATCAAAAAACTATACCACTATGGGATCAGGAATAACGCTCTTGAGCTTTTAACTTCCTACCTAAACAACAGAATTCAGAGGGTCGATGTTAATGGTGCACGATCATCTGGTTCTGTCATCAAAATGGGCGTTCCACAAGGGTCCATTCTGGGGCCATTTCTGTTTCTTGTTTACATGAATGACTTACCCTACTATATAGGAGAAAGTCAAAACATTGTGTTGTTCGCAGATGACACATCTTTGCTATTTAAAATCAAAAGACAAAAGCTTAATTATGACGATGTGAACAACGCACTGTCAAACGTTGTTCATTGGTTCAGTACAAATAATCTAGTTCTTAATGAGAAGAAAACAAAATGTATTAAGTTTACCACACCTAATGTGAGACAAGTGGGAACCAATGTTCAAATGAATGGTGTGGCTCTAGACCTTGTGGAATCAACTGTATTTTTAGGTATCACTATAGATGCTAGACTCCAATGGGGCCTTCATATTGATAAATTGTCAAACAGACTTAGCTCAGCGGCTTATGCGGTCAAAAAAATTCGAGTATTGACTGATATTGAAACAGCTAGAATAGTTTATTTCGCTTATTTTCATAGTCTTATGTCATACGGCATATTACTGTGGGGATGCTCCGCGGATCTGAGTAGTATCTTTGTTCTCCAAAAAAGGGCTGTCCGCGCAATTTATAATCTAGGCCCAAGAGTTTCACTTCGAGAGAAATTCAAAGAAGTAAATATTCTGACTGTTGTATCACAATATATATACGAGAATGTATTGTATGTAAAAAGAAATATCAGTAATTTTGAAAGATATTGTGACATTCATTGTGTTAATACTCGGAATAAGGACAAATTAGTTGTACACACTACTCGTCTGGAAAGAATTAATAGGTCATTCATGGGGCAATGTATACGCTTTTATAATAAATTACCAAGAGATATCCGAGACATGCCTGTGAATAAATTTAAAAGGGCAGTCAAAAACAGACTCTGTAAAAGAGGTTATTATAAAATCGAGGATTATCTAAGCGATACTACAGACTGGCTATGAGCAGCTCCTCATTCAGCAATTACTATATATTTGTAAACTGTTCGTTTTTATTTTATAATATTTTTACATACTTGTAAAGCGTAGCGTGTTTTGCCCAACGAATTTTGACTTTGGTTAGCGTTTGTAGCTCATGGTATTGGTCATGCTCACTGAAAGGTCTTCTTGCGGTAGCTGCGTGGGGCGGGTCTCTCCCTTCCCTCCAAGGTGGTTGAGGGGAGTGATGGCTGCCCTAGTAGTTAACTCGTGATCGGGTGCCGCCTGTGGGATCTGGTCCAGCCGTGGTTATTTTTACATTCTATTTGAACTATTGGGTTCGCAGGGCATCACACTGGAGCTATTTCTTATTACATATGTTGTACCATTTTTTGTATAAAAAAGATTTAAAAGAAAAAACAACAGACTAACCCGCTGAGTTTCTTGCCGGATCTTCTCAGTAGTGGTCTACTTCCGATCCGGTGGTAGTTAATTGAATTAATATAATATGTTAAAACTGACAATATGTAAGTGCCCTCGCAGGGCCTATGCATAATAAAAAAGAAAAAAAAAAAAAAAAAAAAAAAAGTAGTAGAACCACTTCTGGAGGCAGCCTTGCCTCCAGAACGGCCAAGTGCGCATCCACCAGATTACCGACGGTGTCGATAATGGCGCGCAAGGCCCCATCCGGCACGCCCCCCACCGCGGGCAGCGGGGTCGATGTTATCGGCTGGGCCGCTGTAGGGGCCTGCTCCACGGCGTTGGGTGGTCTGGCGCTGGTCGGCGGCGCACGCTCCGTGGTCGGAGGTATCTTCGGCGCCTCCACGCACTCCGCCGGCCGGGGAGTGGGTCGTTCTTCCCGACGCCGCGGCCCCTCGCCCTCTGCGAGAGGCCGGAACTTTGGGAGGAGGCATGATGACAGCACTACCCTCGGAATCGGCGCCCGAGCTGTCCTCCCTGTTCAGGGGGCGCTTCCGCACCTTCGAGGGGAGGGGCTCCTCCCTTACCATCAGTGCCGCGGTTAGGGCCGCCGCCGCAGGACGCGGCGATGACTTGGCGGCGGCGGCTTCCTCAGCCGACCCGCTGGCCTCCTTGGACGACTCTGCGGAATTACCGCCCTCGTCCATTAAATCGGCAGATCCACTGCCCTCGTCTCTGGATGGCTCTGCGACAGTACTGTCGCCCTCGTCCATTGACGGCTCTGCAGTGGATCTGCCGCCGTCCTTCTTTAGTTTGGCGGCATCCCGCTCCTGCTTTTTTGCCGCCGCCCGCTGCCTCTCGTGAGGGTTTGCTTTCCCCCATGTGTACCGGGTCCGGCGCTTCTTCTTCTTCGAGAGGGGGGCCTCTGTGGTCGGTGCCAGGCCCTCGGCGGACGCCTCCAGTCCTAAGGACGAGGCGTCGTTTTGGTCAGTTTTACATTGGCTTGACGAGGCCGTGATGTGGGAATCCTCTGGATTCCCGTCTTGAGTTGGTGTAGGTGTGAAAGAAGTAAAATCCATATTGATTCCCACGATTATAGGAGAAATAGAGCGTCGACCCGGGCAGAGATCCCTGTACCCGGGCAAGCCTACATTTACCAACCAGGGGGTCGGCCGGTATCCTGGCTGGAGCGTGCTAAGAACAGAACAGCCCATCTGCCATGCATCTTCTCGCCGCACGCCAGAACTTAAGATTCTGGGTGATTTCCGAATTCGAACGTCGAATTCTTTATAGAGGTTGTCTTCCTCGCGGTCCGGGCGGTTAAGCCAAGACCCTCGTTCCTGAAACTACGCCTCACGACAACTTGTCTTGAAGGAAGATATCAGGTTTACGATATGTCGGCGGTGGCATAACCCTGCCCAGCCCTCAAGTTAATGAGTGACCGGGCCCGTCCGAAATTTCGCGTCCTGTACCCTCTACAACTAGAGGGTCAGGAGCGAATTGGGGCTCTACCCATTGCTGGGGAACCTCCCCTCGCGCCAGAAATTCGCTACGAGCGACAATTCGGCAGAAGGACCTGAGGGACTGTCGCTCGCACCCAGGGTACACCACGTGGAGGTTTCTGGGATCGTACCCCACTCATATATACTCCCTGGGACACGTTTTTTGTATTTTTTTTTTCATATGTTTAAGTTTTCACTGTCAATCAGTGGAAACTCAACAATCCTCGTGACTGCTCTGTGTTTTTTTTTAGTTTTTGAAGTCGTTTTTTTTATTTACCGTATGATGACGGATTAAGAATATTATTCACCAGCCTTTAGCCCTTGGGTGTCGAAAAAGACTAGTGAGAGATATAAAATGTATATAACATCTATGCAAGATAGGACCACTCGAAATAAAACTGTATACCAATCCGTCTGACCCGCTGGTCAAACGAATTGGTATACGGTTTTATTTCTAGTATGGGTATACAGTTATGTGTAGATCAATTTGCCACCTATTGTGGAGGAGGCTCGAGCCCAGCAGTGGGACGTATATGAGCTGAGATGATGAGTCCTTACAGCACAAAGGGAAAACATATAATACCTATTTATTCTAGTTTTAATTCGCTCAAAATTAATTACTTTTTTGGCGGCGGGCTTTGGTATGATCACATCTCGCTCGATCCGTCCGAGGCAACGGATAGAACGATGCGCGATTCCATAACCTGCCCACCAAGTACCTCTCGACGCCGTGCGAACGGGCCACCGGTAGCCGGTCCTTGCTGTAGGTGACCTGTTCGACGGTTTACCCTTTGGGGCATCCTCTCCGGTAGATGCTCAGGCAGTTTTTCCGCCATCTGGGCATCGACCGTCTCGACCCTCAAACGGTGGAAAGAAAAATTATACCTACCATATTTTACACCTTCGGAAAATTGACAAATACTAAAATCTATGTTGATATATTTGTAATGAAGAATATTTTTGTTTATTTTGAAGACAATGAATAAAGATTATTTCTTCCATACAAACTTTGTCACTACGACACAGGGTTATATTTCGTTAAATCCTTTCTTAGTAAGCCGCAGATTTTTTTTGACGCAAAAAATCTATTGTCAAATTTTCATGCTTCTTATTTCAGTAGTTTCGCTTCGGCATTTATGAGTCAGTCAACCAGCCTCTTTATATAGCTAAATATATTTATAAATGGACATTATATTTAAAATTTAACTGTACGCTAACAAACAATAAAGATTCCTAGAAATTTGTATGGGACACCTGTGCCTAGGCGCGCCTTAAAATATGTGTACTCAAACAATATCCTCAACGAAACTTAACTAAAATAAACATACATACATAACTTTTAGTAAAACTAAAACGCATTACTATTAAAAAAAAAATATATAAAGTCAACTCACCAGTCCATATTCCAAGGTAACTTTTTGATTCGTCATTTTTAATTGTACATAATCTTATTATATCGAATATCGCCAAAAGAGTTAAAAACATTATCAAACTATATATTATTATTAATAACATTTTTATGCACGTACTCTTCGACACAACCACACCTAACGATCACTTCAAAATTACTAATTTATCTAACCAATTCAACAATGTAAGTTGTAACTTATACTTCACGGCCATGATAACCAGAAATTTTTTACTATACATTAACCTGAGATTTATTTTTTATTTTGTGTTTTTAAGTTGTTCAATGGAGACTCCATTAGAATTCTTATATATTTGTAGCCAAGCCCTACACAATTTAAAGCTGGACTATGAGTATCTGTTTTAGTATTTCAATTTCTATTATTATGTATAAACCCTTCGAGAGCACATATTGTCAATTTAAACATTTGAAATTAATCCAAAAAACTAACCACCGGATCGGTAAGTAACCGCTACTGAAAAGATCCAGCAAGGAATTCAACGGGTTTGTCTATTATTATATCTTTACTGACTTTTTTATAAACAAAATGTACAGCATATTTAGTAACATTTAGCTTCAGTATCGCCGATACAATTTAAAATTCAAATACAATGTAAAAGATTGTAGGTAATTGAAAATACAATGTAAAAAATTGCAATTGCAAGACCAAACCACACATATAAATTAAGTCGATTGGTATCATGGCAACTCTTTTTTCTAGCCCCTTTTGAATGTAAGAAAATTGGCTTCGTAATAATTTGACAAATGTTACAATTATTGTGCGAACCACAAAGTGTTGTTCTGAGTTTGAGTGTAATTTGTCAGCGTTATATGTTTTTTTTTTAAAGATAGTGGAGGTAAACGAGCTAGCAGCACACCTGATAGTAAGTGTTACTGCCACCCATGGACCTTTGCAATACCAAGGGTACAACTAGGCCGCTGCCTACCAATATAAACCCCAAACTACCCAATTGGACTTCCGGTTCTCACGCTCAACGAACGAAGCGCAATAGTACATTGCCATTACTCATACGTTGATCTTCTGTGAGAGTGTGGTACTACCCCGGACGGACCGGCCCGCGGCTACAGACAGAGAACTGTCTCTAAAAAAAAAAGTAATAAAGACCGACACCCTGTTTTTACCATCTATGAAATCCAGTCACAAATATTAACATTAAAGTAGAATTTTTACAAATTTAATCTAGAATTAATGATATACTAGAGCAAGTGGATGAATTTGTATATCTTGGATGTGGATTTAGCCGAGATGGAAGGTACACCACTGATATAGAGCGAAGAGTGAATGCGGGAAATAGAGTGAACGGAGCGTTGGGGCAACTTCTCGGCAGCCACCACCTCAGCCAGAAGGCACGTGTAGCAATACATAACGCAGTGCTTGTCCCAACATTACTGTATGGAAGCGAGAGTTGGATATGCAGAAAAAAGTATGAAAGTAAAATTAATGCGGTCGAAATACGATCTCTGCGGAAAATCTGTGGAGTTAGGCTGACCGACTGCATTCGTAACGACGACGTAAGAGAGCGAGTAGGTATGAAAGAGAGTATTGGTGTAAAGATGCGAAAGGGCATGCTCCGATGGTTCGGACATGTGGAAAGAATGCCGAACGAACGTCTGGTTAAGAAGATATACAATGCGAAAGTGGAAGGATGTAGGTACCGAGGGAGACCGAGACTAACCTACCTAGACCAGATCGGTCATGTACTGAAGGAAAGTGGAGTCAAGAGTCTCCGAAACCGGCGAGCGTGTATGAAGAGAATTATGAATGTTGAGGAAGCGAGTGAAGTATGCAGAGATAGAGTTCTCTGGCACTCTGTTCTCTCTGCCTACCCTGCAAGGGATATGGCGTGATGATATGTATGTATGTAATCTAGAATTATGTGATTTATATATATATTACGACACATGGGGTAATGGTTGAAACCGACCTACCGTGTTTGTGTCATGAGTTCGATTCCACGCAGGCGTTCCACAAATCGATGTTCAATGAATGAAAAATATTGAATGAAATTGAGTATAATAAGTGCCTCCCAGCTTGGTGATTGCATAAGAATACAATTGTCACCCTTTACTTTACTTACCCATAATTCGCCTACTCTTATGTAGCACAATTAGATACTTGCGGTCGACGTGATATGTACTCCAACTCCATCTTACATATCGCAAAAGTTATTAGCATTGGTTTTATGACCGGCCGCTTGTCTGACGTCAGTTAGGAATGTAATTGTTGACCAAACAGCATCAGGTGGAGTTCGCCCAAATCGATAAAAAGCCCTTTGTCGTTTTTTAAAACGCCCACGAACAAAATAAGGGTTCTTAGTATTCTCAGCTTATATCTATACAACATTACCACTTATTTTCCCGTGGCAGTCGTAAATATAGGCTAAGGGTTTATCAGTAGAATGGCTTCCAGCACTCTTCTAGGAAACGGATAACACTTTATTGCTATCGCCAATATACTTTGCAAGCGAGGCGCTTATGGTAATAGGCCGTCTGATTAATAACCGCGCCAAGTGACGATCTTTGGAGTAAGCCTACATCCAGCAGCTGATGAAGAAAAGCTGAATGATAATGATGATGACGTTATTATTTTGTAAGAAGAATCAAGGAGAAACAAACGACACAGCTTATCTTATGCAATGCTTTCGTAAGTCTTTCATCAATTATTTGTAAGTACAGGGACTTTTTTCAATCCTACTCTCAGCTTATATGCTTCCTACTGCTGGGGACGAGCCTCCTCCGTGATAGGAGCCAAATTGATCTACAACTACTACTACGCTGGTCAGACGGGTCAATATAGAGTTTTATTTGGAATTGTTCTTCTCTTGAATAGATTTATATGCATATTATATCCCTTAGTGGTCTTTTACGATCACCCATGGGCCAAGAAATGGGGTGGTGAATTGTTTCATTCTCCGTCACCATACGGAAATTTTAATTCAATTTTTCAATAAAGAAATTTACTTCTTCTTCTCTTTGTATATTGGCAATCAGCTACATATACGAGTTATTGGTGCCAGTGTCAAGTTGTAAATATTTTCACGTTTTTAGTCTTTCAAGTTAGTCATTGTCTAAGTCAAATTGTCGCCATTAACAGTGCAATGGCACACTGTTAATGGCATCTTGTGGGAATTTTGATGGAAAACGAAAACGCTGTAAAGCACTTTTATATGAGATTCACTACATCCCAGTAGTTCAGCCGCTTCATAGTACATAAAATGCCATCAAAATTATCTAATATAACACGTTAAAACACTAAGATATCGAATATAATACAAGAGCACCACATGACGTTTTCAGATTCCCGTCAAAAGTCCCAAAAATTAAAAAAAATATATATTTTAATTCAATTTCATAATCGAAATAATTTATAAAATCCGATTACGAAATGAAAAATGATGTCGCAAGCGGGATTCGAACCCGCGCCTATTGGGATTCCGGCCCAATCGTGCTTTTTTTTTTTTTTTTTTTTTTTTTCTTGCTTATGGTGGCAAACGAGCAGACAGCACACCTGACGGTAAGTGTCACTGCCGCCCATGGACCTTTGCCAATGGTATAGCTAGGCCGCTGCCAACCAATACAAACCCCGAACCCACCCCAGTTGGGCTGCCGGCTCTCTCGCTCACCAAACGAAGCGCAATAGCATTAGCCATTACTCAGACGTCGATCTTCTGCGAGAGTGTGGTACTACCCCGGACGGACCGGCCCGCGGCTGTAGACAGAAAACTGTCCACAGCGTGGTCCTACCACAATTAAAACTGTGCTGCCACTACACCACCGCGACTAATTGTAGGACATGCAAATTTCATTTCGTATTGTATTTACGTCTTAAGGTGACGGTATGCTATCTACCCGACAATGTTTACACATTGTTATAGGCTTAATACTTCAAACTTTACAGTTAGAATTGTATTAAACGATGACACAACCTTGTTATTTAAATTACTGAAATTTAGCATTTAATATGCTTAATTATTTATAAAATCCGATTACGAAATGAAAAATGATGTCGCAAGCGGGGGGTCCCAATAGGCCCAGGATTCCGGTCCAATCCGATTGGGCCGGAATCCCAATAGTCGCGGGTTCGAATCCCGCTTGCGACATCATTTTTCATTTCGTAATCGGATTTTATAAATAATTAAGCATATTAAATGCTAAATTTCAGTAATTTAAATAACAAGGTTGTGTCATCGTTTAATACAATTCTAACTGTAAAGTTTGAAGTATTAAGCCTATAACAATGTGTAAACATTGTCGGGTAGATAGCATACCGTCACCTTAAGACGTAAATACAATACGAAATGAAATTTGCATGTCCTACAATTAGTCGCGGTGGTGTAGTGGCAGCACGATTGGGCCGGAATCCCAATAGGCGCGGGTTCGAATCCCGCTTGCGACATCATTTTTCATTTCGTAATCGGATTTTATAAATAATTAAGCATATTAAATGCTAAATTTCAGTAATTTAAATCGAAATAATGTCAATCTCTCCATGACGTCAATATTTTTAAAGTTATATTTTTTTAAAGACCCATCACCCTGAACTAAGGAAAATAATCCTTGCATTGCGGGAGGAATTTACAAACATATAATTGACGCAGACAAATTACACCCAGACTCAGAACAACGGTTTGTGAATCGCACAAAGTATTGTTCTGCGTAAAAATCGAACCCATGACACTGGCACAAAAGGTCGGATCGTCCGAACTTAGCCACTACGCCATCTGTGCAGTCGAACTACTAACTCAAAAATTTAACGTCAATCTGTCAATGTTTTTTTTTAATATATTGAACACGAAGTATAGATACAAGGAGTCCGAACGTAATTTTGAACGAATGCTGTCCGTGTGTGTGACAGAATTTTTGCCGGTATAGCGCGCCGCTTTCAAGAAATACTCGGATTTTGACGGGAATTTGAAAACGTCATGTGGGGCTCTTGTATTATATTCGATATCTTAGTGTTTTTACGTGTTATTATATTAGATAATTTTGATGGCATTTTATGTAATACGAAGCGGCGGAACTACTGGGATGTAGTGAATATCATATAAAAGTGTTTTACAACGTTTTCGTTTTCCATCAAAATTCCCACAAGATACCATTAACAGTGTGGCCATTGCACTGTTAATGGCGACAATTTGACTTAGACCATTAATGACTAACTTGAAAGACTAAAAACGTGAAAATATTTATAACTTGACACTGGCACCAATAGCTCGTATATGTAGCTGATTGCCAATATATAAGAAGAAGAAATACTCGTGCGGGAAGTTTTGTAATTATTGACTGGAATGTTTTGTTGCTATTGACAGCTCTGGAATTTTATATTTAAGTTAATTAAATTCAACATTCACGAGCCAAGCGTGTTTACGTGTTATAATAAGAATAGCATCGGTACGTCTTATACCTAGCGCAGCCAGTAGCAAAAAAGAGAACTAAGATCTGAGTTCATTATTGTGTCCATGAATACTGTGGAAAAGCCTATACCGTTCGGACTCCTTGTATCTATATTTAGTGATATTGGAAATTTTGACGGCAACAACAAAATTTCATGAGGCGTTCTTAAATTAAATTCAATATTTTAATGTTTTATGTTATTAGAATATTTCCAATATTCTATGTAAGGTGAAGTACTAAACGTAGTAAATGTTACATAATAGTCGTATACGATGTTTTCATGTTCTGGCAAAATGCCGAGTGGAACTAATGCTTAATTAAAAATGACTACATAACTCACTAATGAACACTGACTTCGAGAAACTAAACAATACGAAAAAAACAGAAATATTTTGTATAGTCTCTATATTTTGTGAAAAAAAAATTAAGAGTTTGCTGTATGCGCTTTATTACCTTTGCCTTTTCGAAGAGACTTCAAATAAAAATGAAATAAAGTTTAGGTATCGAGCCACCCTTGATTGATGATGATGATCTTTGTTATTGTAACGTAAAAGCCATAGTTAATAGTACTACGCTGACGGTTACTTATCGGCAACTGTCAGTATAAAATAATAGTAGTACTATTTCAACATGGTTACGGTCATATAAAATTAATAAAATGGTTTGATATTTAATGGGTTGTGTGGTGGCGGCTATGAATACTATCAACCCCTACTTTGCTCGAGGATGCCGTAAAACTAAGACTAAGAGCTTGTTTTTTTTTTTTTTTTTTTTTTTTTCACCTGGGCCAAATGCACCTCGAGACGTCATCGCCCGTTGGATTATGCGGCTGGAGAGGCCTAGACACGGTATCGTGACCGTCGAAGCCTTCCGGCCCGTATTGATGAAATGGATGGAGCGGCGGCACGGGGTCCTCACCTTCCGACTGGTGCAGGTGTTGACGGGGCACGGGTGCTTCGGGAAATACCTGCACACGGTCGTGTACAGGGAGTGGACTCCGGGCTGCCATCATTACAGTAGTGACGAGGACACGGCGCAACATACGCTCGAGGAATGCTCGGACTGGGACGGGCAGCGCCGCGACCTTGTCGCTATTATCGGTGCCGACCTGGCGCTGCCGGCTGTCGCGAGGGCGATGGTCGACAGCGTCAGGAATTGGGACGCGGTCGCCGCCTTCTGCGAGGCTGTCATCTCGCGGAAGGAGGCGGCGGAACGAGTCAGGGAGGACTCCCGCGACCCGGGCCGCCGCCAGCGGCTGGGGCGGCGCAGGCGCGAATACCTGCGCCTGATGCCGCCCTAACCCAGGCCTCGGGTGATCGGACCGGGGAATTGTCCGGTCACCCGACGCGAGGCCACCGCGTGAGGGCAACGCCCCGACGGCGAAATCTGTCGGGGCGTCGACGAGAGGAACCCGCGAGGGTAAACCGCCGAGCGGACCACCGAAGACAAAGATCGGGTACCGGTGGTCCGCTCGCACGGCGAAGAGAGAGGATTTTACGGTGGGTCTATGGGGTCACGCGCCGCCTTCTCCGTCACCCCGGACCGATTTGGCGGGGCGAGACGCACCCATAGCCCACCAATAAAAAAAAAAAAAAAATGGGCCAAATGCACCTGATGCATTTTGGTCAACAATTACATTCCCAAGGAGGCTAGACGTCAGACAGGTGGCCGGTCATAAAACTATTGTAATATGTAATATGACTATATAATGCGTCAACCCCAAGAAATTGGTTTAAGAGCAGGAGGATGATGATGAATATGATGATGATATTTTATTAATGGATGTTCTTTACCGAGATCTTTTTTGCATTTTGTCTTTGTGTTAGTAATATAAGAATACCAAGTACAATATGAGTCTCAATCTCTCATCATCATCAATCTCTCATCAATCCCTGTTTCTTTGTATGAAACTAATTATCTAGGAGATGTATCTAATGTAAAATAAGTTTAAACAAGTATTAATTTACATACAGCCCTTAGATCAACGTTGAACTATTGGGCATAGCCGTACTACACCCAAAGGAAATAATTAGCACACTATATAATAATATCCCATAGAATGCTATTTCGAATTTTATTACAGTTTTTATAGTCTGTGGGCTCTATGTAAAAATAACTGCAGCCTTATCTTTGTTTTCCTACTTTTGCATATAAATATTTTTATTGTTCATTTATATTTTATTGTTTCATTTACTTTAATACTAAGAAAGAGATTATTGACATGGAGAAAGAATTAGACAAAGTAGTGGAGGAGATAATGTCAACTCCAAATGTAAGCGGTTGCCTCGTAGCTGACCATCAAGGCTTATGTTTAGCGGCAAAAGGAACTGCTCATGTCGACTCAGCGGGAATAGTTGTTGCAATATCAGAACAAGCGTGTAAGATACAGCCTAATTTGAAGCCACCTACGGTTTGCTTGGAGACCGATAAGAAACAATGTTTAATTCAGCGACATGGTACAATTACTGGCGCTATATTTAAACAAAAAGCTTAAGAAAAGGTAAAACTTGAAAATATTTACTCATTACGAAGTACGAGTAATCAAAGATAGTATTCCTATCATAATTGTATTATAATATACTTACTCAGAATAAAATATGTAACCATATGATTACTGTAGCCCATGGATACTGAAGACTGAACAGATGTAGTTAAGATTACAACATACTGTATAGTAAGTCTAAACTGGTATCAGTTTCAGGTTCAATTCCATGCAAGACAATAAAATGATATCACAAATTGTTGTTCCCAGTCTGTAATTTTTGTGCTTTATGTGTCTGTAAAGTACGCCACAATACAAAAATTATTGTCCTAGCACAGGGTATTGCGTTTATTTAAAAAAAAACTTGGGGAATTGGATATGGATCTTTCTTCTAATTCTATGTGGTGAAATGATTAGAATGCCACATGCCTGAGAAGCACATAAATAATACAGCAATATAACTGAAAATATATGTTTGCACATACTATGTGATCTGTTCAGAGGGAGAGGGAGCTTCAATAATAATTCCCTAGATCACAATTGATTCTTGATCATATACATTCATTGGTCACCGAGGGTGAACGAGGGCAAACATGAGTCACGCAATGTAGAATCTCTAATATAATATATTTCATAAGGCATTTTATTATAGAATATTAATTTATTATATTTTGGTATGGAATGTATATCCTTGTGGTGACAGTAAGATTACAGTTCACCATCCCCACTCTTACCCATGGGTATTGTAAAAGACGATTAAGGGATATAATATGTATATATCATCTGTGCAAAAGAAGGAAAATTTGAAATAAAACCTTATACCACACCAACATGTTTGACCAGTTTAGTATAGTAGGTCAATTTCCCTCCCATTATGGAGGAGGCCCGAGCCCAACAGTAAACATATGTGGGCTGAGATGATGTTATGGAGTGGTTCCGAGTGAGCCAGAAGCCCACCTGGGTGGGTTTGTGTTGGTAGACAGTGGCCCTATGCTCTTGGTATTGCAAAGGTACACGGGCTGCAGTGACATTTACCATCAGATCTGCTGCTAGCTCGTTTGCCACCATAAGCAATAAAAAAATCTTGTTAGTATTATAAAGTCATGGCAATTTTTAAAGATATTTGATGAACCAAAACTTAGATTGCTTTTTACAAAATTTATTTTTTATATTTTACAGATTAAGTGATGCAAGTGATAATATTGAAGTTCAAGACTGATGATATAATCCATGAAGAATTGAATCATTAATTACTTGTATGAATATATTTTTAATTTTCAGTTATTCCTTATTAAAATTGCCTAAAAATATTTTGTTTATGAGATGTATAATTTATTATTTTAAGAATGTAAATAAACTATAATATTGTGTTATAATTTTATAATCGTTAGTTTTTTTTTTTGGCAACAGTGAGGAACCATTCCGTGTTCATTGGTCCACTGCTGCTATTCACAAATATCATTGTCAACCTGCTCCTGGCTCAATAACTCCGGGTCGATGTAATATGTACTCTAATTCCTTTGTACATATTACAATTTGCGGTAATAATTTTATGACTGGCCGCTTGCATGTTGTTAACTCGCCTTTTTTTGGTAGGGGTATATGGTCTGGGCACGTTCCGCCTGGGGCGAAGTAAGGGCGGCACGTGGCCCGCTACCCCACCGTACTCTCACCATCGCCATAGGGGCGGCCACTGGAACCACTTCCTGGACAACCGTCGCAGCAGCAGCCCGGCGGGTATGTCAACCCGCATTGGGATTGTTTTAAATATATTTTTTAATTCTTGCTATAATGATTAAACCATGGTCTTATCATTCTTGTCTTCATTCCAAACTACAAGCGATTATTTTGCTACGTAGTTTTTCTATAAAAGATTGTAGATAAGCAGATTACTTTTGGTTTTGCTTCAGTATCGGTAATGTCAATTGTAACACAAACCAAATTTCCTCATCACCTTTAAAAAGCTGGACAAATGATGTAGTGGTTTTGATACCTACATACCGTGCCATGTGTTGAGGTTTCGATTCCCACGAAGTACAGCATCATGTGTTGATTACACATTGTTTTTATTCCGGTTATAATTTGTATCCAATAAGGGGGCGTTCAAGTATTACGTAACGCAATTTGGGGGAAGGTTCTTGTAAAATGTTACAATGCGTTACATAGCCGGGAGTGGGGTTCAAACAACACGTTACGTAACATTGTTATTTTATTAAATAAAAAACTAGGGAATTAAAATTTCCCAAGTTGCCAAGCAAATTTTATTTTTTAGATGATGAATAATCAATATACACATGTATTTCGAGTTTGGAAGCTCTTTTTTTATTTATTATTGCCGCAAATACGTTTAAAAACGGTCACTAGGGTGTTACGTAACGTTTAGGAAGGTGGTACCGAGAAACGTTACGGCGCGTCACATGGGGGGGGGGGGGGGGAGAGTATCAAAAATTGCGTTACGTAATACTTGAACGCACCATAATTGCATGTTTGTAAACACCTTTTTTTTTGCGGTGGGCTATGTACGTGGTCGCGCCCCGCCAAATTGGTCCGGGGCGACGAAAGAGGCGGCGCACAACCCCATAGTGCACCTCTCTTCGCCGTGCGAGCGGGCCACCGGTACCCGATCTTTGTCTTCGGTGGCCCGCCCTGCGGTTTACCGTCGCTGGTTCCTCTAACGCCCTCACGCGGTGGCCTCACGTCGGGTGACCGGACAATTCCCCGCGTCCGATCACCCGAAGCCTCGGTTAGGGCGGCATCAGGCGCAGATATGTTTGTAATCACCTTAGGACAAGGATTAATTCCTTTGTGCAGGACGTTATTTAAAACAAACACTTTAGCTATAATATAGCCTTGGTATAGCAAAGTTCCATAGGCGGCAGTAACACTTACTATCAGGTGTGCTGCTTGCTCGCTAGCCTACATATGCAAAAAAAAAACACTACTAAACTATCTGAACATCGTTGCATAGTAAGGTCAATATCCTCCTATTGTGGAGGAGACTCGAGCCCAACAGTGGAACATATAAGAGCTGAGATGACAAATGAGAGAGAATTTAGATTTACAATGGGATCCGATAGATTTTCTTGTCTATCTTTTAATAATCTAACAATCGACTTTCTATTCTATCTTTTATTTATTTATTTATTCATTTACCACATACAACCATCATTACAGGTAGTAGGTACTTATTTCAATGGAAGCATACAAATTATAAAAAACATAATTATTAAAATCAAAATAATCTCATTATTTAATTTAAATTCTAAATATACCTTCCTAATATATCAAATTATAATTATACATCTTCAGAACTTAAAAGTGCATAAATAGCTTTTATGTTTTAATCAGAGATGTGACTTATCTAAGATACAAGTATCTGAAATACAGATACAAAATACGTATTTCCATCTTGTATTTAAGATACTTTTAAAAAAAATATTTTGTATCTTGTATTTAGATACCTTTTGTTTGGTATTTTATAAATACTTTTTCTGACAAAATACTTTTAGTAATATGTTAGCAGACATTTACAAAATTATTAGTCCAACATCACATTGATGTCACATTTTTTAACAAACTGTGCTAGGTCTTTCATAATTTTTAATGTTATTCTTTTAAAATCCGCGAGCAACTCAAAACAAATAATATCGCCATACAGTTTTACGAGTCACGTGTATTGCAGTGTTGTTATTGGTCAATTTCATTTTAGGGGACTTTGAAAATAATTATAGTTATTTTACCGTTATTTAACTAATATTATTTTTTAGATCGAAGTTATAGTTACATTAATAAGCATTGACGTATAGTAAATAAAATATAAAAATATTTCCTTTGGTATAGAATGTAAAAATGTATCAAAAATCACTTTAGAGGGTTTTGAAACTATATCTTTCATTTCAGTGATTAACACGATTTGATCGTAATTAATTTTAATGTCAATTGTCAAAAATGAACTTAAATTCATTTAAATAAAATCTTGTTTTCTTACAAAAGTATTTTCATCTTAAGAAGTATTTAGAAGATACCTATCTTGTATCTAGTATTTCAGATACTATTTTCAACAGTATTTTGTATCTGGTATCTCAAATACTTAATTTAAAAGTATCTTGCATTTTGTATTTCAGATACTTTGTGCAGGGTATTTTGTACATCTCTGGTTTTAATAGTCTAATAGTATAACAATATATAATAAAACAACGATTCAATATACACACATTTATTACAGATATGCCTTCCTAAGTAACATTTACTTGACCAGAAACAACAATTGCAACTGCTTACACTATCCAACTAATGTGTATTACATAGGTACTCTTATCAATTATCAACATTACTGCCTTCGGTCTCAGTGCAGGGATAAATATGTATAACAGAAGTTACGCAGGATTTATGACATTCATTTCCACTGCCGCGTCTTTTAATACGATTACCACTAATTCATTTTGAATATTAGAATGCATTTAAAAAGCTCTTCTTTAATTTTATTGACATTTTCCATTTCTATTTCCGCTAAAATTTGCTTTATGCATCTGTTTTCGTTATGACACTTCCGTTGCATCACCAATATATAAAAAATCACTGTCCATAACGTCAACGAATCAATTATAAATTAGAATATATATGCAATCTAATTAACTCAAATTCACATTTTTTTCATCATTTAACTTTTGTGATTACTATAATAAGATGTGTAACAGGCGTTATTATATTACAGTTTTTGAATTTGGAAACCTGCGTTAAGCTGTGGCCTTGTTAATCGACCCCTTTTTAATAATATTTATGCACGACCGTCGATACAAAGTTCTTCAGCTTAACAACCTGAATATAACCAAGTCTTATATAACTTTCTTCATAACTTATAGAAATATATTTCACTTCTTCGTAATGAGCCATTCATGGGTAACTGTCTGTCAGTAAGTTCAGTCGTTATCATTAATTGGGCGCTGAAAAGCAAATTTTATTACTCTGTGAATTTTGATCGAATATGAAAATACACGTACGCCATTGTAATATCATATTCACTATACTTTAACATTTTCTTCATATTACATTACATAAAATACCAATAAAAATACTAAACATAATAATATAAAACAGTAAAATATTGAATTAAATTAAAAAATGCCACGTGAACTTTTCACATTACCGCCAAAACTCATGTTAAAACTCATGGGAAATTTCATAATTATGAACATCGATCAATAATTAAATGGCAACATTTTTATATGATATTTTTTTAATAATTGGCTACATTTTACTATCCAGTTTCTAAATAATTTTATCTCTGCACTAATCCTAATTAAACATGCAAAAATATAAGAACCGCTCTTGATAAATTTGAAAAAAAAATCAGTTTGCAAATGTTTTAGGCAAAGGAATATTGTGTATAAACATTTTTTTTAATCGTAATATTATATACAATATTAAAGTAAATTCTTAAATAATAACTCCCTTAATACATATATCATAGACATATATAAATACCATAATAAAAAATAAAATGGTAGGCAGCACATAACACATTAACATACAAGTGTTGCAAGTTAAAATTTAGTTACATTATTAAAACTAGCAACACTAAACAATTTCAAAATAAAATTCTACTAAAATATGGGCTGTGTATGAGCAATATTATTATACGCTAGCAAAATATTATCTAAAAGACTAGGGTCTTTCTTAAAAATTATGAATAATACTTATGCCGATACTGTAAACATTTTGTTTATCTGTATTACAAAAAAAATATTCAGAAACATTTTTGTGGAAGAAAATTTAGGTAATTCAATTATTAAATTTACGAGTGACAATTTTCTAATATATCAATTTAATGGATATTTAATTGAATCTAGCACACAAGGATGGCGATTTTCTAACCGTTATCACGATTAGTCAGTCCTGTGCAAGACTGAAATCAAACGTGTATATACATCTATAGGAATGTTCATAAGTTTCACATTAGCACAGCTCATTCAAAACTGTATAATGCATCTGCTTCTTCAGAACGAGTCTGCTTTTTTTTTCTCTAAGCAAACAGACTAAAAAGGAATATTTTTAGCGTTTAATCCAAACATGTGAAAGAATCTATTCGGGCACGCCCCTTAATAAGCAGAAGGGAACGGCAATTTATGCGGGACTCCACTACGCTTTTCCATAGCCCATGGACGGTTGAGCTAGGCGAAGTCGGACCATGCCCGATAAAAAAGAACACAAAAAGAAGCCTAGCCTCATATTATTTTTTTAATTTTAAACATTTACTACGAGTCTATAGAAGGCTAATAAAAAACAATATGGATCTAAGTAACGTCTACTATAAAATATTAAACTAATTACGGTTTTTGTTTTACATACACAAGCTTTTTTCTTATCGCAAACGTTGCAACGTCTACGGTCGTGTATGTGACCGCGAAAACTGCATTTCTATATATTCTAACTAGTTGACGTCATCTCGTAACCATGAAGGTTATAAAATATCCAAAATATTATAAAATACAAAAAGAATTTGTTTAAAGGTATCATTTTTGTTAAATAATAACTCGTTTTCTGGGTGACCAGGTATAAAATAAGATGCAAAAGTACTAATCAATATTTTTTACTGTAATTTTTTTAAATATTTTTTACATTTTTTTTTTAAAGACAACACCGGTCCTTAAGAAAAAATAATCCTTATCACTGAGAACTCGACACACACAATTAATGGACACATTTATAATTCTCTTTTTCTGGACACATTTTCTTCTCTAATTCATTCGATACACTGTATTGTACCGGTAATTGCATTCTAATATCCATAACCGCCTAACCGGATTTGAAACTTCATATCCATCATGCATCCTTAATACAAAACTACCCCAATTCCCTTTCCCGCGGATGTCGTATAAAACTGTCAAAAATAACTTCAACCCAGCTGACCTGTGTAATATCAATGGGAAAGTTTGAATTTAATTATAAAGTTCTTGTTGCCGCCAGTGGGTTGAAAGACAGTTGTAAGGGAGCCATTAATATTTCCAGTCTTATTTAGACTACAATTCAAAACCACAAGAATATTCAACACTTAGTAATATATGAAGAGTTAAAAAGTTTTTGGAATGCGTACCTATATGTCTTTTATTTCATAAAATTTTAGTAATTTTTCAAATTAGCATACAGCGTAAATTTAGATAATGACTGAGGTATTAGTGATTAACACAAATATTTGTGACGTGTGGCGATCGAACTCCGTACTTAATTGCGCGTGGTAAGCTACACTACCTTATCTGTACTGCGCCTATGTGTAATAATTCCTATGAGAGTTTTAAAAATCGCTTAAACGACCATCAGGATAAAAGGCAACAGTATTCTTCTGAGAAAATTAAAACACCAACAACGATTACTCAGCCGACTGCTAGGTGTGTCAATTAAGGCATTATACCCCTTATGTAAGGAGACCTGTGTCCAAAAGCGGATCTGAATAGGATGATTAATGATTATCATTATCTGATGCTTTAATTCCCTAAACAAAAAGAAATCCTTTGTTGAAATCATAAACACATCAAATACGCTAATTAACTATATTTATAACGACGTTACAATTCGCTCTATCAACCAAACAAACACTGTCATATTTTTATGCATTGATTTAAAGTTACAAAATCAATTCATTAAAATTATAACTATTATGCAAACACAATTGCTTTTATTTTATTAAATTCATCAAAAGTAGACTCATGCCCAAAAATAGTGGACACTTAAAGAAAGATATTTTTTTATTAATTCATGTTCATCGCCCTGCTCTTATCCAAATTACTTGGGGTCGACACAAAATGTACTCTTCCTATACCGTACATAATCTATATTTTTTTAATAATTTTAAATTGTAATAATTTTAAATAAAAATATTAATAAAATGAGCAACAATTAAATTCAGTACAATAAAAAATATTATTTATTTTTATTATTATAATTAATAATTCAATTAATTATATTATTTATATATTGTTTACCAGCTGCGATACTATTACCAATAAGACATTTGACTATTGACAGATGTGATATAACGTGTAATTTGAATTTCATTATAATTTCCAATGTTTACGCGGATATTACACATTTGAAATAAAACTACTTTTACGGATTCTATCGCGTTTGTATTTGATTTTTAATTGCCCGACTTTTCAAACACTTAACAGTGATCATGGCAGATAGAATCCGTAAAAGTAGTTTTATTTCAATATTCATGTTTTATTAAACTCGGTCACGTGTTCTAAATTGTGGCACGACAATAATTTATAAATGGTTAAAGAACAATTAAATAATTCAATCATTAATTATTTAAAAAATACTATAGAAAATAAAACATGTAGGCCATTAACGTAGTTTGTCTTTTAAAAAAATAGTCATATAACCTGAAAATAGTCATATATCCTTTTTTGACCGGCTATGGTCTGACCATACCTCGTCGACGGGATAATGGAAGGTCGGCATGTGGTCCCATAACTCTTCCATCTTTATACGCAAATGGAGTAATGACCTTGGTGAAAAATAGTCGAATACCTGGGAATCACGTCATAAGGACTAACTTCTTACACGGTTTTTATCCTTTTCGTCCGGTCAAGTAACTAAGTATCGACAGCTGGACTTTTTTAATAAATTTTACAACTTTATGGTTAGTTATTTTTTTATTCAAAATAGCACGAGCCCTGTGTATATAAGAACGCATAAGAACATTATACATTAATATATATATATATATATATATAAGATGCGTATTGCTACATAATATGGGAAGATATGTATAAAATGTGATATTTTAATTGATTTTGCAAATTCAATAAAGTGTTTAGTTATTTAATACATAGATTATAATTAAAACTAAAATAAAATAGACGGACATATGATTTCACTGATAAATAATATTGGTTATAAACGAAAATATAACGAAAGCACACAGTAGAGATCCTAGTAAATTGTTAATTCCTCATCAAAGATTGCAAATTCACTCTAAAAATTCATATTGTATGGCAATTAAAATTTATAATAAACTACCAGCTGAGGTCAGACTGTTACCTATTAATAAATTTAGGACATACTCGTATTTATTTAACTGGTTATTGGACAAATGTTTCTACAAGGTCAATGAATTCTTGGATCATAAGTTTTAATGTAATTATTTAAAAAAAAAAATTAGACATTGACTATTGTTGTTATTTATTTGTAATTATATAAATGTATGATTGAATTTAATTTAATGTAGTTATTAATATTTAATGGACATTTAATTGAAATAGTGACTAAATGAAATGTATTTTTATAGGACTAATATTTCTACACCGATTCACGGTAGAATATGTGAGACACAAAATTTATTAACAACTAAATGTAATATATTCTGAGAAATAAATTATTTATTATTATTAATTGTTTTTCTGCCATTTACATTTTAAAACGAAGTAATTAAAGCTAATAGTGATTGCTCGAATAGGAATGTTCTCGAAACCAGATAACTAAATTGTGTGATTTTGAGATCTTTTCTATCTGAAATTTTTACAACAGTTATTTTAACATTAATATTATTATTGGTAGCTCCCTTTTTATTCATAACTTCCATAGAGAAGACACCCAATCCATTGCGAGTCCATAGGTTACATGGGCATATAGGTCCACCACGCAGAGACCCTTACAGAAATTTAATAAACAAGAAATAATTTATTATTATTAGTAATATTAGTGGAAATCAATAACAAAACGATTAATTTTGTCTAGGTTCAACAATATTCGTCGCATATAAAATTAATCTATTACAAAATAAAGAACTAAACAGATTTATTAGGTATTAATTTTTCAATTACTTTGCATAATTAGTTCTAATTTTTATAGTGCCTAGTTATTATTTTTTTATAAAGTGTTACTTTATAAAAAAATAATAATTGTAAAAGAAATTAAATATAACAACAAAGCATATTTAATTAATACAATCTAGTCGATAATAGAATGAGATCATCATTTTAAAAAGGTGAAATGCAGCACTGTTTTTATGCAAAGTTGAAAAATTAGCACTTTCACGGCAGGCAGCACTGTTATTTTTTAGCCTAGTGCAGTTAAACCATTCATCATTATGTCCAAACTTCTTTTAAACAAGCATGTGTGAACATAACATAACATATAACACGTACATTGCTTGCAAAATCAATTAAATCGCCTAAAACCAAACAACCTGTTCAACTTTCCCTGCGTATAACTTCATAATAAAGAATTAGCTACATTATTAACAACTATATTATAATTAAAAAGTTATATCTATAAGAATAAATATAAAAGGCTACAAAAATTAATCTCGTCGTGTAATGACCTATTTTATTAACACGAAATTATTGTAAACGAAAAATAATTATAACTCAAAACCAATACGTCGATTTAATCCGATACAGCTTTAAAATGAAGGCAAAGCAGAAAGACGCACCACTGTTCTCTCACGCATTTGATTGAACAACTGAAATGTCCAGAGGATGTCTGGTTCAGAAGCAATACACAGTCGAATTCAAATATCTATGGCAAATTGCAAGTTAAAGTTCTGGAGTTCTCATCATATAGAAATGAGAATAATTCCTTATATTCACTTCCTTTCCCCCTATTCCTTTCCTTAATGGTGGGAAAGTGATGGGTCTCCTTTCCTTTCCTCCATTTTAAAAGAGTAATAAATTTCCGGCATATATCACTTGATTCAATTAATTATCCGACACAGTTGTTAGAAAGTAAGCTAGCGGTAATTTTCTAAAAAGCGTATCTACCAATTTACAATATAATCGTATTATTTTTTTATAAAATTGATAATTTATGTATTAAAATCTTCTCTAGTCTTTACGCATTAAATTATCTACGTTACAATGAAATCATTGTTCTAGGTCACTAAACGACAAATAATGCATGCTTATAATTGATGATAATATTTTCCAGCCCAGCAGTGGGACATATATGAGCTTACATTATAAATTGAAGATAATATGCTAAAAACTTTACTAAAAGCCATAACTTAAAAAAGCCATCCCTGCACATATAATTCCAAATTCCCAATACCAAACACATTTCAAACATCGTTTTCAATATTTCCAAATACAATTCATTATATATAACACTTTATTTCATTTTCATTATACAATATTTCTTTACTGGCAACTATTTCTGTGATTTATATTTTGTTCAATAGATTCCAAATATATTTGGTCCATTATTATTAACGATTTTTTTTATTAAACAGAACAGACTCATGTCTTTTAACATAAATGCGTCAAGCGATATGGTACAATACCGACACATGTGCTTATCGAATAAACATTTATAACTATAACAGATAATTGAATATTTATAATACAAGAATATTATTATAGATAAAAAATATTAACTATCTACAAGCTATTATAAAAGAAAACTTGGCAATACTTCTGTAATCTGTGGAGGACTCTTTTTTTAATTGGCAATACTAAATTGGAGAGTATAAAAATTAAGAGGAGACAGTATGTTTTACATGGTCACATTAATTATATCATGTTTAAAATCTTGGGAAGTTTTAATATGCGCTCCTTCGCCTCGGTTAATGTCAAAAGGACAATTGTTAATTATTATTTTACTGACAATCAATATTTATCTATATTTATTTGAGCATACTAATACCTTGTTTACTAGGAATATTATTGGAGATTAGGGTACATACCTATACTATGTAATCTGTTTTTTACAATTTTTAACTCTCTCTAGGTGACCACACATATACGTCCAAGGTCCAATTTTACCAAGCATTATATTTCTAAAGACCCACTTCTCCTAAACAGTTCACGTGATATAGGTACGTTCCCTTATCATAAGAAGATCCCTGTGTTAATAGTATGTGTTTGTTCCTAGATTTCAAGTACTGATTAAATTTGGACAAAATATCCAATAAATTATACTTTAGAAATTAATTTAAATAAAGTATATTGTTATCTATTAAATTCTAAATTATATTAAAGGAATGGGAAAATTCAATTATTTAGGTCACAAAACATAATTAATTTTGGTACTTAAAATATTAACTATCTAATCTTTTAAAATAATAATAAATATGTTATACCGACATTAGCGGTGTTAGTTGTCAGGAGCGCAGAACATAGGAAGAGACTCACGGCAGTTATAGTTAGGATCATTTAAGTGGGACGCCGGTGAAGCTGACCGGTTGCTCGTTGGTTACAAGTTTAGCGCGTGGTGCTGTTGTCGTCGGACCGACGCCCGCTTCGAGGTTGGCAGCCGACGTCCTCATATCCTCTACAGATCCTCTGCAAATAGACAACATCGATATTAGTTTAATATATTAATGAAAAATTCGTTGAAAACTATGGTATAAATCAGTGTAAATATAACATAATACTGTTCAAATTTCTAGTATGTTCGATCTTATGACATGAGAGCGGATAATATGTGAAGGGCCCCTTTGTTTTTTTAAGAATATATTTTCCAATGTTTAGCAAAGGCTTCGTTATCCACCTGGTGGTCGCTCATCAGTGGTTAAAAATCCATTTTATCGTTAGCTTATTGTACATATAACACTAATTTATACCAAAATTCTCACGTAATGAATCGGCAGACATAAACCAAGATGAATCTAAATGGCCCAACATGCATCAAATTTGAAAAAAAAAATACATATGACATAGAAATCTATTGAACCGCTTCACCAATAAAATATTTAATATATTAAAAGCTGACTAGCAACTGATAAAATTTATATAATATTTTATTCGTATAAGAAAATAACCAGAATCTAAACCAGAAAACATAACATATATTCATCAAATACATTTTGTAATGGCCCAAAACCATTTAAAGTAGACTATTGCATATAACATAATAGAATTTTGACGCTAACACCTGGTGGATATTAAAATATATAAAAAAAATACAAAATAATTAAAAAATAAAAAAAAACTAAATTCTTATAACTTAGAAATCTCTTATTTAATATGAAAAAAAAATAGTACCTACTCGAAAGATTAAGTTTCTATTTCATCTATCGAATAGGTACTATTTTATTAACTCATTAAAATTTACATATAAACGTATTCCTGAAATATAGGAAGTGCATTGACTGAACATGAAACAATGGGTGCCGCGATTTAAAATTAAAATATTAGTAAAAAAAATCATGCAGTATAATAATCTAGCAACTGAATCCCATGCGAACTAGCTTGGATCGAAAGTGGCAATATTAGCGTTAACATTATATGAGCGAGTGATTACAATTTTAATGAAGGCTATAAATAATTAATGAAATCGCATGACTTTGATCGTAATAAAGCAATTTTTAAATTGTGTATTTCCTTTTAACCATATCTGTTAATCAATTGTGCATAAGAATACAATTTACCTTATTGTGCCCATGGATATCGTAAAAAGGGATTAAACGTTATAATATGCTTATAACATCTACGTAAGAGGAAGAAAACTCTATACCAAAAACCCTATTGCAACCCGTCTAACTGGCGTGGTATAGTAGGGTAATTAACCTCCTATTGTAGAGGAGGTTAGAATACGAGTGAGACGATTGGGAGAAAAGAATTAAACATTCGTACATAATGGTTTTATGTTTACCTATCAAAGGAAGATCACTGTAGTCCTCTAAACATTTTAATATTAAAATCATGAGTTTAACACAGAATTTTAAGTAACCAGCAATTGAATCCCCTTGGTATCTATTATCCGAATTCGTAATTCATTAATAGTGTTTGCTAGTTTCCAACGGACACTGACTTTTCCAATAATAATACAAGAGTTATATATTTTTTTCTTTAATTTAAAATTGCAATAAATATTTTATCCACATTACCCACTAGAAATTTTGGCTGAAAATTAATACTAATTTACCAAAAATTGCACAACCCAATAGCACACAAATAGATTAAAAAAGAAGATAAACACCCAGCACCAAGGCATTAATCCTTGTATTGTAGGGGACTTTACAAACGTTACAATTGACGAACCCAAATTACATCCAGACTCAAAATATTGTTCTCTTATTGTTGAAAATATTGTGTTTTGACCAAAGTATTGTTTTGCTGAGTGGATAACAAACTCTCTCAGAGAAAAACTATATCAATATCAACCAGGTGCTACATCTATTCAAATAGAGCCTGGGCAAAATGAAACACACAAATCCAAAAAAGCTATTTTCATAAAACTTTAAATAAAATAAGCCCAGATAGATATAGGAAGCAAATATGTTCGCTCGCTCATAGAAAACGCTTATAAACACTTTTTCATGCCTTTAGTTAGGACGCCAGACGTCGGGGTCCTCCATGAGGGTTACGTTGTTGTCGTGCGAGCCCTGAAGCGGAGCCCCGGGAGGCGTGCTCCCGCCGGCCGCCATCGCAGCCATGTCGTCACGAGACCCCCTGTCACACCCCACACGTCACACAGGCACACAGTTATGTTCAAATACATAAGCAGTATATTAAACCTTTACCTTAAAAAGCTGGAAGTTAGTCACGATTTATTGCTATCGAAGGCTTTAATAAGCGACTAACATAAGTAACGTTATACTATTGCAGCTAGCAAGATTATTACCTATCGTTCCGTGGCATTATTGATAATATCCAGAATACATCAATCACATTTCTGTTATCTAAGCAGTTGTTGTGACAACAGCCACTAGACGGTCATAGTTACTAGATTTTATAAATATTGCTGCACTCCTATTTGTCGCACGTTTTATATTATAGTCTAAAATCTTACTCAATGATCAGGCTGACATTTTTTTTTATGGAATCCAACTGTTTCTCAGATTAAACGCGTTCAAATAAACAAATTCTTTAGCTTTGTAATAGTAATATTGATACAGAACATAGATGCATACGATGAGTAACTTAACACCGGATAAATTAATGATTAAGTAACCATTACAAGCTACAATAATAAAATACTTCTGTGGTTACAACAATTTAGATGGCTTGTAATGCGACAAAGTGAAATATTTTAATTTTCTCTAAACTACACTCATTTGCAAAAAAAACGGGCACCTAAGCAATGAACCATTTCAAATGTTAATATTTCTTTGTTTGATAATTATAGGTAGTTTTATCCACACAATTTGGTAAATTAATAAGAAAATAATCGTTTTCATCAGTATTTCATAAAATTTAGATACAATTTATGGGAAATAATGCTAAACCTCGCTAGTAGTGTATATTCGCTAGTAGTGCATATGCTCATGAAGTAAAAATAAAAAAGTTTTTTTGTTTGTTTTTCTTTAATAAAGTAAAAGCAGATATATGTTTAGTATCGAGTGTGACCCCCTCTAGCTGAAATCACAGCTTGAATTCGTCTGGGCATGCTAGCGAGTATATCCCGGATACTTGCTTGCGGAATACGTTCCCACTCCGCAGTAATCACATTCTTCAGCTCTCTGATGGTATGCGGAGCCGGGTGTACTGATCTCACACGCCGTTTCAGAACGTCCCAGACATGCTCTATGGGATTGAGGTCGGGACTTCGAGCTGGCCAATCCAAACGACGAATGCCGACCTCTTGCACATACGCATTAACATCGCGGGATCGGTGGGCGCGAGCATTGTCGTCCATAAAAATCGAGTCTTCACCTAGAGCGGCCAATGCGGGTTGTGCATGAGAAATTAGAACTTCCGTTATGTATCGATGCCCAGTCAGTGAGCCGTTTTCAATGAAGACTAACTCTGTACGATCCATTGAATTTATTCCTGCCCAAAACATAACAGAGCCCCCACCATAAGGTGTGATTTCTTCGAAACATGCCTCTGCAAAGCGTTCTCCTTGTCTTCTTAGCACTCGCCGACGTCGATCTTCACCGAACAGAGATATCCTGGCTTCATCAGAGAACAAAACCCTATTCCAATCGTCTTGAGTCCATGATTCACAATTTCTAGCGAACCTAAGCCTGTGAACTCTGTGCTCACGGAGTAATTTGGGGCCGCGGGCCGGGCGGTGACTGCGTATATTGGCAGCGAGAAGCCTCCTCCTGACCGTCCATAGACTAATATGCACATTTCTTACTTCTTGGAGGTTGTTCTTAAGATCCACATACGAAGATTTGCGATTTCTCAATGCGCGACTCACAAGAAAACGATCATCCCGTGGTTGGGTACATGGTTTTCTTCCAGAACCAGGCCTTCTCTCGACGGAACCAGTCTCCTGATATCGCTGCCAGGTCCTTTGGACTGTCGAGCGACTAACATTTAGCCTCCTAGCCACGAAACATTGGCTGCAACCCTCTTCAAGCAGCGCGATAATTTTGGTAGCTTTTACCACTTTATCTACCATTTTTGATACAGCCAAACAGCATTAAATAAAGCTTTGACAGTCAAGGATATGAAATTAATCGATAAAAATTGAATAAAAGTTATGAAAGTCGATGTTAACTTCTGGAACTTCGCGCCAAAAATGTAGGATAAAAAGGGGTTTTCTGTAAAAATGAACATCAAATGAAAAATTGAATTTAGAACGTACTTTTTTAAATACCACAGCATTTTTAAAACCGGCCAGTAACGTGTACAAACGATTGAAACCTTTTTGGTATTGTATCTTTTTAAATATGAATGAAAATCAAAACCGCCCGTTTTTTTTGCAAATGAGTTTATTTAAAAAATATATATATTTTACATACTTATATATTTTTTTTATTATATATATTTTTAAAACTATATTTATTAGCCGCAGATGGCTAAGACAATTTTGTACAAGTAAAATATAGGCAATGGAAGTAAACAAAAATCGGCTACTTTTAGTACCATTTCGTCATCTCACTAACCTTTTTAAACGATAATGCGACAAATTAAAAAATATTTGGAGTTATTATTCTTATAAACACATTAAATTAAATATAAAACATACTTAAGAAATCATACACCCTGAATAATACAAAGCGCAATATTTTCTTAAACCCGCATATTTGTCAGCATTTTTAAAACCGGCCAGTAACGTGTACAAACGATTGAAACCTTTTTGGTATTGTATCTTTTTAAATATGAATGAAAATCAAAACCGCCCGTTTTTTTTGCAAATGAGTTTATTTAAAAAATATATATATTTTACATACTTATATATTTTTTTTATTATATATATTTTTAAAACTATATTTATTAGCCGCAGATGGCTAAGACAATTTTGTACAAGTAAAATATAGGCAATGGAAGTAAACAAAAATCGGCTACTTTTAGTACCATTTCGTCATCTCACTAACCTTTTTAAACGATAATGCGACAAATTAAAAAATATTTGGAGTTATTATTCTTATAAACACATTAAATTAAATATAAAACATACTTAAGAAATCATACACCCTGAATAATACAAAGCGCAATATTTTCTTAAACCCGCATATTTGTACGCACGCAATATAAATTATAATTGTCCCCAGTGACGGCTGAAACATGTGGATATTGCAGTCATGATTCCACTAATAATGGTTTTAGTTTTAATATATTTAGCAGCAATCATGATCCTTCCACTGACATATTGTGCTAAAAGATCGAATTAAATCGGATATTACTTTCGGGAGTGGAGGACTCCCGAAGATTAGATCCGTTCTTGATCGTGCCACATTTAATTACAAATTTATGGCGTTACAGCATAAAAAGTAATAAACAAACATTCTTTTTAACAATATTATTAGTCTTATTACAAAAATTATATACGGTACATTGCATTATTGTTTTAATTTTGTTAGAAACAAATACCAGATGAAATGGCAGGTGAGATAGGTCAACTTTAATTAGGTGATCGTATATGAAACCGGTAAAATATTCTTATCCAGATGCGAGCCTATATATCCGTAGCATGCCTATTTCCAAGTACAAAACATCTATTAAAAAATATATCAATTCCTAATAATAAATTTGAATGCGAGGAAAACGAAGTTTGTTGAATAGTTGATTGTTAAGTGTGAGTAGCATTTGTATAAAGCGGTATACTGACTTTTTCCCGAGCGCCATCATTCCGTAGATGATGCCCGCTGCAAAGATGAGGCCGCTGCCGAACCAGGTACTCATACTCAGGAAACATAGGAAGAATGGTGGCAGCGACAGACTGTCAATTTAGAAAAAAAATATATGTATATTTATATCCTATTCCTTTATATATTTATATCCTCAAAACAACTATTTTTGGATCATACAAAATAGGTTCCTGTTCCTGTAAAAGATGACTAAGAGCTTTATAACGACCTGGACAACTCCATCTGATGCCATTTGGTCAACAATTACATTCCCAAGGAGGGTTGACGTCAGGCAGGCGGCCGGTCATAAAACTATTGCCAATAACTTTTGCTGTGTAGAAGTAGATATTGCGTCAACCCACTAGGGTTGACGCAAGTACTAACTTGGGATGAGAGCAGGAGAATGAGGACAAAGTATTATCCTGCATAAGAATCGAACGCGCGACACTAACACGGTAAGTCTAGCCGGTGATCATAAATTTAATAAATTCGTAAATCTCACCCAATATAAAGTGCCGCTTTATTCCAATATGGCCTCGTCTCGACCTTATCGCTCAGGGTCTGGACATAGTCTATGAAGAAACAGCAACAAGGCGCTTCACATACAACCACTATGAAGCCAGCTAACATTTGCCAGATGCCAGCTATCAAACAGCCGATGTTCAGGACGACGATGCTGATGCAGTTTATAAGGCCAAGAATAATCGCAACTGAAAAACAATAGTAGTACTTTAATATGCTACGCACTTGATCTGACGATGAACATCGGATTTGTACGACACCAGAGTCGAAATAAACTATAATAATACTCCAGATTATTACGATCTATATTTACTACCTTAAAACGAGCCACTCTTATACGACTAAGAACTTTGCATCGACCTGGACCAACTTCACCTGATGCCATCTGGTCAATAATTACATTCCCAAGGAAGGTTGACGTCTGGCAGGCAGCCGGTCAAAATACCATTACCAATAAATTTTACAATACGTATAATGGAAGATGAGATAGATGTACATATTGCGTCAACACCAAGTTATTAGGATAAGAACACAATAAAACGGTATTGTTTTGTAAGATGTTGCAGGGAACCTATCCAGAACGAGGGTCAGATTATGACCACGGACATCTGTCATATCTATGAACATTTTGCCAAACTAGGATTGGATTCTTCACTTTTTGGTTTGAGTGTAGGCGGCGTGGAACCTGATAACTCCTGCCCACCATTCTGCCGTGCGAAATTTTACCCATTTAAGAGCGAATTAACCTATTCAACTACCCTCAAAATTAAATTAATATCACGACAATCGAGCACGGCAGGTGGTTTAGTAACTATTGGTGTTAAGTCTCCAATAGTGTGATACAGTCCATGCTCCTTATGAATCAAAAAAGAAAGAAATATGGCACACATTATGTTAATCTTTCAATTTTAAATATAGTAATAGTGTTTAGATTCCAAGTGTTCATACATTTGATCTCAGATCTTCAAAACTATTCATTGTATAATGAACACTGGCATTCTAACACAGATGTCGGCAACTACCTACCGTAAAACAATTTGATATTATGATGGTAATTTAGTCGACTAATAAGGAACAGTGGTATAAACCGGTGCAATAAATAATGATTAAAGTAGTAAGAAGAATCGTTAAGATCATATTTGGGTAGATGGCGCTGTTACACAAAAACTACACCTTACGGCTGAAAATTGACGTCTCTTCCATCCTACTTTTTTCATCTACATCAAGTCCATCACACTATTTTTTTAAACTCATGAATCGTTTTTTTTTTTCATAAATTAATATGTAGTTTCATATTACGACCTACACCCTGCGCGAACCTGGTCCGTTACACCCTGCGCGAACCACTCGGCGTGGTACAAAATCCGAGTGTGCAACCCTATAACCTGCCGTAGAGACGTCGATCTCTCCACGGGTGGCGAACTAGGCCCCGTTCCACCCACTAAGTATGGTCCTGAGTTGGAATCTAATACACGAAACTCAGGACGAAAGGTCGACACTTCAACATCTGCGCAGTCATCAATCCATCACAATGGATCCACTAAGGTAAATAGCAAATGAGTCATGAAGAAATGATTGTGACGCTTATTATTCTTATCATCTTATCTTTGCACATTAAATCATCAAATTTAAACATAGTGTAGTTTTATTTGATTAAAATCAACATACTTTATAGCAGTTCCTAGTTTAACATGGCAAGTTATTTCCATATTTTTATATTAACCAAGGAACCTCCTCTGACCATTGAACGGAGGACCTTATCTTTCCAAATCCTATGTCATTTTAAAAACCAATGGACTATTATTAGAGACGAAAGTCAGGGGCCGATTATATGACCAATAAGAAAACCATGATTATTCAATTACAATATGCTAACCCTATTTTCCCTGGTGGTGACGTAACAAAAATTATTCACTCCCTTTCTTGCTTGTGGGTCTCGTAAAAGATTATCGAAACTAACAATATGCAGATAACATTGATTAAAGAGAAGAGCAATTCGACATAAATTTATGATAACCGGTCTGATCATTGTGATACAGATTCCTTTTTACTCCCCCTTTTATCACACTGCTTGTATCAAAACTGTGGACGATATTATTGCTTTTTTTAAACCACCCCGCAATAGATAATAAATCCTTATATCCCGGGAGACTTCATAATCAATTAGCGCCCACACTTAGAACAATTATTTGTGGATCGCCCATAGGACTATCCTGCGTGGGGATAGGACCCACGACGTAGGTTGGTACATAAACCAATACGCCACCCGTATAATCAATCGATCTTCCCATAAACAAATGCTGTCTTTTATAGTTAATATTTTTTTTATTACAACATGGTTATTTAAAACTATTCAGACTCTTCAAAAAGGATATGACAAGTAAAAAATAATTCATTTGGTTGGTTTAATTAAACTTCTAAGCCCTTTTTTGCAGGCTACGGTCTAGAAACACCCCGTCCATTCCGTCCGGGACTACAGAGGTCCTATAACCCATCGTGTTCCCTCCCCATTGCCATCGGGCCGGGCACTGGCCCACCGCTTCTTGGACATCCGTAGCCGGCCCGGAAACTTCTAAGCCCTAAATAAAAAATCTCCACATTGAGAGTTATTAACTAATTAATTTTAACGACAAACGTATTCGTATATTTTTAATCATTATTACTCGCAAAAGCAATAAACGTGTGAGTCATAAAATAGAATTTATATATCTTACAAGGAACGATATCTATTAAATAGTTACAGATATAGATAGATAAAAAAAAGTGACGACGGGTCTATGATGCTTTTTTGCGATCAAGAGCTCTGAGCTTGATACTTTATTCTCTGATAGAAACTCTGGGACCTTCTTTTGACTTTCTTTTTTGTAATGTATGTGTTCATTTACAGACTCAAGAAATAAATAAGATCCCAGACCTCACGCACATACTTTATTTTCTGTAAATCGAAATGTAAGAATTCTACGAACGAACTAGTCTATGAACACTAGTCGATGCCCACATTTCGGCTTTCAATAAATAAAGTACAAGGTTTGGGCATTTATTCTAATTTATTTCTTAAGCCTGGACACGATTAATACATCAAACAATGATCAAGTCGAAATAATCATACAAATGAGGTCGAAGTACACAGATAAAAATATATAAACCGTATTAACTGACAATAATAAAACCGAACCGAAAACAGCTCTGGGCAAGCAGCGGTTTAAAATATGTTGTCTCCGTCCTTTCATTTGCCCGTTTCAGTTCTAAAAATCGGTAAAGGAAACATGATGAGAGTCGTCAAGTGCTCTTGTGGAA
Source organism: Lymantria monacha (assembly GCA_905163515.2). Lineage (NCBI taxonomy): Eukaryota > Metazoa > Arthropoda > Insecta > Lepidoptera > Erebidae > Lymantria > Lymantria monacha. Next base: position 35,021,792 of record LR991084.1, on the reverse strand, counting down.
GTTATAACACCATTGGATGTTACCAAACTGCCTGCCAGGCTTGTCGATTATGGCTTTTGTAGCTTCATATAGGTAGAATGTCTAACTGTGGAAGTCGACAGGTATTGATGCTAAAGAATGGTTAATCGAAAGATTAACCATTCTTCAGCATCAATACTATGGTAATCAATAATATGGTATTTAACCACTGGTCCAGTGAAGGTTACACTCGTTTAAGAAGATATTTAAAACTATCATGTAAATCTACTTTTTTAATCTCCCTCTTTTCTTTCACAACAGAATTGTATACTCTGCAAAAAACGGCATTGTCTCCTATTATAGAATATATATAATTTAAGATATACAGTCTGATGATAAACAGACAAAGAACTGAATATTAATAATAGAGATCCTTTTACAATATTTCATTACACATCTGTAAAAAGAAACTACATTTATATCTATAAAGTTAAACAACCCAAAGCAAGATACTCAAGACTCAAAACTTTTGTATTATGTTAGAAAATAATATTATATTGTGTGTAAACATATTATAAGTCTAATTAAAATCCATATATAAAAGAGTACAGTTCTATATAAAAGGGATTAGTTGAAAAAGAAAATATTAGACAATACCGAGTTTCTTGCTGGATTTTCTCAGTGGTGGTCACATTATATATACATACATATCATCACGCCATATCCCTTGCAGGGTAGGCAGAGAACAGAGTGCCAGAGAACTTTATCCTTGCATACTTCACAAGCTTCCTTAACATCCATAATTCTCTTCATACACGCTCGCCGGTTTCGAAGACTCTTGACTCCACCTTCCTTCAGTACGTGACCAATCTGGTCTAGGTAGGTTAGTCTCAGTCTCCCCCGGTACCTACATCCTTCCACTTTTGCATTGTATATCTTCTTAACCCGACGTTCGTTTGACATTCTTACATGTCCGAACCATCGGAGCATTCCCTTTCGCACCTTTACACCAATACTCTCTTTCATACCTACTCGCTCTCTTACGTCGTCGTTACGAATACGATAGGTCACATTATAAACTGGTGGTAGTATGTTTCATTAATTAAAGGTAAAATGTTAAATTATCTGATGTTTCCACAAGTATTATGTTACATTTGAAATCAAACATTTTTTACTGATTCTAACGTATTTGTATTTGATTTTTAATTTCGCGACGTTACAAACACCGTACGGTGTTTATAATACCAGAGGTTCATGATCGTGCGCCGTACGAGAGTCCTACCATATAATAAACGCTGTAAAGTGCTCGAAATATCAGGCAATTAAAAATCAAATACAAACATGATAGAATCCATAAAAATGGTTTTATTTCAAATGTTAAAATTGATAATATACAACTGCACTTTAAATATAAAAATGTATATGAAAAGCATAAATATTTACCATTATCTATGAAATGAAAGTTCCTAAATGTGAGATTATATATTGTATAGTTACTTCTCACTTAGTTGTTGGACATAACCTTATCAATTTCTTATCATTAGCACTTAAATAACACATTGCATGATAAAGTGTTTGTTTAGGAAGTAAATTAGTTTGAAATTATTTTTTGTAATTATATTTATTAAACATGTTTTGATAAAAATTTTATCTAGGAGAAGTCTCATCATGCCATTGCCGAGTGTTGAGTGTAACCACTGACTAACCAGGCTAATCTTTAAACACATTATTACCAGGAATACTCAAACTGTGGCCCATTACATAAGCAGTTTCTTACACTAAGGTCTATTTGTATAGGCATAATATTCTTATATCATATGATGACATTCCTTAGCTGTTAAAGATAATATCTAAGTTTTAATACCTCATTATATTGCCAGAATGTTCTGTTATTGTTAAGCAATCAACCATGGCAAAAGCTAAGATTCAAGTACAAATTTCAATGTTGTTCTCTTTATTACAGTCATAAGACAGCTACTCCTGATGTAAATACTGAAAGCAAGACTTCATTTTACTTTTTTTAATTGCTAATGCTGGCAAACGTGATGCAAGCAGCACACCTGATGGTAAGTGTTACTGCCACCCATGGACCTTTGCAATACCAAGGGTATAGCCGGGCCGCTGCCTACCAGTTGGATTACCGGTTCTCTCGCTCATCGAACAAAGTGCAATAGCACATTACCATTACTCAGATGTCGATCTTCTGAGAGTGTGGTACTACCCCTGACAGACGGGCCCGCAGCTGTGACGGAAAACTATCAACAGCGTGGTCCTACAATTAAAGTCATCTATTGAAAATCTAATAATGAAAACGTAATAATGTTTTTTGTCTGTCTACAGAATCAAACTCAAGACCCTTTGATCAATAATTGTTACATATATATATTCAGGATATATATGTCATTTATCACTTAACATTATATTAGTTCTGCTATATCTATATATTTCTTTCTTCCATGTTGATTCCACTACTGGGCATAAACTTCCTTCAAAATGACAGGGTACGCACTACTTGGTGATTATTTTTAAATATTATATGCAGGCATCACAAATGTATAATAGGTGGTGAACTACTAAGCACAAGATTAATTAATGTTTAATTTTTTGCTGGTGATGTAAGAAGTTTATTACTGCTCCAAATTTATTGTTTTAATTAAAAAACAATTACTGAGTAATTATTAATTTTCTTTGGTTACAATGAATGTTATATAAAACTTACATAAGCCTTTTTATGCAGTTTCAGCTTAATTATTGCAATAGTGAATAGTTCACATAGTATATTTTAAAAATATTTAAACCAATCCAATCGAAAATTAAGAAACTTTTAAGCTCCAATCAGATTATAGAACAGTTTCAGTGAAAGGAATCCCTTTGTCTAAAAACTTATACGCAATATGAAGCAAGTAGTAACTATATGTTTATTATTATAAGTTCACTAGTTTGAGGGAGGGTGGTATAAATCTTGACGATTTTGATAAGATAATAAAAATGTGTATATCCTTGTTTAGCAATGTTAAACGTTCAATTTAAGTTAAACTGATACATAAAATAATGATTATTAGTGATAACAATACTAACTGAAACCACCAACTGTTCCGACTCCTCGACCAGCGTAGCGCATCCACCAAGGCACGTCATCTTTCTGGGCATTGTCGCCGCCCGGCCGCGCCATAAGCATTGAAAGCTTGTCTGTTAGCGACTGGAACAATTGTTGACATTATTATAACACTTTGTAATTTTTTTAAATGCAAATCATTGAATATTTACGAATTAGCCTACCATTTCCGAAAAATCAATCCAATACTCTGTCACCTCAAGTCACCTGTCAAGCGAACGAGAACACGTATTGTTTTCATTGGAACATTAAATTGCAGCTGTTTTGCACTTTTCAATTTAAAATTTGAAATAAAAGTGGGTCAACCGCATATTATTATTTAATTTTTTATAATTTACAGTTACTAAATTTAAAATTATATCTACAAATAGTCCTAGTTTTTATAAAACCAGCAATTTAATAAATCATCATAATTATTGCTGTAAATGAAAACAAGCCACAAGGAACTGTGTTACACGTTTTGTTGTTGGTGTACCACCATACAAAGAACTTTTGTTTTATTTTTCATTATTTTTTACTTTATATTATTGCATCAATTATATAATTAGTTTAATTAAAATCATTTCTGTGATTTATTCTAAGATTTAAACTATTTAAGATCTAAAAATATTTACTTATAATTATTTTATGAAATATAATAAAACGTTTTCTCTTCTCTCATGTATGTCGGTCGGCATCGGTGCATCAGCGGTTTGCTGTTGTGCTAGTGTTTGTAATATCTTTTGCAATTACTATTCTGTGTGAATTTGCGCCATAGTTTCTGAAATTCATGTGGAAGGTGGACAAATAGACTAGTAATGGCACCAACAACAATGCTTCCAAAACTGTCGGAAGCTACCCAAACTATGTAAGTGACATTGAAGTAAAACTCAATTTCGCTTTAAATTCTTAGCAAGAAATTACGCAAAGCGTCTAGACTATTCAGTTATGAATATTACTATTGTACTGATGATAAGAACAACTTCTTATTTTTAACATATCGTCATGACCTGTTGCTATAATAATCTGTATATGTGATAATACTTTCATATCTACGTTAATAATTTTTAATAACTTCTCATACCCTTTAGAATTTAGTATGTATCATAGTTATATTTTTAACCCCTAAATGTATTGTCGTGGAATAAGATGCCATAGAAATATAATATCAAGAAAAATTAAGCTTAAAGATTAGTATAGGTAATACTGATTTTTTTAAATAACGAAAATCTAACTTGTAGAATGGGAACACCATTTATTGTCATATTTAATTTTCCGTAATAAAGTAACCCACTTTTTTTATTTTGTAAGTTCAGGCCAATATATGATCCAGTCCACAAATACTTCTGATAATAATTCAGATGCAGTGCATATTTTGTGTGTTAATTATTCATGGCCATTTGGCTGTTACTATTAATCCATATACTCCATTAACCTACATTAAAAGTAATAAAATATAAAAAAACAAATGTATATAATAAGTTTAAGTAAATGTATATCATATTACATACATTTAGTTAAACTGCACAGATGGGGTATTGTTTAGTGTAAATATCTCTAGTTTGTATCCCATGCAAGACCCTACTGTGTTCAAATTTTTTTTTTTTAAGTTGAATGTAATTTCAATCCAATGGATACAGTTAAGTATATATTTGTGAAGTACCCTAACATATAACAATTAGTTATTTATAAAAATTCTCAGTGTAACATGGCCCTAAGGGATTACTATGTAAGCAGTGACCTTCAGGTTGAATAGTCAAGGTACCTATAAAATATGCTTTAATCATATGCATTATACAATTCTATATAACATATAATATAGGTATAGTATAATAAATACATGTTTATTTAAATAATGCTACATTTGATACCGGGGGAGACCGAGACTAACATACCTAGATCAGATTGATCACATACTGAGGGAAGGTGGAGTCAAGAGTCTTCGAAACCGGCGAGTGTGTATGAAGAGAATTATGAATGCTGAGGAAGCGAGTGAAGTATGCAAGGATAGAGGTCTCTGGCACTCTGTTCTCTCTGCCTACCCGGCAAGGGATATAGCGTGATGATATGTCATTTGATAGATTGATATTAATATTTTGATAGTAATTTCATGGGGTAATTGACAGATCATTCTGAAGCTAATGAGCTTATATGGTAACAGGATGGTTAGGTCAGCTAATAAAAATGACAGCTATATCTAACATATCATTATAATGAAATATTTTTTTTCTCTGTTTAAAGCAGTCTGCTGCTTGCTCATTAATTTAGTCATGATCTTTAAGTGACTCCTGAATTGGACATATCATAATTTCAAAAATTGCAATGAGGTGCGACAACAAAAGGGTCCCATTCTTTGCAATAAATATGCTATGTAGTATTTTCTTGAAATGACCTAAGTCCAGTTCATCCTATTTTGAAATCCACCTTAGTGCGGTCATAATCAGTTTTATTACTTTTATATACCATATAATTGGCACTACAAGTGTTGTTATTTACATATATAGAATGTCTTATGTGGGACCTCTGACACAGGCCTTATGTTACAATTATAACTGTCTTTGTGATATCCCCTGCTCTCGAAGGGCTCTGATTAATTGTATATGTGATAGGCCAAAAATAACAATCAATGAACTAACTGATGAAACCTATATTGAGGACCTTTAGTGATAATTTTGGAGATATAACTTGGTGATGTTTTTTAATCTTTTCCATTACTCTGCAAAGCTGGAATGCTTTCATACATACCTCAAAAACATCATCATTTATTATTAGTATTCTTTTTCTAATAGACAACATCCTGCAATAAGGGAATAATAGTGGTATTGTAGGGAACTTTACAAACATTAAAACTAATGGCCACAAATTACACCTTGATTTAGAACAACAATTTCTGGTATACTTAGTATTTGGTTACATTGCCTCAAGATTAATTCGAGTTATGATATATTAGAAGCCCGTAAGAATTAGAGTTAACAGGGTGGTACATCAATGCAGTAATGTTATCTGGTTCACAACACCTGTGGATATTAGAGTGAGAAAGTATCCACCATTTTTAATCCCTCCCTGTCCTCTGTGACTTAGTATACATTTCATGTTTTGCTATGTGATGCCAAGTGTTGGTATACCTATAATTATACTTAACTTATACTTATATAAATAATACTTCACAAATTGACCTTAATGATGATTGAATTTTAACTCAATTGCATAATGAAAACCTTACCTTTTCCTCCACCCTTGCAATCAAGAGTGCTATCTTTAAAACAAGCCTTCGTCCCTGACCAGCTCACATTATTGGTGTATGTTTTCTATGGTAATGTCAATTTATATCAACAACTAAATTTTAAATAACATCTTAGACACTATAAATAGCAATAAAAATTAATATTATGTGTACTTTAGGTTGTAGGTGCGACCTAAAATTTAAGAGTCGGTTAAAATGAACATAAGTGGGTATTTATGATTTTTTCGTGTCTAGCATTCGGTGAATGAATGCTTAAATTTATTTAAAAATTAACATACTATAAAAGCCCTCCATACCTAGATGCCCTTGAGGTCTAAACTTCAAATGGCAGTATAATCAAATCTTTATTATTCCAGATCATTCTCTGATGGAGATGGAGTGTGTAGTGCTGAGGTCTACTCCAGTAATGTTGTGGTAACTACAAATGCCGGTAACCATGACCATGGCAGCTCCAAGATGAAGCTAAAGAATTTGATAGATTATAATTGGGAACCTAAATTCTATTCCGGCCAGTTGCTAGCCATACACATCAGCGGGAAGTACTGGGCGTATTCTATTAAAGGTATCTATTAACATTAGAATGGACATATTTGATATATTGATGCAATAGTTACCTACCGGCTTCCACTAACAAAAGGGATACTGATACTGTAAGATTATGCCAGATGTCAAAATCTTCGAGGTTATTAGCACCCCATCATCAACATTGCGATTAGAGAATCGCAATGTGTGATTGTTGACAATTATGTGTCTATAGACGCGCGCCTGTCTGTCCGGGGTAGTATCACACTCTCGCAGAAAATCAAAGTCTGAGCAATGGATTCGTTTGGTGAGGGAGAGATCCATCAGTTAAAATTTCTGAAGGGCTTTTCATTGGTAGATAATAGCCTAGCGGTATCACTGATGATATTTTTTTATTTTTTTTCTTAAAAAAATACATGGTCCGTTACTGTACCCAAGGTATAGCTAAGCAGCTGCCTACTTATATAAACCCCACACCCATCCAATTGAGTTTCCGACTCTCTCGCTCACCAAGCTTAGCGCAATAGCGGATAGGGAATAACCCATACTCAGACGTCGATCTTCTGTGAGAGTGCAGTACTACTCCGGTTGCACCGGTCCGCAGCTGTAGACAGAGAACTCAACAGCGTGTTCCTACCACTACTAAAGATATTCCAAAGGTCCATGGGCGACAGTAACACTTACCGTCATGTGCTCTGCTTGCTGGTGTGCCACCATCAGCAATAAAAAAATATTCACATGTGGCAAATAGTGCACATTTCTTCCCAATATTTTCCTTCACAATTAATGCTTTTGCTCAAAAAGGGATAATTAAAACACAAATATAGACAGAAAACTGTCAGTAGTATATTGTGATAATAGGCTATGAATCAACTGTCATATCTTTTGCCAATGGGAATTATAGAAATCAATTGAATAATCTCTAAAACAGCAGTTCTATAGAACAAAATGTAATATGTTAAACATGGCGATTTTAGAATTATCACTCCTTTGGAGGCCTATGTCTAATCGTAGGTTCAAGAATGTAAAAGGTATTTCAATATAGTAATGTAATGTGTGGCAGCTCCGAATGCTGTGAATCCTGGCACATGGAGCGGCATGGTACGCGTTGTACACAACCCGGAGCCGAGCACCGATAAGCGCGGTCTCATCAAAGGAATGAAGGGCGAGGTGGGTAACTTGTTTTTTTATTTAAAAAAAACTGCATTAATTTATATAATGCAGTTTTATTTTTCATAACAAACACAATTAATGAACCTAAATTACACCCAAACTCATAACAAAAATTTGTGGATCACACAAATATTGTCCAGCGTGGAGACGAACTCGCAAAACTTGGCGCGGTGAGTTGGTGGCTTAACCACTAAACAATCGGTATAGTCCAACCACTTCATTACTACTACGACTAGCAAAAACTAATATGAGTGTGGTCAGGGTTTCGATTCAATGGTAGTAGATCAAGAATGAGATGAGATGTATTTGAAGAGGTTTGTTAGCCACGTTTGGTTCCGTTAGGTCTGAAATAATTTGCCATGTTTTTATAAAAACTAAAATAATTTCTTTCAAGATTGAAAATTACTTGGAAGGCATTTATGTTTCCAATCTTGAGAGAATTCCAATTTAAAAAAATTGTTGCCAATCCCAGCTCTTACTTGGTCTCGGATGTTATAAAAGACAAATAAGAGCTTTAATTTGACTTGGACCAATTTCACCTGATGCCATTTGGTCAACAATCACTTACAGCTAAGAAGGGCTAAAGTCAGGCAGGCGGCCGGTTATAAAACTATTGCCAATAATTTATGCAATATGTGGAAGAGGAATACATATTGCGTCTACCACAAATAATTGGGATAAGAGCAGGATAATGATGTGTATAGGAATTTTGACAATGCTAATGTAAATGTATTCTATTGGCAGGTTCAAGATCTGGCATTTGCTCATATACAAAGCCAAGTAATACTGGCATGTATTGACGAACAAGGAAATTTTTGTATACACGAGATTGAAGTCACCGATAGCGGACTGAGGTAAACTATAAAACATAAACGAACATTACAAAATACACTTATTCAATAACCTGTGTTGTAGCAAAAATGGACACTAATCATGGTCGGTGTTATTTTAATTATTATAGCCAAAGATTATATTTGTCTAGTTATTGTCCTTTTGTCATAACAGACAATATCTGGATGACCGTACTTGGAACGAAATTTTCCTTTTAGTGTTTATTAAGAAAAATAATTTAAAAAAAAATTATATTACATACATATGATGATTATATTACATACACGTGATGATGCATATCACGACATATCAGGCAGAGAGAACAGAGAAAGACAGTTTTGTTTTTTAAATAAATATTAAAAGTGAAATATAATAAAAAGCAAAGATCGAACCGGAACTGTTTGGATTAGATTGCTCGATTTTCCAACTGAGCTATGTCTATTCATAATTACAATGACCAACGGACAAATTTTCCTCCATATTCTAATAGTTTAATATCAGTGTATAGCCAACGGATAAAAATTAAGTTATAGGACCACACTTTTAACAGTTTTCTGTCTACAGCCGCGGGCCGGTTTCGCCCAGGGTAGTACCACACTGGCCACCGAAGTCAAAGATCGGGTGCCGGTGGCCCGCTCGCACGGCCAAGAGAGGAGTTTTACGGTGGGTCTATGGGGTCACGCGCCGCCTTTCCGTCACCCCGGACCGATTTGGCGGGGCGAGACGCATCCATAGTCCACCAAAAAAAAAAAAAAAAAAAAAGGGTAGTACCACACTCACGCACAAAATCGACGCCTGAGCAGTTGCAATGTGCTGCTGTAGTTCGTTGGGTGAGCGAGAGAGCAGGAAGCCCAACTTTTTGGGTTTGAGATTTTCATTGGTAGGCAACGGCCAACTATACCCCTGGTATAGCAAAGGTCCATGGGCGGCAGCAACACTTACCATTAGGTGTGTTGCTTGCTTGTTTTCCACCAAGAGCAATAAAAAAATATATAGGTATATATTTTTTAGTTGGCTGCAAAATACTGATGTAACGATATTTCTATAAATGAAATCTACCGAAACTTCCTACGTACTAAATTTCTTGGAAATCGCTGGTGTCGTTGCTGAGATTCTGAAAATATCATCATCATTTCAGCTCATAGGTATAACACCACTGTTGAGCTCGAGCCTCCTCCATAATAGGAGGGAAGTTAACCTACTAACCAGGGGCGGCTCTAGCACATGTAGCGCCCGGGTGCAATCAATCACCTGGCGCCCTCTTGTATCAAAATGCGTGAACAAAATGGAATAGGTTAATAGTTACAACACGTTCGACTAAACTCCGAACCTTGCTGGAATGCGTGGTTGCATGCTTAGTCTCCTTGTTTTGATACGAACCCAGGAAAACGCAATCGGATTATGAAGTTATAGTGAGCATGGCAACAAAGCAACCTACCCAAACCTCTCAAATAACGCACCCACTACGTTTATAAATGGTTAGGCACTCGCTGTGTGCGGTGCGCCCACTCCGTGCGAAGCGTTACAGTGGAGACTCTGCATGTCCCGAGCGGCTCTCGGCGCCCCCTAACATCCGGCGCCCGGGTGCACCGCACCCTCTGCACTATAGGTAAAGCCGGCCCTGCTACTAACCCATGCTGGTTAGACAAATTGGTATAGCGTTTTGTTTTGAGTTTTCTTTCTCTTGCGTAGATGCAGAGATGCGATTTATTTGAAATACTTCTATTTAAAATGCAAATACAAAATACCTATTTTGTATTTTGCATTTAAATGCCCTTTAGTAAAAAACATTTTGTATTTTATTTGAAATACCTTTCGAGATGTATTTTGCATTTTAAATATTCATTTCAAAATGCAAAATACTTTGTGATTAAGTTTAGCCAACATTACCAGTCAAACAAAATGAAATGAACGAATGACGCTTGTATTGCCGAATTTGACCGATAAAGGCGCCTGTTAGCCATGCGCGCCCTTTTTTTGATTTGATTTGATTACTTATTTTATGATATTGAAGTGTTGTTGTTATACCTACAATACTGGAACGGCTATGTATTGTACTACAAGAAGATAAGAGAAAAGAAAAGTGTAATAATAATAAAATAAGAACTAGATGCACAATCAACCGAAATAAATGGCCACACAATTCACAAAATGGAGCGTTGGCTCTCTTTTAGTCTTTTTAGACTTAGTCTAGTTTTTCACATTATTTTAAGTGAGTATTATTATTATTAATATCATAACAATTTATTGATGAATGTGACCAAAATGTCATGCATAAGGTGCCATGTTATTAGACGTTTTTGTTTGGCTCGGCATTGTGTCTCTATTTCTAACGATAAATACCTAAAATTAATAAAAATATCTGAGATTTGGTCAAAAGGTATTTTATTTTGAAAATACCTATTTTGCATTTAGCATTTTAAATATAAAACGCAAAACTATTTGATATTTTGCATTTGAAATAGTAAATCTGAAAAATATTTTGCATTTTGTATTTAAATGCTTTTTAAAAACCATTTTGTACATCTCTGCGTAGATGTTATATGCGTTTTATATCCCTTAGTCGTCCTCTTACGATCCCCCACGGATGACACAGGAGGTGGTGAATTGAATTACTACTCCGTCACCACACAAGAGTATAGAAATATGTATATGTAAATAGAGAAATATACGAGTATAGAAATAGCTCGTTTATAGACAGATGGATATTCTATTGTATTCTATATAATGCCATGCCGTGAAGATAATACAACTAAATAACCAATACCGTTTCTTACCGGATCTTCTCAGTCGTATCCGTATCCGGTGATAGATTACTATATTCATTTCAAACGAAATTTAAAATTGAGTATATGTATGTATGAGGCTTTTGCATAATAAATGATTTAATTTGAAAATGAATTACTAAAATACTAGTAAGGTAACAATGTCCCTCTAGCTCTGCGGTCGGTGCGAGAGTGTGTTTTTTTATTGCTTATGGTGGCAAACGAGCAAACACTCATGATGGTAAGTGTTACTGCCCCCAATGAAACTTTGCAATACCAGAGATACGGCTAGGCCTATCAATGCAAACCCCATACCCACCCTTCTGGAAGATTAACTTTCTAGTTGGGATTACAGCTCTCGTTCACCGAACGAAGTGCAATAGCGCTTGGCCACTGCTTAGCTATCAATTTTCTGCGAGAGTATGGGGTACTATACCGGATGGACCGGTCCGCGGCTGTAGACAGAAAACTGTCAACAGTGTGTCCCTAACATAATTAATATATTTTATTTAGTAGCCAAAAGTCATGTTTACAGCATGTAATAGATTCTGTTTTTCCGTGTGATGACGGAGTAAGAATACAATTCACCACCCCCTATTATTACCTGTGGGTGATCGTAAGAGACGACTAAAGGATGTAAAACGCATATAAAAAGCAAGAGAAGGTAATTTCGAAACAAAACTCCATACCAACACGTCTGACCAGCGTGGTATAGTAGGTCAATTTCCCTCACATTATGGAGGAGGCTCGAGCCCAACAGTGGACCATATAAGAGATGAGATGGTGAATAGATTCTGTTTCATATACATTACTATTTACTGTCATTGTTAGGTGTACATTACTGGCGGAGGTACGTGAGGAGACTGGCGTCATGGGCACGGCTCACCGCGTTGTCTGGTGTCCCTACATACCTGATGAAGAGGACGATGCCGCTGATGACGACGTGGCGCGTCTACTGCTCACCACACATGACAATATTGGTGAGTTCTATATGTTAATGTACGTAAGAATTATTACTCTTCTGTCTTTATACAAATTGTGTTCACATTATTTGTCTTCATTTAAGACCGCTGAAAATGGAAACATTCCAGATAGTTATATTATTTTGTTATCCACATTTTACTTGAATAAGAATACTGTTGAATTGTTGACGTATTCCAATAAAATTGATCAATATTTAATATAACAAAGTTTCTTTTTCCTTTAAAACAAAACACTCAAAATAAAACTATGCTAATCCATCTGGCTAATGTGGTTTAGCAATTCCTCATATCTGACAGTCTATGCCCAAAGATGAGACATGTATAGCCTGAGAAGACGGAATAAAGTGTACGAGTAAATTTCGCAGCGCGCATGTGGAATACAAGGAAGTTATCAGGCACCAGTTCAGTGGATGCAGCGGCCGGTGCTACTGGGACTCTCACTGCTGGTGAGCATGGTGCCGCCATCTTAGACGCTGCCTTTTCGCCAGACGGCAGTGCGCTGGCAACAGCATCAGCTGATGGATATGTCATGTTTTTCCAGGTATGTAGACATATGTATTTATATTGGATTTACTTACTTTTAAGCTGATACCTCTCCCAGTATAATAATGAGGTTAACGGGCTGGCCACCTAAGACTCGATAACAGTCCGCCCAGATGACGATAGATAGTTACAGTATGGTAGATTCTGTGATTACACTCCGCCCCTTTCGAAGCCCCGGACGTTTTGGACATGGTATAAATGGACCACGCCTGTCACAGTAAAATACCTGGCCGGCGGGTATCGTAAAGACGCACGATAGAAATGAAACTTTAGATAGATTACAAGGAAACATTTTAATTATCAATTACTTTTGTATAGCATAAATTGTGTTCATTCATTTACTTTCATAAAAAAATATTTAAATTGGGCAACGTAATATGAGGACGTCCCCTTATTTTAATATGGTTATTGCTCCGTTATGTCCTATCATACTATAAGTTCCTGATATCTTAAATGAAGCCCAAAATGTTTAGCTTAGTCATTTAGTCTTCGTTCCTGCAAATTTCATAGCAGCGTGTCTTTTCTGTCTGCGGCTTTAATTAGAACCGGTTCGTGGGGGTTTAGTACCTATACCATACTCTCGCAGAAAATCGAAAACTTAGTAGCTATATAAGCCGTATAGAATCAAAACCGGTAACCTGAACTTTGAATGAATTTAGGCAATTCAATAAATTCATAAATAACAAGTGATTCACAGGATTTGATATTGAACTTCTATTTTAATTGGCTTTTTCACAATATCAACAGACTAACACCAAATAGGGAATGCAGTACATTTATTTTTTGTCTAGCTCTTGCTCGCAAACGAGCAATCAGCACACCTGATGGTAGGTGTTACTGCCACACTTGGCTGAGACGTTGATTTTCTGCGAGAGTGTGGTACTAACCCGGACGGACCGCCGGACCGGCCCGCGGCTGTATAAAAGAAATATGTATTGAATCAAAGGAATATAAGACGAGACTAATTATTTATTTTCAGGTATACGTTAATGCCGATAACAGCCCCCGCTGCCTACACAAATGGCAGCCACATGGTGGGAAACCTCTCAGCTGTCTATTTTTCTTAGACAATCATAAGAATTACAATAGCGAGTAAGTTTGCATGCAATATAGATTTATTATTTACACTGCCGAGCGTAAAAATATTTTTTCTTTTTAGACTTTTATTCTTTTGTTGGAAGTTACATAAACTTTTTAATTATTTTTTTTGCGTAATTTTTGTGATTAAATTCAGGATGTTGCCCGTGTAGCGAGAAGGTAGGAATATTATTATCGTCACCCCTTTTTTACAAATGTATTTATTAAATTGTAAAAATTGGTTAAGGGTCCAGTAGAATAGTAAATAGCTCCCTCCTGGGAAATGCAAAAGACCTCACTGCGATCACTAACCTGCCTGCACAACGTGGCAACTACGATACTATAAGTATAATCCCGTTTGTGGGAGGAGGTCTACATTTAACAGAACGACAAAAGGCTGAATAATATGAACATTGGGATAATCACAGCTAAATTTGTTGTATCGCGGCAGTTAATATTGAACTTTGAGTTGAATCAGTATTGGATGCTGATTTGCAACGTTATCTCGTGTCATTAATAATACTATCTCATATCACATAAATATGTAATATCTGCAGTACATCAATCATCATTTTTGTTATCGCAACAGTTACTATAACAACAGCATTCTCTGTGCGATCAACAAATGATTTTTATGAATCCCAGTGTTATTTGTATCCGTGTCAGCCCTCTGCGGGACAAGAATTTATTCCTTAATTTATTTAGTCTTGAGTGTTGCTTTTAATAAAAAATATTAATTATTATCACTAATTATATTTCAGTGTCCAATTCTGGAAATTCGCTTTAACCGGAGCCGAAAATAATACCACTATTAAAATCTGGTCTTGCAAGTCGTGGTCGTGTCTACAAACCATCACGTTCACGTCTGGACTACAAAATGAACCAAGTTTGGGTCTCAAAGCCATGCTGGACACCAGCGCTAATTACTTCCTCTTCTCCGACTTCAAGTCTCGCAGTTTGTACGTGCTGAACATGGCGAGTGATCAGGAAGACAGCATGGCATACTGTAAAAGCATTTCGGAATTCCTTCTGCCATATCCGGTATTGAGTTTCTGCATTGTTGATGTTGGTAAGTCATATTTGCATTCTATACAATTGGTACCAGTCTATTTCCTTTAGATTTTTCGGATTATATTTAAATATAATAATATTGCCGTGTGGTAACGACGACGAATACTACCAACCTGTGGATGTCGTACAAGACGACTAAGAGCTTTATATAGACCTGGGACAAATCCACCTGATGCTGTCAGATCAATAATTACATTCCCAAGGATGGTTGACGTCAGACAAACGGCCAGTCGTAAAACTATTGCCAATAACATTTGCAATTTGTACAATTGAAGTGGAGTATGTATCGCTTTTACTCCAAGTATTGGGACAAGAGCAGGATAATGATGTTTTAAATAAAAATAAACATCCGTAGTGCGACAGAGTAAGAATACAATTCACCACCCCTTATCTTGGGGGCCTATACGTGAGTGATCGTAAGAGGGGGATATAAAACGCATATAACATCTATGCAAGAGATGGAAAACTCGAAACTAAACCTATACCAACACGTTTGACCGGCGTTGTATAGTAGGTTAATTTCCCCTCCCATAATGGAAGAGGCTCGAGTCCAACAATTAGACATATATGAGCTGAGATGATGAAATAAAAAAATAATATAATTATACTGGTTTGAAGCTAAAACAGTAACCGTGTTAAATAAAATTTTATTAAAAGAAGTAACTGGAAAAATTATGAACCTTTTGAATTTGTTACTGTGTATCGTTAGATTGTAACCACATGCCAATCCGCTAGTAGAATATTAATTTCAAACAAAATGTAACAATAAGTGCCCTCATTTTTTTTTATTAATTTTGGTGGCAGACTAGCAAGCAGTACACCATTAAAAAACCCCTACCATTAAAAAACCCAACCCACCCAGAAAATTGAGCGTCTGGCTCTCTCGCTCACCGAACGAAACACAGCAGCATAATGCCATTGCTCAGACGTCGATCTTATGCGACAGTGTGGTACTACCCCGGGACCGGCCCGCGGCTGTAGACAGAAAACTGTCAACATTGTGGACCTATCATTTATAAAACTTATCCTAGCTAATAATATAAATGCGAATGTATGTTACATTTTCACATATAAACCCTTAAACGAACTTTAATAGTTCTTTCAGCAATGGAAAGCTGTATTAACAGTCAGTAACATATGCTATAACTTTATACCATATTCCCATGGGAGCGGGCACTGGGCAGGTGTAACTGCAGGGAATTTTCTAGTACATAATAAATGATTTGATATATAATATATTTGTATTATATTTACAGAAGAACAACAAAGTAAGTGTGAGCAGAATTGTGATGATCCATTTCATCGTAACGGCTCCAGCGGTGGTGCTGGTGATTCACCTGACGATTTCGACATACACCATAATGTGAGTATGACAAAAGAATAGATATTAATGTATGTAAAAATTATAAAATATGGATTTCAAATAAAAATTGTATGAGGTGTAAAATCATCATTTCAAGTTATATATGTCCCCCACTAGGTGGTCTGACGAGTTCATGTAGGTCGCAGGAAACCGTTTGATGAAGGTGGCAAATGACCGTTTTGAATGTCATTCTCGTGGGGAGTCCTATTTCCAACAGTGGATATTTACGGGCTGATGGATGGATGTCCCACTGTTGGGGCTCAAGCCTTCTGTACAATGTGAGGGATATTGACCTTATACCACGCTGGTCAGACATGTTGGTAAAAGATTTTATTTCAAGTTTTCCTTCTCTTGCATACACATCAACATATCATATCCCTTACTCAATAGAACGTAATAGACGAGGAATGGAAAGATGCATTGTGTTCCTACTCCATCACCACACAGAATATAAATATTGTTGTACTTAAAAAAATTAAAATATGTCATGGATTGTCTGAATTTATATATCTAGAATATTTTTGCTAACTTTCAGAGTCAGATATGAAGTGTAATTTTATTGTTTTCATTGACAACGCAATCCTTATATTGCAGGGGACATTACAAACATAACATATAGATAGTTTAAGTCCTCATCATCATATGTTTTCATTAACAAAATAGTCTTATCTTATATTGAATAAATAGATATATAGTGATTTTATTAACCGACGAAAAAAACGGAGGAGAGGATAGAGTTCTCAAGAACACCGCGTATTTTTTTCTATGGATGACCACGCACAACTTTTTATAGAGTAGTCCGATTTTGATATTATATTTTTATTGGAAAGGGTTATACCCTGAAGTTGGTACCATATAAACTTGGAAAATTCCAACCCCAAGAGTAGGAAAACAGGCGATGATTTATAGTTCATTCACAGATTTTATTATAGCCACGAAAATTTATAAAATAAAAACTTTTTAACAAAAAAATTAAACCGCAGAAAAAAACAAAAAATAATAAACTTTGTTGTTACCTTAATAAGTAAGTTCTTAAACTAATTTAAGTGCACCTAAGTAATTTTGAGTTGGCATCGGAGCTAATTTAGTGATCATTGTTCATTAGGTATGCGGCCGATATATCAAAACGAATCTGAAATCGGATTTCAGTCAGAAATCGTATCGTATCGATATTCAACACTATACAAACGTATAAACGTATTTCGGCAGGAACTAAATCAACACATATCAAAACAAAACGACGAAAACGCAAACTAATAATAAATCTAATCATCGCGCAATCGTTTTCTATTGCTAGTTTTGCAAACCAAACCAATATTTTAAAACTTACTAACTATCTCTTTCACTCCGCTAAGCGATCGCTTAGTCAGAATGAGAGAAAGCGAATTTCATTAAAATTCGCCTCCTTTCATTCTAACTAAGCGATCGTTTAGTGCATTGAAAGAGATGAAGCGAATTGTCATCTGTTTGGGAATTTGGCGGTTTCTAAGAAACTCAGAATGGCAGATGGAAACGAAACAGAATTACAAGAGTCAGGGAATAAGATCTATATTAGAATGCAACTACTTCCATGATAATATTACACAATACTTAATGATAGTAGTTTAAGTTTTGTGTTTGTTAAATAGCTTTTTGAATTATGGGCGAGTTTTTGCACACTTGACCTTGGTGACACGTGCGGTGTGCGCGTAATGTTAATTTTGTAATCTCGTGAACTATATAATTAGATAGGTATTTTACGATTCAATACTATACTAACGTATGTTAGTATCATACATACGATTTGATGATAAATAAGAAATAACTATTTAATGTAAAAAGGTAAGATTTTCGCTTCGTAATCGGGATTAATAAAAAAAAACCATACAAAAAAAATGTACATTATATAATATAATCATGAAATCATTGTAATTATGACGATTTTTAAATACGCAAGAAAGTTTTGTATCATATCCAAAACAAAACATTTTTGCTAGTCTAGTACTCTAGTTAAGCCTAGATAAAGCATGAAGGAAAATCGTACACCAAATCCAATCAACAAAGAAATTATAGAAAAATTATTTGAATGCGTTCGTTCGATTGCGTTTTTCGTTTGCTACGCTAAAATAACTAAAAACATCGAATATCGATCGAAACTAAAGTAAACCCGCTCCGTCAACCGCTCTGGAAATCGATTTCTGAAATCGGTTTTTAAAATCGATTTAAATATCAGAAATCGAATTTGTATCGGTTTGCGTAAAAATCTGAAAACGCCCATCTCTATTGTTCATTGATTGTTTGGCGCCGACATCTTACTTTAGATTTTTGACTTAATTATGAATATATTTGTTGTGATATAGGAGGCAGGCTCTAGCGGGTCATGTGGTGAGTCGTGCGAGAAGCGTGTCTGCGTTCGATTGTACATAGTACAACCCAAGGGCCTGCAGGAGGGACATCTCGTTTACTCACCGCCTAGGAGCCCGCTGCATACCGACCTTATGCAAGGTATGACAATGAAAACCCTGTATCAATAAGCCAATCTCAATTTGATTTGATCTTAGTTTAAAACATGACTTAACAATATATCTTGGCGTCTTATCTCTTTAGTTAAGACGGTATTCAGGTTTGACAATATTTTAAGATATATCTGTTTACTTAAGATCATCATTCTCCTACTCCTATCCCAATTACTTGAGGTCGATACAATATTTACTCTTCTTCCATAGTACATATTGTAAAAGTTATTGGCAATAGTTTTATGACCGGCCGCCTGCCAGACGTCAACCCTCCTTGGGAATGTTATTGTTGATATGGCAATGTTATTGTTGGCACGACATCCACGAGCAAAGTAAGTGTTGGTAGTATTTGTAGCCGCTACCACACATCTGTTTACTTAAGATATTACTCAAAATTTAGATCGATTTATTAAAACAGACTAACATATTTTTTATGGCGTGACATTTTATCTATATAAAATTTAAAAAAAACATTCTGCATTCAAGATTTATTCCTTCAGAATATTCTTCTCTTATATGAAACAGTACCACTAAGGTCTTTACTAACATACACTAATTAAACTCTTAAGTCAGTACAAGCATTTGTACAGTGCGGTCATGTTCCTATCCGGTTTATTGGATTAATTTAAAATGTTAATACTGACAATATGAAAACCCTCACAGGATACATAATAAATAAATTTGAATTGGATACAGCACACTAAAAATTTTCCTACAAAGGATGGATCGATTATCCAATGGAACTTCACGAGAGGTGAACCACTCCTCATACTGTGCAATCAGTTTCCAGAGCCACAAATGGACACATACATTGGTTGATAAACACATTACCCTCATTAGCGTCGCTCAGTTGGTTAAGAGATATATAGTTCTGTATTCCTATTCGCAGGACTATCAGAACTTGCATTAGAAGAGAGCGTATCAGAGACGCCGCCTACGGCAATAACATCAAGCATATTACAACAACAGAGTCAGCAGCTTAAGAATTTGCTCATGCGGACACAGGTAACTAACAAATGGCTATAAATTAATATGTTGGCGATTTTGAGTTAGAATACTTCATCATAATCATCATTCATTCATTCCTCCTACACAGCTATTATCTGTCCTCTGGGTTAGACAGTGGCAGTTGGAACATATTGCCAAGGTTTATTGCTTTTGAGAGGAAAGTGAAGACAAAATATTCCGAAAACTCTAGTCTAAGTCACAAATGTACAGCTGGGACAATTCTTCATCCACAATAATACCAGGTTGTGATGTCTTAAAATTATGAACATCGGCCAAATTATGGAGATCCGAATAGGGCAAACAACCAAACGGTATACGAATACTAAATACTTCTATTTTTATAGATCATTGATATTGTCAATTGTTGTGTATAAACATTGCAGGTACATTGATATCTTTTTGTTAAATAAGATTATTTTAAAGTACCCATTTATGTTAGACGTGTTTTCATGTCATTACTATGCCATGTGTGCTACCTAGTACAAGTTTACACAATAAAACAATATTACCCGGTTTTAATAGACATAACATCAATAATTCATAAAAATGACGGATATCAGGTTTATATTGGACTTAGGGCTCACCTGCTGCCTTACTGTGTCGTCAGCTCCCTAAGGAATATAGGGGGCTCCTAGACTGGTCTAACAATAAAAATAAAAACTTGTCCAATTAAAAGCTTTAATCATATTTCTAAAACATGGATGATAATATATCATCCTATTAATTTAATTAACTAGCATTATGTTTGTAATTTTAGCCAGAGGTAATTGAAGAATATGATTCCCAGACGCAGCCGGGCAGTCTCATTGGTCAGAGGCCGGAGTCACCGCCCATCGCGCCACAGTTGAACCTTATGACACCGGACGCTTTCAGGTTCATTATTATCCATCAGTCTATCAATTATATATGTATATGCTATCCCTTTCACGCACAATGGTTATTTTGGCCCGACACATCCCACAAATAAAAAGGAATCGGTGAGTCACTGAGCAACACGCCTTACATCGCCTTGGACGAAACGGGCGGGGTATGTCCAAACCATAGTCTACCAAAAAGAGAAAGGAGATTACGACACTGACGTTATCGTCTTTGTATTGCTCTCTCTGTCGCATTATTAAAATATAAATGTTTTTAAATAGTTTGATATAGTAATGTTTTGTTTTTTTTTTCACAAGTTTTATTCTATAAACAGGTTGCCGATTTAATTAGTAGAATCCTTGAAGGGGGTGTATCAGACCATGATACACTACCCAAATCAGTAAAATAAATAGTACCTACTTTAGATTAAATTGCCCTACTGATAAGCGGTCAATACACTTGTACTATAAAAGTTCGATGTAGGCATATACTCATGCGTGTGACATTGATCTAGTAGGCAAATAGTCCCGCGCTCGCAGCGCTCACTGCCGCACAGCTGGGTCGAAATGTACCTACAGTTCAATGTACGCTGACAAACCTACTGTTTTGATAAGAAACAAATCACTTTATCGCGGGATTGGGCAGAGCTAGGAGTCTGCAACTAACTTTAACGTTTTATATGACATCATTCCTACACCTAGTTTAAGTTATTCTAGTAATAAAATCGGCACCCTGTATATGTAATGAAAAATAGTCATAATTTTGAGTTTATTGACATGATATAATTATAAATAATTACTTATTTTAAATTTTCTATTGTAGCTCTCCAGGCAAGCGCGAAGAGGACGATCCACCTCTGTCTGCGACACCTGACGTCGGAGCTAAACCGCGTGCTTCCACAGGTAAGCTAGGAACATTATATAGATTTATTTATTTATTGCATTGCACTGGGATTTCACAACACAATGAACGATATATATCACAATCGTTATGAGTTACTATCTGATTGAGCATAGTTAATTCTAATCTCATTTAGAACCATTTATGATACTACGATCTGCACAGTCGTTAATTAGATAACAATGCCATCTTTGCAAATATAACTGTTTCTTTCTGTTTTCATCAAAGAATACGAATAGAATGAAAAAAAAATACCAATCCACCAACCAGCGTGGATTAGTACAAGATCGTTCTCGATTTTTTTCCTCTATAAAAGGCAACACTTAGTAAATAATCCTGGTATTGCGGGCAACTTTACAGACATTTAATTAACAGGCATAAATTACATCAAGACTCAGAACAACAGTTTATGAACTGCAGAATATTATCTTGTGTGGGAATGGAACTAATTTCACTTGACACACTGGTATTAGTGTACAGTGCAATATTGGTCTGAAGTAGATTTTTATCTGTCTCTGTACATCCAGGTGCTTGTATCGACGACACCTGTGGCCCCGGTATTGGTAAGCCAGCATCAACAGGCTCCAGCCCCAGCCGTGAAGTGCAGCAGATAATGGGACACAACGAACACACATACTACAAGGAAATGGTGAAACTTTTTTTTTTATTTTTGCTTATACAAAAAGCAACCATTGTAAGGAAATAATTATTTTATTGCGAGAGAATTTACCAGCATACAATTAACTGATACAAATTACATCCAAACTCAGAGCAACAATTTGTAGATTCAACACAAAGTACTGTTTTGCTTGGGAATCGAAAAGCTGGCACTGCAGGTCGGTCTCTTAACATCTATCTGTGCAGTCTAGATAACCACAGTTACCTCAGGTGTGATGACTGGTTGCCACGGCAGACAAAAATCAAGTACCGGTAGCCCACTCGCACGGCGAAGAGACATGCTTGCAGGGTGGGTCTATGGGGTCGCGCGCCGCCTCCTCCGTCACCCTGGACCGATTTGGCGGAACGTGGCCACTCCATAGCATACCGCAAAAAAAAAGGTGTGATGACTGGTTAACGAAACAATGGATCCATCACTCCAACAACTTTCTCTTGAAACTTGTAAAAACCGGCTAGGGCTATCATCAGGGGAAAGGAGAGAGCAATCGCCTGGACACTTGTAACATGAAACGCAATCATCAACTCACCTGTTAATCAACAGTGGATGGATATAAAGTAAATATTATTACATACATACATACCATCACGCCATGTCCCTTGCAGGGTAGGCAGAGAGAACAGAGTGCCAGAGAACTCTATCCTTGCATATTTCACTCGCTTCCTCAACATTCATAATTCTCTTCATACACGCTCGCCGGTTTCGGAGACTCTTGACTCCACCTTCCTTCAGTACTTGACCGATCTGGTCTAGGTAGGTTAGTCTCGGTCTCCCCGAGTACCTACATCCTTCCACTTTCGCATTGTATATCTTCTTAACCAGACGTTCGTTCGGCATTCTTTCCACATGTCCGAACCATCGGAGCATTCCCTTTCGCATCTTTACAACAATACTCTCTTTCATACCTACTCGCTCTCTTACGTCGTCGTTACGAATGTGATCGATCAGCCTAACTCCACAGATTTTCCGTAGAGATCGCATTTCGACCGCATTAATTTTACTTTCATACTCTTTTCTGCATACCCAACTCTCGCTTTATACAGTAATGTTGGGACAAGCACTGCGTTATGTATTGCTTGCTACACGTGCCTTCTGGCTGAGGTGGTGGCTATCGAGAATTTGCCCCAACGCTCCGTTCACTCTATTTCCAGCATTCACTCTTCGCTCTATATCAGTGGTGTACCTTCCATCTCGGCTAAATCCACATCCAATTATTATTACAATTTAGATTAATCATCTCAGCTAATAAAAGTCCCTCTGTTGGCCTCGAGCCTCCTCCTTAATGGGAGGGAAATTGACCTATGTATAGTAGGTCAGACATATTAGTATAGGGTTTTGTTTCTAGTTTTCCTACTCTTAATTTCAATTAAGATTATACATACATTTAATTAACAAGTTTGTAGTCTGCTTAAACAAAATGCTAGGGGTGAAACTATTTTTACAGGTTCTATCGCTTTTGTATTTGATTCTTAATTGCCCGACGCTTCGAACACTATACAGTGTTCATGGCTATTAAATAATTAATAAAATTTAAAAATAACTACTGTTTTTCACTTTTTAGTTCAAGTTGCCACTAAAGCGTGTTTTTTAGTTAAAAAAAAAAACTACACACAAATTACGCTTTAAAATTTATGAAACAATATATTGAGTACAGTGATGTTCAGAGCATAACCATGGTCATTAATGGCGCCTATTTTCTTTTACCGAACAGGAGCCGGAGGTGCAACCCTTACCAGCGGAGGTGGTGATCCCGGCAGCTGCGGGTGGGGAGGCATTGTTTGCCGGTGCCGAGCTGTTTCCCCTTCAAGAAGCGCCCTCTGCACCTCCTACGCCTGCACTCCCCGCTCTACCACCAGCCCTAGTCGCTTTTCCACCCAAGCTCACACATACCAGTTAGTAACCACATTTTTTTTTTCTTTTGGTGGCAGACGAAAGTGACTACCACTCATGGACTTCAGCAGATGTTCATCCAAGATACTGCCTATCGTGAGAAAAGTACTCCTATCAAACCTCGATTAAAGAACAGAATATGTCATAGAGCTCAGAAAACATTGCAGCAGATAGTTCATTCCAGAGTCATTATTTAACATTGAGTATTGCCATGGTGTGTTGACCGGCCAAGAATATATCATTACCTTCTGATGCTAGTCGTAAAACTGTTTCCTTTTTAATTTTTATGGCTTATCGTAGCAAACAAGCAGACAGCACACCTGATGGTAAGTGTCACTGCCGCCCATAGACCTTTGAAATACCAAGGGTACAGTAAAGCTAAGTCGCTGCCCACCAATATAAACCCCAAATGGGCTTCCAGCTCTCTTACGGGTTGCGAGCCCTCAGCGCTCGCGCTCACCCACAGTCCGGGTAAAGTTGTCATAGCCATCTGAGGCTAACAACTAAGACATACAAAAAAAATCCAACTCTCTCGCTCACCTAACGAAGCGCAATAGCATATTGCCATTACTCAGACGTCGATCTTCTGCGAGAGTGTGGTACTCCGAACGGACCGGCCCGCGGCTGTAAACATAGAACTGTCCACAACGTGGTCCTACCATCTTTAAAGTTAGAGGTATATACTGTGGGATTATTGCATTAGCACCTCTTTTTGGGTAGCTAATGGATAAATCTCACTATAACAGTTTTATTTGTTAAGTACATATCTGAAATCTATGTTCAACAACACATTTATTAAATTAATAGATGGGCGAATCAAATCATTTATTAATTTGTATAACATAGGTAATATAAGATGTCAGGTGATAAAATTGTATGATGGAGATCACTATGTCATGCCGATAGGCGTACAAATTTTGTTAATAATTAGTATTTATACATTAAAAATGAGATAGACTTCATCTTGACGGACAAACGACAAATATTCAATGATGTCTCTGTGATCAGCAGGATTAAAACTGGGAGTGATCACCGGATGGTTCGAGGCACATTGAATCTTCGTACGAAAGTCGAGCGGTCCCGCTTGATGAAGTCTACACTCCGACCTACACCTGTCCAATAACAGAACCCCGATAGCTTTCAACTCGAATTACATAATCGCTTCCAATGCCTGGAAGAATGCGAATCTTCGAACGATATGAACAACAGGTTCGTGGAAACTGTCCACGCGGTCGGGTCAAAATTCTTTTAAGGCCCATCGCGCTACTAGAACAAAAAAGCTTTCTGACCAGACTCTTCAACTCATGGAGAGGAGAAAGGAAATGACGGTACAGTCTTCAGCCGATTGGTCCGAACTCAGGCAGCTTAATAGACAAATCTCTAAATCTATGCGGCGCGATATTCGCCGATTCAATAAACTGCGTATTGAAGAGGCGATAGAGCGAAATCGAGGCTCCAAAGTGTTCGCACGAGATTTGTCTATCGGGCAGAGCCAAATGACTAAGCTGAAGACCGATAACGGTACTGTCATTTCATCCCAGAGTGAGATCTTGGGAGAGGTCGAAAGGTTCTATGGGCAGTTGTACAAATCATCCCTGAATCCTGTTGTCAGCTTGGTCCAAGACCCCAGATCCAAGCTAACTCGGCACTATACCGAAGAAATCCTGGACGTCAGCTTGTACGAGATCAGAATGGCTCTAAAACAATTAAAGAACAGAAAGGCACCGGGAGATGACGGAATTACCACAGAGCTCCTGAGGGCAGGCGGCAAGCCAGTTTTAAAAGCCCTACAGAAGCTGTTTAATTCTGTCATTCTCGGGGGCGACGTTCCAGAGTCGTGGAACAGGAGTGTGGTGGTGCTGTTTTTCAAGAAGGGCGATAAAACGCTCTTAAAGAATTACAGACCCATCTCACTCCTGAGCCACATGTACAAAGCGCAAGCTAGACGACTTCCAGCCGCCCGAACAAGCCGGTTTCCGAAAAGGTTATAGTACCATAGACCACATCCACACGCTACGCCAGATTATACAGAAGACCGAGGAGTATAATCGGCCTCTGTGTCTAGCGTTTGTGGACTATGAGAAAGCCTTTGATTCTGTCGAAACTTGGGCAGTGCTGCAGTCCCTTCAGAGGTGCCAAATTGACTATCGATATATCGAAGTGCTGAAGTGTTTGTATAAAGACGCTACTATGTCAGTCCGCATCCAGGATAAGAGTACGAAACCGATCCAGCTGCAGAAAGGCGTGAGACAGGGAGACGTTATCTCTCCGAAACTGTTCACCACTGCGCTGGAAGATGTCTTCAAGCTCTTAGACTGGACCGGACTCGGCATCAACATCAATGGCGAATACATCACTCACCTTCGATTCGCAGATGATATCGTAGTCATGGCAGAATCCCTGGAGGACCTTGGCACCATGCTCAATGACCTCAGCAAGGTCTCCCAACTAGTAGGGCTGAAAATGAACATGGACAAGACGAAAATCATGTCTAATGCCCATGTCATTTCTGTGCCGGTCCTGGTTGGGAATGCGATTCTCGAAGTTGTCGATCACTATGTTTACCTAGGACAAACAGTCCAATTAGGTAGATCCAATTTCGAGAAAGAGGTCAGCCGACGAATCCAACTCGGCTGGGCAGCGTTCGGGAAACTTAGGAGGATCTTCTCGTCTAATATTCCGCAGTGTCTGAAAACAAAGGTTTATAACCAGTGTGTGTTACCAGCGATGACTTACGGCACTGAAACGTGGTCTCTAAATGTCGGCCTCATAAAAAGGCTCAAAGTCGCTCAGCGTGCTATGGAGAGGGCTTTGCTCGGTATTTCTTTACGTGATAAAATCCGAAATACGGAAATCCGTAGAAAAACGGGTGTAACCGACATAGCCCGAAGAATTAGCACGTTGAAGTGGCAATGGGCAGGCCACATCGCTCGACGAACCGACAACCGTTGGGGAAAAAAGGTTCTCGAGTGGCGACCACGAATCGGACGACGCAGCGTAGGACGACCCCCCACTCGGTGGACTGATGACCTCATCAAGGTCGCAGGAAACCATTGGATGCAGGTGGCACAGGACCGTTATAGATGGCATTCTCGTGGGGAGGCCTATGTCCAACAGTGGACGTTTACGGGCTGATGGATACATTAAAATTCAAATAACAATCAAATTAATTTTCCATGGCAAAATAATTAAAATTAGACAATTCTAAATTAGATTCCAATGCATAGTCAATGTTAAAATTGAAATTATTTTTATAATGTCATATAAATTCATCATTTAAATATTCGTCAATACTATAATAACATTTCTTGGTCAATAATAATTTTAGTCTTCTTTTAAAATGAGTGGTGTCAAGGGACTTCGTTTCTTCTGGTAACTTGTTATAAACACGTGGAGCCATACCTAAGATACTTTTTCTTGCTAAGGCTGTTTTGCAATGGGTGCAAATCCATACTATAATTATAATGCATAGTGGTTGGGCCACACTGTTGACAGTTTTCTGTTTAAAACTACAAGCCGGTCTGTCCAGGGTAGTACCACACTCTGAGCAGTGGTCATGAGCTCTTGCGCTTCTTTTGGTAAACGGAAGAGCCGGAATTCCATCTTTCTGGGTGAGTTTTGATTGGTAGGCAACGGCCTAGGTGTACCCCTGGTATTGCAAAGGTCAATTGAATAATACTTACCATCAGAATTATACTAAGGTATTTTCTAATTACTGAAATTTAGCATTTAATATGCTTGATTATTTATAAAAACCCAATTACGAGCGAAAAATGGTTGTCACAAGTGGGATTCGAACCCACATCTATTGGGAATCCGTTCCAAATGTGCTGTCACTTATACCACCGTGAACTATTGTAGGACATTCAATTCTCGCATCGTATTATATTTTCGTCTTCAAAGAGACGTGTGCCATCTACTCGACATTGTTTACACATTGTATTGTTTTCTTTTTCTATCTACAGATAGTGACACCTCATGGCCACAGATTTCCCTTGCTCAAATCACAGAAGCGAACCAGCGGAAAGCATCCAGCGATAAATCCAGCAGTCAATCTCTTAACGCGTCACTGAACGTGTCGTGTACAGAACGTGCGTGCAGCGAAGAAGTACGTTGTGCCGGATTATCACCAGCTGATAAATCGAGACTTGAAGCGTTGGAGCATAAACTTGATAAGCTCACAGGTGACCAACGAACTTATCATATCGACTTTTAAAGGTCCCACTTCTCCACAATGGGGTTAAATACACACCTCCACATTGGGGTTAAATAACTATATATCTATTATTATATTTAAAAAGAACTTTTGTTTCAAAATAATATCGTGATTAGAAGAGTTGCCCACTTCTGAATGTAATCCTCTCCCACAAATGAGGGAATAGCGCCGTAATCGCCATGATTTGCTAGCGGGCTAGTGATCGCAGTGAAGCGTTTCCCAGGAGAGAGATACTGCCCTCTATCCTGCTGGACCTATAGCTGATTTTACGACTCTCACAGACAAGTAAAGGGTAACGACAATTGTATTTTTATCCTATTGCCACCGGGGAGAATACGATTCTATATTAAAAATCATTAAAAAAACAAACACGCCGAGTTTCTTGCCGGCATTTCTCAGTGGCAGTCGCTTTTCGATCAGACAGTTTATTGTATTAAAGAGTTAATTTGAAAATATTTATCTTTATAGGGTTTATACATAATAAATGATTGGGAGTTTGTATTTATCAGCCAATTTGTAACATATGGCTACAATATAAATATGCGTTGTAATAGAAATGGTGAGTGCGCAAAGTCGTGAACTTCGTGTACTACGCAGCGCCGTGTCGAGTCCGCGCGAGCTTATAGACGAAGCACTACACGCGCACGCACAACGCACCGCCGCCGCCGTCGAGAGCGCACTCGCCGATGGGTATGAAACCAATACATAACTTGGAATAGTATATAAAGTAGAATATAGAAATAGTTATGTAATTTTATCTATTTATTACCTTTAGATAGCAAGATAGGAGATGGTGAATCGTATTCTTACTTCGTCACCAAGTGGAAAACCATTTCTATTTATTCAATGAAATAAAACCTTTTTTACTGATTTTATCACTATTTGATTTTTAATTGCTTGATATTTCGTATACTTCAGCGTTCATGGCCATGTGAGGACATCTGGGAGCAGAAGGAATTAAAAATCAAATACAAACGCAAGCTAATCCGTAAAATGGATTTTATTATATAAACAACAGAAGTGATTAATTTATTTAATGATTTATTTATTAGATGGGAGCGTATATCGCGAGTTGGTGAGACGGCTAGTGCCCGCGCGGCGCAAGCTGCTGGTGTAGGCGCTGCCAGAGCGCTCGAGCCGCTTGTGACCGCATTGAAATCCGAACTTGCCACTAAAATATCAGCCACCGACCAATTGTTGAGGGAAAATATCGAGAAATTGGCTAATAGTAAGGTATGTGTGAAATTATGATTGAATGACTAAAATTCATAGCTGTGTGGTAGCGGTTGCGAATACTACCAACCTTTACTATGCTCGTGGATGTCGTAAAAGACAACTAAAAGCTTTATATTCACTTGGGGCAACACTAACCAATGCCATTTGGTCAACAATTATATTCCTAATGGGGATTAACGTCAGGCAGGCGGTCGGTCATGAATCTAATGCCAATAACTTTTACAATGTATACGAGATACGAGTACATCGCTTCAACCCCAAGTAATTAGGATAGGAGCAGATGAAAGATGATGATTGAGTAACTAACTATCGACCGTGTCCAGTATTGCTGATGCCTTTCATGTTTGTAAAATCCCCCGCAATACAAGGATCATTTTCTTAAAGCTGGGTATGATTTAAAAAAAAATACTTAACAGTTATTTCCTCACGCAACATTTTATTTCCAGACTGTGATGGAGCACCTGAGTGCATCAATAGCGAAATCCCTATCGGACATGGTGCGCGAGTCGTTCCGTGAGGCACTATTTGAAAGTGTCGTACCCGTCATGGAGAAAGCGCACGCACAAATATTTAGACAAATTAACCAAGCATTCCAAAATGGTACCAAAGAGTGTAAGTATTCATTATTGTCTTTGTCTAAATTTCATCCATCTATCCAACAGCCAGTGGACACCTACTTTTTTATTTTTTGGAGTAATCTTATCACTGCATTGCCTGTAAGTTAGGAACAACAATGATCTCTATAAATTACACTGAGGTTTGACCCTCTGGTAGTCCTGAAAACGCTTTTAACTGTTTTGAGACCCGTAACAAATTTAATTAGAAAAAAGTGTACGATATGCTTAACCTGAAGTGGATAGTATGTGGTGAGTTTATAGATCTAGGTAGAGTACTTCTCTTATCCTATGTCTGGAAGCTGCGAAATATTTACTGTGGGATGCTCCACCTACATTTTATCCACTCTCGCCAAAGGTAGTAACGTCGTTTCAGTACGCTCGCAAAACCACGGTATCAGCTTTATTATATTCCAAATAACATACAAAACATTATGATGGTTCCTAATCTCCTGTTAAACCATCTCCTACCAAGGATTAAGTAGTTGCGGCGATTACGAATCCCGGTGCATTATATAATCTCTCACAAACTCCTGGCGGACGGAGTTGTCTCTTACTCTATGCTATAAGATGATTCCAGAACCTAAGTCGTGAAAGATTTCCAAATACGGAAAATTGGTAGTGTGTTTAAAGATCTTTATTTCTCGTACAAACTTAATGATAGTTCACTTATAATGAGATACAAAATAAACTTAGGTACAATATTATTATTATTCTTCCGCCTCTGGATCATCTATAAATTACATATTTCTTAAATATTCCTTTAATCTTTTTTTGTAGATATACATACCATCACACTCTTTTATATTGTTAGGCAGTTGGTTGTACAACTGTGCTCCCTCGAACAATATCGTCCTCACACCATAGTTAGTTCGCGGGTGAATTAATTGCAACTTATTTTTATTTCTAAAGTTGTAACTAGCTGTCTTCTTAGTTAGTTGTATATTTATAAAACCCGATTACGAAATGAAAAATGATGTCACAAGCGGGATTCGAACCCGCGCCTATTGGGATTCCGGCCCAATCGTGGTGCCACTACACCACCGTGACTAATTGTAGGACATACAAATTTCACTTCGTATCATATTTACGTCTTAAGGTGACGGTATGCTATCTATCCGACAATGTTTACACATTGTTATAGGCTTAATACTTAAAACTTTACAGTTAGAATTGTATTAAACGATGACACAACCTTGTTATTTAAATTACTGAAATTTAGCATTTAATACGCTTAATTATTTATAAAATCCGATTACGAAATGAAAAAGTTGTTGTATATTTGTTTGAATAGAACCAGTGATATTTTTTTTAACTAAGATGCAAGTGTAGTATATGTATAGGTTTTTTATGTTTAGTATTTCTGTTTTGTGAAATAATTCGGTTGTTGGAGTTAAGAAATTATAATGAAATAGCACTTTATTTATTTTATTTTGTATTCTTTGTAATGAGTTTAAGTGCGTTGAAGCAGCTGAACCCCATAATTCAATTAAGTTTTCTAGATGCGATTTCACTAAGGAATTGTAAATAATACTACTCACCCTCTTAGGGATACAATTTGATATGTTTCGTACGGCCCCTAGTACTGACGTAAGTTTTGTTTTTAAGCTATCAATATGTGGCTTCCACGTTAGTTTCTCATCTAACCAAAGACCGAGGTATTTTTCTTGTTCGGAACGATGTATCGCCTTGTTATCTATGGTAAGAGGTGGATGCTGGGGTATTTGTTTATTTTTTGGAGAAAATATCATGAAAGAGATTTTTGATATGTTAACAGTAAGTAAATTATATTTTAACCATTCGTTCAACCGATTTAAATCTATTTGAGCATCG
This sequence comes from Lymantria monacha, assembly GCA_905163515.2. Classification (NCBI taxonomy): domain Eukaryota; kingdom Metazoa; phylum Arthropoda; class Insecta; order Lepidoptera; family Erebidae; genus Lymantria; species Lymantria monacha. Next base: position 34,989,442 of record LR991084.1, on the reverse strand, counting down.
GTAATTATCGAGTGAATACACGTATCAAAATAGAAAAGACAGGTGTCGTCAGCATACAGAGTTAAGTGTCCTAATAGGCCTATTTTATTATATATATTATTATAGATTAGAAACATTAATGTGCCCATTATTGACCCCTGAGCTATACCAAAAGATACATTTTGGGCAGAACTGATGTTATTTTCTATTTTTACCACTTGAGATCTATTTAGTAAATGATGATGAGAGCATACTATACGCTGTGCCTATGATTCCTATGTTATTTATTTTCTCTAGTAACTTTTGATGACTGACGGTATCAAAAGCCTTTTTTAGATCAATGAATATGCCTAATACAAAATTTTTCTGATCAATATGAGTCTTAATTTTTGTAACTAAGTCAACAGCCGCAGTGAGAGTACTAGTTTTTTCGCAAAAACCGTACTGGTGTTTGTTTAAGAACTTTTTTACTTGTAAATATACATTAAGGCGGTTATATAAAACTCGTTCAAATATTTTAGTTATTATGGGTAGTACCGATACCGGTCTATAGTTCCCTGGATCTGCCTTACAGCCGGATTTGTATATGGGCGTGACCCTAGCTACCTTCAAACTGTCGGGCAATATACCACGCGTAAGACACATATTTATAGAATTAGTTAACTTAAAGCTTTAGTACTGATACCATTAATCCTGTACTAGAATTACAATTTAGGTCATCAATATTTTTTTTCGCTCGTGGTACAGGGTGAGAACTCATTCAATGTAGTATCATGTTTGAAGTTACTCTCGTACATTAATGTGTTACCAGCACGCTTGTGGTATATGTGTGGTATTTGATTCGCCAAGTCTGAACCTGTTGAAGAAAAAAATAAATTGAATAAATTGCAATTTTCCTCACCGTCGCAAACAGGACCGGAAGACGACATTAGTTTAGGTGGAGCACTGCTGGTTTTTGATTTTATTGAAAGTTAAATTATTAATTAATTCCCATAACCTTTTAGGATTGTTGTAACTATTATGAAATAGAGTGTGATAGTATTTTCTTTTTTGATTCCTGATAGTAATTCTCACTTTATTTTGTTGTTCTCTGATTTTTTTTACCAAATTAAAATCATGTGGATTAGCTTTCATTTGGCGCCGCAAATTGTTCCGTAAATTGATTGAGTTTATTATGTTTTTATTTTATCCAATCTCTTGAACATGGATTATTTATTTTTATCTTGTTTATTTTGTTCCTATGCACCTATTCTCTTAAAAAAAATCTAGATATTTATAATCGAAATCTTCATTATCATAGGTTGCTGTGAATAATACACACAATAATTTGTCGTAGTTTAATGTTTGATAATGTGTATTTTTCACTAACACGGGCGCTAACTGCCCAATTTCTAGGAATTTCTGCTTATGATCTGATAGAGATGAATCAATAATAGAGAGGGTAATTACCACTTCCCTCCTATGTAAAGCCATAGACAAAGTAAAATAAGACAATTATACTCGTTCCAACCATTTATTTTACTTTTGGCAGGTCGAATTCTGATCAATTAGTGTTGTACCAATGTATTACGGATACTATGTTTTGTAATAATCGATTTTAGTCAGGAAGAACTTTTAATCGATTTAACACGGATATTTTATTTTTGCTTAAATACATATTTCATATTATTTAAAAACTTCACTTCTGTAAATATATTTGTTATTTGGGCACATTAATTTTTGCATACCCACTAATTCAGTCCTCCCAAAATATTTTACTTTGTACTTTGCAAAATAAAAAATAACTACTTTATGAAGCATTTTTCCATTAAGCGGGGTCCGCTGCTCCAAACTTTACTTAGAGACAAAGGCGCCCTCGTCTGCGGTAGTAAATCACTAATTTTCTCATCCAGCCTACCCCTTTTTTTTAAGCCGAATTGGCAACACTGAACTGCGCGCCGGTGACGCCATTTTGTTGTGTTGTCTGTCACTCGCAACAAGACTCCCGTGCTAGTCACATTTCTGTTCGCTGAGTGCTCTTTCATATTTTTCATACGCTGTGTTGAGTATTTATATTCCACCGTATTGATTTCATTGTTCTTACTTTGATTGAGTTGAGCGTATCGTTCCTCCCAGTAAGATTTTACTTGCAAAGTGCCGAAAGGTATGGTGCTTAAAGGACAATCCAGAGAGTTAGTGCTGCGGCTTCGTGAATTTTTTGAAAAGGAAAGCCGCAATGGCGGATTCCTTATACCAGTAACCCAAGTTAGAGACCGTGTTGCAGCAGCATTAGGTATTAGTGCTCCAACGGTGGTGAAAATCACTAAAGAAGCCTATGGTAGTAGTGGTATTGAACAGAACAAGCTATCTACGCCTAAGAAAAAACGTCAGCCCCGTAAAGTGACAGCAATTGACAGTTTTGATACTGATGCTATTCGTCGTCATATATACAATTATTACACAAGCAAAGAGATTCCTACTTTGAAAAAATTTGTAGCGTCTCTACGAAATTGTGGCTTGTTTCGTGGTCGAAAATCTTCTTTGTCAAAGGTGCTGCACCAAATCGGGTTCTTGTATAAGAAATCCGACAAAAGAAAAATTTTAATGGAACGTCGTGATATAGCCTTGTCTCGCTGTGAATTTTTAAGACAAGCGAAGAAAATAGAAGACTGGTCGAATGTCGTTTTCACAGATGAAACTTGGCTCAATGCCAATCATTCCATACCAAAAGGTTGGACTGACGATACTGCTGCTTCTACTTCTGCAGTGCCAATGGGGAAAGGTGAACGCCTCATCATTTGCCATGCGGGAACTACAAAGGGATTTGTACCAGACGCTCTGTTAGCGTTCAAATCAAAAAAAACAGGAGACTATCATGAGGAGATGAATGCGGACGTGTATGAAAAGTGGTTCAGAGAAATGCTTACATCAGTTGAAGAGCCATCAACAATATTTATTGATAATGCACCCTATCACTCTCGCCAAATTAATAAAATGCCAACACAGGCCAACAAAAAACACGAGATTATAAACTGGCTTCGTGATAATGGGGAAGATGTGGACGAATCCCTACTAAAAGTAGAATTACTTAAAATATTAAAAAGTAAAAAGCAGCCAAAACGATATGTCATCGACGAAATGGCAGCAGAATATGGGCATGTTGTAATCAGAATTCCTCCGTACCACTGTCAATATAATCCAATTGAAATGATCTGGGCACAAGTCAAAGGACACGCCGCAAGAAACAATACAACTCCTCCTTTCACAGCAAATAAAATGCTTGAACTTTTAAAAAACGCATGTGCTAGTGTGACGCCTGAAAACTGGGCGAGTGTCGTCAACAAGACAAAAAATATAATATTCTCTGATTGGGATCGGGAAATTGAATTTGACAACATACCTACACAAGAGTTAATAATAAACACTGCAGATGATTCAAGCGACGATTCGAGTTCGTATGAAGAAGCCGACGATTCGTTATAAAATAATATTAAAATATTTTGGTTGTTTTATTTCATGTTATAGGTATGATGAGAAGATTTTTATATCTCCCTGATACAATTTTAACGTGTTGTCTATTACAACAATTCAAAACTCAGTTGTCAGCTGACTTAACTGCAAATAAGTGTAATCGATTATTTGCGATTCATTAGTTTGCACCGAATACTTTTGATCCTGTCACTAGATGCGATAGAACGTAACTTTTTTTATAACGGAAATGAATTATCACTTAAATTTTATGAATAGAGCAATTTACGGCATATTAATGTATTTAGTGGGTAATAATTAAGATATATAAATATTATTGGGCAGTTTATATATTTCTCTGTTCACTCGTTTCAAAGTTAATAATTGCGTATAATGAAACAGTTACGTCCTAAAGCATGTGTCAAAAGTAAAATAAATGGTTGGAACGAGTATAATAAGCGAACGTACTAGAAGCGCAGATATCTATTAACTTTTTTGACAAACTATGGTCAGATCACACCCACTCAAACTGTCTAGAACGATGAAAGCGCTGGTATGTAGCCCCATAAGCTGCCGTATTGTTACTCGTTATCGCCATTTGACTATTTTTCTTTTTTTTTTTATTGTTCTAAGTCATCATAAACTTAGTCTAAATTACCCCTGAATTGATCAGGGACCTAAATTAGTTGTGATAATTTATTAGCAGTTACAATAAAAGGTAGAACAAAAATGAAAGATTATTAAGTAACATTATAAGAATTAAAATAAATTTAACAAGGCAATATGAAAAAAATAATTATGCTAAGAGAGAAGTAATAAAGTAGTTAAAATGTAAGCCATTTTACTATTGACCATCGGTACCAAGCCCTCATATTCATAACCTGGTGGATCCCACCGAAGGAAATTCACCTACTATACCACGCTGGTGATAAGGATTGATATAGAGCTTTATTTCGAATATTATACTTCTCTTACATAAATGCTTATATATTTCTTGTGTATATGCATATTATATTATATTGCTTAACATATATTGTAACTTGTATTCTTAATCCGTAACCTACATAGTGAATGAGCTATATATCGGGATAGAAAGATGAAATATCATTAGATAGTTTATAAGTGTGAATTGTTAACAGTCTCAGCGAACACAGAGGCCGCAGCAAGGGCAGCGGCCGAACGTGGCGGTGCTGCCGCCGCTGCAGCGCTACGTGCAGCGCTCGATAGACATGCTGAAGCGCTAACTGCAGCGCAACCGCAACATCAACACATCGCTAACGTTCTACGAGAGACTGCACATAGGTACATACTATACTTCTTATTGTATTAATGGTAACTAAGTAAACATACAATATTCATCATCTCTTTGGGGTTGGTGATAGTAAAAAACGACGAGGACGACACAAGCAAATAACATCATTGTAACAGAAGGAAAACTCGAAATAAAACCAACCCATCTGCCTGGCGTGATATAGTTGGTCAATAGGGAATATGCACGTGACTCCAAAATGAACAAAATATTTTTTTTAGTAATCTTTATTGCTTGAAAAACATACCTATACAATTATTTTTGAAATTCATCATTATTTAATATTGAAATTTAATTATCAAAAATCGGCTTTTTTGAAATTCGCTCGCAAATTTCTAAAACGCGACGCGATTGGGTGTTCAAAACGTGACGTCATCGTACAGTCGAGTCTTCTGTTATCAAGGTGTTTCTAGTGATTATTTTGTATCGTTACCCAGTTATTTCATGAGTTATTAGTTTTCTGTGTTCAAGTATTAATCCTTGTGAATGAGAGACTTAACAAATGTCACTTTTTGTCCCTGTTCTAATGCCATTATTTTTTATTGCATATAATTCTCTGTATCTGAAACCCAATAGAAAGATAAATAATTTCGAACTTTTCTCTTAGTCTTCTCTAGTCTCTTAGTCTTAATAAGTTACATATTTTCATTCATAGGTATCATAGATAACTAAACATATATTACTTTTATGGATAAAGATTAAACACCCATGTACCTATTAGAAAGTTGTGAGTGCAGATATGACGGCTGATAGAAGATTATGGAAGGCAAGAACATGTTGTGCCGACCCCACTTAGCGTGGGATGAGGGCAGGCAAATGATGATGATGTACCTATTAGATATTGAAAATATATCTTTAAGAACTTTACGTAAACTAGGTAGGTATGTGTACGTCGAAGTTTGTAAACGAAACAAGTATGTGCATGTAATTAAGGAAAAATGGTTCTTTTATGTACTTCATCACTTATCTAATGTGTTTACTTACGTTAAAATGATCTTCAGAACAGTATAAACTGCTCAAACACGACACATTGTCTCTTCTCATCGCCTTGTATCGTTGTTTTCTTATTTATTACATTTTTCGGCATTAGGAAATATACTTTGTTAGGTGCAGTTTTGATAATATTTTGGTACATAGGAACGACACATTATTTATAATACGGTTTTCTGTTCTTTTCCATGGTAATAAGTTGACTTTGCACTCACTTTTTTAATTTTCAATAAGTTCGTGAAACAAAAATTTCGTTGTTGACATCCAACTTGTGTGTGTATTCTGACGTCACAGTAGCGCGCCATAATAGCCGCGTCTATATCGCCCAAAAATGATAGTGATTTTAATAAAATTTTATTTAGCTTAATTGTTTATATTTTGGATGTGTTATATTTATTTTTGGTAATGTAATAACTATTAGAAACATTTAAAAAAATTAAAAAAAAAAAAAAAAAAACATGCATATTTCACATTTCCCTCTCATTGTGTGCCTGTATGGAATATTCGAGACGAATAATGCGACGTGTTTGTTCTAAGATGATAATGATGATGACATACTACTGTGACAGATTTTCAAAAATATCTCAAATTGTTTAAGAGCCAGTACATTTGCAACTTCATTATTTTTTTTTTTTAATTCTCTATTTCCAATAAAGATTATATTACAATTTAAATCAAAAAAAAAACTACCAAGTCGCTACATGACGTCATATGCTTGTAAACAAATTATAGCTAATATGCTAAGACTGCCTAAATGACGTACTCTAATTAGGGTTGCCATTGACAATTATGAAGTATTATAATATGTTATTAGGTTTTTGAAGCTACCTTAGTGTTTTATTTTTAAATAAAAAAAATAAAAAATAAAAAAACACCTTGAGATAATTACAGTCAAATATCTAATAATAAAAATTATTGTTATGTGTTTGGTCCTACTTTTTTTTTTTTTTTTTTTACGTGGTGCCATCTATATCCACCTTTTTATTTGGTACAAAACGTTGCAGAGTGAACCTTGGAGGACTGCATGGTTTGACGGATGTAAACTGGGTAGAAATACACTGACCACAGCCTTTAGACTTCGTTCCGGCCACATTCCTCTTAATAAGTTCGCTTATATGATGAATAAAGTGTCATCCCCTCTCTGCTCTGACTGTGGCATTATAGAAGATGCGCAACATATTATGGTTGAGTGTGTTCGGAATGAGGACATTAGGAATGAAAATGTATCTGTCGCTGAGGAGCTGAGACAGCTTGGAGGTTGTAATTTAATTTTAGCATATCCCCTCACTGATGAGGCTGTAATAATATATAAAATAGTTGATAAGGGCATGCGGCGTCGTTAGGTTATACATATAATATAATGTATTGTAGTTTATATATTGTCATACTGTTGTTGTTGTAAGTGTTGTTTTTACGGAGCGGCGTAGTCTATTGGGACTAAAGCTCCTTAAATAAAGAAAAAAAAAAAAAAAATCCACCTTTTACATTCCTACCTTGTACGTATAAGAGCCCATCTATATCTAAATCACGGTGAGTGACTCAGTTGTCAAACAGTCTCAACAGTGACACGTGCATCGATTACCATACCCATTTCATGGACAAACCTAATGTTTATTAAGGGGTTGAATAAATGTTTATTTTTTAGAAAGAGTCTTCTATTCTTAATTCTAACAGACTGTATAACCAACTTAATAGGTATGCTGGTATTCATCATCATCATTATTACAGGCCATATATGGCCCACTATTGGGTTCGGGCCTCCTCCGTAATGGGAGGGAAATTAACGTACTATACCGCGCTGGTCAGACGTGTTGTTATAGGGTTTTATATCGAGTTTTCCTTCTCTTGCATAGATATTATATGCATTTTATATTCCTTAGTCGTCTCTTACGATCACCCACAGGTAAGATAGGGGGTGGTGAATTGTATTCTTACTCCGTCACCACACGGATTGCTTTGCTGATATTCAATCGGATAAAAAATCTCATTTCGTCTTTCACAATAACGTATGTTTGTGAGATCTGGGCCCTTAAACTTAATAATATATTTCAGCGTGCTAGAGAAAGAGTTGAGTTGGTGGCGCGAGCAGGCGCGGACCGTCGCACTGGTGACGTCGCGCGCCCACTCCCCATCAACACCACATGCGCACCACGCGCACGACAGGCAGGTAATTATCCATACACTGAACCTCATATACTTCTAAAACGAGTACACATACCATTCCTTACGTACCTTCTGTTCATGAGTTTGTCACAAATTCTGCGTGAGAATTGAACCTACGATATTCTTATTCCGCCATCTGTGCTGTTCACAGACGGCGTAGTGGTTAAGATACCAACCTTCAGTGCCAAATGGTGTGGGTTTGATTCTCGTACAGCACAACACTGTGCGATCCAAAAATTATTGTTTTAAGTCTGGGTGTAATTTGTGTCCGTTATGTTTGTAAGGTTCCACCGCAATGCAAGGATTATTTTATAAAGCAGGATGTTGCCTTATAAAAAATATATGTATTTATGAAAGTATATAAATGTACCGAGACTAACCTACCTAGACCAGATCGGTCATGTACTGAAGCAAGGTGGAGTCAAGAGTCTCCGAACCCGACGAGCGTGTATGAAGAGAATTATGAATGTTGAGGAAGCGAGTGAAGTATGCAGAGATAGAGTTCTCTGGCACTCTGTTCTCTCTGCCTACCCTGCAAGGGATATGGCGTGATGATATGTATGTGTGTATTTATGTATAAATATACCATTCTTAAGTTACGTAATAAATCCTCCATAAATAGTGCGAAATATTCGCACGAGTCAAAATGTTTATTACCTTTGGCGGCAGACAAGCAAGTAGCCTAGCTATTAGTAAGTGGTATCTGGCGGTCATAAACCTCGGCAATACAGAACAAGAGCACATTCAGGTCGCTAGGTCTAGGGATTTCTTTCTCTCTAACCTAAACCCCAAAGCTTTAGGTTCTCTCGCTCATCGAACTAAACGCAGTAAGTAACACGTTGCTGCTACTCTGAGGTCGTTTTTCTACGAGCCGACTATGTAGTATAGCAGCGTGTCCTTAACAGTAAACTTTCTCATAATCATCATACAAGCTCATATGTAGCACTGCTGGGCTCGTGCCTTAGCCTTCTACACAATATGAGGGTAACCTACTAAACCACGATGCACAGACGTTGATATGGGGTCCTTTTTCAAATTTCCTTCTTTTGTATAGATGTAGTTACACATACATACATACATATCGTCACGCCATATCCCTTGCAGGGTATGCAGAGAGAACAGAGTGCCAGAGAACTCTATCTCTGCATACTTCACTCGCTTCCTCAACATTCATAATTCTCTTCATACACGCTCGCCGGTTTCGGAGACTCTTGACTCCACCTTCCTTCAGTACATGACCGATCTGGTCTAGGTAGGTTAGTCTCGGTCTCCCTCGATACCTACATCCTTCCACTTTCGCATTGTATATCTTCTTAACCAGACGTTCGTTCGGCATTCTTTCCGCATATCCGAACCATCGGAGCATTCCCTTTCGCATCTTTACACCAATACTCTCTTTCATACCTACTCGCTCTCTTACGTCGTCGTTACGAATGCGGTCGGTCAGCCTTACTCCACAGATTTTCCGCAGAGATCGCATTTCGACCGCATTAATTTTACTTTCAAACTCTTTTCTGCATACCCAACTCTCGCTTCCATACAGTAATGTTGGGACAAGCACTGCGTTATGTATTGCTACACGTGCCTTCTGGCTGAGGTGGTGGCTGGCGAGAAGTTGCCCCAACGCTCCGTTCACTCTATTTCCCGCATTCACTCTTCGCTCTATATCAGTGGTGTACCTCCCATCTCGGCTAAATCCACATCCAAGATATACAAATCCATCCACTTGCTCTAGTACATCATTACCTATTAGATGTAGTTCATATATTATAAAACCTTACTCGTCTTTTACTACGGCCACGGGCAAGAAGATGGGGATTGGTGAAGTAAATATAGTTCGTACCCCATCACCACACAAAAATACACTAAAATTTTTTTAATTTATTAATAATTCTTGCAGAGATCCCATCGCAATGTTACAAGGAATTGTGTACAAGAATCTTTGCCTTTTCTATTACAAGTATACATGTTCTATTTCTGTTAGTTAATTAGTTTGATCAAGTAGTATTATTAGTACATGTAAATATATACCATATATACGGCAGAATGTCTTTAAGTCGTAATACGTATGTAGTACTCGTTAAGTCATAGTTCTCAATAAGTTGATAAAATAGTATTTCATTTGCTAAACTCCTAAATATGCTGTATTATTGAAATTTTGGAACTTGAACTAAATGTTATTTTTCTGAAAGTTATTGATATACTATATTTATACTCTATAACTCGAATTACAAAAAGCAGACTGCGTAAGTCGTGGTTACTAAAATATAATGACGTCTTACTTGGAATTCCCTGAACTAAATAAAATCTAAAAGGAGTGATTTGGTACTTCTAATCTGTTGTTTGTGCTTGATACACGTAAATAAGTATTAATACAACTCTAAAAACTACTTACTTCGCTTTTGAAATTTGATGAAATAATTTATTTGCTATTAAATAATTAAATTTGAGTTATCGAGATTTTTCTGTAAACATCAAACTGTTATATCCCGTGACCATGAACGCTGTAAAGTGTTCGAAACGTCGATAAATTGAAAATCAAAAACAAACACGATACGAATCCGTAAAAATAGTTTTATTACAAATGTGTAATACTCGTCAACATTAGAAATCATTCAACCTTGTTAAAATATTTATGATTAATCGTGTGATTTAAAACTCACTTAATTGGCTGTGTCATTGGTTAAACTTAGATATTAATTACTATTATTGGCATTAATTTACTACACGCTAGTTCCATCATTGAATAACAAAATAATCACATCGTACAGTAAATTGAATAAAATGAAAAAAAACATATGTTTTTATTGTGTAATATATGTTTAATCAATTGTGACCTAATGTCATTTCTACAGATGCAAGTGGCACAGATCCAGTCGTTAATCTCGTCTGGCGACGTGAACGGTGCTTTCCAACAGGCGCTCTCGGCGTCTGACCTGGCGCTGGTGATGTGCGCTTGTCGCGCTGCTGAGCCGACCTCTGTGTTCGGACCTCCTTGCAAGCTCAAGCAGCACGTACTACTGTCGCTCGTACAACAACTAGCCGCCGACATGGCACGAGACACTGTACTCAAACACAGGTATATAGACTCACACTGTAACGATAGATACGAAGGATTTTTGAAGTAAAAGTTCTTTAGAATTGTTGTGATTTCAAACTCGATGAAACGAAAAAATAAGTCCATAGAGACACAAACACATAAATGTATAGGATTCAGCCGGCGAGAGAATGAGATAGAACACATTAGTCGTTCTCGATCTCCTCTTTGTGCGACTCTTCGTAGCATCCCTACTATCTGACCCCCCACTAGAGAGATAGACAGAGAGAGAGTACACGCTGTTGGTTGATGTATGTAAAATAGATTTAAAAATAGTTTGCCAAAGTTTCACTTCTGATACTTGTGTACTTTGTACGCACGCATATTTTTTTTTTAATAATATTATTCATGACCAAAGTGTTTCAGTCGTATATATTATTAACTTAACAACCTGAATATTACCAAGTCTTGTAAAATTTTCTTCATAACTTGTAGAATATTGTCTTCTTTGTCAATAAAATGAGTTTGACCATAATCATTACAAGTCATAATTCCCATTAATTGAGCGCTGACGACTAAAGTATGATTTCGCTGGGAATTTCAGCAGAACATTAAAATACACGTAAACCATTGTTATATCATAGTCACTGCTAGGATTTATTTCGAGTTATCCTTCTCCTGCATAGATATTACATGCGCATTATATTCCTTAGTCGTCTTTTACGACACCCACGGGCAAGATGACCCTGCTTTTATGAATTTGCTCTTACTGTGTCTCTAAACAGATAATAGAGATCTCAAACATTATAATATCAATCACTACACAGGTACTTAGAAGAAGCAGTGATGAATTTGGACACAAGTAATCCAGTGACACGTGAACACCTACCAGCCGTGGTGCGGGAGCTGCAGAAGCAGTTAATTGCATTCCTCGCGTCGTCTCCGAATCATGCGCTGTCACGACAGCTTCGCATGCTATTGATGGCCACCGAGGCACTGGTGAAGGGGGGTGTCTGACCTCGTCCTAACAGGCAGCTGGTATGCTGTGCCTGCCATGCGCCCAACCATTAATGAATATGAACATTGTGTTACAAGACAAAACTTGTGTGTCATAGATGTGCAGTTCTAGTGAAGTTTCTATATAAAATGTTGAATTTGTGCTATTAGTTACATCAATATGTGAACAGTTAAAGATAATTCTTACCATGCTGACTCAAATATGTAAGTTAAATTTGTTATGTGTAATTGTTGTTAAGCTGATTGTAATAAAATTCTCTCTTATATAATTATATTAGTAAAAGAAGTGTGACTTCTCTGCCATCAATATTCTCCTATTACCTCAATTTGTATGAACTTAGAACAGCAGATCTTCAATACAGCTAGAAGAAGAGTAAAACTAAACAGAATTTTGCCTGTTTTATGACTGAATTGCCTGTCTCAGATTAACTCACCTTGGGAATATATTTATTGAGCATGTGGTTCTAATTGGAATTGCCACCTGTCAGTCATCATTCACCTGCTATTATCCCACGCAATATGTAAGCCTCTTTCTTACATATTGCAAAAGTTATTGGCAATAGCTTTATAACTGGCCGCCTGTTAACCCTCCTTGGGAATAAAATTGTTGACCAAACAGAATCAGGTGATGTGGGCTCAGATCGACATAAAGCTACGACTACGTCATCCACGATATAGTAAGGGTTGGTAGTATTCATTGACGTTACCACACAGCAAATTGGCACATGTCAGTGTACATCTCTTAATTGACTTTTAAAACAAACATCAGATCTTATGGTTGGTAGTTTTAATGGCTGTTATACCCTGCATAAGCGAATTCTCTTATAAGCAGATCTTTTAGCTTTTTAACAATTTATGGGTGGATATTCTAAGTGTCATAAAATTAAGCTTGATAAGTTATGTGTTGTAAAAGAAAGTCACAAAAGGAATACAAAAATGGAAGAGTACTTTGTCAAATACTGAAGTATCACTTCAGTTATAAGTAACAAAATGCTGTTGAGTTTTTTTTACGTACACATATAGCCTCACGCCTGTTTCCCACAGGCTTAGGCAGAGACTATGGATTGCCAAAATCACCATCCTGACATACTTCCATCGCTTCATTCACACTCATAACAGTCTTCATGCATGCTCTACGGTTACGCGTACTCTTAATCTGACCTTTTTAAGATTGTAAAAATACTTTGTCATTGACTTTTTATTACAACAATAATAATTAGTACTTGGCTATCATGTATGAGTCTTGGTGATATTAATCCAATTCCAGTTAGAGTCAATCAAAATATTTTCAAAGGCATACAATATTATCAATTGAACCAGTATGAATATAAATAAGCTCATGTTAAGGTAGTGGCACAAGAGCTGTTGGTTTTATATTTTTCTTTATCTTAATAAATTTTGCTCCCTTTTTGATAACAATAACCCACACTAAGGAATAAATCCTTGTGTCCTGGCTCTTTATATTGAGGATATCACAACAATATCATTGGCATCAGGTCATTCTCAACATATTGATTTCTTTATAAAATCCGATTATATTAAATGCTAAATTTCAGTAATTAAAATATTGATTTCTACTTTGTACCCACAGCTGAATGGTAGGTCCAGGTAGCTCTCATTTGGATTGTGTATCTTCTATACCTTCCCTGTGTAGTTCTATACACCTATTTTATTATTCCCGACCTGGGAAATCAAAGTGCTTAGTTATTATTACTGAAGGAAAATTAGATTCATGTTTATCTTTGTTTTCCAAATAGACTTATTTGTAAGTTTCTTTAATGATTTCTAATGTTTTTACTTCATCTGGCTATATTGTGTGAAAAAAAAGTGCAGTATAGTTTTAATCACTATTTTGATAGGCAGAATGTTGAGTTCACTGTATTGTAATTCTTAAAACCAGTCTTTATTTCTATATAAAAAAAAATGAACAGTTGATAAAAAAATATAATGAATCATTTAAAATTTCAAATTGTTTGAAATTTTAAATGATTCGCGCAAAATATTGTCTGAATGTATTAGAATCTACTATAAAATCATTACCTCATACTGTATGTCTCCGTGAGGAGTAAAATTTAGTTTATAGTGGTAATATTTGTACGAGTACAGAACTGTTATTAATGTACTGATAAATGTTTTTATTTTGAGGACCATGGACATAGTGCTCAGGGCATTCGACCATGTAAGTACAATGTAACTTCAGAGTAGACTGTCAGCTACCTGTGAAATCTGCTTCAATTTATTAAATTATACTATTAAAAATATAAATGCAGCGATAATATCTCTCCCGCCATAAAATAGACCCCAATGACTTGGTTAAAGTCGCTAGATGAGGGTAGCATAAGTCGGCGCTATGTGGCAATCTATAGTGGAGGGCTACGTCCAATAATAGACGACAAATGACTGATGATTAGTTAACAGATGAAGGCAATTTCATAGGTCTGTTGACAGCCTTACGAATCTCACTTACATGTAAAAGGGGCCAGTCCCTGCTATATGGTATATTACTTCTCCTTTCAATCATCTTACTCCCTGAGTGAAGTCTTGTGCTTTATTTTGTGCCTAATTTAAATTACATAGTTTTTGTTCGAACGCCGTATAACCATAAGTAGCAGCTGATCAGTAAATATTGCTAGTTATAATTTAAGACTGGTTCATAGCCGAAGAATATCATTAATATGCTTCAACTCGATAATTTTTAAGATGTATATATTTCGTGTAATTAATAGATACGAAAATCCTCATTATTGTATAGATATGTTTATGAACTAGATAGGATAGCTAATAAGAAAAAAATGAGCCTTCAAAAAAAATTATTAGTAACACCATATAACACATGATGACTTGATAAGAGAAGTATTTTAAAATTTTAGTAATATTCAGAAGTTTGTTTTTGTGTGTGTGTGTGTGAGAGCGGTTGTGACCACTTACCGTTCGCGGAAGTGGTCAACCATCGATATTTTGTGCGTATATAAATACAGTTGTGGAGTTAAAATGTATATAAACTACTTTTCGACTCAACAACGCCGTTCTGTACTAAAAGACATAAAATTGAATTTCTTGAAATAGATCGCCGCGTCATCTACCAGAATTAATTATTAATCTACCATTGACATTGTGTGTTGAGGACACAAGAATTTCATCAAAATCGGACCGGCCGTTTAAAAAAATGTTCTATTACATAACTATTCACTATAGAACAATATATAATATATATACATATATAAAGATAGTCAAAGTGAGAATTTTTTTGTTACTTAAACTTTTGCGGTCGAATGACGTACCTGGAAAGCAAATATTTATTTAATCATAAAATTATCGTTCGGTAATCGTATACAGATTTTTTGCATACACAACACACACTAGCTAAATATACAGGGTGGAAGTGTACCGCTCCCGAAAACAAAGCCAGGTGACCCTACTAGTCCTACTTGTAACGATAGGCTAGAAAAAAAATCGATTCGAATGAAAAAATATTTTTTTTCCGCAACGAATTTTAAGTTTTTTTCACATTCCATCGTATTAGGACAGTGCCATGTAATGATAATTCCATAAAAAACACGTAACTTTACTCAAATGAGAAAAGACGCAATCTATTCAAAACTCACGATTATACGTTCAAGAGTTCAATGACTTCGCGCGGTGAAAAAAAAATTTTTTCATCCGAATCGATTTTTTTTCTAGCCTATCATTACAAGTAGGACTAGTAGCGTTACCTGTCTTTGTTTTCGGGAGCGGCCCACTTCCACCCTGTATATTTAGCTAGTGTGTGTTGTGTATGCAAAAAATCTAATAGGGGCCGTTCAAGTATTACGTAACGCAATTTGGGGGGAGGGGCGGTCTCGTTAAGTGCGGGTCTTGTTAATGCGTTACATACCCGGGAGGGGGGTTCAAACAACGAGTTACGTAGCATTGTTTTTTTATTAAATAAAACACTAGGGAATTAAAATATCCTAACTTGACAAGCAAATTTTTATTTTTTAGATGGTAAATAAACAACATACACATGTATTGCGAGTTTGGAATCTCTTTTTTTTTATTTATTATTGCCTCAAACACGTTTAAAAACGGTCACTTGGGTGTAACGTAACGTTCAGGGAGGGGAAGGGGGGTGGCTACAGACATACGTTACGGCGCGTTACATGTGGGGGAGGGAGGATCAAAAATCTTCAAAAATTGTGTTACGTAATACTTGAACGCCCCCATAGATTTAAATGATATACCTAAGGCCTTTAACATATAAAGAAAATCAATATTCATCACACTATAATTTAATAACACGAAAAATTATTTAAAAAAAATAAAGATTTTTGTAACAAATTGGTAATTTAAAACAATTGATAACATGTAAAACAGATTACAGCAATAAGCTGTCAAACCAGTTCTGATATTTAACGCCTACGACTGTCGCGTGCGGCTCATGCGACAATAGCCAATATATGAAGATTCGTCGCTTAAGACTGTCGCGGACCTCGGAAACGTCAGCATACATTTTCATACTTTGACTATTGTCGCATCGGCAGCGCGCGACACTCGTAAGCGCTTAAACGCGATGCACAGAAATGAACCTTTAAAGATGGCGAGCGCTGATTTGTTCATTTATCAAATTAATTGTTGCCCACAAACATTTAGGTTAAGTAACTGATTAAAGATCAACTTGTTAATCATCCTTCGTATGTGTTAAGGTTCACTCACACCAATGGTGGCAGAATAGGCGACTAATTTAGATACTGATTTAGAATGTAATTTACATAATAGAAAACTAACTGATTATGTGAAGTTACTAGCACCATAGTCATTTGACGTCATACTTAGCAACTGTTCACAAAGACTCTACAACGATATTGGTAGGTATTAAAAAGCCGGCGGTTGGCACGAATACCAGAATTTTAACAAAAGTTTTGAATCAAAAACGTCGCCCCTAAAGACAATAATGTGAATTGTACAATAGCGTGATTAGTACACTTACGGAACCACACTAGTCTAATTAGTAAGATGGTTGCAACAAATTTTTAATAGATGTGGGTTCAAGTCTCATCGTGCGGACATCATTTTTCGAGTTTTGTTGTTATAACCCCCCACCGCTTACCCGATGCGTGCGAGAAAGATTCCTATGTCGCTGAAAAAATAATTCAGTAGGTATATTTTCTCATTATTTTTCATCACTGCTAACAATTTATTGTCAATGCTAATTATGGTCTACCTACTGGTCCCCAACTCTTACTACCATTAGTGTGAACAGTTCCTTGTTTGATTGTAAATTATAATTCTGTGTGACCGCGGTCTGGAGAGACCGCTTTCTTTTTTTTTTATAACTTGTCGATATTTTAGCTATTTCGACAGAAATTAGATGTTAATAGTAAGAATACATTAATAAATAAACGTATATAATTTCTATGAGCTGTTTTCTTTTTTCAAGGCTTCTATTTCAGCTTTACCTATCTGTGAAGCAACGATGACTTTTTCTTATTATTCTGATGACTTTTTCCTATTATAGATGATGAATAGGTATATTCCTTTGAGAAAAGTTTAATACCAAGTCAGATCACCGTATCGCATGCCAAACGCAGGTCTGTCCTGGGAGTGGCCTATATGCAATAGACCCGTGCGTGCCTGAACTAAAAAATGGTAAAATAAAGAAAACATTATTGCTGGTTGAATAAGTGATAACGCCCCAACATCAAGTCATGTTTCTTCCACCTAACGTGACTACATTACGAAATCCCATGGATTAATGCGTTATTGAGACGATCAAACGTTATTATAAGACTTGTTACGTTCTTATAGTATTCGAAAAAGAAGATTTTTTTTTATTCTTATTTTTCAGTAAAGATATAAATATGTTTTTCATTCATCAGTACGTAAATATGTATCGCTGAATCAATACAGTTCGATTATCCGAAAATATCAGTTTTCTGAACAGCCATGTCCCCCAATTAGTTCGGATAATCGACGCTCTACTGTAATTATCAACGGGCTGAAGTCCAATCTCTTGACAACTACTGAACCATGGAGACTAGAATAAGGAGTACCATCTTGTATGGGGGATTAGTCAAAAAAGTGTCCACTTGTAAACAGCAAATTATTGTTCGAACACACCGAAATAGCGCTAGTGTAGCAAGTGGAAATGATATGAATGTAGCAGTAATAAGCAGAGTGAAGTGTGCTGAGTTACGTAGTCAGCTGTGATTTGATAAATAATAACCTATGAAATTTGTGGCGCTCTTTTTAAAATTCTTACACTTGCTACTATAGCGCCACCTTAATTTGCTCCCGTTCAATGGACACTTCTTAATACACTGAGATGGTACTCCTTATTCTAGTCTCCATGTACTGAACGAATAGATGAAAGTCGAATCTCATTCACCATCACGTGGAATTGTAATTATAGCGAAATATGGTTATAATTACAAACTGGGAATTTATTAATTAATGCATGTATGTATATAAAAATACTAAATTGTTTGTAATAGCGGCTAATATACTACCAACTTGCCGTGTGGTGACGGAGTAAGAATATAATTTACCACCCCCCTATCTTACCCGTGGGTGATCATACGAGACGACTAAGGGATACAAAACGCATATAACATCTATGCGAGAGAAGAAAACTCGAAATAAAACCCTATACGAACACGTCTGACTAGCGCGGTATAGTAGGTCCATTAAGGAGGAGGCCCCAGCCCAACAGTGGGACATATATGGGCTGAGATGATGATGATACCACCAACCCTTTGCTTGTAGACGTCGTAAAATACGACTAAGAGCTTTATCTATCCACCTGGGCCAACGCCATATGATGCCGTTTGGGCAACAATTATATTCCCAAGAAGAGTTGACGTCAGGAGGGCGGCTGATAATAAAATGATTGCTAATAACTTTTGCAATATGTACGATGGAAGCTATAAACACTAGTTCAAATTGCGTCGACCCCAAGTATCTAATTGAGATAAAAACAGCAGAATGATGATGATATATCATATTAAGAAATAAATAAAATTCAACTAGCCAAGCCCGCGGGTGTTTGGGCTGAGGATTACTGGTCCATTTCGTGATAAGAGACATTCTGGCATTTTGTTTTCGAGACGTTAACACAGACAAGTATCCGAAAGTGTAAAACGCCGAGAAGGCTAACGACGTCAAGGAAAGGATTCCGGTGGTCAGCTGTAGGTATTAGCGGTGAGGTATAATCCGAAAGATTATTCAGCAAAACGCCACCCTTCCGTCGACCTTTGCGAGTTATGTAAAAAAAAGGGTAAATATCAAGCAATAAAATAATATCTACCCTCATGATATAATTATTCTAAAATTTTTAATAAGTAAGTATAAGTAGGTAAGTGACAATCTGTAGCTTTATCCGCAATGGATACTTCAAACAATAGTCTTAACGAGAAGATGGGAAGGCGTCGCTCGATTTCTTTATGTTCTTTGCAAAGCGATGAGAACGCCGTAGAAATGAAGTTGGACAAAAAGATTTTCTTTCATACTTATAGTGATTCCTCAATGGAATGTTGCCTACACTCTGATACGGATGAATATAAGCCTCTAGATAGTGGGATCTGTGATCAAATGTCTGATGGGGAAATGTTAGTGGTGCTGGAACAAAAGATTGACGGGCTGAGTGGTAAGTAATAATCATATGAAATTATTTATTATGTAACCCATAAAGGCACTTTACATATTTTTAGACTTACATTTTTTCTAATTCATTTAATAATCTATGACCAAATTAATCCTATAAACGGTCCAGTAGTTCATTAGATTAATTAGGGTAGGAACGTAACCGCTACTGAAAAAAATCGAATAAAAATTCAACGGGTTCGTCATTATTTAATTAACTTCTTTTAAATAAAATTTTATACAATATGTTTAGTAAGTATTAGCTCCAGGATGATACAAACCGTCATGTAATTTTTATTTTATTTTTTTCAAAATATTTTACAAGAAATATGTCTCGACTAAATATCGCATTTACTACTAGTAGTAGCAGTCGAGCACGACTTTACTACTAGTAGTAAAAACTTCATAATGGCTGCATTAGTAGTTAACTCGTGATTGGGTGGCGCTTGTGGGATCTGGTCCAGTCATAATCTTTTACATTGTATTTTACATTATATCGTAGTTCTAAGAACATCATATTGGAGCTAATATTTACTAAACATGTACTATTTTTTATAAAAAAGTCAATAGAGAAATAACAATAATAGACAAACTCACTGAGTTTCTTGCCGGATCTTCTTAGTAACGGTTACATGGTTAGTTTATTGGTTATTATTTTAAAATGTTAAAAGTAACAATATATAAGCGCCCTCGCAGGGTTTATGCATAACAAAAGAATTTGAATTAATATGTGATTCGCCAGTTACTACGTTTGTTTGAATTAGTTATTTAATACCCTAATTTTAAATTGAGATTTTAACACCCGCATCTTTCAACGTCACAGTAATAATATTAACATTAATATCCATAATATCTTAAAATGGAGGAAAGGAAAGAAGACCCACCACTTTCCCACGGTTAATCAATATACCGTACACCACAAGAAAGTAAGGAATACAGGATAGGATCATCAGCATATGAAGCCGAACCGTCCTGAGGATGCCTCGTTTAGAGACGAAACACGTGTCGAATCTTCATTCGAAGTTCTGCGGAAAATTGCAAGTTGAAGTTCTGGAGGGTGCTCATCACAGGAATAAGATTTCCTTATATCCTATTCCACCTTGATCCCATCCCGTATTCCCTCCTTTCTTGAGGTGTACGGTATATTGATTAACCATTCGAAAGTGGTGAGTCTTCCTTCCTTATCGTATATTTCATATCGCCTAATTCAGTCAATTATATCCATAATACATTAATCACAATTTTTGTGATCTCAGCAGTTGCTATGAAAACGGCAACTGTCCAGTATGCGTTTGCCTTATTGATACTATGCGTTGCCGTATTTGCTAACATTTATTGACACTTATTATCTTCTATTAACATTATGCATACCAGCATACCCCACAATCTCTTTCGATAAATAGGTTATCACTTTTGCTAGAGCCTCCTCCACAGTGGAAGGGAAATACAACAGGGACATACAAGTCATACAACGCTGGTCAGATGTGTTGGCATAGGGTTTTATTTCGAGTTTGAAGTCTCTTGGATAGATGTTATATGCATATCATATTTACGACATCCACGGGCAAAAAAGGGATTGCGAATTGTATTCCTACTCCGGATAGAACTTTGAATGAATGAAATAAATTCGTACACAAGAAATTGTTGATTTGATACAGAACTGCTATTTGCACTTAATTTTTAACTAAGCTAGCCAAAAAAAAAAAAAAAAATTTAACATCATATTACAAACTTTGATATCGAAGAAGGAATGCAGTACAGTTATTTTAAGTTACTTAAGTGACCTTAATTACAATTTGACTGCACAGATGGCGTAGTGGTTAAGATACCGACCTTTCGTGCCAGTACCGTATGTTCGATTCCCACGCAGGACAATACTTTGTACGATACACAAATTATTATTCTGAGTCCGAGTGTAATTTGTCGGCGTTAATTTCGTATTTGTAAAGCCCCCTGCAATACAAGGATTATTTCTATAGTGCAGGGTGGTGTTTTTATGGCCACCGAAGTCAAAAATCGGGTACCGGTGGTCCGCTCGCACGGCGAAGAGAGACGAGTTTTACGGTGGGTCTATGGGGTCACGCGCCCGCCTTTCCGTCTCCCCGGACCGATTTGGCGGGGCGAGACGCATCCATAGTCCACCAAAAAAAGGGTGGTTTTTTTATAAAAGAAATAATTCATTTTTTGACAAGTTACATATGTCCTAAGTTCTTGCAATGCATTGTCTTACAAATGCTCTATACTAACAAGTTCGTATCATTGCAGATTTGTTCTTAGAACAATGCAGACTGCTAAACACAATTAAGGATGAGATATGCGGCTCTAAACTGATATTGAACAAGAGTGAACAGGCGCATGACGTCATCCTTGTAGATATGCTCAAGAAGACAATTTCTCAAAGGTAATCGATCTTCACAGCTCATTCATCTGACACTATTACTGACAAACTTCCTCCATAATGGGACGACATTTGCCTACTAGCTACATATATTGCACAGATAGTTTAGTGGTTAACATACCGACATTCCGTGCCAATGTCGCAGGTTCGATACACACATAGATCCATAAATTTTTGCTCTGAGTCTGAATGTAATTTATGTCCGTTAGAAATAAAACTACTTTTACGGATTCTATCGCGGTCGTCACACGTCAGTCCGCCCGTGACCATGATCACTGTAAAGTGTTCGAAACGTCGGGACATTATAAATCAAATAAAAACGCGATAGAGTCCGTAAAAGTAGTTTTATTTCAAATGTGTAATACTCGCGTAAACATTAGAAATCATTGTGTCCATTAATTATATATTTGTAAAGTCCCCCGCAATACAACGATTGTTTCTCCAGTACCCCGCACACGGTAATGTCTTTAAACATATATAATTGATCAAATATATTAGCAGGGGCTCTAGTACATGTAGCGCCCGGGTGCAATCAATCACCTGGCGCCCTCTTATATCAAAATGCATGAATAAAATGGAATAGGTTGATAGTTACAACACGTTCGACTAAACTCCGAACCTTGCTGGAATGCGTGGTTGCATGCTTAGTCTCGTTGTTTTAATACGAAACCAGGAAAATGCAATCGGATTATGAAGTTATAGTGAGCATGACGACAAAGCAATCTACCCAAACCTCTCAAATAACGCACCCACTACGTTTATAAATGGTTAGGCACTCGCTGCATGCGGCGCGCCCGCTCCGTGGGGAGCGTTGCAATGGAGGCTCTATGTGTCCCGAGTGCCTCTCGGCGCCCCCTAACATCCGGCGCCCGGGTGCACCGCACCCTCTGCACTATAGGTAAAGCCGGCCCTGTATATTAGCAAACAGTTTTATATAGTTCGCTCTATATATGATAGCGGCTACGAATACTACCAACTTTTACTTTGCTCGTGGATATCGTAAAAGACGACTAAGAGCCTTATAATGACCTGGTCCAACTCCATCTGAAGCCGTTTAGTCAACAATTACATTCCCAAGGAGGGTTGACGTCTGGCAGGCGGCTGGTCATAAAACTATTGCCAATAACTTTTACAATATGTACCTTTTTTTTTTTTTTCTTCCTCGCTGTGGAAACGCATTTACGCGCTATCCCCCGCCTGTGACAGACGGGGGGGAGTGTGGGACTCACCGGCCAACTGAACAGTCCGACCGGAATACCCACTAAAACCACAGCGGCCCCTTCCGCGCTTTTACGGGACGCCGGAGAGATCGTCTACTGACATTCGATCCCCGACGCCCCAACGCTTGGCCTTCTGGCCACGCCCTGTCACCATTTAAGGCGGCAGAAGAAGGTGCGCATACCGGCGCCTCCTCCTCCCTGGCCGCCGCCGGCGGAGCGAGTCTGCGGACGCGATTGCCTCGCGTTCCCGCTCCGCGGCCTCCTTTTTAGAGATGACCTCTTCACAGAAGGAGGCCATCGACGACCAGCATCTGTCGCTGCCAAGCATCTTCGAGATGATAGTCGGCAGCGACAGGTCTCCCCCAATGACCGCCGACAGGACGTGGCGCTGGGGTCCCCAGGCGGGGCATATCTCCAGAGTGTGACGCGCATCGTCTACTGGCGCGCCACACTCGTGACATCCTGGGGCCCCTTCTCTTCCAATTCTGTGCAGGTACTTACTGAAGACCCCGTGTCCGGTAAGCACCTGTTACAATATGTACCTACTATGAAAGAGGAGTACGTATTGTATCGACTCCAAGTAATTGGGATAAGAGTAGGAAAATGATGAGCTCGGTAGGCGGTTTATCAATTATAATTCGTGTTATAATTTTCCTAGGAGAGTGCTGATTCCCATTCCGCTGGTGATTCCTCAGGGCATATATACTTAACTATAAGCTTAGGAACCATATAATATCATTATTCAACCCTTCGCCGTCCAATGCTAGACGTCAGCCCCCTCCAATGGGGCATTACGTCGCAATCGTCACGCTTCGCAGATGAATTGTCCATCGAAGTGATATATAGAGCTGCTCCCACTCTACAAGTAAGACCCTTAGTAGATTTTTATAACTCCCACGGATAAGTAAGATGTGGCGAGAATTGTATTCTTATCTTTTGTATATTATCTTATGTGTAACATATAATTACATCATAATAAAATTTGCTTTTTAACCAGTGTTAAGGAGCTTGATGTACAGAAATCCATAGGAGAGGAAGACGAATCAATGAATAGTCGCGCCAAGAGTCTGTTGAATGCCATAGAGGCGCGTGGAGAGTTGTCCCTCGATAATGAAATAAGAGATAATCTCATCAGCTTCTTACAAAGCGAGGTACCTATAAAAGAGTGATTTAAAAACAATAGAGAATAAAAAAATATTATATAACAGAACATTCGAGAATGTCCTCTAACTTACCGTCATTCGAGGTCCACTATTAAATATTGGATCTACCCAAAGGGGATATTCGAAAATACAAAATATTTTTTCCATTGCCTATAGTCTATACCCACTGTCCCATTTACATAGTTTTATTACAAGTTCTCCTTCTCTTGCGTCGATGTTATCTGCACATAATATAATATATATAAATGAACTAATATCTCCCAAACGAAATGAATAATTTACTATGTATAAAGTATTTGAAATAAAACTATTTTTACAGATTCTATTGCATTTGTATTTGATTCTTAATTTTCTAACGTTTGGAACAGTTTACAGCATTCATGGTGCTCCTACGGTAGAATCCGTAAAAACAGTTTTATTTCAAAAGTGTAATACTCGTGTAAAGATCATAAATCATTTTGTATAAGCCTTACTTACTACGTATTGTCAAATTTACATACATACATACACACATACATATCATCACGCCATATCCCTTGCAGGGTAGGCAGAGAGAACAGAGTGCCAGAGAACTCTATCTTTGCATACTTCACTCGCTTCCTCAACATTCATAATTCTCTTCATACACGCTCGCCGGTTTCGGAGACTCTTGACTCCACCTTCCTTCAGTACATGACCGATCTGGTCTAGGTAGGTTAGTCTCGGTCTTCCCCGGTACCTACATCCTTCCACTTTCGCATTGTATATCTTCTTAACCAGACGTTCGTTCGGCATTCTTTCCACATGTCCGAACCATCGGAGCATTCCCTTTCGCATCTTTACACCAATACTCTCTTTCATACCTACTCGCTCTCTTACGTCGTCGTTACGAATGCGGTCGGTCAGCCTAACTCCACAGATTTTCCGCAGAGATCGCATTTCGACCGCATTCATTTTACTTTCATACTCTTTTCTGCATACCCAACTCTCGCTTCCATACAGTAATGTTGGGACAAGCACTGCGTTATGTATTGCTACACGTGCCTTCTGGCTGAGGTGGTGGCTACCGAGAAGTTGCCTCAACGCTCTGTTCACTCTATTTCCCGCATTCACTCTTCGCTCTATATCAGTGGTGTACCTTCCATCTCGGCTAAATCCACATCCAAGATATACAAATTCATCCACTTGCTCTAGTACATCATTACCTATTGTTACTCTAACATCTGTTCTGGCTTCATCTCTTTCAAAGACCATTATTATGATTTTGCTCACATTCACGCGTAGACCCCTTTTCTTACAATTTTCTGTTATTGTGTCGACTAGGGTCTGCAGGTCAGTCGCTGACTGTGCCAGCAGGACTGCATCATCTGCATAAAGCAGAGCAGTGACCACTGAGTCGCCCATCTGGACTCCCACATTCATATCGTTCAACCTTTGGAGACATTTATCCAGATATATGTTAAACAGCCTGGCTGACAGAACGCACCCCTGCTTAACGCCGATATTGACGTCAAACCAAGGCGACATTCCATCATCCAGCCGCACACAGGCTCTACAGCCCATGTAACTGGACTGCACAGCCTGCAGCAGTTTACCGTTAATACCATACTGCGGTAAAATGTCCCAAAGTTCCTTTCGTACAACCGTGTCAAATGCTCTCTCCAGACCCACAAAACTGCAGAAAACCCTCTGACCTAGAGCCAGATGCTTCTCCACAATGTTGCGCAGAGAGAACACTTGATCCATGCACCCCCTTCCACTCCTGAAACCACCTTGTGTCTCACACAGTAAACCATCGGACACCATCCTCAATCCAAATGTCAAACCAACCTCATGTCAAATTTACATTCCCACTAAATCTAATAATTTACCAACATCACATTTTTTAAATTACTTCTTGTATACAGGGTGGAAAGGGACCGCTCCCGAAAACGAAGACAGGTAACCCTACTAGTCCTACTTGTAATGATAGGCTAGAAAAAAAATCGATTCGGATGAAAAAAAATTTTTGTTTCACCACGCGAGGTCGTTGAACTCTTGAACATATGGTCGTGAGTTTTGAATAGATTGCGTCTTTTCTCATCTGAGTAAAGTTACGTATTTTTTATGGAATTATCGTTACATGGCACTGTCCTAATACGGTGGAATGTTAATAAAATTAAAATTCGTTGTGAAAAAAAATTTTTTGTTCTTCCGTATTGATTTTTTTCTAGCCTATCATTACCAGTAGGACCAGTAGGGTCACCTGTCTATGTTTACGGGAGCGGTCCACTTCCACCCTGTATAAAATTATATACATATTTAGATAGTATTAACTGTAGTGTGATTAACTTTCTAATCATAACATATTTATTTTCTTGAAATGTAATGCAAAAAGATTTTAGTTCGACTAGATTTTATGGTGTTAAGACCATGCTATTGACAGTTCTGTCTACAACCGCGGGCCGGTTCGTCCGGGGTAGTACCACACTCTCGCAGAAGATCGACGTCTGAGTAATGGCAATGTACTATTGCGCTTCGTTCGGTGAGCGAGAGAACCGGATGCCCAACTGGGTGAGTTTGAGGTTTATATTGATAGGCAACGGTCTAGCTATACCCCTGGTCCACGACGGGCACTAACAATTACCATCAGGAGTACTGCTTGCTCGTTTGCCACCATATGCAATGAAAAAAACAATGATTCTACAAGTAGCAATCTATCACAAGTTATCTATTTAAGCAGATTAGTAGATGAGATATATTATTCGCTACATCTATGTTTAGGAACTAAAAGACCAGATGGTGCGCGCTACAGCTGAATCAGTCCGTGGGATGATCGGGGGTTGCTTCAGTCGTGACATGTCCTCGCTGTACCTTCCTGTCTTAGAGCGGTCACACCGTCGACTCATCGGGCATATCAATAGAGTTCTCCACCAAGCTTTTGACGATTGTAAGTTGAGTATTATTTAAAGCCTAACTTTTTTGAGACAAATGTGTGTTTATTGTCACTTTTCCTGCTCACTGGTAGTCTTAAAATATCACAGATAAATTGTGAGGTATACAAAAAGGGCTATAAAACAACTCTTCATTCAAGAAAAAGTATTCTTACCGGAAAGTTTATCAAAACATGAATAGGGTCGTTTATTCATCATCATTATCATCTCAGCTCATATATGTCCCACTATTGGGCTCGAGCCTCCTCCACACTAAACAGGAACACAGGAAAATTGACCTACTATACCACGCTGGTCAGACGTGTTCGTATAGGGTTTTGTTTCGAGTTTTCCTTCTCTTGCATAGATGTTATATGCATTTCATATCCCTTAGCCGTTTCTTACGATCACCCACGGGTAAGATAGGGGGTGGTGAATTGTATTCTTACTTCCTCACCACACGGTAAACGGTCGTTTATTAATCACGTGATATTTTTTTGCATTTTTTAGTTCCTCTCCGGTGACACATGGTTGGATTTAGGACGAAAAAAATCACTTGTATTTTTTTAGCCCAACATTGGCCCATTTATAAGATGAGATGATGATCAGATGAATTAACGTTTTGTATTTCAAGATCATTTCAATAAATAATTTCAATTTTTCTCTGAAAACCACAATTTTACAAAGAAAAAAAACCTATTAATCTCGGTCGCATATTAAATTTGAAGGCAACTACATTTCAAACGTATCCCTTATTGTCGTAGTGGAAGATAAGTCATCATCCCTGTTTAAATCTGTATACAAGACTTCGGGAGCTCTTCGTCGCGCGTTGGAACGTCACCAGTGTCTACTGGAGGCTGCTTCTGACCCTGAAAAAAACGACGTCACAGCTTTACAATGCACAATTGAGGAGTAAGTAAACTCAACGTATACCTTATAGCCTCTTGTATAATTTTTGCGATGAATTCCATGATATATTACTCTATTTATTGACAATACAAAGAGATTGAATCTCTGAAAGACCCACGATATTTATTTTTTGTCTTGAGGCCTGAAAACGAATTACGAAAAATACATACATACACCAATGCATAACGCAGTGCTTGTCCCAACATTACTGTATGGAAGCGAGAGTTGGGTATGCAGAAAAGAGTATGAAAGTAAAATTAATGCGGTCGAAATGCGATCTCTACGGAAAATCTGTGGAGTTAGGCTGACCGACCGCATTCGCAACGACGACGTAAGAGAGCGAGTAGGTATGAAAGAGAGTATTGGTGTAAAGATGCGAAAGGGAGTGCTCCGATGGTTCGGACTTGTGGAAAGAATGCCGAACGAACGTCTTGTTAAGAAGATATACAATGCGAAAGTGGAAGGATGTAGGTACCGGGGGAGACCGAGACTCACCTACCTAGACCAGATTGGTCACGTACTAAGGGAAGGTGGAGTCAAGAGTCTCCGAAAGCGGCGAGCGTGTATAAAGAGAATTATGAATGTTGAGGAAGCGAGTGAAGTATGCAAGGATAGAGTTCTCTGGTACTCTGTTCTCTCTGCCTACCCTGCAAGGGATATGGCGTGATGATATGTATGTATGTACATACATATCATCACGCCATATCACCCCTCCATATGTATGTACATACATACATACATACAAAATAATATAATAGTAAGAATATAGGATAAACAGGAACGTCAGCGTATGATTACTTTCCTCGCAAGCCGCAATTATTTTCTGTAGTCTAAGTGTGATTTCTTGTTCTATATTGCAGAGTCTACAAAAACCGTAGCCTAAAAAATTAAAAAATAAATTGTGCGATTTGGTTGTTAGCCGCATATGGCTATGACAACTTTAGTCGGACTGTTAATGAGTTCGGGCTCTCAACCCGATTTCAGTTACATAGAAACCAAGTTAATATAAGTATATTAAAAATTGTCTATCCGTATGGTGACCGATAAAAATACAATTTACCACCCCCTATCTTACCCGTGGGTAATCGTAAGAGACGACTAAGGGATATATGCATATAACATCTATGCATGAAAAGGAAAACTCGAAACAAAACCCTATACCAACACGTCTGACCAGCGTGGTATAGTAGGTTAATTTCCCTCCCATTACGGAGGAGGCCCGAGCCCTACGTGGTATAGTAGGTTAATTTCCCTCCCATTACGGAGGAGGCCCGAGCCCAACAGTGGGACATATTTGGGCTGTGATGATGTTGGTGATGAAAAATTGTCTATTACAGGTTGCTACAGAATGAACTAAAAGAATGGCGCCAAAAAGTTGTGAACATGTTTTCAACAAACATTCATTCAGACGCACTTTCAGACTCCGAATTTATATCACCGATTGACTATGTAGCAGTCAGCACGCCACAACCTCCTAAACCTGATGTGTCTGCCATTGATCAATTAGTAATTATGTTTTTATATATTCTTGTCTCCCTCCTTTCAGGTCATACATATGACACTGGTGAGCACACCCTCTTCCAGATAAGAGAAATTAGTTTGTAACACAACACTGGCTCTGTTAATTTATTTCTCTTAACTGGTGAATAACCATGCTATGCAGTAATATAAGGAAAAAACAAAAATCTGCCAAGTGCGAGTTGTACTCGCGCACGAAGGGTTCCGTAAAACTAAAAAAAAATCAAGTTTGTTGGGGAGCCCCCCTTAAATATTTATTTTATTTTATTTTTAGTACTTGTTGTTATAGCGGCAATAGAAATACATCATCTGTGAAAATACATCCCTAAAAACAGAGTAGTTTTAATTGTTTTTTTGCTGATGGTGGCAAACGAGCAAGCAACACACCTGATGGTGAGTGTTATATATATATGATACGCCAGCCATAGACCTTTGCAATACCAGGGGTATAGCTACGCCGCTGCCTACCGATAGAATTCCAATCCCACACAAAAAGTTGGGCTTGAAAGTTGGGCTGCCGGCTCTCTAGCTGAACCACCGAAGCGCAACAGCATCTTGCCACTACTCAGACGTCGATTTTCTGCAAGAGTTTGGAACTACTCCGGACCGAACGGTCCGCGACTGTAGACAGAAAACTGTCAATAATGTAACCCTACCACTATAAATGTTTTTGGGCTAAAAGAGTGACTTTTGTGTGCGGCCCCTCCCAATGGTCTAGTTTGTGATAACTTAGCAAGCAAAGACATAATATCACAGTAATATAAGGAAATAAGGACCGCTTAAGTCAAAATAGGTTAAGAGTTATGAGTCTATACACAATAAAGTTCTCGATAATGGCGTATGTAAATAGAAAGACCAAGTGTCACTCATCTATTCTCTAAAAACAGACATGGATGGCGTATTAGCGAAAATACCAAGTGTCACCAGTTCGATTCCACTCAGGACAATATCCTGCGCGATTCACAAATTGTTGCCCTATATTTGCGTGTAATTTGTGTCTTTTGTTTGTGAAGTCTCCCGCAATACAAGGATTCTTATGCAGTTTTACTTTTCTAGATGAGAACTGCGTTGATAAACAAGCAGATCCAATCGGGGGATATAAACGATGCTTTCGAGTCGGCGCTCTCCGCTGCTGATTTATCCTTGGTGATGGCGGCATGTAGGGCGGCCGATCCTGACAGGGTGTTCCTACCGTCATGTCAACTGAAACAACACGTGTTGTTATCACTTATACAACAATTAGCTACAGATATGTTGCACGAGACACAGTTAAAATGCAGGTAACATGCATTACGCTTTTTTTTCAATTATCTGGATGACTAAGCTTAGCTCTTTTAGTGTTTTTTGGCAAATATATTTGGATATTAAAAAAGAAATGGATAAAATAATGAACAAAACTTACATACATACATATCATCACGCCATATCCCTTGCAGGGTAGGCAGAGAGAACAGAGTGCCAGAGAACTCTATTCTTGCATACTTCACTCGCTTCCTCAACATTCATAATTCTCTTCATATACGCTCGCCGGTTTCGGAGACTCTTGACTCCACCTTCCTTCAGTACGTGACCAATCTGGTCTAGGTAGGTGAGTCTCGGTCTCCCCTGGTACCTACATCCTTCCACTTTCCCATTGTATATCTTCTTAACCAGACGTTCGTTCAGCATTCTTTCCACATGTCCGAACTATCGGAGCATTCCCTTTCGCATCTTTACACCAATACTCTCTTTCATACCTACTCGCTTTCTTACGTCGTCGTTGCGAATGCGGTCGGTCAGCCTAACTCCACAGATTTACCGTAGAGATCGCATTTTGACCGCATTAATTTTGCTTTCATGCTCTTTTCTGCATACCCAACTCTCTCTTCCATATAGTAATGTTGGGACAAGCACAGCATTATGTATTGCTACACGTGCCTTCTGGCTGAGGTGGTGGCTACCGAGAAGTTGTCCCAACGCTCCGTTCACTCTATTTCACGCATTCACTCTTCGCTCTATATCAGTGGTGTACCTTCCATCTCGGCTAAAAACACATCCAAGATATACAAATTCATCCACTTGCTCTAGTACATCATTACCTATTTTTACTCTTACATCTGTTCTGGCTTCATCTTCATCTTGAACAAAACTTTTCATGAACAAAACTTATGTAAAAATAAATAAAAAAAGGATAATCCATAATGAAATGGGGTTGTTTGGAATAGACTACTCGATTTCCCAACGGAGCTAGGTCTATTCTCAATTATAGTGGCCAAATTTGTCTCCATATTCTAGTAGCTTTCATCATTACCATCTCATATATGCCTCTCTGTTGGACTCGAGCCTCCTCCGTATTGAGAGAGAAATTGACCTACCATACCACACTTATTGGTACCACACACTTGGTGGTATAGGGTTCTGTTTAGATTTTTCCTTCTCTTGCATAGATATAACATGCGCTTTATATCACTGAGTCGTCTCTTACGATCACCCACGGGTAAGATAGGGGCGGTGAATTCTATTCTTACTCCGTCATCACATGGATAGTTTTCAGCAAACAAAAAAAATATACTTTTTCATTAAAAAATTAACTTTTACTCTATTTTTACCATTTATCAACCCCAGAATCTCCTGCGTACTAAATTTCATGGAAATCGCTAGTGTCGTTGCTAAGATTTTAAAAATATATTTCTTGCTGGCTAGATAAGCTTAACATAAAGTTTCGTTTCGTGTTTTACTTCTAGACATCCCTTAATTATCCTAGAAGACGATTGTTACTGTTATTGATTGACAAGTAACGAAAAAGTGATGAATTGTATTCTTACTCTTTCGCCACATGGAAGTAACGACTAAATATATTTAAAGTTAGTGTCCTAGCATTACAAGGGAAGTTAAAAGGCTGATCCAGCCTGTATCAATGACTTAAAAAGAGAACATATCTTGCTGTGTCTACAAAGACATCATACATACCTACTCCTCATGGTTATCATAAATCGATTAAGTTAAATACCTTAAATAAGCAGAATAAAAAATAATAATATAGTACCTATATAGATAAGGTGTTCTAACGCAGTAATGACTGCATTAGAAGACAAACTGCAATTAAACCTTTTGGCCCTATCAACGTAATTCTAGACGACAAACTTCAAATAAAATGCTATGCCCCTATATTCGTAATTACTAAGCTCATTTCCATCATCTGGAGTGGACTTATGACTAATATGGGTATTATATTGTTTGAAAAAGAGGAGTTATTGGAGTTTACTCCTTAAGAATCGGATTTAAAGCCCGGTATGAGAAATATTTGAGGAGTAAAATCTAGTGATCGAATGACCTCGTTACGTTTTTGGTGCGCAACCTATTCTGCGCATCTTTCACTTTCTGACGTGATATAATACTTCACTGAACAGTTTTAATAAATGTAAATAAAAATATATATATTATTTTTAGTCAAATGAGCTTTTTTTGCGCCTGTTTTGATAATCGTACTTAGGAGTAAACTCCAGTCCAGGGCCGGCTTTACCTATAGTACAGAGGGTGCGGTGCACCCGGGCGCCGGGTGTTAGGGGGCGCCGAGAGCCGCTTGTAACCATCAACCTATTCCATTTTGTTCACCCACTTTGATACAAGAGGGCGTCAGGTTATTGATTGCACCCGGGCGCTACATGTGCTTGAGTCGCGCCTGCTCCAGTCGTGCATCGGAGCTGACAGACACACACTTTTTTTTTTAATTTTCTCCTGGCGTAATCAACAAATAAATCTAGAAAAATAATTAACTTGTTTTCAGGTATCTAGAAGAGGCATTAATAAACCTAAATATGGCTGATACAGACACACGTTCTCATCTACCGCTGGTCGTCGGAGAGGTTCACAAACATTTGACAAAATTCCTTACTGCGTACCCAAACCACGTCGCTATTAGGAGAATCACGCTCATCATTATGGCAGCTAATAACTTGTTGAAATAAATATAATCTAATAAATTAAATCAGTCTTTATTGCTGGTCATCTCGGAAGCAGAAATCAGTTTTCTTTTTTGTTTTTTCAAATACAAAATCCAATGTTATCTTTACGGATGTGGTAGTGATTAAGATACCAGGCATACTATGCCATTGTCATGGGTTGTATTCTCATAGCAATATGTACTTTGTAGGATCCAAAGATTCTTATTCTAAATCTGGATATAATTTGTATTCGTTAATTTTATTTTTATAAAGTCTCCTGAAATACAAGGATTATTGCCTCATGTGTGCCATGTGTTGCCTTAAAAAAAAATAAGAAATAACTCCTTGCGAAGGACTTTAAAAGACTGTTTTCATCATCATTCAGCATTCAACCACTGTTGGACGTAGACCTCGTCTATAGAACGCAGTCATTAATTTGAGTGAATTATGCTATAATTGGTAGTTCTGGCAAGCGGGTTGGCGATTGTATGTGGGAGAGAGCTAGCCAGAAAGATTGAGAGAGAGTAAGATAAAGCGAACGTCGCATAACGCACATAGCCATGGAGTGAGAGGAGGAAGAGAGCGAGCGAGAGAGAAAGGGAGATCGAGAAAAAATACACGCTGTTGGTTGATGTATGTAAATAAGATTTAAAAATTAGTTTGCCAAAGAAGTTTCACTTCTGATAGGTATGTGCAACTTGTACGCACGCACTTTTGATTTTTTCTATGTCCAGCTGATATACTATGTTATTGTATTATACGCAATTATTTGTTTAATAAAGCCACAATAATTTGAAAGTGTTGAATATTGCTTTGAAGTTAGATTTTAAATATATTCTAAGTATGTATGAAAAAAAATGAAAACACTATCAAGTCGATAACGATAAATCAAACGCACATCACGACATCACTCTTGTTATCATCAACACAACATGCCCTACTTGCAGGGCACTGACCTTTATATATAGTCGTTAGTTAGTTGCAAATTAGGATCTAGCTACAGAAACCGGTTACAGAAGCGTTACGAAGCTATGGTATAGCAAATTTTATATTCAAAATTAATACTAGACGAAGAACATTGTGAAATACCGTATGCTGCTAGGGTGTACTATTTATCTACAGTGTATAATGAACCATATCGCGTGCCATCCTTACCATAGCCACATACTCATAGCCTCAGCTGATTTATCGTTTTAGATCGTTGATATGTTGAACCCGTTAATAACATTCGAATTAAGGCAATTTTTTTGATAATTAACTCCAGCAACACTAGCTTAGCTGTCACTTACGTCAATAGTTGATTAATTGTCAAATGTTATACGTGCCGCTACTTCCGTCAGTGTTATTTTTGAAAATAAACAATATCATGAAATTTGCATGATAAAGCCATTACTGTAAGGTTATAAATACAAGAATACAGCGGAAGTGTAATAAAATGGCTTTTAAATATTTCTTAAGCATCTTTTTGACTCATAATATGCTGTTGTCATGTGCATCAGCGGCAGTGCATGGACACGACATAAATAATTTGGAACGAGAATCCGATGGGAGTTACCGCCCAAGAGACTACGACCATTACGGCGACTCCGGTCACAACTCCGAGTTCGACCACGAGGCCATCTTAGGTATAAAATTTCTTTTAATGCATTTTTTATGACGTCGACCGGCTAGTGGTTGAGATTTGCAATAGCTCAGTTGATAAGAGCAACGATAGTGTGCAGAGTGCAATGTCGGTTAAGAACGCTTTGTTTATATTTGTGCCGGCTGTGTTGGTTATAACTTACTATTGCTCCATAGGTAGTGTTAAAGAGGCTGAAAAGTTCGACAAGTTAAGTCCAGCTGAGGCTAAGGAGCGGCTGGCGAAACTGTTACCTTTAATGGACCTCAATGGTGACCAGCAAATAGACCGGATGGAACTTAAGAAATGGATATTAAATTCCTTTGCGTAAGTTTATAGTTTTCTTCATGTACAACCAATTTTATTGATATTCATTTCAAACCCATACATTTTTTATACCGTGTTTTATTTCACACTAAAACGTTGTTAGATCAAATCAAAAATGAGTACAGGTTTGATTTTATTTCTATATTGTTTTTATTATTTATATACAAATAATTAGATTTTAAATTTATAATTATTATATTTTAAATACTTTAAAACATTTTAAGCTTTCAATGATGTTTCCTATAACTATTTAAATTATCATTACAATATAAGCACAACAGAATGGTAATGTCTGATAATATATATAATTGGTTTGATATCAGTCATTATAATTATCAAATTGTGAATATAATTGTAATTTTATTCTATGAATTATTGCCATACCTAATTAACAGTGATAACAAAGTATTAATTTACATTATCATGTACTGAATTGTTTTCTTACTCTATCAGTAATAATACAATTTACAACACCCATCATTGCCTGTAGCTGTTATACACATGTACATATAACATCTATGCCTAGGGAAGGAAAACTCGAAATAAAACCCATCTGACCAGCTTGTTGTAGTAGGTTAATTTCATTCCTGTTGTAAATGAAACTCCAGCTCAGGAATAAGTCATATATGAATTGATGAATCTAGCTATGTGATGAGAAAGTAAGAATACAATAATTACTAATTCCTTCCTTACTGATTTTAAAAGACACCCAAGGCATAGACAAGCAGATAGGTATGACTGTAAGAAAAGAAAAACTTAAAATAAAAATGTATCAAAATATCTTGACCAACATAGTATAGTAAATAAATGTCTATCTCACAGTAGTGGAGTTTCGAGTCCAACAGTGGGATGTATATAAGCTCTAATGATACATAACATACATACATATCATCACGCCATATCCCTTGCAGGGTAGGCAGAGTGCCAGAGAACTCGTATCCTTGCATACTTCACTCGCTTCCTTAACATTCATAATTCTTTTCATACACGCTCGCCAGTTTCGGAGATTCTTGACTCCACCTTTCTTCAGTATGTGACCAATCTGCTCTAGGTAGGTGACTCTCGGTCTCCCCCGGTACCTGTATACCTGCTCTGATGATGATACAAATTAATGGAAATATTGAACATACAGTAAAAGCTCTTCATTCACGGGGTATGTGTTCCATAAATATGCCGCAAATACAGAAACCGTGAATATGGAATGGTAATTTATATGGGATTATAGGGGATACGTTCCTAGGTGACAAAATAAAAACCAAAAATATATGAAAAATCAATTTAATTGAAATTTTAAACATTTCGATTATAATTATCTTAAGGCTTCCTAAGCCTTAAGATAATTATAATCGAAATGTTTAAAAACCATTGCCTAAATGGTTTGAAGAATTTTGTAATTTTATACTTGCTTGAGTTTTTAAAAGCTCCTTCAATTCAGACTGATACGCAGCAGTCGCATTAGCAATTTGCCTATTAAAAATAAGACTTCCTAGGCAAAATTATAATAAGATCTATTTTACTTTTTTATTAGTCCATTTGACGGCATTTACAAAGGATATTGAGTTGGATACCTATTAGTATCCTTTTATTTTTATGTATGTACTTATTAGATCCGCGAATAAAGAAATTCTTAGCCGCGAATATAGGAATTGAGTCGCATTTTTTTAATCCGCGAATAGTGGAAACGCGAATGAAGGCAGCCCGAATTAGGAGCTTTTACTGTACTTTGAAATTTTTTTATTTTAAGATTCAATAAATCTATAGATCTTGAAATTGAAATTAACGTTTGCACACTTTACAGTGATCATGGCCGCGGGAGGACTTTCACTCCGGGACCATGATTTCTGTAAAATGTTGGAAACATCGGGCAATTAAATATCAAATACAAATACGATAGAATCCGTAAAAGTAGTTTTATTTCAAATGTGTAATACTCACATAAACATTAGGAATCATTATGAAATTAACATATTAAAGACATGAAGCTACATTAATCTATTACACTTGTGTCATCTTTTTCTACATGTCGCTTTCCCGGAAGAATAGTGTCACAACTCTAAAAATTACAGTTATCATTATATTTCAATTTTTGATGGTGGAGGGGTGTTAATATTATAAGTTCTCCATATTAACTCTTCGTCGTCATGCTTAAGGATATTATGCTGACGTTTGTGCATTTGAAATTGCTACTGAACCGTGCTGAAAAGAAGGAAATACTTATTTTAATCCTCCTGAAAAATTTAGCTTTTTGGATTGTGTCACTATTCTTCTGGGCAAGCGATGTGTTATATATGAATGTAATGCAATCATTAATTTCAAGTTTTTTTTTACATTTGAAATGTTATTCATAAACTGAAATGTTTAAAAGATATTAAGTATTTAATTCTATGTGTGGGGATCATATTCATGACATTTGGTGAGATTGCTGTTTAGATTAATACACCATTCCTCCAATCAAGTCTCAACAGCAATTCCTGATAGGGCACTTGATTGGGTGTGTTTGCCATAATAGATTTTTCAGAAAAATACTGCTGTTTTTTCTGGTGAACCTTCAGCCAGCATTCATGACTCCCACGAGAAAGGAAATAGTGACACATTGTATTCTTAACCCTACAACCATATGGAGCTTGCAGTTAAGTGTTCTGATTTTCGCAAGAC
This sequence comes from Lymantria monacha, assembly GCA_905163515.2. Taxonomy (NCBI): domain Eukaryota; kingdom Metazoa; phylum Arthropoda; class Insecta; order Lepidoptera; family Erebidae; genus Lymantria; species Lymantria monacha. The sequence continues at coordinate 34,951,261 of LR991084.1, read as the reverse complement.
GAAAGTAGCCCACTCCTCTGGATGTTTTTGATGATTCTCAAACGCAAGTTCTGTTTGAGAATCATAAAAAACATACTACATAATATGACTATATTCTTCTAAACCTGAACACATGGAGAAACTGGTCATGAATATGATTGTAGAAATAGAAAATGTTGAAATTAAACATTTCTTTGTCATCTCTACTAGTAATCTAGCCCGTGAGGAGGCAAAAGAACGTCTCCAAGAAGCTGACGAGGATCACGACGGAGTCCTATCTTGGGCGGAGTACCTGCACCTCTTTGGCGTCGACACTGAAGATGAAGTCGCCCCAGATGATACAGGTGACACAGGAATGGTAAGATTTCAAAAATTATTATTATTATACTCATACTAATTTTTATGGTAGCGTGTTTTTTTCATGTTCTCCTATAGTTTCTGCTGGGGGACAGCGACTTCTTTCAGGGTGGGACAAAAAAAATAATGATTACCACATCCAGCTGGCTGGGTTAAAATAAACTAAAAATATAGTTTTATTTCCAGTTGTCCTTCTATTGCAGACGTTATTACATGCCATAGTCATCTCCTATGACAATATCTAAAAGATGTGTGTTGATACATACTACTGCACAGGTGGTGTAGTGTTTAACATACCAACATACTGTGCCAAATGTTGTGGGTTTGATTACCATTCAGAACAATTGCTTGTGTTATCTACAAATTGTTCTGACTCGAAAGTGTAATTTGTATCCGTTAATTGTGTGTTTACGCTACGCCAGATTATACAGAAGACCGAGGAGTATAATCGGCCTCTGTGTCTTGCGTTTGTGGACTATGAGAAAGCCTTTGATTCTGTCGAAACTTTGGCAGTGCTGCAGTCCCTTCAGAGGTGCCAAATTGACTATCGATATATCGAAGTGTTGAAGTGTTTGTATAAAAACGCTACTATGTCGGTCCGCATCCAGGATAAGAGTACGAAACCGATCCAGCTGCAGAAAGGCGTGAGATAGGGAGACGTTATCTCTCCGAAACTGTTCACCACTGCGCTGGAAGATGTCTTCAAGCTCTTAGACTGGACCGGACTCGGCATCAACATCAATGGCGAATACATCACTCACCTTCGATTCGCAGATGATATCGTAGTCATGGCAGAATCCCTGGAGGACCTTGGCACCATGCTCAATGACCTCAGCAAGGCCTCCCAACTAGTAGGGCTGCAAATGAACATGGACAAGACGAAAGTCATGTCTAATGCCCATGTCATTTCTGTACCGGTCCTGGTTGGGAATGCGATTCTCGAAGTTGTCGATCACTATGTTTACCTAGCACAAACAGTCCAATTAGGTAGATCCAATTTTGAGAAAGAGGTCAGCCGACGAATCCAACTCGGCTGGGCAGCGTTCGGGAAACTTAGAGGATCTTCTCGTCTAATATTCCGCAGTGTCTGAAAACAAAGGTTTATAACCAGTGTGTGTTACCAGCGATGACTTACGGAACTGAAACGTGGTCTCTAAATGTTGGCCTCATCAAAAGGCTCAAAGTTGCTCAGCGTGCTATGGAGAGGGCTATGCTCGGTATTTCTCTACGTGATAGAATCCGAAATACGGAAATCCGTAGAAGAACGGGTGTAACTGATATAGCCCGAAGAATTAGCGCGTTGAAGTGGCAATGGGCAGGCCACATCGCTCGACGAACCGACAACCGTTGGGGAAGAAAGGTTGTCGAGTGGAGACCACAAATCGGACGGCGCCGCGTAGGACGACCCCCCACTAGGTGGACTGACGACATTATCAAGGTCGCAGGAAAGCGCTGGATGCAGGTGGCGCGGGACCGTGTTGAATGGCATTCACGTGGGGAGGCCTATGTCCAACAGTGGACGTTTACGGGCTGATGGATGGATGGAATTGTGTGTTTATAAAATCTACCGCAATACAACAATTAATTCTCTAAGGCAAAGTGGCCTTTAACAACTCATATCAAGCAATTGGTATTGGTGCCTTGATAGACCTTTCCAAATGGTGACTCAGTAAGAATACAACTTTACCACCCCTACTATCCTGGAGGTGGGTGTAGTAAAACTAAACTACACTAAGGGACTAGATTACACTAGCAATACAGTAGTTGGTGTTATAACTCGTTGCAGAGACCAGAAAAGATTATCATTGCCCATGTGAGTGCTTCTAGTGATGCCTTAGCGAGTTTTTACAGTTCCCGCGGAGATAACTTCCAGCATCTTTGTATAATGTGTTACATTTTATCTTAGACACTGCAAGAAGAAAAGGCGATGTGGGCGGTGGCAGATGTTGACAATGATGGAAGATTGGATCTGGAAGAATTTGAGGTTAGTACAATGTTAAGTACTGTAAATGGGAATATCAGTTTTTTTTTTAACAGGTTTACGTTTTTTACTTATAGTTTTTTATTCAATCGATTGTATCGTTATTTCGTGTACACGTTACCAGGGATACAGAAATGGAAATAGTTTTCATCCAGAGATAATATTCTCAAGAGATAGTAAAAATAAAACATGAATGCAAGCGAGGCCGTAGACGTAGCTAGTATTATATACTTTGCATAAAGATTATCACCTGCACAGGCCCATATTTTGTGCTACTCCTAAATTTTATTATTATTATCTTTGTAAAGTCCACCCGCGACATATGTATGATTGTAAAGTCCACCCGCAACATAATCACATGTATTATTGTAAAGTCCCCCCTGTGGCATAAAGTTTTGTATAAAAATATTTGAAAATCTACATATTTCTTGACATAATATTTACTTATTATATATTTACAACATAAGTTTTTATAAGCGAGTTCCTATTAGAAAATTGTTCCTTGAACATAATCATAAGTAGTTAGAATAGAAAATACATGTTTTCATGCACTAGGTATTCTCGAACCCTGAAGACCACGAGCAGATGCACCAGTTTCTGATCAACCAGACCCTGAAGGAGAAGGACACCAACAATGATGGCATCATTAACTTCACAGAGTACGTCGGCGATAGAGGTTAATCAACTTTGCACTTTATTTATCCAATTAATTTATCCGTCCACTGTTGGACATAGGCCTCCCCACGTGAATGACATTCATAACAGCTCTGTGCCACCTGCATCCGGTTTCCTGCGGCCTTCGTGATGTCGTCAGTCCACCTAGTGGGGGGGTCGTCCCACGCTGCGTCGTCCGATTCGTGGTCTTACAATAATACAAATCAGTATTATGCTAGAAAGAGTTAGAGTATGCGACATCTATTTAGATAAAAAAAAATATACACGGAAGAAGTTAAAACTAAAGTTATTACTTTAGATTGTAACCTCTTTTGTGTATATATTTTTTTGTGGTTATTGCTCCCTTTTTCAAATTAATATGTATTTTAAAAAGTTGATAACAATTATGGTTTCATATTTGAAAATAAATGAACTCCTGTTATTTACCATACTTTGTCTTGTCGTGGGTGTAGTAAAATTTGAGCAAGGATGAAAGATGACAGGGTTTTGCGGCGTCCATATAGTACAACCATCATCATCCTCCTGCTCTTATCTTAATTGCTTGCTGTCAGCGCAATATAAATATTTCTTCTATCGTACATATCGTAAAAATGTTGGCAATTATTTTATGACGACCGTCGATCTGACGTCAACTCTTCTTAGGAATGTAATTGTTGACCAGATGGCATGAGAGGGTGACGACACCTATGAGCAATGTAAGGTGTGGCAGTACTCGTACCACACAATACAGGCGCGGCTCAAGCACATGTAGCGCCCGGGTGCAATCAATAACCTGGCGCCCTCTTGTACCAAAGTGGGTGAACAAAATGGAATAGGTTGATAGTTACAAGCGGCTCTCGGCGCCCCCTAACACCCGGCGCCCGGGTGCACCGCATCCTCTGCACTATAGGTAAAGCCGGCCCTGACACAATATTTGCCACATTTTATGTGACCCTCCAAAAAATTATAACACTCCATTGCTCATTATTTCATTTTTATACATAAACTAGCAGACCCGGCCACGCATTGCTGTGGCTTTAGCTTCAGTAACACGTGATGATTATGCTAATAAATTGTAGCTTAAATGAAACGTTTTTACTTTTAACATAGCGCCATCTATTAAATACTTACTCAATCCAGTCAACAGATAACGCCATCTGTTAGAATCATTTGATGATAACAGATAATTGTGACTGTCAAATAATAGACAAATAATTTGCAATAAAATAATATTGCGATATATGAGCAATTATTTCTCTGATCCATAATTAACAATGTACCTTTATGTAAGTCTATATTAATCATTCTAATTCATGTACAGACAACATTAATTTATATGTGCATTTTATGTTTAATATGCGTAGTCATGCGTATGTATTATTCATGCCCTACCTAGGTAGGTTATATGAATGACATTTAGGTGTTTGTCAATTGAGCTGTTCATATTTAAACATGGTGGTCTGGTCTTTACAACCTTTTCTTACGAACTGGGGGTCAACTTCGTGTCTATGTATAACTATAAATATGTGTTCGTAGCTATGAACTTTAGGGTAATCTCTCAAAAATTATCTTCGTTTCAAAACCATAGATAATTGGTTCGTCAAATTGAACAGGCAAAGGGAACGAAGTCAATCGAATGATACTTGGTACGGTAGGTCTGAACCACTATTATATTGTATTGTCGGGGCACGGTTGCTTCGGCTTTTACCTGCACACGGTCGTGTATAGGGAGTGGACTCCGTCCTGCCACCATTGCAGTAGTGACGAGGACACGGCGCAACATACGCTTGAGGTATGTCCAAGCTGGGACGGGCAGCGCCGTGACCTCGTCACTGTTATCGGTGGCGACCTGACGCTGCCGGCTGTCGCGAAAGCGATGGTCGCCAGCGTCAGGAACTGGGACGCCGTTGCCGCCTTCTGCGAGGCTGTCATCTGGCAGAAGGAGGCGGCGGAACGAGTCCGGAAGGATTCCCGTGACTCGGGGCGGCGCAGGCGCGAATATCTGCGCCTGATGGCGCCCTAACCGAGGCTTCGGGTGATCGGACCGGGGAATTGTCCGGTCACCCAACGTGAGGCCACCGCGTGAGGGCGACGCCCCGACGGTGAAAGCTGTCGGGGCGTCGGCATGAGAGGAACCCGCGAGGGTAAACCGACGGGCGGGCCACCGAAGACAAAGATCGGGTACTGGTGGCCCGCTCGCACAGCGAAGGGAGGTGCTTGCAGGGTGGGTCCATGGGGTTGCGCGCCGCCTCTTCTGTCGCCCCGGACCGATTTGTCGGGGCGCGACCACATCCATAATCCACCTTGCGGGGGAAAAATAAAGGTCTGAACCACTACGCCATCCGTGTAGCCAAACGTTAGTCTATTTGTTCCGGCTTATCTCTAAAATGCACCATTTTGACATTAATTTTACTACAGTAACTTCGGCCTTATAAGTTCATATCATCCATTGAACCTTAAGAAACGAAGGACTTAAAAAAAGATGAAATAAGTGGTCTTAAATAGTGTTCGAGTGATAATTGAAAATTGTGTATTTATTATAGGTGTACAACAAGACAAAGAATGGTTAGTGTCGGAGAAGGACAAGTTCGATAACGACCTGGACTTGAACAGGGACGGTGTGATAGACCTGGACGAGGTGCACAAGTGGATTATACCTGATAATGAGTGAGTCATATTTGTAGTTACCAACATGGATAGAAACAAAAATTCATATCTTTTCTTTATTGGTGTTAGGGGGCTATGCTATGGGCACACCACGTTCGGCCCGTCTGGGGCGAAAGAAGGTACGGCACACGACCTCGTCGTAAGACACCACTTAGGTATATAAAATGCATATAACATCTATGCAAGAGATGTAAAACTCCACATAAAACCATTGTACAGTAGGACAATATCCCCCCATGGGGGGAGTCGAGCCTAATATTAGCACGTGTATAGGCTAAAATTACTTGTGTACATTACAGTGAAATAGCGGTAGAGGAAGTGGACCACTTAATGGCGACGGCGGATGAGAATCACGACGAGTTGCTCTCTTACGACGAGATCCTCGACAATCAACACGTGTTCGTTGGCAGCGAGGCCACTGACTACGGGAACGACCTCCTCGGGGAGCACTTCGAAGATGAATTGTAAACGAATATCTAACGATACGTTTGACGGGGTGATGTTACCTACATCACCCCGTTACTATAAACAAATAAAAAACCAACTTCAAAATATTTGAGAAGAAGAATAACTCAAAAACTATTAATCAGATCTTGATCATATTAAAAAGAGACGACATGGGAAACGCCAGTTTCTAAATAAAAAAACAACAATCGGTTCCCATAGAAAAAGTTCTATGGAGGTAGCATAAAAAAAACATGGTCGAATTGAAAACCTCCCTTTTGAAGTCGGTTAAAATAGTAATCCTGTTTATGTCCGTTGATGACACAGTAAGGACCTCTGCCGCAAGTATTGCCTCCGTAGGACATAATTTTCATCCATTCATCAGCCTGTAGACGCTAGACTTTTACTGTTGTACATATTCTCTCTCCATGGGAATGCCACTCCACTTTCATCCAATGGTTGCCTGCGATTTCTAAGCGTCATTTCAACTAATATGTATCCTATGGCCGTCTCCTATTCGCTATCTATGTAAGGACTGTTTTAATCATTTTTAGATGGGGTTAGGGTGAGTCCAAACGGCCACCTTGTGACATTTTATTCTTATTTCATCATTCATACAGACATCATACATCGACTGTTACTTAAATTGTACTAATAAAGTTATTTCAATTAATTAAATGTACTTGATAAAACGAGGCTTATGTTAACAAAGTACTTATTATTATAAAACTTAGATTTTATATCTATTGCTACTTAATTTGTGTTATTCATATTGTGGAGAATCTCAATTATTCCGACAGATTCTTGTCAGAAGGCGTTCGTGTGTTTAAAAAAAAATAGCGTCATTAATAATGCGAAGATTTTTGAATTATTCGGTCTAATGATTATCATAAGGCATTTGGATAATCGAAAATTCGAACTAGTGGTTGTTATGACAAAAAAGGCATTCGGATAATCGAAAATTCGAACTAATAGTTATCATAAAGCATTCTGATAATTGAAAATTCGAACTAATGGTTTTTTAAGATTCGGATAATCCAAAAGTTGTGCTAACGTTTGTCGTAAGGCATTAGGATAATCGAAAAAAATAGCATTAATAATGCGATGATTTGTGATTCTCTAGCTTAGCATAAAACATTCAGATAATTGAAAATACAAATAATTGAAGCTGCGGAGAACTAAAACGTTTTCTATGCATATTTAATTATGCATTATTGACTCTATAATTAGAAAGATAACCGCATACAATGCTCTTGTAATGATAGATTCAAAACAAATAAAACCTATCAGAATTAATATTTATTGTGAGATAAATTATATCCATACTTACGTATGGTAATTTATAATTTATACGATGATACAGACCTAAATATATTAAGTAATCGTGCCTAATGTAATTATTACTTTAAACTGCGGACTCTGGAAGCCCGGAACGGCAATGCTGAATAGAATAATTATTTATACACACTACAATAACATTGAATTTAAAACATTATTATTTGTATTCTTAATAGGTATTAAATATTTTAATATGTAACTTAATTTTAACGCATTTATTCTCGAACGATTCGTATAAGATAATAATATGCCATTGCATAGGCAGTTTAGAGCTAAATGGGAATCTCACGTGCCAATTGTCGTGAGTTTGTATCGGCACAGGACAAATATTTGTAGGATTCACAATTATTTGATCTAGTGTAGATTTTATTTTGTGTCTGTTTATTGTGTATATATAAAATACCCCGTTACAGGGATTTTTGCCCTAATATGAATACTATGTATGTATTTAATATATAAAAAAAATCTTATTGATAAAATTAGAATTTGTACACTCGAATATTTTATAAGCATATCCGTGTAAATGTAATGAGGTAATTATCTTGTATGTAATTATTAAATAAAAAAAATGGTCAGTATAATTTTATTTTATGATATAATTATTTATGTAATACATAGACTAGTCATGTTGATGATATATTTTAGTAAATGTTTACTTACTACATTGTTTAAATATTATTTACTAATATCGTAATAAACTTCACTTCTAAATGCTGATGTAAAACTAATTAAACAATGTTTAATAATTGGTTTTCTTTATTTAACAAACATGATTAAGCAAAGCTGTGTGGTAGCGGCTACGAATACTACTAACCCTTACTTGGCTCGTGGATGTCGTAAAAGACGAATAAAAGCCTTATAACGATCTGGGCCAACTCCATCTGATGCCGTCTGGTCAACAATTACATTCCCAAGGAGGGTTGACGTCTGGCAGGCGGCCGGTCATAAAACTATTGCCAATAACTTTTTACAATATGTACTATGAAAAAGGAGTACATATTGTATTGACCCCAAGTAATTGGGATAAGAGTAGGAGAATGATGACTAAGCAATCTGTGTGGTGACTGGGTAAGAATACAATTCACCACTCCCGATCTTATTCGTGAGTGATCGTAAGAAGCGACTAAGGGATATAAAACGCATATAACATCTATACAAAAGAAGGAAAACTCGAAAGAAAAATATACTGTCTGACCAGCGTGGTATAGTAGATCAATTTCCATTCCATTTAGGGATGTGAGTTGCCTGGAAAAAAATCGATTAAATAAAAATCGTTTTTTTTTTATTTAATATTAATCGATTTACCAAAAATCGATTATAATCAAAATAAATAATCGATTTTTACGAAAAAATCGATTTTTTTCTATTATTTAAAAATGTATATACTTTTCATATTCCAATAACAAACCTAAGCGATTCATATTAACAATTTATCAGATTTAAATCAAATAAAATTATATGAATAAAAAATCAACCAATTCAAATCTAAAAATTCATCAAAGCGAATATTCCTTTAAATTTTCAAAGTAAGGAATAAGCATCCTAACAAAATAACAACCTTATTGTCTCAAAAACTAAAATATAAATCACAACAAAAAAATGCCACAAATGTCCAGTACTATTTTACATTTAGGCCTACATCTAGCAATGGATGGTAATAGCCTGATTTGATGATTTTTTTTAGGGAGGCATAGTTCGAAGCATGTAGGGGGGCATAGTCCGGAGCGTGTAGGGGGGGCATAGTCCGGAGCGTGCACGTCGCGTCCCCTGCCAGTCTAGTTAGACTTCAATCCGGCTCATATGCGTACCGCAGTGCGGGTTAGGGCGTCCCCCGGAGGCGACGCGTACCGACCCGCCCCCGTTGGTACGAAAATCGGCAGATGCGGCGATGGGGGCCACCACCCATCACGCCTTGCCCAGTCAGGCGAGTTGAGGAGAGCAGAGTGCCGGTAGGGATGTGAGGTTACTGGAAAAAAATCGATTAAATAAAAATCGATTTTTTTTTATTTAATATTAATCGATTTTCCAAAAATCGATTATAATCCAAATAAATAATCGATTTTTACGAAAAAATCGATTTTTTTCTATTATTTAAAAATGTATATACTTTTCATATTCCAATAATAAACCTAAGAGATTCATATTAAAAATTAATCAGATTAAAATCAAATAAAATTATATGAATAAAAAATGCATGAAGACTGTGATGAGCGTGAATGAAGCGATGGAGGTATGTCAGGATCGTGGTTTGTGGCAATCCGTAGTCTCTGCCTACCCCTCTGGGAAACAGGCGTGAGGCTATGTATGTATGAATAAAAAATCAACCAATTCAAATATAAAATTCATCAAAGCGAATATTCCTTTAAATTTTCAAGGTAAGGAATAAGGAAACCAAGTGTAATTATTGACACATTTTTTTTATTATCATAAAAATGAAATGATGAGCGCCCTAACAAAATAACAATAAGATTGTTATTTTGTTAGGGCGCCGTTTTGTCTCAAAAACTAAAATATAAATCACAACAAAAAAATGCCATAAATGTCCAATACTATTTTACATTTAGGCTTACGTCTAGCAGTGGACGACAATAGCCTGACATGATGATGATTTTTTTTTTAGGGAGGCATAGTCCGGAACGTGCACGTCGCGTCCCCTGCCAGTCTAGTCAGACTTCAATCCGGCTCATTTGCGTACCGCAGTACGGGTTAGGGTGTCCCACTGAGGCGACGTGGGTCGAGCCAGAATGCTGGAGAATATTGAAAGAGTATGGTAGATACAGCGAAAGAAGTATGTGGAAGCTCAAAGAAGCATAGAAAAACAAATGGTGATCCTTGGTAGGATGAGGAAGAGGCAGCTTCCGTAGCGCAAAAGAAGAAAGTGTGGCTGGACTATGTCTCTTCTTTGAATCTGAATGACAGTATGACTGAACAGAAGAAAGAAATATATCGGCAGTGTAAGAATGACACCAAGGCCTTAGTGAAAGAGAAACGTGATAGAACAAATATGAGTGCAGAAGATAGGCTGGCTAAAAACTTCGAGGGTAACACCAAACTCTTTTGGAGAGAGGTGAAGAGGTCTCGGGGTGGTTGGTCAGCCTTCAGAATGAATAAAATAAGGTCTAAAGGTAAGACATTCTTACACAATTACAAGACGTGTTAAGCCGATAGAGGGAATATTTTGGCGACATGTATGCGGATACTCGGGTTGTCCCGATCGTTATCCGTGGTCTAGTAGATCAACATTCGGCACCAGCGTCCTCCGATGGCATCAGTATGGATGAAGTTAAATGGGCGATAAGAAGTTTGAAAAATGGTAAGGCAGCGGGCATTGATATGGTGTCTGCCGAGATGATCAAGCTTAGCGGCACCTGTGTCTGGGAGGCGTTCCTGATGTTCCTCAATTTATGTTGGAGCTCGGGAATAGTTCCCAGGGACGGGAATAGCGCAGTCATCGTGCCTTTGTTTAAAAACAAGGGTTCACGTTATGATTGCGCAAATTACAGAGCCATAAGCTTGACCAGTTTGGCAGCAAAAGTGTATGCTAAAATTATTGAAAGGAGAATGAGGATGGAGTCCCATGGTTTACTGTGTGAGGCATAAGGAGGTTTCAGGAGTGGAAGGGGATGCATGGATCAAGTGTTCTCTCTGCGCAACATTGTGGAGAAGCATCTGGCTCTAGGTCAGAGGGTTTCCTGCAGTTTTGTGGATCTGGAGAGAACATTTGACACGGTTGCACGAAAGGAACTTTGGGACATTTTACCGGAGTAAGGTATTAACGGTAAACTGCTGCAGGCTGTGCAGTCCAGTTACATGGGATGTAGAGCTTGTGTGCGGCTGGATGATGGAATGTCGCCTTGGTTTAACGTCAATATCGGCGTTAAGCAGGGGTGCGTTCTATCAGCCAGGCTGTTTATCATATATCTGGATAAATGTCTCCAAAGGTTGAACGATATGAATGTGGGAGTCCAGATGGGCGACTCAGTGGTCAGTGCTCTGCTATATGCAGATGATGCAGTCCTGCTGGCGCAGTCAGTGACTGACCTACAGACCCTAGTCGACACAATGACAGAAAATTGTAAGAAAAGGGGTCTACGCATGAATGTGAGTAAAATCAAAATAATGGTCTTCGAAAGAGATGAAGCCAGAACAGATGTAAGAGTAATAATAGGTAATGATGTACTAGAGCAAGTGGATGAATTTGTATATCTTAGATGTGAATTTAGCCAGGATGGAAGCTACACCACTGATATAGAGCGAAGAGTAAATGCGGGAAATAGAGTGATTGGAGCGTTGGGACAACTTCTCAGTAGCCACCACCGAAGCCAGAAGACACGTATAGCAATATATAACTTGCTTGTTCCAACATTACTATATGGAAGCGAGAGTTGGGTATGCAGAAAAAAGTATTAAAGTAAAATTAATGCGCAATGCGATCTCTACGAACAATCTGTGGCTGTGTTAGGCTGATCGATCGCATTCGTAACGACGACGTAAGAGAGCAAGTAGGTATGAAAGAGAGCATTGGTGTAAAGATGCGAAAGGGAATGCTCCGATGGTTCGGGCATCTGGAAAGAATGTCGAACGAACGTCTGGTTAAGAAGATATACAATACGAAAGTGGAAGGATGTAGGTACTCAGGGAGAGCGAGACTAACCTACCTAGACCAGATCGGTCATGTACTGAAGGAAAGTGGAGTCATGAGTCTCCGAAACCGGCGAGCGTGTATGAAGAGAATTATGAATGTTGAGGAAGCGAGTGAAGTATGCAAGGATAGAGTTCTCTGGCACTTTGTTCTCTCTGCCTACCCTGCAAGGGACATGGCGTGATGGTATGTATGTATGCTGTTTTAAATTTGTAGTATCACTGCAAGTTTTTAGCTCTTTGGAACAGAACTTGCATATTGCTGTATGTTTCTTAATCGTAAAATATTTTCGCCAACCGCTTTTAGATGTTTTACTATTGGAAGACATTTTTATGGTTTACCAACAACTACATATATTATGGCACTCTTAACTTGAAAATAATAATGGATTTACTTCGAGTTTTATTCATCCGTTCCATAGATGGCGCTTTTCATAAAAATCGATTAAAACGCATAATTTAAATAATCGATTTTTAAAAAATCGATTAATATTACTATAAAAATCGATTATAAAAAATCGATTTTTTGAAAAAAATAATCGATTAAAATAAAAATCGATTATTTTTTAACATCCCTAAGTGCTGGGTGGGTACGTGAAATGTAAGAGGTTGTGTGGAAGGTAAGTTGCTCGAGCTGATAACCGTCATGGCGGACAAACAGCTAGACGTGCTCTGTGTAACAGAGACCAAGCGAAGGGGCAGCGACGCCTGCGATCTTCCTGGGGGCGGGATGGTCCTGTGGTCTTGTGTACCACAGAGCGATCGAGCCAGCATGAGGGTAGGAGTGCTGTCCTCTCGCTTGGCGTCAGGTGTGAAGGATTACGGAATTTATGATCCCAGACTTCTCTGGGTCCGTATAAAACTAGGTGTCACCTTTCACGATTGTAGCATATGCTCCCGTAGGATCCTCGGTCGCATCAGACCTAAAGAAGTTTTGGGATAATGTTAGGGAAGCTCTGGATATGGCAGAAACCAGTGAACGCGTGATTGTATGCGGAGATTTGAACGGATGGGTGGGGACCAAACGTCCCTACTATGAGGACGTACTTGGTCCATTTGGTGATAAGAGAGTGAACGACGCAGGTAGGCTCATAGCGGATGTATGCAAGGAGAGAAACCTTATTGTGTCAAAAACATTTTTCCAACATAAGGACATTCATATGTATACATGGAGAAGGAATGAACAGAAAAGTATAATAGATTTAATTTTGGTAGACAGTCGCCTCCGAAGCAAAATATTGGACGCAAGAGCCTACAGGGGTCCCACAGTCGATACGGACCACTATCTCGTTATTGCGAGATTTAGTGGTCTGTTCAGAAAGTGGGGGCACTGGCGAGAGCGTGTCCACTTCGGAGGGTTTGAAAGAATAAAGATTGAAAGTTTGCAAGAAGAATGTGTAAGAGAAAAGTATGCAGAGGGTGTCCGAGAACGGCTGACGATGGCAAGCCAGCCGCAATCGGACATAGAAGAATGCTGGAGAATATTGAAAGAGAGTATGGTAGATACAGAAGTATGTGGAAGCTCAAAGAAGCATAGAAAAACAAATGGTGATGCTTGGTGGGATGCGGAAGTGGCAGCTTCCGTAGAGCAAAAGTAGAAAGCGTGGCTGGACTATGTCTTTTCTTTGAATCTGAATGACAGTATGACTGAACAGAAGAAAGAAATATATCGGCAATGTAAGAATGACACCAAGGCCATAGTGAAAGAGAAACGTGATAGAACAAATATGAGTGCAGAAGATAGGCTGGCTAAAAACTTCGAGGGTAACACCAAATTCTTTTGGAGAGAGGTGAAGAGGTCTCGGGGTGGTTGGTCAGCCCTCAGAATGAATAAAATAAGGTCTAAACGTGGAGACATTCTTACACAAATACAAGACGTGTTAAGCCGATGGAGTGAATATTTTGGCGATATGTATGCGGATACTCGGGTTGGCGCCGGTGTTGCATGTGGTCTAGTAGATCAACATTCGGCACCGACGTCCTCCGATGGCATCAGTATGGATGAAGTTGAATGTGCGATAAGAAGTTTGAAAAATGGTAAGGCAGCGGGCATTGATATGGTGTCTGCCGAGATGATCAAGCTTGGCGGCTCCTGTGTCTGGGAGGCGTTCCTGTTGTTCCTCAATTTATGTTGGAGCTCGGAAATGGTTCCCAGGAACTGGAATAGAGCAGTTATCGTGCCTTTGTTTAGAAACAAGGGTTCACGTTATGACTGCGCAAATTACAGAACCATAACCTTGACCAGTTTGGCAGCAAGAGTGTATGCTAAAATTATTGAAAGGAGAATGAGGATGGAGTCCGATGGTTTACTGTGTGAGACACAAGGAGGTTTCAGGAGTGGAAGGGGATGCATGGATCAAGTGTTCTCTCTGCGCAACATTGTGGAGAAGCATCTGGCTCAAGGTCAGAGGGTTTTCTGCAGTTTTGTGGATCTGGACAGAATATTTGACACGGTTGCACGAAAGAAACTTTGGGACATTTTACCGGAGTATGGTATTAACGGTAAACTGCTGCAGGATATGCAGTCCAGTTACATGGGCTGTAGAGCTTGTGTACGGCTGGATGATGGAATGTCGCCTTGGTTTGACGTCAATATCGGCGTTAAGCAGGGGTGCGTTCTATCAGCCAGGCTGTTTATCATATATCTGGATAAATGTCTCCAAAGGTTGAACGATATGAATGTGGGAGTCCAGATGGGTGACTCAGTGGTCTCTGCTCTGCTTTATGCAGATGATGCAGTCCTGCTGGCACAGTCAGCGACTGACCTGCAGACCCTAGTCGACACAATGACAGAAGATTGTAAGAAAAGGGGTCTACGCGTGAATGTGAGCAAAACCAAAATAATGGTCTTTGAAAGAGATGAAGCCAGTACAGATGTAAGAGTAACAATAGGTAATGATGTACTAGAGCAAGTGGATGAATTTGTATATCTTGGATGTGGATTTAGCCGAGATGGAAGGTACACCACTGATATAGAGCGAAGAGTGAATGCGGGAAATAGAGTGAACGGAGCGTTGGGGCAACTTCTCGGCAGCCACCACCTCAGCCAGAAGGCACGTGTAGCAATACATAACGCAGTGCTTGTCCCAACATTACTATATGGAAGCGAGAGTTGGGTATGCAGAAAAGAGTATGAAAGTAAAATTAATGCGGTCGAAATGCGATCTCTTCGGAAAATCTTTGTAGTTAGGCTGACCGACCGCATTCGTAACGACGACGTAAGAGAGCGAGCAGGTATGAAAGAGAGTATTGGTGTAAAGATGCGAAAGGGAATGCTCCGATGGTTCGGACATGTGGAAAGAATGTCGAACGAACGTCTGGTTAAGAAGATATACAATGCGAAAGCGGAAGGATGTAGGTACCGAGGGAGACCGAGGCTCACCTACCTAGACCAGATCGGTCAGGTACTGAAGGAAGGTGGAGTCAAGAGTCTCCGAAACCGGCGAGCGTGTATGAAGAGAATTATGAATGTTGAGGAAGCGAGTGAAGTATGCAGAGATAGAGTTCTCTGGCACTCTGTTCTCTCTGCCTACCCTGCAAGGGATATGGCGTGATGATATGTATGTGTATGTATGTATTTTCAAACAAACATCGTGTTTATTCTACCACAATCATGTTAGGTATCCTTCATCATATAAAAAAATTATAATTTTTATATGTAGTAATCGCTTTTTTGGTGTAGGCCTTTCGCAGAGTCCTCCACTTCTCTCTGTTCCTAGCTTATCGTCTCCACTTTGGTCCACATCTTATTTTAAATATTCTTATTATTTTTGGACTACCTTAATCACTATTTACCCATTTTATTAATTTTCAAAATATGTTATAATCAGTTCTATAGCTAAGGAAGGATGGCGGTTCTGTAAAACACCACGCATTACCACAAGGAGATATTGGGTTTAGTGAGATATTACGTCTTTATTTTTCCATTGAACGTGTAATTTCAAAACCGGAAAGCAACATGTGATTCACCTCGACTTACCGTTGCCCGGCAACTTCTTATCACGGTCCTTCATTTTACATAAACAGATTATACTTGTTTGTAAAGATTATATTCCGATTGTTTTATATTTTGGACAAAAAGAACACCTAATATTTTACCTTAATCATGAACCATACTAACTACCAGGCCGCAAATACAGGCTTAAAACTGGCTAAAAATACCACGTAGTTGTGGCTAATAGGTGGATGGAATGTGTATCGTACTTATGAAATCGTAGAATCTATAAATCTATCAACCCAAGCATCTGGAGTTATGGTTTCTTTTTGGGACAGACTATAGTATAATCACACTTCGCCTAGAGATGTTAAAAAATAATCGATTTTTATTTTAATCGATTATATTTTTGTAATAATCGATTTTTATAATCGCTTTTTATAGTAATATTAATCGATTTTTAAAAAATCGATTATATAAATTATGCGTTTTAATCGATTTTTATGAAAAGCGCCATCTATGGAACGGATGAATAAAACTCGACGTAAATCCATTACTATGTACAAGTTAAGAGTGCCATAATATAATATGTAGTTGTTGGTAATCAATAAAAATGTCCAATAGTAAAACATCTAAACGCGGTTGGCGAAAATATTTTACGATTAAGAAACATGCAAGTACTGTTCCAAAGAGCTAAAAACTTGCAATAATACTACAAATTTAAAACAGCATACATACATACCATCACGCTATGTCACACACACGCTCATGTACACGCTCGCCGGTTTCGGAGACTCTTGACTCCACCTTCCTTCAGTACATGATAGTGTCCGACCGAATGTTCGGTTTCGGTTTCGGTCGAGTTTCGGCAAAAAAAACGAGTTTCGGTTATGTTTCGGTTTCGGCAGCAAACCTGCCGAAACTACGACCGAAACCGAAACTGCATTCCGGAGTTTCCGCGCTGTGCTCGGGTGTGTTCGGCGCGGTAAATGACATCCAAGCGACGATTACATTTGGCCGCGTCCACGTGCGTAATCATGTCGTAACCTGTTTGTTTGCAGTGCATTAGGTAACAACATAAATAAGTATTAAAGCTACCTATGTGATTTAAAGAAAAAATTAAAACTGACTGATTATAATACATTTTCTTTATTTTTCTCTGAAAACATGATTTTTATAAGAAATTTTCGGTTTCGGTTTCGGCCGAAACTGAGACCGTTGCCGAAATTCGGTTTCGGTTTCGGTCGTAAAACCAGTTTCGGTCGGACACTAGTACATGACCGATCTGGTCTAGGTAGGTTAGTCTCGGTCTCCCCCGTTACCTACATCCTTCCACTTTTGCATTGTATATCTTCTTAACCAGACGTTCGTTCGGCATTCTTTCCACATGCCCAAACCATCGGAGCAATCCCTTTCGCATTTTTACACCAATACTCTCTTTCATACCTACTCGCTCTCTTACGTACCTAGTCGTTATGAATGCGATCGATTAATTTTACTTTCATACCTTTTTTCTGTATACCCAACTCTCGCTTCCATTTAGTAATTTTGGGACAAGCAAGTTATGTATTGCTACACGTGCCTTCTGGCTGAGGTGGTGGCTACCGAGAAGTTGTCCCAACGCTCCGTTCACTCTATTTTCCGCATTTACTCTTCGCTCTATATCAGTGGTGTACCTTCCATCTCGGCTAAATTCACATCCAAGATATACAAATTCATCCACTTGTTCTAGTACATACCATACCTATTGTTACTCTTACATCTATTCTGGCTTCATCTCTTTCAAAGACTATTATTTTGGTTTTACTCACATTCATGTGTAGACCCCTTTTCTTTCAATCTTCTGTCATTGTGTCAACTAGGCTCTGCAGGTCAGTCGCTGACTACGCCAGCAGGACTGCATCATCTGCATAGAGCAGAGCACTGACCACTGAGTCGCCCATCTAGACTCCCACATTCATATCGTTTAACCTTTAGAGACAGTTATCCAGATATATGATAAACAGTCTGGCTGACAGAACGCACCCCTGCTTAACGCCGATATTAACCTTAAACCAAGGCGACATTCCATCATCCAGCCGCACACAAGCTCTACAGCCCATGTAACTGGACTGCACAGCCTGCAGAAGTTTACCGTTAATACCATACTTCGGTAAAATGTCCCAAATTTCCTTTCGTGCAACCGTGTCAAATGTTCTCCCAGATCCACAAAACTGCAGAAAACCCTCTGACCTAGGGCCAGATGCTTCTCCACAATATTGCGCAGAGAGAGAACACTTGATCCATGCATCCCCTTCCACTCCTAAAACCTCCTTGTGCCTTACACAGTAAACCATCGGACTCCATCCTCATTCTCCTTTCAATAATTTTAGCATACACTTTTGCTGCCAAACTGGTCAAGTTTATGGCTCTGTAATTTGAGTAGTCATAACGTGAACCCTTGTTTTTAAACAAAGGCACGATGACTGCGCTATTCCAGTCCCTAGGAACCATTCCCGAGCTCCGACATAAATTGAGGAACAACAGGAACGCCTCCCAGACACAGGAGCCGCCAAGCTTGATCATCTCGGCAGACACCATATCAATGCCCGCTGCCTTACCAGTTGATCTACTAGACCACATGCAACACCGGCACCAACCCGAGTATCCGCATACATATCGCCAAAATATTCACTCCATCGGCTTCACAAGTCTTGTATTTGTGTAAGAATGTCTCCACCTTTAGACCTTATTTTATTCATTCTGAAGGCTGACCAACCACCCCGAGACCTCTTCACCTCTCTCCAAAAGAGTTTGGTGTTACCCTTGAAGTTTTTAGCCAGCCTATCTTCTGCACTCATATTTGTTCTATCACGTTTCTCTTTCACTAAGGCCTTGGTGTCATTCTTACTTTGCCGATATATTTCTTTCTTCTGTTCAGTCATACTGTCATTCAGATTCAAAGAAGAGACATAGTCCAGCCTTGCTTTCTTCTTTTGCTCTACGGAAGTTGCCACTTCCGCATCCCACCAAGCATAACCATTTGTTTTTCTATGCTTTTTTGAGCTTCCACATACTTCTTTCGCTGTATCTACCATACTCTCTTTCAATATTCTCCAGCATTCTTCAATGTCCGATTGCGGCTGGCTTGCCATCGTTAGACGTTCTCGGACAACCTCTGCATACTTTTCTCTAACACACTCTTGCAAACTTTCAATCTTTATTCTTTCAAACCCTCCGAAGTTGACACGCTCTCGCCAGTGCCTCCACTTTCTGAACAGACCACTAAATCTCGCAATAACGAGATAGTGGTCCGTATCGATTGTGGGGCCCCTGTAGGCTCTTGCGTCCAATATTTTGCTTCGGAGGCGACTGTCTACCAAAATTAAATCTATTATACTCTTTTCTGTTCTTCTCCATGTATACATATGAATGTGCTTATGTTGGAAAAATGTGTTTTACATAATAAGGTTTCTCTCCATGCATACATCCGCAATGAGCCTACCTGCGTAGTTCACTCTCTTATTACCAAATGGACCAAGTACGTCCTCATAGTCGGGACGCTTGGTCCTCACCCATCCGTTCAAATCTCCGCATACAATCACGCGTTCACTTGTTTCTACCATATCCAGAACTTCCCTAACATTATCACAAAACTTCTTCCAGGTCTGATGCCACCGAGGATCCTACGGGAGCATATGCTACAATCGTGAAAGGTGACACCTAGTTTTATACGGACCCAAAGAAGTCTGGGATCATAAATTCCGTAATCCTTCACACCTGAGGCCAAGCGAGAGGACAACAGCACTCCTACCCCCATGCTGGCTCGATCGCTCTGTGGTACACCAGACCACAGGTACATCCCGCCACCAGGAAGATCCCAGGCGTCGTTACCCCTTCGCTTGGTCTCTGTTACACAGAGCACGTCTAGCTGTTTGTCTGCCATGACGGTTATCAGCTCGTGCAACTTACCTTCCACACAACCTCTTACATTCCACGTACCCACCCGGTACTCTGCTCTCCTCGACTCGCCTGACTGGGCAAGGTGTGATGGGTGGTGGCCCCCATCACCGCATCTGCCGATTTTCGTACCGACGGGGGCGGGTCGGTACGCGTCGCCTCCGGGGGACACCCTTACCTACACTGCGATACGCATATGAGCTGGATTGAAGTCTGACTAGACTGGCAGGGGACGCAACGTGCACGCTCCGGACTATGCCCCCCTACACGCTCCGTACTATGCCTCCCTAAAAAAAATCATCATCAAGTCAGGCTATTGCCGTCCACTGCTAGACGTAGGCCTAAATGTAAAATAGTACTGGACATTTATGGCATTTTTTTGTTGTGATTTATATTTTAGTTTTTGAGACAATAAGGTTGTTATTTTGTTAGGATGCTCATCATTTCATTTTTATGATAATAAAAAAAATGTGTCAATAATTACATTTGGTTTCCTAATTCCTTAGGGGCTGTCCATTAATCACGTGAGATTTGAAAGGTGGGGGAGGGGTTTGACAATAATCACGAAGGCCTAAACCTTCATAGTCTTAAACTTCACCACGTATCACCAAGGGGGAGAGAGGGGTTAAAAAATGCTAAAAAAAGATCACGTGATTAATGCACGTCCTCTTACCTTGAAAATTTATTGAAAATTTAAAGGAATATTCGCTTTGATGATTTTTTAAATTTGAATTGGTTGATTTTATATTCATATAATTTTATTTGATTTTAATCTGATAAATTGTTAATATGAATCTCTTAGGTTTGTTATTGGAATATGAAAAGTATTTAAAAGTATACAAAGTTAGTATTTAAAAGTATATAAAGTATACAAAGTTATAAGTATATAAATAAGTATTGTAAAAGTATACATTTTTAAATACTAGAAAAAAATCGATTTTGTCTTAAAAATCGATTATTTATTTTGATTTTAATCGATTTTTGGCAAATCGATTAATATTAAATTTAAAAAAATCGATTTTTATTTAATCGATTTTTTTTCAGGAACCTCACATCCCTAACAACAGGAACGCCTCCCAGACACAGGAGCCGCCAAGCTTGATCATCTCGGCAGACACCATATCAATGCCCGCTGCCTTACCATTTTTCAAATATTGTTCAGTCATATTGTCATTCAGATTCAAAGAACAGACATAGTCCAGCCACGCTTTCTTCTTTTGCTCTACGGAAGCTGCCACTTCCGCATCCCACCAAGCATCACCATTTGTTTTTCTGTGTTTCTTTGAGCTTCCACATAGTTCTGTATCTACCATACTCTCTTTCAATATTCTCCAGCATTCTTCTATGTCCGATTGCGGCTGGCTTGCCATCGTCAGCCGTTCTTGGACACCCTCTGCATACTTTTCTCTTACACATTCTTCTTGTAAACTTTCAATCTTTATTCTTTCAAGCCCTCCGAAGTGGACACGCTCTCGCCAGTGCCCCCACTTTCTGAACAGATCACTAAATCTCGCAATAACGAGATAGTGGTCCGTATCGACTGTGGGGCCCCTGTAGGCTCTTGCGTCCAATATTTTGCTTCGGAGGCGACTGTCTACCAAATTTAAATCTATTATACTTTTCTGTTCATTCCTTCTCCATGTATACATATGTCCTTATGTTGGAAAAATGTTTTTGACACAATAAGGTGTCTCTCCTTGCATACTTCCGCTATGACCCTACCTGCGTCGTTCACTCTCTTATCACCAAATGGACCAAGTACGTCCTCATAGTCGGGACGCTTGGTCCCCACCCATCCGTTCAAATCTCCGCATACAAGCACGCGTTCACTGGTTTCTGCCATATCCAGAACTTCCCTAACATTATCCCAAAACTTCTCTAGGTCCGATGCGACCGAGGATCCTACGGGAGCATGACACCTAGTTTTATACGGACCCAAAGAAGTCTGGGATCATAAATTCCGTAATCCTTCACACCTGAGGCCAAGCGAGAGGACAACAGCACTCCTACCCCCATGCTGGCTCGATCGCTCTGTGGTACACCAGACCACACGGCCATCCCGCTACCAGGAGGATCGCAGGCGTCGCTGACCCTTCGCTTGGTCTGTTACACAGAGCACGTTTAGCTGTTTGTCCGCCATGATGGTTATCCGCTCGTGCAACTTACCTTCCACACAACCTCTTACATTCCACGTACCCACCCGGCACTCTGCTCTCCTCAACTCGCTTGGCTGGGCAAGGCGTGATGGGTGGTGGCCTCCATCGCCGCATCTGCCGATTTTCGTACCGACGGGGGCGGGTCGGTACGCGTCGCCTCCGGGGGACACCCTAGCCCGCACTGCGGTACGCATATTAGCCGGATTGAAGTCTAACTAGACTGGCAGGGGACGCGACGTGCACGCTCCGGACTATGCCCCCCTACACGCTCCGAACTATGCCTCCCTAAAAAAAATCATCAAATCAGGCTATTACCATCCACTGCTAGACGTAGGCCTAAATGTAAAATAGTACTGGACATTTATGGCATTTTTTTGTTGTGATTTATATTTTAGTTTTTGAGACAATAAGGTTGTTATTTTGTTAGGATGCTCATCGTTTCCTTTTTATGATAATAAAAATGTGTCAATAATTACATTTGGTTCGCTTATTTTGAAATTTAAAGGAATGCTTACTTTGAAAATTTAAAGGAATATTCGCTTTGATGAATTTTTAGATTTGAATTGGTTGATTTTTTATTCATATAATTTTATTTGATTTTAATCTGATAAATTGTTAATATGAATCTCTTAGGTTTGTCATTGGAATATGAAAAGTATATACATTTTTAAATTATAGAAAAAAATCGATTTTTTCGTAAAAATCGATTATTTATTTTGATTATAATCGATTTTTGGTAAATCGATTAATATTAAATAAAAAAAAAACGATTTTTATTTAATCGATTTTTTTCCAGGCACCTCACATCCCTAACTTCGCCCCATTCGTTCGAGGCGACGGTAGGGATGGCAACCTCATATACTACTAAACACGTGCTCCCTGTGTGCGGGTTGCCTGTACAATATCCTTGTCATTGCTGGCCCGTCCGGCGGATTACCCTTTCGGATAATATTTTGTGTCGAAGTTCCGGCACCTTACTGATTAATTCTCGATCCGATCACCAGAAAGTTACCGTTACGATGCAGCTTTAAGAATAATAATAATTAGTCAAACTTCTATTGCACTATCAATGAGGAGTATAGGCATAAAAATGAAACAAAACATTCATTTACAATGTTTTTTTAATCAATATAATAATATTCTTAATAAATCCAAAATATTTACACAATACAAAAACATACATTTATCGTAGTCCGTTACCAGACCGGAGTACGGCGAGAGTGGTGACACATCACTAAAACAAATACCGGGGGAACCGTTACTATTAAAATTTCAATAGTAAACCGTATACTAAAATAATAAATCGAATAGTTTTACTAACAATATTGCTATACAAATATGTTTAAACATATAATTTGTTGCACAAAAAATAAAATATAAACTGCTACGGATCGTAACATGCACATTAAGTCTGTAGTAAATATATCAATACAAGGAGAAAAATAATCAAACACTGCTATGATATTTTACCATTGAACGGTACATGAACTTTTAAAACCATAAACAAATCGGCAGATACAACGACACGGTAGCCATATATATAAAATTATTTTATTAATTTACACATTTTATATGTATTTAATTATTTGATACAAAATATCTACGGGATCGATAATATTACATTGCAATTAAGGTCTCGTCCCACTCTTGCTCGGGTGTTGTTCTATGCTTAACAGTATTACAATTTAAAAAAAAAACTGCTAGTGTGACGTAAGCCTTAAAGAAATTATATCATGATTTTTAAGAAGCGAAAACTTTTTCACACTGGTTTTATATACGATATTACAGATAGCGGAGCGGTTTTTATATAAATTCTGAGCAGACATGATACCCGAAGAATCATTTGTTATCTAATAATGTCGAGTTAGCTAAAGGAATGAGACTAATGTTATCGACTATATGTATCAGGTTCCACATGCTGTAGTGAATCCTCCCTGTATGGAATGCGATTATAAAAAAAAAACAATACGACAATATGACCCAACCATTTACATTTTACTTATAAAATATAAATTATACAAGACAATATACATAATAATTAATAATATGTATAGAACAATTTATCCATCGAATAATTAGTGTATTAAAAAATAATTATATATAACTTCCTAAATGAGAAGTTTAAATCTATTTATTCATTTAAATAACTATGCCATATTTAATATTTTGAACTAAAAATAAATGAATGCTTCCTAAACGTTTCATTGTGAACGCATTAAAATTATTTTCAAATCATATTCGAATTGGAGTAAACCAATAAGAATTGTAATTGTTAAAATATTATTTATATATAAAGCAGGTTTAAAACTCACTGTAAACGTAGCTTGAAACATCTAGGATACATATGGTGGTGAATGAGATACTTCGCGAATGAGTGAATGACAAAACGAACGAAGCGAATATTAAACAGGTATGCCAAACATTGTGTGCCATAGTGTAGTTTTAACTAATGTAAATATATAGAACTTTACTTATAAATTTTACTATCACTTGTTATTGCAATTGTTTATTTTTATCACCACAACTTCGTTGCAGAAAAATAATATAAAATTTATGAGTAAAGGTAATAATTGTATCGCTAGCTCGTTATAATGAGAGACCAAAAGACACTGATCGACTTTGTTCACTAGATACATGACAAATGAAACAACATTGTGATGGACGATATAATATTAAAGAAAATCAGTGTCTCTCTTTTAACAATAATAATGAAAGTTCTATCGATAAACATATTGGGAACTGGTAACATCCAATTTAATCTCAATTGGTGAACAAAAAAAATTTTAGTGTTTTTTTTTAGTATCAACTCTGAATCAGGTAGGAAATGTTTTAAGAGTAATTAAATAGTATGAAATGAATTTATGATATCATATTCTAATAACTTTAAGATAATAAACATTGCCAGTTCACAATAATTATATTACATAAATGCACCTTCACCCAATTTTGATGATAAACACTTATATTGCAGATACACTTTAGTTGGAGAAAACTTGCCAGATCAAAATATGCTGTAGACTGACTCCATTTACCCAACTAAAGAATATATTTAAAAAAAAAACAAAGTGTTTATTTAACAGTCTGTTAAGTATCCCTACGGCACAGTGCGCTATCATGTTACAAACAAAAAGTAAATATAATAATTTTATTACATTTCATTACAGTTACAAATAAGTTTTAAAACTAGTTATCATTTTTTTTTATAATTAGCTTGTTTTTTTAATATAATAATATTATGACCACACTTACGTACACACGCCCTCTATTTATTTAGAAGTATGTTGAATTAAATGTTTTATGATTTTTAAAATAAAAAAGGCATAGTCTGATTTTTTGTATATATTAGCTACTTAAAAGTGAAAAATACAAATATCTCCCCGTTCAGACGTATACGACAGAATTTTATCTATTATTAACTATATTTATGCTAAACGAGACTCAAATTCACAAATAACATCTACAATTACATTTTAATTCCAGGCAGTTACAAATATGGACATCAGTTAATCTAAGACAGATATTGTTAAATTACAAATTACTGACTCTAACCATCTGGACATAAAAATAAATGTTGTGGCCATTAAATAACAGCCCCAGGCAACAAATTATAACACAATTGTCTTGAAATTCACGGCTTCAGGTAAATACAAATGACTGGCAAAATTTGAATATTGTCTCGGCTACTAACCAGGCAGAGTTGTGTCCCGTTTAATATAAATTTGGGTGCATAATAAAGTGTATAGGGCGTGTGTACGCGAAGTGGTCACAGTGTGACAGCAAGCAGGCTACGCGTAACCGCTGCACATCACTTGCCACGATCCTCAGCCCGCGCGCGCGCCCTCACCAACTGGCGATTTTGTCTACAATTTTAAAAACAATGTTTTAATGTGTGTAGTGATACAGTAAAAAAAAACAATGGTCACTGCCCCTTGCTTTTCCCTGTTTAAGGTAAAAATCAGTAATGAGATGTAAATATATAAAATCATTGCAAAAGATGAAAAATTCGAAATAAAAAGTCCTATCCCAAACTGTCTGATCAACGCGGTATAGTAGGCTAATTCCCCTCATGTGACCCAGACCTGAGTAACAGTGGCTACCGAAGACAAAGATCAGGTACCGGTGGCACGCTCGCACGGCGAAGAGAGGAGTTGCACGGTGGGTCTATGGAGTCACGCGCCGCCGCTTCCGTCACCCCGGGCCAATTTGGCGGAGCGAGATACATCCATAGTCCACCGTATAAAAAAAAACCTGAGTAACAGCAAGGCACATATGACTGAGAAAGAATAAAATTTGTTGTGCAAAATCCGATATGGTACAGCAAGATGTAGGTGTATTATAATTATATTTCTAAGTGTAGTGTATAATCATCTAATTCAAGCACTTCTCTACTCCAGCAACCTTCAACAAAGTTCAGCTCTCGTAATCGGGTATTTATAAATAATTAAGCATATTAAATGCTAAAAATTTCAGTAATTTGAATTTGTTATTCAAATTACTGAAATTTTTCAAATTACTGGTTGTGTCATCGTTTAATACAATTCTAACTGTAAAGTTTGAAGTATTAAGTCTATACAAAGTGTAAACATTGTCCGATAGATGGCATACGTCACCTTGAAGACGTAAGATATAATATGAAGCGAAAATTTGCATGTCCTAAAATAGTTCACGATGGTGTAAGTGGCAGCACGGTTGGGCCGGATTCCCAATAGGTGCGGGTTCGAACCCCGCTTGTGACATCATTTTTCGTTTCGTAATCGGGTATTTATAAGTTCAGCTCTCATTTAAATCATAGTAAATCATAAAAAATCACGCTGCGATTTAATGTATTGTCATTAAGGTGTCTTCCTAATGGTGGTTGAATAAAAATACAAAGTCACCAACTACCTTTCCTCTCCATGAAAATCGTAAAAAAATAATAAACGATGATAGCAATGACACTGCGAGAGAAAGAAAACATGAAGTAAAAACCGAAATGGCGTTTGACCAGAGAAGGAGGCTTATGTGTTCAACGGTGGCATGTATGTAACGGTGAGAAGAGAGACGTGTACCAGAGAGTGGGTGCTGTATCACTTGCAGCAGGAGGAGGCTCGCTGCTGTTCGGCGTCGCCCAGGCGCCGCGCACCCGCTGCCGCGCCAGCGCCCGTACCCTCGCTCTTTGGTAACTTGTTCGCTGCATCATGAGAACACTCAGTTAACGATCATATGGAATTCAGGCAAACACAAATAACTCACAACATATATAGAGGTCGTCCATTAATCACATTACAACAAAAATCACGAAATATAACAAGAATATATTGTGAGATATAACAAAAGGCAAAAAAAACATCATACGATTTAATGGACAACCACAGACTCGTGTCATAAAGTTTAGGCGAGTATTTAAACACATACAACAAATTATTTTTAAGGATTTCGGTGCGTTTCGAATACTTTTACATGAATGAAGTATATATTTATATAAACGAACACTGACAATATTCGTAACGTTGATTAAAACCCATACAAAAAATGATTTTATTTCATATGATTACTTTACAAGTCTAATTTATACAAACATTTTAAAAATCTATGCGGTTGAGAGACTAATGAACATTTCATTCACTCGACTTTTAAATTCTAGGTTACCTAAGGGTTGCCCTATATGACACATCGGGGTAAAATATGTTGTTAGTTTTTCTAAAATTGTAAATTGCTACAATAATAATTATAATAAATTAAATGTTTTAATAATAACAGATCATAAACAATATAAAATTTTATATATAGAATCATTTTCTTTTTGTACCGGTATTATATTAATTTGTATTAAAAATGTGGATCAAAATTTAATATCTTATAGAGTAGATATAAATTTCTGTAATAACAATGACATATTGGACGTAAGACACCTTAGTTCTCCCGTGACCATGATCACTGTAAAGTGTTCGAAGCGTCAGGAAATTGAAAATCAAATACAAACGCAATAAAATCCGTAAAAGTAGTTTTTTGCAGATTAAAATTTTTATGTCATATTTGAGACAAAAAATAGTAGGTACCCCGTGTGGTAACGGAGTAAGAATACAATTCACCACCCCCTATCTTACCCGTGGGTGATCGCGTAAGAGACGACCAAGGGATGTAAAACGTACATAACATCTATGTAAGAGAAATAAAACTCGAAACAAAAGCCTATACCAACATGCCTGACCAGCATGGTATAGGTGGTCAATTCCCCTCCCGTTATAGAGCAGGCTCGAGCCTAAGAGTAGGGAATATATGAGCTGAGGATGGCATCATTTAAGACTGTACGGGTTGAGAGCCCTCAGCGCTCACCCACAGTCCGCGTAAAGTTGTCATAGCCATCTGCGGCTAACAACTAAGACACACATAAAAAAAACATTTAGGAAGCATAAATGGCACATTTATATTTTTATGAACTCCCATGCCATAGAAGGATTTCCTTAGGGATTAATGGTAGACAAATTTTTAATATGTGAATGCGTTGTATGGTGTGCACTTACCGATAGCTAAGAATATATCGTTGACATTCATGGCCGTCTTGGCACTGGTCTCCATGAACAGCAGGCCATTCTCGTCCGCGTACGCTTGCGCCTCCTCGAACTCCACCATGCGCTTGGCGGCCAGGTCGCTCTTGTTGCCGGCCAACGCTATCACTATGGATGGAGACGCTTGCCTTTGCAGCTCTTTTACCCAATTCTTGGCGCGTCCAAATGTGTCCTGTAATTATAATATTATAATAATTAGATTATGTCACAGTTAAGGCTGGTATAGAAGCTGAATGTAGAGGTTCATATACAGGTATTACTTTTATACTACCTATGTAAAGTATTAGATATTGAAAGAGAGAAATCTTTTAAAACTTTTGGTAAACTAGGTTGTGTTTTCGTCGAGTTCGCAACAAGTATGGGCAGATAAGTAAAAATGATTTTCATATGTATTTTATCACTTTTTTAATGACCTTACATCTTAGAT
This sequence comes from Lymantria monacha, assembly GCA_905163515.2. Lineage (NCBI taxonomy): Eukaryota > Metazoa > Arthropoda > Insecta > Lepidoptera > Erebidae > Lymantria > Lymantria monacha. Next base: position 34,922,196 of record LR991084.1, on the reverse strand, counting down.
TAAAATGATCTTGACAACAGTATAAACTGCTTAAACACGATACATTACTTCTTCTCATCGCCTTGCACCATTTGTTCCTTATACTTGCATCTTTTGGTATATGGAAATATGACTTGTCAGGTGTAGTTTTAATTTTATTATGGTACATAGAAACGACACAATATTTATAATAAGCTTTTCTGTGTTTTGCCATGGTAATAAATCGATTTTATTGCTCATTTTTTTAAATTGCAGTAACTCTGTGAACCAAATGCCAGTGAGTAACTTGGCAAATTTTGAAAACCAATTTTATGAGACCGCACTTCGTTGCTCCGTACCAAACCATAATATGCCAAGGATAAAATGGAATGATTGATAGTATTCGTAAACCAACTACACTCCACTACCACACAGCAATCACCAGATTTCATTATAATCAAAAGTATTATTTTTAATCTATATTTTCCAAAAAATACATTTCTAATATGCACCGATGGTTCAGACATGTGGAAAGAATGCCGAACGAACGTCTGGTAAAGAATATATACAATGCGAAAGTGGAAGGATGTAGGTACCGGGGGAGACCGAGACTCACCTACCTAGACCAGATTGGTCACGTACTGAAGGAAGGTGGAGTCAAGAATCTCCGAAACTGGCGAGCGTGTATGAAGAGAATTATGAATGTTGAGGAAGCGAGTGAAGTATGCAAGGATAGAGTTCTCTGGCACTCTGTGCTCTCTGCCTACCCTGCAAGGGATATGGCGTGATGATATATATGTATGCATGTACATTTCTAATAAATTACAAAAAAAAACCGATTGCATATCTATTAAGATATTAAAATATCATAATCTTAATACTGAACAAAAGTCCCCCACTTCATCAACATCACTAATACAATTGGGAATTTACGCGTTTTACGATATGCGTCATTGCTCATGATAACTAGTGTAGACACACTGCGGTCAGTAAGCAATGACCTCATATTCCTAAATCATTCAATATAATGTAGACGATTGGACAATGTAGGAGGAAACACTGACATATATCTGTCTTAATGTTTATTTATAGATCATAATTGGTCGCAGACGTTCTCCACAATTGTAGGGAAAATTGTCTATTAAAGCTGGCAACACTGATTGGCATAGAGCTTTCTGAGTTTTGGCGCGAATGTGGAAATGTCATGTCACGCTCTTGTATTATATTCATTTCTTTAGTGTTTTGTGGTGTTATATTGAATAATTTTGCTGGTATTTTATGCAATATGGTACAGTTAAAGTGCTGAAGTGTAGTGAATATGGTATAATAGTGGTTTACGTGTATTTTCATATTTATCCAAAATTCCTAAAGACAATCATTGATTAGGTTATCAGCACCCGATTAATGGTAACGACTTGACTTACTGACAGACAATGACTATTAAGGCTACATAATATGAAGAAATGATGAACAATGTATGAAAAATAATTAAATAAGACTTGGCTGTATGGGCTTTGATTCCTTTGCCTGTCCGAATGGACGAATAGAACCAAAAAAAAATAGAGCTTTCTTTAGAATTTACTCGTGCATTTATTTTATCTGTTCAGATCGCTTAGTCGTCGTCTTACCGCTGGAAAGCAAATGATGAAATATAACTCTGAACATTGGTAAATTTTCGTGGGTTGGCTCCCGTATTTTGCCCGTAGATGTCCTAAAAGACAACTAAGGGATATAACTAATATGCATACAATGTCTATGCAAGAGAAGGCAATGTCGAAATGAAACCCTATACCAAAGTGCCTGACTGATGTTGTCAATTTCCCTCCTAATGTGGAGGAGGCTTGGCCCCGATAATAAACTGTTCATTGGCTGAGATGATACTAGAAAATTAGAACCCATATGCATTAAATTTCTGGCTACCGCTCTACTCCTCACCATGCTCCTGCTCTTATACCAATTACTTAGGCTCGACGCTGCGATGTTTACCCGTACATATAGCAAAATTTATTGGGAATAGTATTATGACCAGCCGCTTACCTGACGTCAACCCTCATTAAGAAATGTAATTGTAGACCAAACGACATCAGTTGGAGTTGACCCAGGTCGATATAAAGCACATAGTCGTCTCTTACGACAACCACGAGCAACGTGAGAGTAGGTAGTATCCGTAGCAACTACCACACAGTATGGTCTACGGGTCTACTTCACAATGGAGGATAAATTCCTCAACTCCAACAAGCAAGAATTGAACATTGTATTCATAGCAATCATTAATTCTCGTCTTCCGCTGGACCTAGACCGTCCTGCGACGTGGCGCAATCATTCCTTGGTGGGACGATGGCAATAATTGTCACGATTAGCTAACGTGAGGTTTTATATGTTACGAGCGCTGTTGAACATTCTCTTAGTAATCCCTCCGTCGATTTATACGGTTCCCACGAGTAGATAACGGGTGACGACAAATGTATTCTTATATCATCAGATGAGAATGAATCATCATCTCAGCTGATATACGTCCCAATGCTGGGCCTGAGCCTTTTCTACAATAGAAGGTAAATTGACCTACACACTGGCCAGATTTATCGGTACAGGATTTTATCTCGAGGTTTCCTTCTCTTGGAGCGTTTTTTTTATTTGTGTTGCTCATAAATAGCCGTAATCGCCATACTGGACAGATGGGTTGACGATCGCAGTGAGGTTTATGTTTCCAAAAAAAAGATACCTTAAATACACCACGAAAATGTTTATCAACTCTAGGTCAAGCAGACTGCGCGTGATAATCGTATCAACAATCATTGCTAGGTATTCATTCATATTTGCCTTGTGACGGAGTAAGAATACAATTTGGCAGCCATTTCTCACCCAAGGGTGTCGTACCACACGACTAAGAGATATGTAATTCATATAACGTCTATGCAAGAGAAGAAAATTAAACTCTATACTCGTCATTCAGCCTTTTGTCAACCACTGCTGGACGTAGGCCTTCCTCGTATTTCGACACAAATCGCTATCCTGTGCCGCCGGCATCCAACAATTAATTTTTCATTCGTTAATATTAAATTTGAAAGTGTTAAAAGTAATAATAAGGGTTCATTTGGCGGCGCTAATCCCCAATTAAGTCTGCGGTACCTTATTTGAAATTATAGGAGAAGTATTAGACATGTTTTCAGCGTGTTTCAAACACCTAAACTAATGTCTGCCAGCTCTCCTAATTCTACTCTAATCTAATCTCTAATCTATTCTCTCCTAATCTATATTATGAAGTTATAAGATAAAATTGCTGGATATTAGGCGCATTATTGAATCGTATGTCATATAATTATGTTCTCAGTAATCTAGAAACACTCAGAACCTAATTATTCGCGATAATTAAAAGGCCAAAGCGATTGACCACGCTGTACCTAGTATAGATAATCTTACAAGATACGTTATATAGTTCAGTGACAACGCATATTACGCCTCATCTTAAACAAACGTAACAATGCAATTTGATGGGAATAACGAAGATTTTTTTTTAATTTATATTTTAACTAAGAAAGCCAGTCCGTTGGTTTGTTTGTAGAAGTCGATATATCACAGCGCCGCCTGGTGGCGAGTTACATACATCAATGGAGGTAGGTGACGTCTATATACGTTCTTCGTGCAAAAATACATATATATTCATAATGATCGGACAAATAGTTTCTGAGTTTAGCGATGTCATATATATACAAACTTATACTTAGTAAAGTTTTTCTAATTTTCTTATAACCAGTTTTTCTCCTAGGATATGAAATAAGAATACAATTCATAGATTCATTTCTTACCGCCATGGGCATCTTAAAACGCAGCTAAGTGACACCACCTTATGTTTATAATATTGTTGCAAGAGGCGAAAGAAAGTGGACATAAAATCCTAATCTTATATCAGCGCGATATATGTATATAGGTCAATCTCTTTCCCATCATGTAAGAGGCGGGCACTCATCAATGTGCCGTATGTATAAAAACTCAGAAAAGAAGAACCTAGTAAATTATATGGATTCACGTATGAGGCAATCAAAAAATATTTCTCATTCAACGTATAAATTGTTTACGAGATAAAAAATAGAACAACAAAAAAGAAATACATTTACATGAAAATTATGAGTCACTTCGCTTTATTATTGTCAGCAAATAATATAAACGTAAGTACCATACTTAACATCCTACGCATGTCGCCTAATTGTCTTACATGTGAGCAGTTCAATATGGAAGACTTAAAAATAAATATATGCTATCGATTTACCATGTACGGATATACGTAGTACAAATATCAATGCTATTATATGCAAGCATTCGCTTCAATGGCGTACGTGATTCATTACTAGTATTGAACTATTGACGCATTGAACGATTATCATCAATCATGATAGGCACATAAATACCATAAAAATAATAAATAAAATAAAAAATAAAATAAAATTAGCCTTTATTGCTGCTAAAACTTACAAAATACTGATTTTTACTAATTAATATAAATCTATCTTATCTTGCTTATATTTAAGTTTGTGTATCGGCGTTCGGTTCAATAACAGCTTGTCTTTCGACATAGGCCTCCTCTAAAGATTTCCATTTCTTTCTGTTTTTTGCTACTCGGATCCATTCTGGGCTAGCCACTTTTTTGATGTCATCCTCCCATCTCTTAGTTTGTCGCCCTTTGTTTCTTTTACCATCTCTTGGGTACCACTCTGTTACAATTTTCGTCCATTTCTCTTGTTTTTCCCTTAACAGTCCATCGCCATTTCTCTGTTCGATATACTGATTGTGACTGTGTGAATTGTGTTTTGTTTTTTATTTCTGTTAGTCTAACTTTGTCTTTTCTCTTCACCCCAATTACACTCCTCTCCATACTATTTTGGCAGACGTTTATTTTATTTGCTAAGTTTTCTGTTAATGCCCAAGTTTGGCAGCCATACGTTAAACATGGCAGAATGCATGTATTGTAAACCTTTCTTTTTGCTTTGGCATGGATGGCATGCACCTATCTTTCATAACTTCACTTAATGACCAGTATCTTTTCCATGTATTGGTTATCCTCCTATCGACTTCCATAAATACCATATGTCTTGTTAATTAAAACTTAATATTTATATAAAAACTTCTTTAAGCGCGATTAGGGAGTAAAAAACGGAAACAAGTTACGACAAAAGTGTCAGTTTATTAAAAATAAAATAACTAGTAACCAAGTGCATACTGTCGCGATATGTCCGGTACCGATTTACCAAAAGAATTTCTATTTTAGCCCTTTGTATGGAGGATTTTGTAAATCGGTACGAGCGTCTAGTAAAGGAAAGCACTTGACTATTGGTAAGTTGGATATGTAGGCATATGCAGTTAATAAGTCCATATATTATTATACAGTTGTTATATTATCAATATATACTTTATTTAAATTGTAATGTGATTTATTTTTAATTTAATGGTCTTTTACAATTCAATTCAATATGTAACATAAGTATATTGACCTTTTTTTTTGGCCCGGACACACGTCGCCCGTTCCGTCCGGGGTGATGGAAGGGACAACGCGTGGCCCCATAACCCACCGTATTCTTTCCCCATCGCCATTGGTTGGTACATAATTACATATTACATCGACTCCAAGTAATTATGTATGAAGATGGTCATCTGTTATAATGCCAAGGATATTTTACTTTAAGCGCGCAAGCCGGTCAGACTTTTTATTTTTAATACAGGGTTTTATTTCAGGCTCATCTTTGTACGTATGTAATCGACTTGCATTCCTTAGTCGTATTTTAGTATCACCCATAAGAATGGAAAGGACGATGACAATTCTCTTCGTGCTTCGTCAACACACGGATAAGTCAAGCCTCCTTGCTTAATAAGTCAATCCACCTAAATAAATCGAAGTCAGAACAGAAATTTCAATAATACAAGGTGATAAATTGCTTATACACTGTATATATAATATATTTATATACATATGTTAGATAGTATAGTTGATAGACAAGTTATATTTGTGTGACGTTATCAGTGCCGGTCGGCGTCTGCGATCGTGCCCTTGAACTCGCGAAGTCCTACTTGTTTGAATACCATTTGTATTAATATGGTATATATTGATTACAAGCAAAATGGTCCAACATTTTCATTACTAAATTGACAATTGTATAAAAATAAATAAAATTTAACATCTTATTCCACGTAGTCAACAATCACATATTTGACCATAAAACAGTTTTGACCCATTTGCAAAAAACAAGGTATACAAAAAAGTTCGATATTTAGTGCCACACAAACTCACTGAAAGAAACCTAATGAACCGTGTACTCGTTTGTGATTTTTGAAAAAGTGGATCACGCACGATAAGAACGTGCAAAAAAGGTCGTGGACAAAGGTCGGTCAGGCATGACAGACTGTGGCAAAACCTAGGCTAACTCGCAATAAGGCGATGTTGTGTGTAGGGTGGGATTGGAAGGTTATTGTTCATTGTGAGCTTTTACCGCCAGGCAGAACCATTAATTCGTATCTCTACTGCCAACAACTAAGATTAAAGCAAGAAAATGAGATAAAGCGGTCGGAATGAATCAACAGAAAACGACAAACAACGAAAAACATTACGCTATCGCTAGACACATACATCTTTAGTCACTCAGAAAAAAATAACAGTTTGTCTGGGAGAATCAAGTTAACATCAAGAGAGGACTGGCAAAACTACTTGACTCGTTTTTTTATCATGAGTCCCAAAATTCCTACGGCAACGGGATTATGTCACTACCTACTCTTGTAGTTTGTACTATCTTAGTAGACAGTCATCGAACAAAATGGCGCATCTACATATATTGTATCTAATTAAATGTAAATAAACTTTGAAAAAAAAAATGTCTTAAATTTTCATATAGAATACGAAGAAAGTTTTCTCCGACCGACGATATATATATACATGACTCGTATTTTGTGACTAAACTCCTTCGAAACGGCTAGACCGATTTGAATAAATTTGTGTGTGTTCAGGTGGATTCAAGAATGTTTTAGATTTACAGTTGGGATTAAGATTTACAAAAGTAACTTTTTCTATTTTTTTAAGACTATCGGTGACCGTAACCTTTTCGTAGTATATAGAAAAGGTTCAAGTCTGTTCAAACGTAGTATTTTTGAAGCCACATTTATACAGGTTATTCGATTGTTTTTACTACTTATCCTGGTCTATGGGTGACCGCGGAGGGCAGTCAACGCAGTATAAATCGTGCGTTCAAAGACAAATTATGATATTTTGTGATTTTGATCAAACTATACGCTTTCGAGCTTTACACGATTAATGGACGGCCACCAAAATATATAAATAGAAACAATGGCAGATTACTGAACTATGAAGCGAGCAGGCAAAGCGGCTTATAAAAATATGATTCATACTCATAGAACCGAAACAAGGGGTCATAAAATTTGTTCTAGTTTTCTTTTTCTTTATACATTGTGACCTGTACGAGTGAACTCACAAAATAGTCCCGTGACCACGACTTATGCAACAGTCTGGCTCGAGGTTAGACAAAATAAAATTATTTGTTTAAATACCTTCTAAGTGTAAGATAAATATTATATAAAATTAGCGAAAGCGTGGGTATCCACGCTCTCGCTCGCATTAAGGCACATACCTATATTACGATTCCCATTTTTTACAAATTTGACCTCCTTCACTGTGGAATCCAATTTGGCCTACTATACCACGCTTTTTGAAACGTGTGGTATATGATTTAATTTGGAGTTTTCCTTGTATGGAATCATGTCACGTCTTTTACGACCATCCACGGTTAAGAAACGGGGTTTTGGATTTGGGGGGGGGGAATTGCATTCTTGATCCATCACCACACGAATAATGGACTTGCGCCCAATAGTGGGATGTTGATGATGCTAGTCAAAATATAAATAAATTTATTCTCTACACAGTTTAATATTGTTATTAAATTTCACGGTAATTATATACATGGGCGTCACATATGTCCCAACAAAGAATCTTCAAGAACAAATACCTTGTTGATAATGTTAATTCGCGAGATATATACAGGGTGTCCCAAAATTCAACGATAAGCTGGCACCAGCAGGTGGACCTACATATGACTACTCGAGAACAGAAAAGAAAAAAATTCTACCTTGATTTTTTTTTTCATTACGACAAAAAAACCAAAATCTTTAAAAATGGACATCCTTTATTATATTATTAAGTGCTATTGCTACAGTTTTACAAGTAATTGTGTGATTTTTTTTTGTATTGGCAAGGTAAGTAGCACTACTATCGATCACAACCATTAAAAATTCCAGAATATCTATAGTTTTTACACAAAAATCAATCAAAACTATGTTTTTTTCATAAATTATGTAAGATTTTGACTTTCAGCTCACTTTCACTCATCATAGTGAAAAAAAAAAGTATGGACACTACTGTGGCAAATAGTATTAAAAATTGGCGCAACTAACTACAATTCTAAAATGGTATAACATTCAAGGCAAACTAGCCACAAAAATATACTTAGGTGTACTATTTCAAAATAACAACCATATTTCGAAAATTGTTAGTGTTGATAGTAATCACTTTTACTAAGTAGCCAAAATGTTTTTGTAGCAAGTTCCCAGAATTTGAATGAGACATGTGCGTAGTCCGTAGATCCACAGTCTGAATTATTTTATGGCGAAGCTCGTCCAAGGTTGCAATCGGTTTTGTGCAGACTCTGTCCTTTAGACAACCCCAATAGAAAAAGTCCAGGGGATTTAGATCGGGTGAACGGGGTGGCCACAAGATAGGACCAAGTCGCCCGATCCAACGCCCTGGGTACTCTTGGTCTAAGTACTCTCGCACAGGACGGGCATAGTGAGCTGGGCAACCATCGTTTTGAAACCACATGGTTTGCAAATCACTTAAGGGCACATCTTCTAATAATCCTGGCAACTCATTTTGTAAGAAGTTTAAATAACTATTGCCATCTATGTTTCCTTGTAACTCAAAGGGCCCTATCACTTTGCCATTTATTATGCCAGTCCATAGGTTAACCTTAAATTGGTATTGGGATTGTCTTCTCTCACCAGGTGCAGATTTTCATTGTTCCAGCTATGAAGATTGTGAAGATTTAAATATCCATCTTTCTTGCAGGTTGTTTCATCACGACGACGTGACGTTTTAAAATTCTATGTGCAGTACTTTTTGGGATTCCCGTTGCTGCTTGTACAGCACGTACAGAGGTAGTTGAATCGTTTTCTATTTCATTGAGAACTTCTTCATCGTGTTCCGATCTAGGTTTTCCAGCGTTTCGCCTGTCAGATGGTATACGACCCTCCGAAAAAGCTTGATACACGTTAATAAATACGCGATAATCCGGATACCTTTGAAGATTAGGGTACCTTGCTCTATATAATCTGCTAGCAGCGTTGGCATTGCATCGGCATTCTCCATAAATTAGGTGCATATTAGCGTATTCTAACGCTGTGTATGGTAGCGGCATGATGAATGCTAAACACTTGAAAATAAGGCAAAACTTCTTTAAAAAAAACACAAAATCACAGTCTAAAATAATGCCAAGTCAGGTCAATTTCCAGGTCACTTAATTCAATCCAAAAGTCGTCAGTACCAGAGCCACTTTAATTAAAACAGAACGGTGTGCAGTAAACAAAGAAGTAGAGCATACTGACTTGCTGTGCTGCTGAGGACATTAATTACTTCTCCACCTGCATTAATGTTACTAAACAATTAGCATCTATCTATCTCCCTCTAACGTATAATCTCTCTATCTCTGTCTAACTTATTTTATGGACTTATGGACTACGCACATGTCTCATTAAAATTCTGAGAACTTGCTACAAAAACATTTTGGCTACATAGTAAAAGTGATTACTATCAACACTAACAATTTTCGAAATATGGTTGTTATTTTGAAATAGTACACCTAAGTATATTTTTGTGGCTAGTTTGTCTAGAATGTTATACCATTTTAGAATTGTAGATAGATGCGCCAATTTTTAATACTATTTGCCACAGTAGCGTCCATACTTTTTTTTTTCACTATGATGAGTGAAAGTGAGCTGAAAGTCAAAATCTTACATAATTTATGAAAAAAACATAGTTTTGATTGATTTTTGTGTAAAAACTATAGATATTCTGGAATTTTTAATGGTTGTGATCGATAGTAGTGCTACTTACCTTGCCAATACAAAAAAAATCACAGAATTACTTGTAAAACTGTAGCAATAGCACTTAATAATATAATAAAGGATGTCCATTTTTAAAGATTTTGGTTTTTTTGTCGTAATGAAAAAAAAAATCAAGGTAGAATTTTTTTCTTTTCTGTTCTCGAGTAGTCATATGTAGGTCCACCTGCTGGTGCCAGCTTATCGTTGAATTTTGGGACACCCTGTATATAATATAACAGAGGCACAGACGGGGGCTGACACAGACAATTATTTATTATCATCAGATAACGAATCGCGTACGTGATAACGAATCGCGTACGTGATAACGTATAGCCGTCCATTTCTATAATTGTATTCAGCGTTGACTTTATTTAAATGAAACTTTATTATTATGCTTTTTCATTAATTTCATAATTTTACGACAAAACAATAAATATATATAAACATAATCTACTAAAATTCCTACGAGCTACCAAAAAGAACCAATGACCTTGAACATGAAAAATTATAGCTAAGAATCTCGATCACGTCCGTATCCAAAAAAAGTCGCATCATATTAAGTCCATTAGTTTAAGAGCGTTATAGACAGACACAGATAGACACGTCAAACCTTTCAAAGCTCACGACAACAATAGATTGCGGTCAAGGCATATATAATTTTAGTTACTCAGCACTACTTAGCATACCTATGTTGTATATATTCTAGTATATTGTATAAAGTAATTATAGTACTTGCACTTGGAATATCCATTTTTTTTTCTGTGAGGTGTTGAATTATGTCTACGTAAATAAAAAAAAATATTATTATTTCGGATTACACTATTCCTCGCGTAGATTTTACTAAAAAAAACAAGCAATTATTTTTTGAGTACCTATTGAAAAAAAAAAACAACAAATCGGAGGATGCAGCGTAGTAAGATGGATGTATTTAAACATACATACATATCATCACGCCATATCCCTTGCAGGGTAGGCAGAGAGAACAGAGTGCCAGAGAACTCTATCTCTGCATACTTCACTCGCTTCCTCAACATTCATAATTCTCTTCATACACGCTCGCCGGTTTCGGAGACTCTTGACTCCACCTTCCTTCAGTACCTGACCGATCTGGTCTAGGTAGGTTAGTCTCGGTCTCCCTCGGTACCTACATCCTTCCACTTTCGCATTGTATATCTTCTTAACCAGACGTTCGTTCGGCATTCTTTCCACATGTCCGAACCATCGGAGCATTCCCTTTCGCATCTTTACACCAATACTCTCTTTCATACCTACTCGCTCTCTTACGTCGTCGTTACGAATGCGGTCGGTCAGCTTAACTCCACAGAATGTATTTAAAACGTAGGGTTAATAAAAATGAAATAGAAACGCAATAAAATCCGTAAAAATAGTTTTATTTCAAATATGTAATAAATATCAAAAAACAACAACTCTTTAGAATAATACGCATAAAGGTTTCAACATTATTTCTAATCTATCTAAACGAATTTGCCCATTCTACATGACCATTCCCACGCTGGAACAAAACTGAGTCTTCGCCACATATATTGGTGGTTACCGAGGGTAGTTATAAATTGTAAAAAAGGCTTACGTAATATAGGCACGTTCTCTAATAATCTCTTAAACAGAGGATTCTTGGCGGATGTAAGCTAGGCAGATGGCAACATTTATTTTTATCTGATTATAAAACATCACCGATAATCAGAAATTAATTTCCAATATACGTCATCAATTATTTGACATTCTATTTGATTGAGCGCCTTTATTTTGAGTTACATTATTTTAATGGTTTTAGAAAGTCCCTAGATATTTTACTTTAGATTATATTTTTTAATTTTTTAGCGACTCATCATTCTCCTACTCTTATCCTAATTGCTTGGGGTCGATACAATATGTACTCTTCTTTCATTGTACATATTATAAAGTTATTGAAAATAGTTTTTTGACCGGCCGCCTGCCAGACGTCAACCTTCCTTGGGAATGTAATTGTTGAACAAACGGCATCAGATGGAGTCGGCCCAGGTCGTTATAAGGCTTTTAGTCGTATTTTACGACATCCACGAGCAAAGTAAGGGTTGGTAGTATTCGTAGCCGCTACCACACAGCTATTTATTAATTAATTATTTATAAATTTTTAGCGACTGTTTAACCAAATTAATTAAAAAGTACTAAATGTTGTGTGGTGACGGCTACGAATACTACCAACCCTTACATAACTCGAGGGTGTCGTAAAAGACAACAAAAAGTTGTACATCATGGACCTGAACCAACTCCATCTGAGGCTAGCAGTATTGGTTGGAAGAGAAGTATTGTACTAACTCCAAGTAATTGGTATAAGAATAGTATGATGGCCCTTCACCACCCCTTCTCTTTCGATAGTTATCATAAGCATCGGATATAAACAGATAATACCTCTCCATAGAAAAAAAGGAACGAAAAGAAACAAAAAGAAAAGAGGAAGAGACGTTGTGGGACCGTGAAAGCTGAAAAACGATAAAATCAGTAATAAAACTAGTTTCATTTCACCAGAAATCACCTAAAAATATCTATACCTGTCAGAACTGTGTTATTATTATGTGCATTACGGCGTTACAATAAACTGCGTAATGCACATAGATAGTAAAGATGGAGTTGACAAAGTGACGACTTCCTGTTCCAAGTGGGTTCGATACATAAATTCTCAAGGCCAAGTGGTAGTAATTCATATCTGTAAATCTTATACGAGTATAAACTCGTGTGGTAATGTGTCACATGGGTCATTTACCCATTTACTTGCCCGAGGGAGTTATAAAAACTGGCTAACGGATCAGCACAAGATTGTGCAACAACAATCCACTGGCAAATTTATAACAACTCTAAACATCGAACCGTGTGATACGAGAACATATTCCTTAGCATAGCACTGCTGGAAGTAGAGTATAGAATATGATGAACTTCGCAATCGAACTTATTACTCCCCCGGCAATAGGTATACGAAGGAACACTGCAAGGTTTTAGCAAGTAGACAGTGATTTTAGCATAATCCTTCTGCCCGTCCGTTGAATAGACATAAAGGGGTTCCTTACGTAAAAATAGGTGTAGCATTTAAAAACAAAAATACATCAAACAATATTTAATTTGATTAATATGGAGCACGAAAATCCGTTTCATTGTATCTACGTTTCAAACTCATTTATAGTCAGCAATACGGTTATATTTTTCTCTAAAACAAAATTATTCGCTATTGAAACATATATAATCTAAACAGGTCATCGGCCGGTAATGCCTATTACAGACCGACGCTTTTATTTTATCAATAAAACTGTATTTAATTATAAACGATCTACAACGACCATATAATTATTTTACTTATTAGCCACCGTCTGAGATTTATGGACATAACAAAAAGACCTACAACTTAATTGAACCAATTCAATAGTGGTAGGACGACGCTGTTGACAGTTCTCTGTCTACAGCCGCGGGCCGGTCCATACGGGGTAGTACCACACTCTCGTAGAAGATCGACGTCTGAGTAATGACAATGTGCTATTGCGCTTTGTTCGGTGAGCGAGAGCCGGAAGCCCAACTGGTTGGGTTTGGGGATTGTAATGGTAGGCAGCGGCCTAGCTATAGCCTTGGTCTATGAGCAGCAGTGCCACTTACCATCGGGTGTGCTGTTTGCTCATTTGCCACCATTAGCAATAAAAAAAACCGAGAGCCCAGACGCACTAAACATAGTTTATTTTCTGAAAGACGACTTGTGAGGTTTCGAGAAGTGCCTATATGTATATTGTATGGCAGTATACCTGCAAAGTTGGTTAGACGGCCGATTTAGAGGCACCAAAGGAGAAAGATAGCTAAAAATATGACAAACATATGTTTAATTATCATGTTTGATTTTTATAATTTGCTAAGAGGATTGTTTCAAACATATATCTGTTCAGACAGACAAATCGAAAAAGTCCAATATCTCTACGGAAACCAAAAACATTCAGCATTACGGGGTTCTTTGTGTAATAGCGCTATCTACCCATAGTTCTGTCTATAGTTAAAGTACATATACCAACCTATGTACTACTTTAATCAAAAATTATTAATATAATGTGTCACTATCCATTACTTCCCGTTGTATTCGTAACTACCGGCTAAGGGGTAACCTGATAACAGAAATTTAACTCACACTCATCTTCTAACCAATCATTCTAGTCCTGAGAAGGCCACCAACCACGTTTGTAAGTTCTTCTCTAATATAGGTAAAACACTAGCTGATAAAATAAGTGTCACTAACTCTCATAACCCAATGCCCTCTTCGGTCCTTTCAACTAGATGCATGACAAATTCAATGGTTTTACTGGGTGTGAGCGAAGCTGAAGTCATTTTACAGCTACATACTGATTCCGCTACGGTGTGGGACGGTATATCATCTCGCATACTCAAATCATCACGACAAGCTCTCATTCCTCCTATAACTCATATTTGCAACAGTGCCATAAGCACAGCTACTTTTCCTGAAGCCTTGAAAAAAGCCATAATTCACCCAATTTATAAGAATGGTGATAGAGGTTGCGTTACCAACTATCGTCCTATATCTATATTGCCTGCTGTGTCTAAAATTCTGGAGAAGATATTGAATAACTCATTGAAAAAATATATTAATAAATTTAATATCTTGGCCAATAATCAATATGGATTCCGATCGGGATTATCCACTGAGGATGCCGTGATTGATTTAACAAATTCAATTGTCAATCACCTTGATAATAACAACAGATGGCTGTGCATCTTTTTAGATCTTTCTAAGGCTTTTGACACGGTCTCTTTCCCACCCCTACTAGGTAAACTGGAGAACCTGGGAATACGAGGTATCACATACAACATTTTTAAAGACTACCTCACCAACAGAAAATTAAGGCTAAAAATAGGTGATCATCTAAGTGATGAATATCCTGTATCTTATGGCGAATGTAACTGTATATTATGAATATCCTGTATATTATCCCCAAGGAAGTATTTTGGGCCCTACCTTGTTCCTGTTGTATGTTAACGAACTCTGTGCCATGACCCTTCCAAACACAGAAATATATATGTACGCAGATGATACTGCAATTGTTGAAGAGGGACCCTCATGGTCAATAGTAAAGGAAAGAGCTGAGTACTCACTAAACCAAATTAAGCTCTGGCTATCCAATCATCTTCTTACCTTAAATGTCAATAAAACTTTCTACATTCCCTTCTCAATTTCTAAACGAAATGTACCGACACAAGACTTTTCAATAAAGGCCCATAACAATCTCTTACGTAAAAATTGTGCATGTCAGGAACTCACTAGAGTTACAAATACTAAGTATCTGGGTGTGTACATAAACAGTAAATTGAAGTGGCACATCCAGACTGAAACCGTAAAAACTAGAACTAGAAAAATAATACACCTGTTTAAAACTCTTCGTGATATAACCTCTCCAGATAGGTTGCAGATGGTCTATTTCGCTCTATGTCAATCTATCATCCAGTACTGCATAGTGATTTGGGGAGGATCTTCTAAAACCCAGTTAATTGAATTGGAAAGAGCCCAAAGAGCAGAGCTGAAAGTAATGACCAAAAAACCACTGAGGTTCCCCACGTCACAATTATACACCGACAGCAAAGTACTATCAGTGCGTAAGTTATTTGTGCTCCGATCCATTTTAAAAACTCATCTAAACGTCCCCCGTCCAGATCTAAAAAACGTAATAAGCAGCCAGTATGCCCTACTTACCGATATAAAACGTCTTTTGCCAGAAAACAATTTAAGAGTTTAGGCTGTAAACTTTACAATCTATTAAATAGACAACAAAATATTGTAGCTTTCAACAGCCATGAGGTTAAAAAGAGAGCAACCAACTGGCTGCTCCAGTTAAATTATAATGAAACTGAAGCTCTTCTTAAATTCGTGGAGTAAACAGTACCGAACTCTGAGAACCAGACTGAGCTACTGTGCGTGGCAGAAGCTTTACAACACACCCCACGCAAACCCACATACTCACACACACACACATACGTAGACATAGCTATACACACTCACTCATACACACAGATACTTATCCCCAAACACAGCACTAACATTCTCACACACAGTACACACACCATACACCACATGAGCTACACTTAGCACATACACGCGTATAAACATGCGCGTTCACACGCACACGAACTATAATACAGTAGCTATATGTAAGAATTATTAACCTTAAAGTCTATTCAAATGTTTGCGAATTAATGCTCATTTACATGTATAAAACATAATCATCTTTCGGCTGAGCACTGTTTCCCATAATACAGGCCATGGCCTAGTTTGGGAAGGAGTTTCAGTATCATTTGCAACAACCTTGTGTTCTTTAGTTTTTTAAATAAGTTTTTAAATAAAAAAGGGGTAACCAAAAAAAAGAGACTTTGATAAACAGATAGATAAATGGAATAAGACAGCATTGTCGTTTTCCAATTGCAGTCTGCGCATATTTTTATAAACTAGCTGACCCACGCAACTTTGTCTTCGTCGCGTATCTTCGTAGTGCGCAGCGCATGCAACGAAAACTCACAAACGAAATAAATTTTCCCCGTTTTTGCAATGATCCTCAGCTTCTATTGGTGGAAGCGTGATGTACATATATGTGTATGCATGGCCTTCCTCTATAAATCAACTATCCAGTTCTAACAAAATCTTCCAATTCGAGCCAGTATTGCCTTTGATTATGGCATTCAACCAAACTTTTCAGCATTATTATATTATACCTAATTGATTTCTTGCCAAAAAAAACTAAAAAATTTATACAACTTAGATTAATCCTTGGATCGATGTACCCATGAATCTGCAGCAATGAGTCACAGTCAGATAATATCACACAATGACACCTATATTTACTCAACTGAAAGTTAATGAACGCTAATGAAAGTGACACTAAAGAAAACAACCCAATTCGCACGACAAGGCGCGTCGTCACAATGACGAAAAGAGACCTTACTCACTAGAGCGTAACTTGAACCAACAATTATCATCACGCCATACATTCAAAATTTACGAATAGTTTTTATAACTACAGAGAAACATATATATTTGATATATAACTACGAATTTATAAAACTATTATGGATTTTATCGTTTGTTTGTCCCGACCTTTTGAATGCGTGTAATTCTTCTCGCAATACCTAAGATTAGAAAGTCTAAAAAAATAATTCTTCATTATTATTTTTACAATATAGATGTATAAACTTAAGTTTAAACACACACTATGATACAAACAACTCATCATCATTCTGTTCTAATCCTAATTACTTGGAGTAGCCGTAATATATCAACATTCACCAGCCGCTTGTCTGACAACACTCTTTGGGAATGTAATTGTTGATCAGACGGCATCAGATAGAGTTGGCAAAGTGTGATATTATTACATCTTCAAATCCGTATACGTGAGTCATACATTTAATTAACACTCCGTGAAACCTGGGCTTAAGTCAAATATATATGGTTGTTATCACAAAACTCGTTAAGTTTTCCACTATTCTATTACAATGACTTACGAAAAGGTTATATTAAAATCCATTACGGCTTACTACTACAGAGAAAATTTTATCTAATATTGTATTTAATTCACCACCCCCTATCTTGCCCGTGGGTGATCGTAAGAGACGAC
This sequence comes from Lymantria monacha, assembly GCA_905163515.2. Taxonomy (NCBI): domain Eukaryota; kingdom Metazoa; phylum Arthropoda; class Insecta; order Lepidoptera; family Erebidae; genus Lymantria; species Lymantria monacha. The sequence goes on along the minus strand of LR991084.1, from coordinate 34,904,443 downwards.
TAAAAGATATAAAACGCATATAACAGCTATGCAAGAGAAGGAAAATTCGAAACAAACCCCTATACCGATACGTCTGACCAGCGTGGTATAGTAGATCAATTTCCCTCCCGTTGTAGAGGAGGCTCGAGCCCTACAGCGGGACATACACTACCGTCCAAAAGTTTGGAAGCAGCAAGGTAAAATCGAATAAAACCAAACTAAGTCATTTAAATTTAAATGTATTGATAAAAAAATAAAGAACAAACAGAAACTAACTTAAACAAAATAAAAAAATAATATACAATGGTAAATTAGATTAAATTTTAGCTTCATCAAAGTGTCCACCTTTCTCCTTTATAATCTTCTCACATATTCTGGGCATTCTATTAATCAATTTTTTAAAATAATCTTTATCTAATTTGTTCCATTCGTTCTCTAATAGCTGCCACAAATGTTCTGAGCTCGTAGGACAACGACTTTTCACCCTCCTGTCAAGTTCATCCCAAACAAGTTCAATGGGAGAAAGATCAGGGGATTGAGATGGCCATTGCATGATGTTTAAAATGTTTTCAGCTTTTTTCTTGTTTAAAAAGTTCTGGCACAATTTAGACGAATGCTTAGGATCATTATCCTGTTGAAAAATGAATCCAGAACCAATGAGACTTAGTCCACTGGGTATGGCAGAATCTTGGAGAATTTTTAAATAGCCTTCCTTGTTTAATTTTCCGGTTATCCTCACAAGATTGCCGGGTTTACTGTTGCCAAAACACCCCCAAACCATGACATTACCACCACCATGTTTGATGGTAGGCACTGTACATGCCTCTGAAGCCCTCTCTTCTTTTGACCGGCGTACAAAGACACGTCTATTGGATCCGAAAATCTGAAATTTTGATTCGTCACTCCAAAGGACATTTTCCCATTGTTCTATAGTCCAGTTTTTATGCGCTTTTGCCCATTCTAGTCTATTTTTCTTATGTCGATTTGTTAGTTTGGGTTTTTTAGCAGCAACACATCCTCTTAATCCCGCAGACAGTAAGCGTCTTTTAACAGTAGTTGTTGAAATGGGTGTTTCTCGCGTATCATTCAGAGCTGCAGTGATCTGTGGTGCAGTTAAGCGTCGATTCCGTTTAGAAAGAACTCTAATGAAGTTGTCCTCTTGATTTGTTGTGGATTTGGGCCTACCAGATCTCTTTCTATCTTCATTTTTCCCCGTTTCTTGTTTTCTAGCAAGGGTATAGTGGACACCTTTACAAGAAATTCCGAGCCTTTCTGCGATTTGACGTTCACTGTATCCTTCCTCGCGTAGAGTGCAAATAGCGCTTCGCTGTTCAAGCGTGATTTGCTTGCGTTTTGCCATTTTCAGAAGAAAAAATACGGTCAAAGTAGTAGCCGATATCTTTCGAATACAGACAATGTTAATATCACAACTTTCACGTGCCAATGCTCAAGTGCGACTGAATAAGGTCTAAAAAAGTTAAAACCAGCAAACATTATCAATAAAACTACACCATTGCATAGGATAAAGTAGCCGACGGATTAAGTCATAAAACACGTGTTTCGTCAATATTAAGGAATTCCATAAAACTTGATGAATGTAGGATAATAATCCTTTTGTGTTTGTGTAGACAGTCGTAAAAGGTTGTAAAACTTAAGATTATTGCTAATTTTTACCGCTATTAGTCGGCATTTATTTGTTTTGTTTGAAAACAGGTGTGCTTCCAAACTTTTGGACGGTAGTGTATATGAGCTGAAATGATGATGATGATGATTGTATGTAATAGAAATATGGTTGCTCAAAAGCTGTTTTTAATCAACAAATATTTCTAAACAAAAGCTCGATAACTGTAAAAGGAATTGTATACAATTTAATTGTTCACAATTATATCATCTATTATGTTGGCGTATTTCAATGTTTTAGTATTACGTGACCGATGTTAATAAAATGTTGATTTTATACTTCTCAAAAACTGTACCAAGCTTTTTTTTAACTAAAACGGTTTTAATAATAATATTTAATCAATATGTCACAAACCTATATTAGACTTTTGACCTGTTGCTTTTAACTGTAATAAAATTGCGACGATCATTACCACATTTCTGTCAAACCGTTGGGCACATGTCTCTCCTCAGAAATACTCCTATATTTCTAAATGCTAATATTTAATTATTTTTCGTATATTATAAAATTATTTAAGTATCCAAAAGAAATATAAGATGGACATAGGATAGATATGTTTGTTAAAAAATATATATGGAAACAGATATCACAATTGCACAGATTGCGTATTGATTAAGATACCGACGTGACAGAGTAATGACTTTAATTCCCACATAGGAACATATTTGGTACAATCCCCAAGTTGTTGTTCTGTCTGGATGTAATTTGTGTCCGTTAATCATATGTTTGTTAAGTCACTTGCACCGATCCAGACATTACTCTCGCTTAAATCACACACATTATGCAGTTAATGGTACTTTAATATTTTTTTTTATTGCTTTTGGTGGCAAACGAGCAAGCAGCACACCTGCTGCCCATGGACCTTTGCAATACCAAGGGTATAGCTAGGCCGCTGCCTACCAATACAAACCCCAAACCCACCCAGTTGGGCTTCCGGCTCTCTCGCACAGCGAACGAAGCACAACAGCACATTGTCATTGCTCAGACGTCGATCTTCCACGAAAGTGTGGTACCACTCCGGACGGTCCGGCCCGCGGCTGTAGACAGAAAACTGTCAACAGCGTGGTCCTACCACTACTAATAAGAATAAAATAAAAAAATATATATATTCAGAAATCTCAAGCCATCGAGAATCTACTAGACTATCTGGCACACAGTTTAACAAATGCTTTCGTATAATACAACTAACGGTTGTCACAATTAAATATTCGTGACACGATTATAAACGTACGCCATCTTGAATTATTACGTTCGAATGTCCACGCGGCTTAACATCGTAAAAAATATGCAACTGTTAGTTCTAATAGTTGAAACACGACCCGACCTTTGCCTATCGGTGGTTCAAGTACATCACTAGTGAGTCAAGGAGAAATATTACTTCATTTGATCACAACACTATTTCTTTAACAGTTACTATATCTTTCTATCTGTCAGACAGCAATACGACAAATATCATTCTGTATGCCATTAGTAAAAGACAAAACTCCTTTATTTAAAGACCCTTCATATGTGGCTGCCTATGGTATGGATGTAATCTACCATATGTTCCTCCCCATCGCCATTGGATTTAATAGTGCACCACGCTGTGGACAGTTCTCTGTGTTCGGCCGCGGGTCGGTCCGTCCGGGGTAGAACCACACTCTTGCAGAAGATCGACGTCTGAGTAATGGCTGTTTGCTATTGCTCTTCGTTCGGTGAGCGAGAGAGCCGGCAGCCCAACTGGGGTAGATTTGGGGTTTGTATTGGTAGGCAGCGGCCTAGCTATTGCAAAGGTCCATGGGCGGCAGTGACACTTACCATCAGGTGTGCTGTCTGCTCGTTTGCCACCAAAAGCTTTAAAAAAAATCCATAATAGAATATGATAAGCATGAAAGAATCGAAGTAAGTACATCAGGATTATTACAAGTGGAAATCTAAATTCGCTGCGTACCTCTATAGGAACCAAGCGTAATACTATGCATTTATAATTTGAAAATTGTGCCGTTATTATCCTGATTAAAATCGACTAAACGAGAACGAAAGAAACTAATTTTAACTAAAAAATGAATTGGTTTAATTTCAAATTTTATTCTAATTCAAACACGACTCAAGATTAGTTACTAACAATAAGAAAAAAATAACAAAAGAACAAAGACATTGTTATAAACATTGTATTATGGTCAATAAAGGAAACGCTCATGACTAATGCTCTTATATAAATTGAACTTTAGGTGGGTAGGCAAACATTTCACTTCGACAGATGCAATGGGTTCATTCAAATACACGGCGTATATTTATAACTGAATCGTAAATTGTAATCGTCAGTAGTACTACCGTTCAGAACCTCTCAAATGTATAGCAATAATGAATCGTGCAGAAATTGGTTTTACTTTTTTTGACTATTTTTTACGCCATATTTATAAAATTGACTAAACAATAAAATCGATTTGTGAAAACAACATAACATTTTCTTTCATAAGGAGCCGGTTACAAGTATTGCAATTTTACTAGTTGGACAGAGATAGTTATACAAACAGTATGACGTCATCGTCAAAATTTCCACACTAAACTGCGTTTGTGCTAAATAACATCATAGTGCGAACAAGGGATGTAATAATAATATACCCACGCTAATAACTTCAAAAGCTTGTAACTTCTTTGTGAACATTATTCAAATTAAAATTGCACATTTCTTTTTTAAATTTACATGCGTTATGTAAAATAAAAGCTTATAATTAAAAAAATTAATAAAGTCAAATACCCAATTGCACTCAAGTAGCTTACGAAGTTGAATCACTTTTTTTTGGGGTAGGTTATGTTATGTTCTAGTCACTCCCCGCTCGTGCCGTCCGGGAGCGACGGAGGGGCGACATACGACCCCATAACCCACCGTATTCACCCCCTATCGGCACTGGACCGACCACTGGTACCACTTCCTTGACATCCGTGACCGGGCTAACTTAATGTTACAAATGCGGATTTGAGTTTGTTCGTTTTTGTTATATCCGTGTGGTGACGAAGGAAGAATACAATTCACCACCCCCTATCTTACCCGTGGATGATCGTAAGAGACGACTAAGGGATATAAAACGCATATAACATCTATGCAGAGAAGGAACACTCGAAATAAAACCCTATACCAACACGTCTGACCAGGTTGGTATAGTAGGTCAATTTCCGTCCCATTATGTAGGAGGCTCGAGACGAAGAGTGGGACATATACGAACAGAAATGAAATGAGGATGTTATGGTTTTGCGCCTTAACCAATTTATTGGCTTGATATTTCACGTACTTTCGTTAAGAAACCAGAAAAGGCTATAAGTTCTTTCAATAAGAAGTTCAACATATAATATCACTATTTGACAGATTATTCTTAGGTATATTAATTTGCACAATAAAGGGGCTTGTCAGTAACAGTTAAAAAAGGTAAAATTAACATACCTGATTAGTAATATCATATACGACGATTGCCGCCTGCGCCCCCCTGTAGTACATAGGTGCTAAGCTATGATATCTGTGAATAGAAAAAGTAAGAATGAATTTTCCTTTTTTAAAGATTACACCTACACTAAGAAAATAATTCTTGCATTGCGGGAGACTTTACAAACATGCAATTAACGGAGGCAAATTACACCCAGACTAGGAACAATTTGTGGATCGCAAAAGGTATCGTCCTGCATGGGAATCGAACCCGCGACACTTGGAACGGTAGGTCAGTAACTTAACCACTACGCCATCTGTGTAGTTGGATATGTGTCAGGTGGACTGACGACATCGTAAAAATAGAAGGGAATAGTTGGATTCATGTAGCATACCGTTCTAAGTGGCATTCTTATATGGAGGCCAATCCGATGGACCTCAGCAGACTGATAGGTACCATATCCTCCATCTACTAAGTGAGGGGATAGTGCCATTAGCGATCGTAGTAAAGCGTTATACGTTTCCTAAGTGAGAGCTATTGCCCACACTTTTGGTTCTCACAAGGAAAATGGCCCGCAGCTCTCCATTCTCTCTTCTGTGGACCCTTGACGATTTTTATGATTCCAATATGCAAGCAAGGGTAGTGATAATTGTATTCTTATACCGTCCCACACGGGATCACTGACGTCTGACTAGTTTAAAAATTTGAAAACTGGTTAAATATTGCGCTAAGAGACGAGATTAATGTATAGATTTCTTAACATGGACAAGACAAGCCGTCTCTCTGATTCAAGACTATGATGAAACATTTACCACGACATTAATATGTGGTTACTGATTGCTCGCCAACCTTGACTCTGTAGATAAATAGATTGGATAAACAGTAACGACAAAATTAGACCCAATCTTGTGAGAAGTGGGCGTAATAAGTAGCCAAACTGCCCTTCAAACGTACAGTAATCGTATACTGTCTGGAGTTTGTACAATTTAGACAATCAACTTCCTTTCGTGCTGTGTGGTAACGGCTACGAATACTATCAACCCTTATTTTGCTTATGGGTGTCGTAAAAGACGACTACGAGCTTTATATTGATGTAGGCCAACTCCAGCTGATGCCGTTTGATCAACAATTATATTCCCCGTTACAAACATAATTAACGGACACATATCGTCGGTTAAATAGAAAAGCGACATTAATCAAAAATATACCAAATTTTACAGTACACGCATTTAAAGATTTTTTTACAGCAAACAAATGTACGGCGTAATCTATATATATAATAAAAATGTAACGGTTCGCTGTCTGTACATGGAAGATATATAAGAAAAAATATTACTGGGACTTTTATCAACACTAATAGAACCCAAAACAATGATTTTTAAAATTTTTGTCTGTTTATCTGTTTGTGCGTTTGTGCACGCTAATTTTACATACATACATACACATACATATCATCACGCCATATCCCTTGCAGGGTAGGCAGAGAGAACAGAGTGCCAGAGAACTCTATCTCTGCATACTTCACTCGCTTCCTCAACATTCATAATTCTCTTCATACACGCTCGCCGGTTTCGGAGACTCTTGACTCCACCTTCCTTCAGTACATGACCGATCTGGTCTAGGTAGGTTAGTCTCGGTCTCCCTCGGTACCTACATCCTTCCACTTTCGCATTGTATATCTTCTTAACCAGGCGTTCGTTCGGCATTCTTTCCACATGTCCGAACCATCGGAGCATTCCCTTTCGCATCTTTACACCAATACTCTCTTTCATACCTACTCGGTCTCTTACGTCGTCGTTACGAATGCGGTCGGTCAGCCTAACTCCACAGATTTTCCGCAGAGATCGCATTTCGACCGCATTAATTTTACTATCATACTCTTTTCTGCATACCCAACTCTCGCTTCCATACAGTAATGTTGGGACAAGCACTGCGTTATGTATTGTTACACGTGCCTTCTGGCTGAGGTGGTGGCTGCCGAGAAGTTGCCCCAACGCTCCGTTCACTCTATTTCCCGCATTCACTCTTCGCTCTATATCAGTGGTGTACCTTCCATCTCGGCTAAATTTAGAAACGGCTTATCCGATTTAGACGCGGTTTTTTTATGTAGATATGTAATTTTGAGATATGTCACTTTTCAAACCGACGAAATGTTACCGGACTGTGAACAGGCGCAAAAATTAAAAGATATATCGACGTAAACTTGAAAAATGATATCCTATCATCTAAACAGATTACCTACAAAATGACTTGTAATTTACTCGCGACCTTGGTCGTTTTGACGTCACGGCAACCTCGTGGAGTAACAGCTCGAAATGGCCATATTTCATTGAGAGCCACGCAGAGTAGTATCGATATTACGTCATCGTTATAGTATACCCATGCGAAGGATATGTACCCTGGATTGAAGGAGAATTAACCTACCAAATTGCTTGACTGATTTGTTTGTTTATAATTCAAATTTATTTATTATGGAATAAACCCTGCGAGGGCACTTACATATTGCCAATTTTAACGTTTTAAATATCTAATAAACTACCACCGGATCGGCACTTAACCACTACTGAGAAAATCCGGCAAGAATCTCAGCAGGTGTCTTTTTTTATTGATTATGATGGCGGACGAGCAAGCAGCACACCTGATTGGTACATGTTACTGCCGCCCATGGACGTTTGCAATACCAAGGTATAGCTAGGCCGCTGCCTACCAATACAAACCCCAAACCCACCCAGTTGGGATTCCGGTTCTCTCGCACAGCGAACTAAGCGCAACAGCACATTGCCATTACTCAGAAGTCGATCTTCTGCGAGTGTGGTATTAGTGTACTACCCCGGACGGACCGGCCCACGGCTGTAGACAGAAAACTGTTAACATTGTGGTCCTACCACTAAAACTATTACTATTTTTTCTCTGACTTTTTGTATAAAATTGTTCACAATATATTTAGTAACAATGAGCCCCAGTGTGATGCCAATTCAAATACAATACAAAATATTATGGCTGGACGTGATCCCACAAGCGGAACCCGATCCTGAGTTAACTACTAGAGCAGCCAGCACTCCCTTCAATCACCTTGGAGGGAATGGAGAGATAAAAGCAAGTAGTAAAGTTCATCATCATTCATCATTTCCATTACTGGAGACTTGCCTCATAGAAAGCATTATTTCTAGTCTCTATGAGTGCTGTAATCGTTTGATTGGACAAGAAAAGTTGTGCTCTATGAACGAGATCCTTTTAGAACAATCGCGGGCCACATAAATTTTATACATCGTGTTTAGTTTATATCGTAATTCACTTCGTTTCTTTTATTTAATCGGTTTCTATATCCGTCTTTAGTTTTTTATTTATTTTTAAATGTATCTATTTTTGTATTTTTTTTTAATTGTCTATTTGTATATGTGGGTTTATAAAATGGATGTTTACTGGCTTCTGACGCTGACGTCTTTTTTTTGCGCATTATAATTTGCTGACATCAAACACTTAAGTTATTAGTTGTGTAGCGTCATTAATGCTATCATTAACACCCACGTAATAACACGTCATTGGTAATTAACAATAATACATCAATCACAAATTGTGTTATCTCAGCAGTTGTCATGAAAACGACGACGGCGAACGCTTGACGCACATTGTTACTATATATATATGTCCAATTTGCAAACATTTATAGTTACTACTCAGCTCTTATATGCTGTGTGAAAGCGGCTACGAATACTATCAACCATTACTTTGTTCGTGGATATCGTAAAATACGACCAAGAGCTTTATATTGACTTGGGCCAACTTCACCTAATGCCGTTTCATCAACAATTACATTCCCAAGGAGGGTTAAAGTCAGGCAGGCAGCAGATCATAAATAACTTACGCAATATGTAGAGTACATATTGTGTCGAGTCCAGGTGATTGGGGCAAGAGCAGGCGAATGATGATGACTCAGCTCCTATATGTGTGATCATTATGTATATTATACACGTTGATAGAAAGGCTATCTTATACAATAACATTTCTTGAAATCCAATGGATAATTCCTAAAATTAGAGCACACAAATAAACTTCAACATTATAATAGTAAATATAAATAAACAACTATGAAGAATCAGTCATCATTGCGTTCGTTTGAATATATATTTTGTCTTTGGGGGCATCCATTAATTACGTGGGGTACTAGGGTCGAGCCGAATGTTACTTATACTTAACTCACTTGTGGGACAGGAGGGGTTTAGGCAAGTATCATGTAATTTTTTTTTAGAGAAAATACGCAAAACTATGTGAAAGTTAAGTTAAAAAGAAAAAATCCGTTATACCCAAGTATAAGTTTTTAAAAATCTAGGTCGAAAAATTTCTTACAAATATCACCAAAGGAAGAGGGGAATCAAAAATCACCAAAAATGCCTCACATAAAATAACCAATTTAATGGACGCCCCCTTTATACCTCGACAACAGTATTTTTTATCTGGATGAATGGTACACTATCGAATTTCATGTATCCCCAACGCGTATGCATAGTTAAAGCATGATAATATAACAGCCAAAATGTGGCGATATACCTTCTCTCCAAAATGAATAAGTAGCTACTCCACTTAATCATTTGATGGCTGCGTTAGTTAACTTATGATTGCGTGCCGCTTGTGGGATCTAGTCCAGCTATAATTCTTTGCATTATATTTGACAATTATTTTATAAGCCCGGTACTAAGAACAGCAGACTGGAGCTAATACTTACTAAACATCTTGCATACAATTTTATTTAATAAGAAATCAATAAAAACACGGCATGCCTAGCGAGTTACTTGTCGGATCATCAGTGGAGGTCGCATACCGATTCAATGGTAATTTATTAGATCAATTTAATGAAAAGAGGATGTTTGTATATAGGATATTACTAAACTCTGAAACTACTTGACCGATCATTATGAAAATTGGTATGTATATGTATATTTTCACGAAGAAGGTCAGGTATCCCCATTGAAGTAATTCGTCACCAGGCAGCGCTGCGATGTAACTTTTACAAACAACTAAACAAGCTGGATTTGCTAGTACATAATAAACAAATTTGATAAAATAGGACAGAGTGTAATCATGACGCCAAAAATAATCGATTTTATGGCTGACGACGCCATTAATAGCTTTAAGCGACAAAGTGAATGAGCTCACCTCTCTTGGCCAGCTGTGTCCCAGATCTCGAATTTAACAGTAGTGTCATCGAGACAAACGGTCTGCGTAAGGAACGCTGCGCCGATCGTGCTCTCCTGATATTCGTGGAACTGGCCCTTGACGAAACGGAGTACCAGTGACGACTTGCCCACCGCTGATTCGCCTAACAACACTAGCTTGAACTGGCACACCTTCGTTTGTGGAGCGCCGTTCGGCCGCTGCGCAGCACCGCTCCTGCTTGTCGCCATCGCCTACGACAAAAAGATTAACTTTGAGAACACCATTGAGTGGGATAATTCAAGGTCGATATAGTAAGAGAAAAGTAATCAGGACCTTGAAACCTATCACGTAGCGGAACAATCGAATAAACTAAATATAACTTTAACAGTTTACCTTGTTATTCTAGTGAAATAAAAATTATAACGATTCTCAAGAAACGATGTTTCAAATTCGTGTTATGGAGCGGTTAAAAAAAACATTGTTGCAGTATTAAGCATGTTCGCTTAATTATAGAAGATTTTTGGGGATATCCTCAGCAAGATTGGCGCAATGTTGGATGGGCGTGAGAATTGCGTGACAAAATATGGGTGCGTTTAAACTTTTGCTCGGGGGAAAAGGATGAGGTTATCAAAACACTTTTTTAAATACAAAAAAAAATGTGCGGATACTACCAACCCATATTTTGTTAGTAGATATCGTAAAAGACGACTGAGGCTTTATATACCTAGGCTAACTGCATCTGATGTCGATTGACCGAATATTACATTCCCAAGGAGTATTGACGTCAGATAGACGGCTGGTCATAAAACTATTACCCATAACTTTTACAATATGTACGATGGATGAGGAGTGCATATTGCGTCGATGCAATAACACGTCGAATGAGGATGAAAAGTGATACATATAAGCCAATGCTTACAATTATAACCTGATGGTGTGTAGCAATATAATGTGCAATTGTGATTTGTACTAGTGTAATAAAACCTATTCACTGTTGCCTTAAAAGCACCCGCATTCTTTCGAGAATACTAACGATGGCAATTCATTCAATTTCCTTATTGTGCGTATTATGAAGGGAGACTATGATTACGCCATTATTCCTTAAGATATAGTCAAATGCTTAATACACCCACATCATGACATTTAACTTTTTTAATGCTCATGTATTAGGAGGCGTAACAATTAGCATCTACGAAACCCAAGTTAAAATACAATATTTTGCCGAATCAAATTTTAAATTTATTCAAGTCAGTCAATATTTATAAATACCCGACACGAAACGAAAAATGATGTCACAAGCGGGGTTCGAACCCGCACCTATTGGGAATCCGGCCCAACCGTGCTACCACTTACACCATTGTGAACTATTTTAGGACATGCAAATTTCGAATCATATTATATCTTACGTCTTCAAGGTGACGTAATATCAGTCAATATTGTTCTGTTTTTATGTTCTATATCAATTCTTTTATTAATTCAGAAGACTAACTTCTATATACTTCTCATTGATGAAATGGCATCAACATATAACTACTAACTAGCAGAGAAGTAACAGATTTAGTTCCCGAATTACACATACATACATACATATCATCACGCCATATCCCTTGCAGGGTAGGCAGAGAGAACAGAGTGCCAGAGAACTCTATCTCTGCATACTTCACTCGCTTCCTCAACATTCATAATTCTCTTCATACACGCTCGCCGGTTCCGGAGACTCTTGACTCCACCTTCCTTCAGTACCTGACCGATCTGGTCTAGGTAGGTTAGTCTCGGTCTCCCTCGATACCTACATCCTTCCACTTTCGCATTGTATATCTTCTTAACCAGACGTTCGTTCGGCATTCTTTCCACATGTCCGAACCATCGGAGCATGCCCTTTCGCATCTTTACACCAATACTCTCTTTCATACCTACTCGCTCTCGTACGTCGTCGTTACGAATGCGGTCGGTCAGCCTAAAAACTCCACAGATTTTCCGAAGAGATCGCATTTCGACCGCATTAATTTTACTTTCATACTCTTTTCTGCATACCCAACTCTCGCTTCCATACAGTAATGTTGGGACAAGCACTGCGTTATGTATTGCTACACGTGCCTTCTGGCTGAGGTGGTGGCTGCCGAGAAGTTGCCCCAACGCTCCGTTCACTCTATTTCCCGCATTCACTCTTCGCTCTATATCAGTGGTGTTCCCGAGTTAGATGTTAATAAATTTTCAATCCAGAAATTCTTATTAAGAATACAAAATTAGCAATTGATTGGCAAAGTTCAGCAGGTTTTTTTTTCTTTTATTGCTATTGGTGGCAAACGAGCAAGCAGCACACCTGATAGTAAGCGTTATTGCCGCCTGTGGCCCCTTGCAATATCAGGGGCACAGCTAAGCCGCTGCCTACCAGTGAAAATCCCAAATCCGCCCAGAAAGGGCACGAAGCATAGCAGCATATTGCCACTGCTGCCACGTCGATTTTCTTCGAGAGTGTGGTACTTACTACCCGGGAAGGACAGGCACGCCACTGTAGACAGAAAATGTCAACAGTGCAATCCTACCACCAAAATACAAATTTGTGAATATCTAGCCAACAGTATTGGTATTATTCACAAAAAAGGAAACAAGCTACCAATGAAATATATTTCTTCACAGACCACTGACAACATAAAACGATAAGCACCAAAATTATTTATAAACTCCAAATATACCAGAAATTTCTTGAAGTGTCCTATTTATTTTTTTAATCTTACTGTACGTAGATAAAAATATATCAACGTTACCATTTCTGATGTTTACGCGGATATTACGCATTTGAAATAAAACTATCTTTACGGATTCTATCGCGGTAGTATTTGATTTTTAATGTTACCACGTTTCGAACACTAAAGCGTTCATCCTGTCCCGTGACCGTGACCACGCAATATTAAAACAATTTAAATATAATTTTTAAAAGTACATAACGTAAAAGCTCACAGATAAAATCAAAATTTTAAAGGAATCTGAAAGTAGATACTGTGAGAAACGTTTCGACAACAAAAAAATAAACAGGAAAAAAAAACAACTTCTCCAGCTGTACGATCAGAGATAAATTTTATCAATTCGATACATTGATTTATATAAAAAAAATTCCCATTTATGATAGTATATCAAGTAACGTCACTGGCTTTGAAGATTGAGACACACCTAGTATTCACATAACCTTTGGAATTTATTTCCGTGTGGTGACGGAGTAGGAATACAATTCGCTTATCTTACCCGTGGGGTGATCGTAAGAGGCGACTAAGGGATATAAAACGCATATAACATATATGCAAGAGAAGGTAAACTCGAAACAAAATCCTATACCAACACGTCCGAACAGCGTGGTATAGTAGGTTAATTTACTTCTCATTACGGAGGAGGCTCTAGCCCAACAATGGGACATATATTGCGCTGAGATAATGACGAAACTTTGGAACTCACGGATTAGTTGAAAGGATCAAATCCGTCGGGATTAGGGATAACATTAAAAATGTTATGTAGCTCCATAATCTCCTTATACGAAATGAAAATCTATTAACAAACCGTAAACGAATCTGATATTAAAAGTTTCTAATAACTTGGAATACGGTTCGGGTCTGTGTGATAAATATTACGACAGTTTTTCTTTCTAGCAGTCCAACCGATAGCCTATATATAAGTTTATCTAAAGGGGAATCATCCGATAATCACCACGACTACCAAATTACCTTTACAATTCTTCGGTTACGGTTATTACAGATCAGATGCACAACAATAATATTCTAATATCTGAAAGTTCATATTTATTTAATGGTCTCAGGTGTAATAATGTATTATTAAAAATAAATTCCTAAATAAGCCATTAGGTAATTTTTAGTAATATGTAAATACGGAGATTTTTTATAGATATTTTTAAGATAACAATTTCTTAATATATAAACTTGTAAATGTTTACCCAACGTTTACAATTTAAGTGTACAAAAATATAATTTTTATTAAAAATCTTTGAAATTTTCTTCTTTTCTTGTACAATATGTTTTATATTTTACAATAAAACTTTTTTTCGAATCACTCTGACGAAAACGGCATTAAAATCCGTTGCGTAGTTAAAAAAATCTAAGCGAACAGACAACGAAAAAAAACTAATTTTTATTTTTATATTGTAAAAAAATTAATTTATAATATATATGTAAACAAATAAAATTAATAAATAATATATAAAGTTAATATATGTCTATATAAAAATACTACTATAGTCTTCATTCGGGACAATCCTGTTTGGCAGAGAACATGATCGGAATGTTGTTTCGACTGCCTCGTGTTTATTTTATATTTACAATCAGTGTGGTGACGGAATAAGTATACAATTGTCACCATCACTTTCTTTCTATATGGATGATCGTAAAAATCGACTAAGGAACGCAAGAAAGTATAAAATTCACCACCATCACCATCATCTTGCCCTCAGGTGACGTAAAAGACGACTAAGGGATATAATACACATATAACATCATCATCATCATTCTCCTACTCTTATCCCAATTGCTTGGGGTCGATACAATATGTACTCTTCTTTCATTGTACATATTGTAAAAGTTATTGGCAATAGTTTTATGGCCGCCTGCCAGACGTCAAACCTCCTTAGGAATGTAATTGTTGACCAAACGGCATCAGATGGAGTTGGCCTAGTTAAAGCTCTTAGTCGTCTTTTACGACATCCACGAGCAAAAAGTAAGGGTTGGTAGTATTCGTAGCCGCTACCACACAGCTATAATATATGGTACATATAACATTGATGCAAAAATAGTAATGTCCATCAATAAGTAATATTACCATTACATTTTCTATTCGGTTCAATTATAGGTTTACATAACATCGACCTTGACCGGCAAGCAAACCGGTTTTACAAATGTTATGACCTTCGATGAATCCTAACACTATGTGAAAATTACTACATTATGTGAAATATTTTTTCGTGTGATAACGAAGTCGTGGCGTGGTGTGTTTATGGTTTTATCCCTTGGAAAGCTCTATATCTTACATTAGAAGTTCATAGAATGAATATCACCACGAAAGTGGTGTTGGGCTTGAACCTCATCCACAACGGGAGGGAAATTAAGCTATCATACTACACCAGTCAACCCACATGGTTAGTATAGTTTTTTTATATTGCTTTTGGTGACAAACGAGCAAGCAGTACACCTGATTAGCATTACTGTCGCCCATGGACCTTTAGGACCGCTGCCTACCAATACAATCCCCAAACCCACCCAGTGGAACTGCCGGCTCTCTCGCTAACCGATCGAAACGCAATAGCACATTGCCATTACTCAGACGTCGATCTTCTGTGAGAGTGTGGTACTACCCCGGACGGACCGGCCCACGGCTGTAGACAGATAACTGTCAACAGCGTGGTCCTACCACTACCAGAATTTTATTATGAGTTTTTTATCTCTTGTATATATACATGTTATCTACTTAGCTTTTAGTCGTCTTTTACGACACACACGAGCCAGCAATGAGATGCTACATTGTATTCTTAAACCGTCAACAAATAAGGTGAACTAATATCATCATAATTCTCCTGCTCTTATCCCAATTACTTATGGTAAACGCAACTATACACGTACATATTGCATATGTTATTGGCAATAGTTTTATGACCGGCAGCCTGCCTGTTGTTAACTAAACAACGTTAGTTGTCTTTTACGACATCCACGAGCAAAGTAAGTGTTGGTAGTATTCATAGCCGCTACCACACATACAAAAAGAAAGTGAATTAATATAAAAAATAAAATAAAAAACATCCAATATAAGGCAACATTTATATGATATTGATGAGTAACCTTTAGTGTCATTGTATTAAAAAAAAATAATCCTAGTATGTCCATAAAGTTCGCATTAGCTCTACATATTTCCTTTGCTAGAAGTGCTGTAGTTTTAAAAAAATACAGTAAGACGCGACGAGAGTTAACACTGTTTCGGTTTAGCGGTCTTTTATTTTAACCCGGGGATTCCCTGAAATTGTGCGCAGCGCTAGGTTTCCTAGTGCTGTACGGACGCATTTTTATCATTTTAAATATTTGTTGACATTATTGTAAACATTTATGATACTATAGCAATTTCGCAAACTACATTAGATGCCTTCTTGACAAAAAGGCAGAAAATTGGAAACACAAAAGAGACAATGATCTGATTGACTTAGAATTTTATTTGATTTTATAAGTATATTCGTTTACATTGTTTTTATTTTTGTAAGAAATGTTTTGTTTTACTTTTATTAAAAAAAAACAATTATTAAATTTAATACCTAACCAATTTTCTATCCATCTTCCCCTAACCCCATTATTTATATATTTATAGCCTCATTTAGAGCTGTTTCGCATTACGCTCTACTTTGATGGAACGTATCCTACGCGTTAAGCAGAGTCTTATTGTACATATATACCTAACTCCAATGGCAGTTAATACAAAGAGTATAGAGAACGAGGCGCACGCACTTTTTCATTTCCGCATTGAATCCATTCAACTGGGTCATTGCTAAACAGCCTTTAAGACGACTACTCTACTTTATGGTCTAGTTAAATATTCAACGTTTTATGAATAACATTCTTGACTACACACTTAAAAGATAACCATTTTATTGTACGTCAACGGCAAGATTATGTTTCAAATATCTGGATGACCAAGCTTAGTTCGATATTATCTTTTTGGTGTTTTTTGGAAAATATATTTAAATATTAAAAAAAAATATTGATAAATAATGAAAAACAAAAATTGAAAATTAAAAAAGGGAAAACCAAGGATCGAACTGGAGCTATCTGGAATAGACTGCTCGATTTCTCAACTCCTATTCTCAATGACAGTGGCCAAATTTGCCTTCATATTCTAATAGATTTCAGCAAAAAAAAAACTTTTTGTTGGCTGAAAACAGTGACAAAAAGAAAGTTCTATAACTAAAACCTAAACCTAGCTAAATCAATGTATCACCCATGAACCTGCATACTACATTTCGTGGAAGTTGCTGGTGCCGTTGCTGAGATTCCAAAAATTAAAAAAGAAGAAAAATATAAATACCCACATAAATATATAGAGAATTTCTCGTTTAAAGATATTATAGATAACACTACGAGGAGAAGGAGAAATTAAACTTGACGTGGTAAGGAAATGTAAATGAGATGGGGTGAAAATAATGTTGTGAAGAAAGTTTTCAATATGAATGTTAGAGGCTCTCCGCCGTTGGAGGTCTTCCCTTAACCTTAAGGTAAGGGAAGACCAAAGAAAAGATGGATGAACTGCGAAAAGCATGACATCCATAGACAAGATGACGTCTGATAGGGTTGTATAGAAGGAGTCAACCGTCGTCTATTGCGGAGTACGATCGAACCCAGCAGTGATACGTATTTGAGCCGGTATGATAATATTGATAATTATTCAAAATGTTTTTTTATTGTATATGTTGGCAAACCAACAAACAGCACATTTGATGGTAAGTGTTAGTGCTGCCCATGGACCTTTGCAATACCAATGGTATAGCTAGGCCGCTGCCTATACAAATCCCAAACCCACCCAGTTGGGCTTCCGACTCTCTCGCTCACCGAACGAAGCGCAATAACACATTGCCATTACTCAGACGTCAATCTTCTGCGAGAGTGTGGTACTACCTAGGACGGACGGGTCCGCGCCTGTAAACAGTATCAACAGCGTGGTCTTACCTCTAATAATTAATTTTAATTATACACGTAATGCGCATTATGCTATACATTGATAAGCAATTACTTGTATAGCATATTTGAATAAATTAAACCAGTTGGCCTTTACTAAGAAATTATTTTTATCAGTGACGTCTACGGCTGTGTCTTTTCTTTTTATTATTTGATAATATAGTGAAGGTAGATCAGCTGATAACAGGAAGAGCAGAGGATAAAAGACATTTTGCGAGACTTATGAAGATGTTGCCCAACTATTATAACTGGAAGGTTCCCTCATATTGCCAGTGCCTCATACTAAGCGGTGTGAAAATGCCGATAAGAAAGGGAGAGCTGCTTCCCACATGCTACAAATGGGGGTCAGGCATAATGTAAGGTAGCCAAGAACTGATGTACAAAGCATGGTGATGTTAAAGTATTAAAGTATTATTATTCGAGAGTATTTTGCAACGTTAATTGGACAATATAGCAGAAGATGATATTCATGTAGAATGAAAAGGCAATGGTTTATTTTTAATCATATTAGATTCTACATACAAATAAAGATTATGAATTAATAAAAAAAATCCCTTGTGGCTGAATAAGAATACAATTCTCCTCTATCATGTCCGTATGTGATCGTAAGAGATGACTAAGGGATATAAAACGCATATAACGTCTATGCAAGAGAAGGAAGACTCGAAACAAATCCCTATACCAACACGTCTGACCAGCGTGGTATTGTAGGTCAATTGCCCATTATGGAGGAGGTTCGAACCCAACAGTGGGACATATTTGAGCTAAGATGATATGATAATTAATAAAATAAATAATATGATCAGAAGAGGGTAGTCGATGAAAACAGTATTAGCAAAACACGACACGTCACTATGTGAATTGAAAAAATATTTTGCGTTGATCAAGTTCCGGTTAATGTTTGCCTCGTTAAATGGCTTAAAAACAATAGATGGATGCATGGTGGTTAGTCACGGTAAACTAAAAAGCAGATTTCTAGTTAAAATTGACACATTGATAAAACATTTAGATGATAATTATGCTCGTATTGCGAACATCATCAATAAAATCACGTCTGATAGGGCCTTGGATACCAAGGAATTTTAGGTGATATTTAAAATAATATAAATGTCACATAATACTAATGTTATGTATTATTAAGATTAGCTTATGGGTCATCTACAATTTAGGCGTCATTAGTTAAAAACGCACGTAAAAAGTTTTATTCTTAACTTCAGAATGATGTATTATAAGTAAGGACACGTACAGAAATGATTACTTTTTAAAAACTTCTATTTGCCTTCACTTGGCTGGTATTTTGTAATCAATATTTCACACATAGAAGACATAAAAAAATAAAAATAATTGATCTTTCTTTTTTCATCATTCTGCGCTAAGCAAATAATCCTTGTATTGCAGGGTACTTTACAAACATATAATTAACACAGACAAATTACACCCAGACTCAGAACAAAAGTTTGTGGATCGCACACAGTATTGCCCTGCGTAGGAATTAAACCCACGGCACTGGCCCGGAATCTTAAACAGTGCGTCATCTGTGCAGTCAGTCAATCAGATCATGTTTTGACTGCAGTTTAAAGCCCAAATATTTAAACGTCATACGAAATTGTAAAAAAAAAGGAAACATTCCATGCGATATTAATTAGAGACATGCGTTTTTAAGTGGTATCTACATTGTTCTAAATGATAGGCTACGTATATGATAAAAAATAAAAGTGCAATGCTCACGTACCTACTCAAAATAAAACCAGATAGCTATAAAGCATATATAATATAATAATCTAGTTGGCTATAAAGTATTTATAATATAAAATAAATGTTTTTTTTTTCCAATGCTGTGTTAGTGGCTACGAATACTACCAACCCTTACTTTGCTCGTCGATGTTGTAAAAGATGTTTAAGAGCTTTATATCTAAGCCAACTCCACCTGATGCCGTCTGGTCAACAATTACATTCCCAAGAATGGCTGCCGTGACTGTACAGGCAATAAGTGTGGTGACGGAGTAAGAATACAATACACCATTTCCTATCTTGCCTGTAGGTGTCGTAAAAGACGACTAAGGGATATACGGATATAAGACCTATACAAAAGAAGGAAATGTCGAAATAAAACCTATATACCAACCTGTCTGACTAACATGGTATCATTTCAGTTCGTATATACGTCCAATCGAAGTCTCGAGCCTCCTCCACAATGAGAAGGAAATCCACTTAGTACAACACGCTGGTCAGATTCTATCAATCTTATAGGAATTAATTTCAAAAATATGGTAAACTATACCACACTAAGAGATTAATTTATTAATTTCTCTCTTATTTTTGAGGGGGCAGTAGGATGTGTATGAGCTGACATGATGATGAACAGGCAATAAAAGATCTGAAATTATATTCAGAGGTCTCTGCTAAGAGATGTTAGCAGATACACCCCAAACATCCTCTGCCGTCTAGGGCAGCCCTTTTTTTTTGCAAGGTGGACCATGGAAGTGGTCGCGACCCGGCAAATCGGTCCGGGGCGACAAAAGAGGCGACGCGCAACCCCATGGACTCACCCTGCAAACACCTCTCTTCGCCGTGCGAGCGGGCCACCGGTACCCGATCTTTGTCTTCGGTGGCCGGCCCGGCGGTAGGGCAGCCCTACCACAGACAGTAAAACATTAAGTAGGACACAATCTAATCTCAATAAAAGAAATATAAATAACAAAGAAATACAGTTAAGAGGCATTGAATGACATTTGATTGTGCCCTCTTTCTCACAATAACAATATTAATAAATGCTATCTAACCAAGACGTAGTCATATTATACACATTATCAATCGTCGCCCTACTGACACTAAATCTATACATATACAAAACTGGAGGTCAGTCTGTATGTTTGTTTATATTATTTTTCATATTGTTACATCATAAGTTGATAAATCAAGTCACACGAAGAGGCCATAGTGGCTTTAAAGTATAAATAATATGGAGGTTCTATACAGTAACCAAAATTATAGGATATCCGAAACAATAACTGAAACTATATTTCGGATATAGTCGGCATCTGTATAAGACACGTTATGACAGGTTTACTTTCGAACCATCCGAACTGACAGCCTAAACGTAAGTCTCTCCAAAGGGGAATAAAACGATAAGTAAGTATTGTGAATACTTCTAAATTCCCTGTTTCAATTCTTAAAGATCGAATCTGCATAACTAAAACTACCCAAAACTTTCGGATAATCCGAAATACTTTCATATTCGTAACAGTATAATGATATTCTAATATCCATACCCACTTTCGAAACTTCATATCGGCAACATTCCTACTTCATACAGCACACATTTCATGGTAGTTTTCAACCTTTTTTTTTGCGGTGGACTATGGATGTAGTCTCGCCCCGCCAAATCGGTCCGGGGTGACAGAAAAGGCGGCGCGCGACCCCATACACCCACCATGCAAAGCTCCTCTCTTCGCCGTGTGAGCAGGCCACCGGTACCCGATCTTTGTCTTCGGTGGCCTGACCGGCTGGTAGTTCTCAACCTAATGATTTCATATGCTAAGTGTGACGAGTAAAGTTTTTCGTGTGGTGGCGGAGTAAGAATGCTATTCACCACCCTCATTCTTGGCCGTGGATGGCGTAAAATAAGACTAAGAGATATCTAGGCAGATATCATCTATAGAAGAAGGAAACTCGATGTAGAACCCTAGGCCAATCTGTCTGACCAAAGTGGATTAGTAGGTCAATTTGTAGATCAATTAGTAGGTTATTTTCCTATTGTGGAGGAGATCCAAGCCCAACAGTGGAATGTATATGGGCCGAACAAAATAATGCCAGTGTGATATTGAAACTTAGATGAAACTCAAAACTCAAACCAAATGGACTTTACTACCCATGTCAACATTTATCATTAACAAGAATGTAGAACGCTGTCGAGTACTAGCTTTTTAGATAAAAATAAAAAGTATTATCTCTGTCACAGTTTTGAACGGATAAAATATTAATCATGACTTAACAAAACAATAAGTATTTTAAAGATAATTACGATAAAAAAAATGCGACACCTTGAAGCAATCATTTAAAAGTGCTCACACATTTGTTAAGAAAAAAAATATATAACAATTGTCTTATATAATAAAAGTAAAATATTTAATACACTATATGATTATATAAAAATTATATGAATGTATATCTGAAAGAATTTCAATTCAGATTGTATCTGCTACATTTATATGAATGAATATGGAATAACTATAAGTACAATAAGCTATTTTACGGCATATGAACATTCTATGTAACCCATTTTTTACAATTTTTGAACTCCTTTCCTTCCCCAGTGACCCCCAGTAGTTTACAGCGAGTACTGAATTTTAGTCAAGCGCGATTTATTATATAGACCCTCCTGCCCTCTTACTGATCAGGACAGGTAGGTAATATGGGTATTTTGCCTTTATATACATGAATTTTGAGTTAATTAAGAAATTAAAATTTGTTTATCTACCCAGCTCTACCAACAGCACCAATTAAGCCAACCAACTAATAAAAAAAGACTCAAAAAATGACACATATTGGAATTATTCACTAACAAATAATAAAATAGTTTTATTCAATAAGAAATATTTTTCTCATGGGAAGAATGATCCTGTATTATTAATAAGCTGTCATAAGAAATATATGAAAGGTAATCGCAATCAAATAAAATAGTGAAAAGGAAACAGTGTTCATTTGAAGCCAAGGGTTGCCAATATTTAAACATTGACTTTCTATGAGTATGGTACTCTGGATAAGCAGACCATTTTAGTCTGCAGATATGAAAGTGAGAAGAGTGGGTCCACTACATAGGAATTTTAGCACATCGTCAATTCATATAATATGCATGGGAAAGATAGGAGTAATGACACACTTCTGTTTTAGTTTACTGAGAGATTATAAGAAATCTTATCATAAACTAAAAAAAAACAAGCCGCCAAAAAAAGAATTATAAACTATATGACAATATAAAGTCAAATAAGGGATGGCTAAATTCAAGAGTGCCTGATGATTGTGGGCGCTATATAAAATATTTATCTGCCTGAAACGTATGCGAGTGTTAGCTTTATGAACAAAAGACCCCCAGAAAATTTAGAAAAATCTTTGGTATAAAAGACACAAACTACAAGTAAACTACAGCAGTTATGTTTGAACACATGCTATCATAAATTTCAAGCATATTCAACAAAATTATTTTAAATTAGCATTTGATTAAAAATATTTAGTACTCTATAGGTCAATGAAGTTTTCAAAGTTATTCTAACATCTCATGTATATATATTTAGCTGTAAAATATTTATTTACATGTTAAAATTAGAAATACTAGCTTGAACTAATTTATTGATCATGCTGAGAATAAAACATTGTCCAAAGACCTCAATAGTTTATAAATGACAATCTTGTGTAATCAATAACGCAAGGTCATACTAATTAATTAGTTGATATTTCACTAAGGATATTCTAACTGTAAATAGATATACACATGTATGTGACTTATTTTTAATTTTACACTGGCACACATGCGTAAAACAGTATACATATAATATATATTCATAGACAATTTTTAAATAAAAAAAAAACAATTTTGTTGAGTACATAGACAAGAGTTAAATTGAACGGTTATTTTTAATTGTATTAAAGTATAGTGGTAAGAAATGCCTGGATAATATTCTACTAGAATCTCTGTTCCTTTTCATCAACAACCTTTAAATTTTAGGTGACATCTAACATAATGTAAATGACAACATTGATGTCATTATTTTTTTTTCATGACAATTATATTTATATAAAGTATAATTTTAAGGTAATATTTAAGGTATCATATTTAGACACAACATTGGATTAATTTGTCATTTAAAATACCTTGTGTGTTAACTAAAATATATATATAATAATATATTAAATATATATACATACATATCATCACGCCATATCCCTTGCAGGGTAGACAGAGAGAACAGAGTGCCATATATTAAATATAAAATATATATATAATATTAATTCAATAAATTACACTATATCACTGGTAATAGCTAAGGATTTATTTTCATTTAAGATAATTTGATTGTTTATGTAGCCTGTCATCGATACAAGCATGTCTGTCTGCATGAATTCTAAAGTGGGTTGCAAACCATATGAACAGAATAGTTCACAGATACAAGTGTCATATAATTACATGTTAACTTACACTATGCAACTAAAGACTTGTAACAAAAACTAGACATCATTTCCATATGTAATGTGGATGTGTATGTTCATGTAACATATGTATTTATATAACATAATAGATAATTAATATAAATTAACAAGGGAAAATCTTTTTGGAAATTCCATTCTTTTTAGAATCCAATTACTCATATCTTTATAAGAAATCCTACAATGTTTGTCATTAACGCATATAATTAATTATTTATGTATTCCAATTATTGTATGTTGGTTTTAGAAATAGTAAATGTTATGGTGAAATCAGATTTCATGTTGAGAGATGATTGAAAATCAGTTAAATTGATATTTGAGATATGTGACTATTGTATTTTTGAAACATGTGTTATGTTATAATAAGTTTTATATCTGAATACTCACCAGATAACAGTGAAACAAATACACAATTGGACACCATTGACGAAATTGAAATTATTACTTATATAAACTAATCAACCTTATGTACACTGGATAATAAATATCAATTTGTTCCTTTTTTATTAAACCTTGAGACTTGAGAACTGTGAAAGCGACAGTACATTAATAAAGGTACAGTAAACAATCATCTGTTATCTGTACGTCCGTATCGTCGCGAAATCACAAAGAAACAATAGGTATTACAATGACACTTTATCAGCGACCGACTATTCGGCGCAGTTCGACGGACCTACAACATAATTTGCCGATCAAATTATCTGTCGCACACCAGAAACGTGTCTGTTGTGATGATGACTAACCGCTTATGCCCCTATCGCTGCGTTTCCTTCCATTCAGAGCATTTAAAAATCACCTATAGACGCCTTCATCGGAATCAGCTGTATGTCACAAAAGAACATTAACTACTTAGTCATCTACGCATTTTACCACTTAACCACTATACTTTAGTACTATGCAATATATTTTATTTTCTTTTTACGAACAATAATCAACAATATTCAATAAAATGACGCATTTACTTGATTAAATGGATATGAAAGACGTACCCTCCCTGTTATTATACCGCTGTTTTGCACTTTTCCTTGGCCGACAAATCCTCACAAGGCCGCCGTGTCACCAAAAATATCATTAATTACACGCTTAAATGATTAAAATCACTAATTTTGAATGCTAAACTGGAAAATCTAGCACAGAAATGCAAAATGACCACGAACAAGGAAGCGAGAGAGCGAGCGAGACGTTTCATTTCTTAAAAAAAGACTCGTCAACTGTCTATGGTTAGTATACGTCACTTAAATAAGTAGGAACTTATTGTCTATATATTCTTCACTATTTAGTTATTTAAAATTCTAATATAAATAATCTAATATAATTCGTTTTAGTACTTTAGGCACACATCATAATAAACATAAACAAAATATGCGATTTTATCAGATCTCTTATTTCAATTGATCTTCTTCTTCTTCTTATGTATTGGCAATCAGCTACTTATACGAGCTATTGGTGCCAGTGTCAAGTTATAAATATTTTCACGTATTTAGTCTTTCAAGTTAGTCATTGTCTAAGTCAAATTGTCGCCATTAACAGTGCAATGGCCACACTGTTAATGGTATCTTGTGGGAATTTTGATGGAAAACGAAAACGTTGTAAAGCACTTTTATATGATATTCACTACATCCCAGTAGTTCCGCCGCTTCATATTACATAAAATGCCAAGAAAATTATCCAATATAACACGGTAAAACACTAAGATATCGAATATAATACAAGAGCACCACATGACGTTTTCAAATTCCCGTCAAAAAAAAAATTCATTTCAATTGTTGTTATATTAGTTAATCGATACATATTTATTGTTTAAGTAATAGTAGATGTATTCAAGAACCGTAAACATTTTATAGAATGCTAGACCTATCCTAGAGACAATAGAATTTAATGAGACTTTTTGTTTCTAAGTGGGGTCAGTTATAAGTGTTTAACTGACATTATTGTACATCATGACCTATGCCAGTGTAGTGTTCGCACACGTTAATCCACCAAGGATCCGCAGGTTACAAACACTACAAAACCGGTTCATGCGACGAGCCACAGGGGCACCGTGGTTCATTCGAAACGTCGACCTTTACATCGACCTCGAATTGCTGACCATCAGGCAATACATGAAGCGGCCCAGAGGTTTATTGACTCTGCTATGACACACCCCAACCAATTGGTAGTAGGGGCGGCTAACTACGTCCCATCAAAAATATCCGCGATCCGACGTCCTCGACATGTACTGACCGACTCTGACGATTCGATTACGATTGCTCAAGAAACAGCATACACGGCCCGCGTGGCCATAACACATAAACATCCGCGCTTCGGCTCCGCCGCCGGAGAAGGAAGATACGAAGCGAAATAGTCAATAATTCAAACGTTCCCCACAGGGGGAGCCCTCGGGTATTGTCACTTAAAATTTTTACCGGGTTGAGAGCCCTCAGCGCTCACCCATAGTCCGGGTTAAGCTGTGACAGCCATCTGAGGCTAACAGCTAAAAGACAGACACAAAAATAAAATTAAAAAACAAAAAAAAATAGTGTATAACATAAGCAGTTGTGTGGTAGCAGCTACGAATACTACCATCCCTTACTTTGATCGTGGATGTCGTAAAAGACGACTAAGAGCTTTATAACGACCTGGGCCAACTCCATCTGATGCCGTTTGGTCAACAATTACATTCCCAAGGAGGGTTGATGTCAGGCAGGCGGCTGGTCATAAAACTATTGCCGATAACTTTTACAATATGTAATATGAAAGAAGAGTACATATTGTATCGACTCCAAGTATTTGGTATAAGAGTAGGAGAATGATTATGATGATTGTACATGACATCTGATAAGTTTGCGCTCGCGCGTGATAGCTACCCAAAGTAATACGGACAGTTAGTATCGACTAAAAATTGAATGATTTCATAACTCCTTTTTCTTACCGTAGTTACAACCACTACACACGAATTTAGTAGATAAATGCTATTAGACCTATTTATATGTATGTTAAGTTTGTTTAAATAGCAAAAAAAAAAAAAAAAAAACTCATAACTAAATAATGTAAACTACCCACTAGACGAAAACCACTAACTAGATGAAAATAAGGAACTTAGCTCAATGGAAAACATCTGAACACATTGAAAATATTAAAGATGATATAATGTTTTTTTAAAATAAATATTATAAATGGAATATAATGTTATAAATATATTGGCAAACAGTCATTTATCGTGTTTTGTATAAGAACCAAAGAGTAAAGTTATTAAACTGAAAAAGAGTGGCAACTCCATGATAAAATATGCATGTAGAGTTTTGGCGCGAATGTGGAAATGTCATGTCACGCTCTTGTATTATATTCATTTCTTTAGTGTTTTGTGGTGTTATATTGAATAATTTTGCTGGTATTTTATGCAATATGGTACAGTTAAAGTGCTGAAGTGTAGTGAATATGGTATAATAGTGGTTTACGTGTATTTTCATATTTGTCCAAAATTCCCAAAGAAAATCATTGATTAGGTTATCAGCACCCGATTAATGGTAACGACTTGACTTACTGACAGACAATGACTATTAAGGCTACATAATATGAAGAAATGATGAACAATGTATTAATAATAATTAAATAAGACTTGGCTGTATGGGCTTTGATCCCTTTGCCTGTCCGAATGGACGAACAGAACCAAAAAAAAAAATATCATCTGTCAGAGTTTTGGCGCGAATGTGGAAATGTCATGTCACGCCCTTGTATTATATTCATTTCTTTAGTGTTTTGTGGTGTTATATTGAATAATTTTGCTGGTATTTTATGCAATATGGTACAGTTAAAGTGCTGAAGTGTAGTGAATATGGTATAATAGTGGTTTACGTGTATTTTCATATTTGTCCAAAATTCCCAAAGAAAATCATTGATTAGGTTATCAGCACCCGATTAATGGTAACGACTTGACTTACTGACAGACAATGACTATTAAGGCTACATAATATGAAGAAATGATGAACAATATATTAATAATAATTAAATAAGACTTGGCTGTATGGGCTTTGATCCCTTTGCCTGTCCGAATGGACGAACAGAACCAAAAAAAAAAAAAAAAATATGCATGTATGGAAGGTGCTGCTACCCAGAGTTTACGCGGTGAACTAAAGTTGAAGTGATATATATACATATCTACATGTGTATGTGTAATTATATAGAATTTTCTTTTACTATGAAAGCTACCCTGAAATATAAAAAAAACATATCAGCTGATAACGAAGCAATAATAATATCAGCTTAACAATGAAAATTGAGATAATTTTCAGAAAGTACATCAATAACCGTAAATAGATTGATGACAATAAGTACCTACGCTAGGAACAAAAGTAATAATTCTCAGTTGTCAAACGTTTGACATACAGGACAAAATGGCAGCAGTTAAGTTTGTACAAACAATCTGTAGGCGGCGCGACGGTCAATAAAAATAAGTAATGTTTTAAGTGTGCCCCCCCCAGATAAGAACATTCTGCGTTTAATTATTTTATAACTAATTTAAATTAACTTTACAATTGAATTAATATCTTTTATTTCTTTTTATGTATTTAGTTATTAGCTTTTGATTTCACACTGACTTTTTTGACTTGCACAACTTTACCTGGACTACAAATGAGCACTGCTTTCAACTCATAGCTCTTTCACGTCCCCTAATTATCTCATTCTTTATAACATTTGTGTATAGCTTTAAAACCTAATAGGTGTCCGTCTTGCATTAAGATTTTGCTTTTCTTTAAATAGTGCATAGCAAGTCTAGCAACACTGTTAGTTATACCATGCGTTAAGAGTTTTGGCGCGAATGTGGAAATCTCATGTCACGCTCTTGTATTATATTCATTTCTTTAGTATTTTGTGGTGTTATATTGAATAATTTTGCTGGTATTTTATGCAATATGGTACAGTTAAAGTGCTGAAGTGTAGTGAATATGGTATAATAGTGGTTTACGTGTATTTTCATATTTGCCCAAAATTCCCAAAGAAAATCATTGATTAGGTTATCAGCGCCCGATTAATGGTAACGACTTGACTTACTGACAGACAATGACTATTAAGGCTACATATTATGAAGAAATGATGAACAATATATGAAAAATAATTAAATAAGACTTGGCTGTATGGGCTTTGATCCCTTTGCCTATCCGAATGGACGAACTACCATGCGTTAAACTTGACATTTGATTGAGCGAAAATACGTAGTACAAATTTACAAAACGTTAATAATATTTTTAGTAATTGTTGCGAAAGGTTGGTATAGTAATTAATTATAATGAAGATAACAAGATATAAAAAGGTACAGAAGTATCTAAAATTCTACTACAACAACTACGGTTTCCATCAACCATACCAAGTTTTGATTGATGGTACATTTTGTTTCGCAGCGTTTAAAGTAAGTCTTCTTCTTTTATCAGAATTTAGGAATAAATAATGTTATTTTTATTCACAACCCAAGTTTATATAAGTATTTATGAATGAGATGTGCTGTGATAGCTTATTTGTTATTACAATTTTCAATTATTTATAAATAGAAGAAGGCTTAGATTTAATTACTGCAGCTGTAATATATAAGTATTAAAGTAAATAACATTAAAGTTCACGTATATTTTTTTGCGTATTTCATCCAAAATGTCTACAGAATGGACAGCAAATACCGTCGGAACGGTCGTCTAATCGATATAGTGGATGAGGAATGGAGGGCGGAGCAACTGCCTGACGAAGATATTGAAGTGCCTTTAGAGGAATTGCCAGACCCTGAAGCCGATAGCGCAGACTCCCACCTAACTCTCAAAGAACAGAGCATGCGCTGGCAGGAAAATTTCCCTGAGCCAGCTAGCAGTAATTAAAACTAGGTATTCTTGTTTGTGTCTGATTTGAGTTAAACACTTGTAAGTAATTTCCTTCACTTCAGTGCTATCCCCTCTTAATTTAAACTTTAATCATAATAATTTCTTGTTAATAAAGAATTATGTCTTATATTAAACTGATCTGTAAAGTAAGTAAATTAGTAGATAGTGTACATGTAGATGCTGATGGGGTACAAGTCACCTTAATAACTCTAGTAATTTCAGTTTGTAATTTTATATAGGTCTAAAGAAAAGACTAATGAATATGAATGTTTTTGATGAACTCCTGCTAATCCTCCTAATTCCCAATTGTTCAATCCAGTAATTACTTTTATTTGTGTCATAAGTATTAATTTATTTTAGGAGCAAATAAATATAAGAGATCAAATACCCAAATATTTAAATTCTCAAACTAAGCTTTTAACAACAAGATGTATTATTATTGAAACGGAAAAATTGGCTAAAAAAACTCATGGAGCCCTAACTATACTAAAACAATATGGAATACATGAATGTGGGCACAAAGAACCAATAAATGGATCTCAATGCATATTATCTATGATTGGAAAGCGCAATGACAAACATTATATACTTGCAACACAAGACAGAGATTTGCAAGATAGGCTTAGAGAGAAGGCAGGTGTGCCTTTATTATATCTGCATAATAAATCTCCTACTTTAGAGAAACCGTCAAAAGCAAGCTATGAAAAAGCTGGACAAAGTTTAGAAACAGTCTTCATAACAGAAACACAAAATGATGCTTTGCAATCGATGAAAAAGGTTTTTGGTTTAGAAGAGAAAGAGGAGGAAGTGAAACATCCCATTAGAAAGAAACACCGCAATCCTAATCCTCTGTCTTGTAAGAAGAAGAAAAAGAAGCCAGCTATTAATAATAATAAAGTGCAGAAGGAAGCTGTTAGTGAAGGTAAAGTTAGAAAAAGAAAGAAAAAGAAAATACATAAGCACTTGAAAGAACAGTTAAAGGATCATATAACTGCAGTAAATTAATTTTTATTTACAATTTTGTTTTATTTTTTCTAATCCCAAGTTGATATTTTGTCGTGTTTATTTAGCTGTTAGACGCAGATTTGACAGCTTTACGCGGGCAATGGGTGAGCACTGAGGGCTCTCAACCCGAATAACGTAAGCTAAGCGACATCGCCCAAGGGCTCCCCCTATGGGAAAAGGACCTCGGCTTGGGATGTCGCTGGTAACAAAGTGGGCGTGCCCACGTTTGGATTAATGACTTGCGCGGCGCGATTGCGAGGACGAAACTGTAGGAATTTATGTGTTATAGCCTCGCGGGTCGTGTAAGCTCTTGGTTAAGCGAGTGTGATGGCGGCGTCGTCGTCATCGTCGATCAAGACACGAACGTCGGATTTGTGAGATACAGGAGGGCGTGTAGGCAGCCACCCCAACCACTAAAAGGTTGGGGTGTATCATGGCAGGGTCAAAGTAGCTCCGGGAGCACTGTTTCATAAATTGCCTGATGGTCGGCAGTTCGAGGTCGATGTGAAGATCGACGTTTCGTATGAACCACGGTGCTCCCGTAGCTCGACACATGAACCTATTTTGTAATGTCTGAAGCCTGTGGATCCTGGGTGCCTTAAAATGCGCTAACACCCACTAGCATAAGTCATGATTGGCCGTATGCAAGCGGTATATAATCGGACCTTATCGCAAATTGAATTGGTAACAAAAATAAGTGACAATATCACTATATTTATCATGCTGTATGACTTACGTTATTCCTTATATTAAGCTAAAATGATGATTAATTAACCTGTATTTCCTTATTTAGCAAAGGGATAAAAATACATTGTCATTACCCCTTACCCATGGGAGCCATAAGAAATTGGTTCAGGGTCTCACCAGGAGAGTGAATAAAAAAACACTGCGATCAGCAATCTGCCTGCCAACCAGGCAATTATAGGATTATGTTGATGGCCATGCAGGTTTACGCACCGACCTTGACATAATCTGATGCCATATTGGAGGTCTTTTACGAGGATTTATCGAAAGCCACACACCCAAAATCGACTTCTCGGTAGTTATTGGAGACTTAGCTGAAGAACGGTGACGGCATAGGTGCAATGACATCTCAAAAGACGCAGAGAGCCGTTGTATACATACATACATACATATCATCACGCCATATCCCTTGCAGGGTAGGCAGAGTGCCAGAGAACTCTATCTCTGCATACTTCACTCGCTTCCTCAACATTCATAATTCTCTTCATACACGCTCGCCGGTTTCGGAGACTCTTGACTCCACCTTCCTTCAGTACATGACCGATCTGGTCTAGGTAGGTTAGTCTCGGTCTCCCTCAGTACCTACATCCTTCCACTTTCGCATTGTATATCTTCTTAACCAGGCGTTCGTTCGGCATTCTTTCCACATGTCCGACCCATCGGAGCATTCCCTTTCGCATCTTTACACCAATACTCTCTTTCATACATACTCGCTCTCTTACGTCGTCGTTACGAATGCGGTCGGTCAGCCTAACTCCACAGATT
Organism: Lymantria monacha; assembly: GCA_905163515.2. Lineage (NCBI taxonomy): Eukaryota > Metazoa > Arthropoda > Insecta > Lepidoptera > Erebidae > Lymantria > Lymantria monacha. Next base: position 34,871,955 of record LR991084.1, on the reverse strand, counting down.
TTCCGCAGAGATCGCATTTCGACCGCATTAATTTTACTATCATACTCTTTTCTGCATACCCAACTCTCGCTTCCATACAGTAATGTTGGGACAAGCACTGCGTTATGTATTGCTACACTACACGTGCCTTCTGGCTGAGGTGGTGGCTGCCGAGAAGTTGTCGCAACGCTCCATTCACTCTTCGCTCTATATCAGTGATGGTGTACCTTCCATCTCGGCTAAATCCACATCCAAGATATACAAATTCATCCACTTGCTCTAGTACATCATTACCTATTGTTACTCTTACATCTGTTCTGGTTTTATCTCTTTCAAAGACTATTATTTTGGTTTTGCTCACATTCACGCGTAGACCCCTTTTCTTACAATCTTCTGTCATTGTGTCGACTAGGGTCTGCAGGTCAGTCGCTGACTGTGCCAGCAGGACTGCATCATCTGCATAAAGCAGAGCAGTGACCACTGAGTCGCCCATCTGGACTCCCACATTCATATCGTTCAACCTTTGGAGACATTTATCCAGATATATGATAAACAGCCTGGCTGACAGAACGCACCCCTGCTTAACGCCGATATTGACATCAAACCAAGGCGACATTCCATCATCCAGCCGCACATAGGCTCTACAGCCCATGTAACTGGACTGCACAGCCTGTAGCAGTTTACCGCTAATACCATACTCCGGTAAAATGTCCCAAAGTTCCTTTCGTACAACCGTGTCAAATGCTCTCTCCAAATCCACAAAACTGCAGAAAACCCTCTGACCTAGAGCCAGATGCTTCTCCACAATGTTGCGCAGAGAAAACACTTGATCCATGCATCCCCTTCCACTCCTGAAACCTCCTTGTGTCTCACACAGTAAACCATCGGACACCATCCTCATTCTCCTTTCAATAATTTTACCATACACTTTTGCTGCCAAACTGGTCAAGCTTATGGCTCTGTAATTTGCGCAGTCATAACGTGAACCCTTATTTTTAAACAAAGGCACGATGACTGCGCTATTCCAGTTCCTGGGAACCATTCCCGAGCTCCAGCATAAATTGAGGAGCAACAGGAACGCCTCCCAGACACAAGAGCCACCAAGCTTGATCATCTCGGCAGACACCATATCAATGCCCGCTGCCTTACTATTTTTCAAACTTCTTATCGCCCATTCAACTTCATCCATACTGATGCCATCGGAGGACGCCGTTGTCGAATGTTGATCTACTAAACCACATCCGACACCGGCGCCAACCGTAGCATCCGCATACATATCGCCAAAATATTCACTCCATCGGCTTAACACGTCTTGTGTTTGTGTAAGAATGTCTCCACCTTTAGACCTTATTTTGTTCATTCTGAAGGCTGACCAACCACCTCGAGACTTCTTCACCTCCCTCCAAAAGAGTTTGGTGTTACCCTCGAAGTTTTTAGTCAGCCTATCTTCTGCACTCATACTTGCTCTATCACGTTTCTCTTTCACTAAGGCCTTGGTGTCATTCTTACATTGCCGATATATTTCTTTCTTCTGTTCAGTCATACTGTCATTCAGATTCAAAGAAGAGACATAGTCCAGCCACGCTTTCTTCTTTTGCTCTACGGAAGCTGCCACTTCCGCATCCCACCATGCATCACCATTTGTTTTTCTATGCTTCTTTGAACTTCCACATACTTCTTTCGCTGTATCTGCCATACTCTCTTTCAATACTCTCCAGCATTCTTCGATGTCCGATTGCGGCTGGCTTGCCATCGTCAGCCGTTCTCGGACACCCTCTGCATACTTTTCTCTTACACACTCTTCTTGCAACCTTTCAACCTTTATTCTTTCAAGCCCTCCGAAGTGGACACGCTCTCGCCAGTGCCTCCACTTTCTGAACAGACCACTAAATCTTGCAATAACGAGATAGTGGTCCGTATCGACTGTGGGGCCCCTGTAGGCTCTTGCGTCCAATATTTTGTTTCGGAGGCGACTGTCTACCAAAATTAAATCTATTATGCTTTTCTGTTCATTCCTTCTCCATGTATACATATGGATGTCCTTATGTTGGAAAAATGTGTTTGACACAATAAGGTTTCTCTCCATGCATACATCCGCTATGAGCCTACCTGCGTCGTTCACTCTCTTATCACCAAATGGACCAAGTACGTCCTCATAGTCGGGACGCTTGGTCCCCACCCATCCGTTCAAATCTCCGCATACAATCACGCGTTCACTGGTTTCTGCCATATCCAGAACTTCCCTAACATTGTCCCAAAACTTCTCTAGGTCTGATGCCACCGAGGATCCTACGGAAGCATATGCTACAACCATGAATACCTTGGTGACACCTAGTTTTATATGGACCCAGAAAAGTCTGGGATCATACATTCCGTAATCCTTCACACCCGAGGCCAAGCGAGAGGACAACAGCACTCCTACCCCGATGCTGGCTCGATCGCTCTGTGGTACACCAGACCACAGAGCCATCCCGCCACCAGGAAGATCGCAGGCGTCGCTGCCCCTTCGCTTGGTCTCTGTTACACAGAGCACGTCTAGCTGTTTGTCCGCCATGACGGATATCAGCTCGTGCAACTTACCTTCCACACAGCCTCTTACATTCCACGTGCCCACCCGGCACTCTGCTCTCCTCGACTCGCCTAACTGGGCAAGGCGTGATGGGTGGCGGCCCCCATCGCAAGTGGCACAAGATCATTCTGAAAAGCATTCTCGTCGACAGGTCTATCTCTAACAGTCTTCAGGCTGATGGATGGCTGGAGCCTGTATTATACCACCAGCTGGCAGGCTTCTTTACTATGTAAATAAATGGGCTTTATAAGAATCTGTTAAATGATTATGAAATTGCTTTAATCATTCAAATTGTAGTATTAGGTAACATACTCATATTATGCGAAACGTCTTTTACAATTTTAAAACCCCTACACTCCCAACGACCATCCATATTGCAAATATTTATGAGCGGCAGTAACGCTTACCATCATGTGTTCTGCTTATTGCTCATTTTCCACCATCAGGAATGAAAAAGCCTGACTGCCTCTGATAAAGGACACTAAGGGTTGACCCTAGGGTAGTCGCGGCGAACTCTTTAATTGTTTGGGGCCCGTAACAAACATAGAGAAGTATGTAAAAATAATATTTACTAATAATGTAATTTCATATTTATTTATTTGGTATTTTAAATGGCCACAAAAACTTGAGTCTGTAAGTACCAAAAGTGACAATGTGTATTAATGGCAAGTTCGTCAAATACACTGCGTGAAAGTGTGTCATAATATCGTAAGCTTCGTTTGGCTCGAATACTTCCTGACCTTCGGGAGAATTCTGTAAATGTCAAACAATATATTAGACGTTTTATTAACTGAATAATTATTATTAATTCAAAGTTTAAACCCCCGGTTGACAACGCAGATTTTCAAATAGTCAAATCGCCCTTTTAAAATCAGAATATGCAATTTTGCACAAAATGCCAATCTTAGTTTTTTTGCCTCTTAATAAGACATCCTTAGGACTAGAATTAAATACCACTAATTATTGAACGCTACCACTGCCCTGCGCTTTTAAAAAGATTATTGGTTTTTAATTTCGTATTATTTTTGGCGCCAATTGTGCTTTAAGTGACTCGGGTTGATAGCCCTCAGCGCTCACCCACAGTCCGGGGTAAAGTTGTCATAGCCATCTGAGGCTAACAACTAAGTCACACGCTTTAAGTGACTGCTTCTCTCGCTCTACATCTGAGCCAGCGCTGATCCAATGATTAGCATTAGCAAGCTTGACATATCAATTTCGTACACAATGCACTCTGCCTTAACGAAGTCATCTAAGCATGAACTTTTTATTAGTTGCATTAATGGGATTTTTTTTTTGCTTATCGTGCTAAACGAGCATGCAGCAATACACTTATGGAAAGTGTTAGTACCGCCCATGGACCTTTGCAATACCTGACATACAGCAAGGCCACTGTCTACCAATGAAAACGCCAAACACACCCATAAAATTGGATTGACAGCTCTCTCGCTCCCTGAACGAAGCGCAACATCAAATTGCCACTACCCATGCAGAGGTCGATTTTCTACGAGATTGTGGTAGGTACTACCCCGGAGACGGCGGCTGTAGACAGAAAGCTGCGAACAGTGAGGCCCTACTATTACCGTTGTGAGGTATAAGAGCAAAAATACAATGTATTCTCACCAATTTCTTTAGTTCTGACTAAAGTATGAAAGTATTCTTCTACTCAGTTTGGTGATTTCTGCGTCCCTTCATGATTTGTATTGCAAAATAATCGGTAACAAATAAATAACTAATTCCGTTTACTAACCTCTATTGTGTGTCTAACCATAAGTTCTTTGAAATAATTCCACACGGCGCCCGGCGATTGCCAATAGTACCATTTAAAATAACAATAGGTTTCTAAATATATCGTGAGTAGAACTGATAACTTGAAAGCGTTGAAACCATGTTGTGCTGCATAGTCAATAGTCTCAATTAGCAGACTGATTAGGAAGTTCTTCTCAGATAAGTCGTGGTTACGTATTACTTTCTTTTTTTGTAATATCCAACCTATGTATAGAACATGAACTGTTTTAGAGAGTATACATCGTGTCAGCCTTCTAAAGCAAATTAGGGTCATCTTTTCATCATTAGGTACTTTTTATTGTTGCCAATTGTTAAAAGGAGTTTTTCTAGTGTAGATTTAGTAGACTAATTTTCCACATATCTACTACCGTAAGTTGTTTCAAATGTTTAAATTCAAAAGGATAAGGAGTTTCGATTAAACCACATGACACATCTCAGGTTCGAATTAACTATATATTAGTTGGTTTAAGGAGTTCCTATTGACCACTATAAGTGTTCTTAACAACCGAGTTCAAGGTTATGCCTACTATACTAATATAGGTACTATTAAATAGTAACTTTAAAAACCCGGGCCAACTGTGTAATTGAACCAGAGGCTTCTGGGCTTTTATTTATCGGCCTAAATTCAAATAGGTACAACGATGTCTCTTTTCTTTTTTTTTTTTGGCAGGTTTAAATCTGGACACACGCCGCTCTTCCATCACCCCGCCCATTCCGGGGCGACGCATTCCCCACAACCCAGCATGTTTCCTCCCCATCGCCATTAGGCTGACCACTGCTATCGATTCCTTGACGTTCGTATGACCAGCCCGGTCCGACGATCTCCCCGCAGCAAATTTCGAATGTAATGTACCGGAATGTTATATACCTACATTGGATGCGGATGGGGTTTGTAGTGTATGCACATTTAATATAACTCGTTAATGCGGGTAGATCGAATAATATGGGTATAAGAGCTCTGTAGAGACTTGTCGCGGGGCATTTGTGCGTTGCGGATCGTGGAGTACGGTTGTGCAATAGTGTGAAACGTGTCTAGAAGTTAAGCGTGTAATTCTAATATTACACGCATACACTACAAATGGCGACGAGGATAAACGTGAGTACACTGTAAAAAATATTAAAATTAAGGAAGGAATAGGTAATGATTGCCTGTCGGTGGTTTACGTATAGCCACGTTTCTAATAGCGTATTAGAAATTGTGGTGTTATAATAAAATAAATATTGATTTAAAATTAATGAATGCTCATTATACAATGAATTATAAATAGCTTTTGACACAAAGATGATACGTAAACAATTGTTTCTGACAAGCAAATTCTTACTACTATCCTTTCTTACTAAGGGCCATGCTTTGTATCAAAAATAAGGTCATGTAAAACTATGGTTGTTTAACTACCCATAAGAAATTAAAAAAAAAAAAAAAAAAAAAAATACCAACGTAATATGTTGTCGTTGTATACGTAATAGTTGGCATTTTGAGCATCTAAATTTTAAATTTTATTTTAATGCCATATTTATTATTCTATTATTAAACGCGTCTTTAGATAATGACAGTTAAATTATTATTGAATTATTATTCAATTTTGTGTAGACGCGAATACAATTCTATTCGCATGTTAGCTCAATTTAAGTGAATCAAAATAGCTTTACTTAAAAACTATCCAATGTGTAAAAAAAAGGGCCACGCATATCAATCAATAACCTTAAGGGACTGTATTATATACAAGTCCACGCCATAAGCACTTTTAAATTATAAGAGCGACGAATTATAATAAGTCACGCAAAGTCAATTAAGTGACAATTTTAAGGACTATATACGTTTAACATAATTACCAAATTATATTGGTGCTTACCGAAATATAACACGGTCAAATTTCAATAAAAGCCATGTAGATCAATTGACTATGTGTTAAGAACTATGCTCGCACATTAATTTTTATAATTCATTAAATAAGACGTTTATCTAACATAAACACAAAATTATAATTAAGTCCACGCAATGAGTACTTATAAACATATAAATATAATGCAATTTTAAGACCATTGTTGGTTTCGTTCTTTGACAATAGTCACGTCAAAACCGGTAAATAAAGTCAATATATTTAAATCCGGTATTATAAAAATATAATATAGCTATGCAGTTAATATACTTATTGATTTTAAGTTAAAAAGCCACGCAATAATAAGAGTATGTATTTGACTCACGCATTATAAACATATAATATGGCTATGCATTTAAAATAATATTATTGACTTTAAGTAAAAAGCCACGCAAGAATAAGAGTCTATATATTTGACTCGCGCATTATAAACATATAATATGGCTATGCATTTAAAATAATATTATTGATTTTAAGTAAAAAGCCACGCAAGAATAAGAGTCTATATATTTGACTCACGCAATAAATATATAATATGGCTATGCAGTTAAAATAATATTATTGATTTTAAGTAAAAAGCCACGCAAGAATAAGAGTCTATATATTTAACTCACGCATTATAAACATATAATATGGCTATTCATTTAAAATAAAATTATTGAGTTTAAGTAAAAAGCCACGCAAGAATAAGAGTCTATATATTTGACTCACGCATTAAACATAATATGGCTATGCAGTTAAAATAATATTATTGATTTCAAGTAAAAGCCACGCAAGAATAAGAGTCTATATATTCGACTTACGCATTATAAAAATATAATATGGCTTTGCAGTTAAAATACTGTTTTTTTTTTATTTTTTTTATTTTCCAAACTTTAATTGTTTGGGCATACGGTTCCCCTGACATGATCAGGGACCTTAAATTAGCAGTGCTAAATAAAAATATTATTATGTACAAACTTAAAATTAGATAAAAATAATAAATAATAATATTAACTTAATGTTACTACAAGAAGCAAAAATTTAGGTGAAGACAAGTTTTACAAATTATACTACAAGAGAGTAAATAACAATAGAGATAACAAGTTAAGAAGAGAAAAGTAACAGATTAAGGAAATAGTAATTAGAAAATAGAATTGAGGCAAGCTAAAGTTAAGGAAAAATAAAGAGTTAAAGTGACATAAAAGGTAATACTAAATATGGGCAACAATTTTTTTTTTTCTTTTTCTTTTTTTAGTTTGTAAGTAGTAGAGCTTAGGGTAATAAAAACAAAAAAAAGAAGAAGAAGTCAGTAGCAGATAGTAAAAGTAATAGCATAAGATATAGAATTGATTGTGAGTGAAGAAATTGTTTACTCTGCTAATATTGATTATTAGTTACAATTGTTATTGTGTTGAAATGGGAGACAAAATATAGATTCGGTAATTACTTCGTTGTTAGTAGTGCCATCTGTTAAATAGTTATATAATAAGAATATAATAGAACCTGACTTAATTGATTACATTAATATAAGTATTTTTGTTTATAAAATAGTAGATTAAGATATAAAAATCATTATAACCCTAAAAATATGGTAATAGAATTTACAATCAATTAGAGATGTAGAAATATGTAGAAAATGATGTATGTATAATGTTTTATAAAAATAACTTTGGTAATATATATATATATATATATATATATATATATATATATATATATATATATATATATATATATATATATATATATATATACATACACATACACACACATATATATATAGATATATAACGAGATAGATTGTGGAATATAATGGTGTGTTGTAAATAATTAATATACTGTAGAAAATTAATTTAATTAATAATTAATATAATTATTTATGTTTAATAAAGTTAATATATTATAATTTATACTGTAACAATATATCGATTTATTGTGCATATTATATATTTGTTTTTTGTAGTATATATTTGTTTCTAGTTAATATATTGTAGTGGATAATGTTGTAGTGTAAAAAAATAATAAAAGTGTAGTTGCTTAATATGATTTGATTTAAGTATTATTAAATCTGGATATAGTTGTTTATCTTTTGTTTCTTTGTATTGCTAAATTAGCTAGTTTCTTACAGTAGTTTATAAACAGAGGCCGGGTGTCTTCGTTAGTTAGGAGTTCAGGTATGTTTTCTGTGGTTATTGTTATGTCTGTTTCTTGTTCTAGTGTGTATCTGTCGTATGTGTGTATGGGGCATTCTGTGATGATATGTATAATGGATTCGTCGGAGCCGGTGTTACATATACATAGTGGGTTCTCTTTGCATTTGAATCTGAAGAGGTATGCAGAGAACCCACCATGACCTGTAAGTATTTGGGTTAGAGTACTGTCTAGATGTAGATGTTTCAGCGTTTTGTGAGCTGTTATAGCATTGGGGAAGAATATTTTGGTTGTGTTTGCTGTGGTGTGGGTTGTGTATCTGTTATTCCATTCTTCTATTGAGTTGAATTTGATAAGCTGTTTTGCGTAGGAGATGGGATATTTGTCGTATATTGGTTCAGTGGTAGGTTCAATAGCTGCTAGCTTGGCTAACTCGTCTGCTTTCTCATTTCCCTCCAAGCCGATGTGTGACTTAACCCAATAGAATATAATACTCTTATGTTGGGAGAGACAGTTGTTTAAGTGAGTATGGATTTTTGTGGCTAATGGGTGTAGGCAGAGGCTATCAGCAACAGTATCCAACGCAGCCCTAGAATCACTGAGAATGGCACATTTTGCAAACTCACTATTGACCACCATCTCTACCGCCAGGCATAAAAAAAAAATAAAAAAAAAAATACTGTTGTTGATATTCGGTAAAAGTCATTCAAAAATATGAGACAATATATTTGACTCGTTCATTTTATAAAAGTATTATTAATTTTCAGTAAAAACTATGTCAAATTACCAAAATATAAAATTAGGGCTATGCTGTTGTAATACGGTTACTTATTTTCAGTAAAAGCCACGCAAACAAGTCAATATATTTGATTTTAGTATCATTCATATTTACCAACTAATAGCCAGGAGTAAAATAACGAAATATGATGTAAAAACGTTTACTGGCAGATGCGAGTGTGGAATTTAGAGCAGTTAAATCAATATTTGAATGTATTAAACAGAATAAAATAAATTACACGTGAAACTCGCATGCGCACAAATACCTGAATAATATGTAGTCTCTGTATGTTAAACTAAGAACAACAGTTATAATTTTATTGGTTAAAGTTTTTTAAAATAACAATAATAAGTATTGAAATGAATAAATACAAATAATCCGTTGGAATTCAGTTTCTGTTGTGCTGGTCGGCCAGAATGCCATAAAGAAAAAACGATTTAGGTGGTAATTAATTGCACATATTTCTGTAGCTAAAGCCAAGATATGAGTACGGACTCCTAAAACAGTGGTTTTATACTGTGGTCGATCGACAATGACGCGCACGTCTTTACAGTTGTAGACAGGTTGTCGTTGGATATGAACATTATTTTACATGGAAAAATAAATATATATACATTTCTAAATTTCTGGCATAAAGTATCATCAAACTGTACAATTTTTATACCTACGTCTTGATTGTTAAGTTCAAATAAGCTTAAAATCGGGTTGTAGGTTAATACGTTGCTTTTCTTATTGCTACGCTGTTATCAATAAGAAAATTGATTGAGAAATTAATAAATAAATAACTATGATTTGAATATAAATGTATCCGATAAAAAAAAAAGCCGTTATGTGACATAGAGATTTAACAAAATAAAAATAATAACTCTCTATTATTTTGACAAAAATTAAGGTTGATGTTGAAAGTTGACGGGCAGTTTAGCTCGCCAAATATTACTTGGATGACCATTTGTATAACACTAATAAAAGCATAATTAAAACCAAAACAAACGAGTAGTTGGATAATAATCGAAACCATACATATAAAATTTCATTAAGTGACTCTATGAATACTAGAACGTTACTTACAAAACTATCAATTTAGTTGTTTATGGATAGTCCCAAATATAAATTTACTTAAAACTGTAAGGGTTGGGCCAGTTATATTCATGGCAACAAACTGAACTACACCGAAAAAAAAAATATAGCAGATTGTTGTTGAGCGAGTTATATTATTGGCAACAAACTGAACTACACCGAAAAAAATATAGCAGATTGTTGTTGAGCTAGTTATATTCATGGCAACAAACTGAACTACACCGAAAAAAAATAGCAAATTGTTGTTGAGGGAGTTATATTCATGGCAACAAACTGAACTACACCGAAAAAAAATATAGCAGATTGTTGTTGAGCGAGTTATATTCATGGCAACAAACTGAACTACACCGAAAAATAATATAGCAGATTGTTGACCATGTCAACAGTGTGATTCGTTCACACTACGGACAGTGTATTGTTTCAATAAATTGCTGACTATATATTGTTGCAGTATGTTGAGGCCAATATATGTAATTGTAGACCAATTTATAATAAGGCAAAGTTCAAATGCACAGCATATTTAAATTTTGTACAACCTTTTCTATACGAGTTTTGTCTTTACAACTTTCAAAAGAAAAATAAGCATGCCATGTATATTGCGAAATCCCAAATTCTTCGAAGAAAGTATTGCTTATGAATTGTTAATATCTCTATTAGTCCACCGATTTTCGTTACATTCTAAGATAGTGGCAAAGTTCCACAGCCGCACTTTCAGATATATAGTGCCAAGAGTAGGTATATAATTAGAAAAATGTAATTAATACACCCTCATCCTTAGAAGTAAACACGTTAAAATTCTACAGCGGCATGGTGGTTGAAAGAATAAGACTTAAATTTCATACAAATTACAGCTTCATCATTTAACTACCATATTTTGTGTATAGCAGTAAACGGAGGAAGAGCCTAATAATTCTTTGAAAGAATGTATAATAGAAAAAGAAACCTAAAAAAAGAATGTTTAAATAATAATTTCTAATTCCTTGCATTAATAGGCAATTCTATTTTTTAGTTTTGCTGATAAGTGACAATTCGGGGTCATTGGTATACTGATGCTGCAGTCTTCGGTTGGTGAGACTTCATAATATTGTTTCACGTTTTCATAACTTTGTGAACTAGGTTCAATTGGCCAGAGGTGTGGAGCATGATGTATTATGCACATTGTGTATACATATTTATTGAAATTTCCCTATTTTATTATTGATTATATCTAGTCGTATATCAAGTTGTCTTTGCACAACAGTTGACTGGTGCTATGGTTCGGCACACGTTCTGTCCTCGCGTTATACTTCATCACGTGATAGTCCCAGGTTATAAAGTACATCATTCCATAATAAGGCGAATGGAGGAGGAGTACAACGCGCTAAAAGTACACCTCTAATCTAGAAATTAAAGAAACTGAATCCACGGTGTCATTACAAAGCCTAGCGATTTGAAGCTTTCTTTAAAAATGATTGTGATGTGTGTGGTTACAATATATGCGTAGATGACGTTTTAGATGAGTCGGTGATCTGTAAGTCTTCTGTTAAATCAAAAAGATAATTGAGACTACAAATTATAAGACTATCTAGATACTGCAGAGCAGTGTTAGATTCTAGATTTAATCTACTTTTGCATCTAATTATAAGACTGAACAGATTTCACAGCGCTGGTGTACAGTCTAGAAGGTCCTGGATTCGATTCCTGCGAGTGGTCTTCCAGAAACAATCTATTTGATTCTTAATTTGAGGCTTTGTATTATTTAATGTATTGTTCAAATGTGGTATGTATCTCTCACACAAACTTCTTTAAGAGTAAACTAAAGGGAGAGGGGGCTATGCCGTAAAATAGAGGATAGTGAACCAGAGCTGGCATCGTACGTCTTTACAGTATTTAGTTTCATGATGAGGTAATTCTCTCTAAAGAGCTGTATCTGTCAATCTAGTAATCGTAGTAAACTAGTCTAGTAATCGTAGTACAGATATTGCAACCATCAGAGAAGATTGATCAAGTTCTTTCTTAGCAAATTTAATTTTAAATAGAATATTCATTTAAATTTAAAATCAAATAGTAAATGTAGATTTTAAACAAAAGTAATATTGGAAAAAGTATAATGTATTTAAATGGAATGTCTGCTTCCTTACACGGTAATTAATAACTTCGACTAACATAACAAAAACAAATTAAAACAAGGGGGAGATGTAGTGTATGCACATTTAATATAACTCGTTAATGCGGGTAGATCGAATAATATGGGTATAAGAGCTAGAGACTTGTCGCGGGGCATTTGTGCGTTGCGGATCGTGGAGTACGGTTGTGCAATAGTGTGAAACGTGTCTAGAAGTTAAGCGTGTAATTCTAATATTACACGCATACACTACAGGGTTAGTCAATGAGAAATTTAATGCGAGGCAAGCACGTGCACGATTAAGTATGCGCTACACGGTTTCAAACAGTGGTTTGAAGCAGAATAAGCAGAAATACGCTTTGCTGGCTACATGGTTCAAAGCTAGTTTGAAACCAACAGTTTTCAGAGAACGTGGCGCGGATAGGACGTCTTTACGCTCGCGTACCGTATATTTACTACAATGATGTCATGGTGCCTTACCTATCAAAAGAACAAAAAAATGGTTAGGTACTCAAAATTTTTGTTCAAAGGCTCAAATGGGAGCCAGTCTGATAATACGACATTCACGGAGACGTCATTTTATAAAATATTTATAAATATGATTTATAAATTATTTTTATTATTATTTTTTTTTTCATTTTTATTTATTATTTATAAATAAAATATAGATGCTATAGTTGTATAGGAAAGTTGGGTTTTACACAATTTATTGAAGAAAAAGGTTTGACAATTTTTACTAAGGAAAAACTTTTTTGCTAAAATATCCCACGCATTTCTTTTTTGTGTAATAGTTTTATAAGCTTTACAATTTAACTCCCAAAGACATGGCAAGTCTTTGTATAACTCGAGAAGTTGAGTAATAACATCGCGATTGCATTCTGTCTGTTCACGCGCAGAACGTCGTCACGTGCGTCTGCGCTCACCGCTGCAGCGTGACTGTCGTTCATTTGGTTTGAAGCAAGCGGCTAGATGGTTTCAAACAAGATTTAGACGAACGTTTGGCCAGTAGGTATGCGTCCGATATATCAAAACGAATCTGAAATCGGATTTCAGTCAGAAATCGTATCGTATCGATATTCAACACTATACAAACTGATTTTAGAAAACGTTTTTCGGCAGAAACTAAATCAACACATATCAAAACAAAACGACGAAAACGCAAACTAATAATAAATCTAATTATCGCGCAATCGTTTTCTATTGCTAGTTTTGCAAACCAAACCAATATTTGAAAACTTACTATCTCTTTCACTCCGCTAAGCGATCGCTTAGTCAGAATGAGAGAAAGCGAATTTCATTAAAATTCGCCTCCTTTCATTCTAACTAAGCGATCGTTTAGTGCATTGAAAGAGATGAAGCGAATTGTCATCTGTTTTGGAATTTGGCGGTTTCTAAGAAACTCAGAATGGCAGATGGAAACGAAACAGAATTACAAGAGTCAGGGAATAAGATCTATATTAGAATGCAACTACTTCCATGATAATATTACACAATACTTAATGATAGTAGTTTAAGTTTTGTGTTTGTTAAATAGATTTTTGAATTATGGGAGAGTTTTTGCACACTTGACCTTGGTGACACGTGCGGTGTGCGCGTAATGTTATTTTTGTGATCTCGTGAACTATATAATTAGATAGGTATTTTACGATTCAATACTATACTAACGTATGTTAGTATCATACATACGATTTGATGATAAATAAGAAATAACTATTTAATGTAAAAAGGTAAGATTTTCGCTTCTTAATCGGGATTAATAAAAAAAAAACCATACAAAAAAAATGTACATTAGGTATATAATATAATCATGAAATCATTGTAAATATGACGATCTTTAAATACGCAAGAAAGTTTTGTATTATATCCAAAACAAAACATTATTGCTAGTCTAGTACTCTAGTTAAGCCTAGATAAAGCATGAAGGAAAATCGTACACCTAAATCCAATCAACAAAGAAATTATAGAAAAATATTTTGAATGCGTTCGTTCGATTGCGTTTTTCGTTTGCTACGCTAAAATAACTAAAAACATCGAAAATCGATCGAAACTAAAGTAAACCCGCTCCGTCAACCGCTCTGGAAATCGATTTCTGAAATCGGTTTTTAAAATCGATTTCAATATCAGAAATCGAATTTGTATCGGTTTGCGTAAAAATCTGAAAACGCCCATCTCTATTGGCCAGTGGTTTGCAGCGCAAGCCTCGCTACCAAGGGCGTTTAGAGGTCATGCGAAATTTGGCATCAAACATCTAACTACACTGTTTGAAGCCGTTGCTTCAAACCACTGTTTGAAACCGTGTAGCGCATACTTTAGTATAACAAATTAGGTAACCTACATTAATCTAAATGCGTTATTAGTAGTATGTAGGCTTGTACCTATAAGTATGCGCTACACGGTTTCAAACAGTGGTTTGAAGCAACGGCTTCAAACAGTGTAGTTAGATGTTTGATGCCAAATTTCGCATGACCTCTAAACGCCCTTGGTAGCGAGGCTTGCGCTACAAACCACTGGCCAAGAGTTCGATTAAATCTTGTTTGAAACCATCTAGCCGCTTGCTTCAAACCAAATGAACGACAGTCACGCTGCAGCGGTGAGTGGAGACGCACGTGACGATGTTCTGCGCGTGAACAGACAGAATGCAATCGCGATGTTATTACTCAACTTCTCGAGTTATACAAAGACTTGCCCTGCCTTTGGGAGTTAAATTGTGAAGCTTATAAAACTATTACACAAAAAATAAATGCGTGGGATATTTTAGCAAATAAATTTTTCCTTAGTAAAAATGGTCAAGCCTTTTTCTTCAATAAATTCTGTAAAACCCAACTATCCAATACAACTATAGCATCTATATTTTATTTATAAATAATAAATAAAAATGAAAAAAATAATAATAAAAATAATTTATAAATAATATTTATAAATAATATTTATAAATATTTAATCCGTGTGGTGACGGAGTAAGAATACAATTCACCACCCCATATCTAACCCGTGGGTAATCGTACGAGACGACTAGGGGATATAAAACGCATATAACATCTAAGCGAGAGAAGGAAAACTCGAAACAAAACCCTATACCAACACGTCTGACCAGCGCGGTATAGTAGATTTCCCTCCCATTACGGAGGAGGCCCGAGCCCAACAGTGGGACATTTATGGGCTGTGATGATGTGATGATGATTTTATAAAATGACATCTCCGTGAATATCGTACCATCAGACTGGCTCCCATTTGAGCCTTTGAACAAAAATTTGGAGTAACCATTTTTTTTTATACTTTTGATAGGTAAGGCACCAAGACGTCATTGTAGTAAATATACGGTACGCGAGCGTAAAGACGTCCTATCCGCGCCACGTTCTCTGAAAACCGTTGGTTTCAAACTAGCTTTGAACCATGTAGCCAGCAAAGCGTATTTCTGCTTTTTCTGCTTCAAACCACTGTTTGAAACCGTGTAGCGCATACTTTAGAAATCCACTCCATGCCATCCAACCAATATACAATACCACTTCTTATGCCAGTCGTCTTTAACTACTTACATTAAAGACGACTTAATAATATGTAAATAACATCGACGCGGGAGAAGGAAATTTCAAAATAAAACCAACACGTCTGACGTCCAACCATATATCGACACGTCTAGCGTGGTATAGTAGGCCAACTGCCCTCCTATTATGGCGGAGGTGCAAGCCCAGTAGCAGGCAATGTGAGCTGAGATTTACATATAGAAATATTCGTAATATGGATTAGGTATATACCTACATATTAAATAGTAGATACATGTCAGGTGCCACAGTGGTTAAAGCAATTTGTGTTAAATATCATGTATTAGATTACCGCGCTAAACTTTATAATTATGCAATCCATATATTGTTGTATCGTTTAAGTCTAAATAAGTGCCTTACAATAATTATTTTCTACATTCGCTGCATTGCATCGATTAGCATGGTGTTGTTTTTAATAGAAAAATATTCAAGGATGGTTTTGATTTACCACGAAGGAAGGAAGTCAATTAGACCCAAAAAGTCAAGGTATCATGTCACCTAAAATCTTCCCCTGGATGATAAATATACCTGTTAATTTCATGCTTAAAATAATACCATAAACGATTATTAAAGTAGCTGGTTAACCTATAAACTCTTTAAGTCCGTGTTCTTCACCAGCATCAGCTGCAGCTACCATCGCAATAACTTCATCCTCATTGTACATATTTCCTAATACTAATTTAGGTCTAGGTTCATTCTCCGGTTTCTTGAAAGGAGGCGCTTCATTCTCTTTCAAAGAATAAAAATATGATGGAGCTGAAATTTGTTTTTTGATCTCTACCGCAGAAGACAAAGGTTGAATGGGCGCCGAATCTGCTTTAATTTGGTCTTTATTAATTGACTCGTATAACGAGTCCTTCGAAGATAGATTGGACACCATCATTATTTATATAAACCGTATTTTACAAATGATCACGACAAATTACAAGATAAAAATAATTATGTTCTTCTTCTTCTTATATATTGGCAATCAGCTACATATACGAGCTATTGGTGCCAGTGTCAAGTTATAAATATTTTCACGTTTTTAGTCTTTCAAGTTAGTCATTGTCTCAGTCAAACTGTCGCCATTAACAGTGCAATGGCCACACTGTTAATGGTATCTTGTGGGAATTTTGATGGAAAACGAAAACGTAAAGCACTTTTATATGATATTCATTACATCGCAGTAGTTCCGCCGCTTCATATTACATAAAATGCCATCAAAATTATCTAATATAACACGTTAAAACACTAAGATATCGAATATAATATAAGCATCTTTTTTTATATAGATGTAGATATAGTCTACTCTGTGGTTATCACCATAGATAAATAATTTACTATTATTATATACGTTTGTGTTGGTTGCCAGTATTGCGTAATAAAATATAACTTATTAAAAAATCTTTAAAAAACCCATCCAGAAAGTTAGTTTTCCGGCTCTCTTGCTCACCAACCGAAGCGTAATAGTATCTACATTGCCGCTGCTCAAAGGTCAATTTCCTGCGAGAGTTTGGTAATACGGGAAAACCCCCAGACTGACCGATTCGCGGTTGTAGACAGAAAATGGCCAACAATGTAGCCCTACCACAAAGAGTAAAGTTATTAAATTGAAAAAGAGTGGCAACTCGATGATAAAATATGCATGTATGGAAAGTGCTGCCACCCAGAGTTTAGGCGGTGAACTAAAGTTGAAGTAATATATATACATATCTACATGTGTATGTGTAATTACATAGAATTTTCTTTTACTATGAAAGCTACCCTGAAATATAAAAAATAACATATCAGCTGATAACTAAACAATAATAATATCAGCCTAACAATGAAACTTGAGATAATTTTCAGAAAAAATATCAATAACCGAAAATAGATCGATGACAATAAGTACCTATGCTAGGAACAAAAAATAACAATTCTCAGTTGTCAAACGTTTGACAGGCAGGACAAAATGGCAGCAGTTAAGTTTGTACAACCAATCTGCAGGCGGCGCGACGGTCAGTAAAAATAAGAAATGTTTTAAGTGTGCCCCCCCAGCCCTACCATTACAAGCACTGTATAATGTAGGTACCTACAGGGTATGCCTCTGTCTCAGTCTTATAATTTCGTAGATCAGAGATTCCCCAAATTTTAATCGTTTTTATTTTCATATATAAAACCCAGTGATTAAGTTTAGTTACATACATACATATCATCACGCCATATCCCTTGCAGGGTAGGCAGAGAGAACAGAGTGCCAGAGAATTCATATTTGCATACTTCACTCGCTTCCTCAACATTCATAATTCTCTTCTTATGCGCTCACCGGTTTCGGAGACTCCACCTTCCTTCAGTACGTGACCAATCTGGTTTAGGTAGGTTAGTCTCAGTCTCCCCCGGTACCTACATCCTTCCACTTTAGCATTGTATATCTTCTTAATCAGACGTTCGTTCGGCATTCTTTCCACATGTCCGAACCATCGGAGCATTCGCTTTCGCATCTTTACACCAATACTCTCTTTCATACCTACTCGCTCTCTTACGTCGTCGTTACGAATGCGATCGGTCAGCTTAACTCCACATATTTTCCGTAGAGATCTCATTTCGAACGCATTAATTTTACTTTCATGCTCTTTTCTGCATACCCAACTCTCGCTTCCATACAGTAATGTTGGGACAAGCACTGCATTATGAATTGCTACACGTGCCTTTTGGCTGAGGTGGTGGCTACCGAAGCTTGTCCCAACGCTCCGTTCACTCTATTTCCCACATTCACTCTTCGCTCTATATCAGTGGTGTACTTTCCATCTTGGCTGAATCCACATCCAAGATATACAAATTCATCCACTTGCTCTAGTAACTTACATACAATTGTATTGTATTGTATGTAAGTTTAGTTGCTTAAAATAAATACGTCAGAAAATAAAATCTCAAAAATGCCGGCCTAACGATCGAATCTCGGTCCTATAGCTTGGATGTAGGATGCTCTAACCACACGGCCGCCACATTTCTTTAACGTGTGTTGTTTTTGGACGGCCTTCCACATAAGGGTGCCACCGTAACCACCGGCATCGAATACATATAGTATTATACAACGACATGACATCCTACGTCACTACACAGCACGTAAATTACTAGTTAATTTATACTGTTACTTCCTAATATAGGTACAAATTATTTTAAAATGCAGCAAAGTAAGTACCTATGATTCACCACAATCCCAGTTTTCTCTATTTTCAAATAATCATAGATTGCCGCCAAGTTTCGCCTAATTATATGTATAATTACATTAAACATTTTATAAAAAAAAATTAAACCGACTTCAAAATAGGATCAGCCAAAAAACATACTTATTTAAAACACTAAAAACCGAAAAATAAGATGAACTATTTAATTCTTGTCTAATTCTAATTATGTATTAATTTTTATAAAATATAATTACAATGTATGCTAGAAATCCACTAACACGATTTGAAGTCGGTGCCAAGCTTAAATTAACAAAAAACAATAAGCTTAATGATATACACACAGGATGAAAAATTAACAAAAATCAAATTATTAAAGGAAATAAGAATTAAAAGATGTATTCAGAACTCACTATGACGCCACAAATTTAATACCATTTGACACAACCGTCAACGACGTCTGCCCGTATGGATCAAATCGCTTAACCGCTTGCGTGTTCAGTAGACTTGGGTAGCTCCTGAATGAGAGATACAAATGAACTAGCTCTTTGATCTCAATCTAGCTCACTATTAGCTCAGTAGCTCAGTTAATAGTTCAACGGCTCAATCAGCTCTTTTACTCGCGTCTTCATGTCGTGTGAGCAGTCGGCGACCGAAAGTGTCCGATATATGCCGATCACCGCCGAACAGTAAAAGTATTGAGCACCGATATGCATTGTGACTATTGCGAGCCTAAACGTTATATGTTCAACAAAGAAAAAATGTTTGAAAATAAAAAGTTATATTTAAAAAATTAATATTCATCTTTAAATAACAATATTCAATAATAATAATAGTTATCAGTGTAAGCTGTCACTGGACGCAGTCGATTCTGTCAGCCCATATGTATTTAGTGAAAAGCTGTTTTTAACCATTTCAATTACAAACAGACCTTTCAATTTTATTTATTTTTTTATATAAATATACTTTATATCTAATCCTGTGATCACCAATCAAAATTTACATGCTCATGCATATCAAGCTTATCGCTTAATGATCGCGTAGTTCAGAGTTTGAACTATTCAAAAGAGTTAGAGCCGTGAACGAGTTGAAATGAAATGAGCTAACTCAATAAAAGAGCTAGCTCTCTTGATGAGCTAAATGAACTCAAGATATATATGAGCTAAATGAACTAAAGAGTAGACTTGGGTAGCTCCTGAATGAGAGATACAAATGAACTAGCTCTTTGATTTCAATCTAGCTCAGTAGCTCAGTTAATAGTTCAACGGCTCAATCGGCTCTTTTACTCGCGTCGTCGTGTCGTGAGAGCAGTCGACGACCAAAAGCTCCCGATCTATGCCGATCACCGCCGAATAGAAAAAGTATTGAGCAGGTTCCGATATGCATTGCGAGCCGATTGAGCCGTAGACGGTAAAACTAAACACGATCACTGCGGCCGTACTCCGTACATATAAATATATTTTATATCTCATCCTGCGATCACCATTCAAAATTTACATGCCCATGGACATCAAGGTTATCGCTTCATGATCGCGTAGTTCAGATTTTGAACTATCGCTTCATGATCACGTAGTTCAGATTTTGAACTATTCAAAAGAGTTAGAGCCGTGAACGAGTTGAAATGAAATGAGCTAACTCAATAAGAGCTAGCTCACTTGATGAGCTAAATGAACTCAGGATATATATGAACTAAGTGAGCTAAAAGAGTGATATAGTTCTTTTGATCAAAAGAGCTATATCTCTCTTTTCTTTTCAGTGAGTCGTTTTTCGCATCGCTAGTGTTCAGATCACTTCAGTCACAAGCGCGGCATGGTTTGAATGCGATATAGTATAACTATTTGGCTTGGCACCGACTTCAAATCGTGTTAGTGGATTTCTGGGATACATTGTAATTATATTTTATAAAAAATAATACATAATTAGAATTAGACAAGAATTAAATAGTTCATCTTATTTTTCGGTTTTTAGTGTTTTAAATAAGTATGTTTTTTGGCTGATCCTATTTTGAAGTCGGTTTACATTTTTTTTATAAAAAGTTTAATTATTTTTGAATTTTTAGTGTAAATAATCGTAGTTAAGTAATAATTTTAACTAGTTCATATAAATTAAATTATTTATTAAATATAGCACTATGAGTCTATCGACTAAAAAAATTCACATGGCACGAGGAAGAGTAGAAGTAGGGAATCAAAATAAAAAAATAAAGAACGTATTTCGAAAAAATGGAAACGAAATGCTGTATCTCGTTGCCAATGGTTTAAATTTTACTGTTTCAATCAATTCGCGTATAACACCATATGTACTATCGATACGTTACGTGAGGCAACAACTTAGGTATGAGATACTACCAACATCCAAGTGATGTAAATAATTGTGACGGTTTGATGCAATTGTTAAAACTAGACACAGGCCCCAGAATCATGGTAGGATGCAATATCTCTGTCATTAAGGACTTGGTAAGCGGGCAATAGGGATAATATCCAAACTTGTAGGCTTCCCCTTCGTTGTGACCAAATTGAAACAGGCTAGTTACCTGATTTGGTTATTATAAAATTTAATGACGACACTATTGGCACGAAAGTGAAAGACAGTGACGGATTAGTTGCCATAGCGCCTGTGTCAACCATATATCAGGCAACGAAAGGTTACGGGATAATGAATGGAAAATGCTTCCGCTAATCCTCTGTTGGGCGGTTACGGTATATAAACTCTAGGGTACTTTACAAAACCGAAGACAAAGATCGGGTATCGGTGGCCCGCTCGCACGGCGAAGAAGAGGTGCTTGCAGGGTGGGTCAATGGGGTTGCGCGCCGCCTCTTCCGTCACCCCGGACTGATTTGGCGGGGTGCGACGTCCATAGCCCACCGCAAAAAAAAAAAAAAAAAAAAGGGTAGGTACTTTACAAAGCCTTAAACAAAGCTGTCATTGATTTAGGCAAAAATAAATTGGCAATGATCAGTTTTATATTGCACTGAGTTGTGTAAAGACTCTAGAGGGACAGCTTTTTGCGACTTAGGGTCTAATAAACTACTCAATTCAAAAGACTATACCAGGAGAAAGCGTAAGCCAAAGAATAAGACGGTTCTAAATAGGTACGATACAATTATCCAATACGGCTGGATCTGATCATCTCACCTAATATATCTCAGTGTCTGAAGGCACAAGTCTATGAACAGTGATGATTAATGACATGAAAATGTGGTCCCTAAATGTGGGTCTCGTAACAAAGATCATATATCGGCAACATAAATAATTACCTAACTCCTAATCGTTATGGAGTAGTACCTTACATTATCAGCTTACGTGATTAACTTGAAAGAATACAGTCAAAGGTCTATGCGTGCATATGATATTGAAAGAATTATCCTCCAACTTCTAACCGCTAAGGAGATATACCTTCCATCACCAGC
Source organism: Lymantria monacha (assembly GCA_905163515.2). Classification (NCBI taxonomy): domain Eukaryota; kingdom Metazoa; phylum Arthropoda; class Insecta; order Lepidoptera; family Erebidae; genus Lymantria; species Lymantria monacha. The sequence continues at coordinate 34,849,552 of LR991084.1, read as the reverse complement.
TCATCTAAATGAGATTATCACTGCCAGATGCAAATATTTGAATAGCTTTGAAAAATACACACGTAATATGTGCCTATAAAATTTAAGGGTTGCCCTTTATTTCCAAGAATTCCCATCATCAGATCATGATTTGGTGACAATGGGACCACCTCGGGAGTTAACTTGAAAGAATACAGCTAAAGGTCTATGCGTGTAATGGATTTTTGTCTACTCGATTAATAAAGCTATTAACAATATATATTTATCATTTTATAAGGTAGATAGAAACTTTCCTTTCTTTAAAGCGGCTATTAAATAATAAACTAATCATTTATTTTTTTATATATATTTATTAATAATTAACTAATAATCTAGTAATTTATTAACAACTAACTAGTAATCTATGTATTTCTATATATGTGTACATTTGTATATTTTTAAACTAACTAATTTACAACTTAAATAGTCAGACAACTCATGTACGTACCCGATAAACGTATACAGATATATACACTTACATATATATATACGTATATAATAATTATACATATTGACATAAATATAAAGGAATATTATACATATCTACTTGGCTTGTTCTGTTCTTTTTGAAGCAAGTCGGGAGCTCCGCTCGCTAGGTAGGCCGGCACAAAACTGAGCCGATCGCACGGCCAAAAACCCTTTTTATACACAACCGGGCAGTCCAATTCTTTTATAAAAACTAAATCAGAGGGTATTTGTACATTTTACCTTTACACTACAAATATTAATGAATATATCCTTTTATTTTTTGTTGTTTACATTTTTATCTCAAATTGTTACAAAATAATACAAAAGATATATAATACTAAAGGTAAATATGCCTAAAAATGAGCCATACACATATCCAACTTTAATTATTTTTATATTTTAAGCCAATAATCTATCACGTGCGTATGATATTGAAAGAATTATCCTCCAACTCCTAACCGTTAAGGAGATGTACCTTCCATCATCAGCTTACCTGAATGAGTTTATCACTGTCAGATGCAAATATTTGAAGAGCTTTTGAAAATATATGAGATACGTAATATGTGCCTATAAAATTTGAGGGTTGCCCTCGATTTCCATGACTTCCCATCATCAGATCATGACTTGGTGACAATGGGACCACTTCTGGAGTATACCCTTTAGAAAGAAAAAAGAATTTTGAAAATCGGATCACGATAGACAAAAATATCGCTGAACATACATAAAAAAAAAAAATACATACAATGAAACATAGAACCTCCTCCTTTTGAAGTCGGTTAAAAACCAGCAAACACGCCGTTATCGAAGTCCATTACTAGCCTCCTTAAATTGTTCAAGCTCGTAACAATCTATACATATAATAAAAATGTAACGGATCGCTGTCTGTACATGGAAGATATATGAGAAAAAATATTACTGGGACCTTTATCAACACTAATAGAACCCAAAACAATGATTTTTAAAATTTTTGTCTGTTTATCTGTTTGTCTGTGTGTTTGTGCACGCTAATCACAGAAACGGCTTATCCGATTTAGATGCGGTTTTCACTAATATATTGTGGTAAGCTTCACTTAACATTTAGGCTTTATTTTATGTCAATTGGTTTATAAATAAAAAAGTTATGTCAATTTAAAAAATGTTCGGCGAAAAAAATCTTTATCGATTCTTTTCAAATTACGTACAAATATTTTCCAGTAAAAATAAATAAACACGTGTTTCAGCATTTGTTGATTTTCACCCTCTGGGGGTGTAAATTAGGCCTGCAAAGCGGGTTGGACGACTCATTAAATCATTAGCGCCAAGCCGATATTATTGAAGCTGGCAACTTGAAATGTTGACAGTGGTTTCTTTATATGACATAGAGATTTACTAAGAAAGGATTTTACGAAATTATACCCGTAAGGGGGCGAGCAGAGTGGCAAAGTTTGTATGGGGAGAAAAAAAATCTTTATTGATTCTTTTCAAATTATGAGTCGAATCAAATATTCTAGGGTAATATCCAGCATTTGTCAATTTTCACCCTCTGGTTGTGTAAATTAGGCCTGTGAAACGGGTTGATCTACTCATTACCGCCAAGCCGAAACTATTAAAGCTAGAATCATTAAATTTTGAAGCACGTTTTTATTTATGACATAGAGATTCAATATGAAAGGATTTTATTAATTCCGCCCCTAAGGGGGTGTAACAAAGCAGTAAAGTGTGTATGGGGAGAAAATTTCCTTATCGATTCTATTCAAATTACGTACAAATATTCTCCGGTAAAAATAAATAAACACGTGTTTCACTCCCCTCTCCATCAACCCCGCACCAGTGCCTTTGTAGCCACCAGTGCCAACGTGAGAGCTCACACGATACACATGGTGGGCGGCAATAGATTCTTGCCTAATGGCTTAAGATACAGGTTAAGTTTAGCTTCAAAAATGTTCACTCTATAACTCAAATAATAAATCATATCTAACGAGGTCGCAACTCTGCTGGTGAAACAAAACAGTCAAATAAATGGTGGCGATAATTATATTTTTATCCCATGGTCATACCGTAAATAGTATATTAATGGCAATATAATTTGTAGAATGATTAGATTTTTAAACCACCTTTTTCTTTAGTGACCGGCTATGGTATATAGACACATGCGCGCCGTGCACGTACATCTACGTTGTGCGGGCGGGCCACCGCAACCGGGTATCATCTCGAGTCGAAGCCCTCATGCAGTGAACCTCAATACAGATACTTACGCTTAGGCCACCCAAAGCACCGACGATATAGCGTGTCAACCTAGAGTATTTTCTTTCGAACCCACCCTATTGCCTAATTCCGTTAGACAATTAACTCGCAGAAGGCGGCGACCGCATCCCAGTTTCTGACGCTGTTGATTATCGTCCTAGCGACAAACCTTAAACACCTTGCATTGCTTTTTCTATTTTACTCTGTCAGAGATGACTTCTGCGTGGACGAAGTCGCGGGCAAAAACTAGTTAAAAATAAACTTTTAAAATAGGTATAATTTATTTAATAAAAAAAAATACATAGTTGTATTTCTTATTATTAAAGTTGCCTTAATGCAGTTTTCACCTGTCTTGTGATCACGCACACGCCAATTCTTATTGCACGCCTCATAAGCGAAGCGTTGAGGTCTTGCTCTACTCTCGACATATGAAAATCAAGCACTTTTCAAACCTAAAAATGATTGTATTTTTCTCACTTTGCACTTAGAGGATAATATTATTATATATATGTCAAGAAAAAACATTCGTCTAATCGTATTTATTTTTAAAAAGCAATTATTTTCTTTAAAGTAAGAAAAAAGTTGATTAAAAAATATATTCGAAGACGTCCGGATGTTAGGTACCGTAAAGTATCTGGCATTCTCACGACCGTAAAAACGAATGTATCGAAGTTTTTCTTTAATTAAAAGCTTCATAATCGCAACGCGCTGTTTCCTTTCGAAAATGGCTTGTCGTTTAATTGCAATTAATAAAAAACTAAACTGCTTAGTCATTAGTGTATGTATACTTTATGAAAATTGGGTTCGTTATATTTTTTGTTCGTCCATTCGGACAGGCAAAGGGGATAAATCCCATTCAGCCTATACAGCTATGCTTAGCTCTACGTCGAGAAAGGCACGAAATTTCAAAAGTATTTTTTTTCTTTCATTACGAGTATGTACAAGCTTTTATTTGGTTTCACCTGTCCCGTTGCCTGTAATCAAATCTTGCAAGTTAAATTTGATCCCCTTACCGGTTTCCGATTCAGCTGAAATTTTGTATGCAGGTATAAATTAGATGACAATGCAATATTATTATGACACAGAGCTGATCTTATCATGGACCTGGAAGCTGTCCATAGGAACTCCGTAATTAAGCGACGCAACCCCATCGAGTTTGGGCTCGTTTGATTCGTGTTGACGAGTACTTTGAGACTATATGATAACCAGGGTCTGACGATGGACCTGGAACCTGGCCATAAGAACTCCGTAATTGAACAACGCAACCCCATCGAGTTTGGGCTCGCTTGATTTGTCTTAAGGAGTACTTTGATACTATATGGTAACTAGGTTCTGATGATGGACCTGGAAGCTGGCCATAGGAACTCCGTAATTAAAAGATGCAACCCCACCGATTTTCGGCTCGTTTGATTCGTCTTGACGAGTATCTTGGTTGGCGTGAATATGCAACAAAATATGAGGGTGTATAAACATTTCATATCGCTAACGTTGCGCCTCAGAGTACCAGGCCGAACCCTGTTATACTGAAGTAAGGGCTTCAGTAACACCGTCCACAATGGACCTCTGGGGTGATGAACCGTTTTTGTCCTATATTTGTGGGAACAACACGAATAATAAAAGTACTAAAAAGTTAAAAATAAAATTAAAGATAAATATTTTTTAAAAACAAGCTTTAATTATTTGCTAATATAATAAACTAAAAAGTTAAAAATAAATTAACTCTAATCAGACATATAGCACTTTATATGTTCATTGTAACCTTTAACGATAATTAAGCTTCTTCGTCTGCTACAAAATAATTCCATATCGTACATAATTATATATTTTAACACTAAAACTTTACACTATAATTATTAAATCTTTCCGTTTTTATCACAGTCCCAATTTTATAAATAAAAGTGTGTTGCATTTTTTAGCAAATAATAAACAGCTTGCTTTTAAAAAAGGATTTTTTTCTTTAATTTTATTTTCATTTCTGGCATTGACTAATAATAGTAAATGAGCGGCGACGAATACTTCACTAATCCATACTTTGCTCGTGGGTGTCGAAAAAGACTAAGAGCTTTATATTGACCTAGAGCAGGGATCGGCAACCTTTTGAGTCGGAAGAGCCAAGAATTAGAATTTATAAAGGTTTAAAGTTTTTAAAGAGCCACATTTTTTTGCCAATATTCAGAACCTTTTTATTTATAAAATATATTTTGCTAAAGAGCCGCAACTTCACATCCAAAGAGCCGCGTGTAGCTCGCGAGCCGCAGATTACCGACCCCTGACTTAGATCAACAATTACATTCCCAAGGAAGGTTGACGTCAGGCAGGCGGTTATAAAACTATTGCCAATAACTTTTGTAATATATACGATAGAAGAGGAATACATATTACGTCGAACACACATAAATGAAATAAGAGCAAGATGATGATGGCGATGATTTTTTGCAAATATCATAAAAATAAAACGAAGTGTTAGATATTATTATTTAACTTAGGTATATTAGACCATATCTATATTTAAATAGTCCACAGTTGCACATAACACATTAACAGTAAACAATTGTTTAATATGGAATACCATCATCTGTAATTAAAAGTTAACTCATATTCAATGGTGTTTTATACACTAAAAATAAAACAGCTTCCCAGGACTGAATACAGGAACTTTTTGAACCCAAGCGTGGTACAGGCATACGGAGAATAAATTACAATGTCACTGTTTTATAATTAATAGATTTAAATCATCCTTAGAGGTTACTGTAAAACGCTAAGATCTTGCCCTCTTATCTCGAGTTTTCTTTTCTCGCATTGTAATTTTCTGTTCCTTTATAGATTCACCTTTATCTTTTATATCAAAACTATCCCAATAACGACCCGGAGCTACATTTTCATCATCCGATGACGAAGAACTATCAGATGGCGAATCGTTAATTTCTTTTCCATTCTTTTCTTTCTTCTTTTCATATGAATCTTCATCACTATCCTCACTACTGGAATCTTTAGCTTTTTTATGTTTTTTAGCTTTTTTATTTAATTTCTTTTTCTTTATTTTATTGTCACGGACTTTCTTATTCTTAGATTCTTCAACTTCTGTTTGTTTAATGCGCGTATCCTTTTGAACTTCATAACGATCGTCTTTCTTATTTTTATATTTCTCATTCTGTCCGTCATCTTTTCGAGACTTAATATTATTTTCTTCTCGACTGTCTTTACGTTTCCCACCGTCCCGGTCCCTTCTGTAATTGCTTTCTCGCTCATTCGTATCTTCTACCCTCTTACTTTTACTTTTGGATACATCAATTTCTTCCTTTCGTAATCTATCATTTTCTCTACGATTACTGTCATCTCTTTTTTGTGTACTATCATCTCTATATTCTCTAATATCTGCTTTGTGATTTTTATCGTCTTTTCGAGCCCTATCGTCACTTTTTCGATGTTTATCTTCCTTGTAACTATTACTGTCAACCTTTTGTCTATTATCGTCTCGTTTACCTTTTTCTTCTCCTTTATGTGATGCGTCGTCATCTAAATTACTTCTTACTTTATCCCCTCGAGGTCTATCATTGTCATTTCTACCTCGATCATCCTTATGATCTCTGTTATCACCACTTCGATTGTCTTTGTCTCTTTGCATTCTATAATAATCTCTGCTAGATTCTTGGTTATGCCTATATCTTCGATCATCGTTTTGTGCAATATCATAATTTCCACGTCTTCTGTAGTCCTTTACTTCTCTGTCTCTGTCATTATGTATTTTATAACCGTCACGCCTTCTGTCATTACTAGAATATGATCTCTCATCTCTTTTGTTTGATCTGTCATCATACCTCTGAGTTCTGTCATCATACCTCTGAGTTCTGTTATCATGCCTCTGAATTCTGTCATCATCTCTGTTATTTCTATCTCTATTTTCTTTAGCCTTACCATTATTTCTGTCGTCCATTCTTTTATTTCTTCTATCCATATCTCCATTCTCTCTATCAGGTCTGGACTCCGTTCTTCTAGCATCTTGACCATAGGTTTCGTAAAAACCATCATGTCCCCATCTATCTTCCTTCTCTTTGGCTATTTGTGTAGCAAGTGTTGGTTGTTCCTTATTTTTGTTTTTGTCCTTTTTAGACTTGCTCTTATTCTTTGACTGTTCTGCTTCATCATCTGAAAAACAGCCCATGAATTAAACAAATTATAATATTTGTGATACATTAATTATAAATTTATAATACTTTCGATTAGGCGGATAATTCATAATAACTAGTCTGGCCATAAATATTGTTATAACTAAAAAACTTTTGATGTTTATTCTTTTTTCAAATTTAAAACGTTTTTGTATTAGACGCTTTGATAATTTACCACCCTTTTACGACCTTAATATTAAATCACAATAATGGAATGGGGTGTTAAAGTAAAGATAATTACAGTGATTGCCTTGTATAAAATGACATGGAGCTAACTTTCATTTTCAAGACTATCAAAAGCTATATACACCACCGGTCAGAAGTTTTTGCCCACCCTATAGTTTGCGTGAAATACCACGAATAAAAACAATACAATCGAGATCGAATCGGGTTTTATAAATACGATCGATTTTGATATTTATATTTTAAAGAACATATATAGATAAGAATATAGTGATAATAAAACTACAGTCTGTAATTATTACATATTTAATTTTTTGATTCATCGATGTAACCCCCTTTTGCTTTTATTATTTCGGTGCACAATTTTGGCATTCGCTGTAACACATACATACATATAATCACGCCACATCCCTTGCAGGGTAGGCAGAGAGAACAGAGTGCCAGAGAATTCTATCTCTGCATACTTCACTCGCTTCCTCAACATTCATAATTCTCTTCATACACTCTCGCCGGTTTCGGCGACTCTTGACTCCACCTTCCTTCAGTACCTGACCGATCTGGTCTAGGTAGGTTAGTCTCGGTCTCCCTCGGTACCTACATCCTTCCACTTTCGCATTGTATATCTTCTTAACCAGACGTTCGTTCGGCATTCTTTCCACATGTCCGAACCATCGGAGCATTCCCTTTCGCATCTTTACACCAATACTCTCTTTCATACCTACTCGCTCTCTTACGTCGTCGTTACGAATGCGGTCGGTCAGCCTAACTCCACAGATTTTCCGAAGAGATCGCATTTCGACCGCATTAATTTTACTTTCATACTCTTTTCTGCATACCCAACTCGCTTCCATACAGTAATGTTGGGACAAGCACTGCGTTATGTATTGCTAAACGTGCCTTCTGGCTGAGGTGGTGGCTGCCGAGAAGTTGCCCAACGCTCCGTTCACTCTATTTCCCGCATTCACTCTTCGCTCTATATCAGTGGTGTACCTTCCATCTCGGCTAAATCCACATCCAAGATATACAAATTCATCCACTTGCTCTAGTACATCATTACCTATTGTTACTCTTACATCTGTTCTGGCTTCATCTCTTTCAAAGACCATTATTTTGGTTTTGCTCACATTCACGCGTAACAATTTCGACAAATAATCGTCGTCTATGTGGTTCCATCCTTTCTTCAGAACATTCCAAAGATGTGAAGTGGAAGTAAGACACTGCACCCATATCAGGACCGCCATCACGCCAAGACCTGAGCAGTTCGGGTTTAGGTCTGAACATTCCACGACACTGCAGCTCGTACGGGTACTGCATGCTATCACCACTGCCACCAAACAGAGGGAATTACCCATCGCCATCCTGTTGGATATGGGGAAGGCCTTTGACAGGGTGTGGCACGAGGGGCTGATCTACAAGCTCCTCCAGTCCCAACTGCCACTAATGTTTGTCAGGGTTATCGCCTCTTTCCTCACCGGCCGCACCTTCAGGGTGGCGGTGGAGGATAAGATATCAAGTTTAAGGAGGATAGCTGCAGGTGTACCCCAAGGGAGCTGCATCTCCCCAAACCTGTACTCCGTCTACACGGACGACATCCCCGCCCGCACGACGCTGGCACTCTACGCGGACGATGTGGCCTACATCGCCACGAATAAGAATGCAAGATACGCTGCGGCCAAACTGCAGCGCACTTTAAACGCCCTACCAGACTGGCTGGATAAATGGCGTCTGGCGGTAAACATACAAAAAACACAGGCGAACGCCTTCACGACCCCAAAGAGGCTACCACCCCCGCTGCGACTTCTGGGCGTGGAAGTGCTGTGGCGTCAATAGGCCAAATATCTCGGTGTCACCGTAGACAGGAGGCTGAGCATGCGGACACATGCCATGTCTACGGTGCAGAATACAAGAGCTGCCAGACTCCTGCTGCGCCCAATAATGACCACCTGATCAATACCCATCTCCCTGAAACTGGCGCTCTATAAGATGTATATCAGGTCCCGTCTCACCTATGCGACGCCGGCCTGGTACCAGTTAACCACCAAGACGGAACGAACCCGAATGGCAGCCCAACAGTCTCTCACGCTGCGCCAGGCCGTCGGCGCGCCGCGTATGGTGAGAAATGACACCATCTCACGGGATTTGAAAATGGAGAGCCTTGACGCCTTCATTACACGCCTCGCCCAGAACCTCTATGATAGAGCGGACATCTCTCTTCTCCCGCACATTAGGGATGTAGCCCCCCTACACACCAGACCTCCAGACGCCAAACGCCGCTTGCCGCGGGACCTGGTAGGGACCCCTCCACTATAATAATATCTGCACAGCGTGTCTTGTGTTCCTGGAGCCAGCCCGTTGCAGTGAGGAGACCACCAGCCGAGCTCCACCTGGGGACTCACTGAACAACGCCCTCCAGCTGGGACCAGCCCGGGATCAGCCCGGAATCAGCCGGAGCCAGCCCGGGACCAGCCGGGACCAGCCCGGAACCAGCAGAAGTTAGCCCGAAGAAGCCGGGTCACCTTCATTATCACCACACTGCTGTGCTTTGCTTCGCCTCGCCTAGCTAGCTAGCTTCGCCTTCCTTCACTTCACCTCATTTATGCCTTCACACTACTACTATAGCTACCCTCATTCTTCAACTATCACTCATCGCATCCATTCATTCTTCTTCATCATCTACCACCCGGAAGGGGGTCCACAAAAAAAAAATGTTAATTGATCATTTTTGTCTTCAGCTTTGGTTGGGGCGGTGGCTGCCGAGTTACCCTCAGGACGCGTGTCGCCCGGAGCGGGGCCTCCCCCGGGGTGACCGGGGGTCTCACTCTGCTCGGGCAGACCGCCCAGGGGGTGTGAAGATCAGCCGCCACCCCTCTCCCCATCCTCTTCCGCTTTTTATTTCATCAACCCTGTGTACCGCATGCCACACGCGACGCGACGACGCGAATCGAACGACCCTCGGAAGCACGAAAAAGAGACACTAACATCGCACATCAACATCTGATAAACCCAAATGCAATTAACGCAGAACCCAGCCACACGGCGGCAAGTTTGCCGCCGTCGAATCAATACCACAGGCAGGCACGTTCTCTTTCTATAGAAGGGGATAGTGAAGGCCTCGAGTAGCGTACTGTTGGATCTAAAAAATCTGTTAATGCTGTTAACACCAGACTTCGTAAAAATCTTATAAGCAAACAAAAATAAAACTATCGCGAAAAATTAAATGCCCGCTCATTCTTTTGTATCTCAACAAACACCACCTGAAGCTTAATACTTATCATCATACAGGACATGCCCTGTATCAAGCCCTACAGTTAACGAGAACAGCTTGATAAATTGCTTACTGTCCCGAAAGGGTGAAAATCACAGAAATTATATTTTCATTGATGAAAAAACATTCACAGTTAGAGCACTACAGCAAGCAAAATGACAAAGTCTGACAAAGTCTCAATGAAAAAACTCATAGTGCTTCAGAAGTGGATGGAAAAGTGCAACGTGTTCACCATCCTATATCAATAATACTTTGGTGCTGGTCGCCTTATCCAGGCGTCATTATTTCATCATCATCATCTCAGCCCCCATACGTCCCACTGCTGGGCTCAGGCCTCCTCAAAGGGAGAGAAATTGACCACCATAGAATACCACGCTGGTCAGACATGTTGACATAGATAAAGATAGATAAAACTTTATTTCGAGTTTCCTTCTCTTGTACAGATATCATATGCATATTATAATCGTCATTTACCACGCCCACGAGCAAAAGAGGGGGTGGTGAATTGTATTCTTACTCCGTCACCATACGGAAAATCAAGTCAAGAAGTTTTATTTTTGAAAAAAGATTGAAAGGCCAACATTATTTATTTTATTAAAAGGCTGTCCTCAGATCGTTTGTGAAACCTCTTAGCAATACGCTTTCTAAAAATATACCTTGCATTTTCCACAAGACTGCACCTAATCGAAGCGAATGTATCGAACTTTATAAGCTAACGCTAGAGCTGAAGTCTGATCCTCGTCTAGTCTAGATCTAAATCTATAAATCTTTAACTACAAATTAGAGTCAGTTGAAGAAGACATGGCTTACTCTAGAGAATATGTCGACGTGATGGCGCTTTAGAGTACTGTAGAACAAGCAGTGACTACATTCTGCATGGAAACTGCGTAAATGTATAGATTCATGGTTAGATGTCCATATAGAATGGAAGTCTTTTTTATTTATTGTTGATACTTAATCAAAGAATATAAATTTTATTAAGATTATATTACTACATAAAAAAAAAAATACATTTTGATTTGTAACAGAATTAATGGCCAGTACTTGAGACAAAATTGTACAGTTTAGTGGTAGGACCACACTGATGACAGCCACGGGCTGGTCCGTCCCGGGTAGTACCACACTTTCGCAGAAGATCAACGTTCGAACAATGGCAATGTATAGCACATTGCGCTTCGTTCGCTGATCGAGAGAGCCGGAAGCCCAACTGGGTGGGCTTAGGGTTTGTATTGGTAGGCAGCAGCCCAGCTATACCCTTGGTATTCGAAGGTCCATGGCCGGCAGTAACACTTCCCATCGGGTGTGCTGCTTGCTCGTGTGCCACCATTAGCAATAAAAAAAATACATAGCTGGATAAATACTACCCAAAATTTTTATAGTTACAAAATGACCTCACCACTGGTACTAGAATCACTTGAAGATGAAGAATCTGAACTGCTGCTACTAGAATCCGAGCTGGAGTCTGAACTAGAACCGCTATCTAATTTGATCTCTGACACAGGTGGTGGCATATTCTGAAATGACACAAATTTTTGGTATTAAAACATTTGATTTTTATTACTAGTTTGCAGATTATAAAATCTGCAAAATAGTATGCAAATGACAGTCAACAGAGGTTGTATTATGAAATTTGAATAAAGGATTTGATGATCGATCATGTTTTTTCTAACATAAATGGAGTTTCAAGTATTTAAAAGCATTGCAATTGAAATGTTATAAAGACAAACTTTTGGACGTCTGTCGACTGTTTGCATTGAGCAGAAATGTTCTTTAGCAAATTTATTAGAAAAGACTCTAGTTCAGGGATGCACAGACTTATTAAGACTAGGGGCCACTCGGGCAAATCATGAACTGATGGCGGGCCGCCAGAAGTATAGGTAATTAAAGACAATAAAGAATTGATAATAATGTATTAAAATTGAAAAAGAATTTATTAATTTGAAGCGTGGCACTGCATAGTACTTACAATCTTTTTTATATTTGGCTCAAATTTACTTGTAGCAACACGTAAAACTGCTTCCAAACTTTCATTTGCAAGGCGGTTTCGATATTTTGTTTTATTATTATTTAGTATTGAAAAAGTTTGTTCACATATATAGGTAGAACCAAATAAGCTGGCACATTTCAGAGCGTTTATGCGCAACTCTTTGTAAATATTTTTATCAAAGCAGCGGTAAAAGTTCAGCAAGTCTCCTTCGTTGAATTTGTTGCGTAAATTTTGGTCGTTTTGAATGTCGATAATTTCTAACTGCGTTGACTCTGGCGCATTTTCAACTGAAATCGTGAAAGGATAGCTGAATATGTCCAACAGAGGTTTCACTTTTTTAAACTCCGAAAATCTGTCTTGAAAAGATTGAATCAAAATATCTAGCTTTTCTACATAACTGAAATTAATCGCAGTTTTGTTGAATTTTTCAGCCATTTTCTTATAATTCGACAAATGATTGTAATTTCCAGAATTCAATTGCGATCTGAAAAGTGTCAACTTGCATTGAAAGGATGATACATGAGCGTAGAGCTGGGATATCAGTTGATTATTGCCTTGAAGCCGTGTATTCAAGACATTCAAATGATTTGTAATGTCAACTAAAAAAGCCAAATCACACAACCAATCAGGATTTTTAAGTTCCGGGACATCCCTTTGCTTTTCCGGCAGAAATATTCCAATTTCTTCTATTAAATTTAGAAATCGTTCCAGTGTCAATCCACGACTTAAGGGACAGAAGTAAGGTAGGTACCTTACTTATAATACAGTAAATCTCCATATTCGCTTTCGATGTCATCAAGGAATTGTTTGAATTGCCTGTGATTGAGTCCTCGTGATTTTATAAAATTTACAGTCGAAACTACCACTTTCATGACATTTTGAAATTCAATTTTTTTAGAACAGAGGGCTTCTTGGTGTATAATGCAGTGAAACTGCATGAGATCTTCAGCGTGTATGTTTTTTTCTTGCAGATGCTTTTTCAGCAAAGTAACTAGCCCGGAATTGACACCAATCATCGAAGGAGCACCGTCAGTCGCAACTTCCGATAATTTTGATAAGTCCAAATCAGTTTTTGAACACTCATCCAAAAGTACATTGAGTATATCAACTCCTTTGGTTTGACCTTTCAATGAACACATTCCTAATAACTCTTCTAAGACTTCAAAATCTTGAGTAACACCTCATATGAATATGAGAAGTTGACTAATATCAGTGGATTCGTCGAGTGCTAATGAAAAAAATTCAATGATCTTAGCTTTTTCAGTTAATTGTTCTGCAATATTACCTGACAAAGACATAATTCGTCTTTGGATAGTACATACGATTCAGTTGAATTTTCTCAAACTTTTTTGCTGCTTCTGGACACATTTTCTTAGAGGCAATTTCTATGCATTCTTTTACAAAATCCCCATCACTGAAGGGGCGACTTCGCTTTGATATCATTCGAGAAATTTCATAACTAACTTCTGTAGCTGTTTCTGAATCTTGAATGGGTTTTGTAAACATAGCTTGCTGACCAATAAGCTCCCGTTTTAAAGACAACATATTTTGCTTTCTTAATTCCTGTAAACTTTGTAAAAGTAGGATGCTGCGTTTCATAGTGCCTTTTACATTATATTCCTTTGCAATCGCAACAGAATTCTTGCAAATTAAACAAACGACTTTGTTATGCGACCAAACAAAAAGTATTTCTCAGTCCAAATGTCTTGAAACTGCCGATTTTCATCTTTAACCCTACGTTTTTTACTAGGTCCTGGCTTGTACATGTTGCGTTCTAATCCTGGCTAGGATTACCCATCCTTTTTTAAATTATCAAAAATAATTGATTAAATAGGTAGGGAAACACTTATTAATAACAGAGTTTTACTTACGATTTCACAACACAATTATACACGTCACTTGACGGGTTAACACTGCAACAGGAAATCTACGTTGAATGTGGATCAAAATATATGACACCGGCTAGTCGAGTTAAAATCTACACTAGAACTATTGCCTTCCAAAAACACTATTAAACTGCACTTATTCTCAATCACTTATTACTTCGCTTTGTATTTTCGCGCTTATTTCTTTCTGTTGACACTTCACTCAAATTAAAACCGAGCTGTCGGTCGCTGCGGTTAGCGTGGCTTTTATATCGCGCGTATAGAGTCGAAAACTGTCTGGAGAAATCTCGAAACCGACTCTGGAAGCTTCGTGTATCTACGCGAGCAATCGGGAATTCGGGGCTATTGCTATCTCGCTTGCTCACACCGCGCTAGACAATTCTTGATTTCTCTACTATTTTGAACTTTATATAAAGACGGCAAGCGATGTTACTTGACTTAGTATTTTGGGCGCTTGAGGCGGCGCGGCCACGGCGTCGTTTTATTCATGAACTGGGGCGGTATTTGAATGATTTTCATAAGTTTTATGGACGTCGCTCACAATATCATAAGAAACAAAGTACTTAAATATTTATTATTTTGTTATAATCTTAGTAATTATAATAAAACAGTTTTCAAATTAACACCAACAATATAACCCGTGGATAAGCCGCCACCGCGCTGCCGTCGTCACCGTGCCGCCGCGCTTCCCCAAGAAAACGAATTTAACCGAGATCAGTACGAACATTACCGACCGCTGTTACCGACGCACGCACGGCGCACCGATAAGCGCACTTAATAGCGCGCGCGCGAGATTCTAATTACTTTTCGAACATATTTTTTTTGGTTTTATTCTGGAATAGAATTCAACATTTTTCGAATGTACGAGAGTATTATTTTTGCTGTCGGCGGGCCACTAGTATTCGACCGGCGGGCCGCGGTCTGTACATCCATGCTCTAGTTAGAGTAAACAAAATGATAGGTGGCAAATTGATCAAACAAAATTATTGTGCTGATAAAACGTGACAACGCAAGTGGCAATGAATTTTAATACTTAAATTGACAGTCACTCATGCTTCAAACACTACCCTCTCGGGTATCATCCTTATCTATGGCAAGGTGGACGCCCTCACCCGGTCGACCTGTATAGAGGGCGGATTCATCCCTGGTCCGACCACCCACTACGTACAGCCCTGCTGATTTAGGGTCGTAGCCTGGGGGGGCACACTTAAAACATTACTTATTTTTACTGACCGTCGCGCCGCCTACAGATTGGTTGTACAAACTTAACTGCTGCCATTTTGTCCTGTCTGTCAAACGTTTGACAACTGAGAATTGTTATTTTTTGTTCCTAGCGTAGGTACTTATTGTCATCGATCTATTTTCGGTTATTGATATTTTTCTGAAAATTATCTCAAGTTTCAATGCCAGGCTGATATTATTATTGTTTAATTATCAGCTGATATGTTTTTTTTTATATTTCAGGGTTGCTTTCATAGTAAAAGAAAATTCTATGTAATTACACATACATATGTAGATATGTATATATATTACTTCAACTTTAGTTCACCGCCTAAACTCTGGGTGGCAGCACTTTCCATACATGCATATTTTATCATCGAGTTGCCACTCTTTTTCAATTTAATAACTTTACTCTTTGGTCGTAGCTTACTTACACGGCTACATTGCGATACCGCTCTCGCACAATACCACCTTAAAAGGAGATGTCTACTCGATATACTCGCGTCGACAGATAGTAGGCCAGCAGCTGTCCACGCACTTACAGCTGTCAGACAACTAGTTGTCCCCGTGCTTACAGCTAACAACAGTCTTTTAGAGCATTTAGCGACAAACATGTTTGAGTTCAGACTCCATTGAAACAAGTCGTATTTTTTAAGAAAAATATTCATATATTTTCATATGTACAACACTGATATCATTATTTGCTCTAAATGACTTAACTAAGGAAAATACAGAATAGCAACAACGGTCAAGCGAACAACGTGCTAAAAGCGAGCTCCGTATGTACATCGCGTGGACCGCCCGCTTGAAACCCGTGGTAAGCCCTCGGTAAGCGCGGCGTCAACTATCGGGTGATACGACAGCAGTAAGGTACATCAAATTACATCAAGCTACCTGCTAATTTGTGTTGTCAATGTAAAATGTGTCTACGAACGCTCAAAAGTTCACATTTCAATTAACAGTAATTTGCCTGATGGGAGCGGTGTTGTATAAGTCAGCTACGACCCTTAAAGTTTCGTTAAAATTTTGGCAAATACTTACGTTAAAATTTTGGCAAGTATTTTGTATTTTTTAAGGTTTTATAAATAATTATTTTTAATATTTATATTATTACCTTGGGCATCTGTTTCAAGTGTTCCCTCAATTCATCTGTAAGACCACCAAGACCGATCGAAGTAAAGAAGTTGATGGAAAACCTTGTATTCTTTGGATTGTCGCGAGGAAACAGGCCAGAGAACGCAGTCTGTAAAGTCCTAGAAGAGAAGAAAAATGTTCCAATTAAATTAAGAGGCTTAATACCCTTCACATTTTTTAATTTCATTTAAAGGTCCTGGAGGACTCCAGGGACAGTTCTAGATCATGACAATTCAATGATTTAGGTAGAAACTTTAGATTCTTTTTATTCACAAACTTCTATTTTATTTTCATTGGCTTTATTTTATGTACATTATATATGTACTATTAGTTCATTCGTCAACGCAATATGTACTCCTACATACATATCATCACGCCATATCCCTTGCAGAGAGAACAGAGTGCCAGAGAACTCTATCTTTCATACTTCACTCGCTTCCTCAACATTCATAATTCTCTTCATACACGCTCGCCGGTTACGGAGACTCTTGACTCCACCTTCCTTCAGTACATGACCGATCTGGTCTAGGTAGGTTAGTCTCGGTCTCCCCCGGTACTTACATCCTTCCACTTTCGCATTGTATATCTTCTTAACCAGACGTTCGTTCGGCATTCTTTCCACATGTCCGAACCATCGGAGCATTCCCTTTCGCATCTTTACACCAATACTCTCTTTCATACCTACTCTACTCCTCTTCCTACATATTGCAAAAGTAATTAGCAGACGTTTTATGGTCGCCTGTCTGATGTCAACTCTACTTGGTAATACCATTGTTGTACAAAGGGCATCAGGTGGTGTTGCCCCAGGTCGGTATTAAGCTGTTAGTCGTCTTTTATGACATCCACAACAAATAATAATTGCCATAAACATTTGACTCCATCTATATGGCAAAAAAAAACAATATTGTAAAGAGCAATATGCCACTAATACACATTCTTAAGGTATATTTTAGTGGGCAACACTCACACGCACTGCTGGGCTAAACTTTGCTGCACAGAAGGAAGGAAGTTGACCTACCATATTACATAGGTCAGATGGGTTGTTACAAGGATATAAATTTAGCCAATAGGTAACTTACGGGTCTTTCAGACGATCATTCAGTTTCTTCAGCCCCATATACTCAGCTAGCTCTTGGAATAATATTTTGATATAAATACGACTAGAACTCGTAGTATCCTCTTCATTCAATTTAACACACTCAAATACTTCCCAACTTATTGAATCAGTAAATAATAAATGAGCAAAGAACTTGCTAACATTCCGTAATCTATTTGTATCCAACCTATGTGCAGTTGCATATGAATCTTTGAATATCTCCTCAAATGGCCCTATATATACTCGATTTATATTACAAAATCTCTGTGCAAGCAAGCCATAGAACTTCTCATATGTCCTCTGCTCAGCGCAGCAATCTAAGAACATGTGACAAAGTTCCACTTCCTGACCTGGCTTTAACTGCATCCTCATCAATTTATGGGCGCATTCCTCAAAGTCCAAACTAGAATTTATTGTCAGATAAATAGTTCTACGCAACGCAACCAGGTTTGTTTCTGTGTTATCAATAATTGTGACTTCTTTTTGCTCCTGTTCCTCATCATCGTCTTCCTCTTCGCTACCACTTTCTCCAGAACTATACTCTTCTCCGGATTCAGCATCAGAGCCCAAGATGTCCTTGCAAAGAGTTTTGTATTTTTGTTCATTTTCCTCATATTTATCATCGAATTTAAAAACATCTGGAATAATTGGTATTAAACTATTATTTACTGTTCTTATTATTTTTTTTATTATTAAGACACCATCCTGCATTAAGGAAGTAATCCTTTTATGGCAGGGACCTTAGAAACATGCAATTAACACAAAGAAATTACACCCAGACTTAGTACAACACTTTATTTATGGCACAAAGTGTAGTCCTGTCATTATTCTCCTACTCTTATCCCAATTACTTGGGGTCGATACAATATGTACTTTTCTTTTACAGTACATATTGTAAAAGTTATTGGCAATAGTTTTATGACTGGCCGCCTGCCAGACGTCAACCCTCCTTGGGAATAGAATTGTTGACCAAACAGCATTAGATGGAGTTGACCCAGCTCGCTATAAGGCTCCCGAGTCCTCTTTTACAACATCCACAAGCAAAGTAAGGGTTGGTAGTATTCATAGCTTATTTATTATATAATTATTTATAGTAAGTAATAATAATTAAAGTATAAATAATATTTGAAGTGATAAGGTGATACTGCTGATAGCTTGCATGTAGCAATAATTGGATGAGCTTGTTCATGACAATCACACACTCCTACAGAAAATCAAAGGTTGAGTAGCAATTGCTTACCCTGATTTGTTCAATGAGTGAAAAAGCCAGTGGAACAAACCCCATTTTTCTCTTCCTATCCTCATGGCCCCTTCCTCCAATCTTGCATCTACAGTAAGCCTCGGCTTAACCATAGTACTGAGATCATTGAAGTCCATTTGCAACAATAACCACTTACTATCACTTGGATTGCTTTTTAATTTAGTACCAAAGACAATAAAAAGAAAGAAATTATTGCTAAAACATGACCTATAAAAACTTACAAATATAATCATTAGTAATTTTTTTTCATTATAAATAGTTAAATATTTATACTTTATATTTATACTATACATATTAAATAAAACGATTCATACTTAGAATATCCTGCGGATCCGTTGCCTCATCCAACATTATAAGATGTGTGAACTGTTCCTCTTCAGGGACAAGTTCTAATCCTTCAATCAATGCTGGGTGATCTTTAAAACCATCTTTCCACACTTGGAACATAACTTCAATCATATATTGCACTCTTTTATCCAACTGCCCTTCATGAAGAATATTTCTCAACATCTCAAATATTGCATTGACACCTTTAGATGACACCTCGGTAAGTTTTTGGCCACATTCCTTCAAAAAGGCAATAGCTACTTCTACAGAATCATCCGTTGGTGTTTCCACCAGCAAGGTGAGTAATTCTAGTGCAAGTATTTCATGTGCAATTCTTTGATTGATAAGATGAGCAATAAAAGAAGCAGATGATATGCATATAGATTTGTCATTACGCTTGAAACCTCTTTTGAATTGGATAACTAACCTCTTTAAGAGCAGTTCACCTATATTTGGAAAACGTGAATTCACTGCAGCTACTAGTGCTGCATATACATTCGTGAAAGTCGGAGAAGCTGCTTGAGCCTGTATTACAGATCTGCATAGTAAACCTCTTCCGCGTACTATGTTCTCTTTTAACAATTCCTTGATAATTATACCAATATTGCCTACGTTGATTTTATTAATGTGGCCATGAATAGATTTCTTTAATGCTTCCCAAGCAAGTCTTTGGTACGGGACTGAAGACTTATCAGTGATTTGAGCCTGCATCATCCTAAGCCGTGCTGGTGGTATATAAGCTCCACCGGTCCTCGTGTTCAACATATCTGTTTCTTTAGCTCGACGTGGTGGTACCTCTTTCTTAACATCTGACTCCTTTTCAGTGTACGTTTGCTTATCTTGTTTGGTGGACATACCAGGTGATCTTGATTTAGAATGCCTACGTTTACGTTTATAATCTCTCTCACGATAACGTGGAGGTGATCTGGACCTTGTCCGGGCTCTTTTAGACTTATATCCGTCTTCATCACCGTCTTTATCATATTTACGTTTCCCTTCCTTACTAATTTCCATTTTGGACAAATACAAACACAAAGTAAAGTATATTTATTATGAAGTGAATTTATACAGAATATAATGTCAAACACTATACTTGTTATTCAATAAAATTGTAAAAACAAAATACACTACGCGCGACAAATTGGTCAAACACGATGACACATCCGCCATCTTTATTTTGATATCGATCATAGATTTTTATTTTTGACGGGAATATGTAAACGTTGTGTGGTGCTCTTGGGCATTTCTCGGCAAAATGTTATTTTTGCCATGTTTTTTTAGTTTTTCAAAAATCCCTAGAATTTGTTGGTTTTTGCATCTAGAAATGTTTAATAGATTATTCTTAATGATTTATGAAAAAGGGCACTAAAAAATACCATATATTTTCAGAGTTATTCAAGTTTTTCAAAATTGAGGTGTTGTCGATAATGACGTGCATTTACGATGAATGGTGATTTTAATGATTTCAATGACGCTATGTTACGTGTAATGATAAATACTTTCATTTTTCCAAATAAACTTTATTTTAATTAAAAGTAGAATAATGATAGCAACTATTTTAGTAAATAATTCTTATCTGCTAAGTATCACAATCACAAAATATCATAATTTTAAACTATATAATAGAATAGAAACTTCTGAGAATCATTATTTATTTTAAGTCAAAATCTCAGTTATAATAAATATAACATGTTTATATGGTAAATTTAATATTAAAATATCGAAATGCAACACACAATACTTCCGAATCTTACGAAGAAATACAAATTTAAATTTATTCATTAAAAATCAAATAAAAGAAATTAAAACATGGTACTGAATTTAACGCCAAGTTTTAGATGTTGATGGAGTGTTAAAGTAAGTGACATTGATATCAGATAGAACTTTGATATTGGGAGTACGAGACAAAGAAACCACACCTGGGTCAATATTTTCTTTTTTTGAAACAGGTATATTATTTATAGAACCAAGATGGTATCCATGTACGCATATTTGATTTATATCACAAACAACTCATATTTCTAAAAACCATTCTAGGTACCGATTTACTCCACAGAATCTGATACACAGAAAAGGTGCCTTTAAACGGTTTTAAATTTAACGGTATTAATTTTTCTTTTCTCAAAATATCCTTTTCTTCAACTTTTTTCACAATTACGTTTTCTATGTTTTCAATCAGTTTGTAAAAATCATCAAATGAACCGACATCTGATCCAAAATTGACTCTTCTATCCGCCATCCTTTTGACTGTGGCACCAACCCCATCAGGGGCACCCTTGCCGTGACCAGCTTCTGAATAGTTTCGTGTAACACTGGTGAGTTCGTGGTTGGTCTCTAATTGACTTATAACATAAAACATACTTTTGTTTCTATATTGTGACGAAGGGGCATCAGATAAAAAGTGTATAGTATCTACGAAAGGATTCAAATTTTTCACTTCTTCGATGAGTGGATCCAAGTGGGCCCATATCGCAGGCGCGTCATGGCGAAGACATTTGCTGATAGTGCAAAATGCCGTCGGATGTACACTTCCCGTAGAAAAATGATGGGTGTAAATTACAACGGTGTGAATTGATATCTGTTGGCGACTTGCACCGAAGTGCATCGCTTGCACCTCTTCAGAAAACTTTAACGAATAATTTTCAGAAAAATCTACGTGTACTAATGCCTCTGACATATTCAAATTCTCTTTAAGCTTTTTAATTACTTCATATTGATGCACGATCTTATAACAATGTTTGAGAAAAAAATTCAAATCTTCTTCGAGCTTGCCGATTGCGTCTTTAGGTTTCATTACAATTTTTTGCTTCTCAATTACCGTCACCGTTTTCTTTTTAAATCGTACATCATCTATAGTTTTTTGCACTCTCTTCCAAACATAAATAGGTATATTGTACTCATCATTAAACTCCAAATAGTCCAGGCATTTAGTTGAACACACCTTACAAATTCTTCCTAAACAATTTGTATTCCTATTATTGCAGCATAATCTAGACAACACCTCTTCAGTGTTCTTCTGAGATAAAATTTTTGACTTATGTAGCGCACCAACCAACAATTCCATGTTCAGATGAGTAGCACATTGACAGGTTTTTCTGTTGGTATCTTTAGGATAAATAACCCAAAAGGGGCGGCTTTTGCAAAAGAATGAGTAGCTTACTTGAACGTTAGACTCTGAGACGTATCTTTTATATAAATCAGTCAAATATGTCGTTAAAAATCTCTTTTGCATTCTTTTTTTATTTCTTGTTACGTATTCTTTTTTCCAGCAACTATGGTGCTATTTTTGTCATCATTGTAAAAATTGATTATATTGTTAATTTTTTTCTGTCGAGCTAGAGCCACAGGTGAATACTGTAGTACATTGGTTTCTCTCTGTAACTCTCCCTTACCATCACTATTTTTAATTACTGCAGCATTATTAACATGTAGTTTTTTTTTTAAATAGTAGATGCACTTACGCTGTGACTCATTTTTCTTCTTCAAAAACTATATAATTCTTCTCAACTTTACCAAATACTTCTGTGTCCTGTATCGATATTTTCTAATTGCGCCATAATCTACTGAGCAATTGTAGTGTAAGGGATCTTCGTCACTGACTAAAATTTTAGTATCATTTGCTATATCAACTGCTTCCGCTTCAATCTGAACAGATTCTAGAATGCTTCTCTTCTTGTCATATTCTTTTTTCCTTTGCCTATATTTTTTAGAGTTCTCCTTCCAATTTTTTCGTAGTTCACGTTGTGCTCGGGGCGTTCTTTCTTTAATGCTAACCACCTTTTTACTTTCTTTTCTTTTCAAGTATGCTGCTCTTCTTTTTTCTTTTTCCAGCAGAAGTAATTCTGGGTCATTCTTGATCTCAGCGTAACGACGTCTTTTACATAGTCTTTGTTGAGCTAATCTAACTTCTTTGGATTTCTTTGGCTGATTCATTTTTAAATCTACAAATTAAAAATAGCATTACTCTCTATGTGGTGACGGAGTAAGAATACAATTCACCACCCCCCTTTCTTGCCCGTGGGTTTCGTAAATGACGACTAAGGGATATAATATGCATATAACATCTATACAAGAGAAGAAAAACTCAAAATAGAACCCACATTACTGACCAGCGTGGTTTAGTAGGTCAATTTCCTTCCCATTGTGGAGGAGGCTCGAGCCCAACAGTGGTATGTATACATACATACGTACATACATACCATCACGCCCTTGTCCCTTGTGGGATGTATAATGATGATTATTTTAAAATTCTGACACTCATAGGGTTTCGTCTTCGTGTAAGGTGGCCCATGTCAACCTGATTCTTACAAAGGGAGGAGGGCCTCGGAATCACGTGAACGGAACATAGTCTAGTTCCGTCCTACAAAGATACAGGTTCACTGCAAAGAAGGACCCAAGGTTAGTCACGGCGCCTCAGTTCCCAGGTGTAACTTTCCAAATTTGCCACAGTATTAGGATCCTCTCCTCGACATATCGAGCAAATATATCATTTAGAGGACAAATCCAAATTGGTGAGCAAAAAATTAAGGGTCCTGAACAGAGCCAGGCGGTACTTCAAACCGAGACCGCGTCTTGTGCTATACAAAGCACAAGTTCGTCCTCTTGTGGACTGTTCACATATCTGGGCAGGCGTACCTTAATACAAGCTAGACCCACTTGACTTGGTGAAAACACTTGCTATTCGAATTGTCGGTGATTCTCAATACATCAGAGAATTTGGGTCCCTCTGAGGGTTCTGCTTTTTCACTGTGAGAGCTCTGGGGGAATTTTTTGAATTGGACCACCGTTCTACCAACATGCCATTCGACATCTTAGTAGGGTTTAGCCATTTGACCTGAAAACGTTATGGTCTTCAAGTGTACATTCCCAGCGAGCATTTCTCCCACGTACGCGGAAGATCTGGAATAAACTGCCTACTGTTGTATATCCCAAGAACATGTCCTTCTTTAAACGAGGTTTAAGAAGAGCACTTTCTTCACGGTAGGCAGCTACCTAATTGTGCCGTTGATATTGCAAAGGTTCAGGTACGGCAGTATCACTTACTATTAGGTGTGCCACCATCAGCATCTGTTCCTATCCTAATTTCACTGTTAACTGTATCATAATTTAATTATTATCTCCTATTAAAAAATAAATAAACTACTGAAATCATTCTTAGCAACATGCAATCATTCTTGATTAGGGGAATGTGGTCTGAGATGGCATAGATTTCTAAAAGATTCATTATTAGGAGACAGATCATTGTTTTGAAATAAATACCAATTCTATATCAAATAATAGTTTATTTTTGGCAAATAATCAGTCTAAAAGTTCAACAAATATTATAATTTCTTCGAAAAATAACCAAAAAATAATTGAATCAAAAATCCATCTCACCTAACCCCTGTGGGTAAGACGGCATACACCCTATGGGTAAGATGGCATATAATTTATAAAAACTGTTTGAAACACTCAGATGGGTGGCAGAGCAAGATAAACGTGTTACTCATGATGTTTGTAAGTGGTTTTACTTGCAAATATCACAAATAACACGTTTAGTCGTTTTTGGTAGACCTATGCATTCCGCGTGGCACCAATGACGGCAACTTTGGCATTGCAACCACCACTCCCTGGAGCGGGAATGACTCCAATGCTCCATACAGTAAATGCAACATGGATCTTCATCTTCCGAGGCAAATGATTCTTCCTCGTTACTAGAATCTGCCATTATTACTCTTTTTTTTAAATGACGAGCAGATTTCCTCAAATTTACAGCTTCTTTTTCAGCAACAATAGCTTTCAATTGTGCTATATCTGGAGATGTATTCAACATACCGAATTTACCCTTTTGACGGGTGATTCGTCTTAATTGTGAAGGTTTTGGTAACGGAGAAATATCTGCTATGGTTGGACTTAGCTCAGTTTGGTCGTGGAACTGAGAACTCACAAACTCTGAAGGTCCTGCCTCTAAAACATCAGTTGGCTGGTAGCCATTCGGTTCTAAAAGCACCGCCTCGGCTTGTTTGTTTGGTTGAGGACTTAGTGGATCAGTATGACGCCCTGATTCAGGTTCATTCAATTGGGAACTCATAGCTTCTGTATGTTCTGTCTCAGCTTGGTCGTTTGAAGTGAATTGCTGAGCATCAGTATTGTCAACTAGCGACATAGATACAGAGTTCGCAGATTCCGTATGTTCTGGCTCAGTTTGTTTCTTCGACTGAGAGTTTTTGGCATCTCCACGGTCATCCGGCACTATAGGGGCAGAAGAATCCGCAAGATCATTGTCTGTGACATCTGCAGATGCATACATCCAGTCAGGAAAAATGTTTTCATTTAACGGGAAAATACCACTCGCAGCAAATCCCTTTTGACCATTGATTACTGTGGCCGCTCGAAGATAAGCTTGCTTGAATAGTTCAGCCACTTGGAAATGTGTGATAGTTCTGCCTGGATGGTTCCTTAACCACATATGCAATTCTCGATTATAGAAAGTATTAAGTGGGCCGAAGAAGATGATATCTAGTGGCTGCATTTTATGTGTGCAGTGAGGTGGGAAGCAAAATAGGATGATGTTGTTTTCTTTGGCATACGTTAACACTTCCAAATTTTTATGACTAGAGTGTCCATCAAGAAACAATAGAACCTTAGCTCCTTTTGAAGGATTAGCATATTTGACAAAATGCTGCATCCACTTAAGGAATACCTCCCCATTCATCCATCCTTTTTCTTGGGCGAAACCAACAGCACCACTTGGAGCATGATCCATTAATTCGGCTTTCATATTTTTCCTTGGAAAAATGAAGGCAGGAGGTATAAAACTGCCAAGAGCATTAACGCAGCAAACCGTTGTAAAGTTTTGACCTCTCTCAGCACTTGTTAGTACACCTACTTGTTTTCTGCCTTTTGTCGCAAAAATCTTTGGATTTTGTGATGGTACTGTGTTGAATCCGGATTCGTCAATATTCCAAATTTGATGAGGTTCAAAGTTATACTGCTTAATAACATCAATTAACAACTTAAAAAAAGTTTGTACTTTGACTTTGTTGAAGCCTCGCGCTCTGGCTGCTGATGTAGCTTCAGGTATTCGTAGAGATATAGTGGGATTCCGCTTCCTGAAACCTCTCAACCAATCTAAACCTGCCATTTCGTTTTCTGACGAAAATCTATTAGGATTTTTTTTAGCAACTGCTATTTGGTTCGCAAGTTTTCTCAAATCAGTTGTAGTCATTCCAAAAAAACGCACCTCCAATTCTTGCAAGTGTTCAATTATTTTTTGTTCGAGATCTTTAGTGAATGTAGCTTTATGACCACCTAAATATCCTTTTGACGAATCACCCGTGTCTGCTCGACGTCGGAGTGTAGTAGCTGGAACAGTGTATGCTTTTGCCGCCATCTGCCATCCCACTCTTTTGCTACGAACTGCTGCAATTGCGTCTCGCATATTTTTTTCATCCCAAGCCTGCCTTGTTGATTTCCTGACGTATGGCGTCATTCTAAGATAAAAATGTTTTATTTTAGTTCACTATCGACGTGTCATCAAAGTTGCCAATAATATTAGCAGGGAACTACTTTATTTACAAAATCATCTAACAAAACTTCTGTCAATATTACCTCTGGGTGAGACGGCATACGCGTATGCCATCTCACCCTGTAGGTACATAATCAAGAAAAAACATCGTACTTCCATTATACTAGAAGTCACAGATCTATAATTAACACATTATATTCATCACACTTCGCCAAATAAATGTATATATAACTTACCTGATATCGCGACGAAGATTACTCACAATTTTGATTATATTCGATCGAAAAAATAATTTTACGCAAGGTCAATTTCACAAAAACAGACGTAGTGTCAGCTTCGATCGTTCTGGCGCACTGGCAGCGGACTTGTCGCAACGTGTATGCCTCGGGTATCTACCTACACTAGTGGTGGCCCCACTGGACTGCAAATTGCGAAAATACAACTACTATGCCATCTCAACCGCTATGCCATCTCAGACCACATTCCCCTATATAGGTTATCATTATGCTCACAACGTGTCATTATAGGTACCAACAATTTTGCCATTAATGATGTTGCTGGTAATGACGAATTACAATAAAACCTGTCTCAACTTGTTTAAAAAACGAAGCTTTAAACGAACATTCTAGGTTAATAAAATGTAACCAACCACAAGTATAAAGTAGTTATATTATAACAATAATTGGATGCCAATTTAGCTAAATAATTTGAGTGAAGCAAATGATGTTTTGTTGTGACAAATTTTGAAGAACTACAAAATGGGCTTACCTTAGCGAATATAATGCGTATACTCATTACGGCGAGTAGGCCACGACTGCGGAACGTGGCAGGAGGGGGATTGGATTCCTCATACCCAACGTGGCGATTAAAAGTAAATAAATATTCTAGTTTCCATCTTCGATGCGATAAATGACGTTTTGCACGTGACAAAGTTTCAGCTCACAAATTAAATCATTTTTAAAGATTAATTGTATAATATTATTTTATATTTAAGAACTAGCACTATTTATAAGTTTAAAAAAACCGCGAAATATTTTTTTCTTTTCATTGAAATGTATAAAATCTTACGATTAACTTTAAAATTATATGATTGGAAACGGAGACGAATGACGATTTTTGGCGTATTTCGTAAGATTTCTTTTTTTCCAACGTTTATATTCAGATATTACTAGTTGCGACATCGAGTTTATGTTCCGATTTCTTCTTAAAAAAATATAGTTCCTTAAACGAGCTTTATTCAAAAAAAAAATGGCCTGGAAAGTGATTTTTTGCAAAAATGAAGAAGCACCCTCTTGTATATTCGATATCTTAGTGTTTTAACGATTTATATTGGATAATTTTGATGGCATTTTATGTAATAAGATGCGACGGAACTGCTGGGATGTCGTAAATATCAAATAAAAGTGCTTTACAACGTTTTCGTTTTCCATCAAAATTCCGACAAGATACAATTAACAGTAGACATGTGTAAGTAATGCGAGTGATGTATCACACGTAATATTACCCGACCACGTACTGTCTTATTACACATTACGCGACTAAACATCACATCACATTAAACACGACTCGAACACCCGTGTAATGTTCTGCATTTCTGCAATGTTCAGTGTCTGGCAATTCAATATTTATTTTGAGCTTTATTTTCAGAAAGTTAAGGCTTATATTTCTTGACGCCGCCCGCCGTATATATTATATAGCGCTATCGCATTACGCATCACACATGACATGAAATGTCATGTGTGATGTTTGAAGTGATGGTTAAATGTAATATTACTCGGCACGAAATGTAATGCCATATCACATCACTTCGCGAAGTACTGTTTCGCGCATGTCTAATTAATAGTGTGACCATAGCACTGTTACTGGCGACAGTTTGACTTAGACAATGACTTACCTGAAAGACTAAAAACGTGAAGATATTTATAACTCGATACTGGCACCAATAGTTCGTATAAGTAGCTGATTGCCAATACATAAGAAGAAGAAGAAAAATATATTTTTATTTTATTCGTCTTCTTTTTTCGTATTGGCAATCAGCTACTTTACAAGCCATTTTTGACAGTGTCGAGTTAAAACCAATCTCTGAGTATTTTGTTCTGTGGTTACAACTTTCCTCACGTCTTTCGGTCTTTAATATCTTCATGTTAGTCACTGTCCATCAGTAAATCAAGTCGTCGCCATCAACAGTGCTATAGGTACTGTTAATGGTAAATTTTAGGAATTTTGATGAAAAACGAAAACTTTGTAAAGCACTTTTATATCACATTCACTATGTACATTCCAGCAGTTCCGTCGCATCACACTGCATAAAATGACATCAAAATTATCTGATATATAACGTGTTATTTAAAACACTAAGATCTCGAATATAATAGAAGAACACCACATGACGTTTTCAGATTCCCATCAAAAGTCATTTTATTCGTCAGTTCGACCAGGCAAATAGGACAAAGCCTATACAATCAAGTTTCAAACAACTTTCTTTACCAAATTATCAGTAACTTCACTTATTTACTAATTAGCACTTTTGTGCACGTATCACATACCCGCGTCACATCTACATAAAATGCAATTAAAATCATTCAACACTTTATACAAATAGAACCATCAATCATTAAGATATAATACATTATATAAAACATTGAATATTTGACTGCACAAATGGCGTAGTGGTTAAGATACCGACCTTCCATGCCAGTGCCGTGGGTTCGATTCCCACGCAGGTGAATACTTTGTGCGGTCCACAAAGTGTTGTTCTGGGTCTGGGTCTAATTTGTCTGCGACTGCGTTAATTGCATGTTTATAAAGTCTCCTACTTAATAATAATAAAAGTATTAATTCCTTAATGCATGGTGGCGTCTATTAAAGAAAAAGAATAATAATATGTAACTCCCACATAACGCTTTAGAGTTTCCGCCAAAACTCGTTAACAATGCATAGGAGATATTACATAGAAGATAAGCAAGTACAAAGATTAAAAGAAAGCTTTAGAATTTAGCTTTGGCTATTGTGGGATTCTGAACATTTTACAACCACTAAAAGGAATTCGTTTCAGGCCTAAGTTTCCAATACATTATTTTACTATAATAACAGTCAAATTTCGAATCATATTATATCTTACGTCTTCAAGGTGACGTATGCCATCTATCGGACAATGTTTACAAATTGTATAGACTTAATACTTCAAACTTTACAGTTAGAATTGTATTAAACGATGACACAACCTTGTTATTCAAATTACTGAAATTTTTAGAATTTAATATGCTTAATTATTTATAAATACCCGATACGAAACGAAAAATGATGTCACAAGCGGGGTTCGAACCCGCACCTATTGGGAATCCGGCCCAACCGTGCTACCACTTACACCATTGTGAACTATTTTAGGACATGCAAATTTCGAATCATATTATATCTTACGTCTTCAAGGTGACGTATGCCATCTATCGGACAATGTTTACAAATTGTATAGACTTAATACTTCAAACTTTACAGTTAGAATTGTATTAAACGATGACACAACCATATTAACACATATGGTGTAAGTGGTAGCACGGTTGGGCCGGATTCCCAATAGGTGCGGGTTCGAACCCCGCTTGTGACATCATTTTTCGTTTCGTATCGGGTATTTATAAATAATTAAGCATATTAAATGCTAAAAATTTCAGTAATTTGTATAATAACAGTGTTAGCTTGAAGCTAAACAAACCTAAATATGTAGCTATTCTTGAATAGTGCGTAGCTATACTTCATTAGGGCTTATAAATGTATTTATGATCTACTCCTGTGGATCTCTATATAGGGTTAGTCACATTACAAAACAGCCGGTTATGAAACGACCTGCATGTAGTAGGTAGATAAATTACAGAATTAGATATTGTTTCATAATACCTAGAGGTTATCATATTCGAGTTTTCCTTCACTCACATAGATTTTATATGCGTTTTATATCCCTTAGTCGTCTCGTACGATCACCCATGGGTAAGATATGGGGTGGTGAATAGTATTCTTACTCCGTCACCACACGGAAAAAAAAATGGTTGATTATTATTATATGCCGTTTTTTAGACGGCGCGCCTAATATGCCGTAACGAACTCGCGGAGCACTATTTTCAGCGTTAACTTTTTTTATAAATAATAGAGATGAGTGCCGGGAGTTGGGACTTCTTTATTGAAAATTTCTTCCTCTTTAAAGATCTTTTTCAAAATTCCTTAAATATCATTATTTTAGATTTTATTAACGGAAAACTAAGTACCTTTTTTATCTTATTTTTTTTATAGCAATCGCAATTTTTATGTACTAATAAACCCTTAAAAAACATTTTTCTAGACGTCATTCCGAATCGAATGAGCTATCACACATATTTTTAGGGGCTTTATTTCTATTTAACACGTTTCTGAACTTGTTGACTAGACTAAGAGGTAATTCCGAACTCTTCGTGACGTCATTAGAATCTCCAGGTAATATCGCAGGCTATTTATGAATATTTTACTCTCACGATGATCTTTTTAAAACCCTTCAACTTTTCTTATACTGCTTATAAAGGATAGGATAGTTGAGAGTATTAAGTCATTGAAAGTATCAATTCATGCCCGTCGTCTATACGGAAATATTAGTATCGGATTATCATATCTATACTAATATTATACAGAGGAAAGGTTTGTATGTATGTTTGTAATGAATTGGCTCAAAAAGTACTGGACCGATTTAAATAATTCTTTCACCATTTGAATGCAACATTATCACTGATTATTATAGGCTATTTTAATTGTAAGAAAAATATAAGGATCCCTACTAAAATTACAATAATGTTACCCAAGGTGTAAAAAAACGCCCATAAAATATCTTTCATCGCATGTGCTGCGAAAACTATTGATAATAGAACCAAAAATGTTCCACAATATTAAAGAACATATTAATATCTACAAAAAATGTCACGATAGCATGTGTCTAACTACTGTAGTTATGTCATTCTAACTACTTTTTAACATTTTAAAATTTAATAGAAATTTCGACCATAATCAGAGCAAGTTATTTATACCTTTGCCTTAATCCTTACCTAAATAAATGATTTCTCAAGCAAGGCTATTTAAATACATGTAAATAACTTTTTATTTTATTAAAATCGGACACTCCATTCGAAAGATATTACGAGTTTAATAAAATTGAAATAAAATTAATTCGCCGCCGTGACGCGCCGGTGCGGCGGGGGCGGAGTGCAGGAGAGGGGCACATCTATGAAATAGGCAGCCGCGGGGCTCGCTCTGAGAAATTTAAGCCCTCCCAATATGTGTAATGGAACAAGACTTTTGGTTATGGAATTGCGAGGCAATGTGATTGTAGCTACTATCATTACCGGCCCCGCGGCCGGACAGCTTGCTCACTTTCCGCGGATCCCGATGATACCGACGGATTGTCCTATATCTTTTAAAAGATTACAGTTTCCTGTAAAGATATCGTTTGCCCTTACAATAAATAAATCCCAGGAACAAACTTTTTCTATGGTTGGCATCGATCTAAGAAAAGAGTGCTTTTCTCATGGCCAACTATATGTTGCACTTTCTCGAGTAGGGTCTCCTGAAAATCAATATGTTTTATTGCCATCTACAAATACCACTGCCAACATAGTGTATAGTGAAGCATTAAGGTAAAAATGGAAAATTAAAATAAAAATCTAATAAAATTTAAGTCTTTAAAATAAAAGATGTACTTGAATAAAGAAATGATATACCAACAAAAATAAACTACATTAAAATAAATAAAAAATATAAATCAAAAAGGAAAAATGTAAAAAAAAACACTTAGCACATAAGTCGGGGTGCTATTTTTTTTATTCTATGAAATATGTGATAATCAGTACTTATACAGTAATAGTAGGTATATAATGTATCTAATTATTATTAGTATACCTATACTCTAAACCTCAGTGAAATGTTTTTAAAAATTACCAGTTGATGTCATTTATTCTGTTTACTCATTTTGTTTTCAAACATCAACCCAAGGGAAGCCAGCGATACACTATTGCTAAATACATTATTATTTAGGTATGTCCTGCATTTACTGAACGTTTATGCCAAAATGCTTAATAAATAAGTGTTCACACGTGCGAAGCCGGGTCGGGCCGCTAGTTATATATATATATATATATAACTAGCGGCCTTATATATATATATATATATATATATATATATGTTTTCATGTTTCAGTAAAGAAAATTTATGCTCGAAGTGGCGCTTAGTTTTTACGCCTTACCTATGCCAATATTTCCTCTAATGAACGACCGGATGTCTATGAAGTAGTTCTACCTCCACCTATGTGGCTATGTAAAAGGATATTTTAAAAATAAAACGATACACTTATTATTATTTATGACTTTATTTAATACGACAATGAAACTACAAAAGTTGCCTGCACTTCAAACAGCAATTATCATATACATCACGAACTGAAGCACATACAATTAATCACATAAAATATAAAAAATAACGACAATAACACCATATGTATTATAGATAAGAGTGACTAAATATTACGCAAAAATTACAAAAAAGAAAAAACTAAACAATACAGTTACCTAATATTATCAGAGAAGCTAATGTTGCATCGCTATACATGATTCATTTTGATCGTGAAGTTACTAAATGGCTACACAATACCCAAGGCAAATTGGTCAGAGGTTTTCACTTCTTCACCGAGAAACAAGCTTGTAACTTAAACCTAGTTCACTTACTAATAAATATCAGCGTTAGTAACATATAATATTA
This sequence comes from Lymantria monacha, assembly GCA_905163515.2. Classification (NCBI taxonomy): domain Eukaryota; kingdom Metazoa; phylum Arthropoda; class Insecta; order Lepidoptera; family Erebidae; genus Lymantria; species Lymantria monacha. The sequence continues at coordinate 34,816,045 of LR991084.1, read as the reverse complement.
AGCAGGCAAGCAACTCGCCCCGCCGCGCCAAGCAACGATACATCATCTCTTAATATTTTATATACATTATTATCATATCATCGACATTGAAACAGATCGGTTGAATGGCAAAAATATACTATCAAATACATGGATTATATCACTAAAAACAGTCGAGCGACAAATGCCGTGCGTGTGAAACGACACGGTGTCTAAACGAACCATAGACAATATCACTAGAGCAAAAACATCACAGAAGCGGTTTGTGTCCAACACACCTTTACGTCTGCGGCCCGGCGCCTCTGGCATCTACAATTTAAAAATATATAAAACGCTATCAAATGTATTTTTTTTATACTTTATATTTATTGATACCGAGAGCCAATTACCATATATACGAGGCACTTCCGATGTTAACTATTTTATATATCGTTTAATATATTGTATTCGTTTGAGATCATAAAAGTAAGTGTGGTGTAACGACTTTTTTTTGAACTTGTAGACTAGATGTTGTGACGTCTCGTGCTCTGATCGGAGGTCGGTACACGCGCAGTACACACCGAACAGACCATCGCAGTGTAACGAGACCTCAGCATCGCCGAGCGCAAGCTACCAACCACTTGACGAAACAAACGCAGCCACAAACAGCCCGCGATACGACAGCCTCCCAAAAATAAATCAATATAATAATAAATATATATATATATTGTAAACAACGGACAAGTTAGTAGCGTTACGGCGATATAAAACGTGAGTGAGTAAACTTAAATTTAGATTATACCATCCTAAAAATACTGTTGCGTTATGATATACATTAAAAAGTAATGATATAAGTCTATAACTAACGATTAGGGTTACTGATCGTTTCACCGTCCTCCCTCCCCTCTTCTTCCCTACGCAGCCTGCTTTACTTGACTCGCATGTACATTTGCCGTCGGTTCCGTACATAAAAATAATTTACTAGCCTCTGGGCCCCAAACAAATAAACACAAATTCATTAGTTTAGAAAATAATATTTAAATACAAATAGAAAAAATAATAAAATGGCAATTCCTATGCGGCTTTATAGGTACAGAACCCTGTGCGCAACTTGCTATCCAAGTTTTAGCATACCAAGAAACTATGTAATAGAGTTAAATTTTCTTATTGGTAATACTAAAAGTTGGCTTTTATTGGGATCGCATCTAAGACATACTCGTAAATAGGCCATAATTATTGTTATTTAAATGTGTACAGCAATGTTGCCATATTTGTGATCAAATAATAAATTTAAATTTAGAATCAAGGATGTCGTAAGCATGATCGCGAGGGACAATTGGTGTCACAAAGTAAGCGCGTCAGGGATGTAACACAAATATTGTGAGAATACTTCAATCGTGTCCAAGATTAGATTTTTATTACATTTCTATCACAATATTTTCTCATGTTACAACACCAACGCAATATCGGCAGTCAAATTGGCGCCTCCACGTTTCACACCGAGGTACAAATTTTGCTACTGGACCAGCCAAAAGACCTTAAAACTATTGTCATAAATTACCGCTATTGATAAACTTGTTTGGAATTTTATTAAATTTCGTTAATTAATCAAAAACCAGTCTCACAATAATGAGTAATTCATGACATTCTCTCTCCGCATTTGAATCACGATATACTAGTAACATTACAAGAACTATACTAGTACACGGTGTACTCAAAACTTTACCTCGAAACTGAACATTAACAGAGACATAACACTACATAAATGCAATGAGCGCACTGATGTACGCTCGCTAAGCGACCGTCTAACGACGTGCAGTTACCGACGATGTGACAACCCTAACAGTACAGTAACACATAGCAACACTGAAAATCGAACGAACATATTTGATAGATTGTTTTTTTATCCTAAAATTATTGACACTGGCAACATTATAATAAATATGCGTAACTGGTTATTTGCGCATACAACATTAGTTATATTCATGTAATAATTTCAGTGTTAATATCATCATAGTTTCCTCATGACTATTGGTTATGAGATAATTTATAAACTTTGTAGTTGTGTCATCAAAACTGATAATAGATCTGCATACACTATGCCAAACCGATTCAAATACTTGAATTTGAAACACAAGTAAATACTAAATATGGTTGTTCAATGTATTTTAAGTATGCTTTTTTATTACTGGTTTGTAAACAATGTCCTTTTAGTTACATTCGCAGATAACGGCGTTTTAATGTTGCCAGTGTGAATAATGCATTTATAATTGTTAAATGAATATTTGGATAGTGGTGATTATGTTCGTCTTGTGTTAGCAGGTGTTGCGCGCGGGTGCTGGTGATTCCTAGCCGGAGGTGACGGCGCCCGAGCTCTCAACGCGCGCGCTCTTGTTCTGCCTTACTAGCTCTGCACGTCGCTCCTGTAGGATAAACACATGCATTACATAAACAACTTTTAAATTATTGTTTGCCCAAAATAAAGAAATGCATCCACGCATGAGTCTGTATAAACGCACTTGGTAGATGTCAGGCGGGTAATGGGCAAGTAACGGTTGGCGACGCATTGCAATTAAGTATACGATACGGAATTTACATAATTATTATCCCTCATTTTTGACAGATTATGGACACAATGCCCATACCACCTGGGGCGATTGAAAGGCAGCGTGCAGCCTCCTCGTCAGTACTTGGTGTTACCATCGGTACCGATTCCTTGACATTGGTGGTAAATAATTGCTAATCCTAAAGGTTCTCACTACAGTCACTCGTCACTACAGGTGAATGTTCGCCTGTAGTGACGAGTTAAGAAAATAATAAGTTATTTTCTCTTTTCCCAGAAAGTCGATAAAACCATATGAGTATTACCATCAGAGAAGTAGCAGCACTCTCTTGCTAAAGTAAAAACAACGATTGATGATCTCGTCTACTGAACGAGGCAATTCTAGTATTATCACACCTCGTATACAATTCTCCACCCGATTCTTGCCTGTTGGCGTTGTAAAATACGACTAAGAGAAATGATATGCATATAACATCGACGCAAGAGAAGGACAACTTAATGCCCTATACCAGAGGTCGGCCACTCTTTGAGTCGGAAGAGCCGAAAATTAGAATTTATAAAAGACAGTTTTTAAAGAGCCACATTTTTTTTTTGGCAACAGTAATTTGTGCCTAATGTGTGCTTGTTAATCAATTCAGAACCATTTCTAAAATTTTTTTTTGCGTATAGAACTAAAGAGCCGCAACTTCACATCCAAAGAGCCGCAGGTTGCCGACCCCTGCCCTATACCATACCGTCTCACCAGCGATATTACGCCAATTTTCTTCCTATTGTGGAGGAGGCTCGAGCCCAACAGTGACGTATATGAACTCAGATGAGATAGATGCTGTCCTAAGAGTTTCATTAGCATAGATTACCATACAGTTCAATTGTCTCGTCTCTTCTTTTTCACTAGTCTTGTTTGTTGCACTTTGTGTGCTTTATTTCATTAGATTGAACAGACTTTGTAGTGGTGGACTTTACGCTGTGTGGTAGCGGCCACGAATACTACCAACCCTTACTTTGCTCGTGGACTTCGTAAAAGACGACTAAGAGCCTTACCTACCGGGGTCAACTTCATCTGATGCCGTTTGGTCAACAATTACATACCCAAGGAGGGTTGACGTCTGGCAGGCAGCCGGTGATAAAACTATTGTCAATAACTTTTACAATATGTACTATGGGAAGAGGAGTACATATTGTACCGACCCCAAGGAATTGGGATAAGAGTAGGAGAATGATGATTGAACACTATTATATTTTTATGGTGACTTAATAAAAGCGGCATCGGGGAAAGTCACTATTCGAGATAGAATGATGAAATACAATATAAATATTTATATTACTACACGACAACTTTGCAAGCGAAACAAAAAATGAAATGATAACTAACCTCTTTCTTGACGAAATCTAATTTCTTCTGGATCTCTTTCTCCCTATTCTGCTCAGCGGTTGAGAGTTTAGTTTCTATATCTTTGGTTATCTCTTCCACCTTTGCAGTCGCGGCTGAACGCGCCTCAGCTAGCTTAATATTCTGCATTTATGGGTAAAAAATAATAATAATAAAAAATAAAGCATGCATACACTTCATGCTAAAACATGATGATGATAAAGCCCGATACTTTATGTGAACCAGTTTGAAATGGCAACTTTAACCAAATTAAATAATAAAAAAAAAATTAGGCGCCAGGTTAAGAAATTATTAATAATGTTTAAAAAATAAGAACAAATCAATTTATGCCAACATCGTTACGTCATGTCGTCTGGTATAACGTGATCCTGTCGATAACCGCAACAAACCGGTTCAGCGCAAACAAACAGAACATCTAAGACATGACGTACGGCCATGTAGAAGTAAGAGCGTGGAGATATAACTCACATGGTTGCGTAGCTTCTCCTTCTGCTCGGCCTCGATGAGCAGACGACGGTCGGCCGCCTGCTGAAGTTTCTCCTGAATAGCGCTCTCCAACTGTTGGAAACGTTCATGGTTGCCGGCGCGCACTTTCTTCACCTGCTCCTCCTATATAACAGAATGTCGTTATAAGTAATTAGATAGAGATTATTTAAGTAAAAAAATTAAAAAGAATGCTAGATTGTTACCAATCTAGCATTCTTTTAAAATTTTTCCATTTCAAAATGTTACTTAAATAATAACATTGATAAAATCAAACGACATAAGAGTATCAACATTACAAGAGGAGTTACGTATAGAAAACTTTAAAAAATACACATTTTCTAACATTGCGTAAATCAGTTACCATTTTCGTCAAATATTGCTGAAGTAAGTTTGTGATGCTTCGACTACCTTTTCTTATTGAGCAGAAGATCATTAGGTTTTGTATACATATAGGGCTTAAGTTACTTTTCATAAAGAATTGTACTGTTCCCGAAGTAAAAATAAATACTTTAAAAGCGATTGTTCAGTAAAACAACTCGACCTATCGATATGAAATATATTAAACACGATATAATAATAATTCAAACTGGCAAGAAATAATATTATCCGTACTAATATTATAAATGCGAAAGTAACTCTGTGTGTGTCACTCTTTCACACCAAAACTACTGAACCGATCTAAATGAAATTTGGTACACAGATAATCTAGAGCCTGATAAAGGATATAGGCTCCTTTTTAATGCAAAAAAAAAAGGATTGTAAAGGGGGATAAAAAGTTGTAAGGATGTATCGTCATTTTTAAAGCCAGAAGCTTGAACTTACTTTTAAGCTATTGATTAGATATAAATAAATATGACATTAAAATTCTGTAAAAATAAAAATAGGGGATAAAAAACTTTAGGAAAGTAACCTTTTACGCGGGCGAAGCCGCGGGCTGAAGCTAGTAGTTTATATAGATAAAAAAGTGAGTTACATCATATGTTATATACAAAATATTTTTTATTTTAACCTGGTCAGGATAATGTGTTCCATTTACCTTACTTAACTTACATACTAGGAGTATAGAATAGTAGTACCACTTATTAAATTATTGTATTATCATCGACCCGACAAGACCGACAAGTGTGGAAAGTTTCAATTCAATCAGACGATTAAGTCGGTAATAATCACGTTCAAAGATTTCGTAATACGGGCAGGCGAAGCTAATAAAAAGAGTGTGAAAATTACACCCTTATCATAAGTATGGAAATATAAAAAGGGGAAAGACACTTATAGTATCTCGAAAGCAAATCTGCTTCAAAAGTCACGGTCAAAGGTAGTAAGTAAGAATCGCTTACATGCTCGCGGAGACGCTCCAGCATCTTTTTGATATTCTCATCGCGCTTGTCCGCAGCATTATTTATCTTCTCTTCAATTGCCTTGTACACCTCAGCGGTTTGCTGCTCTAGGGTGAATCTGCAAGATATCATATTGTGTTAAAATTTTAAACTTTGACTAGAACGATAACAAAAGACACCATACACTGGTCTAAGAGGCTACATTATGTAAATCTTTGTCAGTACCTACTACAGCCTCATTAGTCCAGCAGCATGGGCCTAAGCTTGCATATCGCTAGGCCTGGGTATCGAAAATGTCTTTGACAAATAAAAGTGCTGTAATCGATACATATTTACTTATTTTTAAGTCTTTTCCGGAGAATTTCAGTAGCAATCAGATTAAAATTAAAATTGTCTTATTGTACCTTTGATATGTCGAACAACGGTTGGAGATTTGCCTGCTTTATAATGTGCAATCAAAACCATAGGTACGGTGAAATATGGTTGCAATGTTTATTCAGTAGTTTGCTTACCTCCTAGGGAATCGGAGAGTGTGATTATATCCACGTTTCTTCTAGACACATATAAAGCCGAGTCAATGCTATTACATATAATAACTTAAACTGAACACCACGACTTTGAAAACTTTTGACTAATTTATAATATTCTACTCAGAAGTCAAACCAAAGGGCTTTAATGTTAGCACTCCTTTGCACTTTTAAAAGTACAATGCTAATCATCACCCCGTTGTTATCCCAATTACTTGGAGTCGATGCAATATTTATTCTTCTTACATCGTACCTACATATTTAAAAAAAATGGCAAAAGTTTTATGTCTGGCACGCCTGGCTGACGTAAACCCTTCTTGAGAATGTAATTATAGACCAGAAGGCATTGGATGAAGTTGTCCATATCGAAGTCAAAGTCTTTTACTACGCCCATGAAAATTGTAAAAGTTGGTGTTAAAGGTGATACACAAACGTAACATGTATTGATCAAACTTAGATAAAGGTTAATTAAACTGCACTCATATTAATAGACTATAACATATATAGATTATAGTAAATTGAATTATTTAAGTACCTGGTCTTCTCGACTCCCTCCAAGTGATCCTTGAGGCGTGCGCGCAATTCGTTGATGTACGCCTCGCGCTTCTCTTCGTGAGTTTCCATCTTAGCATCGAGCGCCTCCTTTGTGTTCACGATGAAGTTGTTTGTCTGTTCGCTGCGAATGCGAGACGCCTCCTCGATCTTCGCCATCTTCTGTGCGATAGCAGCCATCTTGCTCGCTTCCAAGCTCTGAGTCAAAAAACCATTATTATTTAGCAATCAAATTCGCTATTGAGTGAGAAGAATTTTCCGTGTTTTTGGGACGGATCAAGAATGCATATCGTAAAACCCAACCGAGTAACACTCTTCTAGGTAACATCACAACTACGGGGAACACCAATCTCTCTGCGAAATGCATCGCTTATAGCATTTACCCACTATGAAGAGGCACAACCACTGATGTCTATTAGCTTATACAGACAATTTGTTCTTCAAGTTTAAATAAATCAACATTGAAAAATATTAATACACAAAATGTACTTTAACAAGCAATTTTAATCTTAGAGTTTTTGTTTAAAAGACTAATTCTATTGACAAAAGAATATATTATAATCGCTGTGTAACTATTATCATCATCATCAAGTCATATATTTGCCACTGTCGTAGCCACCCCAAGGTGGAAGAAAAATCGGCCTAATATATCACACTGGTCAGACTTGCTTTATTTCTAGTTCCACCTTACAACGACGTTATTTGCTTGCGTCCTAGCGTCCCATAATGGTTTTTTTTTTTTTATCCCAGTTTCAGTCTGATAGTCGTTCATTTTACTATCGGCACACGTGATTGGAAGGGTTGATGACACTTGTGTGCTTACTTCGTCACCACAAAGGTTGGAGATACTTGTATCTGCGCAATACACAATATAATTCTTTATCAAAGACGGCATTGCAGATACAATATTCTAATTATCTGCAATATGGCTAGTACATAACCAAGGGCATTATACAGGGTTATTAGAATTACAAACACGCTTTGATTTGCCCATTCATATCCGATATATTTAAAGTTTTTTATTTTTATTGCAACGAGAGTAAGCAGGCCATCTGATGGTAAGAAATAAATGTCGCTCTTGGTATTTCGTAATACCAAGTCATAACTTTGTCACTGCCTACTGTGAAGGTTTGAACATCTGGCTCCTGCTTACTGAACTACTGAAATTTACCACAACCGAGGTTACAAGTTGCTTAGAAGGGTTGCTGGCCACTTACATGGTGATTTTTCAGCCGACAACTTCCACGGGAAAACAAGTGGCGAAAGCGGTTTCAACAAGCCACTGCCAGAGAAAGACCAATACAGTAAGTAAGCAGCTCGATCTATACTAGTAGATATGGTAGGCAAACTCATATAATATCGTGTACCTATTAATTTAGAAACGTGATAGCCTTTTTTTTGGGTAGGCTATGGTCCTAACACACACCGCCCGTTCCGTCCGGGGCGACGGAAGGGCAGTACATAGCCCTGTAACCCACCGTATCCCCCCCTCCCTATCGCCATTGGGCCGGCCACTAGTACCGCTTCCTTGCCATCTGTGACCAGCTTGGAGTAGATATTATCAATAGTATCTATCGTGTTTTTCTATTATGAGATTATTGCAGAACCATTTTTTTCCTCATTTAAAAAAGACCATAAACCCAAAGATAAATTCTAATGGTTCACTTCAAAAACCTTTCGTTTGCGCTAATTATACAAGTGGTGTATACATTGGTCCGCCTCAGGTAAGCGGCGGATAACTAAGAGAATTACTTACACGTCTTCGTTCCTCGGCCGCCTTCAATTTCTCCTGGATTTCTTCTACAGTAGGAGATTTTTCGGGCGAGTCCGCGCGACGAGGCACTGGCACGCCCACCGGTTCCGCTAGAATCACCTCATACGCCAAACCGCCCTTCGACATCTCCTGGCAGCGGATTTCAGTAGCTGAAATAAAAATCAATATTTAGGCTTTATTAGGTAAACAGTGGGTCAAAATTGTCCCAAAATTAATTTTGAACAGACCATTGGCACTGAATTATGGACATCAGGGGGGCTTTGCTCGGTGCGCAGTAAGGAGCATAATTCGAGGTGGCGACTGTCTCAGTTTGTCTAACTTTGGACTTGACTAGGGTAATATCCAGCGTTTATTTTATACCTATGTATAATACTCGCGTCAACTTCAGAAGTGAAGAGATTTACAAAAGAAAAATCTTGTCGAAAGATCAGCTTAATTGACGACAGTTAAGACGTGAAGACGTGAAGTTAAGGGTAACTTATGTTATCTTCATAGAATTCCCAAATAATAATTTCCACATAGTCGCTATTGTTGTGACATAACTTATATTTTCATGTATTTCTTCTCTATTTTCTTTATTCATGTAACATCGAAAAGGTTAACCTATTCATTATTAATTTCTTAACGTTTATTAGAAACTGTTATAATTTTTTCTACATGTATTTTTTTATTTCTTATGGTGGCAAACGAGCAAGCAGCACACTGATGGTAAGTGTTACTGCCGTCCATGGACCTTTGCTATATTAGGGGTACAGCAAGGCGCCTGCCTACCAAGCAAAACCCACCCAAGCTGAGCTTTTGGCTCTCTCGTTCATGGAACAAAGCGTAACAGCACATTACAACTGTTCTGACGCCGATTTTCTGCCAGAGTGTGGCACTACCCCGGACAAATCGGCCCGCGACTGCGGACAGAAAGCTGTCCACAGTGCGGCCCTACCAATACAGCCAGTTATAATAATACTGTACGTTTCTTTGGACTCAATAAATATTTGTTTTATACGCCACCTACCGGCAGAGGGTGGTGAATTGTATTCTTACTCCGTCATCATATGGAAATTAGTAGCAAGATACCTACAGGCTAACACAAAAAGTGAATAATAACATTCATATATTGTACGTACAAAATAGATTAATTGGATCTTTTATAACGCAAAATATCTTCGCAACAATAACACAGATGACTCATTGTAATGACGAGCCATTCTTGTGTATAGAGAAGTTCATTCACCTAGTTAATATATTCGCTTATGTGTTATTTTACCGGCAATAATTAAGTCAATATTTATCATCGTTACAAATGTACAGTAAAGTGGACATTATCGTTGTCCCATCACAGACTTATCAGCTTTGTTAATTTTTTTTTTAATGACTTCTTATGTTTACGCGTGTACTACACATTTAAAATAAATCATTTTTACGGATTATATCGCGTTTGTATTTGATTATTAACTTTCAGACGTTTAGAACACACACACACACACACACACACACGAGTTCATGGTCACGAGAGTACTGACGGGACGGAGATTGACTGGTGGACACAAAGAACTGTCCTGCGTGGGAATACATGACAATCTGTATATGAGGTCGGTAGTTAGACCACCCCGCTATTTGTGCAGACTGTCCCTGAAAGCTAAGCATAGGGTCTGACTCTCCGGGTTAAGCTGTTAAAGCCATCTGCGGCTAATAGCTAAAAGACACGGCAAAAAAGGCGCCTGAGGGTCTACTAACACATTTGATCGATAATGGATCATTTGTTTCATTGAGCCAAAATCTTTCGGATACAACGATGGATCCGACGCATTCACTTGAAATCTTCATTAAAAAGTTTAATCGTACAACAGAAGCAACACGTATATTGTAACTGCTTTTTTTATTATAGGTTTGCCAGCGATAATAAAATTATATTTTCGAGCATTTGATCCAACCAGAAAGGTTCACTTTCATAACTATTAATGAAGCCTCTGATTGAGGCCACACCCGCAGTTTGTCATGCCTTTATAGTTCTACGTAATAGAAGGCAAGCCTTTATCGCCTTTACTGGGCACAATTACAAAGTTCATATTATTAATTTACTATTGAGAATCATCATCATCATTCTCCTGATTTTATCACAAAAACTATTAAGAATATCTTAGAAAAATCTACAGGGGCAAAGTTATAAATTCTGTGTTTAAAACTGTGTCTCTGTCAAAGTATTTTATGTTGTATACAATATTTCGAAAGTAATTTCTAGAAAATTGCCGAAGTACCTGTACTATATATTTATAGCAATAGGTTCACTCTATATTTAAGTAGAACTAAAATTAGGCGAAATGTCGTTACTCCCTCTGTTCACATTTTGCTGACGAAATTCATCATTCTTCTACTCTTATCCCAATTACTTGCGGTCAATACAATACGTGCTCTACTTTCATAGCACATATTGTAAAAGTTATTGGCAATAGTTTTATGACCGGCAGCCTGCCAGACGTCAACCCTACTTGGGAATGTAATTATTGACCAAACGCTATCAGATGGTGTTGGCCCAGGTCGTTATAAGGCTCTTAGTGGTCTTTTACGACATCCACGAGCAAAGCAAGGGTTGGTAGTATTCGTAGCCGCTACCGCTTTTAATTGTGGTAGGACCACGCTGTGGACAGTTCTCTGTCTACAGCCGCGGGCCGGTCCGTCCGGGGTAGTACCACACTCTCGCAGAAGATCGACGTCTGAGTAGTAGCAATGTGCTATTGCGCTTCGTTCGGTGAGCGAGAGAGCCGGAAGCCTAACTGGGGTGGGTTCAGGGTTATATTGGTAGGCAGCGGCCTAGCTATACCATTGGCAAAGGTCCATGGGCGGCAGTGACACTTACCATCAGGTGTGCTGTCTGCTCGTTTGCCGCCATAAGCAAAAAAAAAAAAAAAAAAAAAAAAAAAAAAAAAAAAAAAACCACAGCTTTTGCTGACGAAATTATGAAGCTATAAATTAAATTAATAAAAACATACAATGTTATTATTTATAAGTCATAAAATAAGATATATAAGCCACGGGGCGGGTACGCGAGGCATTTGCTTCTGCAAACTCGCTCCGTAGGCGGCGGCCAGGAAGGTGGAGGCGCCGTTACGCGCATCTCTTCCCGCCGCCTTGACTGTCGAGTGGACGTGGCCAGATGGCCTAGCGTTGAGGTGTCGGGGATAGAATAGAGACATAATAGTCGGCCGACTATTTAGCGAGGTCAATGTAATAAATAATCACACTCTTTATTTTAATAAGAACAAATAATAATTCATAAAGGTTAATAATTTGTAAACAATTATAAATGTTTCTTTTTTATCCTACTCTTTTATTTAAAAGAAAGTAATATTTCTTCTTATTTAAAAATGTTTATTGTACATACTTTTATTTGAATACATATACTGTGTAGTTTCTCTGATAAATCAAGATAGATACTAATTAATTTTGTATAATAAATACCCTAAAAATGTTTTCTTATTACTTGCTGCTTGTAGCGAGTGATTTTAAAAACTGATTGGACGTAGTAACGTTTACTATGTTTTACATTACAAAATGAGTAAGACTGATATAAATAAATAAATTAAAAATATAAATAAACAATCAATGAATTTATTAAATGAAATTATATATTTTATTAAGCTCCTACATACATTTTATTAAGAAATATAAGAAGTCCGTTAGTCGGTGCTCTTTGCCGAATAATCCGCAACTAGTCGCCGACTATGATAGTGGCCGGATAGTCGGCTTTAACGACTAGTCGCCGACTAATCAGTACATCTCTAGTATATATATTAGAGTGGATATATAATTAAAAACTTATGTTAAATGCAGTTTTCACCGATGTATCGTTATAGGATTTAATTTAAAAATAGTCCCATCGACAACAGAGTATCCACAATATAATATTTATTTTATGGAATCTCTTAGCAAATGATTGCAATTCAAAGGCGCTGTAATTTGAATAACAGCAACACTTATTTTTCCTATTCCAAAATAATATTAGTACTTAACCACAGTACTATTTAGCAGCCAATAAATTTAAACTTAATAACTCCTCTTCAATGGAAATAGGTGCCGCGACACGCTCCTCAGAAAATGTTTGAATTATTTAGGAATTTTAAGATAAAAAAATAACTATAAATCTCAAAATAATGGATATGTTAGTAATCAAAGTATCATCATCATCACAGCCTATATATGTCCCATTGTTGGGCTCGGGCCTCCTCCGTAATGGGAGGGAAATTAACTTTTTATACCACGCTGGTCAGACGTATTGGTATAGGGTTTTGTTTCGAGTTTTCCTTTTCTAGCATAGATATTATATGCGTTAGTTAGTCGTTACTTAGTCGTCTCTTACGATCAGCCAGATAAGACAGGGGGTGGTGAACTGTATTCTTACTCCGTCACCACACGGATATAATCAAAGTATACGAGTGCCATAACTAGTACTTAATAATTATGGTTAGATTGTAATTGTAGTAACGACACGGAACGCATCAGAAGGTAATATCATAAATTTGAAACTGTCCGCTCCAATTCAAACAATGCATTGCGTTCCATATAGATTTTATTAATCACCGTAGATAAGTTGTTGGTAACAGAATAGGAGCATAGAACTTGAGAATGTTACATCATTATTCTTACTCCAGAATAACCATAAAATTGTAAATTACAACAAATAGCAAATAATTAACAAAATTTTTATGAATTAAAATATTTTTTATGCATTTTCGATGTTTCACTTCTTTTTTACTTATTTTTTTTAATTCAGTGTGAGATCCGAATTAATAAATACCTGATAAATATTATACACATTGATACATCGAGATAAGATTGCCTAATATGATGAATGAATGATATAATATTACATAATTATTTTTTTAATGAAATATATAATTTACTTCTCTCATGGGTTGTGAAGTTGTAAACTAGAAGAGAATATACCTTTTTTTTTTTTTTTTTTATTGGTGGGCTATGGATGCGTCTCGCCCCGCCGAATCGGTCCGGGGTGACGGAAAGACGGCGCGTGACCCCATAGACCCACCGTAAAATCCTCTCTCTTCGCCGTGCGAGCGGGCCACCGGTACCCGATTTTTGACTTCGGTGGCCCGCCCGGCGGTTTACCCTCGCGGGTTCCTCTCGTCGATAAGAGAATATACCTAAAAGATTTGTAAAAGTAATGATTGCCTACATTCGCCTCCGGGCAACTGTGGAGTTGCCAGGTATAAAAAACCAGTTGAGTAAGTGTTGAAATTTAATTATACAAGAATAACCGGAAGTTGGAAAATTTCATTTCCGTTCTAGGCAAAGTGGGAGAGGCGAAACAAAATTGGATATTAGGTAAGCCAATAAATAAGCGAATGTACAGCTACGGTAAGGGCAGTAGAAGAGCACCACGCATAAGACCGAAGCTTAAGGCCCCTATATGTAGCGGCGCAGGCGCGATTACCTGCGCCTGATGCCGCCCTAGCCAAGGCCGCGGGTGATTGGATCGGGGAATTAGTCCGACACCCGCCGAGAGGTCGACCGCGTGAGGAAAGACCGACATCCTACCCGAGGGGGGGATGTCGGTCGAGGAGAGGGTACTCCTCAGGGGTATTCCGTCGGGCCGACCACTGACGTCAAGTCACTCTGCTCCGGTGGTCGGCCCAATGACGAAGGCGACGTCACGGGTGGGTTACGGGTGTGCGCGCTTACGCCCCTCTGTCACCCCGGATGGAGTGGTGCGAGAAGTGCGCCGACCGTGGCCCACCCCCCCAAAAAAGGCCAAAAAAAAAAGGTATGTGAGCTGTAAGATTGATACTATTACGTAGTAGGTATTGGCAGAAAAGGCTGAATGCACAGAAATTTTCTCGAGTAACTAGTAAGTACATATAACATAGTAAGTTATTCCAGACTAAACTTGCAGACTGCCTATTATAAGGTCACGCTCGTTACGCCATAGACTGAACTTCTAGAGCAGGTGCGGGGCTGTTTCTACAAAATTGCAATTATACGTGAAATATTGACAAAATCATGAGTGTACCAGTTTAAAATAACATAATTTGACACTGGTACAGATTTCTTGGGCTTCGGTGGACGGCTCAATGTGACTGAATTGACCGACTGATACTGGATTAGATTCCACAAGTGGCACCCACGACGAGGCAACTATTAGAGCAGGCATCACTACTTTCATCACCCTACTCTTGACCCAATACGTAGGTATTCCCCTTCCATCGTGCATATTGCAAAAGTAACTGGAAATAGTTTTATAACCGGCCGCCTGCCTGACATCAATCCTCCTTGGTAATGTAATTGTTGACCAGACGGCATTAGATAAATTTTTCTCAGGTCAATCTTTTAGTCATCAGCTTTTAATTGTCTTTTACATCATCCACGAACAATAAGTTGGTAGTATTCGTAATCACTACAACAGTAAGAAAATATATCCTTCAATAAATTCTGTTCTCAATTAAATACGTAGGTCAATATATCTATTATGTATATATAATAACAATGTAGAGACTCTACATAGAAGCAATTAAGCCTAACAACAAACTTAATATTCTCATCTGCACGTCGTCGTCACAGAATGTGTTCCACTAATCTCCTTTAATATTTCACAAATTAACCATAATTTTAATTAACATTCCCGACGGATACACTAACAAAACTCATTAATTTACACCCCGACACCGTTTAGGGATGAAATTCTTAAAACGCAACAGGGGGCGCGTTGTACTAAATTACCGTAATATTCAAGGTCGGATAAACTCTCGGTTGGCCAGAATAGAAATGCCGTAGTTTAATTATAGAGAATTGGCTGGGGAGAGTTAGGGGACGTCTCAGAGACTCACCGCCCTCCACCCCTATGAGTCATCGTTGCATTATATTTGCGTCGAGTGCTATGACTAGTCTGTACATCACGTCGGTCTGAAAACAGATGACTAATTTGTAAAAAGATAGGTGCCGTACTATTATGTAATAATATATTTTAATAGGTAAATTAATAGGTAAATAAATACTGCACAACTTTCATACTGTTCCGAATCTGCTCATAATATAAGTCCATTAATAACTTGCCTGTAAAATTCTGTGCGATATAAGTATTTATTACTTAATGCGAGTGTTGTGTATAAAAAATGGCAAACATATTTCCTATCAAGTACTTATTTAGTAATCTGCTTTAATGGCCTAAAATATTTCAAGAAAAACACTTCCGTAAGCGTGATAATAAAAGACGAAATGTTTCTACAACACCAAATAAGTGAAAAAGGAAACAAATATAGCTACACAACAGTAACAATAACTCACTTAAAAGGGGTAGCAACACTTGACCTGGGAACACAAAAGGGGTGACTCGAGAGGCCCCGACGTGTGCGCTATCTGTGAAAGGGATCTTGAAACCCACAATGCACACTTTAAAGGATAAAAAAAATTGCTTCAGGCAGCGTTTCAGCTTTTGCAGGAGGAAATTCTCGCAGATTGAAGACTCCCCTTCATTGTTGCACTTAGTCAAGCTGAACTTTGTTGACGCAAGGCAACTTTTTTGCCTACGGTTTTGGAACATTGCCAATAATGTAATTTCAAACATTTTCTCAATGCTTTTGTTGCAGGTAATTTGTAATTTACAAGAGTTGTGTTTTAAAATTACGCAATTTACTATGTCTCTATTAGCTAAGAGTTTAAGAGACTAATAATGTATGTATATCTCTTCGATACTTACTTATGAACTTCACTTTCTTCGGTTGCTTGGTCCTCGGTTTGCCTACCGGTTTCTTGACAGGCGCCGACCGTCGGTGAGCTTTAGGAATAAAATTAAACGTCAACGGAATCCAACTCCGCGAGACTGACAAATACTCTCGGAGACAAAATATCTCTATTCACCGTGTGATGTAAAATTAATCCAAAGACTTGAATAAATCGATTACCTAAAACTACATAGATTGCAAATATAATCCATTGGACCTTATAATAAAAATTCAATTACGCCAAGACCTCGAAATGTCGATTGCAAATACCATTAAAAGTCAGCTCCTCTATTATTGAGTCAACACGGAGAATTGAAGGACAATCGAAAAACGATTATGGTCTGTGGATTCGTATCGACTAACGTTTATTTGAAGAACATTCGGACTAAGCTTTAACGAACCGGCAATCGATGCTCGCGTGACTGCCAGAATCCTGGCACGAAGTTTGAATTTAATGGATAATGTCGCAGTAGTTACCATGTACACTTCGCATATCATGTGGCTAATGACAGACATAAACCAGATAAAACACGAACAAATAAGTGGATAGCATGCATCAAGGTCGTACATAAAAACTATTTTATGATGATGTACTATTTACGTTTCCTGAAATTATTTTTACGTGTCACTCGAAGACCTCTATTAAACTATCTTTTAATTCACGAGTTGTTTAAGTAAAAGAAAAAAATCCTAAGACAAAGAGATTTGCATTATAATATGTCGGGTTACTTTTTAGTTAAATAAAAGCAAATCAATCTTTTATCAATTGATCAGCCCAACGTATGTTTCTCAGACGAGTGCTACCAAATATTTTCTTGACCACTCAGTCGATCTTTATGATTGCCACGGAAAAGTAATAATTAATAACACATTATATTTCTCATATAAGTTAAAAGCCACAATGATTTGTATAGATGACACTAAATTTTGATCATCATGGAATCCCAAGGAAAAATTTTAATTGTCTTGGGGACCACAGACAAATAGGAGCAGATTGTGGTATCAAGTGGAAACTTTTTAAATTCTTATGTAATATAATATGTTTTCTAAATAAATTACCAAGAGCCATTTTGCTACTTTAATGAGCATGGTTATAATCAAATATTCATATTTTAATTCAATTCATATTTTTATGATCATCTTATGATCATAAAAATATCATCGTAACTACATTAATCCAAATCAGACAATCAAATTAAAAAAAAAATTGAAACAGATACGCCTAAGTTCAGAGATCAAAACATTGAGAGCAAATGATTAGTCATTTATTAGATATTTGGAACCCAACTCATGTTGCTAGGACGGTAATAGTATCGAGGTAATAACGACGATACGACGTCGCGGGATGAGAGTCCGCTACGTGAGTTGAATGTCGTAGCGTGAAGAAATTTACCGCAAATACGGATAATCCCTCACGGCGACACTAAGTTCGAGTTTATACCGCAGACGAAACTTACTTCAAGCCATACAAACTGTTAAGTTGACTTTAAGACTTTAATTCTAAGTCAAAGCATATAGAAAGTGTAAAAAAGGTAAGGCTGTATTAATTTTAAGATTGTGTTTAACAAATTTTTATGATGCGATGCGATCTCTATGGAAAATCTGTGGAGTTAGGCTGATCGATCGCATTCGTAACGACGACGTAAGAGAGCGAGTAGATATGAAAGAGAGTATTGGTGTAAAGATGCGAAAGGGAATGCTCCGATGGTTCGGACATGTGGAAAGAATGCCGAACGAACGTCTGGTTAAGAAGATATACAATGCGAAAGTGAAAGGATGTAGGTACCGGGGAAGACCGAGACTAACCTACCTAGACCAGATCGGTCATGTACTGAACGAAGGTGGAGTCAAGAGTCTCCGAAACCGGCGAGCGTGTATGAAGAAAGAATGTTGATGAATTTATAAGAGAATTATGAATGTTGAGGAAGCGAGTGAAGTATGCAAGGATAGAGTTCTCTGGCACTCTGTTCTCTCTGCCTACCCTGCAAGGGGCATGGCGTGATGGTATATGTATGTATGTGTTTAACAAATATACGATGTGGCGATGATTCATATTGCAAACATTGCATAAAAGAAAAATTCTTTACTTCAAAAGCATTTACTAGTTAAAGAAACGCAAAACGACATTTATTTAATCGAAACAAATTTCAAAATAATAGCAAGACCGGAACAATTCTTGTTAATCAAAACAATATCTGTAATATTGTGACGCACAATCGTAGCGCCTCCGAGGAACTTCCATCAAAAGATAATTTGCTTTCTCCATAATTCATGTCAATTCAGTTGTCGTCAGGATTTCGACGATATCTCTCTCCATTATAATTTCGTTTCCATTCAGTGGAAAATAAATTTTATAAACTATAAGAAAATCTTAATATAACATAGCGGTGAAAACTTATATTTTAGTAACCGCAACTTTTAATCAAGAAATACTTAGCCTGTGAGTACTATGGAGGCCTACAAAATCCTCAACCAAATCTAAACCTAAGCATAGTATTTGAGTATGCTGCATCTAATTTAACAGACTTTTAATCACATAGAATAATTAAAATAGTCAAATATCTGCCTAAAATCAATTGATCAAAATAGAAACAAGATTAAAAAAAATGCCAAGTCAGTTTATCTTTACCAGAGATTAAATCAAAATCCATTTCATCAATAATAAAGAACAAGAGATGTTGTCATTGCATAAAACAACAATTTGATGAACGTGTATAAAAACAATAAAACAGAAAATATGGTAATCGAATATAAAAGCAGCATTTACAACTGAAATGACGTCGGCCAGACCCCTCTGGCGCCGCACGACACAACATGAAATACCTGATAAAATATTTAAAGGCAAGCTTAAACCCACGAGGGTCGAGCTAAAAGTGAATTTACTACCGTTGGGGATAGATATATCGGTACATAGACGTGTTTTAAACACGACGTAAATGCGTCTAGGTGATACAGGAGCAAAAAATATATTAAATGCATCGTTGAAAACGTTCTGAAGTAACGAGACGCTACAGCTCCGGTTTGCGAGTGGCGCTCATTAGGAAAATGGATATGACTTTGTGTGCCACCCCTTTTATAACATTCACCACAGAAATGTTATTTTTAAATCTATTCAGTAGAAGTGTGGCGAAAACCGTTTTGGGAAAATTAAAACTACAGGTAATTCAGGTTGTTGTGAATTCTTAAATTCATAAAAACATGCGAGTTTGTTTATAGTTCAAAATATGCCATATTTATTAAGACCCGCATTGCATCATTATTTCAGAGTGTATTTTCAATTAGTTTTGCGAAACAACCCGTCCAATATTAATGCGTATTGAATAAATATACTATTGATAATTCAGAATGTTTCAGAATTCATCACGTAATTCATTTATACGCAGTCAGGTTCGACGTACAAGATCAATATCAGCCGCCGGTTCTAAAGCAACATTGGCTCGCGAACTGAATACGCTAAACCTAATTTGAAACTAGGTTTTTCAGGAACGTTTTTTTAGATTTGATTCTTAAGTTAAGTTTAGATTTGATTTTTAAATTGATAGATTAAAATTAACTGATATCACCATTTTTTTTTGCTATAGGTATATTTATTATTAAGTCAGGCAAATCGTTTGTCTATTTAATGTGCATCATTTCTAGCGATTCAGCTTCAACGAACCTGTTTATATTTGTGTTAACACTTACTTGTCATTGAACTATTTTATTTCGTTAAGGCCTGACTTTTTAATTATCACAAACCTTTCCATCAACCTAACCCATTTGAACATTTATGGTTTCAGAAACAATAAAAACCCACAATCTCTAAATAAGTCGTAATATAGTTACTAAGCCAGTTGAGCCTTATTTATACATTAAAATTTACCAGGCATTTTAATATAACATTGCGTTAATTAACCGTAATATAAAAACTAATGTTTTAATTAAACAAAACAACATGCTAATAAAGGTGATCAAATCTATATGCCAGAGGTGCACCCCCCACAAAGGGTGTCAAGCTTGTTAAGCCAATTAAACCCTGCCGTTATAATCGTCCCCTAAACAATTATGTGATCTCAAGTTCCCCGTTGTCACTCCACAATGACGTGTTTACTAATCCAACACTTTGAAGTATCATGATAAGCATTATTTGACGGCATAGGGAACGTAATATGTCTAATTAATATAGTCCCGATGCAGTAATTAAGAAATGCCACAAATTGAGTACGTGAGGAATTTATTAAGCTTTCAATGCGCATTTAGTGTTACTGAAGTCTTGAAATTCAAGGCTGGCGAAACGGTCTGCGGAAAATTTTATGAAGCTGAAATATCAAGGGCAATGCGATCTAATACCGATAGCAGTTCAAATTGAAACAATTTTCAAGACTGCTTACTTGGGTATGGTTGAAAGCTATAATCATAATGAAAGTTCAAAACTTAGTCAAATTTTTGAATTAAATTGCAAATAAAATGCATGACCGTGAACTTACATCTTTCTTTTTCAAAATATTAAGTCCAGTTATATCGCTTTATATCGCTCGCTCGTAGATACGAGGGGAGGTCATTTATATTACTTTAGCATTTATCACCTGCATTGCTTAAGCTCAGAAGAATATAGATAAAACAAGGTTCAGAAGATTATAAATTTTGCTAGCCGAACTCTACAATCGAACGTATTATATGCCATCATATCAGCCGTCATATGTAGATGGTAATGACATCAGAACACATATTAATGTGGAACCACTTTTAAAATAGATACACTAGACTGGGCAAAAAAAACGAACAATTTTTTTTTATTAACGGTACTGTGAAAATATTGTTCATGATGACAAAAGAAAATTATTCTGAAAACTTGAGACATTAATATTAATATTAAGAGGTGCATCATTATGATTATCGATTTTTGAACAGCTACTGAATTTTTCACACAAAATTCGGACATCATGAGTTTTAAAAATTTTTCCATTTCATATCTTTGAAGGAAATTAAAATCCCTACAAAAAACCTCTCTTAATAAATTAACTTAGGACGAGCCGTTCCCTTGTAATCAAGCCTTAAATTCAAAAGTAATTAACCGTTTATTTTTTTATTTTTTTAAAGTCGAATAACTTTGAAAGGAGTGAATTTGATAAAAAATGTTAAGAGACCTTTTTTGTAGAGCATGAAATTTTACTTAAGAATTATAATTATTTGCTATATAAAAATATTGATATTTATAGTGGTTAAAAAAATCCAGAATCCAAATTAAAAAAATATATCAATGTTTAAGACTTGATTACAAGGGAACGGCTCGTCCTACGTTAATTTATTAAGAGAGCTTTTTTGTAGGGAATTTAATTGCCTTCAAAGATATGAAATGGAAAAATTTTTAAAATTCATGATGTCCGAATTTTGTGTGAAAAATTCAGTAGGTGTTCAAAAATCGATAATATAATGATGCACCTCTTAATATTAATATTAAGGGCTCAAGTTTTCAGAATAATTTTCTTTTGTCATCATGAACAATATTTTCACAGTACCGTTAATAAAGAAAATTGTTCGTTTTTTTGACCCAGTGTAAGATACACCATCTATTTTTAAGAAATTGTGACATATCCTTTAGTTTCGACAGTTTACGTTTTTTGTATTGCTTATGGTGTCAAACGAGCAAGCAGCACACCTGATGGTAAGTGTTACTGCTGCTCATGGACCTATGCAATATCAGGGTTACAGCTATGCCGCTACCAACTAACCAAAACCCACCCAGAAAGTTGTACTTTCGGCTCTCTCGCTGCGAGTCTCTGGTACTAACCTGGATGGAACGGCTATAGATAAAAAAACTGTTAACAGTGTGGCCCTACCACTATTAACTATATTTTAACCGCTTAGGCTGTAATGTGCTTTATATAGTTTGTACCTTTTTTATAAAAGTGTAGATAATCCAATTCGTTATATAAAAATGTGACAATCTTGGGCGGGACCTTTTTGACTAATTTGAAAAATATTGAAGCCGGAAATATAATGCAGATTAACCACACATACAAACAAGTCCATGAATATTGAAACAATAACATTATCATTCACTTGCGTTACAATCATAAATTGTGATATCACGATACGGCATAAATTAAATTAAATGATATGATTTAATGAACAGAGGCAATATAAAAATCCAATAATATACCAAAACATCCTACAAAAGGCTACTACATAACTGATTACGTCGCTATTGCGTGACAAAATTTAATCAGATCCACAGCATGACGTGGAAACAGAAAATTTTCAAAGTGTGCTCGTAGGCCTCTTTCTCACAAGTATGTTTCAATTAACATAAACGACAGACCAAATATCTCATAATGTTGAAGAATATTATCGTATGGAATTTTATAGCTTTGTATGAGCCGTTGTGTCGTACATAAGTGTATCGGCTATACTATGTGCGCACGATGCCGGACGCATGCCATGCTCGATTCGTAGCCGGTACAAAATGGTGGACATTATGCAGTAATGTTTAATCAATAGTTTGTAGTAAATTGCCGAACTGGCAAGACAAATCAGCTGATATAATATTATACTCTGAAAAGATGAATTCAGAGTTACGCTATAATGACATTCCAGCATTAATTTCAATTGCCTCCTCTGAACATTTCATAGCAAAAAAACAGCGAATACTTAAAAAAATCTTCTTAAAAAGACAAAAATTCATAGACATTTGACCCACACTGTTATCAATCAATCCTCTCTGTTCATGCAACAGCGCAAAAATGATAGATCACGTGATTTACGTCAAATGCCATTCCAATATGGACGCCGCGCCGGCCGGTACCCGACACTTTGCCGGCCGGCCGTCACTGGCTATTCAATAACAAAAGTTGGAAAAACTACAATGAAAAGTTATTGATAAGTGCATCAGCATAAAAGAACATTCTGCGTCGAGACTATTGAGAGCTACAAAAAAAACATAACATTACCTTTAAAACTCCATTTATAACAAGCAAATACTTTGGATTAATAATTTTGTTAATGATACCATCGTGGAAGATAGAGAGCAGTTTGTCTCCACAAGAGTAGTGTCAGTGTCGTCTATGGAATTTGATGGTAACAATAATATTGATATATCCTGGAGTCAAGAAGTATCCAACCTGCAGGCAGTACTGGCGCGCGGCATGAGTGGCAAAAGCACTGCATAACCGAGTCCCGAACGAGTCCTATCAGCATGGTGATGATCAAAATTGACTACAAACGAGAGACGGAGTCGCGTCGCGGCACTGGCGGACTGCGCGACTCTCGCCCGGAAACTGAGAAACGTCGGGGGGAGGGTAGTCGGTCGATAGCTGCACCCCTCATCCCGCACCCCCGCCATGCGGACCCACCCCGCAGACACCCCTTGCGCGCTACCGTCCCTAACTTGATAACCCGTACAAGAAAATAAGCCTACCAAATGGAAAAATAATGTCACCCACGACATCTATTACGTTGCGTGAAATTCCCTTCATGTGAGGATATAAGATTCTTTACAAAAGCTCAATTTCCTCTTAGGGACTTTTCGCTTTCACATCGCGAAAACAGACATTGTAAAATGACATATAATGTCAAAAAATGAACGATCTATTCAGCTGTCGAGTGAAGCATCTTAATAATCTAACCGTAACGGTGTCATATTTAGCACGTAGCAACAACTCGAGTCAAGAATGAAGCAGACAAACTAATTTAAGAGCCGCCCAGACTCATGCGGGTCCCGACGGACTTCTCGCTCATAAAAACGGCTAGTTGTCGGGGTGGGAAGGAGGGTGCGTGGGGAGGGCACGTAAAGGGGGTACCATGCGGAGGTTCCGCCGCCGTCTCGGCGCCGCCACCCGCAGCCAATTAACAGCCGGCAACGCCACGCTGAATTTGTTTCATCACTCACATTGCTTCCGATTGATTTCCGGTTCCCAAAATCAATCTATTGGTGGTCTTACTAAGCACTAAGATGTTAATATATCCTCGTCAGTAATGATATTTTTGTGAATTAGCAATTGTGGTAATAATTCCATAGTAAAAGCCCACGAAGTATCTTTCCAGCTTCGGTGCAGACAAACGAAGTAGGAGCTGCAGCGATGATGGTGTAGTTACCTCATGCCCCGGTAACATTGTCGGTGGTGTGACGGATCGATCCAGGCCAACAACCGCTAGACCCCGTCCCTCTACGATAATAACTGGAAATTCCAGAAGCAAGCCTCGTTCGGTCGATCCAAACGCACAAAGATAGACAGCGCTATGGAAATACCGCTTGTGGCGTCCGCCTGGCTGCCGTATAAACCGCGTTGCTATCGCAAATATTAATTTTATATCTATTTATTTAAGAACATAGATATTTTTTTTAAAGCTTATTTAATAAAATCATTAATAAAAATGTCTTCGTATGGCGATCACTTAAGAAACAGCTTATCGCCGTCTCTTACATTTTTATGGGAGCTGCCAAAAAATTGGCTAATAGAAGACCAAGTGAGCGAATAGCAGCTCTTGCTCGGGAAACTCATAACACCAACTATGATCGCTAATCCGGTTGCCAGATGTGGCCATTATGGCAACATCTCCCACTTGTAGGGTTAATGTAAACAAAAGGGTTAGTGTGCAACAGTGAAATATCTATAGGTGATGTATGGATTACTAAAAACTATAATAAATACTCGGCTGTAAACCCAGAGCTACTTTGACTCTGCCATGACACACCTCAACCCACTAGTGGTTGGGGCGGCTTCCTACACGCCCTCTCGTAATTCAAAAATCCGACGTCCGCGGCACGTCATCGACGATGACGACGACGATATCACACTCGCTCAATTAAGAGCTTACACGGCCCGCGAGGCCATTACACATAAATATCCGCGGTTTCGTCCTCGCCGTCGAGGTGCGAAATCGCAACGCGCAAAAATCATACATCCAAACGTGGGCACGGCCACTTTGCCACCAGCGACGCCCCAAGCCGAGGTCCGTTCACCACAGGGGGAGCCCTTGGGCGATGTCGCTTAGCTTACCTCAATCGGGTTGAGAGCCCTTAGCGCTCACCCATGGTCCGCGTAAAGCTGTCAAAGCCATCTGCGGCTAACAGCTAAAAACAAAAAAAAAACAAACTCGGCTGTAAAGATAACGTACAATAGCAGATAATTTACAAACACTTCATCAAAAGAACATAGATAATGCAGATAGTACTTCCACCCTCCCGACAACTGCCTTCCATAGATCATATCACCGCAATGATAAATTTATTCCTCAATAAAAGTTCAGTGTCGACTTTTAACAGCGACAAGTTACTAATATTATAACAAAATTTTAAACAGAAATATCTTAAATAGGTCTATAACTTTAAAACTACAATTCAAATAATGTATGACTTTTCAAAGTTGAATCAAGATTACTATGTTATAGAATTTTTAATTGAGACGACAACATGGCGCCCAACATGGGGCAACAAGATTAATAATTTCTGCTAAGAACTTATTAAACGTGCAGGGCTGAAGCTGCTAAGGTAAGGTAAAACTGCACTCCTAGTCAATAGCGATGCGGTAGCTATTCCAATAACACCTTTATTTTAGCTACATTTATATAAAATCTAGTTCTAATTCATACCGAAATTTCATAACGTAGAGAGGATAGATTAAAAAAATCGATGGCGTTAATCTTAAAACCACAGGTAGTTACTGTCGACAATAGTATATTAAATCTCCTGTCGCCCATTTTAGTAAAAACAAGAGTGATCATTTCAGCGTGAAATCACGGCAATAATGGTGCCAATGGTGCTTCAACCGATTTAAATGGGACACTTAAGATAATGGTCAATAATCCGCCATAGGCGGCCACGATCTCGCCAGAATCATATTGCAACATATAATAACGTAGCTTTGTCTCTTTCCCGAGCGGCAACAAGTTGAGTCACGTGCCTGCTGGATTTGGCTGAGAATATAATTTGGAACCAGCGGCGCGCGTCCGCCTGCGACGGCAACCATATCGATTTTGCCTTGTTTCAAGCATTGCTTAGACATTACAGTGCTAATATTTTGACGCAGACACAGCCTAATACAAACTTCAAACATACATTATCTTGCTAGATGTTTGTAGCATTACCCCTAGGCGGGTTTCACTCCCTTTTCTATATATATAGAGAGATATTTAGTAATTTAATACGTGCGTATCTTGAAATAGTTAAATAACTCTTGTAACATATTGTACGTGCGTAATATGAAGGCGTAGGATATACGAGAATATTGGATCCTAATATGGATGTAATTACAAAGGAATGTTGCAATAAATTTTAATTGGGTTAAATTAATAGGGGTCGACATAGTTATTAAGGTTTATTAAAACATTACCGTTGATTGTAAAGACCCTAAACAAAATAATGATAATTAAGGGATTATGTCCATTACGTATTAATTATGGACCTCGCGTTTGGAGAATAGTAATCAGAGTTGAAAAAGTATAAAGGTTATACAGGATGGGCTTATAAATAGACCTGTGTGCAGTTTTCATACCAATAAAAATTATTGCACAGGCAAATGTGTGAAATGATTAAGCAGAGCAAATAAGAATCCATTACTACAATAAAATATTTCTCGATTTTTATTATGAAAATTTTCTAGAATAAGACGTCTAAAACTGATTTAGTGCCTAAAATTCAATATTTCGTTACAGAGCAGATCACCATATGGCTACGTCTGCTAGCAATCACCGCAATGCCGGCATGGTCGAACAATCTGGGCTGAGCAAACTTTCTAAAAGTTCGACAAGAAAAATTATTTCGTGTATTATTACAGTTATTCGCAATCAAATATAAGTATGTACTTGGCCCTAATAATTTCGTGCGATCTTTAGTTAATTACATTTAGTAGCGAATTATGTTAGAATACATTTATTAGTGTGATAATAGAATATAAATATAATATATCAATATGGAGACCGAGACTAACCTACCTAGACCAGAATCGTCACGTACTGCAGGAAGGTGGAGTCAAGAGTCTCCGAAACCGGCGAGCGTGTATGAAGAGAATTATGAATGTTGAGGAAGCGAGTGAAGTATGCAAGGATAGAGTTCTCTAGCACTCTGTTCTCTCTGCCTACCCTGCAAGGGACAAGGCGTGAGTATAATAGAATATAGAGACAATGTACTGTTCGTTCCTCTCAGGTGGGTTTGATAATTAATCAATTACGGGATGTACGCAGACAACATCACTGCAAGAGACAGAAAACGTGAAACAAATTTTCAATTGGTCTTTCCGTATTTACTCCAAACGACCTGAGTCGCATCTCAGCTCATAACACGTCCCACAGCTGGGTTCGAGCCTCCTTCAAAACAGGAGGCAAAATGACCTAATATACTATACTACGCTGATCGGTCGGGTTGGTATAGGGTTTTATTACGAGTTTCCCTTCTATTGCATAGATGTTATATGCATATTATATCGCTTAGTCGTCTCTTACGATCACTCACACCTAAGGTGGGGGATTGTATTCTTCCTCGGTCACCACACGGAAGACGATCCGATTACCAAATAGTAATTCAAAACATTTTCAGACCGATTGATAACTTTAAACTAACTTTAGCTTTGTGAATAACAAACTAGATGACTTCGTGTTTGAATTTGAGTGGCATTTTCTTTAGAAAATTCTTAATGACTGATATACGGCGTTAAGACATTGGTATAAAAACATTTCAGCTTTTAAATTCTGAAGTACAATTTTATAATACAAAATTCGGATGAACATTACTTTCGTTAATATTTTAGTTTAGTTTCTATTATTCCCAGTATCCTTTCATGTTTTATGTAAGTATATATAACCAGCATTATAACATAACAGATCAGTCTGAATATGCAGCCATCTGTGGAATATTAAAATGTAATCCATAAAACCGCCTTCACAGACGTCGGTCGGAGGCGCATCAATCCTACTATGACATGACATCAATAATAAAAAGGGACGAATCCTGAGGGTACATAATTACAGCGATCATTTTTGTATAACATTTCATCACTCCCTATATCTGACGATTAATTTTTATAAGAAAATCTTTTACGTTTTACTTACTTACTTTCCCTCGATAGTTGTAAAAAAACTTGAAATTAACTGGCTAGTAAGGGGGAGGCTCATGCATATTAGATGAATATCAGCTGCTAAATATAGAGAAGTTTCAGCCCATAGTCCACGGTTAGACTCGGGCCTCCTCTAGTGCGAGGTATTAGGCTTAACCTATTTTATACCACGTTGATTAGGTGGATTGACATTTTTAATGACACGCGTGGGCAAGAAGGGTGGCGAATTGTATTCTTATCCGTTCCCACAGAGACAAAAAATAGGTTACTAAATTACTGAGATTTAGCATTAACATGGTTATTTATAAAAAAATGTTTTAAAGTTTATACATTGTACTGATCTTTGTCCGGCATATGGCACACGTCTCCCATAAAGGCGATAAAATAATACGAGCCACAATTTGATTGTCATACGACAACTCACACTGGTCTAAGTGGTATGATGATTAGAATGGATTTCAAATTCAAGGTGTGAGATGGAGTCCCACGTCTGACAATTATTTTTCTACTTACTCTTACAATATTTTTTTAAAATCTTTAACTTATTTTTAGTTTTCTCTCGTATTCATCAGAGATGGAAAATTCATCCGCCTGACAAAATTAATGCGCAAGCAAAATAAGCCATAAGAGCATGTATTTGTTTAAAACTAAAGTGTTTCTTAGCATTACCTACAAAAAAAATTGTTCTCTCCTGAAACTACGAATATTAAACTTCTTTAGATTTGAAAAGATTACCAAACAAATGCTCAGTGAATAAGCACGGATACAATGTGCGACGTGGATTATCCGGTAATCCCCACAGGTGTAGGTTAACAATATATACTCTAAGCAGGCTTTAGCAAATGCTATAAAGGCTGGTCGCGACACGGCCGCCGCGGGCTAGAGCAGTAAAGAGTGCGACACGCACACGGATCGATCAAGGCCCGCCAGACACGACTAAGTATTTTTCCACATATGAGATGAAGCACTTGTACTAAATTTATTGTTATTTCTCTTACTAAATGTGATTTGTATGTATGCTCTTAACTAAGTAATTTATAACAATTCAAATTACTGAAATTTTTAGCATTTAATATGCTTAATTATTTATAAATACCCGATTACGAAACGAAAAATTATGTCACAAGCGGGGTTCGAACCCGCACCTATTGGGAATCCGGCCCAACCGTGCTGCCACTTACACCATCGTGAATCATCATTTTTCGTTTCGTAATCGGGTATTTATAAATAATTAAGCATATTAAGTGCTAAAAATTTTTGTAATTTGAATAACAAGGTTGTGTCATCGTTTAATACAATTCTAACTGTAAAGTTTGAAGTATTAAGTCTATACAATGTGTAAACATTGTCCGATAGATGGCATACGTCACCTTGAAGACGTAAGATATAATATGAATCGAAATTTGCATGTCCTAAAATAGTTCACGATGGTGTAAGTGGCAGCACGGTTGGGCCGGATTCCCAATAGGTGCGGGTTCGAACCCCGCTTGTGACATCATTTTTCGTTTCGTAATCGGGTATTTATAAATTTATAATGTTGATTGTCAAACGTAGTTCTAGCTAAAGTATAACGCCATAATTATCATGAGTTAGCGATCGCAGTAGGTTTGCTCTAAGCTTACGGAATCCTGCTGTCCTTTCTCCTGACAAGCCCTAATCAGATTCTTATAGAAAAATGATGGCATTGCGACCACTTCAATTATGGGTTACACGTGTACAAGTGGCTAAGGACCCCATGTTATTATAGTAGAGCTTCACGCATCGCGGAGATATAAGCAAATTATAAATAATAATTATTAACTTAGGTGGTCAGGTTTTCAATTTATCTCGCTTGTATCTAGGACAGAGGGTCGTTTCAGTTTATAATTATGGACTTAATACAAATTATTGATTAGTTTTGCATTTGCTAGGCTATTTATATAAAACATAATTGCGAGCAATAGATATAACCGCACTCGGAAACTTCAATCCGTATCCATCAGAAATCAGTTACAACCCGCTGGTAGTGGATTCAAGACGCAATCATGATGATAATTTTTTACTCACAAATAAGACTTAACTGTCCGTGTGGTGACGGAGTAAGAATAAAATTCACCACCCCCTATCTCATCCGTGGGTGATCGTACGAAACGACTAAGGGATATAAAACGCATATAACATCTATGCGAGAGAAGGAAAACTCTAAACAATACCCTATACAAACACGTCTGACCAGCGTGGTATAGTAGGTCAATTGCGCTCCCATTATGGAGGAGGCTCGAGTCCAACAGTGGGACGTGTATGAACAGAGATGATGATAATGAAGACTAATTAATGTGGGTGGCCATATTTCATTCATAATAGGCGCTAATCATACGCATATATTGTTTGAAATTATTATTACTTTAAAATAGTAGTGAACAGGCATTCTGTTTGCGAAATGTCTCAAGGTGAAAGTAAGTCTACCTTCGTCTCTAACACGTCAATGTTCAAGGATAACAAAATCAATACTAACAAAGGACCAAATGAAATTACATATATACGCTGCTCATTCAAGACTTATTAATAACTGCTTTTCAAAACTATCAAATGATAGTACACATATATAGGGTAATGTTTTAATTAATAAAGTAAGATGGTTTACGTTCGATTCTCGGATATTTTTTGTCCACAAATGATTGTTCTGGGTCTGGATGTCTGGGTCTTTAATGTTAGGTAGTTTCAAAAATATACGGTAAGATAGATTGGCGGTTTTATTATAACTAGATAGGTTATCAATGTTGCTGTGTGGTAGGGGCTACTAATACTACCAACCTTTACTTTGAAAGACTAAAAGCCTTATAACGACCTGGGCCAGCTTGGTCAACAATTACATTATCAAGAAGGGTTAACGTCTGGCAGACGGCGGGTCATAAAACTATTGCCAATAACTTTTGCAATATGTAGGAAGAGGAGTACATAATATTGCGTCGACCCCAAGTATTTGGGATAAGAGTAGGGGAATGATGATAGGTTATCAGAGTTATATTTATTTCTTCTTCTCCAGACTATATATATGTATCTCTTATTATTTGACACAGTTCGTCTACTATAATATACACAAAATATTGTCCTTCATGATAATCGAACCTGTGACTCTTGGCAGGGTAGGTCGGCATCTTAACCACTATACCATTTCTGCAGTCATATGTTTGGTATCTATTCGGATAGCGAACGTTATATATACTTAGGTCATCATCGCATATCTACAGATTGAATAAACTTGAGCACATCGGTCTACATATGGTTTATAACCGCAGTGATTGATCAGCGGATGTAATATTAGAATCGAAGCCGTACATTTGCGGTAGCGGCCAAGGTTTGCCTTAGACGGTCATTGTATGCTATAAAATTGTATAACAGATACAATTGAAAAAGAAAAGGATTGCTTATTATTTTACCACGTAGGCAAGAACCGCCATCGCCAACCCGCTTACCAAACATGACCAATATTCCAGCTTGTAGGTTTACATTGCAA
Organism: Lymantria monacha; assembly: GCA_905163515.2. Classification (NCBI taxonomy): domain Eukaryota; kingdom Metazoa; phylum Arthropoda; class Insecta; order Lepidoptera; family Erebidae; genus Lymantria; species Lymantria monacha. Next base: position 34,784,206 of record LR991084.1, on the reverse strand, counting down.
CAGAAGACATAGATAAGGATGATTACACTAAATTTTATTTTCAAAATTTATAAAAAAATAAAGAAATTATTTATAAAAAATAATAATAAACATCGAATAAAAACTCTAAAAAAAATCCTTTTATGGAGAATTTTATTTACTCATTTAGTTTTATAACTTTTTTCTTCTTTTCTGCTTATATACAATTACACATACATACATATCAACATGCCATATCCCTTGCAGGGTAGACAGAGAGAACAGAGAGCCAGAGAACACTATCCTTGCATATTTCACTCACTTCCTATTATATACAATTATACACCCTTAAGGCCTCTACCAGAAGAGAGAAGTCATTTTGTAGCACACTATGGGGATGCATCATTTCAGCACATTCGAGGAATGACACTGCATCATTATTATCAACCTACTCTTCTATAAGAGTATAGGGATACTTGGGGGCGTCGCAATATGTTCACACATATTGCAAACAGCTGTATAACTGCAAGTCTGCCTGACGTCAACTCTTCTTGGGAATGCAATTGTTGACCAAACGACATGAAGTCATAAGTGGTAGGACCACGCTTTTGACAATTTACTGTCTACAGCCGCGAGCCAGTCGGGGTAGTAGCGACGTCTAAGTAATGGTGAAATGCTATTGCGCTTCGGTCGGTGACCAAGAGAGCCAGAAGCCCAACTAGGTGAGTTTGGGATTTGTATTAGTAGGCAGTGGCCTAAGCTATACCCTTGGAATTGCATAGGTCCGTGGGCAGCAATAACACTTACTATTAGGCGGGTTGTTTGCTCGTTTGCCACCATAAGAATTTAAAAAAAAAAAAGTAAAGTGGAGTTGTTCCAGGTCTATGTAATGTCCTTATTCGTTTTTTACAACACCCACGAACAATGTAAAGGTTGTTAAACTAGTCAGTATTGTAGCCGGCACCACACAATAACATCATCATCATCTCAGCCCATATATATCCTACTGTTGGGTTCGAGCGTCCTCCATAACGGGAGGGAAATTGAACAACTATACTACGCTGGTCAGACGTGTTGGTATAGGGTTTTGTTTAGTTTTCTTTCCTTCGCATAGATGTTGTATGCGGTTTTTATACGTTAGTAGTCTCTTACGATCACCCACGAGTAAGATAGGGTGTAGTGAATTGTATTCTTACTCCGTGACCACACACAGTATACTTCACACCACTACAATAACAATAGCTTTAAATATTGTCGTGTCGGTTTACTGAGCCAGTTCACTTACAATTGCCGCATGACGAATTGGCATAACGGGTCGCAATGTTTTTATGTCCCAGTTGTCGCGGCCCACACTTGATGCAAATATTTTTATATTTAATAAATATATTTTTAAAATTGCACAGGTGGCGTACGTTTAAGTAACGATCTCCCATGTACGGTGGTGGAGTTCGATTCACAGGCTGGATAGCCATCTGTGTAATCTCTAAATAATTGTACGGAGTCTGGGTATTGTATGTAATTTGAGTTTATTAATGTTGTTTTTTTTTTGATGTGGTAATGGAATAAGAATCCAATTCACCACCCGTAAAAGGGGACTATAATATATAATATGCTTATAACATTTATGCAAGATAAGGAAAACATGATATTAGACCCCATATCAACCTATCTAACCAGCGTCGTAGTTCAATTTCTCCCCTATTGTGGAATAGGCTAGAGCCCAGTAGTGGGACATATATGAGTTGAGATGATACATTTTATGTTTGTAAAGTGCCTAATAATACAAAGATTATTTCACCAGAGCAGGGTGTTTGTCCAAAAAAAAGGAAAAATAAAAATATATTTAAAAGTAAAAAACCCGACCGCCTAAAAAAATTACATTAAATTTTAACTAAAAAGAAACAAAACAAGTCTAGTACTCCAGTACAAAGCTCAAATCTTGCAATAATATGTACATACTCAAATCTATTCACATTTATTCTAGTTTGCGTCGCGCAGTCGAGAAAAAAGTATACGCACGTATAGTTTAATATATTAGTATAGTATTGATTATATATTATTGTATTATTTTTCTTAACGACGACGTAAGAGAGCGAGTAGGTAGGTATGAAAGAGAGTATTGGTGTAAAGATGCGAAAGGGAATGCCCCGATGGTTCGGACATGTGGAAAGAATGCCGAACGAACGTCTGGTTAAGAAGATATACAATGCGAAAGTGGAAGGATGTAGGTACCGGGGGAGACCGAGACTAACCTACCTAGGCCAGATCGGTCATGTACTGAAGGGAGGTGGAGTCAAGAGTCTCCGAAACCGGCGAGCGTGTATGAAGAGAATTATGAATGTTGAGGAAGCGAGTGAAGTATGCAAGGATAGAGTTCTCTGGCACTCTGTTCTCACTGACATGGCGTGATGGTATGTATGTGTAGTGTTGACTGCACAGATGGCGTAGTGGTTAAGATACAGACCTAACCTGCCAGTGTCATGCATTCGATCAATGCTTTATGCGATGCACAAACTGTTGTTCTAAGTCTGGGTGTAATTTGTGTCCGTAATTGAATGTTTACAAAGTCCCTCGATATACAAGGATTGTTTCTTTGGTGCCAGCGGTGTAGTCTGTTAAAAAAAAACAATATAACACAGACAGACGCTTGATTGCCAATAAATATCTCGCTATTGATCGCGCGGCGTCTGTCTAAGATGATACACTTTGTGTATCCTTTAGATGAGATATTGAACACATATGTGCATATCGAATCAATCACCTCGATACAAAATGCACGCAATAATCTATATCTATCAAACAGGATATTTGTGTATATGATATCGCTAAACTCGGAAACTATATGACCGATCATTATGAAAATTGGTATGTATATGTATTTTTTCACGGAGAAGGTTTATATGTCCATTGATGTAACTCGCCACCAGGCGGCGCTGTAATATATAGACTTCTACAAACAAATCAACGAGCTGGGTTTGCTAGTCCCATTATAATTAAAACAACAGTGGAGGTAAAAGATAGTGTTGATATAAAGTGATTTTTTAAATTTATAATTTATTTTTTTCTTTTCTTATAGATATTATTTGCAAAGAGGTGGTAATAAATTATCAATATGTACAGTACATATTGATTTCACCGCTACTTGCAATGTGCTGACGGGTGCCGCAAGACGCTGCAAATATAATAGTTGTGTTATCACTTTGTAGAAGATTCTACGACATTATGCTAAGCAGCTATCCTTTTCCTAGTTTGCGGAGGGTGTGCTTCTGTTTATATCTATCTGTGTATTCTCTTGTTATTTTTGTTACATTATTGTATTTGTATTTTAAGCACTTGTAATGTATCCTTCCGCGAAGGATTAATACATTTCAAGACCTTTTCGGGCGACTGAAGTACGGCATGGGGTCACCATCACCTTCCGTGTTACCCATCTTCACCTATTCATCGGCTCACCATAACTGATGTCTTAACTTCGTTATATTTTGGATCTCTGTATTTTTTTTCTGAAGATGGGTAACACGAAGGTGATGGTGAACCCATGCCTGGGACGGGCAGCGCCGTGACCTCGTCGCTGTTATCGGTGCCGACCTGACGCTGCCGGCTGTCGCGAAAGCGATGATCGACAGCATCAGGAACTGGGACGCGGTCGCCGCCTTCTGCGAGGCTGTCATCTCGCAGAAGGAGGCGGCGGAACGAGTCCGGGAAGATTCCCGTGACCCGGGTCGCCGTCAGCGGCCGGGGCGGCGCAGACGCGAATATCTGCGCCTGATGCCGCCCTAACCGAGGCTTCGGGTGATCGGACCGGAGAATTGTCCGGTCACCCGACGTGAGGCCACCGCGTGATGGCGACAGCGAAAGCTGTCGGGGCGTCGACATGAGAAGAACTCGCGAGGGTAAACCGCCGGGCGGGCCACCGAAGACAAAGATTGGGTACCGGTGGCCCGCTCGCACGGCGAAGAGAGGTGCTTGCAGGGTGGGTCTATGGGGTTGCGCGCCGCCTCTTTCGTCGCCCCGGACCGATTTGGCGCGGCGCGACCACGTCCATAGACCACCGCAAGAAAAAAAAAATGGTGACCCCATGCCGTACTCGCTATCTGACAACATCACTGCAAAAGAAGGAAATCTCTAAATAAAACCTTATACCAAAACCATATACAGTGTGGGAGGTCAATTTCCCACCTATTGTGGATGAGGTGCGAGCCCAGCTGTGGCACCTATATAAGTTGAGTTTGTGAGATGATGAGGAAGGCTATGTCCCGTAAACGTAGGTAGGCTGATATTACGATCTATGTTTTACAAGGCAGTCCAAATAAAAGGAATAATTTGTTGATGTTTCCGTTGAATTTACAATCTTGTATGTTATAATGAAGCTATTGTCTTTTAACTACATACGCTTATATTGACATCTACCACTCGGTGAATTGTTGTCAAACAGTGGCTTTTGATAGATCGAAAAATGTACCTACTGTACTGTGTTTACAATGTGGCAATTGGAAATTTAGATGATTTTCTGTACAAATAAAAAGTAATGAATTTCAAATTATTGGTGTAAAGATGCGAAAGGGAAAGCTCCGATGGTTCGAACATGTGGAAAGAATGCCGAAAGAACGTCTGGTTAAGAAGATATACAATGCGAAAGTGGAAGGATGTAGGTACCGGGGGAGACCGAGACTCACCTACCTAGACCAGATCGGTCATGTACTGAAGGAAGGTGGAGTCAAGAGTCTCTGAAACCGGCGAGCGTGTATGAAGAGAATTATGAATGTTGAGGAAGCGAGTGAAGTATGCAGAGATAGAGTTCTCTGGCACTCTGTTCTCTCTGCCTATCCTGCAAGGGATATGACGGGATGATATACATATACGTATGTACTGTTTCAAACTATCGCCGCATTATAGCCTTTCTACTGAAACCGATTTGAGGCATATCGGTTGCCTTATTTTAAAGTTTGTAATAGAAAGATTTTTCGTGTTTTCTATATATAGATATACTATGCTATAAAACACAAGGTATATCAGGCATCCCTTAGTAAAATTAAGTAGCATTACTGTTTTACCATACGCGTATTCGCGACATTTACGATCGGCCATAAAAGTGTGAAATAACCTAAAATGTTGCGTGCTCCGCGTAGTGCCCTCGCTCGTTTAGGTCTTCAAATAGAAATTTTAAGGAACGAAAACGAAGGCCTACATTGTTATGGGTTATAACTATAATGAGTTCGGAATATTCCCACATCGTATTATTCATAATTAAAATGGATGGCGTTTGCTTTTTAAAATACTTCAAAATAAGTAGTTTCTCAATTCAACTGTAATTTATTTATCATTTTACATCATTTTTCGCTTTGTAATCGGGTTTTTATAAATAATTAAGCATATTAAATGCTAAATTTCAGTAATTTGAATAGACTGTAATTTTTTTTAAATGTGTGTGTTGCTTCAGAACTTTTTTCTAGGTAAAATACTGATTGAGGATTCTTTTTTTATTTAAAAGCTGGTAGCTGCCATGTAGTCGAATTTAATCAAAATCTGGCCAGTAGTTTTTAAGTTATCCTCAATAATACGTATTTGATTAACTTTGTCAATATTATATTGAAGTCGGTTTTCCTTGTAAAAAATTTTTAGTATTTAGATTACGTTATATCCTGGTTTAATGGGCATACAACACACTAGGGCAAAGTATAAACAATTTTATAACAATTAAAAAAAAAAAAAGAATAATGGGGAGCCTGTTCAGTTTACTTTTCAATTTTCTCAATAGCATGTTGCGATGCGGTGATGAATTTTAGAATTCATTTAAAATAAAGTACAAAATTGACTAGTGTTACGGATTCTATCGTGTTTTTATTTGAATTTAATTTCCCGACGTTGTTTTTTACAGCGTTCATGATCTGAGGGAGGACTGACGATGAACGCTGTGTTAAAGTGTTCGAAAAGACGGGCAATTAAAAATCAAATACAAATACGATAGAATCAGTAAAACTAGTTTTATATCAAATGTATAATACTCGCGTAATCATTAGAAATCATCATGACTACAAGGTTCGCGGCTAATATATATTTTTTATTAGATTTGTTTTTTCATATACTTGACTGCATTAACTTGAGAAAAGCTTAGGTTATTACTTAAATTTTATTTATATTAATATGATAATGTAAGGAAAGATTATTTATTTATTAAATTATTATGTTATAAAATCTTTTATTGATTATAAAATATATTTTATTCTTAGTTACAATTCTTGAATATGTACATTAGAATTTTGTGTATGTACATTATTAGTATAATTATTTAATCATATAAAGCGGCCAGACAGACTGGCGCCGTAACGCGTTACATAACGAAGCGGTTTACCCTCCCATAAGAAATTGCAACTTCACAAAAACACTCCGTTTTTATTAAATGAACTAAAATGTATTGCAATCGAACCTACTAGAATCATTTAAAACATTAAAATACAGCAAATACACAATTTAAATAATTATAAAGCCAATTTAATGGTACATTTCACATTTGAAGGCGTGACACCCAAGTTCTCAGAACCATTAGCTGTACACATCCATTTACTTCGACAAAGTCTCGCAACAACAAATAACTTTATTAAGTTTAAAACATGTTTTATGTACAACCGTCTGCCTTACGCTCATTCACCCAGGGAATGCTTCTGCGTTTGAGCTAATAAAATTTCCATCTTTTAGTACATAATATAGAAATATTAAAACGGAGCATTTCTTTTTTTTATTGCTCATCGTGGCAAACGAGCAAGCAGCACTCCTGATGGTAAGTGTTACTGTATTGACTTTTGCAATACCAGGGGTATAGATAGGCCGTTGACTACCAATGAAAACTCCCAAACCCACTCAAAAAGTTGGGCTGCCGGCGCTCTAGGTCACCGAACGAAATGCAACAGCATATCACTACTTAGAAGTCGATTTTCTGGGAGTGTGGTACCCGGTACTCGTGGTGTGGACCGGCCCGTAGTGGTAGACAAAACGCTATCAACAGTATGACCCTACCACTATAATATTTTCATCATCATCATCACAGCCCATAAATGTCCCACCGTTGAGCTCGGGCCTCCTTCGTAATGAGAGGGAAATTAACCTATCGCGCTGGTCAGACGTGTTGGTATAAGGTTTTGTTTCGAGATTTCCTTTTCTCGCATAGATGTTATATGCGTTTTATATCCCTTATTCGTCTCGTACGATCACCCACAGGTAAGATATGGGGTGGTGAATAGTATTCTTACTCCGTCACCACACGGAAAGTATGTATAATATTTTAACATATTTCAATTCCTTATCAGAATACAATACGTAATAAATACAATACAATACATATGAATAATGAAGATTCGCGGCACAATTCCTATTTATGTCATGGTAGATATAAACCACAAATGATCCGAAACTATCTATATCACTAATAACTGAACTATTTTTGGAACAATACAATGCCATGTTTTCACATTGATTTACCATAACGCTATAAGCAATCTTCTTAACTTGTGTCCGTTCTACTATTATTCACGAGGCTCGTCGAAAATGGGAAGAAAAGACCACGTGTTGGCATAAGGTGTCCCACTATGTATATAATCGCATGAGAACCGAAGGACATTGACCATAAAATATCACATGACTTGATATTGGGTTCAGATATATTCTTCTCTTGCAATGTTCTCTTTACTTACATCTCTGCTAGGTTCCAGCCTCCACCACAGTGGGAGGTTTATTGATTTACTAAAATCCTAGTTAAGAATTAATGAGGAGACCATGTTTTTTTACTCCTGCCTTTACTTACATAGTTGGCAAGAGCCAACCATGTTTTCTTACTCCTCAGGCGGAAACTGCGATAATTAACTGATATATGACTGCATAAATGCCGTATTGATTAAGATACTGCTCTACTGTGCTAGAGCATGAGTTCGATTTCCACAAAGGACAATATTTTTTTGCGATGCACAAATAGTTGTACAGAACCTAGATCAAATTCGTATCCGTTAATTGAGTATTTGTAAACACCCATACAATATAAGGTTTAGGTTTATTACCCTAATGCAAAAAGTTGTCTTAAAAATATTATTGAGTTAAATATTATACTAAATAACGCAACGCAGACAAGAACCTATTCATTCCAACTAAATATCTATCATCCTCGTCGTCATCTCAGCTCATATACGGGCCTACTGCAGGACTAGAGCCACCTCCACCATAGACAGGCAATTGCCTTACTATATCACACTGGATCAAATACGTACGGATATTATAAAGAATTTTCTTCCTCTGGCAAAAATATTATCTTTATAATTCCTTAGTCATCTTTTCTAGTCACAACACCCACGAGAAAAAAAAGGGCGCAACACCCACGAGAAAAAAAATTTCTTACTCCATCATTACATGGAAAAGTAATTATATAGAATTACAAGCATACTTTACAATCTATAATTATGTTTACGAAGTTCGTCAAAACATTCAAGTTTTCCATAATACATATAATAAAAAGAAAAGGTCATTTGCATACCTATACGTTTAATTATACTCCAAGCTATATTTATTATACTACTTCAATCAATAATGGCATAATGTAAATTATTGCAGTACTCGAGGAAAATAAAGCGGCACTTTGACCGATAACATTCAGACGATGACCCTTGATCGCGGATATAAAAAAATGCGTAAAGAAATTATTAAGAACTATTACATTTTTTTCTGTTATTAATACTTATGTAACAATGATTGTTGCCCAAATGCAAGACCAAGACTTGCAGCAGGAGTCTCGCAAGTTTTGTAACTCTCGCTGTTACACGATTACGAACGAAAAATGTTTGTCACAAGTGGGATTCGAATCCACACCTATTGGAAATCTGTCCCAAATGTGCTGCCACTTACAACCCCGTGAACTATCGTAGGACAATCAATTCTCGCATCGTATTATATTTACGTCTTTAAGGAGACGTGTGCCATCTACCAGACAATGTTTACACATTGTATAAGGCTTAATACTTCAAACTTTGCATTTAGAATTGTATTAAACGATGTTCGAATCCCACTTGTGACAAACATTTTTTGCCCGTAATCGGGTTTTTATAAATAATCAAGCATATTAAATGCTAAATTTCAGTAATTTTAACAGAGTGATTTGTTTTCAGTACATGCCAAAGAAACGAAAAATCCAACTAAATTAATGAAATTCCATTCATCTATCGGCGTTCACTGTACAACTATCTATTGTTTGGTACATACCACTTACCGGGAGGGAGCTATAATCACACCTATCTATTATGAGACTGTTTATTAAACATCAAATTATTTCCCCGTGTATTACTAGTATTAAAAATACAGTGTTAACAACCCTTCCATTGCCAAAGGAGTTGTAAAATGCTGTCTAAGAAAGCACCTGTGAGACTTGCTGCAAATCTTGGTCTTTCATTTGGGCAACACTAGTTAAAATAGTTCTGGACAGGATTATCCTCACAATCTGAACGTCGCAGTCACCGTCGCATTTTCTATCGCTGATATCTAAGCGAGATCACTTAATAAGACTGGTGTGACCAGACTTACGTCCCTATCTTACCTGTGGGTGATCGTAAGACACAACTAAGGGATATAAAATCGCATATAAAATCTATGCAAGAGAAGGAATACTGGAAACAAAACCCTATACCAACACATCTGACCAGTGTGGTATAGTAGGTCAATTTCCCTCCCATTACGGAGGAGGCTCGAGCCCGGCCACCGAAGACAAAGATCGGGTATCGGTGGCCCGCTCGCACGGCGAAGAGAGGTGTTTGCAGGGTGTGTCCATGGGGTTGCGCGCCGCCTCTTTTGTCGCCCCAGACCGATTCGCCGGGGCGCGACCATGGAACATCCATGGTCCACATTGAAAAAAAAAAAAAGAGGCTCGAGCCCAACAGTGGGACATATGAGCTGAGCTGATGATGATAAGACTTTCAGACGCAGGTTTTCTCAACACGCCTTCAGTCATTATTCGGATATAGCACCCGCTTAGCATTAGGCTTAAAACGGTTTGGGTAGATCTCATAAAATGTTTATTTTTTGTGTTAGCAGATAGGATGACACAATGACTGTTAATACACTAAGCAACTACACTATATGTTTAAGAATTTAGTATATTTCAAAGTCTAGATAAGGCACTGTATAGTTCCGACACTAAGACATGAAAATTTCCACGCGTGTTTAGCATATAGCCGCATTATGTTTGACAATACTGCAGATTTTGTTAAAGAACTCGTTTAACTACAAATAAAACACAGTTATTAATTATTAAAGAGAATTCAAAACTAATAATCGAAGAATAACAAATATATAGAATTATTTTGTGTGTACCGAGTTTAATTCGACGACTTCACTTCCAAACTCGGAAGCGCGTAACTGTTTTTCACGCAGTAATTATTAAGTTGGTATATGATTCAACAACAAATTAAAATTACATTGAATACATTGAAGATACTCCATACAATTAAACAAAAATTTGACCGAAGATTGGAGTGAACAGCCCCATTATAATGATATTAGAGTGAGGCAAATTGGTAGACAAAAGAGCAAAATAAAGTCAAAATTTGAGTAACATATAGTAGCACGATAGGAATACTGTACATAGAATAAGTTAATTCATTTGAGTTTCGATTAACTTGAACGGTCAACTCAAGACATAGTAACTTTGGACAATTTGATTTCATTGGCTACATTTTTTTTTTAATTCTAGGAAGCAGCAATAGCAATGCCCTTATAACCTATCTTGACCCAAAAATAGATTGTAACCCAGGTACAAGGTATAGAATCTCAGAAACACCTGTACATACTACAATGTAGATCCTGGACAATCAAACTTACAGAATAAGATTTTTGGAATCTAACTAGTACTTAATTATCGAGTTCAAACAAACGTTTCATATTAAAATTAATAATATAGATGTGTAACAAACACCCGCATTAATTAAGAGTACTATAATTATAATAACTATATTATAAGTTTCGTTTAGATGTCAAAACGAAATCATTAATAACAGTATGAATTTACATTCCAAATAAGTGAACTAGCAGATAACAATCTCTCTAAAATTGTCTCACAGACTACAATACAATTGAACGTCCGCCATTTTGTGAATAATTCAGCTACAATTTTTTTGTCTAGTTCTGTGAAATAACCTCATTCATCTGTGTGCGTTTTACCGTTGTGTTGCACCGGTAGGCAGTAAGCACATAGGCTCAGCACACTATAGATTATTCACCCCAACACAGCTCGCTTAGGTCATGCGCAATGAACCAGATTAAATGTTTTGGACAATTTCCAAATGTTGCCTGACGTGAGAACTAAGTTTAAACAAATACTTATATATTCTGAGTTTCAGGATCTGCAAAAACTCTATACAAGTACAGACTTTATTAACATAGTATGCCTAAATTTTGCAAGTCAATCAAGTGGATATTAATTGTCGCCATTTAATACCTGAATAAAAGAGGGAGAGACCTAATGATAATGTTCTGTGATCTAGGATTGTGTCGCGTGACATTATTATTTTTTTTTTTTGTGAAAATAATGCTATTTGATGGTCAGCTTATTACTCTCCCATTGTTTAGCAGAAATTTCCTCTTAAAATAAGTTTCGTTGACCAGACAAAGCTTCTTCGTTTCAACAAAAAAGCTTTCGTATAGGTACATACATACATACATACATATCATCACGCCATATCCCTTCCAGGGTAGGCAGAGAGAACAGAGTGCCAGAGAACTCTATCTCTGCATACTTCACTCGTTTCCTCAACATTCATAATTCTTTTCATACACGCTCGCCGGTTTCGGAGACTCTTGACTCCACCTTCCTTCAGTACCTGACCGATCTGGTCTAGGTAAGTTAGTCTCGGTCTCCCTCGGTACCTACATCCTTCCACTTTCGCATTGTATATCTTCTTAACCAGACGTTCGTTCGGCATTCTTTCCACATGTCCGAACCATCGGAGCATTCCCTTTTGCATCTTTACACCAATACTCTCTTTCATACCTACTCGCTCTCTTACGTCGTCGTTACGAATGTGGTCGGTCAGCCTAACTCCACAGATTTTCCGCAGAGATCGCATTTCGACCGCATTAATTTTACTTTTATACTCTTTTCTGCATACCCAACTCTCGCTTCCATACAGTAATGTTGGGACAAGCACTGCGTTATGTATTGCTACACGTGCCTTCTGGCTGAGGTGGTGGCTGCCGAGAAGTTGCCCCAACGCTCCGTTCACTGTATTTCCCGCATTTACTCTTCGCTCTATATCAGTGGTGTACCTTCCATCTCGGCTAAATCCACATCCAAGATATACAAATTCATCCACTTGCTCTAGTACATCATTACCTATTGTTACTCTTACATCTGTTCTGGCTTCATTTCTTTCAAAGACCATTATTTTGGTTTTGCTCACATTCACGCGTAGACCCCTTTTCTTACAATCTTCTGTCATTGTGTCGACCAGGGTCTGCAGGTCAGTCGCTGACTGTGCCAGCAGGACTGCATCATCTGCATAAAGCAGAGCAGTGACCACTGAGTCGCCCATCTGGACTCCCACATTCATATCGTTCAACCTTTGGAGACATTTATCCAGATATATGATAAACAGCCTGGCTGACAGAACGCACCCCTGCTTAACGCGATATTGACGTCAAACCAAGGCGACATTCCATCATCCAGCCGCACTCAGGCTCTACAGCCCATGTAACTGGATTGCACAGCCTGCAGCAGTTTACCGTTAATACCATACTCCGGTAAAATGTCCCAGTTCCTTTCGTATAGGTATCTGTCCAAATGTCCGGCTATTCAGCTGTTCTCTGCTATAGATCGCATTTTAACAGATTTTTGTGATCTAGGCGCAGGTTTGATATATAAATATTAAAATAAATGTTTCATTGACAATTTGGTTTACGAAAACCATCCTATTTTAGCCATTCCGAAAAATATTCAAAAATGTTACAAAATTTCACAGATATATAATAGTGATATTTTTTTAATGTTATCTGTCTATGTCAGAAATAACCCTGACAGCACCGGTATATTGCCTAAAACACTGTCATTTTTTTTTAAAATACGACATTTAAGTTTTATTATAATACAACAGATTTTTAAAATTGTACCTATATAGTGTTAAAAACACGTGGATTAAAGATTTTGTAAAACATAATACAGCTATTGCGAGTTATTTTTCTCAGGCTGTTTTAGAACAATTATTGTCCTTTCGTCCCGTCTTCACCTTTGTTACAAGGTATGACTAACCACACCTAAATTAACTTTATTTTCTGCGTTGTATTCGAGATTTCCGTGAATAAGACATTGCGTACCTCCTTTAGATGACCTTACGAGGGCAGACTGCGAGTCCCTTGCGAAAACAATAAAACTGCTGTATAACCGCTACTAGGTTGGATTTATGAAGCCAATAAAGCTCAAATTAATGATCAAACTCCCATGTTTGCTAGTATAGGGGGTATGAAATTGTCTAGGGGATGTTATAGGGCTTATGTTTATAACTTCTATGCATGTAAAGTATTGTTGCTAATCCTACGTATTTTATTTAAAAGCACCACTTTTAAAACTGAAGGATACTAACTGAAATCTTGGATAGAGAAAATTAAAACGGCAGTTCAAAATGGACTGACAATCTGCAAAAGAGCACCATGAAATTAACCAGCACTGGCGATAAGATTCGGCACCGGGTGAAGTTTTTCTATTGTGTTCATCGAATTCGAATAGACAGACGTTATAGGATACCATAGCCTTAAGATGGACAATTCGGATCAGCCTTGAAGCTTCGTGATTCGGTCTCTATAAAAAAATAGTCGAAACTCTTCCAAGTATAAAAACAATGAGAAGCAATGATCAGTCTTAGTTAGTTACATATTTTTTTAATGCGAATTCTAGGATAAACATCCAAGTAAAATAAACGTATTTAAACGTGATAAATAACGATTTTAAAGCATTCAAATATTTGCAATATAATGCAGATTCCTTAAAACATGACTCATTTAATCAACATAGGTATTATTTCACCGAAAATGTTGTAATAAGACGAAGAAAACAAAAATTGGATCCAAAAGTTTATCTTTCCAAGTCGAGAAACGTTGAGAGTTTCTCTAAATTATATCCCCAAGTACCCCTATTCAATTTTTCAGTCGACTGCGAATCTAATTAAAACGAAAATCTAGTTGGTGATAATGATTTTGATGAGATGCGAAATTTATTTGGCGGCATTGAGTGTAAAATTTGAAGATCACTTTTATCGCTTGACTGAATTCAGCGCCAACGTAACCGCAGTAGATGGAAATTATTTTTTACTTCTACTCCCGGCCTTTGCGGTCATTTCTTTTGGGATTAATGATGAATTTCAAATGTGTATGCCCATATGTACTGTTGTTCACATTTTAATCATCATCACAGTTCATATTCGTTTCACTGCTGAACTCGAGCTACAATACCACTCTGGTCTGGACGTATTAGTATAGGGTTTCATTTGGAGTTTCTTTTTTTGCAGCGATCTGACCTACAAGCGTGTCCATTACAGCATTATCTTTACTACAGAGAAGTCTATGTCCAACTGAAGACATTGATGAGCTGACGAATAAATAGTTGAACGATGTTGACGATCGGACAAATGCAGAATACAAGTTGCTCGATGCAGATGCACTTTGAGAAATCCTGTCCGATGCTATTAGTCCTTTAGCGTGCAAGGCCATCGCCCGTTTGGCGTAATTATAGCAAACATGTGTTAGTCGCAATACTATAAAACAACTCAACAGAGAATACCGCAAGTTTGATGACCCGAATGCATAGGTAGTCTATTACTCATACGATTTCATGAACTGAATAATGAATAGCTAAATAATCTTTTAGAAGTTGTAAGTATTGACGGTGTGGGTACAAGATCGCCCACGTATTGCCTTTTCTGGTAAACGTACTGAGAGACAGGACTTTCAATACATTCATTGAGGTCACAAAAACAACCCGGTCATTATTGGGAAATAGAAAGTGGCTGTAGGTGGACATGATTGGTTATTTGGTGTGTTTAAAAGAGTCTGTAATTATAATGGATGATTATTAGAAAACTTATAAGACCTGTTATCATTTTGTGAAATACTTTCACGGTAAGCAATAAGTAATATTGATGCTGAAAACGTGATAAGATCCGATTATTAGTTTTATTGTTTTCGATTGATCGTTTTGCCGTGAACCTTATTTTTTTAACTATATTTAATTTAAATTATTCTCGGTGAGGGCAGCCAATGACGAAAATAACGAATACGAAACTCATTCAAGACTTTAATATTTTTCAAAAATAGGGATTTCATTCAAATGGTCCTGATAATAATAATGGAACAACATTGGTCCTTGATATATTGTATATAAAATTTTCATTCATCCGAGGTTTTCCAGTGTTTTAGAATCAAGTTTTAAAGATTCCTTGTATGTATGTAATATACGAAAGAAAAAATAAAAACAAAATGACATTCGGCTCAACATGTGGCCGGGAATGCAAGTGCACACCAGCCGTTCATTTCCAGCACAAACAAAGCTTATAAAATAGATACAATATAATTATCTACCCTCCTAAATACAAACCAATATAAGCAAAAAAAAAAAATCACAAATAATATACGCAGTTAAAAAAAAATCTCTCTAATAACATTTAGTTATTGGACGTGAAACACCTTAGCCCACCCATGACACTAACAGGGCAACTCTCCATACATGCAATTAACTCCTGCTACCCTATTCAATACCATTCAAAACACCACGCAAAGCTCTTTACAAAATGATTTTTTTTTTCCGCATATGAATTCGTAATAGATTTACTAATATTGAAATACGCGCTGTCATAAATAATTAATCTACTTTTCATAACCTCCAAATATAGAAAGCCTAATAATTTAAGTGATACCCACTTCTCGGTCCAACCTAAATATGACACTCGATAAAATTCGTAATTGTAAGATAAATTCTTTCTTAAAATGTTTTGAATATGAGTAACAGATGTCCGATGTATTAAAACAAACCGATATATGACAACGATCACGGTCGAGTCCAGCCTAATAATATCAGAACAAATTGTTCGGACCAATAAATTACGCAGTAAGACGTCTCGCAAGCCAGACTGAACCGATGTTATCGTACCTTATCTGAAGTTATATCCGTGTATTCACTGAAATAATGCGTTCTTTTATGTTCAGCCGTATACAAAGGATATGTAATCAATAGCTAATACGGCCAGCAATAACTACGGGGACCGAAATTGGTAAAATATTATCATAAGCATATTATTTTGGTACTTTGCTATGAGGTAGCGGCTAAAAATACTACCAACCCCTTTTTTCTTTTTTTATTAAACTTTGTTCGTTGATGTCGTAAAATATGACTAAGAGCTTTATATCGATGTGGGCCAATTCTGATGCCGTTTGGTCAACAATTACATTCCCACAGAGGGTTGACGTCATGCAGGTGGCAATCAATATACTTACCGTCATGGTATTTACAAAAAAATTACGGACGGATCAAACTCGGGACAATTATTTATGGATCACACAAGCATAAGAGAAAACGAACCTATACACTCAGCACTGTAAATAGATGCTTAGGCCACTAGGCTGTATGTGCAACGACCGAATCATTTACGAACACAGTTTTTTAGCGATTGTACGAGTAATTTAAGATTAGGAGTACTTTTGCTTAAGACATGACGCGATTAAAGTATTAATAATAGTATCACAAGAGACTATAGATTTTTTGATTTCAGCCAATATACACCCCACTTTTGGCCATGAGTTTCAATCACAATGAGAAGATAATTGTAGTAGATACTCCGTGTTGGTCAAACGAGTTTATACCTATATGATTTTACTTCGTAGTTTCTTACTCTTGTAGTGATGGTAGAAGCTCAGATCCCTTAGAAATTTTCAACGAGGCTCGTGAGAAACGATACAGAAAGGTGAATGGAAATGGTGGATTGTATTCTTACTCCATCACCACACGGTAACCATACAAAAACACGCAATTAACGCACAAAATTATAGTCACAATCAAAATAACCATGAGTGGATCGCATATAGAAATGTTTCGCCAGAAAAATTCAAGCCGGCAGCTCAGATTTTCGGAATATATATTATCTTATGTTAGGAAGTATTATTATTATCCCATCTCTTTCTCGCGCAACTGTTTGTTTAGAGTAGAAAATAGATTAATATAAAGAATGCGACGTTGATGTCACATTGTTTGTATTGTTGTCTCTGTTTAATTAATAAAATCAAAATGTTTGCATTTAGATCAATATAAAAAAGATGTTGTTGTTTCCACAAATAGATTCCTATGTAGTTTATAATTTATTTTATATAAGTATGGCATAAAAAAAAAGAGTAAAGATCCCAATTCACCTCTGCAGCAGGGAAAATAAGCTTTCCTCGACCCACTTCCGTGTTTTTAATCAAAGCCTTCCTCCCCTCGCAAGATTTGGGACCACTTAGCGTCAATTTAATAACATTTTAAATCGAGCGTCAAATTTAAACTTCCCGAATATTTTGATACATTTTATAGGACCCGTAACCTGGTGGAAATTTAATTAAGAGGCTCAACATAACCAATATTATGTTCATTGATGGATTTAATATAAAATATGGAATATTGGATAAATTATGATTATATTGGTTTTTGAAGTGATTCACTATCATAAGAGGACTTTGAAATTCTGATTACAATCTTATTGTGTAACGAAAAGTTTGCAAAAAAAAAGGCCTTAAATAACTGCTGCATCGCAAAAATTACACGTATTCTTTACATAATTTCCACTACATAGTATTTGACGGATATACGTCAGAAAGTGATATAACACTCGCTTTAAGCTTTTTTTTCTCGCAAACTTTAGAAGAGTAAGACATTCTCTCTCCTCGACATCATCATCATTCTTCATCACTGGTATATAAGATTAGGAACTCTTATCCCAATTACTTGGGGTCGACGCAATATGTACTCCTCTTCCTACATATTGCAAAAGTTATAGGCCTGACGTCAACCCTCCTTGGGAATGTAATTGTTGACCAAACGGCATCCGTTGGCGTTGGTCCAGGTCGATATAGAACTCTTAGCAGTCTTTTACGACATCCACGAGCAAAGTAAGGGTAGGTAGTATTCGTCGCCGCTACCCCACAGAGATTCTCTCCTCGATATCATAGGTGAAATAGTGATAGGGCCATGCTGTTGTAAGCTTTCTGTCTACAGCCGCAGGCCGGTCTGTCCGGGGTAGTACCACACTCTCGCAGAAGATCGACGTTTGAGCAGTCACAATCTGCCGTTGCTTGTATTTGACTTTTAATTGAGCGACACTTTCCAGTTCACACAACGTTCAGTCCTCAAGACGCGATAGTATCCGTAAAAATAATTTTATTTCAAACGTATTTTATATTTATGTATCATTGCAGTTTCCTGCCTCCGTCGTTTCCATGTGGTGGTTAGAAATACAATCGACCATCTTGCCCGTGGATGTCAAAGACGAATAAGGTTAATATTCATATAAAATATGTGCAAGAGAAGGTAAACTCGAAATAAAACTCTGTACTAATCCGTCTGACCAGCGTGGTTATTGTAGATCTATTTACCACCTATTGTAGTGGAGATTCGAGCCCAACATAGGGACATATCGTCGGTTAAGTAGAGAAGAGTCATATTCCTCAAAAATTAAAAAAATATATAATATTCATTAAAACGTTTTGCTGTCCTTTATATTTTAATAGAAAAATGACACATCAAATTAAAAATAAAATATCTCAAAAACAAGTGTCATCTACGTTAAACCGTTTTTTTTATTGGTGGGCTATGGATGCGTCTCGCCCCGCCGAATCGGTCCGGGGTGACGGAAAGGCGGCGCGTGACCCCATAGACCCACCGTAAAACCTTCTCTCTTCGCCGTGCGAGCGGACCACCGGTACTCGATTTTAACTTCGGTGGCCCGCCCGGCGGTTTACCCTCGCGGGTTCCTCTCGTCGACGCCCCGACAGATTTCGCCGTCGGGGCGTCGCCCTCACGCGGTGGCCTCACGTCGGGTGACCGGATGATTCCCCGGTCCGATCACCCGAGGCCTCGGTTAGGGCGGCATCAGGCGCAGGTATTCGCGCCTGCGCCGCTCCGGCCGCTGACGGCGGCCCGGGTCGCGGGAATCCTCCCGGACTCGTTCCGCCGCCTCCTTCTGCGAGATGACAGCCTCGCAGAAGGCGGCGACCGCGTTCCAGTTCCTGACGCTGTCGACCATCGCTCTCGCGACAGCCGGCAGCGTCAGGTCGGCACCGATAACAGCGACGAGGTCACGGCGATGCCGGTCAAAGCCCGGACACACCTCCAGCGTGTGTTGCGCCGTGTCCTCGTCACTGCTGCAATGGTGGCAGTCCGGAGTCCACTCCCGATCTACGTTAAACCTCCATATTGAATTATTGATCGTTGAAAAAAAGAATCTTTAAAAGCGTATTGTTTTTTTTTTTGCCGTAGGTTATGGAGTGGGCACACCCCGCTAAATCCGTCCGGGTTGACAGAAGCAGCGCGCGACCGCATAGACCCCGCCCTGTACCTCTCTTTGCCGAGCGAGCGGGCCAGCGGAGACCGGTCTTGAAGCGTGTACTGTAAAAATCCTTTCTATTTAACTGACGATGACGAGCCGAGACGACGATTATTACATATCAAGTTTAATTATTAAATAAATTACCAAAGTTCATACATAAAGCGTGCTTCTTAAAGTTACCTATATTTTCGTAGCATAATGAAGCACCGCTATATTTATATATGGTACAGGGCAATAGAGAAAACCTTTTCACGGACAATTAAATTTTAATTTATCCGTGTGGTGACGGAGTAAGAATACTATTCACCACCCCATATCTTACCCATGGGTGATCGTACCAGACGATTAAGGGATATAAAACGCATATAACATCTATGCGAGAGAAGGAAAACTCGGAACAAAACCCTATACCAACACGTCTGACCAGCGTGGTATAGTAGGTTAATTTCCCTCCCATTACGGAGGAGGCCCGAGCCCAACAGTGGGACATTTATGGGCTGTGGTGATGGTGGTGGTGGTGATGAAATTTAAATGCTCCAACGAATTATTGTGAATAGTCTGTTCAAAATCGGCGCCGTTTTCATTTGTGTTTTGTGATGGGTGAGATAAGGGATTATTAAATATTAATAAATTTCATACCCCTAGAGAAAAATAATATTTGGGTTTATTATTTATAAATTTTTAGGTTTTATTAAAAGCCAGAATCCAAACAAGAATGCATAAAAGATACAGAGGTTTGACCCTCAAGAAATCCTGGGTAATTTTCACTTATTCGTCTTGGCCCCCGCAACAAATTAAATTAGAAAAGAAAAATAGGAACAGACCTAGAAGAACAATATACGAATCGCAGTGTTATCCTACGTAGGAATTGAACCCACGCCACTGGCACGGTATGTCTGTATTAACTACCACACACAGAATATTTCATCAAAATCGGTCCAGCCGTTTAATAGGTTAGTTGTATACACACGTATTAACCAATTGTATATGTATAATAAAGATATAGCACTATGAAATCTTACGTTATTTATTGCGGAAATTGGTATTTAAAAAAAAAAAAGGTAAACAAAGGAATAGGTAGTTTATGCGTTATCCTTATCAGACATTGGAACTCAGAACAAGTTACTTTACATATCTACACGATGCGACAATTTACATACGGCGCCGGTTGCGTGCCGTCCTCTTTAAAAGGGCAGGTATTCAAACTTTAAAATAAACTATAAAAAGTACAAACTAGTTATGTGGGCGCGGAAGAGATGTTCATAAGCGTGACTCATCTTAACGGCTACAGTTAGGGCTGTCACCTTTAGAAAGAATATATTAACATCTGTCCAGCATAACATATGAAAATTACAGCCACTCATAAAGATTTTTTTTTAATTACGAAACAAAATATTAAAAAGATATTTAAAAAGAATATCTTCACATGTACTCGGTCAGTAAAAGTTAAAATCTATATCGATTAAAAATAAAATACAAGACGTTAGACAACCCTAGTTGCTAGTGGCCTTGCCGTTAACCGCCGTTCGAAGTTTAAAAGACGACACCCACACAAATAATGTCTGGCCGTTGGAAATTGGGACGAGTTTTAACCGTCGCAGTCGCGTCTCGATGACAAATTGCAAACTGTCGCGATACAAATCTCTAAGGCTATTAAAAAGCAAACTATAATAATAATTAACAATGATTAATAATAACTTTCGATTGCTCCGTGTGGTGACCGGATAAAAATACAATAAGTCATTAAAAGCTGGATAAGACATATGTACCCATACATAGAAATAATAGCAGAAAACGCATATATAGATTTTTTTTATTTATCATCATCTCAACTAATATAGGTCCCACTGATGGATACGAGTCTTCACAATGGGAGGGAAATTGACCTACTATACCACGCGCATCAGACGTGTTGGGTATATGGTTTTATTTCCAGTTCTTCTCTTGTGTAGATGTTATTATGTGTGTTATCTCTTAGTCCTCTTTTATGACACCCACGGGCACACCATACCGATACTATATTCATTATTTAATAAAAATCCTTTCAAAAGTAATTTCACATAATTTTAAAGTTTCGAAAGAAAACAGAGATTAGACGCTTTGTAATAGTCGCCACGAAAAATTCTCAAAGCAACACATAAAATAATAATAATTATGATAACATTTCTATAAACAACTAGTTGTGTTTACGTTACAATTTATAAGCTTTAATATAATTCCACAGCTGCACGTGTGTGAGCCCCTGATAAAAGCTACTGATTAAAAAAATGTACAAACAAGTCGTTGTACTTAACTATTAGAGAGAACAAAATGAGTCACGACGATAGACAAACTTTGACTGCACAGTAACGCAGTGGTTAAAAAACAGACCTCATGATCTCAACTCATATATCCCGCTATTGGGCTAGAGCCCCTTAACGGGAGGGAAATTGACCTACTATAACATACTGGTCAGACGTGTTGATATAGTGTTTAGTTTAGAGTTTTCTTTCTCTTAAAAAAAGAACGTATTGTGTCAGTAAGTAAAAAAGCGTAGGTAACAATATTTTGTGCGTTTCCCAAATTATTGTTCAGTGTGTATGTAATTTGGGTCCGTCAATTGCATATTTGTAAAGTCCCCCGCAAGACAAGAGACTATTTCCTTAGTGCCTTAGAGGAATTTAGTCTTTTAAAAAAATGTTAACAATAATTTTATACCAAGCGGACACTTTTTGACAGGCTATGGTCTGGCTGGACATATTCCGTCCTAAGCCGTCCGGCGACGGAATGGCAACGTGCGAATTCATAATCTGCAGTACCTTACCCTTTGGTTTGACCATCAGTATCGATTCGGTGGCAAGCGAATATATTGGTGGTATGTATAAACATGTTTTTGTGCTTCCCTAACTTCTCGAGAGGGTCGTACAACCCGTCAAAGGGAGAACCAGAAAAGTGGGCAGCAGCGCTTGCTTAGGAAACCACTACCTATAGTTAAATGGTGCCGTGAATTCTAGCCAACTTCCTTCGCTACAAAGCGTGGGGTCCACATATCACAATGAGAAAATGGTTTACCACACTGCGGTGCTCAAACCATCCGTTGGCAAGTAGGTACCTATAGATTTTTTTTATATAGGTATCACTATCAGGTAAATTAGTCAGACAACCGCTGGAAAGGAATCGATAACCTTACATCATCGTGCCTAAAGAATTAATTTTAAGAAATTGCAATACATAGGTAGATGGTGATACATTGATATGTTTACAATTAAAAGAATTTCCGAGAAAACCTGTTCCATTTATCGACAAAACCAGTTCGGTACGAATCAGCTGGTAATTTTACCGGCGTTGTAGGTATACTTACAATGTCGACAGGTAGATTGAAATATCACAAGATGGTATAGGATAGGTAGTTATATATCAACAGTAGGTAAAAAAAGTAGATGATCTAACAGCCTATTTCAGCAATATGTGAAGTAGGTACTTAAATACATATAGGTATTTAGTAACCAAAATTTAAATCTATAACGTTTTGTATGGAATTGAACCCGGAACCTCGCGTACATAGTCTTAAAAAGACATAAGGAGAGTTAAAAATTATGCTTATAAAAGCATTAGACAAACTATTAGTAATAATAAGTTAATTCTTAAACTTTATAATTTTATTTTATAGTTTTAATGATGCCAATCCAAAGAAGCCCTAATACACGGAGACTTGCCCTAATACTAAGTCTACACTATGTGTACATCAGTCTTGTGTGAAACGTAATGAGTTAAAAATATTTCTAAAGCCATCTATAACAAATAAACATAAAACATAAAAACTAATATAGGTAACGAAATAAATGCGAGGGTACAAATAACATACTGACACGCACTTGCAGTTTTTAGATAAAACGGAAAATATAATTGAGCAATAGAAATAACTGATTAAAAAATAGTCTTGATTAATGTGATTTTATAAGATAAGAATATAGAAAATTGAGACTGCATGGAAAGCATAGTGGCAGTCTTTTTTTGTATTTTTTCAGTATGTTTTTTTGTATTTTTTCAGTATGTTTCTTTGTATTATTTTTCTGAGTATCTATGTAGTATACATATACTACAGAGGACGCAAATATAAACGTATTTATGCGTTACAATAAAAATAAAACATCATCCAGCTGTCAAACGAGAATATTATCCCAGAGTTCTATGTATTTCAGTAATAAAAATTTACTTACGTTTAGCGGCTTCAACTTCCATGGCTTGGCTTGGCTTTGTTTGAAAGCAGGCAACAAAGAAAGGTGAAGATATATTTTAAATTCGCGTCCGCTGTTCCCCACGGATGATCAAGTTTTACTTTTATATATCCGCAAAGCAAAACTTTATAACTTCTTTATACCGTTGTAACAGTTATTTTAAATTAAATAAGAAAGACAGGATATGAGTTAATGGCAGACGTTTTCGTTCATTTATGAAGTTATGACTTTTTGTCCGATCACTTGATAAAACCGTTAAATACCGCAACATGATTGGCTGAATCAAATTTACCGCTCTTATATTCGATATAATCGACCAGTGATCTAGGAAGCTACGTTCAGTCAAGCTATGCTTCAATGTTGCTACGAGAAAAAACTTTCATGTTGTTAAATGCGAGCTTTTGAAATTGCTTGGATACTTAAAAACTTTCTTATATTTACATTTTTTATTAAACTGTTATTAATACCACAGTCAAAACTGTTGAAATGATTACTTTAACATAAGATTTTATAGCGTCATCTATTGGATTTTTACATAACTATTATTAATATAAATAGACGCCATCTCTTATCCGATTAAGTAGTTAATATTCAAAGGCCTTCATATTACTTACAAGGAACTTCAGGAAAAATGGCAAAATACTATTCTTATCTTTATCGCCTCAAATTAATGAGGTATTTAATTTGTTTATTTATCAAAAATTGAAACTTAAAAATATATCGAAACGCGGGCATTAATTCGACGAAAATTAAAATACTAGGTATTTTCAGTACTTTGTTTTCTAGTAGTGTGAAATTGGCTTTCTTTGGCACAGCTAGTCTCCAGCTGATATGTGTTGAATAGCTACTGTAAATTATCCTGCTCTTATCCTAATTACTTGGGGTTGATGCAATTTCTACTCCTCTTCCATCGTACATATAGCAAAAATTATCGGCAGTTATTTTATAAACGGCCACCCGCTTTGCTTGCTTGCCTTGGCAATGTAATCGTAGACCAGACGGAATTATATATGTATAAGTAAAGTTGGTCCAGGTCGATATAAAGCTCTTAGTCGTCTTTTACGACATCCACAAGCAAAATTAAGGTTGGTAGTCGTAGCCGTGGTAACTGTAAAAATAAATGAAAACCCCATATTCATTAGGCTTGCTGCATATTCGAATTAATAAATAATGAAACAAACAAAATTACTAATAAAGTAAATGAAATAACACTCAACATTAGTATTTATAAAGGTACTTTAATAAATTAATAGCTCACTATTATATGAACTAATAAATACAATAATATAAATAATATTTGTTATATGTAATTATTTAATTTGTATGTTTACAATGAATGACGTTGAAATATAAATTATGCTAATGTTACAACGCACTCTATTGTAACGTTGAGATCCTAAATTATGTAATTTGTAACTGTGTTTATAAATGCTGTTAACATTTAAAAATTATACGTTACTTTTGCTGTGGTAAATTTAACAACATAATATCATACTCGAATACGAATAACATTAAAGTATAATAAATTAAAACAATAATTAATTTTATAGAATATATTGGCCGCTGATTCGTTGATCATCTTCGATATATCATCATTTACAACTTTTCATGGCGATGAAGTAAAAATACACTGGGCTCTTAATTTTCTGTATGTTAAAAAAAAGATTCAGTGAAAGGATAACCCACCCGTAGGGCCACCGATGACAAGATATCGGTACCGCTATTGAGCTCAAATGGCTGTGAGCGAAAGCGATACGGAAATTTTTTGGAACTTCGCTATATTTGGGTCACTTCAGGGAGTTTGGACGCAATATGTCCAGCCCATAGCCTGTCAAAGAAAAAAAGGATGGGAGCAAATAGCGTTACTGCAAAAGAGGGGAAACTTCGATAAAAAAGCCATGAGGTCCATGCCCAATAGTGGGACGTAGCACAGCAGTGGGAAAGGCTGGAAAGAAAGAATGATTATACCTATTTAATATGTTTTTTTATAATTTACTGCCTGACCTATCTGCTTTCAAATTTAATATGAATTAAATTAGTACCATCCCTATCATTCAGGTCTATATGGTAAGGTATTCTTGGGGCCGATATGAGAAACCTGGAACATTGCAGATATTGTGAGAATGGTGGTAGGCAAGGTAATGAGTTAATAACTCAAAAAGTAGAACTCTCAAGTTAATGCACTGGTGATTTGGAGAGGCACTAGGACATTGACTGTCATATCATCATTAAATGCTATACACGATGCAAAGATACCCAGATGAGATGGAATACTTCAAATCTTTTAAGCTAACCTCATATTTTAACTCTCAAATTAACATCACCACCTTCTGCTAAAGAATGATGTACATAAACAGAGGTAGTAGAAAGGTCAGCAATGAGCAAGTTGAGTGTCTTACACTAGAAGTACTGATTTCTAAATGCTGGGAATGCTCGGCTGTTTTGTCTTTGGTGACCTGGACACTATGTTGGAAATATGAATATCAACATATATTTATGGTAAAGAAATAAGTTTTTTATACATTTTTTAGACTTTAGTACTCTGTTACTTAAATAAAAAATTTATAACAATAAATCCGAGAGCACTGTTGTCTTGAAGAAATGTAGGTGGGATAGATAAAAAATGCAAAATATATACATATGGCATTAAAAAACTATTGTGATTCAATTTAGGTACTAAATAAATGATTTTGGCATATACTATTTCCTAACACTTATTGAAAACAATAGTGAAATATTTTAATCGAAAGTTATATCTATTAAAATTTAATAATAATCAAAACTTTAATAAAGAGAGCTAAAATTAGTAATACAATTTTATGACACATAAGGTATATATATTAATATTATTTTTTTGTATATTCTGTCTCAAATAGAAGTACCGACTATGTACTTGGAACTTCATAGCAAAACAATTTATGATATTATTTATAGGTAGATATTATTTATAGGTAGAATAAATTTTACCGCAATTACGTAATATTAATAAGATACAATTTTAACCTGGCTGAATAATTCTAAAGTTACTAAGTTAAACACATTTAAGTACAAACAAGCGCACAACAATCAATATTTATAAGTCTGATGCAATAATTTAATTAATCATCTTAATATTTATTCATTGGTAACATTCTTGGAATGCAACAAGAGTTACCTGAGAAATATGGGGCCCCATTACATAGGGGTTGTTTAGGTTAATAGTAAATAAATAATTCCATAGGCTATACTAAATTATTCTATTAAAATACTTAACAGAAGTGTCATATTAGTAATAAATGGGACATGAAATTTATCAATGACAACCTAAGCGTAAAAATATTGTGAGAATTCTTTGACAACACAGTTGAATATTAATGCTCTAATTGATTATAAAAGTATAAATATCTTCTAAAACCCTAATGGAAAGAGAGTATTCTAAAATGTTCATGTATAACTATGTAACAAATATGTATAATTTAGATTAAATCAATGGAATTTTGACAATACCAATTTGGTACTATAGGTACCAAATTTGTATGTATTTGTAAACTATGAGTACAAAGTTTGTATTTTTTTTGCACACATATATATTCAAAAGAACAATTTTTGCTGTAAAGCTTATATTTAAATAATAAATAAAGGTAAAAAAATTACCTAGAAAATATTAAGTCGCTATGATCATTAATTAAGAAATGATATACAAACTGAGCCTTTTTTTTGTCTATGACTTGTCTGTTAATCCTTGATTGCGGTTCCTGCATTAAGTTTGGATTATCCCTAAGGAAAATAGCCCCAAATAAAGTTGATAGTGTTTTTGCATCCAATCCATTTTCTGCACTATGTTGCAAAGCCTCTTGCAAAAATTCACACAAGTATAGAAAAACATTTTTCCTGAACTCTGGTAATTCCATTATGATTTGCTTGCATTGTAAATAGTTTGCAGATGCTCTCAAGCATACTGATTGAAGATTATAAGGAATGATAGGATCTGCAGTACTCTCTAGAAGTAATAACAATGCTTCAGCAACAGAATGAATACTGCCAGGTATTGGATCCACTGATCCACTATCCAACCAATCCCTAATCTGAAGTATTTCAGAATGGAATCCTGGCTGTTCAAACAAATTAGGCTCCTTCAAACCATGCAAATAAATATGATCTACTAAGAACCAAATTTCTTTAGGAATGGAATATGTGGAATGATTAGAAATATATTGGTCCCTCTTGCTCTCCAATTCTATCAGTTTACCAACTTGTACTTCTTTGATTGGCATGTTTAGGTTAACTAAAACCTCTATAGAGCATCCAAATGAACTCCTTTCATATGTGCCATTAATAGTTATGAAAATATCTTTGCCACCATACAGATGGAGGACCAATATATCGTAAAGTTTATCAGTACCTGCATTCATTTTACAAGCTGATGTCTTATTTATAAGCACTTTGAGTTGAATTTCACACGTCTCTTCAGCACAGATACATTTCTTATATGGTTCAACAATAAGCCATTCCTTGCAAAAATTGGCCTCATCTAATTTTTTTATGAATTCAAATTCAACTGGTAATTTTCCAATATTCTTGATGGTAATAGTTCGTACTTGCAACTCCAAATATTTTACTGTACCAAAGTCTATTTCAGTTCTATCCACCTTTACTTGTGGTATCAATTCATTTTCCATCTTATCTAGTTGTTTAATGACTTCTTCATATACTTTCCTGTACTTTTCTTCATCAATAATTTTGATAAAGGAGTTGAATATGGCAGAGACAGGTTTGTGATCACTGATATTAAGTGATGGATGGCTTCTGTAAGCTAGTTGTGAGATTTGATCTCCTTTCCAGAATATTCTATCGCACCAGGCTGGAGCTCTATGTTTTTCACTAGAATCCCAATTGTCTGTTCCAGGGTCATACTTGTAAGTAGGTTTAAATATAATTTCACCTTCATTATAACCAACAAAAACCTGGTTACTTTTATGTTGCTGCTTCAACTGATCCCATTGTAATACTGGTACAAAATTATTATCATTTACTAACTTTTTTACTGTTACAGGGTCTAGTTCCGTGATCCGATAGTTTAAATCTCCAAGCCAATAAATATGATCGTGGTCTTTAATAGCTTTTGGAAGCTGATTAGGCTGAACAAATCTAGTCCTGTTACAAATATCACGAAAATCCTGGTTTCTTCTTTCATATTCTTCAACATGTGCAGCTAAATGTGAATTAACAAAGCACAAAGAAGTACTGTGAAGGTCAAACCTTATGGAGACTCCACCTTTATTGCCCATTTTACCCATAATACCAGTACCGACTGTATCACATACAATGTTATGAACATGTGAAAAATGCTTCTCTTTAATGAGAATAATGAGCATCATTCCCACAAGCCTGACTTTCTCCACTTTCACATACTTAGCTCTTTTATCTACACATTTCACAACAGCATTATACCATTCATCTTCACGTAAAGTTTGATCAAATAAAAATGTTTCCTTTGATAAGTCTAGTTCTTGAAACCCAACGGCATATATATCAGGTGGCTCTTTGTCAACACTTAACCACCCCTTTAAGGAGATAACTGGTGATTTATCATTAACATTCCATGTTCCACAAAATACTGTAAATTGTTTTGTGAAAGTGTACTCATATTCTTTGTCGTACATCTTGTGCTTGATGAGACTCTCTCTTATAGCAGGTGCAGAGCTTTGTGTGTGTGGCACACTACCGGGCAGCATCATGGTTTGTGATAACATATCTGTGTCGGTTTTACCTTGGTATTTTTTAAGCCAAACAAATTCAGGCTGCGTTGGCATCTTGTTGACTGCTTCTATGCCTCTGAATAGGTCGTCGACAAAATTATCGACGCGAGGAGTCATTTGAATTTCAAACTTATATTTATTATTACGAGATTGCAGATTCAGGTACAGTATGGCCTCGGGGTCTGAAGGTTTGTTGTCAATTTCACATTTGAAACTCTTATCTATCGGCAACACTATCTCTATTGACAAATCTGTGAAGGACTTTGGTGGGTAACATGACGTAAACAAACAAAATACAGCTTTTTCGTCACCAAATTCAACAATAGCCAATAGGCGATCCTTTTTTATCCACTCGGGATGCAAAACTTTAGCGTCACATAGGAATGCCGTAACTCGTTCACTGGATAGAAATTTCTCTTGTACTACAGATTTTATGTCGTCGTGATTCATTTTGTTTCATTTGTTTACTTTATCACGCACAATTAACTTATCAATGCACACTATATCAGCAACACCAGCAAATTACATTATTCAGTGTAATTTTCTAATTTATAAAATTGACATCTATGAATTATTTTGACACATAGTAGTGTTCGTTTAGAAAATACATTTTATATATATTAAAATTATATAAGAAATTTCATCTTAAACGAAATCAAATAATCTGAAATCGTAAGCAGCAAAATCATAATAGGTAAGTGAAGAAAATGTTATTGTTATGTTATGCTAACACAATCATATACCTTTAGCCTATAATCCTATTAGATTCTGCCACAGAGTAGTCTAAACTAAAATTTCCACATATGCTTGTAAGATCCTACACGGACTACCAATATGTCAATCGTCAATCAACTTGATTCCTAACATTCCTTGCGTTTATAAAGATCGTAGTGATATCAAAGGCCTGTTTGTAGCTGTAAAATATTTGCGCATAACTCTAGAATCCTTTATTAATTTTCAGCAAATCAACTAAATAAAACGTTTGAGAAAATAACAGGACACAGTACAACAATTTTTTTACTCAATAATTACTCTCGGTTAGAGTTAGAGATTTTGCAATAGATTTACTTGTTCTCCAACTCTAAAAAATCTCAATAACACATTAATCAGATTTAGAATCGTTGCATGGGGGGCATAGTCCGGAGCGTGCTCGTTCGCGTCCCCTGCTAGTCTAATTAGACTGCTAATCCGGCTCGATATGCGTACCGCAATGCGGGTTAGGGCGTCCCCCGGAGGCGACGCGTACCGACCCGCCCCCGTCGGTACGAACATCGGCAGTTGCGGCGATGGGGGCCGCCACCCATCACGCCTTGCCCAGTTAGGCGAGTCGAGGAGAGCAGTGCCGGGTGGGCACGTGGAATGTAAGAGATTGTGTGGAAGGGAAGTTGCACGAGCTGATATCCGTCATGGCGGACAAACAGCTAGACGTGCTCTGTGTAACAGAGACCAAGCGAAGGGGCAGCGACGCCTGCGATCTTCCTGGTGGCGGGATGGCTCTGTGGTCTGGTGTACCACAGAGCGATCGAGCCAGCATGGGGGTAGGTGTGCTGCTGTCCTCTCGCTTGGCCTCAGGTGTGAAGGATTACGGAATGTATGATCCCAGACTTCTCTGGGTCCGTATAAAACTAGGTGTCGAGAAGGTATTCATGGTTGTAGCATATGCTCCCGTAGGATCCTCGGTGGCATCAGACCTACAGAAATTTTGGGACAATGTTAGGGAAGTTCTGGATATGGCAGAAACCAGTGAACGCGTGATTCTATGCGGAGATTTGAACGGATGGGTGGGGACCAAGCGTCCCGACTATGAGGACGTACTTGGTCCATTTGGTGATAACAGAGTGAACGACGCAGGTAGGCTCATAGCGGATGTATGCATGGAGAGAAACCTTATTGTGTCAAACACATTTTTCCAACATAAGGACATCCATATGTATACATGGAGAAGGAATGAACAGAAAAGCATAATAGATTTAATTTTGGTAGACAGTCGCCTCCGAAGCAAAATATTGGACGCAAGAGCCTACAGGGGCCCCACAGTCGATACGGACCACTATCTCGTTATTGCGAGATTTAGTGGTCTGTTCAGAAAGTGGAGGCACTGGCGAGAGCGTGTCCACTTCGGAGGGCTTGAAAGAATAAAGGTTGAAAGGTTGCAAGAAGAGTGTGTAAGAGAAAAGTATGCAGAGGGTGTCCGAGAACGGCTGACGATGGCAAGCCAGCCGCAATCGGACATTGAAGAATGCTGGAGAGTATTGAAAGAGAGTATGGTAGATACAGCGAAAGAAGTATGTGGAAGTTCAAAGAAGCATAGAAAAACAAATGGTGATGCATGGTGGGGTGCGGAAGTGGCAGCTTCCGTAGAGCAAAAGAAGAAAGTGTGGCTGGACTATGTCTCTTCTTTGAATCTGAATGACAGTATGACTGAACAGAAGAAAGAAATATATCGGCAATGTAAGAATGACACCAAGGCCTTAGTGAAAGAGAAACGTGATAGAACAAATATGAGTGCAGAAGATAGGCTGGCTAAAAACTTCGAGGGTAACACCAAACTCTTTTGGAGGGAGGTGAAGAAGTCTCGGGGTGATTGGTCAGCCTTCAGAATGAATAAAATAAGGTCTAAAGGTGGAGACATTCTTACACAAACACAAGACGTGTTAAGCCGATGGAGTGAATATTTTGGCGATATGTATGCGGATGCTACGGTTGACGCCGGTGTCGCATGTGGTTTAGTAGAACAACATTCGACAACCGCGTCCTCCGATGGCATCAGTATGGATGAAGTTGAATGGGCGATAAGAAGTTTGAAAAATGGTAAGGCAGCGAGCATTGATATGGTGTCTGCCGAGATGATCAAGCTTGGTGGCTCTTGTGTCTGGGAGGCGTTCCTGTTGCTCCTCAATTTATGTTGGAGCTCGGGAATGGTTCCCAGGGACTGGAATAGCGCAGTCATCGTGCCTTTGTTTAAAAACAAGGGTTTACGTTATGACTGCGCAAATTACAGAGCCATAAGCTGGACCAGTTTGGCAGCAAAAGTGTATGGTAAAATTATTGAAAGGAGAATGAGGATGGTGTCCGATGGTTTACTGTGTGAGACACAAGGAGGTTTCAGGAGTGGAAGGGGATGCATGGATCAAGTGTTCTCTCTGCGCAACATTGTGGAGAAGCATCTGGCTCTAGGTCAGAGGGTTTTCTGCAGTTTTGTGGATCTGAAGAGAGCATTTGACACGGTTGTACGAAAGGAACTTTGGGACATTTTACCGGAGTATGGTATTAGCGGTAAACTGCTACGGGCTGTGCAGTCCAGTTACATGGGCTGTAGAGCCTGTTTGCGGCTGGATGATGGAATGTCGCCTTGGTTTGACGTCAATATCGGCGTTAAGCAGAGGTGCGTTCTGTCAGCCAGGCTGTTTATCATATATCTGGATAAATGTCTCCAAAGGTTGAACGATATGAATGTGGGCCTCCAGATGGGCGACTCAGTGGTCACTGCTTTGCTTTATGCAGATGATGCAGTCCTGCTGGCACAGTCAGCGACTGACCTGCAGACCTTAGTCGACACAATGACAGAAGATTGTAAGAAAAGGGGTCTACGCGTGAATGTGAGCAAAACCAAAATAATGGTCTTTGAAAGAGATAAAACCAGAACAGATGTAAGAGTAACAATAGGTAATGATGTACTAGAGCAAGTGGATGAATTTGTATATCTTGGATGTGGATTTAGCCGAGATGGAAGGTACACCACTGATATAGAGCGAAGAGTGAATGCGGGAAATAGAGTGAACGGAGCGTTGGGGCAACTTCTAGGCAGCCGCCACCTCAGCCAGAAGGCACGTGTAGCAATACATAACGCAGTGCTTGTCCCAACATTACTGTATGGAAGCGAGAGTTGGGTATGCAGAAAAGAGTATGATAGTAAAATTAATGCGGTCGAAATGCGATCTCTGCGGAAAATCTGTGGAGTTAGGCTGACCGACCGCATTCGTAACGACGACGTAAGAGAGCGAGTAGGTATGAAAGAGAGTATTGGTGTTAAGATGCGAAAGGGAATGCTCCGATGGTTCGGACATGTGGAAAGAATGCCGAACGAACGCCTGGTTAAGAAGATATACAATGCGAAAGTGGAAGGATGTAGGTACCGAGGGAGACCGAGACTAACCTACCTAGACTAACCTACCTAGACCAGATCGGTCATGTACTGAAGGAAGCCACCTTCCTTCCTTGACTCCACAGTCAAGAGTCTCCGAAACCGGCGAGCGTGTATGAAGAGAATTATGAATGTTGAGGAAGCGAGTGAAGTATGCAAAGATAGAGTTCTCTGGCATGATATCATGATATGTATGTATGTATGTAGAATCGTTGCCGTCACAGAAGTGCCCAACATAGATCGTGCCCACAGCATCGTATCAATAATATCTCTTATTTTAGAATAGTTTATAGAACTATAGAATTCTTTATTTTATAATATTAAGTTAATTAAAATGAAGATAATTACGTGACAATTTATATATTATAGGTTGCTTTCCATTTACAATACAGAGGGACTCTGCGGTACATTGCGAAACACTGCCAAACACTGTGTAATAGAAACAGCTAGCTGTTTCATTTAAACTTTTACACAGTGTCATTTAACTAAAGCAACCTTCATAAACTTTACTTGTGCTTGGGTCAACTTTACTCTATCTCTTATTAGTCTGTGCTTTACTCCACAGATGAATCAAAGCAGGCATAATTTTGTTATGCGTTTTTGTTTTTATTCGTAATTTGCTGTAATTGAAAGGACTTGAATAGATACTTTATTATTTCTATAGTTTGAATTAAATTGAGTACAAGTATGGCGGGGGCACCCACAGACTGGCAGTTAGGATGTATAGAAGTGAAGCAAAGAGGAGCTTACCTACTGCAGTCTGGTCAATGGTCTGATTGTAGTTTTTTGGTTGGAACTGAACCTAACCAAGTCGTTATTAATGGACACAAGCTTATCTTAGCTATGGCATCGCCTGTATTCGAAGCTATGTTTTATGGTGGTATGGCAGAGAGAAATGAACCCATACCTATATTGGATGTCCAACCAGAGGCTTTCAAAGCACTATTAGAGTAAGTATGCAAAGAGGATGTCAATATAAATTTAATATTTTTATGCTACTTTATCACTTAACATGTGTAAGGTACCTCTTTTATAATATAAAATACACTTCCAGCTATATTTATGCAGATGAAATAAACATAACTTCGTTTGACAAAGCTTGTGAGTTATGCTATGGAGCCAAGAAGTATATGCTACCCCATCTTGTAAAAGAATGTACTAGATATTTGTGGTCTGACCTGTACCCTAGGAATGCTTGTCGTGCTTATGAGTTTGCACGTTTGTTTGAAGAGAATGTACTCATGGAGAAGTGTATACAGGTATTATTATTTTTATTTTATCATTTCATCTCCTATAAATATTGCTGTTTGGTTTATGCCTCTTCAAGGGGCGGGAGGTGTTAGCGTAATCTCTATAAGACCTACTACATCACACTCATCAGACGCCATGGAGTATCAACCTAAAACATGATTTTATGTCAAATTCTATATTTTGTATTGATGTTATCTGAATTTCATATTCCTTAATCTTTTATACCACCTATGGATGAGAGAATGAGTTGTTGAATAGTATTCAAATTGCTCACTATATGAAAAAATATTTATTGTATTCAAAACTAATGTAGTTGTATAACGCTTGCTATAAAGTTATTGTTGAAACATGTTACTATACCTAGTTGAACTGTCCTAAAGTTGCCTCATTCAGAGGCAAATGACTCCACAGATGGTGTAGTGGTTAAGATCCTAAGAACCTTCAGTGCCAGTGCCGTAGGTTTGATTCTCATGCAGGACACTACTTGTGTGATCTACAAAGTGTTATTCTGAGACTGGGTATAATTTGTCTACATTAATTGCATGTTTGTAAAGTCATAATACAAGGATTATTTCTTTAGTGCAGGATGCAGAATTAAAAAAAAAAAAGGTTGGGCTCATTGAAATATTGAAACTAATATTTTGACATTATTCTAATATCCTTCATCTTAACACTATCAAATATTTTTTTCTATTTTGGGATGTACAGTGTATCTGTCTAAATTTCTATACATTGATTTAAATATGCTTTAAATTAGTATTCTGACATATTTCTTATTTTCTTCATCCTGACACTGCCACATATTTCTTACTGTTTTGGTGTGTGCAGTATATTATTAAATTATGAGAAAGTGGGAGGTTTCTCTTCCCATCCTCTAATTTCCATTCTATCTTAAAAATTATAGTTCTTGATTGAAACCAGCTTAATTTAGAAGCAGTTCTTAGATTTAATCCTGGAATGGTAAAAAAATTATATTATACATAAATTTTGCAATCTATTTACATATTGGTTAGGGGACGTCCATTAATCACATGATTTTTTTACAATTTTTTAACCCCCTCCCTCTCTCGGTGATACGTGGTGAGGTTTAAGACTATGAGAACATCACATGAATTTTTGGTACCTACAAAGAAGTAGCCCACAGCTCATTATATTCTCGGTTTTTGGTTTTTTTATACTTTGCAAAAAGATCATTATACAAATCACCTACTTTAAACTTCGTTCGTTACCTGGCAATGGCAAGTCAAGTCACACTACATGCCCCTTTTCACTTGCAAACGCTGCGACTTCTATTGCAGCGTTTGACGCAAAAATAAATACACGTGATATCTTACTATACCGTCCCTCCCCTTGTGATATGTCGTGATTCGCTTTTCAGTTTAGAAATCGCAGCGTTTGACGAAAAAATAAATACACGTGATATCTTACTATACCCTCACTCCTCCTTGTGATATTTCGTGATTTTTGTCAAACCCCTCCCCCCTTTCAAATCTCACGCCCCTTATAAGGCCTTTGGTGCATTAATTTCATATTAGTTCTTCTAAATTTTCAGATAATTAGCACAAATACTAAGGAAGTACTGAATGATAGCAGTTTCGAAGATGTGGAGTTAAATACAGTGATAACTGTATTCTCTCTGGACCATTTGAACATTGACAGTGAACTGGATTTGTTTGTAGCTGCTATACGTTATGCAACAGCCCAAGATAAGAGGACTAAGGAAAGGAGTGTGAGTCCACCTAGTGAGATTGGACCGCCGAGTGAGAAGAGATCAAAAAGTCCAGAACCTTCAACTACAAAGGACAAACTTAGTGTAAGTGGTCTTTATTTCAATATACACTACCGTCCAAAAGTTTGGAAGCACACCTGTTTTCAAACAAAACAAATAAATGCCGACTAATAGCGGTAAAAATTAGCAATAATCTTAAGTTTTACAACCTTTTACGACTGTCTACACAAACACAAAAGGATTATTATCCTACATTCATCAAGTTTTATGGAATTCCTTAATATTGACGAAACACGTGTTTTATGACTTAATCCGTCGGCTACTTTATCCTATGCAATGGTGTAGTTTTATTGATAATGTTTGCTGGTTTTAACTTTTTTAGACCTTATTCAGTCGCACTTGAGCATTGGCACGTGAAAGTTGTGATATTAACATTGTCTGTATTCGAAAGATATCGGCTACTACTTTGACCGTATTTTTTCTTCTGAAAATGGCAAAACGCAAGCAAATCACGCTTGAACAGCGAAGCGCTATTTGCACTCTACGCGAGGAAGGATATAGTGAACGTCAAATCGCAGAAAGGCTCGGAATTTCTTGTAAAGGTGTCCACTATACCCTTGCTAGAAAACAAGAAACGGGGAAAAATGAAGATAGAAAGAGATCTGGTAGGCCCAAATCCACAACAAATCAAGAGGACAACTTCATTAGAGTTCTTTCTAAACGGAATCGACGCTTAACTGCACCACAGATCACTGCAGCTCTGAATGATACGCGAGAAACACCCATTTCAACAACTACTGTTAAAAGACGCTTACTGTCTGCGGGATTAAGAGGATGTGTTGCTGCTAAAAAACCCAAACTAACAAATCGACATAAGAAAAATAGACTAGAATGGGCAAAAGCGCATAAAAACTGGACTATAGAACAATGGGAAAATGTCCTTTGGAGTGACGAATCAAAATTTCAGATTTTCGGATCCAATAGACGTGTCTTTGTACGCCGGTCAAAAGAAGAGAGGGCTTCAGAGGCATGTACAGTGCCTACCATCAAACATGGTGGTGGTAATGTCATGGTTTGGGGGTGTTTTGGCAACAGTAAACCCGGCAATCTTGTGAGGATAACCGGAAAATTAAACAAGGAAGGCTATTTAAAAATTCTCCAAGATTCTGCCATACCCAGTGGACTAAGTCTCATTGGTTCTGGATTCATTTTTCAACAGGATAATGATCCTAAGCATTCGTCTAAATTGTGCCAGAACTTTTTAAACAAGAAAAAAGCTGAAAACATTTTAAACATCATGCAATGGCCATCTCAATCCCCTGATCTTTCTCCCATTGAACTTGTTTGGGATGAACTTGACAGGAGGGTGAAAAGTCGTTGTCCTACGAGCTCAGAACATTTGTGGCAGCTATTAGAGAACGAATGGAACAAATTAGATAAAGATTATTTTAAAAAATTGATTAATAGAATGCCCAGAATATGTGAGAAGATTATAAAGGAGAAAGGTGGACACTTTGATGAAGCTAAAATTTAATCTAATTTACCATTGTATATTATTTTTTTATTTTGTTTAAGTTAGTTTCTGTTTGTTCTTTATTTTTTTATCAATACATTTAAATTTAAATGACTTAGTTTGGTTTTATTCGATTTTACCTTGCTGCTTCCAAACTTTTGGACGGTAGTGTATATGTATATATGAATTTATGTTAAATTATAGAGAATACTTATAAATATATAAGACAAGTATATACATAATGTGCTGTGTGATTGTGGCTATGAATATTACCCTTACTTTGCTTGTGGATGTTATAAAAGACGACCAAGAGCTTTATATCCACCTGGATCAATGGCCGGTAACAGAATTATTAATTACTTTTGCAGTATGCTCGAGTACATATTGCATCCACCCTAAGTAAATGGTATAATAGCAGTACAACGATGTTCAACATCTCAGCTCTCATATATGTCCCACTGTTGGGCTCGAGCCTCCTCCATAATGGAAGGGAAATTGACTTACTATAGCACGCTAGTCAGACTTGTTGGTATAGGATTTTGTTTCAAGATTTTCTTCTCTTGCATAGATGTTATATGCGTTTTTATATTTCTTAGTCGTCTCTTACGATCACTCAAGGGTAAGATAAGGGGGTGGTGAATTGTATTCTTAGTCCGTCACCACACAGATAGATGATGATGATACATGACACCAAATAGTATGTGTTTCATTAGTATTTAGTAGCGTCTGAGTTCTTTTAACCCATGTGGTGATGGGATAAGTATACAATTGTTGCCAACCTTCACTCGTTCGTGTGAGACGTAAAAATCGGCTAAAGTTAGTGGCAATACGACAGTCTTAATCTTATGGAATTACATTTTCTGTTTGTGTTGTAATCTGACGAGTATAGAAAAGACGGATTCAGACTGTGTGAGAGGATTTGATATAGTTGTTCAGCTTACTCTCATTACATGAAATATACAAATCACAAGAATACCTAAATTAAAACTTAATTAACCGATGACGTAAAAGCGATTTCGTCACTTGGAAAGTGTTCTTGAGTCAATGAAGCAACCTATCAAATCCTGCTGTACAATTGCACAATAGTTGAAAATATTAATTAGTTTTACTATTGCATTGATAATGCTGCGGAACAGTCCTCCTATGACCATGAAGGCTAAAAACGTATTCCAAACGTCGCAAAGATAAAAATATAAACGCAATAAAATTGCTCGCGTAAAAATTTGAATTCGTTACATCTATTTCTGATTATTAATTGCTAAAGCACAATAAATTACCACAAAGACTACTTTTTATGCACCAAAATGAGATATTTTAATACCTGTGTGCAATTTACGTAATTTTTTTTATTGCTTATGGTGGGCAACGAGCAAGCAGCACACATGATGGCAAGTGTTACTGTTGGCAATAGACCTTTGCAATATTAGGGGTATAAGCTAGGCCGCTGCCTACAAACCAAAACCCGCCTAAGTTGGGAGAAGAATTTAGTATTACGATTTTTCCACGAACAGGATTATATTGGATATTTTCAGTTGAAATTCATGACGAAAATTGTTAACAAGACTAAAATGTTGATAATGCAAATTAATTTCAGGTTGTTCACATAGAGAGCAGTGCCGAAAACAGCCCAATAGCTGTAACAGAAAGTCAAAAAGTGGGCGATCTTGCTGAGCCAATACCAGGACCTTCTGGTGAGAGTATCAAGAAGCCTGGTGAGTAATATGTAATATTATGTACCTTAGAGTATGAACGCGAGAGATCTAAGCCCAGGGTATGTTACAAGGTCTTTGAAGCTCAAAGTTTCTTAGTATAAATCCAGTGAACAAATTAATGAATGTTCACAAAAGTTTTTAGGACACAAGTTTCTCGAACGGCAACTAACTCTAAGACCGGAGGTTCAAGAACCTTAAGAGAATATTCTCGTTCAATGTTCCGAAATTTCAGGACTATGAGCAGATTCTAAGTGTCGTATGTCGGCCTCATATCAAGGGTTAAAATCGCTCAGCTATGCAGGATATTCTCGGCATTGCTCTACTTAAAAAAAAACTAGAATTTGAATACAGGAATCTGTATAAAAAAGGATTTTATGTGTTGCATACATCGCGTGAGCTCTTAACTAAAAATTTTATTTTAATTAGAATAAATTAATATCCACCATCATACTTCTGTTCTTAACTCAATTATTTGGGGTCGACGCCATATGTACTCTGCTTTCACCGTCTATATTGCAAAACAATATTAGTAATCATTTTATCACCGGCCGCCTGCCTGATGTAGACCCTCCTTGGTAATGTAATTGTTGACCAAATGGCATCAGGTGATGTTGGCCCAGATCGATATAAAACTCTTAGTCGTCTTTTACGATACCCACGACCAAAGTAAGGGATGGTAGTATTCTTTTTGTCGCTATCA
The DNA here is from genome assembly GCA_905163515.2 of Lymantria monacha. Lineage (NCBI taxonomy): Eukaryota > Metazoa > Arthropoda > Insecta > Lepidoptera > Erebidae > Lymantria > Lymantria monacha. The sequence goes on along the minus strand of LR991084.1, from coordinate 34,743,658 downwards.
CACGGCATATTGCTAATTAATATCCAGAAACCATTTATATTGACTTACTGGTAGAGATAGAGAGCTATTAGGTGTCACACAGCTCCTGAAAGTCCTCAATAGCAAATATAATCAATATACTATTTAGTTCCAGATGTAATTAACAAACCAACAATCCGAAAGGCCATAGAGAAGATCCGTTTCTTGACTCTCACACCACAGCAGTTCGCTGAGGGTCCAGCGCGATCCTCGTTGTTGACAGAATCGGAAGCGTTTGCAGTACTTATGAATATATTATCCAGCAATTCCGATGTACCTATGCCTACTGGTTTCTCGACATGCAGAGTGCCCAGGAAACAGTTGATTGGAGAGGGGACATCATCAAATGTGAGTGTTTCGATACAGATACCATTTTTTATTGAATTTCTTTTTTATTTGGGAGTTGGATTTTAATGTATTAAAATCAGATAGTTCACCAAATCACCACCTCTTAGCGAAGTTGATCTCCAATATGTCATCATTATTTTAGCTCGTATAGCCAGTTCTAAAATGGGAGGGAAAATGACATACTATATGTACCAAGCTGGTCAGACAAGTGGTTATAGGGTTTTATTTATACGGAAAGTCTCGTCATTTACACTAATCATCATCATCATTTCAGCTCATATGTGTCCCACTACTGGCCTTGAGCCTCCTCCATAATGGGAGGGAAATTGACTTACTACACCAGACTGGCCAGGCTGGTCAGACGTGTTGGTATAGGGTTTTGTTTCGAGTTTTTCTTCTCTTGCATAAATGTTATATGCATTTTATATCCCTTAGTCGTCTCGTACGATCACACACGGGTGAGATAGAGGGTGGTGAAACTCCGTCACCACACGGATAAGTATCATATAAAGTAAGTTAATATAAGCGTGTTTAAAAATCAGAGGTGTGCGTATTCATTTTTTTTAGACGGTCTATGATACGGTCGCACTTCAACCCAATAGCCCGAGGCGACGTACAATGCCATAAACTGCCATATTATATTTGTCTATCACTATTTAGTGGACTACGAATATCGAATCCTGGTCTTCGTTGGGTCCAACAGACCTTTTTTGTTGGCAGGCTAGGATATAGTCATACACTGCCGGATCCGTCCGAGACGATGGAAGAGGCGGCGGGCGACCTCATAAACTGTCCTACACGCACCTCTCTACGCTGGGCGGGCCACCAGGACCCGGTCTTTGTCCGGTGGAGTACAGACAGCTTTTAATTTATTAATTATGAATTTACAAACAAGGCTAAATGTAAAACAAGTTTTTTTAATCGTGCACCTTTAACACATAAAAATAAACAATATTATATTGTTTATAGAGTGCAACGTTAACAGTAGACACGCCAAGCCCCGTGATGCTGGAACAGGTGTTCGGTGCACCTGCACAGAACTTACCACCATACCCTAGACCCACGCGAAATGAAGGTAAGAAAATTAATTGATTTTATCACTAACGAACAAATTTCTTCAAAAAAAAAAAATATATTGAAATGAGCTAAGAGTGAAAAAATCAAACTGTTAAGCCAACGATCAAAAGATATAGTCGTTTCTGCTGGAATTTTTTGTTTTATGAAGAAAGCACCTTGCACCTAGTAAACAATCCTTGTATTGCGGGGGAATTTACAATTAATTAAACGGACACAAATTACATTCAGACAGAGAAAAACAATTTATGGATCACACAAAGTATTGTCCAGCATGGGAATTGAACCAACGACATTGGCACGGTAGGTCCAGTATATTAAACACTACGCCATCTGTGCTTTTCTGTTGTCATATATGTTATCTCACCGTGGCTGTTTAACCTATTTATGGATAGCTGTTTGCAAGATTTGAAAAATAATGAATGTGGTTTAAGAATGAATGAGTTACTCGTCAAATGTCTTCTTTATGCCGATGATCAGGTTTTGCTTGCATCGTCGGCTGAAGACTTACAGGCGATGGTAACTACTATGCATGATGCTTTTGATAGAAAAGGTATGAAAGTAAATGTAAGTAAGACGAAAGTAATGGTCTTTGAAAAGGATAAATGTATGACGGAATGTAATATTTATATAAATGGTGAGGGATTGGAACAGGTGAAAGAATTTGTATACTTGGGGGTGTAATGTTTACTAGTGATGGTAAAAATGATGAAGATGTTGAAAGACGAGTTAATGCTGGTAATAAAGTGAATGGGGCATTGTACGCTTTTATGAAGAGTAGGAATGTATCTAAAAAGGCACGCCTAGCTGTACATAAGGGAGTATTAGTTCCCACTGTCATGTATGGCAGTGAAAGTTGGATTTGGCAGGGAAGACATGAAAGTAGAATAAATGCTGTAGAGATGAGAGCTCTTCGTAGTATGTGTGGTGTAAGTATGAAAGATAAAATTAGGAATAGTGTTATAAGAGAGTGCTGTGGTGTGAATGAAGAAGTAGTGACAAAGATAAAAAAGGGTATGCTGAGGTGGTTAGGACACGTGGAAAGAATGAGTGAAGAAAGGTTGACTAAACAAGTATACAAAGCGAGTGTGAGTGGGACGACTACAAGGGGAAGACCACGTCGTTCTTTCCTGAATCAAATTGAGGATGTGTTAGTGAAAGATCAGATTAAGAGTATGCGTACATGCATACATGCTCTACGATTAGAGCATGTATGAAGACTATGATGAGTATGAATGAAGCGATGGAGTTATGTCAGGATCGTGGTTTGTCCGTAGTCTCTGCCTACCCCTCTGGGAAACAGGCGTGAAGCTATGTATGTATATATGTTATCTGTTTAGATCCTTTCGTCGTCTTTTTTAGCATATGGCCACCGTAGGTAAGGAAGGGGTGGTGAAAATAATATAGTTATTTTTATCACAAATGACGTGTTTAAATTTATATCTATATTACTATTAAAAACCTTTTTTTTTTTGGGGTAGGTTATGGTCCAGACACACGCCGCCCGTTCCGTCCGGGGCGACGGAAGAGCAGCGCGTGGCCCCGTAACCCACCGTATCCCCTCCCCATCGCCATTGGGCGAGCCACTGGTACCGCTTCCTTGCCATCCGTGGCCAGTCCGGCGGAAACTATTAAAAAATAAAGAGCTAAAGAATTTGTTTAAACGCGCCTGATCAATGTTGAAGTTCTGAAGTCTATTCATCATATTGGTGTAAATAAGTTTCCTTATATCGTATTCCATGTTAATCCCATCACATAATCTTTCCTTTCGTGAGTTGTGTGATATAATGATTTACCGTGGGACAGCGGTAGCTCTTTCTTGTTATTCTTTCTTTTGTAAACATGAATAATTAATTGTTGTACATAAGAAATAAAAGGGGTAATGAATACTTTTCATATTTGCAGAAATACCTGCCTTGTTCAACTGCAGATTGTCTTCAGCAACTCATGAAGCACCCTGTATGTATGATTCTAATGATCGTTTTCACCAATGACACTTTAGGTAATATCTAAATATTAATAACACAACACTGATATATATATTTTTTTTTTCTTAACTGATGTTAAATAAAATTGAACGCAACATCAAAGTTAAGCGATATTTACATTGCCTTAAATCAGAGGTGTCAAACTCAATCTTGCAGAGGGCCATTATATTAAATTTTGAATTCTTAGGCGGGCCAGATTGAAAATAAAAAAAATTGAATTGAATTATTATAACATTTTATTATTTATTAAATTATGTAGTATACTAGCAGACCCAGCTACGCATTGCTGTGGCTAAGGTAGCCTTAGTAACACGTGGTGGTTATGCTAATAGATTGTAGCTTATATGAAATATTTATACGTTTGACTATAGCGCCATCTATTAAATACTTACTCAATCCAGTTAACAGATACCGCCATCTTTTAAAATCATTTGGAGATAACAAATAATTGTGACTGTCAAATAATAGACAAATAATTTGCAATAAAATAATATTGCGGCTATAAATTGAGATGGAAGTTATCCTATCTTTTAAGTTGAATTAAACTACAAATGCTGTGCAAATTTGATTAAAATCGGTTAAGTACTTTAGGGAGTCCATCGCCCCGAGAGGGCATACCGCCGAGCGGGCCACCGAAGACAAAGATCGGGTACCGGTGGCCCGCTCGCACGGCGAAGAAGAGGTGCTTGCAGGGTGGGTCAATGGGGTTGCGCGCCGCCTCTTCCGTCACCCCGGACCGATTTGGCGGGGTGCGACGTCCATGGCCCACCACAAAAAAAAAAAAAAAAAAAAAAAAAGGGAGTCCATCGCGGACAAACAACGTGACGCGTAATTTATATATATATATATGTATTAAGATAATATATGGTTGTTAAAAATCATATCAAAGTTATGAAAGAGGATAGGTAATTGTTGAACTCGAAGATCCAGATACCTGTGTTACAATCAGATTTTTACCTTGTAACTTTACATTCAGATCAGTCAAGTGTTAATTCATATCTACTAAAGAGGCACAATCAATCCACCAGTCATTGTCATAAGCAATTGGTTTGCCTTTTTCTAACATGAAAGCTTGAATAGGGTTACGTAATGCAAAATATTTTTCTAAAACTACTCTTTGACGGCTCTTAAAAACATTATTCTTCTTTCTGTGACACATTGCGATCGCGGGCCCTATTGATACGGCCCACGGGCTGGATGCGACCCGCGGGCCGTATCTATGACCTGACTGCCTTAAACGTTAACTAAACTTTAATGGTCGTGGGATACATGAAATCATTATCTCCGTGATGTTTGCACAGATGGCGTAACTGTTAACATACCGACTTACTATGTCAAATAACACGGGTTCGAATTTCACGCAGGACAATACTATGTACAATCCACAAATTGTTATCCTAAGTCTGGGTGTACTTTGTCTGTGTTAATTATATGTTTGTAAAGTTCCCTGCAATGTAATGATGTTTTTCTTAGTGCAGGCTGTTGCTTTTTTTTTTTCAATAAAATAATTATTTAATTTAACTAGTCTATAAGGGGTTCGAACCCCGCTTGTGACATAATTTTTCGTTTCGTAATCGGGTATTTATAAATAATTAAGCATATTAAATGCTAAAAATTTCAGTAATTTGAATAACAAGGTTGTGTCATCGTTTAATACAATTCTAACTGTAAAGTTTGAAGTATTAAGTCTATACAATGTGTAAACATTGTCCGATAGATGGCATACGTCACCTTGAAGACGTAAGATATAATATGAAGCGAAATCTGCATGTCCTAAAATAGTTCACGATGGTGTAAGTGGCAGCACGGTTGGGCCGGATTCCCAATAGGTGCGGGTTCGAACCCCGCTTGTGACATAATTTTTCGTTTCGTAATCGGGTATTTATAAATAATTAAGCATATTAAATGCTAAAAATTTCAGTAATTAGTCTATAAGGTATAGTTTTCCGTGTGGTGATGGAGTAAGAAATTTACCACCTTTCTTACCCGTGGTTGTTAGTAAAAGCCGACTAAGGAACGCAAGCATGTAACATCAGTGCTAGAAAAGGAAAACTCGTAATGAAATCCTATACCAACACGTCTGATCAGGGTGGTATAGTAAATCAGTTCCCTTCCCATTGTGGAGGAGACTCGAACCCGGCAGTGGGACATATATGAACTGAAATGATGTTGATGATATAGGTCAGTGAGACACGTCCCGGTATAGTCGTTGGTTTTTACGATAAGAAATCTTTCATCTCAGCTCATATATGTCACATCGCTGAGCTCGAGCCTCCGCCAGAACGGGAGGGAAATTGACCTACTATAGCACGCTGGTCAAACGTGTTAGTATAGGGTTTTGTTTCGAGTTTCCTTCTCTTGCATAGATGTTATATGCGTTATATATCTCTTAGTCGGCTCTTACGATCACACACGGATAAGATAGGGGTGGCGAATCGTATTCCTACTCCGTCACCACACGGAAAAAGAAGAAAGAATACTTTACATACATATGTATGTGTACATATGTATGTGTATGTACATGTCATCACGCCATATCCCTTGCAGGGTAGGCAGAGAGAACAGAGTGCCAGAGAACACTATCTCTGCATACTTCACTCGCTTCCTCAACATTCATAATTCTCTTCATACACGCTCGCCGGTTTCGGAGACTCTTGACTCCACCTTCCTTCAGTACCTGACCGATCTGGTCTATAGGTAGGTGAGTCTCGGTCTCCCTCGGTACCTACATCCTTCCGCTTTCGCATTGTATATCTTCTTAACCAGACGTTCGTTCGGCATTCTTTCCACATGTCCGAACCATCGGAGCATTCCCTTTCGCATCTTTACACCAATACTCTCTTTCATACCTACTCGCTCTCTTACGTCGTCGTTGCGAATGCGGTCGGTCAGCGTAACAAATCTTTACTATAATTTATTTCATATTTTTATCTGAATCGATTATATTAAAAATAATATTGGTTAAAATCCGATTACGAAATGAAAAATGATGTCGCAAGCGGGATTCGAACCCGCGCCTATTGGGATTCCGGCCCAATCGTGCTGCCACTGCACCACCGCGACTAATTGTAGGACATGCAAATTTCATTCCGTATTATATTTACGTCTTAAGGTGACGGTATGCTATCTACCCGACAATGTTTACACATTGTTATAGGCTTAATACTTCAAACTTTACAGTTAGAATTGTATTAAACGATGACACAACCTTGTTATTTAAATTACTGAAATATAGCATTTAATATGCTTAATTATTTATAAAATCCGATTACGAAATGAAAAATGATGTCGCAAGCGGGATTCGAACCCGCGCCTATTGGGATTCCGGCCCAATCGTGCTGCCACTGCACCACCGCGACTAATTGTAGGACATGCAAATTTCATTCCGTATTATATTTACGTCATAAGGTGACGGTATGCTATCTACCCGACAATGTTTACACATTGTTATAGGCTTAATACTTCAAACTTTACAGTTAGAATTGTATTAAACGATGACACAACCTTGTTATTTAAATTACTGAAATATAGCATTTAATATGCTTAATTATTTATAAAATCCGATTACGAAATGAAAAATGATGTCGCAAGCGGGATTCGAACCCGCGCCTATTGGGATTCCGGCCCAATCGTGCTGCCACTGCACCACCGCGACTAATTGTAGGACATGCAAATTTCATTCCGTATTATATTTACGTCTTAAGGTGACGGTATGCTATCTACCCGACAATGTTTACACATTGTTATAGGCTTAATACTTCAAACTTTACAGTTAGAATTGTATTAAACGATGACACAACCTTGTTATTTAAATTACTGAAATATAGCATTTAATATGCTTAATTATTTATAAAATCCGATTACGAAATAAAAATGATGTCGCAAGCGGGATTCGAACCCGCGCCTATTGGGATTCCGGCCCAATCGTGCTGCCACTGCACCACCGCGACTAATTGTAGGACATGCAAATTTCATTCCGTATTATATTTACGTCTTAAGGTGACGGTATGCTATCTACCCGACAATGTTTACACATTGTTATAGGCTTAATACTTCAAACTTTACAGTTAGAATTGTATTAAACGATGACACAACCTTGTTATTTAAATTACTGAAATATAGCATTTAATATGCTTAATTATTTATAAAATCCGATTACGAAATGAAAAATGATGTCGCATTTTCATGTCGCAAGTTCATTTCGTAATCGGATTTTATAAATAATTAAGCATATTAAATGCTATATTTCAGTAATTTAAATAACAAGGTTGTGTCATCGTTTAATACAATTCTAACTGTAAAGTTTGAAGTATTAAGCCTATAACAATGTGTAAACATTGTCGGGTAGATAGCATACCGTCACCTTAAGACGTAAATATAATACGGAATGAAATTTGCATGTCCTACAATTAGTCGCGGTGGTGCAGTGGCAGCACGATTGGGCCGGAATCCCAATAGGCGCGGGTTCGAATCCCGCTTGCGACATCATTTTTCATTTCGTAATCGGATTTTATAAATAATTAAGCATATTAAATGCTATATTTCAGTAATTTAAATAACAAGGTTGTGTCATCGTTTAATACAATTCTAACTGTAAAGTTTGAAGTATTAAGCCTATAACAATGTGTAAACATTGTCGGGTAGATAGCATACCGTCACCTTAAGACGTAAATATAATACGGAATGAAATTTGCATGTCCTACAATTAGTCGCGGTGGTGCAGTGGCAGCACGATTGGGCCGGAATCCCAATAGGCGCGGGTTCGAATCCCGCTTGCGACATCATTTTTCATTTCGTAATCGGATTTTATAAATAATTAAGCATATTAAATGCTATATTTCAGTAATTTAAATAACAAGGTTGTGTCATCGTTTAATACAATTCTAACTGTAAAGTTTGAAGTATTAAGCCTATAACAATGTGTAAACATTGTCGGGTAGATAGCATACCGTCACCTTAAGACGTAAATATAATACGGAATGAAATTTGCATGTCCTACAATTAGTCGCGGTGGTGCAGTGGCAGCACGATTGGGCCGGAATCCCAATAGGCGCGGGTTCGAATCCCGCTTGCGACATCATTTTTCATTTCGTAATCGGATTTTATAAATAATTAAGCATATTAAATGCTATATTTCAGTAATTTAAATAACAAGGTTGTGTCATCGTTTAATACAATTCTAACTGTAAAGTTTGAAGTATTAAGCCTATAACAATGTGTAAACATTGTCGGGTAGATAGCATACCGTCACCTTCAGACGTAAATATAATACGGAATGAAATTTGCATGTCCTACAATTAGTCGCGGTGGTGCAGTGGCAGCACGATTGGGCCGGAATCCCAATAGGCGCGGGTTCGAATCCCGCTTGCGACATCATTTTTCATTTCGTAATCGGATTTTATAAATAATTAAGCATATTAAATGCTATATTTCAGTAATTTGAATAACAAGGTTGTGTCATCGTTTAATACAATTCTAACTGTAAAGTTTGAAGTATTAAGCCTATAACAATGTGTAAACATTGTCGGGTAGATAGCATACCGTCACCTTAAGACGTAAATATAATACGGAATGAAATTTGCATGTCCTACAATTAGTCGCGGTGGTGCAGTGGCAGCACGATTGGGCCGGAATCCCAATAGGCGCGGGTTCGAATCCCGCTTGCGACATCATTTTTCATTTCGTAATCGGATTTTATAAATAATTAAGCATATTAAATGCTATATTTCAGTAATTTAAATAATATTGGTTTATATTCTAGTCGGTGTTCGTACAACATCAATGGTCCAACCCACTATCAACCCGTCCGGTATGCCGGAGCATTTGGAGCGTCATGGGGGTGATTTCAACAAGATCTACTGTCAGAGAGCGATCATCCAACATACGGACTGCCTCAACACCAGCGTGCTTGACTGTTCTGTCACATTCATGGTGGACAAGAATATTTGTCTCTTAGGAGTACAGGTAGGAATTTCTTCATTATCCAAGTCAATGAATCATCCTTCCGTCACCTCGGCTGGTCTGAATAGAATATGATGAGACCATCGCCTGTCAAAAAAAGTTACGACCTTCAAGCGGTATACGCTGATCAGACGAATTGCTTTAGAAATTTATTTCGAGTTTTCCTTCTCTTGATGCTGTTTGATGTAATTATTTCCCTTTTCTCGGGACAGGCTCTAGTCACACTGCTCAATTCGTTCGGGGTGACAGAGGGGGAAGCGTGCAAACTCATAACTTCCCGTACTGTGTCTATCGCCATTTGACCGACGGTGCTGAGACATTGTCTTCAGTGATCTCCATACACCTTTTAGCTGATTTTTTTTTGCTGTTGGTGGCGAACGAGCATGTAGCACACCTGATGGTAAATGTTATTGCTGCTCATGGACCTTTCTAATACCAAAGTTATAGCCAGGCCGCTGCCTACCAATAATCCCAAACCCACCCAGAAAGTTGGGCTTCCAGCTCTCTCGCTCAACGAACGAAGCACAGCAGCATATTGCCACTGCTCAGACGTCGATCTTCTGCGAGAGTGTGGTACTAACCCGGACGCACCGGCCCGTGGCTGTAGACAGAGAACTGTCCATAGTGTGCTCCTACCACTATTAAACAGCACTTACTAGAAAGGAAGTTCAGTCAGTACACAGAAGATAAACAATATTCTAAAAAAATAGTATAGCGAGATTCTATTGCTCGTTTGTTGTAAAAGACGACTGTTATCTTCTTTATCATCATCATCATCTCCGCTCATACACGTCCTATCTCTCGGCTCAGGTCTCATTCGCAACAGGAAAAGAATTACCTAGTATAGTCGGTATAGAGTTTGATTTTGAGTTGAGAGCGGCTCAGCTATACGCCTGGTATTGCAACGATCCATGGGCGACAGAAACACTTACCATTAGGTGCGCTGCTTACTTATTTGCCACCAAGAGCAATAAAAAACGAAATAAAAGTTTAGTTTTTTTTTTGTATAGAACATACATACATACATATCATCACGCCATATCCCTTGCAGGGTAGGCAGAGAGAACAGAGTGCCAGAGAACTCTATCCTTGCATACTTCACTCGCTTCCTCAACATTCATAATTCTCTTCATACACGCTCGCCGGTTTCGGAGACTCTTGACTCCACCTTCCTTCAGTACGTGACCAATAGATCAACTTGTATAGAATTTACATGTATATTGTATCCCTTAAACACCCACGAGGAATAGGTGAATTAAATTTTTATTAATTTTAGGTAACACTTCTCCGTGTGGTGACGTGAGTAAGAATACAATTCACCACCCTCTATCTTACCCGTAGGTGATCGTAAGAGACGACTTAGGTATATAAAACGTATATAACATCTATGCAAGAGAAGGAAAACCCGAAACTTAACTCTATACCAACACGTCTGACCAGCGTAGTATAGTAGGTCGATTTCCCTCCTATTATGGAGGAGGCTCGAGCCCAGTAATGGGACATATATGTGCTAAGATAATGATGATGAGATAACACTTAAGATAATATAAATGTCATAAAACATTAATGTTATGAGATAGTTTTAATAAGTGATGTTTATGTAGGTACCAACGCAGGCTCCTTCGGAGGGCGGTGGTTCTGCCGGCAGTGGTTACTGCGAACTGTTGTACGCACACCTGCTGGACGCGGACGGTGCGAGGCTCACCTACACACATTACACCAATCGCGTACCCTACAGGCATCTACTCGACATCATGTTCAACCGACCTGTATACATACAAAGGAACAAGGTATTATTAGCAATACATATTTTAAGGTCTTCCGTGTGGTGACGGAGTAAGAATACAATTCACAGCATCCTATCTTAACCGTGGTGGATCGTAAGAGAAGGAGGATATAAAACGCATACAACGTCTATGCAAGAGAAATAAAACTCGAAACAAAACCCTATACCAACACGTCTGACCAGCGTGGTTTAGTAGGTACAATTTCCCTCCCATTATGGTGGAGGCTCGGGGCCAACATTGGGACATATATAAGCTGAGATGATGATGATGATGTTTGTAAGGTCTAAACAGGGCTAACTATCCCCATATAGCGGTCGGTTAAATATAACATGTGTCGTTAAATCACCTACGCGCTTGATGAGGCAGGTTGACAATCACAGTCAGTGCTGCGAGTTCCTCAGGCGAATGCTGCTACCAGCTTCCTCAGATTCTCTTAGCCGAATTTTATGTATATATATATATATATATATATATATTGATAAATTAAGGGTTTTTCGACTCATTATATTCTTAACTTTTTACCACACAAAACATTATCTATTTACACTATATTTATTAACCAATTCATACCACATCATGCCATAACATGCCATACCATACCACACCACGCCATATCATTATAGTATGGACAGGTATGAAGGTACCTGAAGGTATTTGTAGACCTTATCATATCATGCCAAAAAATACCATACTATAGATACTACCCCTCACGTCACAACATACCATACCATACCGTTCCATGCCATGCCATGCTACATTACATAACACTAGCTTATTCTTACTTATTTTAATATAACACTCTCTCGCATTTGACAGGTGTACAAAGTGGGCATTGTATTCAATAAGGTTGGCTGGTATCCGATGGGCACTTGCGCGCAACAGGTCGCCGCTGAATCGGTGTTTTTCAACTTCGGCATTGGTCAGAGCAGCGATTCAGTGCGCGATGGTCTCATCAGATCTATCATATTCACTTACTAAGCTAATTGTAAACACAACGGGTGGGAGTTTTACCTACCATCCTACTATTAGATGGAAATCAGATTTTAGGTCTCAATCTTCTCTCGTGAGGTGAGGAAGGATGAGAATATTACGGAGTTAAATTATAATAATTAAGTTTTATGTTTAATGTAAGTAAGTGTGTTGAATAATTTCTAGCTGAAAACTATAATTTTGTGAAAATGATTTCGGATGTTTACGCGAGAATTACACATATAAAATAAAACTATTTTTACCGATTCCGTGGATCTCTCTCCACTGGAGATCAAATGACCATGAACGTTGTGAAGTTTGATATACTCCGTACAAACGTGATACGAATCCGTAAAAATAATTTTATTTGAAACAAAAAAATAAAATTATATTCCATAAATTTTATTACACTTTCTCTTACAGAAGTTATTTAAGTTATTTTTATGAAATAAAAATATTTGATTGCGCTCATAGCGTTGTGGTTAAAATGCCGACCTATCGATCAAGTGTCGTTTTTCGATTCCCACACAGGACAATATTCTGTGTAATCCACAAACTTACGTTCTGAATCTGGGTCTAATTTGTGTCCGTTAATTGTCTGTTTGTAAAGTCTTTCGCAATAAAAGAATTATTTATTTTGGGCATGGTACTTATTATCTTTTATAAAAAAATGTACGCATTTAGAAACGTTGGGATTAAAAATAAATTAAATGCATAACAAATTTTACTGAATATATTTATATTCAATTATTATTACATTCATTTATTTTTATATTCATTTGTTGATTATTTATAAGTTAATAATGTGGTACAAATTCTTTTTCTTTTTGTTAAAATATTCAAATTCAAATTGCTATTGATATAACTTTAGTCAACACTCAAGTTTCTCAAATTGTTTTATTCAATCTTAAACTTAATTGCCTAATTACATAGAAATCTATACTACACTACACTAGAGAGTACTAGCGTTAGGCTGTGATCAGTAATACCAAAAAAATGGAGTTCTTTTGTATATTTGTAAGAATAACATTTAAGATGGTAACTTAAATTATCACATTAAACAATTGTATTTTCGGCAATACTCACGCGTTAGAGTCGATTATGTCGACCCGGGTTTCGAGCACGAGCGGGGGCTCGCAGACACAGCTGCGCACTCGCCCTGATGATGAGCATCGGACATGCTCGAAACCCGGGTCGACATAATCGACTCTAACGCGTGAGTATTGCCGAAAATACAATTGTTTAATATGTGTCAAACTCACGATAATTCTAATACTTAAATTATCACTTCATAATGTATATGGCCTTTATTCGATATCACCAAACAGTTAGATAAATACAGCCCGCCACGATATCTACGTCAAATCTGAGGCACTATTACGAAATTCGAATGAAAACGGCGTTCAATGAACAATAATTTGTTTTTAACCGACTTCTAAAAGGAGGCGGTTCTCAATTCGATTGGTATATTATTTTTTTTACTAAACCTGTCAATAGACATAAAAATAATAGTATTTTATTATTAATATTAAAGCTGTTAGGTTTGGATAAGAGGTGTACTAAATTAAATCTTTATTAAGTTTTTTTTAGTTTTTGAAGTCGTTTTTTTTAAAATGTAGTTTTTTTATATAGTACCAAAATCTATCATATTCGACAATAGATTTCACATCTTAGCTTACAGCAATGACAGTTATTGTAGCTGAAATGGTCTTGTGCCAGATATTTTTACAGTGATCGTTGATATTTTTTTTCGATTTGAAACCTTTACTTTCGAATTTGGGGCTGCAATTCTCGTCATTCTTATTTCATCTCGATTGCCAAGTCTTCGAGAACCGACATATCACGCTTGGGAAAAGTTTGAATTCAAATTATTATCACCATTTCGACGTCTATTCGTATAACGAGAATGGTCCCCATAGTTTGGAGTTTAGTCTCTGGATACATATTTTGACAAATTTCTTTATGCATTTTTTAATTATGTTAAGCGACAGCGTTTTATCCTCGTTTGTATTATCGAATCAAGGTCTATGTGGAGTATTGATTTAGGTGCTGATTATTCTCATAATACATATGAGAATGGTAGGATTCTCATATATGTAATATAATTAGCTTTGTAAAGTAATTCAGAAACAGGTTCTTTTTTTAGTTTAGTTGTGCTCGTTTATTGTATGTTAGTAGTTTTCTTTGTGAAACTGGAATTTATATAACTTCAAATGATCAGAACCGGTCTTCTTAAATTGTGGCCACGTTCCAATCCGGTAATAGAAGTGTAAAATTGACAATATGTGGCTTATACATAATAATTTGATTCCATTCGCCTTTTACTAGACCTACTGTAATGTAAGAGTTGGTAGTGGTCGCCCCCATACAGCATTGGTTGCAAAACTAAGCAGGCGGGCTGTCTGGCAGGATTACTTAATATCGTTTTTAAGTTTAATAAACTATATTTTATACAACTAATGTTTTAATTTATTTATTAAGGCCGAAATACTTAGTTAGTTGTTGCTAAGAGATATAAATGTAAGTTAAATAAGTGGTTTTTACATTCACATGCAGACGCTATTAAAATTTGTATTATTTTAATTTTATTAGGTCATCATCATTTATTTTTGTTGTAATCGTAAGAATTTTTTTCATGTTTTAATAATATTACAGATAATGTCAATTTGTGCGACTCGATTAATTTAATTATTAAACGTATTTTATGTAAAATTCCTTTTTATTTATAATAAGGTTTTATTCTTTAGCTACAGTTATTAAAAGTATTTTCCGTGTGGTGATGGAGCAAGAATACAATTCACCTGTCATCCTACCGGGCGATGGTAAGGGACGACTAAGGGATATAAAACGCATAATAACATCTACAACATCATGCAAGAGAAGGAAAACTCGAAATGAAAACCTGTACCAACACGTCTGACCAGCGTGGTATAGTAGTTCAATTTCCCTTCCATTATGGAGGAGACTCTAGCCCAACAGTGGGCATATATGAGCTGAGATGATGATATGAGAAATTCGTAGCCACACAACAATGTAATATATCTGTATTAAAAAAAAACCATATATATGATACCAACAGTGACCAAAGCATTATAGCACGGTGATATCGTTTTCATGATGATAGATAATAATAATAATATATGATAGATGATGCAGTCCTGCTGGCACAGTCAGCGACTGACCTGCAGACCCTAGTCGACACAATGACAGAAGATTGTAAGAAAAGGGGTCTACGCGTGAATGTGAACAAAACCAAAATAATGGTCTTTGAAAGAGATGAAGCCAGAACAGATGTAAGAGTAACAATAGGCAATGATGTACTAGAGCAAGTGGATGAATTTGTATATCTTGAATGTGGATTTAGCCGAGATGGAAGGTACACCACTGATATAGAGCGAAGAGTGAATGCGGGAAATAGAGTGAACGGAGCGTTGGGGCAACTTCTCGGTAGCCACCACCTCAGCCAGAAGGCACGTGTAGCAATACATAACGCAGTGCTTGTCCCAACATTACTGTATGGAAGCGAGTTGGGTATGCAGAAAAGAGTATGAAAGTAAAATTAATGCGGTCGAAATGCGATCTCTGCGGAAAATCTGTGGAGTTAGGCTGACCGACCGCATTGATATACATATGAAAGAGAGTATTGGTGTAAAGATGCGAAAGGGAATGCTCCGATGGTTCGGACATGTGGAAAGAATGCCGAACGAACGTCTGGTTAAGAAGATATACAATGCGAAAGTGGAAGGATGTAGGTACCGGGGGAGACCGAGACTAACCTAGCTAGACTAGATCGGTCATGTACTGAAGGAAGGTGGAGTCAAGAGTCTCCGAAACCGGCGAGCGTGTATGAAGAGAATTATGAATGTTGAGGAAGCGAGTCAAGTTTGCAAAGATAGAGTTCTCTGGCACTCTCCCGACTAGAAAAAAAGTATGGTTCAACCAGATCATGTATCTGGACCCGATCAGGATAGAATCAGGCATGCCGGATCTGGCAAACCCGATCAGGACCTGGTCTGGTCCTGATCAGGATAGCCTGATGTGAAATAACATCAAGTATGGTAAGGCATACCGGATCAGGACCAGATCAGGACCAAATAAGGATAGCCTTATGTGAAATATCATTAAGTATGGTAAGGCATACCGGATCAGGACCAGATCAGGACCAAATAAGGATAGCCTGATGTGAAATATCATTAAGTATGGTAAGGCATACCGGATCACGACCAGATCAGGACCAAATAAGGATAGCCTGATGTGAAATATCATTAAATATGGTAAGGCATACCGGATCAGGACCAGGTCAGGACCAAATAAGGATAGCCTGATGTAAAATAGCATCAAGTATGGTAAGGCATACCGGATCAGGACCCGATCAGGACAGAATGAGGCATGCCGGATCCGGCAAACCCTATCAGGACCAGGTCTGGTCCTGATCAGGATAGCCTTATGTGAAATAACATCAAGTATGGTAAGGCATACCGGATCAGGACCAGATCAGGACCAAATAAGGATAGCCTGATGTGAAATATCATTAAGTATGGTAAGGCATACCGGATCAGGACCAGATCAGGACCAAATAAGGATAGCCTGATGTGAAATATCATTAAGTATGGTAAGGCATACCGGATCAGGACCAGATCAGGACCAAATAAGGATAGCCTGATGTGAAATATTATTAAGTATGGTAAGGCATACCGGATCAGGACCAGGTCAGGACCAAATAAGGATAGCCTGATGTGTAATATCATCAAGTATGATAAGGCATAACGGATCAGGACCCGATCAGGACAGAATGAGGCATGCCGGATCCGGCAAACACTATCAGGACCAGGTCTGGTCCTGATCAGGATAGCCTGATGTGAAATAACATCAAGTATGGTAAGGCATACCGGATCAGGACCAGATCAGGACCAAATAAGGATAGCCTGATGTGAAATATCATCAAGTATATAGTAAGGCTTGTAGTATATCAGAACCAGAAACAGTTTTCGTAACACGAAAAAAATATCAATCAAAATTCAAAAAAGTGACATGATTGTCATATTTATGCCACGACGAAATTGTATTTGCATCAGAGGAGATTAATCTGTAATCTTTAATTAATCATATGTATTTAATAATAATAATAATGTTTAATTAATAATATAAAAATAATATATGTAAATGTACCTAACATTTGAAAACATAGATAGATAGAAATATTATATTGTAACAACCATTCTAACATGTATTGTTTTGGGTCATAATAAATAGATGGCGTTAGTAAAATGACGTCATTATTTGAATCGCAGTGTTAAGATTCTCCGAAGTGTAATGACATGGCCTAATATTAAATTAGTTGTTATCGAATCAGATTAAAACAGATCGATCAGGTCATGAATGAAAAATTCAGGCGACAGTTGCAGTCGTTAGCATCTGGTGGTTGCGCCATAATCGGAACGGCTCACTGGGACTCTCTATGATAAGAATATAGCACTGCATTCGGTGCCTACGTCATATTTTAATTTATATTTTTACCTATTAAACATGTTCTTTAAGATATTCATGTTTTTTTAATAGGATCGGACTGGGCGTACTCGTTTTGGATCAGGCAAGATATATATATAACGCAGATGATTGATTTGGTTCCGATCAGTAAAATTTCTTTCGGACCCGATCAGGAACGCCTGATCTGGACCCGATCAGGAATGCCTGATCTGGACCCGATAAGGTTTTCCTGATCGGGTCCAGATATATCTTTTGCGTTACATACCTTATCTGGTCCAGATCGGGCATGCCCGGTCCGGTCCTGCTAAGGAAGACGAAAAAATTTCTAGTCGGGCTGTTCTCTCTGCCTACCCTGCAAGGGATATGGCGTGATGATATGTATGTATGTATGATATCGTGTTCATTGTGCGCAAAAACGAGATGTTTAACACCTTATGGTCCTGACTGATCACCGGTGCCTACACTTGGACCTCGGTGGTCAGTCCGGTGGGATACCTTTTCAAATACCATCTCCATCGAAGTCTCGGCAACAAATTTTTACAGTTTTTGCCGGGGCGTCGCCCTGACGCGGTGGGCCTCTCTGCGAGGGGCAGACTAATACCCGCAGCACTCCGTTAGTAGCTAAGCGAGTTTCAGGAATCGCACAGGAAAGTGAGACGTCATGACAGGTCACAGGTTGAAAATATAATGTGTCAGCAGCCTTCTAGTCTATTCTGACGTAGATTACTGCCCCATTTATTGTTGTTTGCGCACCTATTTATCATTTTAGATTATCGCGTGGGTACGTAATGCTTACATATATTATACTAGCTTCTGCCCGCGGCTTCGCCCGCGTAAAAGGCTACTTTCCTAAAGTTGAACTATTATCGCAAGGAAACACATTACCGGGATAAAAGTATCCTATATGTAACTCTAGGAAATTCTTGCAAAAGAAACATAAACATAAGTGATTTTACTGGGATAAGAAAATTGGAAAATAACAAAACAAAATTTATAACTAACTTATTTCTATATACCTAATTCAAATATAAGATGAGATATCATAAAAAATTATAACAAAAAGCTGATCGCAGGAGACAAAGGCATTTTTGTACTTAGCCAACCATGCGTCTGAACTGCGAGGCATGGCACCTCGCAGAGCTACTGACAGCAGCCGGTCAACATAGGCCATTTTTATTTATATCTAATCTAAAGCAAAAAAAAAATGCTTCGTCAATCTAGCTTCTAAAATAACCAATTTCCATATAAACTTTCACCCCTATTTTTATTTTACCCCCTTAATTTTTTACAAAATTTTAATGTCATATTTATTTATATCTAATCGACAGCTAAAAAATAAGTTTCAAGCTTCTGGCTTTAAAAATGACTATACTTCCTTAGAACTTATCATCTCCCTTTACAACCCTTTTTGGATTAAAAAGTAGCCTACATCCTTTGTCAGGTTCTAGACTATCTGTGTACCAAATTTCATTTAGATCGGTTCAGTAGTTATGGCGTGAAAGAGCGACAGACAGACAGACAGAGTTACTTTCGCATTTATAATATTAGTAAGGATTAATCGATTGTCAATTCAATATGAAACTGTTACGACAGTCATTGCTACAAAAATGTGTGCTTAGTAATGCATTGAGCACTCAGACATCGGGGTCTTTTTTTTTTACCCGACTGCGCAACGCAAAGGAGCGGGTATTGTGTTTAACAGTCTATGTTTGTATGTTCCTTTGAAGCACTATATAGACCAAACGCCTGGGCCGATTTGTATGATTCACACGTCAATCCATTCCTCTTAATCCAGCGAGTGTCACTAAAGACATGACGTTAGTGAAAATTCAAAATGGGGACTACTGGACGCCATATTGTGAAAATGAAAAAAATTAAAGTCAACATACTATATCAAGTGGGGTATCGTTGAATAGGTATTTAAAAATCATTTTTAGTTTCCCCTCAACCTTTTTCGATTCGACTGACCGTTTAGGATCTATATTGATTTAAAGTTTCGTAACAACCTTTTTCACATACAGGTCTTTAGACAGTAGAAATTTACGATCAAAAGACGAAAAAATCGTATGACTGTGCGTGTGAATGTGGATGGACATATACCACAGATTACTAAATAACAGATACTTCACTCGATAGAAAATTACCAATACCTACTGCTATAATAGCCTACTTTGTCGCGTCAGCAACTGCTGCATGCTAAAATGTGCCTAAATGCTCATGCGTACAATTGTAATTGTTTCGCACCTCGCGATCCCACAGCAATCACAGGGCTGCCTCTTCGATAAAATTCATGAGTTCTTCCGGGTTGAGAGCCCTCAGCGCTCACCCATAGTCCGGGTAAAGTTGTCATAGTCATTTGAAGCTAACAACTAAGACACAGAAAAAAAAGCATATTTCAAAGGAATAATTTTGAAAATGCCCTCATGAACTGTATCGGTGTAGGGTTCTCGGCAATTACCCAGTTGAGGGCGGTGCTAAAAATTTTTTCTAGGAAATTCTGATTTAAGCGTGTCGTAAACATAAAATTAATGCCTTCTTTCTTCAAATCCTTGCATAGCCTGATTAGTTAGATTAGTTCCCCAGATATATTTCTTCAAAATCTTCTCGTGTACAAAATTATTTGTCAGTAAGTTATTCCTGATACATTTAATTAAATGTGGGACTTTGAATATGTAATAATTTTTTTAACCCCTTTTTTTACTTGAATTGCACCAATTTACTGCACATAAGGCATCAGAAGCCATCGTAGGTACACGTACAAACGAATGGAACGAATAAAATTTAACAACGCGCATACGCTTTGCTTTTGAAAACCGCACTGAATTTGGTCCGCAAACGGCCCGAGACCGCTTGGTTGAGCGGTAGGCAATTATAGCGCGTAAGTACATGGAGTGACGTAGGCCTGCATATACTAAAGTATCTAGTAGGTATATTGGACTACCTAAAGTATCTAATGTCTGACGCGGTCGCCCATCTTCAACTTTAACGATTTAGTACTCAACTTCAGTCGAAAAACTATATATTGTTTAGATACCTACTTATTAATAAATAAAATAACTATAGCCACCTAGGTATTCATAACTAAAAAGTATGAAATAAAAAAAATAATTAAAAAAATCAAAAAACCAAATTACGTACCTACACAATAAAAAAACTGAAAAGAAAAAAATAAGCACTTAGATGTCCGGTGGTCTAGAATTCTATAATATATTATTGAATGAATACTATTGCAGAAAATAATATATATTTTAATAATGGAACATAAGAACTGAACAGTCGGGATCCATTGAAAATTAGGTAGATTTGCTGTCGAATAATGGTTCCCGACTGTTCAGTTGTTGTGTTCCATTATTAAAATATATACCTATTATTTTCTGCAATAGTATTCATTCAATAACATATTATAGAATTCTAGACCACCGGACATCTAAGTGCTTGTTTTTTTCTTTTCTGTTTTTTTTATTGTGCACGTAATTTGGTTCACTTTTTACGCAGTTGGGTTTTTTGATTTTTATAATTATTTTTTTTATTAAATTATTATATCTCCTTATTCCATTTTTTTTCAGTTTTGTTAATATTTATGCTTAAAGCACGGGGGTCTCATGTATTGTTACAATATTTTTTTTATTGCTTATTTTCTATGGAGAGTATTACTGCCGCTCTGGAACTTTTCAATACCACACAACCAACCAAATTCTACCCAGAAATTTGGGCTGCCGGCTGTCACGTTTAACGAACGAAGTGCAATAGTAGGCAGGTACATTGCCACTATTCAGACGACAATTTTCAGCAAGAGGGTGGTACTACCTCGAATGGACCAGCCCCGAGCCCGTGACTGTAGACAGAAAACTGTCTACATTGTGGTCCTACAAATGCTATAGTTTATAAACAGGTTAACTAATAAAAAGAAATATGTCTTTACGATAAATGATCTAATAAAAACAAAAGCTTTCTCATCTTTAACTTGCAGTTCCTTAGATTCGAACATTCAAATAGTAAACTCTTCGTATTCAGTATGCAAAGATTAGGCACAATTATTCTGAGCCATATTCCTATGAAGAACACAATCATGTTTAAGAAGAGCTAAGAAAGCAATTGTGCAAAATAGCATGCACAAAATAACTATGTCATGGAGTTATTTTGTGCACGCGTTTGTGTCTAACTACTAACCTAACTTGAGAACAACAGCGGCGGCATTGGTCACTACAATCTGCGATCTGTACGAGCTCGCTGTTGGAACCGACCACGATACCCAAGGGAATTCGCTTTTTAACCCTTCAGGTACCTGTTATTTAAAAGACAATATGAAAATGTATTACGTGACTCCAAAATTAACAAAACATTATTTGTTATCTTTATTACTAAAAGAACATATGTATTTATATAATACTCACTGAATTACTGAAATTTAGCATTTAATATGCTTAATTATTTTATAAAACCCAATTACGAAGCGAAAAATGATGTCACAAGCGGGATTCGAACCCGCGCCTATTGGGATTCCGGCCCAATCGTGCTGCCACTACATCACCGTGACTTATTGTAGGATATGCAAATTTCGCTTCGTATCATATTTACGTCTTAAGGTGACGGTATGCCATCTACCCGACAATGTTTACACATTGTTATAGGCTTAATACTTCAAACTTTGCAGTTAGAATTGTATTAAACGATGACACAACCTTGTTATTTAAATTACTGAAATTTAGCATTTAGTATGCTTAATTATTTTATAAAACCCGATTACGAAGCGGAAAATGATGTCACAAGCGGGATTCAAACCCGCGCCTATTGAGATTCCGGCTCAATCGTGCTGCCACTACACCACCGTGACTTATTGTAGGGCATGCAAATTTCGCTTCGTATCATATTTACGTCTTAAGGTGACGGTATGCCATCTACCCGACAATGTTTACACATTGCTACAGGCTTAATACTTCAAACTTTGCAGTTAGAATTGTATTAAACGATGACACAACCTTGTTATTTAAAATACTGAAATTTAGCATTGAATATGCTTAATTATTTTATAAAACCCGATTACGAAGCGAAAAATGATGTCACACGCGGGATTCGAACCCGCGCCTATTGGGATTCCGGCCCAATCGTGCTGCCACTACACCACCGTGACTTATTGTAGGACATGCAAAAGTATTTTTTTTTTGCGAAGTATTAAGCCTATAACAATGTGTAAACATTGTCGGGTAGATGGCATACTGTCACCTTAAGGCGTAAATATGATACGAAGCGAAATTTGCATGTCCTACAATAAGTCACCGTGGTGTAGTGGCAGCACGATTGGGCCGGAATCCCAATAGGCGCGGGTTCGAATCCCGCTTGTGACATCATTTTTCGCTTCGTAATCGGGTTTTATAAAATTCTCATTGAAATTTATTATAATGTAATAGGGAAATTTAATTATCCAAATGTGGCTTTTTCAAATTCCCTCGTACATTGCCAAAATTAAACGCTATTGGGATAAAACGTGACGTCAAAATCCTCTTGACATCTTCTAGTATCGAGTTATTTGTATGGTTTCGAATGATTATTTGTATTGTTTCATAAAAAGTTATTGGATTTCTGTGTTAAAATATTAAATCCTTGTAAAAAAGACTTGACAAAATGACTAGAACTGATTTTGCCAAAGCGCAATCACTCAATCTTAAAGCAACTTACTAACTTTTACTTAACTTTCTTCTGACACTGGAATAATTATTTAGTTGAAGTGCCACTTTTTGTGTATTGCCTTGTTCTGGTTAACTTTATTTCGCTATTTATAAAACCCGATTACGCTACGCCTTTATTTCGCTAGTTAAAATTAGGCTGCTAATAATTCTTGAGTCACTCAGGATCGCAGATAGCTTTAAGGCTTAGCACGCACTGCGATTAAACGCCCGCGTTTTACAAGGTTGTAACCGCAAAAAAATGTAACACATAGCTTTCTATACAAGCGCACACATTATCGACTTTTTTCAGTTACTGATTTCAAAAACGCAATTTGCTACGTTTTTACTGCGGTTTAAAAACGCGCGATGTTTTTGTGTCCAATAGTAACAGTACTGTGGTGCACGCACGGCAATTAACCGCATTCGGTTTTTTATCCAGTCTCGACTGTGCGAGCGCAGAGGATAGACGTTATTTGCGGACGTGTCATGGCGTCCGACTTAGAAACATCGTATGTAGACTACGACAACATCATTCTCGTACTCTTATCTCAATTACTTGGGGTCGATACAATATGTACTCTTTTTTCAAAGTACATATAAAAAAGTAAAAGTTATTGGCAATAGTTTTACGACCGGCCGCCTGCCAGACGTCAACTCTCCTTGTGAATGTAATTATTGACCAAACGGTATCAGATCGAGTTGGCCCAGGTCGTTATAAGGCTCTTAGTCGTCTTTTACGACATCCAAGAGCAAAGGAAGGGTTGGTAGTATTTGTAGCCCCTACTACACAGCTAGACTATGACAATGTGTCAAATAACATTATCATTGAATTAGAAAAAAGACCGGCATTATATGACAAATCGTTGAATCAATACAGAGACAGAAATATTAAGACCCGGCTTTGGCTCGCTCTTCAGGTGATATTACATTACTAAATGAAGGGTCTTCAAATTGTAGATACTGACCCACGTCTTGTAATAATTTATCAAAAGTACCAATCGACATTCTGTAGTAATTAACTGAAGGTGCTGACGCACGTTGTTGTACATTTTGCAAAAGTATCCTTTCAAATGCCTTTGATTGGTTAGTGGATGTAACCAGTACCAATGGCGGCAGCATTGTTTACGTTTTCTATTTTTTAATTTCAATACCAAAGCTACATGCTGCTCGCCAGAAATCCATGGTGGAACTGAAAATAAATTTAAGCAAAACGCCAGCCGCAGTGCGTGTTGATACGCGGTTTTGCGTTTTCAGCTATTCGTAAACCGCTTGCGTTTAATCGTAGTGCGTGCTAAGCCTAAGACCTTTTATTTAGACCGCGTTAAAATGAGACAACCCTGAAGTTCATGCTCGAGGCTCATGGCTCAACTGGTCTTGAATTGCTGCGCATTGCAATAATGATTAATAATTTAATGTACAGATTTATGAATAATTAATACAACTAAAAATGTCATTTTTATTATAGTCTATCTAATCTAAGAAGTGCATTTTGACAGCTGTCAGAGTAAGTTGTCTAGTTATGTGAACCAAATAATCGCTATCGAAATTTTCCGATTTTGATTCCGAAAATATCCGATTTTGATGAGAAATCGATATTAATTCTTTGTAATTAATAATCGGTTTATTTTTTTATTTTTCAAAAAGGAGATGAAATATTAAGTGCTAAATTAACACTAAACAAATTAAATTATTTCATCATAAAATCTATTCATCATATTTAGTAGGATTAGGTTAAGTAAAAACAAAAACTGGATTTCAAAATAGCTATTTGTTCAGAATTATTAGTATTACTTGAATTATCATCGTCGCGAACACTAATAATTATATCCTTATCAATAAAATTGTCGAAACGTACATCTCTGTCAAAATCTATATTCGATTAAATATATTAATCTAATATTTTTAACGATTATTTAGATATTCGTGAATTGGAAGTTGTCAAGCACTACTGTTTAGAACGTTATGACGTGATATTGTAAGATCGTCCATAATAATTACTATTTACAATGTTAATTTAATTTTAAATTAGTTTTACGAGTTTCAACATTACATTATTGTACAAGAAACTCACTCGCAACGTTAATTATGCAAATAACTTAATATTTCTTTAAAATTTCAGATTTATTGTTTGCAATCATGTGTATACGTTTGACCAAGGTTATTGTGTATTAAAAAATGCGAAACGTCAAAATGCACTTCTTAGATTAGATGAACTATAGTACCTACATATAATGCACGGCCGCGATTGCGAATACTTGCAACATGTTGTTTTATGATTAAAGGAATGGGTGCTGTTAAATAAGAAAGGTTTTCAATATGTTTGCCATTTTTTATCAACATTTTATATGGTCTGATATATATTTTAACATAACAATATGTTATGTATTAATTAACGAACAAAATTTATGCCAATCTATGAAACTAGGTTTATGAACGAGTAAACGTCAAAACTGACTTTTGTCATGTTGGAAGTGGTGGATTCTTTATGAAGTTTTGTTCCTGATTTTAGTTGTTTTCTCCGTTTTCCGATATATTTTCGACATTGAAATTAGTTAAAATGAACTTAAGTGGCTACATTTGATGTTAGAGTAGTGTTATTTAATAGTTAAGTGTACATTAAAGTGCCCATTTTTATGTTATAAGCTACAATGTCTCCGAATAGATGTGATGGCTTACTGGCAAGGGTTGATTTTCCCCTTTACACTCTTCAAACTCTCACGAATCGGCACGTGATTGTTGCTGGCGGTGGTGGAGCGGCGGCTACAGGTGTTGCTAATGGATTTGTAAGTGTTTACATTGCATATTTACAGATTCGTCCCTTAAATTAATTCTTAATAGTATACGTGTCAGCTGCTTACTCGGACGTTTAATCAATGCAGGTTTAGTTAGTTTTTGTATAATAATGACGTTTAACTTTCCTATACTACCTCTGCTTCACAGACCATAACACACAAGGGAAATATTTGATTACAATAAGCCTATCTGATGCTCTACTAATCAGACTGGTATTTATTACAGTAATTATTTAGATTTACGTTCTATATGAATATCCAGAAATATAAATAAATATATAAATTGTTTACAAATGCATTTCATAATCTTTGCCATTTTTATTGTTTATAATTTACAGTTAAATAACCTGCTAATAGTGTAATAAACCTGATAGTAATAATACAATAAGTATATGGTATTTTATGGAATTGTGATGTCATCATACCAGCATTTTCTTTGTCTTCCTATTTTCCTCTTTGTGTGAAATCTAGGGGTCCATTCTCTTATATCTCTTGTCCATTTACTTGTATTCTCTCTCATCATGTGACCTCCATTTAAGTTTTTTGATTTTAGTTATAAAATCCTCAATTTTTGTACTATGTCTTATATCTATTGCTCTTTTTCTATCTCTTTTTATAACTCAGAATATCAAAAACACTGTGGATTCACTATTATACAGAGTTAATAAAATAAGAGAAAACTGGAAAGAGCTATAGGAGGCTTTCTTGTCACAAAAACATGCTAACGTCGAATAGCTAATATATATAAGTTATATTGTAAAATTATTATGTATTCAAATTATGTCGGCAATAAAGGCTAAATAATATTAATTAAATTGTAATGTATTGGCTTATAGGAAATATTTGAGTTATCACATAATGGAACAAGATTTGTGGCCGAAGAGGTAATGAGACATGAGACAGGACCAAACGTTGTTATGAACTGTTCAGTTCAGAGTACACAGAATAAAACATATTTAACTGCCGGACAAGAAAGTCATTGTCAACTGTACAAAGTGAATATACGTATGGTCGATGCAGCCGAGATGCGCAGAGGTAGCTTCAAGGCAGAAAATGGTTTAATAAGAAGAAGACGCCGTACTGTATCGGAGAACGATAATATTTCTAAGAAAGACAGCAATAGTAATACTACGGAGAAAAGAATATCATTTGAAATAAGGCCGAGCGACAGTGTGCAGACAGATTTTAGGTAATTATTTTATGTATTTCTACATAGTATATGTTTAAAATAGTATCTTACCAACTTAAAATGTATTATTTCAAATTTTTAACAAAGACATCATATTACTTTTAATGTTGTTATTACCAATACTGTCAGTTTCCAATGATATAAAGTTTGCCAACACAAGAGAGTTGATAGAGACCTGCCTCGGGTAAGTTTAATTAATAGATAGAAAGTAGTAGAAAATTGAATAAGATCCTCTTTTCTGAGCTACTTTTTTCTGGCTAGACAATTGTCACCCACAATCACAGCACTGCATGCTAATGTTATTTTCAATTACTTGGTAATAAAAAAGGAAAACATTGCCAATTTTTAAACTATTATTCCTTTACCAAACTTCTAACTTTATTTTACAGCACAACTTTAATTACTTTGCGTCACCATGTTATTCATCATTGTGTATATTTTATCTTTGTCTCTATCATTTTTCACATGCCAATCGTATTAATTTACCTATTAATAGATTGTGATCCTTTTAATTTTTTTCATGCAGTATAACAGAGTCAGATTCAGCACTTTCTTTTATGTCCGTGAGTGTCATTAAGAACTACTAAGGGATATTTTACAAAAAAGAATGTTAATGCAAGATAAGGAAAACTCCATATAAAATACCATGCCAATTTGACTAATGTGGTAAATAGTAGGTGAATTTCCCTCGTATAATGGAGGAGGCCTGATGGCAATAGTCGGTCATATCAATGGCTTTAATGTATATGGGTCAATGTAGCTCTTATACAAATGACATATTGCCCCAAATACATAAGATGACAATGAGATAAACTTTTCAACTTTACACAGACCACCTAATAAGATAGTCTGTGAAATGTTAAAAGAGTATTGACCCTATTTCATTGAATAGATAATAGCATACCATTTATCTGCCTACAGATAATACAATACCGCTACTCTAAGATTCTACTAACAGATAATGTTTATCAAAATAATTTCACAACGTAAAACATGGCTGATAGTGAAGATAAGTTTAAGAAATGAAATTAATAATGACGTTAACTTATAATGAATTATGACATCATGATTCACAAATATTTGTGTCATAAATATGAGTCATATTGAGTATTTGAAACATTGATATATAGCAAACAAAATCATACTTCATTCGAACTCCTATATCAACAAAAGAAAGCATAATCATAGTAAACAACAAATTAAAAATTTTACACTAGACTAGAAATAACCCTTTAATTTTTTTCAAATAAAAGTTATTTAAAATAAATATTAACTTTGCTATTTGTGAATCTAGAGTTGTCAGTTTTGAATATTATCCAACTCTAAACACACATTTTTTTTTTTTCATTTTATGAGTTACTACGTTTATTGAATAAAAATATTCTGTGGGCGGTCTTATGCTTTCTCATCATTCACCTGCTCATATAGCAATTACTTGGGGTCAACGCAATATGTACTCCTGTTCCTACATATTGCAAAAGTTACTTGCAATAGTATTATGTCCGGCCGCCTGACTGACGTCAACCCTCATTGAGAATGTTATTGTTGACCAAATACCACCAGGTGGTTTTGCCCAGGTCGATATAAGGCTCTTAGTTGCCTTTTACGACATCCACGAGCAAAGTAAGGGTTGGTAGTATTCGTAGCCGCTACCACACAGTGACTGGTCTTATGCTTGCTATCGTCGATATATTCCTCTACTGGGTCGAGCCCTTCCATAATGGAGGGTAATTGCCCTACTTAATAAAGCCGGTCAGACATATAATATAGGATTTTATGTCAAGCTTTTCTTGTCTTGCATATATGTTATAAATATTTATCATCCCTTAATCGTCTTTTACGATAACTACGGCCAAGATAAGGGTGACAAATTGTATTACTCCATCACCATACGGAAAACATGTATATATAATCTGTAGAATTAGTTTCATTTTAACGGCTAAGGCAAAAATATCTAATAATAGTTTGAATATAATTTACATAAATGACTAGTTAGCCCTTTATTTATAAATTGACCAGTAATTAAAGTAGATTACACGTAATCGGCATACCAGGAACAAGTAAGGTATGTGTAACAAAGAACAAAGAATAATGTATGGGTGTATTATACTGTGGATTGAATGGAGTGATAATTACTAAACTTAGATTTTCCCTTTTACAATTCTCTAAAAATCCGTCTCTAAAAACTGAAACTATCCGAAACTGTCGGATAATCCAAAAAAAAAGAAGAAAATTTACATCTATTCCAAAATCGGCGTAAAGTTATTTTAATATCTTTATTTGTATCAACATTCTCCTGCTCAATCCCAATTACTTGTGGTCGGCGCCATATGTAATCTTCAATCGGACAACCCTTATTTTGCTCGTGGATGTCGTAAAAGAAGATCAAGAGCTTTATATAGACCTGGGCCATCTCCAACTGATACTATTTGGTCAACAATTACATTTTCAAAGAGGTTTGATGTCAGGCCTGCGACTGGTCATAAAACTATTGCCAATAACTTTTGCAATATGTGGGATGGATGAGGAGTACATATTGCGTCGATCTCAATTCTCAAGTAATTGAGATAAGATTAGTATAATGAAGAATGATACTTTGATAATTTGCGAGTAACATTTTTTTTATTGCCTGTGGCAAACGATGCAAGCAGCACACCTAATGGTAACTATTACTACCGTCCATGAGCCTTTGCAATACCAGGGGTTTAGCTAGGCAGCTGTTTAACAATGATAACCCCCAAACCCATCACGAAAGTTGGACTTCCGGCTCTTGCTCACCGAACGAAATGCAACAGCACATTGCTATTGCTCAGACGTCGATCTTCTGCGAGAGTGTGGTACTACCACGGACGGACCGGTCCGCAGCTGTAGACAGAAAACTGTCAAAAATATAGTCCTACCACTATTAAAACATATACTAATAACAGCAACTAGAGAGATTAATTCACCTTAAATGAGTTTAGATACGTATATTTTTTTTGTTCAACACAAATTGTTTACAATGCCAAGTAGATATATTCACACGACTCGATATTATATTATGTTTTCGTGTATATAATAAAAAAAAATATTATTCTATAAAATTATGTCTCATAGCGTATGATAATTAGTGTTTTTACAATTTAATTATATTATCATTAATGCGATACATTTAAAAAAGTAATGTACTCATAAAAATTTTTTTTGTTACATAAAATCATTATAAAATGTTGGAAAAGAAGGGGAAAATTTAAAATACTAATAGATTTATATGGCCATGTATTGTCTAATTCACACATCAATTATTAGTAATAATACTCGGTGTCCTCCCGTGGTTATGTACGCTTTAAAATGTTCGAAACGTCGGGAAATTAAAAATCAAATAATTTTTATTTAATATGTGTAATACTCGCACAAACATGAAAAATCAATATATTAGAATGAAATATTAATTCGTACAGATTTGCTGATATGTATGGGTTTGAGTTTATCCATGTGGTGATGGAGTAAGAATACTATTCACCACCCCATATCTTACCTGTGGGTGATCGTACGAGACGACTAAGGGATATAAAATGCATATAACATCTATGCGAGAGAAGGAAAACTCGGAACCAAACCCTATACCAACACGTCTGACCAGCGTGGTATCATCATCATTTCAGCCTATTGCCGTCCACTGCTGAACGTAGGCTTCCCTCATTTTACGCCACAGAGTGCGGTCCTGTGCCGCCGTATCCAACGACGCCCAGCAACCTTCACTAGGTCGTCTGTCCACCTACTGGGGGGGGCGTCCCACACTGCGTCGTCCGGTACGTGGTCGCCACTCTAGAACCTTTCTTCCCCAGCGGTTGTCGGTTCTTCGAGCGATGTGGCCGGCCCATTGCCACTTCAGCGTGCTAATTCTTCGTGCTATGTCGGTTACACCCGTTCGTCTGCGGATTGCCGTATTTTGGATTCTATCTTGCAGAGAAATCCCGAGCATAGCCCGCGCCATACCCGCTCCAGCTACTATACCATAGTAGGATAATTTCCCTTCCATTACGGAGGAGGCCCAAGCCCAACGAGTTTTTAAATATTAAATCTCAGTAATTTGGATAACAGGATCGTGTCATCGTTTAATATAATTTTAATTACAAAGGTAGCCGTGATAATTGTAAATTGTAATCTTATTTCGTAGCTACACGGTGATCGAAAGTATTTTTTTAATTAAATAATATGTTTTTGTGTTTTCCAGTAATGATCCGTTGCAGCGGGTAGTCCGCATCAGTCATAACGGCATGCTAATGGCGACGGGTGGTATCGACGGTAAGGTGCGCGTGTGGAGCTTCCCCAAGATGCAACTACTCTTCGAACTTGATGGACACACTAAAGAGGTAGCATATATATATCACGTATATATTTAGGAGAAAAATCTTTAGCATCATTAATTTGCCTCTAAAGCCAATTATCAGCAACTCAGCTCATAAACCTTCCACTACTGACTCCGAGCCTCTATAATAGAAGAGAAATTAATCTACCATACCACATTGGTCAAACGGGTTGGTCTAGCCCAGGGGTCGGCAACCTCACCGAAGACAAAGATCGGGTAACGGTGGCTCGCTCGCACGGCGAAGAGAGAAGTTGCACAGTGGGTCTATAGGGTCACACGCCGCCTCTTCCGTCACCCCGGACCGATTTGGCGGGGCGAGATGCATCCATAGTTCACTACAAAAAAAACAAACTTGGGGTCATCAACCTTTTGAGTCGGAAGAGCCAAAAATTACAATATACAAAAGTTTAAAGTTTTTAAAGAGCCACATTTTTTTCCTTCAAGAAATTGTGCCTAATCCTCGTTAATTAATTCAGAACCATTTTTGAATGTTTTCTTTATAAAATATTTTTTTTGCGTATAACTTAAGAGCCGCAACTTCTAATCCAAATAGACGCATGTGGCTCGCGAGCCGCAGGTTGCCGACCTCTGGTATAGCCTTTTATCTCGAATTTTACCTCTTGCATCGATGTTATGTGCATATTATGGCCCTTAGCCGTTTCTTACCTACAGTTAAGAACCTACCGTTATGATACCTACAGTTAAGAAAACGGGTGGTCAATTGTATTCTTACTGTGTTACTACACGAAAAACAATTACGTTTATTGTTTCGAATTAAAAATAGCATAGCTTATCTAATTTAGGTACCAGAAGTGCAACAAACAAAAGTATTTTGATAAGAATTAATTTATTTCTCTAAAATGTTTATTGTAAATACGGTCTTCTAATTTAATTGTTCAATATTGACTGCACAGTTGGTGTTAAGATACGGACCTTCAGTGCCAGTGCCGTGGGTTTGATGCCTACGCAGGACAATACTTTGTGTGATCCACAAAGTGTTGTTCTGAGTCTGGGTGTAATTTGTCTGCGTTAATTGTATGTTTGTAAAGTCCCCCGCAATAGAGGATTATTTACTTAGGGCAGGGTGGTGTTTAAAAAAAAATATTTGCCTTCTATGTGTTTTCAGCTCATATAAGTCCATAACGTCGACGTGTGACTTTTTTAAAATGGAAGAAAATTTACTTGATGTAAATATAACTATTCTTACGGATTTTAACCTGAAATTTTGAACATTTCACAGCGTTCATGGTTAACTTGGTCCTCCCACAAGTCATCGTTATTACAGAGATATATATATATCAACCCGCTACGGTATTAGTTATTAAATCGTGACCCGCACTTTTTGATACAAATCCATTGCCAATGCAAGAAGAAAATGATTCTATATAAAGAAATACATAAGCACGAAAAATTGTCACGTTCCGCCTGAGCCGAGCGTGCAAGCGCGGTGCAATCTATAGACAGGCATGATCGGCCTAAGCGTTCTTGCAGTTTAAGAATTGGACGTTTAGAAAATGAAGTGAAAAGTTAATATGATTTCTGTTGTTTATGTTTGTTCAATTCTTAAAAGTTTGAAGTTTTTATCAATGTTTTATTATTATCGTTATCATGTAAAATTATCGTCCGTAAGCCAACTTTACAGACAGTATCACCATCTGTTTTTTTAACCGACTTCAAAAAGGAGGAGGTTCTATGTTTTTTTTATATTAAAATTTTGCCTGATCTTGTGGAATTTGTATTTATTTTTTAAAGCTCAACTTTTTGAATACTTCAGTCTTTTTATGATTACGGACCATGAACGCTGAAACGTTGAGTCAAACGTTGCGATTTCACAATATCAAATTCAGACGTAATAATACAGACATAAAATAGTGGTAGGACCACGCTGTTGACAGTTTACTGTCTACATCCGCGTGCCGGTCCGTCTGGAGTGGTACCACACTCTCGCAGAAATCTACGTCTGAGTAATGGCAATGTGCTATTGCGCTTCGTTCGGTAAGCGAGAGAGCCGGAAGCCCATCTGGGTGGGTTTGGGGATTTTATTGGTGGGCAGCGGCCTAAGCTATATCCTTGGTATTGCAAAGGTCCATGGGCGGTAGTGACACTTACCATCAAGTGTGCTGCTTGCTCGTTTGCCACCATAAATAATTAAAAAAAAGACATTAGAAAATAGCTTTGTTATATTTTTAACATCAGAAATTATTATTTTTCAGATCGACGACTTGGACTTCAGTCCTTGCGACACCTCGTTGGTGAGCATCGCTAAGGACGGGCAGGCGCTGGTGTGGTCTACGACCGCTAAACGTGCACCCCTCCTCACTATCACGTGCCAGCCCCCTAACGGGAACAAATACCTGTTCAGGCGATGCAGGTAATCAGACAAACATATACATAAAACTCCTGATGTGAAACATCTATCGTCTCGTTTGAGTCATCCCACGGAGCAACCGTGAAGTTAATGGTAGCAAGAACAATTACCTTTTAGCATCAATAACGATCAAGGCATTTTTGCGTTAAATGAGGCAGCTATAGGCACAGACAAACCAACAAATACATTGCAAATTTTGACAAATAAGTAAAATATACTGAATGATTCTACATATTTACACATTACTAGTTTATACCCGCGACTTCGTCCGCACAGAAATTGTCTATGAAATCCCCGTTGAATATCACGTTTAAGGTTGAACTTTCCAGGTGTTGATGTAAGAATACAATTCACCATCACCTTTCTTGCCCGTACACATACATACATATCATCACGCCATATCCCTTGCAGGGTAGGCAGAGAGAAAAGAGTGCCAGAGAACTCTATCCTTGCATACTTCACTCGCTTCCTCAACATTCATAATTCTCTTCATACACGCTCGCCGGTTTTGGAGACTCTTAACTCCACCTTCCTTCAGTACGTGACCAATTTGGTCTAGGTAGGTGAGTCTCGGTCTCCCTCGGTACCTACATCCTTCCACTTTCGCATTGTATATCTTCTTAACCAGACGTTCGTTCGGCATTCTTTCCACATGTCCGAACCATCGGAGCATTCCTTTTCGCATCTTTACACCAATACTCTCTTTCATACCTACTCGCTCTCTTACGTCGTCGTTACGAATGCGGTCGGTCAGCCTAACTCCACAGATTTTCCGAAGAGATCGCATTTCGACCGCATTAATTTTACTTTCATACTCTTTTCTGCATACGCAACTCTCGTTTTCATACAGTAATGTTGGGACAAGCACTGCGTTATGTATTGCTACACGTGGCTTCTGGCTGAGGTGGTGGCTACCGAGAAGTTGTCCCAACGCTCCGTTCACTCTATTTCCCGCATTCACTCTTCATTATCTTCATTATTCATTCTTGCCCGTGATTGCGTAAAACCCAATTAGGGATACATCTATGCAAGGGGAGGAAATAAAACCCTATACCAGCCCGTCTGACGAGCGTGGTATAAAATATATTGTAGGTCAATTTTCAATGCTGTTGTCCTTCGTTCGATGAACGAGTGAGCTGGAAGCCTAACTTGAGTGGCTTTCGGTTGGTAGGAAGTTCTAGGTCTAGTTGTACCCCTGATATTGCAAAGGTTCATCAGCGGCAGTAACACTTACCATCAGATGTGCTACTTGCGCGTTTGACACCATAAGCAAGGATTGTTTTATACTTAGTTGTTAAAAATTGTAAAGAATAGGCCACGCAGTATGTTCATTTACCATCAGGTGGGTTGTTCGTCTACCATTAAAAACATCATTCTCCTACTCTTATCCCAATTACTTGGGATCGATACAATATATACTCTTCTTTCATAGTACATATTGTAAAAGTTATTGGCAATAGTTTTATGAGCGGCCGCCTGCCAGACGTTAACCCTCCTTGGGAATGTAATTGTTGACCAAACGGCACCAGATGGACTTTGCCCAGGTCGTTATAAGGCTCTTAGTCGTCTTTTACGACATCCACGAGTAAAGTAAGGGTTGGTAGTATTCGTAGCCGCTACCACACAGCTCCCATTCTACCATTAAAAACAATATAAAAATATTCGTGTAAATGTGTAATAGGGGACTATAACGGGAGTTATAAACCATTAAAATAATGTTTATTAATGTATATCAGGTTCGGTGTGATTGAGGATCGTCCGGGTGAACATCGTATGTTCACAATCGCCAACCCACTGTCGCGGTCGGGCCGACAGCGTGGCGTGCTGCAGGCCTGGGCACCGCGCGACGGGGCCCTGCTGCGGTCGGCGCTCGGCTCTGAGGCGTTGTCGGCACTCGCGGTGCGCGACGACGGACGTTTCGTCGGCGTCGGCACCATGTTCAGCGGCTCCGTCGATATATATGTCGCGTTCAGCTTACAGGTAAATACTTTTTATATATTAACTGATTCATTTTGCGGATTGCCCGCTCTAAAGAAAAATACAATTCCTACTATGTTCCGTGTTTTTCATTTATTGTAAGGTTTCATTTTGTTTTTTCTGTGTGTTCTTAACGTCTCGCCTTTGTTGCACAAAATAAATACTGTTCTTTCTTTATTTACTGTTTCCTTTTCTGTGGGTGATCGTAAAACTAAGATAACTACTAATAATATAATTATAGATAAACTTGACATAAAACCTTAACCTGTCTGAAAAGGGTGGGTAGCGATAGGTGATTGTCACTCTCATCGTGTTGGAGTCTCGAGTCTTGGTGATGATGAGGTGTTGCCGGATTGACTCACCGATCAAAATGGGATACGTTATCACCTCACTAATAAAATGCGGCAGTAAACTCATATGAAAATACAATTTATACCTTTTTACTCCATATGCGTTTTATTGTTGGGTCATAGTCTAATTAACATACTTTAGCAGTGTATAGTGTGTAAGAATATATATAATTAAATCATCATCTCAGTTCATAAATGTCCCACAGCTGGGATCGAACCTCCTCCATAATGGGAGGGAAATTACCTTCTAGTGCACAGATGTTATATGCATATCCCTTAGTGGTATTTTACAATACCCACCTGTAAGACAGAGGTGGCAATTGGTGGGTGAGGTTCGAGAGAACCGGCAGCCCAACTGGGTGGATTTGGGGTTTGTATTGGTAGGCAGCGGCCTAGCTATACCAGCTGATATAGCTAGGCCGCTGCCTACCAATACAAACCCCAAACCGTGAAAAAAGTGTTACTGACGCTCATGGACAAAGGTCCATGAGCGTCAGTAACACTTACAATCAAGTGTGCTGCTTGCTTTTGCCACCAACAGCAATAAAAAAAGGTGGTGAATTATGTTCTTACTTCGTCAACACAAGGAAAAATCATTTTACTGTTTATTTGTAATATAATAATTTCATTACTATCTTGCGTTTTAAAGTTAACGATACGCCTTATATAGTTTTTTTATATCGACGCTAGAAAATATAAACAAATAAATACTTTTTATATACTTACTATACGTATAGTCTACTATACTTTTTATACGTTAACCCCTCACGCGCTTTAGGGACACCCGTTTGACCCAAAAAAATTTGCTCAACGCGCTTTTAGGGCAGGTTTTGGCCCCATCAAACGTTCTACAATTAGCAATTGTATTTAGCACTGTATTTCACATTTTCTTGTAATATAGCAACAATAACAGTTTACGTAAAACTATAAAATTTACTGAACTTTTTCAATAAAACAAAGCGCGGGGCACTCGAGAGCACTGCGAAGTCTGGCGCGTGAGGGGTTAACCCACAAAATTAAAAAGAAAAGACAGAAAATATTAAAAAAATGTGAATATAAAGTTGTACTATAGATGCACATCTACAACTCTTGATTGAAGATTCACAAACACTAAAGTAATAAATTTTAATAAAAAAAAATAAAAGGGTTTTTCTAATCTAGCGGGCTTCTTATGTTTAATGCTTTCTAGTCTTAGCGTTGATATGTT
Organism: Lymantria monacha; assembly: GCA_905163515.2. Classification (NCBI taxonomy): domain Eukaryota; kingdom Metazoa; phylum Arthropoda; class Insecta; order Lepidoptera; family Erebidae; genus Lymantria; species Lymantria monacha. Next base: position 34,706,126 of record LR991084.1, on the reverse strand, counting down.
TATTGAAAATGTGATTTTATGTATTATAATCTTTAAATCATTTATTGTCATCAGCGAGTGTTGCACGTAAAAAATGCTCACATGATGTTCGTGACTGGTCTGGAGTTCCTGCCGGTGCGCGGCTACGGACCACCGATCACTTCGCGCAGCGAGGCCGCCCTACTCTCCATATCAGTCGACAACTGTCTCTGTATACACTCGCTGCCTTATAGAAGTGAGTACAGATAACTTCAACTGTTATATAATTAGCTGCTCGCTTTGTGACTTTATTTTAATTGAATAATAATAAGTAAAAGATGTTGACACTAATAACGGTCCTAGCCGCTGGGTCTTCATTACAAAGCTGACTTTTCCTCTACTGTTTGTTAATTTTGAGTCATCATTCTCCTACTCTTATCCCAATTACTTGGGGTCGATACAATATGTACTCTTCTTTCATAGTACATATTGTAGAAGTTATTGGCAATAGTTTTATGACCGGCCGCCTACTAGACGTCAACCCTCCTCGGGAATCTTGAGTATTTTAATAATCTTGAATAATAATACAATTGCTGCGTAAGTTTCGTTTTAGTGAATTCATACCTATCGTCGTATATTTACGTATAATTTTAATTTAAATTCTTTAAATATGTGGATCTCTGTAAATTTTTAGTTAGATTTAATTTCCAATTCTGCATCTATGGAACATAATGTAGTAATAAATGGTTGTTGTATTTAAAATACGTCTCCACTGTAACAAATAAAAAAAAATGTCAGAAAGTTGTATGGACACCCAGTGGCATAAAATTTATTTTTCATCATCATCTCATCCCAGCTCATATATGCCCACTGTTGGGCTTGAGCCTCCTCTATAATGGGAGTAAAATTGACCTACCACCCACCACGCTGATCAGACGTGTTGGTATAGGGTTTTGTTTCGAGTTTTCCTTCTCGCACAATCACATCTATTACATCTATATGTTATGTGAGTTTTATATCCCTTAGTCGTCTCTTAGGATCACCCACGGGTAAGATAGGGGGTGGTGAATTGTATTCTTACTCCGTCAGCACACGGAAAAAAATATTTTTATAATTACTTTATTAGTACAGTAAATCGTCTTGAGAAATTTGACACACAAATTGCGAATTGTAGTTTCAAAAATCTACTCGCCAAAAGTACCGCTTCTTTCAGGTGCCCTTTGTAGAGGCATATATTCGACAGCGGACATTTATAAATTTATGGATAGATATAAATCATCCTCCCTGGATGGATAAGAGAGGGATATTGAAATGGGGGAATAAATTGAAATCTTGGAATAAACTAATTAATTTTATTTTTTTTGATAATGTATAACGGTTAATTAAAATTATATTTCTTTTTTTTTTGTTTTTGACTTTGGTTATTGGACTTAGATGGATGTTACATGTTTATATGAACTAGCGGTGAGCGTAGAGGGCTCTCAACACAAACAAATATTTAAACTATGGGGTGCAAGGGCTACTGTGGGGTACGAACCTCTGCTTGCGGCGTTATTAAGGGCAGTGGCGATGTGGGAGTTCCCACTTTATTTGAATTCATTACGCGATACGGTCTTGCGTCTCGACGACAAGGACGAACCGTGGTTTTTTATATGTTATAGCCTGGTAGTATGCTCCATGTATATTGATTGATATCTGTGTTAAATTATGTTTTAAATTGTGAATGTTTATTCTGTTTCAGGTACTGTACCTGCGTGGGTTGCCATCCTATTAATTATATTCGTACTATTTTGTACGTTCACACTATGTTCGTACATGGGCATTTAACGATGAAACTTATGTATTTATTGTAAACAAATAAATAAAAATATTTGTTGTAAACGATTGGGGGTCACTTCTAGTGTATAATTTATAATGTAATAGGCAATTATGAATATTACGCTCATATATATGTATAAATAGGATTAATTCAATTAAATGAGGTGCAATGTTGCAATGTTTTGTTTTTATTTTACATGTTGCAAGTTTTGGCCGTAACGTGAGTGCCAAGCGGCATAAATATGTCACTTTATGAAAATTAATTTAATGTAATGCAGAGAATGACCTGAAGTGTAGGTACTACGATTTAATAGTACTTTAAGTAGCTTTTTGTGTTTCAAAAAAATTACAGGCGGCGCTATTAATATAGTGTATGGTTCTCTGATGTACTGTCTCGACAAATAATTTGTGCCTGGCGGTCAGGGACGTTATCTACGACGTTGATTAGACATAGCTTATGACACTTGCTTTTACCAGGCAGCAGATGCTACCAGTCCGAACCCTCCGGAGCGACCCCAAAACCTGCCGTAATAAATATCTCACCACCAATTGTGTTGTGGACGAATACCTTAACGTCGGGAGAACAGCTTACGACGCTGACATTGTTCGAAATCGCACATGCATGTTAATATTGAAGCAGAATAAAAAGACTGTATGCATCGTGGACATAGTTCAACACACATATTTGCCATCAAATCTGTTTGAGACGCCGACCAATGCGGATCCAATTTAGGTTATATCGGGCAGCTACCGCGCCGGTTGCGATCATGCGCCTACTAAACGGGACGTGAAGGACGTACGTGGCTCCATTAGTAATGTACGTGACAGATTTTTGAAATAATTATCCTTATGTAGGCAGCTGTAAAGCTTTTATGCAGTACGTAAAAAGCGCGTCGTATGTAAAGACGTTCGCATAGACGAGTGGGTTCTCCCGTGCCTCATACCGCCCTCTACGTACACCAAATTAACAATAATACAAACAACTTACATCTAAAACAGATTAAAGGATTTATAAAATGTGAAATTTTAAGTCGACCGCTAAGGCAATACATATAACATAACATTGACGTTATATAAAATTTAGGTAACACCTAAAGTATATAGTTGACATATAACACATTAAAAATTAAATACAAAGGTGATAGAATCCGAGAAAATAGTTTTATTTCTAATGTGTAATACTTGCGTAAATATTAGAAGCTAACTTGTTATTATATTTAGATAATTTGTATTAAAATCTTTAAATTCATTATAATCACTTAATTCGTCTTTAATTAAATTAATAAATAATAAAGTAATTATGTATTAAAAACATGTATTCAGATGTTTGTACAAGTAGGTACCTACTATATTTGCCTATATTTTTACGGATTTTATCGCGTTTGTATTTGATTTTTAATTTACCGACGTTAAAGATGCTTATCAACATTCATGGTCAAGGCAGAAATCTGAAATTAATTTTATTGCCATTTACATATATTGCTTTAGATGTTGTTTAGTATTGCTGCATTGCTGTGCGGTAGCGGATACGAATACCAACCAACCCTTACTTTGATCGTGGGTGTCGTAAAAGACTACTAGGCGGTCGTACTAATCGACCTGGCCAATTTCACCCATTTTTTGCGACGGGATATAGTTTGGTCACACTTCGCTAAATACGTCCGGGCGACCCCATAGACACGCCCCGTAATGTACCTTTCCACGCCGTCCGAGTAACAGGAATCCGGTCTTTGTCGTTAGCAGCGGGTCAATTCCACCTAATGCCGTTTGGTAAACAATTACATTCCCACGGAGGGTCGAGGTCAGGCAGGCGGCCGGACATAAAACTATTGTCAGTAGCATTAGCAATATGTACGATAGAAACTAAGTACTGCTTAGACCTCAAATAATTGGGACGATATTTCAGATGTTGCCTATAATTTAAGGGTCTTTGGTGAAAACAACTGAAAGACATGTCGATGAACACGTGATAGTCCCTGCATCGTTAAACCAAACGGTAGTTTACAATTTACGTTTGACAATAGAATGTATTTATGGACAGACCATAAACAAATTTAGTATGAAGATTCATGTTTCTTTATCATCATCTCAGCTCATACACGTCCCACTGTTGGCCACGAGCCTCCTCCATAATGGGAGGGCAATTGACCTACTATACAACGCTAGTCAGACATGTTGGTATAGGGTTCCGTTTCAAGTTTTCCTTCTCTCGCATAGATGTTATATGCGTATTATATTCCTTAGTCGTCTCTTACGATCATCCACGGTTAAGATACGGGGTGGTGATTTGTATTCTTACTCACCACACGGATAATGTTTCGCACAATAATCGCACACAGTATTGTCCAGTATTTTACTTTTTGTTTTTGGCAGACCATGGTCTGGAGCTGGACACACGTCGCCCGTTCCGTCAGAGGGATCGAAAGGGCGACGCGTGGCCCCATAACCCACTGTATTCCCTCATCACCATTGGGGCGGCCACTGGTATCGAATCCTTGACATCCGTGGCTAACCCGGCAGTATTGTTCAGTGCGGGAGACGAACATACATGGTTCAATAAGTTTGTATCTCAACCACTTGCGTAAAACCTCAATACCAATTATTCGTATTCGTTTGTTCCACATATCCATTCATTCATTCGCGGCGCCGCACCGCACGGCATTATTCGGCACCGAACTTGCGGCCACATGAGCAGTGCGGCGTCGCAATGTTCCTACGTCGCGGCACCTCAACAGGGTTGGCTTGGCTGGCCCAGTTGACAACAATGAATCGACTCTTTCCTATGCCGTACTAACAACTGAGCGGCGCCGCTGCGGTACCGCACTGCTTGCACTCCTCCCCGCCTCGTCTTCCTCGCGTTGTTGTCCGGTGCGGCGCCGGAACGGGGGCAGACACGCCGTGTGGAATACCATACTTTTTTATATGCAGGCAAACGATGCGGCACCGCTCAGGCGTCGTGCCGGAGCCGCACCGTGTGGCTCGGCCCCAACAAGGAACACAGTCTCACATGTAAGCCTCGCTAAAGGAATATAATGTCATGTCCGCTACGCTGTGGAGTTGGTGTTAAAAAATTCGCAGGAGTAATACTGGTACTTCCGCTTGTCATCACTCAGCCTTTTTTCCTACCACGGAAAAGTAAAGTGTTGTCACGTGTTTTTTTTTTCTTATCAATTAGATTGTTGATATGCCAATTGTGTTAAGATAATAGTGAAATTGCTGAGAGGATGCGTTTGACATGTACCATAATAGACAAATATGTGTTAATGTAATTATTCATCTCAGGCCATATATATTACTGCCGGGTTCGAGCCTCCGCCACAACAGGAAGGGAGTTGAACTACTATACCACGCTGGTCAGACGGGTACCTATAGGGGTTTTTTGAAGTTTACCCTCTCTTGCAAAAATGTTATATGTATAGTATATTCCTAAGTCGTCTTTTACGACAAGAACGGGTAATATATTATGTTTTTACCCGGTCACCATATAGAGGAAACATCAATTATTTAATAAAATTGAGATAATTTAAGAATTCACCGTTTTTTAACATTTATACACCAACTGTCAAACGCGATTTCTTAAGCGCTGGTAAATTGACGATTAGTTGTTCTAGAAAATCGAAGCGAACAATAAAACAAACAGAATAATATTTTTCATAACATTTATTTAATTACATCGAAACAAATAATATACTTGTAGATGGCGCCACGTGCGCACCATAGACCGACTAGAGATCTATCTCATAACTAACGTATCAACCACACATTTTGTTCACTTTCAAATTGTTTTACTATAAAGTAGATTTATTTTTCATATAACATCAATACCAACACGTAATAATATAAGATATAAGCACGACTATCTGTAAAAATACTTTGTATTGTTCAAAATATACAAAACATTAATTTTTTTAAATATAGTTTACATTATATTAAATGTATATTTTTAAATTGATTTAACAATAAGTCGGTTAATTTCAATTTGAAAACATTTGATATTTATGGAAGACTAAATTAACTAGGAAATGCAATATAACGCCAACATTTAGATATAAACACCAATAATATTTCATGACCCTAGGCAGATTTATAAAAAAAAATATTTTAATTCAGATGTCGGAGGACAGCTAGAGATTCCATATATATTTCATAGAATTAATATTTAATATTCACTAAATCAATATTTCATAGCCGTTACATACAAGCAATACAAATATATTTCAACTATAAATTTGTTTATCAGCTTGATAAACACATTCACGATACATGATCGCGTTAATATGGGATACAATATATTTCAACTACAAGCTTGTTTGTCAGCTCGATACACACAGTCACAATAATTGATCGAATTAATATGGGATACAATATATTTCAACTACAAGCTTGTCTCTCAGCTCGATACACACAGTCACAATAATTGATCGCATTAATACAGGATACAATAATATTAATAGTGTGACCTAATTCTCTTCACCTCCTAAAATGACAAAAATATGTTCATTCAAAATACTATTTGGTCGTTTATTTTTTTTTATTGCAATATACAAGTGTATCGAAATAAAGGTCTAAAGCCTCAAAAGTGATATATTGCAGTTAACATTTTCTAAAACATTGACCTAAATATATTAAAATGGCGGTTGTAAAATTGTAGGCTATTCCGACATCCCGCATAAATAGGTACATGAATACAAAATCTATTTTAATTGTATACAAGTATGTCAATTTTGTATAAAATGTATAAATTGTGCTATGGTCCCTATTTGAAAATACTGTAAATAATGTATACATATATTCTATATTCAAAATATTTTGTTGCCTTAAGTCAAAAATTGTTTAGTTAAAATATTGATGTAAGTATTTGAATTATGGCAACACTTGTGTATTTGTTCATGTTCGTTCTGTAGGCACGCGTCGTACAACACGTCGGCCTGATAATTCGTTGATAAATCCGTCGATATGCTCAACATACAATAACTAACAACTACGTTTTACATAAATGGCACAAATATGTAGCATTCGACACTATAAAACTCAATTATAAATGTTACATAACTTAATTTTTTATTTTTCTAAAATATACTCTTTGCTAACATCACATCAGTAAAAACTCTTATACTAAGTAATTAATATGTATATTCAGTTACATATATAATATATATATCACAATTCTAATCATATACAACAAAAATATATATAAATATGCTATTGAGGTGCCCCGTATCTAATTACAAGCTTTGATTTGAAATATCAGCAACTTGGTTTTTATTTCATGTTTGTTGACAATATGTAAATGGAAGCGTTGCCGCCATCTTTAAAATATTAGATGTAACCATAGAGTAGGTATAATGTAGCACTATATTTTTTTTATTTATAATTTCATGAAATTTTGAAACAACGATATTGAAAAACAATAATGTTGAAGGACTGTGTTATAAATTCGCCAGTTATTTATCGTTCATGCTAACTGTTCCTATTTTTAGTTGTGCTTTATAAAATAGTGATCAGTTGTCGCAATTCTGCCAATGTCCATTATGCTGTTTCTGCTTTATATGAATAACAAAAGCGATTACGAAACATATTATTTACTACAAGATGACGATACAAATAAAAAAAAAACTATTTTTCAAATCATAACTTCTGTATTCCTTAGAAACAAGATTTAAGAATAGCAATTGAGATTACTTATAATTTATCAGTCACATCAATTGTGCATCGCCATAACCGAACTAATAATATAGTAGTACAACTAAAGCAATATATGTAAACGTAAAAAAACGCGTTGGCCGAGTAAGACAGTCCACAACATTCCACACATATTAGAACCTCAAAGGCTTTCTTAAACCACGTATGAATTTTGAAAAGGAAATGATAATTTTAGTTCTAGAATCTTTTTTTTATTTATTCCGTCATGAGGTAGAAAAGTCATTAGCCAATCTGATTGCATGTAGTCACTGTCGCTCAGTTTTAGGAATAAGAATTTCTTAGCATAAATGTTTATCTAGCCACCATATTGTACTAGCTACTAGTAGATAAATATTGTTATCGTATCCCTTATAAAAATTGTTATCGTTTTAGACGCGGCAGAATTCACTAAACAATATTTTAATAGGTTTGATATACAAATATTTTAATATACTGATTGATTGAGCGAATTATTGCTCAATCATTAGATTGATTAGATAATTTGCTTGATTCGCTAATTTGTCATTATTACTCAGTATCGTATCTGGAGGCGTAAGTGATCAAATGAAAGTTTATATTAATTTGTATAATATCTTCCGGTGACAATAATTACGCCATCGCTTTCGTCAATTCCATTCATAACGACTAAGTTGAAGGTGATGTTTGATTGATTCATTCAATCAATCAATTAACAGGTACAGGACACACAGCTGCAGTATGATGACCAAATTTGACTGTGCATAATATTCGCGCAATCTGACAAAGAAATTACAATTAGAAATTGTAAAAATTATCATTTCCTATCAAAAATATGGGTAGTTTGTAAAGTTGACGAAACAAAAATAATAATAATAATAAAAAAAATGTAGAGTCCCTACTATAAAATCAATTACGTCGTATAACAATTACAAATATTTAAAACATTTATGTATTTACATATATTTACCTTACATTCATCATGTAGACTATAAACTAAGTCATTATGACAATTTTATGATTAATTTTTAATCAATACAATATAACATACATTCGATGCTGTGCGGTTTGAAATCATGGCAAGAATTACAATAATCATGAAAATTAATTAAGATCTTTATATATTTTTTAAATAAAAAAAAAATTTCATATCAGCGTTTAAAAGCCCACAATGATTTCAAACTTTAATACAAGCGCAGAAACAATAAGCCCTGTAATACTGTCGCATGATTAATTTAATTGACTTCCAAACAATTCAGTCCTGAGAAAACATTTATATATAATATTCGTTCACACATTAAATGTCCAGAGATTATATTTGTCTAATGTCTACAATATACTCTAACGTTGACATCCATTAAAAATTCACATAAAAACTGCTTTTGAAACCCGATCGTTACAAGAAATGCATTCAGTAGGCAAAATGGCCCGTTTGTCCCGTATCGTCCCAAAATGTCCCGAGTGAGCACGTCGACGGGGCACTTTACACTGGAATATATAAAATATTGTTTTACTTATTTTATATAATAGATATATTGAGCGTGTGTTATTACATGTACTTATTTATGAAAGCGCAAAAACATATATTTTTTAGTTAAAATTTCTGTTGTCATACAAACTAATCGTAAATGATTTACAATCCAAATACTAGGTCCTACTTTTAATTGAAAAGCATTATATTAATAATCTAATGCAGTTAATATAAGAATATTTAACAAATGGATTAATAAAAAAAATAGTCACGTTAATCCGAAACCCTGTGGTAAACAGTTTTGTTTTGACTACCGCTTACGTTCAAAAGAACTAACTTGTAAATTGTTTACACGTACTATACTTATTATTTGGTTTTGCTGCCAAAATGATCTAAATTCGTATTATATATTTATTTTTATTAGGTAATAACAGACTATAATTTCTAGACTAATTCTAATAAAAAAACATCACTGATTTAATATTATAACCGTAATTTTAGTTATGGCTAATATAAATAATACTTCTAATCATTCTTATTAACCTATACACTTTTGCTCAGTTTTTGATAATTATGCGTGATCATCTTAATTCATATATGTCCCGCTTTGAACCTTCTCCACAGTGGGAGAGAGATTGACCTAATATGTCACGCTGATCAGACGTAGTTGGTATATGGTTTTATTACGAGTTTTCCATCGCTTGCATATATGTTAAATGTATATATCAGCGCTGCATATCGTGTCATCTAGCTTACGCTGAACTGGCTACCTTTTCCGGCAAGACACATGTTTTATTATTTATAATATGATCATTATTATTTTTTGTTCTTTTAAGTTTTTTATTATACAGTGACTTTTTGCTAGAATAATATTATTTGTTTCTTTCTTTCATATTATATCCCTGTTTCACGGCATGTATGGCAAAGGTAGAGGTTGGCGAATTGTATTCTTACTCCGTCACCGTACAGATAATTGTCCGAAAGTTAAGTATATAATTAATTTTTATAACACCCACCCCAATAAATATTATTACACCCCCAATAGATGTCATAAGCTCATTACAATTTAACTCAGAGTATTAATCAATAAGTAGAATGTGACGTTGTTTGTCAGCCATTCACTGTAGTGAATGTGTCTCTCTCACAAATAGTGCAGTCCTGCGTCGCTTGTAACCTAAGGCTTCGGGCAACTTTTAATACATAGTCCCAGCAAGTTTATCACGTAATCAATGACTTTCAGAATTAACATTCAAGCCATCTGTGAAATCTATTTTAACCCACTCCTCCACCTCGATGGCCATAAACATATGCAGCAAAGAGCCATCGTTGTATTTTTGAGGACCCACTCCCCCTAACAGTCAGTTCCTAAAATAAATACTTATTAAAATAGTACCACTAGCTCGTCACGAAGCCTATGAACTTACACTGGACTGGTAGGTAGCCGTTCTTCCTAAAACATTATATATTTTAACTTTAGGATGCTAATCTTTCGAGTTATATCGTTAGCTATCATCCTTGTACGGATTACCATGTATCGGCTTTTATCTCGAAGCAGATACATGGCAATCCGTACAAGGATGATAGCTAGTATAGCCCTATGTACAGTACGCTACGCGCCTTTGAACTTTGTTACAAGGGATGCATTGCGTGTAACACAAAATCGTTATTCAATAGAGTCAGAGGTCCAAACTATTCCCTTCTTATCTTCATAACATCCCCTCTAATCCTGCACTATTCCCTGTTACGGTGGCCAGTGACTTGGCTAAGCCCTCATGTTTCTCAAGTCCATGAATAAAGTCAAACGATAATCTGTACTTGCCCAGAGTAACCTCAAGAAAGTAAGGCGCCAAATTGTTTTTTTAACCACATTACCAAACGTGCAACGTGGTCCTTATAACCCCTAACGGGTCACGATATTCGGTCGACCTTCGTAGGGTGGTGACCTAATCCCCGGTCTGACCACTCGGAATCTCGGCTAAGGCGACAACAGGCATAAGCACTTACGCTTGCGCCACTGTATACACCGGGGGCTAAGCAAGTCAGTATGGGCATTTTTGCCTGCTTCTCTACCGCCTTCCGTGAGACAACTTTCTCACGGAAGGCGGTGACCGAGTCCCAATTCCTGAAACTGCCAATCTCTATATATGATGATATTTAAAAGTGGTAGGGGGACACTGTTGACAGTTTTGTCTATAGCCGCGGACCGGTCCCTGCGGGGTAGTAACAGGCCCTCGCATAAAACCGACGGCTAAGCAATGGCAATGTGCTATTGTGCTTCGTTCGGTAAGCGAGAAAACCGAAAGCCCAACTTTTTGGGTGGGTTTGGGTTGGCAGGCAACGGCCTAACTGTACCGTTGGCATTGCAAAGGTCCATAGGCGGCACTAACACTTACCATCAGGTGTGCTGCTTGCTCGTTTGCCACCATAAGCAATAAAAAAAAAATAACGGACAACGATAGATCGGCATGATGGAGGCAAGTTCACGGCACTGCACTTACCAAGCCGTACATAAACTATCACTAATTTTTATACTAACATATACTTCTAATACAAAGATTCAGGTCATAACTACTTTCATCTTTATCTATAGTAATTGAATATTTATGTATTCATATAAGAATATACGCAACAGCATACACTGAGTCACACTCACTAAAATCAAATCATTTATCATGCACAAGGCCCCTTAAGGGTACTTATGTATATGTTGTCAATTATACTCCTTCTTTTTTAAATCAATTCAAATTAATCTACCACTCACTCAGTGTATGCAAGAGCATACACTGAGTCATACTCAATGTATGCATGAGCTTGTACTGAGTTATCGAGAAGAATCACAGCAATTTCCTAACATACTGGTGAGGCTTGGTATCTCAAAACAGTGATGTCAAGTTTTTTGGGCTTTACCTAGCTCACGCAAAGAAAGGACCATAATAATATAATCAATTAATTAAATATACTCGCTTTATTAGCAAACGTATATCGATGAAATATTTTATTATTTTAGGAGTATTAAACTATACGTAAATAAATAATTAAATTTTAAAATTTTATAACCTAACCCATTTTGCTATCCGCATATATATTATTTTTAATTTTTTAATTTAAAGAACAAAATAGTTCGGATCAACGCAACGTGACTAGTTATAGTAGACATCCATGTACTCACCTTGATCAAAAGCACTAGGATTTATGTAGGATAGGAGATCTTGATCCGATACATCTGTCAGACCTTGGACTGGGGCCGTCATCTCCTGTGTGACGGCCTGGGATACAGCCTGAGAAACCGCCTGAGAGACGGCTTGGGTGACGGCTTGGGAAACAGCCTGTGACATGGCGACGAGCGGAGTCTCTGCTGCAGGCTCAGCAGGCGGCTGCGATTCACTTGATTGCATGCCCGTACTCTCAGTAGTTAGAATATTTGCTGTATTGATAGCTGATGTGACCAAAGCATTCATAGTTGTGTCCGAAGATAATATTTCGGCCGCAGCATTCAGAATCATCGACTTAACAGCGGCTGGTGGCGTCTTTACTGATGTCAATTGTACCTGATCTTGCATCATCATGAGCTCATCTTGAGTTGGGCCTGATGGCATAACAATCCTTTGAGAGTTGTCGTATAACATACTAGGGGAGACTTGAGGGTTCAGAATGACATCAGGTGACATGGCCGACGTTGACATCGGTGGCAAAAGTTCTGCAGTTTGGTTTCGACCTACGATAGCGGCATTTGGACTTAGTATGACATCAGAGGCATGAGAAGCAGTAGAGGGTGACGAGACAGACCCGGACAAGTGATCATCGACCCTCGAGTTGACTAATTCATCGAGTTTGGTGGAGTCCGGTGACATAGAAGCAGATGCCTTCATTGCGTCTTCGACTAAGGTGGTGATATCAGCACTCTGTTGAGCTAACCTCTGCTCCATCTGGCTGGTCTCCATCTCTAGCTTAGCAATAGCTCCGAAAGGATTGAAAGTCTCTTCTCGCCTCCCTTGCATTTGATTGTAAACCATCAGTCTTTGTTCGTTGGTTTGTAGTACAGTTGACTGCATGTTTGAGTCAGTGATCATCATGTCTGGATTTAGAACTTTCATTTCAGTTTCAAGAGGATCAACTGACTTTGAGGAGAGGAGCCTCATCGATTCCATTGTTTGCATGGGCATCATTGATGGATACATCTGTGGGTTATTATCGTCTGTGTTGAAAATTGCAGCGGTGACTGTCTCCACCATTTTATCAGTCTGGACTTGATTTTGTATGGCTTGCAGCTGTTGGCTAAAAGTTGCAGCCGATGTAGGCGATAGTTTTATATTATCATAGCCAAAACTGACCTGTTGAGGATAAATACATACATTAAGAATTGTGGTTGAGAAGAGTGATTAGTAGTCCAGGTTTTTGCCTGGTTTTTTGCATCGATTTTGAAAAGAAAGTACCAATTCGAAGGGTATCAATTACACTGAAGTTAATAATTACTAACATTTACTATTACAATTTTATTATAGAAAGGTAAGGGGTGATAACAGTTGCATTCTTATCCCATCGCCACGCGGGATTAATTATCGTATTGTGTTTTTTTTTAAATACAACATAATGACAAGTTCATTAATTTGTAAACACAGTGTAATTTGCAAAATGACCGGTGAGTAATTGTTGACTTAATAAAGCGAGCTAAAATGTTAGAGAAATTGAAAAAAATACGTGTATGGCAGTGGCAAAATTATTAAGAGGGAAAAGATTTTAAATGATGTCACTTAAAATCTTTTCCCTCTTAATAATTTTCTTTCAAGTAAACAATATAATTGTACAGACTGCGTAGTGGTTAAAATACCGACCGTTCCGTGCCAGTGCAATGTGTTCGATTCCTACGCAGGACAATACTTTTTGACATGCACAAAATGTTGTTCTGAGTCAGGGAGTAATTTGTCTGCGTTAATTATGTTTGTAAAGTCCTCCGTAATACAAGGAATATTTCATTAGAGCAGGGTGTGGAGTCATTAAAAAATATATAAATGATTCAACTCGCCTGAGTCTGTGTGTCCCTCGACATTTCAGACTTGAGTCTGAGGTCCACAACGTTCAGTTCGTTAGACATAGACATGAGAGGTTTCTCCGGTCCCTCCGCACCGCAAGAGTCGCTACCATCGACGAGTGAATGTTGACTGGATTCATCCGCCATCTAGCAAACAACATATTAAAAACTTTAACGATAAATTCAAATGTTATAAAATATATTTTGCGGATCATAATTGCTCATGGCACATCATTATACTGTATTTTGATGACAGTTATAGTCTATACTTTTTTAATGCTTATGGTGGCAAAAGAGTAAGCAGCACACTTGATGGTAAGTGCTATTGCCGCCCATGGACCTTTGCAATACCAGGGGTGTAGCTAGGACACTGCCTACCAATGAAAATCCTAAACCCGCCCAGAAAGTTTAGCTGCTGGCTCTTCTGCACACCGAACGAAGCGCAATAGCACATTGCAACTACTCAGACGACGCTTTTTTTTTTGCGAAAGTGTGGTAATAGCCCGCGGCTGTAGACAAAAAACTGTCAACAGTGTGACCCTATCACTAAAAATTGCTCCGAAAAAATATATTTTGCATATTTAGAATTATTTTATACTAGCTTTTACCCGCAGCTTCGCTCGCGTTGAAGCCCTTAAATAAATATCAAAGATTTTATGAAGGATTAAAAAAAATATTTCGGTAGACATGATTGTTTGTCAAAAAAAATTAAATTATAGCAACTTCAACGCCAATAAATTGTGCAAACCCTAGGTGCTGTATTACCGATGGTCAAATTAATATCTTATTGACTATAGCTTCAGCTATCATACCTGCTAAAATATTTTTTTTACCCTACGTATTTTTTTAGTTTTTAAATAAATATCATATGTCATCTCTAATACCTCGAAAACTATCTGACAAAGTTTTATGATTATCGGTTAAATAGTTTTGGCGTAAAAGCGTAATAAACAAATTTACATTTATAATATTAAGTAGGGATGGCAGAACGAAAGCTTTCGTTTTGCATACATTTGTTCTACGGAGGTTAATATGACAAAACATTTACCTAACAGGATGTAATAAAATCTATGCACAGATATTTTTAGACTCTAGATAACCATTCAGCCTCAATTCTATACACGACGACGACTGATATTTAACTCACCTCACTCTTAAGACCAACAGGAGAGTGTGGGTCCGGTACGATAATGGATGGTCTCCGGACGGGCAGGGCTGGTGGTGGCATCATCGTGCCTCCCCACATAAGTACGGGTCGTGCTTCATCACCACCTGCATATAACATAACTCTTGTAGTTGACACTAGCAATAAGCTAGCTGCCCTAACGCTCCGTTTTAACTGGTTTACTACCAAGTGTAACGAGACAGAATTTAAGAATAGAATATTAAAGGAAATATTATTTAATATTTATATATTATATATATATATATATATATATCTATATATCATATATATATATATATATATATATATATATATATATATATATATATATATATATATATATATATATGTATAACGTAATCCACTGTTTTATCATATTTACAACACTTTAGTATTTTCTCTAAATATAATCTTCTCTAAAATATAAGAGCGCCACGTGTAGGGATTGCAATCCTGAAACGGGATCCGGTAATCCGGCGTCATTAAACGTTCACCGGATCCAGTACCACTATACTGGATCCGGCGACCGGATCTGGTGCTGGTGTAAGCAATTCATAGCAAAATAATAGAACTGTTGGGTAAGTAGGCCCTTTGAATGCTTTGTGCGTGGTGTTCATTCGTGCGAGTCATTGGACGCCGAGTCGCCCCAGCCCACTACTCTGCGCCAGTACCGCGCCGCTACCCGCGTCCCGCATATGAATATATATTTTTTTAATTTTATTGTTTATGGTGGCAAACGAGCAGACAGCACCCCTGATGGTAAGTGTCACTGTCGCCCATGGACCTTTGCAATACTAATATAGCTGGGCCACTGCCTACCCAACACAAACCCCAAACTCACCCCAGTTGGGCTTCCGGCTCTTTCGCTCACCGAACGAAGTGCAATAGCACATTGCCATTACTCAGACGTCGATCTTCTGGTGAGTATGGTACTACCCTGGGCGGACCGGTCCGCGGCTGTAGACAGAGAACTGTCGACAACGTAGTTCTACCACTATGACTATTTCGTATATATCCGTATAATCCATTTGTTTATAAAGTTACTTACTAAAATAATTGGTCTACCTGTGACAGTAAAATCTAGGAAGACTAAGCTACTGGTTAATTAGGTAAAATTTAACTAGTTACCTAAACTAATAGATTTTACTTGTTTGCTCGTTGTCTAATCTTAACATTGGATTGGAAATAAAATTGCTATTATATATCTTTTATTTTTTATGAATTACCTATATTAACTACAATGGCACTTGATTAATTTACTAACTGCTCATTTTGAGCCGAACAACAAAAATCATTCTGATTTGATCAATCCGCCCGTATTCGATCGGATCCGGCCGGACTGATAATGACGCCGGATTGCAATCCCTAGCCACATGACATTTTCACATTTTCCCGAAAACTCTGTAATTTCATAATTGTAAATTAATAATAGACTACGGATATTTACAATTTTGCATATTATTAATTTGTGTATCATATGAACAATTAATTTTTAAACTTAATTATTGTTTTTTATTTTAGTATGACTTCATTAATAATATTTAAATTATTTAAAAAAAAATAAAGTAAAAATCATTCAAAATATTGAGTAATTTTTGTTGATATTGTATTAAAAGAGGCTAGACTCTTACTGTAAAGTATTTGTATTGTAACATAGTTTTAACTATACTAACACAATGAGTCTTGGTTACTCGAATAAATGAATTATATTATTATTATATTATAAAGTCATTTGTGAACAGTAAAATGATTACCACGCGCGGTGTTCTAATTTATATAAATTGGAAATTCTTTCTAATCAATTTATCATTTAAGTTAACGTTTATACGTATAGTGTTAACCAAATTGTCGCTCATCTTCTCATCTCGGATTACATCTATTTTTAAACTTTTAAATTATATATAAGGTGTTATTTTATTGTCTTTATTATGTCTATTTAGGTAATTGCGTATACAAGATAATTGCGAAGACAATAAAATAAAATGTAAGTGTGGCAATAAAATTAAATTAATGTCATCCAATAATTTAAACAATTATATTCCCTTTTTCGACCAGTTAATAATCAATAAAAACATAATTTGGCTGTGTAGGTGTAGCACAAAACATACATTATAATAATAAAAAAAAAAATTTTTTTTTTCAAATCTATTTATAGTACATACATACATACATAGTTTCACGCCTGTTTCCCAGAGGGGTAGGCAGAGACTACGGATTGCCTTTATAGTATTTTTATAAAAAAAATGCTCATCGATCTTTGTTGTCACCTCCTTAAAATGAGACATTCATAATTTCAGTCATCTAAACAAGTGTTACGAACCAGTCAAAACGGAGTTCTGTTTAAAAGATTTAATCACAGGGCATATTCGGCACGTATTAAACTATCTGTATGTGGGATTGTATAGTCTGTCCTAGCGAGGAACTGTGTTAGTGGAAAGTGAGTTCTGTGTACATGTTTATAAGAAATTGTTTTCACCAGACTTTCTTCGTTGTGTGTATTATGAGTTTTCTCTGTAACGGTCTGTATGTGTTGAGTGTGTATCGATATAAAAATAATCACATTAATTATTATAGCCTGTATTTTTTACCTCAGAGACCAAATTGACACATGCAAATGTCAAATTTACAAATAATGCTGCCAGTTTGTTATGAAGTGATGTACCTACGATACTGGTATATCGAAACGTAAGAATTTGTTTTTATTAGACGATTAACTTTAAAGGTTTCTATTCCAAAAGGTATCATTAAAAATCACATAAGTATACATGGCCATAAGAGGCGCTATATACTAGTATAACGCGACGTTACGACCTTACATACTCAAGTGTTTCAATGTCTTTAAATCAAACAAAAAGGAATTAATAGGCGCCATTATTGTTTTTTTCTGTGCACGATAAAACGGCAATCTAAACCCATTCCTCTTAGAAAGCAGTGGAACTTTTAAAAATTACGACAATTATTAGAATTTGAGAAGATTTACCATTTTAAAACAAATTTTAATTGTTATATTACCATATACTACGACAGTTATTGTTTTACTGAATAATGCGGCAATTATATATTTTTTAATAAATTATCCCTAGACATAGGAACTACACTAGATGCCATTTTCTTTATAAGCCGCGTCTATAAAAAAACGAATCAAAATGATGATTAGTACTTGTAATTAAAAGTTGAACCATCAGCAAAACATGATTGCCTAATAGGTAATATTTTTTTTTAATATAGACATTTGTTATTTGATAATAAATAGCTAGATATTTAAAAAGCCAACATGTAGTAATCGAAGTGACAAAGAATCGCGGTTTCAATACTTTTCGAGAATGTATGAAACGCAAATAAATATTTATACATTTTTCAAGGTAACGTGTAAAAAAAACGATAATTGTTTATATTAACGCAAGTTATTTATCGATAGACGCATGGCATATAGGACGAAAGTGGCACGTAACTATTTAAGAATTGCAAAAAACTGATAACACATGTAATGTCAATTTAGTCTCTGAGATTAAAAAACGGACTATAGTTTTGTTTTCAATAAAAAAAGGTGAGGATTTAAAAATCTTATCCATACAATACCAAAATAGTGGGTAAAAATATACTTATAAAGAGCAAATAATCTTTACAATTATCATTTTTTGGTTACTGGACATCATTTCTGCAGAATATCTAGTCTCTTTTGCTAATATTTACAAGATTTTACTTTTTATAACATTTTTTCTAATTTCATATAAATTATTTTTTAAATGTTTACATTAATTGATTTATATTTAATTTAAAACAGAATTTGATATAGTTATAGCGACTATTATTTTCAGTAATATAATTCTACCATATTAAATCCAATCACTTAATTGTTAAATATTATGGGTCTTTGTGTGTTAGTGTGTATGTTCGTGGATATATGTGTGTGTGTGTGACGTGTTCGTGTGTGTGTGTGTGTCAGTACCGTGCTGGCGCGGGGGAGCGGGCAGCGGCGGCAGCGCTGGACTCGCTACCTAGACAGACCTAGCTTGAACAGAAAGGGAAAAAAGAAAGAGTACGCCATTTTCGCATCAGTCGTTTCTTCCAAATATCTCTATATGTACTTCACTTTTATATTCTCATACTAATTGTATTTCAGTATTTACATGCTAACCGTTTAAGTATCAAGCAACATATGTCAGCGAAGCCTATGTATCCCTCTCGCATTAATTATTATTGCATATCAAGCATGCTGTTATGAAGCAAAATAATAATAATAATAACCATTTATCGTGCATTTATTAAATGGTGAGGTAAAAACGATTCGATCTAATTATTCTAATTATAAATAAAATGTCATAATTTTATCAAATATATAACCTACCTAACTACAATTATTATTGTTGTGATAAAGGTATTATTAATATATGAGCAATTTGTAGTTTGAACTTTATCTTTAATTTGGCGTCGAAGTATAATAGTTATTTGATAAAGATTTTGACAAGAAATCATTAATTTTACAATAAATATTAAATGCCAATTACGGAGTTAAAAATGTTATAGTTAATTGTAATTCGAAAATCATTTGTTCATTGTCTCATTGTAAACAATGGTTTAGGTCAAATAGTAACATACTCATATAATAAAAATTATATTACTAATAATTATAATTATCTACTCGTTTTTTTTACAACAAAATAAAACTTAATTTGTAACATTATTACTGTCAATAGTTATTATGCGTACCTTATTACGACTTAGTCACGGCTGTAAATTACAGAATACTTGACTGAGACAGATTGAAAAGTAACGGAGTTTCATTGTGGTAGCTAAATCGAATAATTGAATATATCAGAGGCCATAGGTGCTTTGCCTAAATTGCGAATGGAAAGGCGAACAAGTACTGAGTCCGCTGCGAACACAGTTAACATATAATATAATGCGTTAGCGATACATATTTTATACCCCGTCAATGAAAGCAAATTTATGTAATGCTATGTAGTACTTGCTGTTTATATAGACTATAAGAAACAGTCATTTATATTTGACAAATTAAATATCTCGAAAATATAATAGAGAGTAAGACTAAGTATCTCTCTATAAAAAAAGGTAATTTTTTTTTTAAGTTAATCGGTTTTATTGTAAACAGTCATGGTAATTTTGCAGATAAATGTACTAAAAGCTATAAAATAATTAAATAGATACAGACTGAAAATCTTGGGACACTACAAAACGAACATTTTAATCGACGATTGTAGGTAGTATAGGTATGTATATTTGACGTACATACACATTTATCTGCAAAATTATCATGACTGTTTACAATAAAACCGTTTCACTTAATTTTTTTTTTTACCTTTTATATTTTCAAGTTTTAAGTTCTTATTTATCATTCTATTTAATTCATTTAAGGCCTCATTCACTCACTCACCGCAATGTTTCTTGCCCGTTAATTTATAACATTCTAACTCCTCGATACGTAATCCTTCCAAAGATTTCACTCCACAACGACGTATGATTTTTAGCCACCCTAACGCCATACAGTCCTCGACACGATACAAAATCTTGACTTGGGTGAGAGTTTCAGATATTGATTTTGTAAAGAGCACTGTATTCTACTTATCAAGCCTTTTCATTTAATACCCATATTAATGGGGTGAAAAAAAGATTATCTGCCATTTTGTAGCCGCGGCCATCTTGAATTTACAATAAATTTTAGTATACATAATTTTATTGTCACTAGAACCAAAGGCGTACCTACAAGCGGTTGTCAAAATTTTAATTACTAAATTCCACCCAAGAAAGAAAAAAGAAAAAAAAAACAAACGGAGTAAGCTAAATAAAACCGTTTAAAAAATAAAGCATAGCATTAATGTAAATTTGTTATATGTTCATAATATTGATACTATTAATTAGTACCTACAATATACATACATTTAACATTGACAAATGTTCTTTGAAACACATAAATACGGATCCGTAGCATCTTCATAGCAAGCGTGTTTTGGAAGTTTGGAGTTTTGTTTTCGAATAAAAAAAACGTCACACGTTCCCCTTACAAGAAAATCATATCAGAGTATATTAATGTGTTGGCAAATAGAAATAAAAACCGAACAATATAATCCTACCATTTCATTCAATCAAATTTAAATATTTTTTTTTATTGATTATGTATTTTAACAGCAACGAATTCCAATGATACAACTATAAACGAAAACGAAATCTTTTGAATAATCGTTGCTCGTGGACTCAGCTGAGACACGCTGTAAGTTATCTCCATCTAACACAAAAATTAAGAAAAATAATAGGTACACATCTTGTTGATATTTTCTATAAATTTGATGTGTAGTGTAAGGCCGATATATAGGGTACTTATTGGTTATTAAATGAGCTCAATTAAATGGCTGTTTCTTATAATCACCTTATAATATAGTTATATCAATCAAAGATAGAAAGCAATGTTAAATATAGCAAATATATGAAGCATCAAGCAACGTTTGTGGATGTTTTATATTAAATTGCATTCATTATAATCGTTTGGAGTTTGATGTGTGTTAAGATCGATAATCGGAATTAAATGTGGAACTTTAATTTCGGCGGTTATGACTATTTTTAAGGTCATGTAGTAAAGGCCTAAGCGTGACACGCAAAAACGAGCAGTTCCAGCTGAACTAGCGACCACGTAATATATATATGTATATATATATATATTCACTATAACAAGATGAGTACGTAATTTTTAGGTGAATAAAACATTTTTTTTACCTCTATATAATAAATTTTAGACGTCAATATAACGAACTTCAGTTTAACGAATTACTTGATATAACGAATATTTTCGCGTTCCCGTCGGATTTGTTATATCGAGGTTGCACTGTATATATGTATATATATATATATATATATATATATATATATATATATATATATATATATATATATATATATTAGGGTGATTCATTTCCGCAAAATTTTTTTTTTCGTTGCTCATGCAAAATATTAATCTACACATAGAAAAAAAAATTTTCACCAAATTTGAGATCTTAATATTAAGTTTAAGTACTTGCAATTTAAATTTAAAGTTTTACTATTTAAAATGCATGTAATTTTTTTTTTTTTTCAAATTTTTAATGCTTACCCGGCTTTCACAATATCGCAAATCGGTTTGATGGACTTTGTGGGGAATTTCACGCTCTTCAAAATAGCCTTAGTTTTTTTGTGTAACTCGCACTGGTTCACCAGTAGGAGTCGTCAAAGTACAGTTTTTGATAAAAATATATATTTTTTTTTATTTTTTGAGCAATCCGCCAAAAGTAGGAAGAGAAAAAGGACTGACTCATAAAATAAAAGTTATCCAACCAATATTTAATGAATTTACAGCCATTTTTATACCGGAAAATGTAAGAAATTGATAAATATGAACTCATAATGTTATTTTTAGATTCATTTTTTTTTATTTATTACCATTATATTTCTTTATACTAAGAACTTTTTCAAAATTAGTATGATTTTTTACTCATAATGAATACAAAAACCACATATGAATTGATAAAAAAGGTTACGTTATTAATTAGGTATGCTATAAAGCATCGAACCCGTTAACAAAGACAAGAGAGTCGGCAATATCATACTAATTAACTGGAGCAATGTTAAAACATGCCATCTCGGGACTGCTTGGTGCATTTTTTCAAAGAATGATTTTTACTTATACAAAGTTGGCGTGAACAAAGTTGACGAAGAAAAAATTAATTTTTTTACTAATTTTGGAATTTCGCTACAAAAAATTGAATAATCTTCATTTTCATTTTTATGCTAAAAGACAGAAATGTTGAAAAATTGCAAGATCTATGTTACAATTTTATTCTTGTAGTTTTCTTATGAATTCATGTGTTGTTTTTGTATTCATTATGAGTAAAAAATCATACTAATTTTGAAAAAGATCGTAGTATAAAGAAATAAAATGGTAATAAATAAAAAAAATGAATCTAAATAACATTATGAGTTATTATTTATCAATTTCTTACATTTTCCGGTATAAAAATGCCTGTAAATTCATTAAATATTAGTTGGATAACTTTTATTTTATGAGTCAGTCCTTTTTTTCTTCCTACTTTTAGTGGTTTGCTCGAAAAATTAAAAAAAAAATATTTTTATCAAAAACTGTACTTTGACGACTCCTACTGGTGAACCAGTGCGAGTTATACAAAAAAAACTCTAAGGATATTTTGAAGAGCGTGAAATTCATATACATCCCACTGCTGGGCTCAAACCTCCTTCAAAGTTGAAGGGAAGTTGACATACTATATAACATTAGTCAGGTAGTCAAAATAACTATTAAAACTATTTGTGATGGAAAATAATGTTTTAATACATACATACATACATATCATCACGCCATATCCCTTGCAGGGTAGGCAGAGAGAACAGAGTGCCAGAGAACTCTATCTCTGCATACTTCACTCGCTTCCTCAACATTCATAATTCTCTTCATACACGCTCGCCGGTTTCGGAGACTCTTGACTCCACCTTCCTTCAGTACCTGACCGATCTGGTCTAGGTAGGTTAGTCTCGGTCTCCCTCGGTACCTACATCCTTCCACTTTCGCATTGTATATCTTCTTAACCAGACGTTCGTTCGGCATTCTTTCCACATGTCTGAACCATCGGAGCATTCCCTTTCGCATCTTTACACCAATACTCTCTTTCATACCTACTCGCTCTCTTACGTCGTCGTTACGAATGCGGTCGGTCAGCCTAACTTCACAGATTTTCCGAAGAGATCGCATTTCGACCGCATTAATTTTACTTTCATACTCTTTTCTGCATACCCAACTCTCGCTTCCATACAGTAATGTTGGGACAAGCACTGCGTTATGTATTGCTACACGTGCCTTCTGGCTGAGGTGGTGGCTGCCGAGAAGTTGCCCCAACGCTCCGTTCACTCTATTTCCCGCACTCACTCTTCGCTCTATATCAGTGGTGTACCGTCCATCTCGGCTAAATCCACATCCAAGATATACAAATTCATCCACTTGCTCTAGTACATCATTACCTATTGTTACTCTTACATCTGTTCTGGCTTCATCTGGCTTCATCATGTTTTAATTAGTTAATAATATATAATTTAGCTATAAATTAATAAAATGCATGATTTGTTTAATTTGTTAAATGAACAATAGATGACGCTATAATGTAGTTTAAAATTTTAAATCATTTTTCGTTATATTTTCAAAAGTTACAACATTAACTTCTTGAACTTCTTAGTAAAGGTACTTCGGGTGGAAAGCTTTCAGCACTCACCTAACAGTCCGAGTAAAGTTGTCATAGGCATCTGCGACTAACAACTAAGTCAAACACGAAAAAGAAAAATAAAGTCCACATCATAGAGCGTACATTCTCAGTTAAGATGCTGCTTTGGGGCGAGTATGCAAAGTGCACCCTTTTTTGTTTTTGTTTGGTAGGAGGATAGGTATGGTCTGGACACGGCCATTCTTTCCTGGGCAACAGAAGGGCGTCGCGTGGCCCCCTTATTCATCGTGTTCTCTCCCCATCGCCATCAGGTTGGCCTCTGGTACCGCTTGCTTGACATCCGTGGCCGGTCCGAGGGTTTACCCTTCCAGGTATCGACTCCGTTTACACACCGGCAAACAACAGTATTGCGCAATTAGAATACAATTCACCACCGCTTTCTTACCCGTGGGTCGATCACCTACGAGACGACTAAGGGGTATAAATATATAATACATCTATGGAAGAAAAGGAAAACTCGAAACAAAACCCTATACCAACACGTCTGACCAGCGTGATATAGTAGCTCAATTTCCCTCCCATTACGGACGAGGCTTGAGCCCAATAGTGGGACGTATATAAGCTGAGATGATAGATGTCTATGTCCCCAGGTCGCCCTGAAAAGACTTATCTGAGCAGAGCAATCTTACCAAAATGAAGAGACAGCGTAAAATAACTTTAGAAGTGACTACGTCAGAAACTGCAGCTGCATTATTTCTTGGTGGTAAAAGAGCTTTATTTGAAAACCCGACAGTTTTATGCACATTGTTTATAAGCCCGATAGATTTATAGAGCAATGAAACACCGAGATGTTCAGTAACACAAAACTGCGACACATTCAAAGTGTTTTTTAATCGACTTCAAAAAGGAAGAGGTTCTATGTTTTATTGTTTTATTGTGTACAGTGGTAAACGAGCAAGCAGCATGCACTTATTTTTTTGGCAGGCCATGGTCTGGAGATACGCCTTCCATTCCATCCGCGTGGCCCCATAACCCACCGTTTTCCCTCCTCATCATAATTGGGCCTTTCGAGTACCATCCCCCTTTGACGCACCCGATCGGGCTTCACCCTTACGTGGTCAGCCTCTCTGCGGGAGGCGGACTATTCCCCGTTCCAGTTACCCGCGGCTTCGGCTAAGGCAGCATTAGATGCAGGTAATCGCGCCTGCGCCGCCTCTTACAAATGAAGCGGAAATAACACGTTGCCACTGTTCAAACTCCCCTCCTCACCAAATGAAGCGGCAATAACACATTGCCACTGTTCAGACGTTGCTTTTCTGCAAGAGTGGGGTGTACTAGGTCCGACTGGGGGGTCGGACCGGCCCGTGGCTGTAGACAGAATACTATCAACTGTGGCTTTAACACTGTTAGTGTTTTTATTAATGATTGCTGTCTAATCGCTTGCGTTTATTGGACAATAATAAATTAAAAAAAATCGTAGAGGCCGTACATCGAGCACTACGAGATCGTAATGAAAAGGCAATGGTGCTTATCTTTGGAGATTGTCGGCAAATCCTTTCTGTTAAAACTCGAGGAACTAGATCTAATGAGATCAATGCTTCACTGAAGTATTCTTATCTGTGGCCCCGAGGAATAAAAGCCCGAGGAAGAAAGAGCCCCCGGGAATCCGGCCCAACCGTGCTGCCACTTACAAGTACAAGTGGCAGCACGGTTGGGCCGGATTCCTAATAGGTGCGGGTTCGAACCCCGCTTGTGACATGATTTTTCGTTTCGTATCGGGTATTTATAAATAATTAAGCATATTAAATGCTAAAAATTTCAGTAATTTAAATGAATTTGAATCAAAATTCACTCAAAATACTGTATATATTTTTGAAGTTATTAACTGCTGGCTTTTTTTTTATATCAATGGCGTTCACAAGATTTGGTCAATAACTCAATTTAGATTAACAGTTATAGGAGCTAGCTAGGGAACTAAAATCTAAGAAAATTTACGAGTTAAATTTTGTTAGCTTTCGAATTTTCATTAGTTGGATTACCATAAAAAGCTTTTATATGGAATGATTTTTCCTTTGAAACTACTAAATATTTAGCTACAATCACGTGGATGACAATCTACAACTGAAAATAATTAAAATAAAAAAAAAGGAAAAGAACAAAAGAAAAAAATTGCGTTTGCTATATAGTGCTAACTATAGTTTAATGTTATTTGCGTTAATGTACTAAAATCTGCTAAAGTACGTTAATGTAATGGAAATTTGTGTAAAAGATAAAGTTTTAGAGACTAAAATGCAAGATCCAGCATGTCCATCTTCTCTGTCATCCTGGAAGCAAGCATAGCCAGGTACTCTGAAAACAGACCCAGGCTTGAGCCATGCATCCTAGATGGCAAGGATGAGGGGTTTATTTAATATTGGTGGGTATTAATTAAATAAATGAGATCTTGTTTCTTATGCTTAATGCTTCGACAGTTCCATTGCAGTAGTGGAGGGAACATTATGAATGACATTTGCTAGCTCAGACAGTGGTTTTCTAAGTTCTTTGGGAAGCTGAGAATCAGAAAAATGAGATAATATATTTATAAGAGATGTGATGAGGTAGCCTAAAGGATTATCACTTAAAGGAGTTGGAGGCGCCTCAGATGAACATGATGGGTAGGAACTTCCATTAGGAAGAGTGGTGGAAGGGTTTTGGGTCAAGAGTAGATGGGCCTGTTTGTCATAAGGATGACTGGAGGCTGGAGCATATGGGTGTCGGGGAATAAATACAGTTTTTCTGTGAGATATTGATGAAGGAGCATTAGGATTTGTATGATGGGTAGAATTAAAGATAGGCTCATATTGCTGCGATGAAGGTGTGGAAGATTTCAAGGAGTCAGCAAAAGATCTCCTGACAGATGGGAATCTAGCGGATGTTTCGAGATAGAAAATATTTTTTTGAGATAACAATTTTGCCGAGAATGTTCAGGGCAGGTGGGGTACTTGGCAGTGTGATTACCTGAACAAAAGAGACAGGATGGAGATGGATTGGAGCAGCTATCACCTTCATGGCCTTGGGCACAGATGAAACACCTTGGTTTCGACCTGCACTGAGAGGCAATATGACCAAACCTACAGCACTTTTGGCGCTGAATGGATTGAAGGATGTAAGGTTCTACAGGCAGGGAAGTATAAAAGCATTAAACATGACATGGTAATTTTTGAGTTTTGAATGTGAGTAACACAGATTGTGTTGGAATGTAACTGATACTATTGTCTTCGCTATGGGATTTTTTATTAAAACGACGAGCTCTAAAGTGATGGAACCAAACCCGGAGGGTACTCTAATTGAGTTAACAATGTCTTCGAGAGACCACTCTACAGGCACCCCTCTCACTATACCCATTCTGGAACACGTACATGATGGAATGGAAGCAGAATATTTCGCGTGCGATAATGCAGGGTTGTTTAGGAAATTATTAGCATCATATCCAGATTTGAATTCTACAGAAATACGATTCCGACTAACTAACTGCTGGCTTATTTACTGATACGTTAATCTGTCTATGTTCTGTCATTATGTTAAAAAATTCTCACAGCCTTCTATGTCATTCACTCACTTTAAATATTATAAGATTATTATTAAAAGAAAACTGTTAGGTCTTCTAAATTTTCTTTTATACAAAACTTGTCCTTATATAGTCTAGTCAACAAGTGCTTTTAAGGTAAACATTTTTTGTGTATTCTCCGAAAATTATGATTGAGGTGTCATTCGATTCGGAATGGCATGTAAATAGATAGTTTTTGAGAAAATCTAAGCATATTTTCTTTATATTTTCTCCAACGGAAATCTATTCTAAGACCGTTGAAAAATAGTTCCACGAAAGGAAAATATTCTAAAATTAATAGTTTATCAATTATCACACTTGCAATGTTAATGTTCGTGCTACAAAAAATTGTTAATTAACTAATGGATAACTAATTAAAAAATTGCGATAACAATTTTTGGACCGTGGATTATTGTTCATTAATCTGTCTTGCAGTCGCCTGAAATTTTTCATTTTTTTTTATTTTCATATTTAATAAGTTTAAATAATAATTATTAATTAAAGGTCCGAAGGAGGCGTGGCTAGCGCAAGCTGGAGTACCCGATTTCGGGCGTATTTTCAACCCTCTAGAAAAATTATAAATATTGGTCCTACAGTTCTGGGAGCTTCTTCTGCTTTTTTAATCTTTTTTCAAATTTGAATTATCCTGAATAGTTTTTGAGTTTATTGGTGAAAAACCAAATCCCCTTTTTTTCAGCACTTGTTGACTAGACTAATAATAACGAACACAAGAAAAATGTGGCATCCAGTTAAGCAATTGTGTGTATACAGAGAGGGAAAAATCGGAAATAGTGAATTTATAAAATTTGCCATTAAATGGATTTTAATTAGTAAAACTTAGCGTATTCTAAAATTCAGTAAAAAGAGTAATTTTATAAGTTACTTCCGAATAATTATTTACAAAAAGTAATGATAACCCAACAAAAACATAAATTTAAAAATGGAAGCCATGTTCAATATGGTGTGGTCAACTTGAATGAAAAAATACTTATTCAGACATTCGAAGCTACATTCGATAGAACTCATAAGGTTACCAAAACGTGTCATAGTACCGCTTTAAAATCAGGCAATTTCGATATTTTATAAGTTTAAAATTCCTCTTTTAATTCCAAATGCATTAATGCAAAATGTTAGTAATAATATGTAATTTCATTTGAAATATTTTGTCTTTTATAAAACAAAATATTTCATTGTATGTTACAATGAAATTAATGATGAGCGAAAAAAAGCATTGTACAATATTAACAGCAATTTTGATCTTATAGTAGGTATTCACTATATACATATGTATATTTGTTCTTATAGTACACACTATATATATATATATATGTATATATATATATTATATATACATATATATAATATTATTGTTAATGAGTGAGATTTTTTTTGCACACATACTACATAGATTTTTGTACATTTACATAACGACGGATGTAATATTTGATGAGAACTGCGCAAACGCATTTTTTAACGTCAATTTTATTGTTTTTTAAGTTTATTGTCTTTAGTGACACTAGAAAGCAGCCCAACTGGATCGTAAGTGGTTAACTACCGCTATACTTAAGCAAGGCCGTGACCGTAGTCAAATTGTTGTCTATATTATTATAAAATTTGAAATCAATTAGTGTTAAAAGTTGAAATAAAATATATTTCTGTTTGTATTGACATTAATAAATGCTGATAAAAACACCTAAGCCACCATGTGTCGTACCAAGTATATAGAGCGTTGCTTACCCTGTGTGTGATGTTTAGTGCAGTGCAATGGTCCTGTGTCGAGTGCCGGTGGTGTATAGTAGAAAGTGTGCGGCTCCGAGGCCTTCCCCCCTGACCTCACGAATAGTTGAACCGTGACGGTCTCCGTGATGTCCTTATGCGCGTAGGCCGGCACGCAGCACACTAGGTGTGTCTAAACAGAAACTCATATTAATTAGAATCTAATGTGTATTGGATTCTCCATAGAATTCCATCGTTGTAAGCTTTATTTGATTGATCTTGATTAACAGGAACTGCAATACCATTCACCGTAGCCCATGAAGAGTCCAAGAACTATCTAAAACTTAAAAAAGAGTTGGAGAAAATACCTATTTTATCGATAATGCATGATTCCAATTGTAAAATGGATCTGATGTCTTCTGGAACCTGGAATGTACTCTTATATTTATTTATATCAAAGTATTTTCTCACTTGTTGCAAAAATTCTTTATCAGGAATGACCTCCTCTTCCCAGTGCGTTCTGCCATCCTGTCTCTGACAGAAGACTACTCTGGTCTCTTTAAGAAAGTTTTTGCCTAAAAGATAGAGCTCGAGGCCACCGGTCGCCGGGCATGACACGAGGGATTTGCGGCATACTTCTGGGACGCCAGGTGGTTGAGCTGAGCAAAAATAAAATATAATGAAATTATCTGTTATCCGAGTAGTGACGTGGTGACGGAGAAAAATATACACCACTCCTCTCTTGCTCGTGGGTGTTGCAAAAGTTGCTTATGTCACAATATGCAAATAATATCTTTGCAAGAGATTGAAAACTCAATATAAAATCTAATACAAATACGTCTAATGAGCGTGATGGTATGGTAGGTCGATTTCCTTACTATTGTGGACGAGATGAGGCGGGTGTGATTTCAAATTTCAATTTCATTTCGGGTGTGATTTTTGTGTTTCAAACATTCACTGGTTGGTCCTCCCGTGACCATAAGAAGAAAACTATAAAAAACTGAAGAATAAAAATCAAATATAAACGCGATAAAATCCTTAAAAATACTTCAGTCAGATAAATACAACAATTTCCGAATGGTGACGGAGTAAGAATTCAATTCACCACCCCCTATCTTACCCCTGGGTGATTCCCTGGGGTAAAAGATGACTAAGGGATATAAAACGCATATAACAGCTATGCAATAGAAGGAAAACTCGAAACAAAACCCTACAATAACACGCCTGACCAGTGTGGTACAGTAGGTCGATTTCCCTACCGTTATGGAGGAGGTCCTGCCCAACAGTGGAACCCATATGAGCTGAAATAATGATGATGAAATACAATAATTTGTGGATCGCACAAAATATTAAGCTGCTAAGGACATACACACAGGCAGATACCAATCACTACCATCATTTGTGCAGTCAAACAGCTTAGGCAATAGAGTAATGGTCACTCACTGCATATGATCTGAGTGGAGCACACTTGCAATGTCTCTGGATGGCCGGCCGCATTGATGATGTCTACACGGAACACCATACGACAGCGAGTTGATTTCTTCTTGCCACGAGAGATGTGCGCGCCGGGCGCTCCACCAGCACTGGCACCGCTCAGCGCCTCACCGAACCTATGCTCCACGTCCACGTTACGTTCCTACAGATACCATTAGATATTGCTTAAAAATTGGACTTATTTCGACACAATATGCACACTTCTATCGTACATACATACATACATATCATCACGCCCTATCAAGGGATAGTGCAGGGTAGGCAGAGAGAACAGAGTGCCAGAGAACTCTATCTCTGCATACTTCACTCGCTTCCTCAACATTCATAATTCTCTTCATACACGCTCGCCGGTTTCGGAGACTCTTGACTCCACCTTCCTTCAGTACATGACCGATCTGGTCTAGGTAGGTTAGTCTCGGTCTCCCTCGGTACCTACATCCTTCCACTTTCGCATTGTATATCTTCTTAACCAGGCGTTCGTTCGGCATTCTTTCCACATGTCCGAACCATCGGAGCATTCCCTTTCGCATCTTTACACCAATACTCTCTTTCATACCTACTCACTCTCTTACGTCGTCGTTACGAATGCGGTCGGTCAGCCTAACTCAACAGATTTGCCGCAGAGATCGCATTTCGACCGCATTAATTTTACTATCATACTCTTTTCTGCATACCCAACTCTCGCTTCCATACAGTAATGTTGGGACAAGCACTGCGTTATGTATTGCTACACGTGCCTTCTGGCTGAGGTGGTGGCTGCCGAGAAGTTGCCCCAACGCTCCGTTCACTCTATTTCCCGCATTCACTCTTCGCGATATATCAGTGGTGTACCTTCCATCTCGGCTAAATTCACATCCAAGATATACAAATTCATTCACTTGCTCTAGTACATCATTACCTATTGTTACTCTTACATCTGTTCTGGTTTCATCTCTTTCAAAGACCATTATTTTGGTTTGGCTCACATTCACGCGTAGACCCCTTTTCTTACAATCTTCTGTCATTGTGTCGACTAGGGTCTGGAGGTCAGTCGCTGACTGTGCCAGCAGGACTGCATCATCTGCATAAAGCAGAGCAGTGACCACTGAGTCGCCCATCTGGACTCCCACATTCATATCGTTCAACCTTTGGAGACATTTATCCAGATATATGATAAACAGCCTGGCTGACAGAACGCACCCGTGCTTAACGCCGATATTGACGTCAAACCAAGGCGACATTCCATCATCCAGCCGCACACAGGCTCTACAAACCATGTAACTGGACTGCACAGCCTGTAGCAGTTTACCGCTAATACCATACTCCGGTAAAATGTCCCAAAGTTCCTTTCGTACAACCGTGTCAAATGCTCTCTCCAGATCCACAAAACTGCAGAAAACCCTCTGACCTAGAGCTAGATGCTTCTCCACAATGTTGCGCAGAGAGAACACTTGATCCATGCATTCCCTTCCACTCCTGAAACCTCCTTGTGTCTCACACAGTAAACCATCGGACACCATCCTCATTCTCCTTTCAATAATTTTACCATACACTCTTGCTGCCAAACTGGTCAAGCTTATGGCTCTGTAATTTGCGCAGTCATAACGTGAACCCTTGTTTTTAAACAAAGGCACGATATACTCTATCGTACTTATTGCAAAAAAATTGTCAATTTTATATATAGACCACCGGCCGTTATTTAACCATTAAATGGAAATGTAGTCGTTGATTAGACATGATCAGATGGAGTTGGTCAAGTCGAAGCCGCCTTTTAGCACATCCATGGACGGTGGTAGTTTTCGCCTTCATACACCGTTAAATTTATATCACAAAAAGTATTGTATAATGTATTGTACAAAAAGTCGATTAAAATTTTATACAATTATGTGACTTATAGTGGGTAAATAAGAAATCTCTATAACAGATAAATTTATAGGGTTAAGAGCCCTGAGCGATCCATCTGCGGCTAACAACTAAGACATACACCCAAAAAAATATGTATTGTTAGATATTAAATATTTTGGGTCTAAATAGCCTGGCACGTCATATATGTATCTACATCTTAGTAATTTAGTTATTTATTGCGACAATGTCTACTTTTGCTGTGTGGTAGCAGCTACGAATACTACCAACCCCTACTTTGCTCGTGGATGTCGTAAAAGACGACTAAGAGCCTTATATCAACCTGGGCCAACACTACCTGATGCCATTTGGTCAGCAAATGCATTCCCAAGCAGGGTTGATGTCAGGCAAGCGGCCGGTCATGAAACTATTGCCTTTAATCTTTGCAATATGTAGGAAGAGGGGTACATATTGCGTCGACCCCAAGTAATTGGGACAAGAGCAGGAGAATGATGATGCGACAATGTCTACTTTTCTACAAAGTCTCAAGGCGATTTCAAATATGAAAATGAATAATTTTAAAAGGCCACCAATCAAAACTTTGTAAAGAAAATTCAAAAATTTTAGAATATCTCAATGATGACAGATTACATTTCATTACTTTCCATCCATCCATCCATCAGCCCGTAAACGTCCACTGTTGGACATAGGCCTCCCCACGAGAATGCCATCTATAACGGTCCTGTGCCACCTGCATCCAGTGGTTTCCTGCGACCTTGATGAGGTCATCAGTCCACCGAGTGGGGGGTCGTCCTACGCTGCGTCGTCCGATTCGTGGTCGCCACTCGAGAACCTTTTTTCCCCAACGGTTGTCGGTTCGTCGAGCGATGTGGCCTGCCCATTGCCACTTCAACGTTCTAATTCTTCGGGCTATGTCGGTTACACCCGTTCTTCTACGGATTTCCGTATTTCGGATTTTATCACGTAGAGAAATACCGAGCATAGCCCTCTCCATAGCACGCTGAGCGACTTTGAGCCTTTTTATGAGGCCGACATTTAGAGACCACGTTTCAGTGCCGTAAGTCATCGCTGGTAACACACACTGGTTATAAACCTTTGGTTTCAGACACTGCGGAATATTATTATTATTTTTATTTATTCATTACTTTACTCAAAATTTATTATTGTAAATAGTTTTATTAACGAATTTAAAACAAAAAGACAGTGGTTTTTTGTTCTCTTCTTCTCGTCTTCAGTTTCTCCTTTTACTTAAGGTTGTTTTTCGCTTGAATGATAATATTAATATTCTTGGAGTAAAGAGGTATGTCAAAGCTCATGACCTTGCCGTAAGGGAGCTGTAAAAACGAACTGATATTGAGAATGTAAAACAGTTTTCACCTGGAAAACTAACTTTTTTATAAGACAACATCCTAAGCCAATTATCCTTGTATTGCAGGAAATTTACAAGCATACAATTATTGGACACAAATTATATCCAAACTCAGAATAACAATGTGTACATTAGTATTTTACTGCGTGGGAATCGAACCTGAGAGACTTTACATGGTAAATCGGAATCTTAACTACCACGTAATCTGTGCACTCACTTTTTAATATTGCGGTGATGCCATTACTCCTTCTTTGAGAAGCCTATGTCCAAAAGTCAACAGACTGTCGCAGACTTAATTCAGGCAGATTTAATCTTAAGAATACTTTCAAGTAAAAGAATAAAAATAAAAAGTTAAAAAAATAAATTGTTTTACTACCTTTAATATTCCGACGCAGTCGCAGGTGACCTGCCAGTTCTTGGCGGGTTCAAGGTCAATCTCAATTATGACGGTGCCGTCCTCTTTGCGTTCCTTACATGGCGTTGAGTTCTTGCCAGAGACTCGACACGCTTGATAGAACATATGCGGCGCTACCCGGCCTGTATCTGTACCTATATATACCTGTTATAATACCCATTCAATTAATATTGGTGAGAAATAATAGTTAAGACTTTTAAATTTATAAAAAGCTAATAATTTATTTAATAATTTAAAAAGTTGACGTGGTTGAAATTGTTCAGCTACAATTTATGAATATCTGTTCAGGTGTTTCAAGATCAACTCTTTTTGCTAGTTGCCTTGGGGATCTCTAAGATCCCCAAAACAACTAGCAAAAAGAGTTAGAGAATAATGGGCATTTTGGCATTTTACTTTCACACACACACACATATATATATATATACACATATTTGTGATGATGGAGCTCAAAATCCTGGATTGTCTATTAGTAAACTCATCATGCTTGAGTAGTGCTTTAAGTTCTATATTATGTAATATGTATAAATAAAATGCAGTTCAGTACTCGTATGTGTTGAAACACCTTAGGTGCTTGCTCGAAAGAGTGGTAAAAATTCTATGAAGGGGCACTAGGAAAGGTGCTCAAAAATAACACATTGCATTGATCAACTTATTTAAAATTTGTTATTATAATCCTATTTCTTTTTTTAAATAAAACAAATTGCACTGATGTACTAATAATTGTATTGTGGGAGACTTTTCAATCACACATTAACACAAAATACATCCAGAACCAAAACAACAATTTGTGCAGCACACATGGTATTGCTCACCGTGAGATTCGACACTGGCATGTTATCATCGTCATCAACATGGCTAACTTATATCTTAATTAGGCCAAAACGATTCGTTTTTCAGCACGAATATCTTTCACAACTATAGGAAAAACCACCTCGCGCAGGTTAGACGAGTTGGCAAAAAGTTTTGTTCAGAGGTTTCATTCTCTTGCAACTATGTCAAAGATTTTTACGATACTCACAGAAGTATTTCTACTCCTTCACCAATTTCTTGGTGTGTTTTATGAACAGAATAAAATATTCTTCTTCACCACAAGGAAATAATATATAAAATGTAATAGAGAACTTAGGTGACAGTTATTAAATAATTGTTTACCTGCAGTACGGCCGGTTTATCATAACCAACTAATTTGACTATAGGGAATCCATTCCCAGAGTTGTCTTTGACAGCACCACGGCTGCCTTCAGTCTGATATCTGAAATAGTAATCATCCATATTATATACAGCCGTTCAATGTATACAGCCGCTCAATCTAAGCTACATAATTTTACCAACCTCGCTCTGTGTTGTGACTCAGGTTGGCACAATATTTGTAGCTCAACCGTGCCATCCCTTGATCTCTGTGATAAGGGCGCGGCCAATGCTGGTCTGCTACCCTGTGCCATGGCGGCTAACGCCCTTCGTCGCGCTATAGTTTGCGCTAATTTTCCACCGTACTTCCCAGACAGTTTGCCACCTAATTTTCCTCCTGGACCTACTAACTTGCCCCCCGTTGGGTATTTATTGGCTAATTTGCCTCCACTTCCCAATTTGCCGCACGATCTGTACGGATCTTGAAACCTCTTTCCAGGTGCTTCAGCTATGTTTGGATTAGATATACTGCATCCGGGCCTCATTCTGCAAAAGATAACGTTATTATGAAATTTGGTGACAAGTTTATATCAAAACATAAAGTAAACAAGTAAAATATGAAACACAATTTATTTATATAATGTTTATGTTTTCATATACATAAATAATAACATTACACTGAGCGAAATTAGCGTTTGTAAGTGGCCACTAGAGCGGTACACGCGACACGAACATGTGATATGGAACGGATAAAATAACATGCGGTGATCATGCACATTTATGAATATATGGTGCTGTACATGTAATATCCTTACAACTATAAGTATGTATTATTTATTTAATTGTTTATAAGAACTATATAGATGATGACACGTTTGATATGGACACTCTGGAGTCTCCAGGAACCCAAACTTACCGAAATCGGTTCAAGGTATACGAAGTAAATGATATTGAAATTTTTACACACGTATCTGCCTACCTTGAATTGTATGGAATTGTTTAATATAATTTCAACGTACAGGGGAGTAGAAAGGGTCGATGCTGTCGAGTCTGGTGTGGATGAGGGCTCGGGTGTGCCCACTGCGCTTGTTGGGAATGCGTACGCATCGTTGGCATCGTCACATTCTAGTTTAACTGCCTCTTCGTTCTCGCCACGTCTTCGTTTCAACTCCGGGTGTTCCCACTCCTCCAAAGTGTCCGACAATCTGCACATGCCATTAGGCTTATATTAAATTTTGAACTTAACCTAACTTCGGTGCTGTTAATTAAAGCCTTTGGTCAAGTCAATGATGTGGGATCTATAATTAACCAGCTAACAATCGAAAGATGTTAAAAAAGGAATAAAATTCCCATGTAAAAAAACTACAATAAGCGAGGAGTGCCTGAAATTAGTGTTAAAGTTCTTATTTACTCCACGAGTAGAATCAACAGCCGAAAACAAAGAAGCGTACAGTTACATATATTTTATCAAGATATTAGTATAGCAAGATAATGCTCAGAGTCACGTGCCTGTTGATATGGTAAAAATACTAGTTTCACCGCAGTATATGCTAGCGACGCAGCGTGCACGCCTCTTACTTGTGAAACGTAATGACACTCAAATTAATGTCACTGTCACTGACACAAACTGTGTTCATAAATATAATGTTATTAATTATTCCCTTTTTTATAAGCGTCTATATTCCCACCCATTTTTCGTTAGGTTGTATTGAAATTTTATACGAACAGACAAAAGTTATAATTCGCTCCTTTCAATTCGATAAAAAATTATTACAATTTATTTGATACTGAGTGCAAATATGTAATTGCGAAAGTCATTTATTGCACGCCTCATAAACGAAGCGTTGAGGTCTTGGTCTACTCTCGATATATGAAAATCAAGCGCTTTTCAAACATAAAAATGATTGTATTTTTCTCACATTGCACTTATAGGATAATATTATCATACATATGTCAAGAAAAACATTCGTTTAAACGTATTTGATATTTTTAAAAAGCAATTATTTTGTTTAAAGTAAGAAAATTCATTACGACCCCACGGAGGATCAGTGCAGTCTTCTGGCTGCAATATACTGAGCTGGAGTCGTTTTGTGACGAGCATTTATTTATTCGTAATTGTTACTGATACCTACTTTTGTTAAATAGCTCGTTACATAAATCTTTTCTTTCTTTCTTTCTTTTTTTAAAATAGTTGATAAAAAAAAATATTCGACGACGTCGGATAAAATATTCTGGATCTGGCACGATCACGACCGTAAAAATTAATGTATCTAAATATTTCTTTTATTAAAAGCTTCATAATTGCAACGCGCTGTTTCGTTTCGAAAATGGCTTGGTAATTATTTGTCGTTTAATTGCAATTAATAAAAAACTAAACTGCTTAGTCTTTAGTGTTTTTACCTTATGAAAATTGGGTTCGTTTACATTTTTTTTGTTCATCCATTCGGATAGGCAAAGGAAACAAATCCCATACAGCCTATGCAGCTATATTTAGAACTACGTCGAGAATGGCACGAAATTTCAAAAGTATTTTAATCTTTCTTTTTTTTCATTTATTGCATTGACTTATAGTAAATGAAAAATAATATAGAAATTATGATGCGTGCACTTTTGGATTTTCCAAATTATTTTATTATTACGAATACTTTGATACATTCCATAAAGCCAATTACAATGAAGAAAGCAGATTTTGATAAATACATAAGAAAGCAAAACCCCCAAGCAATTAAATAAGCATTTGTTAAAATAGGTTAAGTTTTTAGGGTAAGTTTACGATTAATATCGTAAACATTTAGACATTAACATACTTTTACTGTGAAAAACCAATGCATAAGATACATTCCATAAATCACACAAAATCCATTCAACAAGAATTGAATTGATGATTGTCAATCAAAATGTTTTGCATTTTAATTTTAAGCAACACTCACTTGTTGTTGTTATTCTTCAACAATATCCAACAAGCCTTTATGACTAATTATATCAAGTTCAATTAGCAATTTGACTACTATCAAACTAAAAAAAAAATATTACTGATATATTTTTATAAAACATATAAATTTAAGAACAATATACAAAATTAATTAAAAATTTATATACAACTAAAGAAGTTATAAGTTTTTGAAGTTATTTGGTGGAGCATATTTTATCCCTTTCTCGCATAACGATGTTTGTTTAGAACACATGCAGATCGGTATATACTGTAACGATGACGTCACAATATTTGTATTGCTCTCTCCGTCTTGTGACTTAATACGAAGATAAGTTAATTAATAAGTGTTATGCTGTTTTTATATATCGTTATGGATTTAATCTATTGTATATACGGTTTACATCCAAATTGACTATCACATACGCAACACCATAGTCAATTCTTCTTTCTCTTAATTGCCTGTTGCTATTACGAAATACGTTAACGTACTGAACTTCAGTAGCAATTAGCAGACTTAATTAAATCCGTTTCAAGTTAATAACAAGGTTTGTTTCAGGGGCTTCAGTATTTGAACATGCTGTTAAGTGCTATTAAAATTACTATCACCAGTTGAGGAAGTCTTGACATATAAGTTGTATATATATTATATACGTGTATAACACTTAGTACAACAAATGTTAAATAAAATTTGAAATCAGATGTAAAGTCAAACATACAATTTAGCTAAACACTTTGGAATATAGTCTGGCATTCAAATTTTGTATGTTCAGAGAACTTATTCCACATCGATTCCATAAAACCAAGACAGGAGCAGGCATGTAATAAATTCTAAGGTAATCCATACAAATGTGGTGTAGACTTGGCATATGTATATTTCATAATAAGGTTATTGTATAGTATGCCTATGCAACACAAGCTACCATCGAAAAACAGGCAGATTATATGTATACATACATGTAGAATTACATACAGATTTTTTTAAGTATTATAGACGTAGGCAGTATCTAAGATTGGAATAGGGAGGTGACCATAGAATTTTCTCATATGCTCAACAAAACTCAACTGTATTTCAAATCAATGGTTAAGAATTAACAAGTACAATGATGCATGCAATGATGAATGCTGATCTAAGAAGTTCAGATGTTGATCCAAGCCTATCGATGTAGCTAAAAATATATACATTCGATCAGATATAAAATAATATAAAAAATAAGCGAATATATTTTATTTTTAGGATTGCGAAGGGCTGTAGTTTCTCTAGTTGCGTATACCGTTACGCTCCCATTCCAGTGAGGAAAGCTGGAGACCCTTCTATTTCAAGTAGTTTTTTGTTACGGCTTAGTCGTTAGGTAATATTTGCGGTTCATGAGCAACTTTACATTGTATGCATGATAAAATCTTTATTGATGTCGCGAATATAATAGATACATATCTGTTTAATAAAATAACTAGCGAAAGTATTTGCATATTGATTTGTTAATGCTCTCGTTAAAATGGTTTTCCATATTTTTAACGTTACGAGTAGCTTGGAGGCTCAACATTTTGGTTAATACCATTGAATGATTCATCGGCGCAACATCGTCATGTATTAATACAGAAGCTACATCGTAGCCGTTTATATGAAAACGTTAATAAATGTTTTGACTTTGTTTTTATCAAATGTTAGTCAAAACAACGTATAGAAAGGAGTTTGTAGAAAAAAAGTTAACATTATAAATATGTTTTTTCACTAACAAATCAAATCTATACGAAGAAAGATGAATTTATGGGCCGACATTTTTCCTTCAACTCGGTTTTAGAAGCTACACGGCTTCTAAAACCGGGTTACTTTACTTGCACTACTGTACTTTACGCAATACTGTGCTTCCCACAATGTTACAGTGTAAAGATATGTAATCCACAATTCTTTTGAAGAACAGAGACAACTACACGTCTTTACAGCTCACATTTCTGGGCAAAAGTCAGATCTGATATTAGTTTAGTCTTCTTGAGTGCTTGTAAAGACATGTTATTGCAATCGTCTTCAACCTATAGATGTGCGGCAGACATTGGACTTGTGTTGATATATAAAGCCTATTTGTCTATTTCGCTATATTTTTAACCTCTGAAGAACTGTTATTTTTTTTGTATTTTGTTGCCTTTAGTATCAGAGAAACAAGCAGAATACTTATTAAAAGTAAGTCTCACTCATAGATCTCTTCAGGGCCACACAACCAGGTCACAGTAGGGTATAACCAAATTGCCACCAAAGACAAAACCTGTGCACCAGTGGTTACTTAAACGCTCTAAGATCATAACAGATGCTATATAAAAGTAAAGCGCTTAAATAATTTAAATTTGATCTGTGATTTCAGTGTGATAACTAAAACTTAGTATATTGTCTATTTCTGTTCAAGTTTACAACACATAAAATAGATGTTTATCTATATCGCAATAAAATGGTCTATGAGTCGATAAGGACGTGTCCGCATGCGTTGAACGTGCGCACACGCATCTGTGGCAGACGAAGGTCGAATGTTGAAGAATTCGCTTCAGATATAACAAGACATTATATGACGTACGTTATGTGACGAGGCGCGAACTAACTCATCGTGTAGGCACAGATTACTTATGTAGGCGTTTACAATTAGGTATACATTTTAGATTATGAGTATGCACTCACAAAAACTTTAATGATTTATTATTATCATAATCTCAGCTAATATACGTCCCACTGCTGGGCTCGAGCCTCCTCCACAATAGGAGGATATATAGACGAGAGGAGATATAGACCACGCTAGTCAGACTTGTCCACATAGTTTTATTACGAGTCTTACTCCTCCCGCATAATTGTTATACGAGTATGCTTAATCGTCGTATTATTCTTAATCGTCTTTTACGACATCCACGGGCACAAAATGGGGTGGTAAATTGTATTCCTACTTCGTCATCACACGAAAATTACTTACAAATTATTATGCCACCACACTTCATCAAAATAAATTGACAACAATCACCCACATTAGTAATTTTAAACGAATTTTCACCATTACCTATACAAAATATATCACTAATTTTTAAATTAATAATAATTTATAAGCATAGAATTTCATTGATTGACTCACCAACGCCGAGCTGAAACTACTGCTACAAGAAACATAAAATTTAACAGTAGGTTATTTTTGGGATCTAGAAAATCTCTAAGAAAGGATTTCACGAAATTCAACCCTAAAGGAGATGAAAGTATAGTTTATATGGTGGGAACAAATCATTGTATTCAAATAAAACACATACTATTCAGTAAAAATAAATAAACACGTATTTCAGTATTCATCTCTTTCCCTAAGTACCTATGTAAAATAAGGGACTAAAAATATTTATTTTACAGAACTATAAATTAGCACAAATAAAGGGAAGAATATTACAAAAATTGACTCCGTACAGTATATATTACTCTATATTGGTGATAAATATGGAGTAAATTTTCCTTTCATATTATTCACCAAAGGTCTCATATGATTTATATTTGGCTAAATCCCTGACAAAAGCTGATAACTTATATATTTAATACATACGAAAATAACATCTCTATATACAGTAAATGTCTAACAATTTCAGAAAGCATAAGCTTAATTCATAAATTACCCTTTAAAATATAAACAAGCACAAAATTAGTAATATTATTTACCAGCTAGGCAACCGATAGCGTTGATTAATAATAATAAAAGCAGCTGGTTAACATTGATTGCGTGCCTTATACCACCCGTTAACATGTATGTAGATATAACGTTACATCACAAAGCGAGTGCAGTTAGGCTACGAATAAACCTTACCTGTTGACAGCGTCAGGCCCTAAGCCACTGTCGTTACTGTTCTCACAAGGCTCGGGCGGTCTCAGCGAGTGACTGTGAGCGTAGTGCGCTAGTTTGCCGAATTTGCCTAAGTGCGCCAGTTTGCCCGGATGTTGTACCAATTTGCCGGGGTGCTGGGTCTTACCCGGGTGCGCGCGCTTATGCGGCGCTCGCATTACTTTCCTATGAACACGCACGCTCATCGTCGGTGCAGTGGACATTGTCATTTTCATGCCTGTCGACAAACAGAAAATAAAAATTTATTCATTTTTATTGTCCATTCATTGTTATAAGACAGTTAGCAGTAGGACTAAAGAAACTCTATAGATCCAGTATATGTGATCTTAAGAATTACTGAATTCCTAATCCAAGTCCAACAGCCCAGACCAACCAAACCTACGATATTTTAATTAATACATCCATACATTTTTAGTCTAATGAAGTCCACTATTAGAAATAGGTCTCCTCGTAGAGTACAGCCACCTTTTTGTGGCTGGTTATGGTTTGGACACATCTCGCCCGATGCGTCCGAGGCGATGTAAAAGCGGCGTGTAGTCCTATAACCACATACCTCAATATGTGAGCCGGCTACCAGTACAGGGATCACACTTATAAAGCAAAAGACGCCCAATAATACGTAGTAAACTACTCTAAATTACTCTCTGAAGGAGGCCCGTAAGATTACGGGTTAAAATACAATTTGTCAATAAATTTTTCTTAATAAATTCTCGTGGAAGACGTAAAAGTCATCTAGTGGACACTCCGAAGAATAGGCAGCAGCACTTTGCTGGGAAACTTGTAACATCAATTCCGATTGGCAACCGGCCTACCAAGCGTGGTTAATACAGCATTGTCTCTCTTCTGGAAAGGTCTATGTTCAACAGTTGATATTAATAAGCCGATGATGATGATTTTAAGACTTAAGAAACGTAGCAGATAAAAAGTACCTCCAAATAGTTAAATTTTGACTGAACTCTGTCAGATTTGTGGTTTCTTTTAAAGTAGTTAGTTCCTATTTTTAATTACAGATTCTAAATAGTATTCTTTGTAAAA
Organism: Lymantria monacha; assembly: GCA_905163515.2. Lineage (NCBI taxonomy): Eukaryota > Metazoa > Arthropoda > Insecta > Lepidoptera > Erebidae > Lymantria > Lymantria monacha. The sequence goes on along the minus strand of LR991084.1, from coordinate 34,662,450 downwards.
AAAAAACGGTACAATGTGTAATCGTTGCCAGTAGATGGCACACGTCTCCCATAAAAATGAAAAATAATACGAGCCACAATTTGATTATATGTATATCATCATTAGGACGATTGGAATGGATTTCCAATATGTTCGAATCCCAAGTGTGACTATCATTTTTTGATCTGTTCTGATCTGATCTCAGTAATTTAGTATTCTTTGAATCTGCGATATAATATTTTATAAGAATCTTTTGTTACCACTTCTATATTATAGTCCTTAAAATATAGCTTGATCTCTGTGACAGATAGCTACAAAACCGATGAAGTAATTTTGAATACGTGTCATGTTTACAATTTTATTTTGTATCGCCTATATTTTCATTCTTTACATGCCACTTATATCTCAACTGAATTATGAATATAAAAATATGAATATTTACACCAAAACTTGTCCCTCATATGTTTTTAAATACTTAGTAACCATTTTATAAATATATGATGCTTACGCAAGTACAAGGTCATACTGGACTGAGAATAAGATAGAGATGGGATAATCGATAAACGGAAATCGAGAACATTCTTATAATCCCTACTAATATATAAATGTGAATGTAAGTTTGTTTGTTACGCTTTCACGCTAAAACTACTCAACCGATCATCATGAAACATTGTACACATATTCTTGGAGGTATTAAAAGTAACATAGGATACTTTTTATTAAAAAATAAATCAAAATTTTTATATGAAAAATAAAAAAAATGTTTGTCAAAAAAATCTCAAAATCTAGCTTCTTCAACGCCATCTAGCAGTTCAGTAATGAAGTTCCATCCCTGAGTATTGTAATACTGTTGCACTGTATTACTGACGGTCAAAAATAAAAATAGGGGACCAAAAACTTTAGGAAAGTAACCTTTTACGCGGGCGAAGCCGCGGGCAGAAGCTAGTTATTTATAAAACAAGTAAAACTAATATTTTGCCTATATAAACCACATGGTTACTCTATAAAATAAAAGTAAATTGTGTTAATTGAGTATTCAGACATCAGTTATATTATTAATAGGACCATTTCGTTTATATTAAAAAGATATTTTTTTTTATAAAATAAACGATTATTCATGAAATAATCTGTGACCAAGAACTCATCATCAACCTACAGGAATGCTCCACCGATGATGATAATAGTGACGATGAACTTGGATGTATTCCTTTTGAATATTAAAAAGAATTAATTAGCAGTTTTAGTTTAAATGAAATAAAATCCATTGATTTAAATTCAATAACATTTTCATACATTGTTTTACATTTATAGTCGATTCACCCATCCATTTGATTGAAGTTCAATAAGATTTTCATACATTGTTCTTCAATTGCAGTAGCAAATAACTTTAAAAAATAAGGAATTATATCGACACAAATACGGACTACATCGTAAGCGTGCGGCACTAGTGGCAACTGTCACAGAGATCATGATCATTTTACGTACTATAGTAGATATTTTGTGGGATTGATTCATTTTAATATAGTGAATATAATATTTTCTGATGTTTATGCGAGTAGTGTAATACTCGCATAAACTACAAACTTATTTTTACGGATTCTATCGCTTTTGTATTTGATGTTTAATTACCCGACGCTTCGAACACTTTACAGCCTTCATGGTCACGGGAGGTCCAGTCCTAAAAATGAAATACAAACGCGATAGAAACCGGTTTTTTTTTTAATTACAAATAGTTATTCACTATTTGAAATAAAAAAAAATACGGTAATAAGTAAAACAGCCAGATATATAAAAAACATACCTCTTATTTAATTTGCAACCATTCGATATCAATAAAAAAGTATAAGATCGTGTTAGGGCTATTTTTAAACTCGGTATCAATTAAGTTATAGTATTTAGTGTCGTAGAACAAACGATATTTTATTACATAACCGCCTATAACGGATGTTGTTACATCATACGTTCGTAAAGGCTGACTCACAAGACAATATATAAAATCGTAATCAATGCTTTATGGACCAAATGTCCATAACACGTCCAATCGTAAACTGAACTCGAATGCGAATACATAAATAATATGATATATCTGACATTCAAATTATTTCGTAACTCATTTACAATATGAGACATGAGAATTCTCACCATGTTTTAGGGAATAATTTGTTCTTTTAGTATATATAATTACAAAAAACATTATTTAATTAATTTAATTGTAAATTTTACGTGCGGTGATGGAGTAAGAATTAATATAGTAATTCACCACCCCCTATCAAGATAAGTGGGTGAAACCCTTGGTCATCTTTTACGATATCCACGGACAAGAGAGTGTATGGTAAATTGTATTCTTATATGCAGATAGCTAGAGATAGACCCCCGATTTAAAAGCAAAAAAAATAAGGGGGGTTTAAATACATTGTAACTTCTATAAAAAAAATCTGTTGTTCAAGGATCTCTAAATGCAAGGTCGGTTGCCTATGCCGATAATTAAAATCCTTATTTGTTATTGTAAATCGATTTTCAGTATTGTACAATACGGAATTACCCTAACATACGTATGTATATTGTTCTTATTCCTAGTATCAATAAATAAATAGTTGTTTAGACGCCAAGGTTCGCTGTAATCATAGCTGACATCTTTATTGGCTCTTATTATATGATGTTAACATTTCAACTTAATCATTATTAGTCACGGGTTTTCGTTCATAATTGCTGCGAGTATATAAGATAATCATTGTGTTGATTTAAAACTACTGTGTTACCAACCCTTTACTTACCCCGAGTGTAGTAAGAGATTAATAACCGTTATCACCAACGACCTTTCACATTTTTTTTTGAGACAGTCTATGGTCGATCAAACTCCAACCAAAACGTACGCGCAGGGCGACGGAATGGACGGCCAACGCTATCGAGGTTTTGTCTTCGTTTGCACTAACACCGTCTATATCGCCTTACGCGTTAATATTATAACATTTTGTGGTGCATCATATGTGTACATATATAGTACCTTAAATGGTACCTAAAATTTAGAAGTTGGAGAAAATGGGTATAGACGTTGTAAATATAAACTAGTAACAAAAATTAAGGGATATAAAAAAAAATCTAAATTTTTGGGTAAAATTCAACGAGCTGTAACTCCGAGGAAAATAATTGTACAGCAAATAAAAAAAAAGCAAAGTATAGCTCCAAGTATCTAGTTTTCAGATATGACCATGAAATTTTTTTTTTTCATATCTGAGTCTGGAGAAATTCCAAGGAAAGTACCAAAAAAATTCCAAATTTTTTCTCTTCTAAAAAATGGTCTACGGACTTCAAAATTTTTTTCCATAATTCCACTCAAAAGCTCGTGTAGAAAATTTAATCTTCTCTAATTTAATATTTTCATGAAGCTTGTACGATGGTTTGCCGTGGAGTTATCGGCAATCAAAGCCAAAAAGTTCTTTTTAACTTTAATATTCAATAACTCCGGAAATAATGGTCGTATGGAAAATCGTTGAAAGTTTCTAAAAACTTCATGATATTCCCTGTAAGATACCGTAAATGGCTATTGACGAAAAATTTTTTTTCAGTGTCCCGAAAATCCTTTAAAAAATTCAAAATGATGCGATATTTTTTTCTTAGTGCACCGAAGCTTCAAATTTATTATTTTCGCAAAAATCACCATTATGGGCAATTCTTTGATTTTTAATGAATATTTTTTATTCTTTTAATGAAAAAAAAAATTGTTTTTATCAATAATCTTTATTTCTTTTCTTGAAAAAATCGTTTTTCTTCAAAATTTGGAGAAATATTTTTTTTGAAATTTTTTTTTTTCAGAATTTTTTTTCTCGTCTTCAGAAAGCTCCATTGTTGTCAAAAAAATTTAACTGGATTTTTTTTACTACCGCTACTGCCTAAGTTTTAAATGTCAACTTAAAAAAATAATAAAAAAGTTGATATATGCGGACTTCGGCATTTTTTCACACTAAATGCGAATTTTTTTGTTCTTTCTAGCCCGAATTCCTTACGTAATTTTTTTGTATTGTAAGCTTTTTTCTTGTAATAAATTTTTTGATATGCCTCGTCGACATTTATCTGCCAATAAAAATTGCCCATAATGGTGATTTTTGCGAAAAGAATAAATTTGTAGCTTCGGTGCACTACGAAAAAAATCGCTTCGTTTTGAATTTTTTTAAGGATTTTCGGGACACTTTGAAGTTGAAAAATTACTGACGATATCCTTCGTTCATCCATTTTATCCAAAGTTATACCAATTTATCCAAATATCCTTAATTATGCAAATTATTGGCCTTTTTTCAATTAAGATTTTCACTTCGAAAAAAATTTTTTCGTCAATAGACATTTACGGTATCTTATAGGGAATATCATGAAGTTATCAGAACCTTCCAACAATTTTCCATACGATCATTATTTCCGGAGTTATTGAATATTAAAGTCAAAAAGAACCTTTTGGCTTTGATTGACGATAACTCCGCGGCAAATTATCATACAAGCTTCATGAAAATATCAAATTAAAGAGGATTAAATTTTCTACAAGAGCTTTTGGGTGGAATTATGGCAAAATTTTTGAAGTCCGTAGACCTTTTTTTAGACGCGAAAAAAAATTGGAAAATTTTTTTTTGGTAGTTTCCTTGGAATTTCTCCAGACTCAAATATAAAAAAAAAAATTTTCATGGTCATATCTGAAAACTAGATACTTGGAGCTACAATTTGCTTTTTTTTTATTTGCTATACGATCATTTTCCTCGGCGTTACAGCTCGTTGAATTTTACCAAAAAATTGAGATTTTTTTTTTATATCCCTTAATTTTTGTTACTAGTGTATAAAGTTTGCAGCAAGATAAGAGTAATTCTAAATAAAACCCTATTGATTGAATTGAGCTGATTTCCCTCCCAATGCGATGAAGATAGCTGCATATTAATGAGGTATATATCAAGAAGTAGAAGCAAATAGATCATTAAAAAAGCTAATTTTAAGACAACCATGACAATTATTATTAATAGCTTGAAACATAAATTTAGGTGATCAAAAGCAATGTATCTACAACTAGTAAATTAGGATTGCCATCATTATTATCGCCATAATTAATATCTGACGAACTTACTTTCCGTGTAGAGACAGAGTAAGAATACAATTGACCACACTCTGTCTTGCCCGTGAGTGTAGCAAAAGACTAAGGGATATTACTATACGTGCAGATAACATCTGAGCAAGGGAAGAAAATCTTAACATAGAACTCTATATTTTCATCTCTCTACCTTGGATGGAATCATCTGACCTACGTGGATGTATTTGCGTTAGAAAAAGTTGTCTTTTACGACACTCGCTAGTAAAAAACCGCCAGTCACCTATTGTAACTTTACTCTGTCATCAAATGGACACTTATTACGTATCCATAATGAATAAACTATCATAAAATAATAAAATGATTGCTAACGTTAATGCTATGCGTCGTAAGAAAGTATAAGCGTTGTCGCTAACAGTTCATAAAATTAATATATTCCGCCAATAAATATGCTCGGCTGGGTCATGGTACTAACGTTTGTTTTAGAGTATATTTCGACAGTTTCGGTTATGGACTTGTTAATTGCTTTTCATGAATATAAAAGCTTATACGCATTATCGACTGGTCTTTGGCGACCGAAATATGGGTCGATATAAGGGTGAATCGATATGATATCGAAATAAGGGTGAATCGAACTTGCAAATTTGGGGGAGGTCACATAATTGTTTGGTTTAGTCATGACAAGTTACAATTCAATGATAATATAATTCTAATTAAACAGAAAGTATTTCATTGCTATATATACATCATAATATATTGAATTGAATAACAAAATTATTATTTTTTAAATGAGTGGTCGACATAGTGGGTCCCTCAACTGGATTCGCCATTGATTTAAATAAAACTGAAATTTTAAATAATGAAATCAGAAGTCAAATTGATATCTGGAAGATGAAAAGTTATACATTTGACATACAGTCAAAAGTACATGAAGATTTACAGTGTCATTGCGAGTCTGATTTTTAGGCGATAGTAATAAGAACTGTTGAAGGCCAATGTGTTTTACGAGCATATAATTTACGGCTGTTCATTTTTTGCATTGGGCCTTGTTTAATTTTTTTGGAAATTGCAATTGGGTATGGAGATGCAAGTTTTATTTCCACGGAATGTGTTTTGTGAGTACTGTGTTATTAGAACTTATAAACGTTTACACATAAAATTCCATTATAGCGATGTGTCTTATAAAAAATTCTTACTCGGTTGACAGGAAACGATAAATTTGGATAGTAAAACGCGACCTTGTGTGGACGAGCGTGTAACAATCGTCAAACCTTATGCTATATTGTGTTCGTGTTCAACTGACACAGGAGGTTACCTATTCGTATTTATTAACCTATGTAAATGCGATTAAAATAATTATAGCTGATTAAGTAACTACAAAGATGTCGTTATTACGCCATTCTTCTACGGATTCCCCCAATTCAAATTTTACCACGTTGAGAACTATTAAGCACAGCCTTCTCCTTGACACTCTGAGCAACTTTGACATGAGGTCGACATTTAGAGACCACGTTTCAATGCCATTTCAATATCCGTAAATAGGGCGATGACCCTAAATACAGGGCAGATTCAGAGATAGAAACACACACTGGGCGCCTAAAAGGCTAGGCGTTTACGAAAAAACGAGCCATATAACAAATATATAATTATCATTCTCTAAAGTTACTATTGAACGCTTATATTGACATAGATATGAGTTAGGGCACTGAATACATAACCATTGTTAAAAGATGCCGTACTACATTTGCTTTGAATAATTAGATATTAGTTGTCGTGGACATGATGGCGAATGAATTAACGTTACACGATGCGAATTTATTAAATAAGATAGGTACATAAAACAATCAATCAGACTGTGTGGTACCGTAAAGCGTAAAGACGCCTAAGAGCTTTATATCAACCTGGGCCAACACCACCCAATGCCGTTTGGTCAACAATTACATTCTCAAGAGGGTTGACAGACGGTCAAAACACTATTGCCAATAACTTTTCCAATAAGTAGGAACTCAATATGTACTTCTCGTACATATTGAGTGGACCAGCAAGGTGATAATGATTTGGGAGCAAATAATGATAAGTAGACGTGGCGATTTAACAAAAATTTACAGAAACAGTGTTTCAACTGCTTTAATGAATAGGTCAGTGTGGGTATGATAACAATTGTGACTCGCAGTATTAACTTAACGTTGGAGATCAATCAGAAAATATATACACATTATTTCAGTTGTATACTCTATTTAAGTAATGATTAATTCAAATTCATTTATTATGCATAAACCCTGCGAGGGCACTTACATATTGTCATTTTTTTTTTACATTTAAAGTTAATCTAATAAACTATCACCGGATCAGAATGAGACCGCTACTGAGAAGATCCGGCAAGAAACTCAGTGGGTTTGTCTATTTATATTTTATCTATGTTATTATATTTTTTTTTTTCATTTTTTATATAAAAAAAATAGTACATGTTTATTATTTAATTAGCTTCAGTGCGATGCCCTTTGAACGCAATAGTTAAAATACAATAAAGAAAGACCATGGCTGGACCGGATCCCACAAGCGGCACCCGATCACGAGTTAACTACTAGAGCAGCCATCACTCCCTTGGAGGGAAAGGAGAGACCCGCTCCACGCAGCTACCGCAAGCGGACCTTTCAGTGAGCATGACCAATACCATGATGTATATAAATGCAAAAAAGTCAAAATTCGTCAGGCAACACACGCTACGCTTTACAAGTATGTATAATTATTAAAAAGAAACTAAACTAAACAGTTTAAAACAAATAATGTAATTTCTGAAAGAGGAGCTGCTCATAGCCAGTCTGAACTATCGCTTAGATAATCCGATATTTTATAATAACCTTTTTTACAGAGTCTGTTCTTGACAGCCCTTTTAAACTTGTTCACAGACATATCTCGGATATATTTTGGTAATTTATTATAGAAGCGTATAATTGCCCCATGAATGACCTATTAATTCTTTCTTTCTTGACAAAGAATGTTATTATATGAAGACTTGAAATCCGCTTAGACCTTACCCGGTATTATCTATTCTATATTATATATATATCTATAATCTATATGTATATTCCTTTCGCCGAGTAAAGGTCAGCTAAAAATGGATTTTAGGAAATTCCACCTGCAAGGGGGGTTGCTGGGGTGTAAAAATCACATTTTAGATATAGCTCTTACTGACTTGAAATTTTGTATGAACATTGTTTCTGCCCTGTAGAGGTCAGATGATTACAGATTTTACCAAATTACGTTCTTAAAGGGAAATGCGGGGGTGTTAACCTAAAAAATCCTCATTTTTGTAATAAAAAAGTACCTACTATTGTAGTAGTGTGTGAGACGTAGCGACGCAATGTCATGCGCAAGCCACTGGGCGTAATCTCTCTCGCCGCCGCACTAAGCTCGCGTAATAATATAAATTACCATAATTAAAACATTTAATTATTTTTTTAATTTAAATATTTAATTTTTTATTTTCTCTATATTATGATCATTATTTTAATTTATTTAAAATATTTTTATAATGTTGTATATATAAATATTTCTATTTTATAAATTTATTGATAATTATTTATTTATTATTATATTATTAAATCATATATTTATATATACATTTTAATTCATTTATTTATTTTATATACATGTTATTTTTTATACCTACTAATTTAATCTATTATACATTATGTTATAATTGTACATTGCCGGGATTACTGAATAATATGAATAATTTACTCTTATATGTTTAACGTATAATACGTGTAATACCGGGTGTCCGCCGGAAAGGTACGAGTATACTACTTTGTTTTGCCGCCATTTTGGTAAACATTAGTCTTGACAGTTCATATTTGGCAGTCGTGAAGTAGAGACGTGGCCAAATTTATTATGGAAAATATTCGGTAAACCAACGAGTTTTAATCGTTAAAACATTTTATCAAAATCAATCATCGATTACTGTGACGATGAGAAAGTTACGTGAAATTTTTGACAGAAACAACGTTCTAACAAGACTCACTATTTATCGTGTAGTGAATGATTTCGAAGAAAGAGGGACTGTAGCTGATAGGACCAAGCATGGATCACAACGTACTGCAAGATCGGCTGAAAACACTACTGTTGCACAAGAAAGTGTTCAAAACAATTCATCAACCTCAATTCGACGCCGTGCTCAGGATTCAGTTCTCGCTTGGTCTTCAATGAACAACTTTGGACACAATTTTGCACAAGGATTCGCATTTGTTTCCATTTAAGATTCAGTTGACACAAGAGCTTCTTCCAAAAGACCATTTATGCCACCGTACATATGCAATGGGATGTTACAACTCGCCCCATGACAACCCCGATCTTCACGAAAAAATCATAATGAGTGACAAGGCACATTTTCATTTGAATGGATATGTGAATAAATAGAATAATCGGTTCTGGGCAATAGAAAACCCTCAAATTATTCATCAGTCACCTTTGCATCCATTAAAAGTGACAGTCTGGTGTGCAATTTGGTCAGGAGGAATCATTGGACCTTACCTCTTTGAAACTGAAAACGGCGTAATGGTAACTGTCAATGGGGAGCGATATCGTGATATGATTGAAAACTTTTTAATGACACAACTGCATGCTTTGGGCTTGATTAACATGTGGTATCAACAAGACGGTACCACATCGCACACAGCCAGGATTACAATGGTATTACTGCGAGACCTCTTTCCACAACAAGTTATTTCAAGAAATGGTGATGTTAATTGGCCTCCACGGTCGCCTCATTTGACTGCTCTGGACTTCTTTTTGTGGGGATATCTGAAAAGCTAGGGTTATGCAAACAAACCAGAAACGCTGGAGCAACTCAAACAAAGTATTCGTGATGAAACTAATGAAATACTGCGTGAAATGTGTGAGAATGTAATGAAAAATATGCTCAAAAGAGCTCGCAAAGGTGAGGCTAACAGAAGCGGATATTTATCTGATATTGTATTCCATACATAATTGCCGACATTAAATAAAACATTTAGCAATATAAAATCCATTCTCTTTCATTTAATTAAAAAATATAAACAAACAAAGTAGTATACCTTTCCGGCGGACACTCTATATAAATATGTGTTTTATTGTAATACTATTATATGTTACTCGTATTTGTCCAGCTCATGATTAATACAACCAGAAATAAATAATATTATAATTAATATTGAAATAAATTATTATTTTTGTATTAAAATAATGTTATTATTTATTAATTGTCTTAATAATTGATTGAATTGGGCGATACTTGGCGGAAATCCATTATTATTATAAAATGGAGGAGAGGAAGGAAGACCCACCACTTTCCCACGGTTAATCAATATACCGTACACCTCAAGAAAGGAAGGCATATGGGATGGGATCAAGGTGGAATAGGATATAAGGAATCTTACTCCTGTGATGAGCACTGCCTCCAGAACTTTTACTTGCAATTTTCCGCAGAATTCAGAGGAAAAAAATCCTATTCCACCTTGATTCCATCCCGTATTCCTTCCTTTCGTGAGGTGTACGGTATATTGATTAACCGTGGGAAAGTGGTTGGTCTTCCTTCCTCTCCTCCATTTTATAATAATTGTCTTATTATTAATAATTTAGATTTATTTTAGCTTAATGACATAATTTGCCTATATTAATTTTAATTAATTAATCCGTTGTCTAATACTTTTACTCGGTGGACTGATGACCTCATCAAGGTCGCAGGAAACCACTGGATGCAGGTGGCACAGGACCGTTATAGATGGCATTCTCGTGGGGAGGCCTATGTCCAACAGTGGACGTTTACGGGCTGATGGATGGAATACTTTTATAACATACTTCTGTTTCATCGACTAATTGTCACAGTAACACCGCCAGAGGCGACATCGAATATAACTATTATTGAAGTCACTAGTGAAACAATTGAGCTGTCGCGATTTAAAAGCAAATTTGTTTTTTTTTTATATAAAAAAAAAGTGTTTATTAAATAAACTGTCATCATTTTTTGGAGAAAATTCGTAATATTGTATTTTTTCATCATGCTATATTTAGTTCCTGTCATAGTCTGTACTGCATACCTATTACTTGTACAATAACACTGTATACCTATTCATCACTCTCCTACTCTTATCCCAATTACTTGGGGTCGATATAATATGTACTCTTTTTTCATAGTACATATTGTAAAAGTTATTGGCGATAGTTACAGCTGGACGTGCTCTGTGTAACAGAGACCAAGCGAAGGGGCAGCGACGCCTGCGATCTTCCTGGTGGCGGGATGGCTCTGTGGTCTGGTGTAACACAGAGCGATCGAGCCAGCATGGGGGTAGGAGTGCTGTTGTCCTCTCGCTTGGCCTCAGGTGTGAAGGATTACGGAATGTATGATCCCAGACTTCTTTGGGTCCGTATAAAACTAGGTGTCACCAAGGTATTCATAGTTGTAGCATATGCTCCCGTAGGATCCTCGGTGGCATCAGACCTAGAGAAGTTTTGGGACAATGTTAGGGAAGTTCTGGATATGGCAGAAACCAGTGAACGCGTGATTGTATGCGGAGATTTGAACGGATGGGTGGGGACCAAGCGTCCCGACTATGAGGACGTACTTGGTCCATTTGGTGATAAGAGAGTAAACGACGCAGGTAGGCTCATAGCGGGATGTATGCATGGAGAGAAACCTTATTGTATCAAACACATTTTTCCAACATAAGGACATCCATATGTATACATGGAGAAGTAATGAACAGAAAAGTATAATAGATTTAATTTTGGTAGACAGTCGCCTCCGAAGCAAAATATTGGACGCAAGAGCCTACATAGGCCCCACAGTCGATACGGACCACTATCTCGTTATTGCGAGATTTAGTGGTCTGTTCAGAAAGTGGAGGCACTGGCGAGAGCGTGTCCATTTCGGAGGGCTTGAAGGAATAAAGGTTAAAAGGTTGCAAGAAGAGTGTGTAAGAGAAAAGTATGCAGAGGGTGTCCGAGAACGGCTGACGATGGCAAGGAAGCTGCAATAGGACATTGAAGAATGCTGGAGAATATTGAAAGAGAGTATGGTAAATACAGCGAAAGAAGTATGTGGAAGTTCAAAGAAGCATAGAACAACGAATGGTGATGCATGGTGGGATGCGGAAGTGGCAGCTTCCGTAGAGCAAAAGAAGAAAGCGTGGCTGAACTATGTCTCTTCTTTGAATCTGAATGACAGTATGACTGAACCGAAGAAAGAAATATATCGGCAATGTAAGAATGACACCAAGGGCTTAGTGAAAGAGAAACGTGATAGAGCAAATATGAGTGCAGAAGATAGGCTGACTAAACACTTCGAGGGTAACACTTTGGTCAGCCTTCAGAATGAATAAAATAAGGTCTAAAGGTGGAGACATTCTTACACAAACACAAGACGTTTTAAGGCGATGGAGTGAATATTTTGGCGATATGCATACGGATACTACGGTTGGCGCCATTGTCGCATGTGGTTTAGTAGAACAACATTCAGCACTGGCGTCCTCCGATGGCATCAGTATGGTTGAAGTTGAATGGGCGATAAGAAGTTTAAAAAATGGTAAGGCAGCGGGCATTGATATGATGTCTGCCGAGATGATCAAGCTTGGTGGCTCCTGCGTCTGGGAGGCGTTCCTGTTGCTCCTCAATTTATGTTGGAGCTCGGGAATGGTTCCCAGGGACTGGCATAGCGCAGTCATCGTGCCTTTGTTTAAAAACAAGGGTTCACGTTATGACTGCGCAAATTACAGAGCCATAAGCTTGACTAGTTTGGCAGCAAAAGTGTACGGTAAAATTATTGAAAGGAGAATGAGGATGGTGTCCGATGGTTTACTGTGCGAGACACAAGGAGGTTTTAGGAGTGGAAGGGGATGCATGGATCAAGTGTTCTCTCTGCGCAACATTTTGGAGAAGCATCTGGCTCTAGGTCAGAGAGTTTTCTGCAGTTTTGTGGATCTGGAGTGAGCATTTGACACGGTTGTACGAAAGGAACTTGGAACATTTTACCGGAGTATGGTATTAACGGTAAACTGCTACAGGCTGTGCAGTCCAGTTACATGGGCTGTAGAGCCTGTGTGCGGCTGGATGATGGAATGTCGCCTTGGTTTGACGTCAATATCGGCGCTAAGCAGGGGTGCGTTCTGTCAGCCAGGCTGTTTATCATATATCTGGATAAATATCTCCAAAGGTTGAACGATATGAATGTGGGAGTCCAGATGGGCGACTCAGTGGTCACTGCTCTGCTCTATGCAGATGATGCAGTCCTGCTGGCACAGTCAGCGACTGACCTGCAGATCCTAGTCGATACCATGACAGAAGATTGAAAGAACAGGTTCAGGGTCTACGCGTGAATGTGAGCAAAACCAAAATAATGGTCTTTGAAAGAGATGAAGCCAGAACAGATGTAAGAGTAACAATAGGTAATGATGTCCTAGAGCAAGTGGATGAATTTGTATATCTTGAATGTGGATTTAGCCGAGATGGAAGGTACACCACTGATATAGAGCGAAGAGTGAATGCGGGAAATAGAGTGAACGGAGCGTTGGGACAACTTCTCGGTAGCCACCACCTCAGCCAGAAGGCACGTGTAGCAATACATAACGCAGTGCTTGTCCCAACATTACTGTATGGAAGCGAGAGTTGGGTATGCAGAAAACAGTATGAAAGTAAAATTAATGCGGTCGAAATGCGATCTCTACGGAAAATCTGTGGAGTTAGGCTGACCGACCGCATTCGTAACGACGACGTAAGAGAGTGAGTAGGTATGAAAGAGAGTATTGGTGTAAAGATGCGAAAGGGAATGCTCCAATGGTTCGAACATGTGGAAAGAATGCCGAACGAACGTCTGGTTAAGAAGATATACAATGCGAAAGTGGAAGGATGTAGGTACCGGGGGACACCGAGACTCACCTACCTAGACCATATCAGTCATGTACTGAAGGAAGGTGGAGTCAAGAGTCTCCGAAACCGGCGAGCGTGTATGAAGAGAATTATGAATGTTGAGGAAGCGAGTGAAGTATGCAAGGATAGAGTTCTCTGGCACTCTGTTCTCTCTGCCTACCCTGCAAGGGATATGGCGTGATGATATGTATGTATGTATGTTATATTAACGGCCGTCTGCCAGACGTCAACCCTTCTTGGGAATGTAATTGTTAACCAAATCACGAACTGCTCATTTTAATTATTATTATTTGTCGGAAACTATCCGCATATATATTCAAATTTAATCAAATTTAAATATTACTTTAGTATATATTTTTCTTATCTGTATTTTTTGTTAAACAACCATTATCATTATCCTGCTCTTATCCCAATTACTTCGGGTCGATGCAATATGGTAGGGCATACGTATGTTTCTTCGATCTCATATAATTGCAAAATTTTTGAAGATAGTTTTATGACTGGCCGCGTACCTGAGACGTTGACGTTCCTTGGGAATATAATTGTTGACTAAACGGTATCAGATGGATGTTAAGCAAGCTCTTAGTAATTTTTCACGATACCCATGAAAAGTAAGGCTTGGTAGTAATCGTAGCCAACAACCACTACATGGTATCGTCACTGTTGATAAACAAACCATTATATTATTTTTAATATCAAAATATTTACATAAATTAAATTTATACGCCTATTAGTTTTTATATAAAAGAAGGATTTTAAAAGCCAAGGCAGTTAGTAATGTGAAAAAGAAGACGCAAAACAATCTTCATAAGACCTTTCACTTAGCGCTATTATAGATAAGTGTCGCCCTTTAACAACAGAACGATTAGAATCGATAGAAATGACAGGGCATTAAGGCGTACAATCAAGTGGAAACGTATGTGTATGTGTGTGAGTGAGATATAATAGGGCCGAGTTCGTTACCCTGTGGCATGCCGAGTCTCGACCTCGGCTATCGACGGTTATCGGTCGATATCGTCCAGCGATGAAAGTCCATCACACCTGACTGATGAGATAAACGTCCAGTAGCAATACACGCTAAAGGAAGTCAGAGATTACAAAATGTTTAAATTAGTCAAATTTATAATTGATATCAAACGTTATAGGGATGTTTGCTTGGCGGTCCTAATTCAAAATAACAGGAAAACGTCGTAATATTTACTCGTTTATGACATTATTAAGTTTACAGACGTTTGATAATTATATTAAAGTTTTATTTATACAGTGGAACATTAATATTTGTTAATACTTATGGTGGTAGACGAGCAAGCAGCACACCTGATGGTAAGCGTTACTGCCGCTATTAGATCTTTGCAATACTAGGGACACAGCTAGGCAACTGCCTACCAACCAAAACCCATCCAGAGTTTCAAGCTGCCGGCTCTCTTGCTCGCCGACGAAACGCAACATTATCCCCGAGGGACCGGCCTGCGGCTGCAGACATATAACTTTACAACACACACAACAGTACACACAACAGTGGGCCCCACCAGCCTACCACTATAAATATAACAAACCGCAATGTAACAATTGTCTCGATTTAACGAATTTTTTACCTGGAATTGTTCGTAATAGTTAAAACAAAAATACACTTTTACACTACCAATACTTTCGTCAAACACCATATAACTCATTTTAAAACATTACAAAATAAAAATAGGAAGTACAATTAACAACCACCTAACACTTGTGCCGTTGTTTAAGATAGACACTATTATTTATCACAGAGTACCAATTAAGAACCTATACATTTATTTAAAAAAGAATCCAACAAAAAGTTTATTAAATTCCGTAAGTATCAATATATCGACGGCGGAAAGCGAAAACGTAGTAGTCCACAAAAACGAAAATGTTCAGCAGAGCCAAAACTGTTTCACTTTTTTTCAAAAAATCATAACTAGTATTATATCATATTGTATTTTTTAACGTGGACCCACGATCTTTGGATGTTAGATTTATTATTTTTTTCTAAATATAATTTTTACTCTCAAATCTCATTCTTACAATTATTTATCAAAATTTTGTTGACTACGACATTATGAACTATTTTATTACAGAATGTTAAAACGCTGTAATTGCACTATTGAGTTGTATGGAGCGGGGTCAAATGCATTTTTTTAAGGAAAACGAAAACGTGGTAAGCAACATTATTTGAACTAAGGCTGCCCAATTGTATGTTGTAAACGTAGTTATTCCATGAAACTAATATCTTAGAATAGGTGTAAACTAAAATAATTGCTTATTTGGGGTAAGACAAAATGTATTACACGTAAAGCGATTTAAATTTAACAGAATATAAAAACGTAGAGTTCAATAAATAATACACTACAAATTATATTACAAATGTAAAAACATAAGCTTAAAAAAAATGAAGTTAAAAATATATGAATAAGTAATTTACTTAATTAATTTGTCTTTAACCATAACAGATGTCATATCTTCTGCTGACTACACATCAGCACGGATGACAGGTAGTGGTTGAAGCCCCTCTTGGGTCAACTGCCCATTGCTTGTTCCGTAGCAGTGCCCCTATTGCGAGGCTTTTTCGTGATGTTCGATCAGCTGGTGATCTTTTTGTATACCTCATACATCGTTGGCCATAGGCTTTGGAGGGCAAGTGTGAGGTACTAGCGTTCAGCCTAGATATAGCAAAAGCGTTCGACAGGGTCTGCCATAGGGCCCTTCTCTCGAAGCTACCATCATATAGAATCCCCGAAGGACTTTGTAATTGATGACCAGCTTTCTGGATAGTCGGAGCATAAAAGTAGTCGTCGACGGCTCCTGCTCCGGCCATGATGAAGCTGGTGTACCATAGGGCTCGATGCTCCTCGACGTTGTTTATCCCGAATATCAATGACTTGCTCTCTATAGAGAGTATATGTTGCTATGCGGATGACAACACGGGTGACGAGCGATACACCGAGCATCAGAATGTCCCTCGGAGTATGTTACAGGAAAGACGGGCTCAACTTGAGTCTGAAAATGAGCGCTCTTTGGGGCGAGCCTCGGAACGGGGTGAACGGAACTTAGTCCAGTTCAACCCCACTAAGACACAAGTTTGCGCTTTGACTGCGAAGAAGGAACTGTTTATCATGGCGCCTTAGTTCCAAGGAGTAACTCTCTAAATTGCCGAGAGTATTGGGATCCTCGACGTCGAACTATAGAGCAAAGGCCAGTTTGGTAGTCATTTGGAGGGCAAAGCCAAATTGGCAAGCAAAAAGTTAGACGTGCTAAGTAGAGGTAGGCGGTCCTTCACGCCGAGACAACGTCTTGTGCTATACAAAGCACTAGTTCGTCCTCACGTGGTGTACTGCTCTCATCTCTGGGCTAGCGCATCTAAATATCAGCTAGACCCACTTGACTTGGCAAAGGCGTGCTGTTCGAATCGTCGGTGATCCCAATCTCACGGACAGATTGGAGTTTACGGGAGCGGCGGAGAGAATTTGTGTCTCTCTTTGTACTCTACCGGCTCTTTTACGGTGAGTGCTCTAAAGAAATGTTTGACCTGGTACCATCGTCACCATTTTACCACCGTACCACTCGTCACCGTAGCAGGGTTCACTCATTTCACCTGAACTTACCCTGTTCCTAGACTGTACGTTTTAAGAGATCATTTCTCCCACGTACGTGCAAGATCTGGAATGAACTACCTGCTGCCGTGTTTCCAGAGCGTTATGACATGTCCTTCTTCAATTGAGGTTTAAGAGCATTTTCGTCAAGATAAACAACGGCCTGGCTGTACCCCTGGTGTTACTAAAGTTCATGTGCAGCAGTATCACTTGCCATCAGATGTGCTGCTTGCTTATTCGCCACCATAGGCAATAAAAAATGTGTCATAAAAATATTAATAGCAATTTTTTTATTATCATAATACACTGGCACCATCGTACTCGTACTACTTGTAATACAAGCAAGAACAGGTGTTCTTGCTCTCATAAATACGTAGTATTTATTGAAATGACTTACGAAATAAGTACCTCTTTACGAAAATATTGCCATCTTATTATACATTACAACAAAAAATAAGAATATAAAGTACATACTTTAGTTTACGTAATTGCACCCAATGTTTGCAATTATAAAATCACTGACAACATTTACTTCCACCCACTTAGATGCTCGATGCCTACCGAGCAGCCAATAGAGCGACGACGCAATCAACAAACGATGCCACTGCGGCTTCGTTTAAGGGCGGTAAATCGATGAAGTTTAAATCTGGATCACTATTAAAATGGTGTATAGCTGTGTACTTACTTTAAATAAGATAATCTAAATGTCATAAATTCCAGAGTGCATTGTACAGAAACCTTACCAAAGGTAGTAATAGACTCGATTCCTTCTACCACTGCCCGCTAAAACGTCGTTAATGAGCAAAAATCTTTTTGTAAGGAAAGCGAATTGCTGTAATCGACATAGTATAAGTTATTACTACTTTTTTCTGTAACGTACAGCGTTTTTGAATGCAGGCATTTAAGTTTAAACCCGTTTTTTTTTAATGTTAATTTCATAACTATTCATCATAGAATTATGTAACCCGGACCATTTGAATCAGTTTTTTTTCTGATTCGAACAGTGCAATAAAAAAAAATTTCATACTTTGTGGACTACGACGTTTCCGCTTTCCGCCGTCGATATGTACTATGTACTCATTACCACAACCCAGAAACTTCAGGCAAATAATTTTCATTTCATTTTGTTTTCTTTAAAATGTTTCTATAAATGGAAATTGTTATAAAAAATAATCAGATGAATAGTTAGCTACATAAATGTTGAGGCCAAGTTGTTATACCTCATTATAACGAATCTTAGACCAGCCTTTTTTTTTTTTTTTATTTGTGAGCTATGGGTGCGTCTCGCCCCGCCAAATCGGTCCGGGGTGACGGAGAAGGCGGCGCGTGACCCCATAGACCCACCGTAAAATCCTCTCTCTTCGCCGTGCGAGCGGACCACCGGTACCCGATCTTTGTCTTCGGTGGTCATCTTAGACCAGCCTAAATTCTCTGTAACGAATATTTTTTAATTTCTTAGATGTTCATTATATCCAGGTTGTATATCATTTCATAAGATTATCTCATAGGTAATTACCTAAGTTTTCCGTGTGGTGGCGGAGTAAGAATGCTATTCACCACCCCATATCGTACCCGTGGGTGCTCGTACGAGACGACTAAGGGATATAAAACGCATATAACATCTATGCGAGAGAAGTAAAACTCGAAACAAAACCCTATACCAGCACGTCAGACCAGCGCGGTATAGTAGGTTAATTACCCTCCCATTACGGAGGAGGCCCGAGCCCAACAGTGGGACATTTATTTATATAGTGGTATATTTATGGGACTGTGATGATGATGATGATGATGGCGATAAACCTAAATAAGTCTAATCATGTGTCTAATAACTAAAAATTTATTTAATAAATAAGTTTATAATATATAAATAAATTGAGTTTCTATAAAACTGGACCATTTGCGAGTATTTCATTTAACAAAGTAATTCTCAACATATATTGATTGAAACATCAGAACGGAATCAAATAATTACACATTATATTAAGTAGTTTACCTTTTAAACACGTTTACCTTAGATTTAATAATAAATAATCCATTTTCCTACCGTTTCTAAAGTCATTGGCATATTATTCATAATTGTATACGTAATCTTATTACTGTCTGCGCTGAACTGCTTAAACAAGTATCTTTTATTATCAAATTGTTGTATATATGTATATATTGTATACTAGCTGATGCCCGCGACTTCGTCCGCGTGAATTTCAGTTTTACTACGAACCCCTATTTGAAACTTAAAAATTCAAACTCGACCAAGTATTTCCGGCAGCCACTTGACCATTTTCATCAAAGACGACGCTTTCTCCAATTTTCTTTAAAACATCGGCAAATTCTTAAGCATGTGAATTAGTGTTGCCCAAATGCAAGACTCTTGCGAGGCTCGCAAATCTTGCAACTTTTGCTTTTAGAATAACGTTTTGATAGAAATAAAAAATCCTCATAGACATTAAAAATCCAACTAAATTCTATTCATCTAGTGGCAGTGTCTGTACAACTATCAATAATTAGGTACATACCACTAAACGGAAGTGGGCCGCTTTTATTCTTCCGTGTACTGGTATTACTCGTAAGAATACAAAATTTTGACAATCCTTTCTTTGCTAAGAAATTCGTAAAATTATGTCTAAGGGAGCACTGCGAAACTCTTGCAGCAAGTCTTGGTCTTGCATTTGGGCAACACTAATGTGAATGGTGACCTTGGCTTTGCTTGCATGTTGATGGTTAGGGTCAGCTTTCCTACTTGGGGCCACAGATGAAAATACTTAAGTGAAGCATTGATCTCATCAGTTCTATTTCCTCGAGTATTAACAGGAAGGACTTGCCGAAAATCTCCAAAGAAAAGCACCATTGACTTTTCATTAGGATCTCGTAGTGCTCGATCTACGGCCTCTACGATTTTTTTTTATTTATCATTGTCCAATCAACGCAAACGATTAGACAGCAATCTTTAATAAAAACACTAATAGTGCTAAAGCCACAGTTGATAGTATTCTTTCTACAGCTACGGGCCGGTCCCACCCCCAGTCGGAGCTAGTACCCCACTCTTGCAGAAAAGCAACTTCTGAACAGTGGCAATATGTTATTTCCGCTTCATTTGTAAGAGGCGGCGGGACGGCGCAGGCGCAATTACCTGCGTCTACTTGCCTTAGCCGAAGCCGCAGGTAACTGGAACAGGGAATAGTTCGTCACCCGCGGAGAGGCTGACCACGTGAGTGTAAAGCCTGATGGCCCGGGGCGTCATCGGGGATGGTACTCGAAAGGCCCAATGGTGATGGGGAGGGAAAACGGTGGATTATGGGGCCTACGCGGACGGAATGCAAGGCGTGTGTCCAGACCATGGCCTGCCAAAAATATAAGTGCATGCTACTTGCTCGTTTACCACCATACACAATAAAACAAAAAACACTGAATGTGTCGCAGTTTCGTGTTATTGAACATCTCGGTGTTTTACTGCTTTATAAATCTATCGGGTTTATAAACAATGTGCATAAATCTATCGGGTTTTTAAACAAAGCTCTTTTATCACCAAGAAGTAATGCAGCTGCAGTTTCTGACGTAGTTACTTCCATAGTTATTTTACGCTGTCTCCTCATTTTGGTAACATTACTCTGCTCAGATTACTCTTTTTAGGGCTACCTGGGCACATGCACTTATCATTTCAAATTTATATCGACTCATACATGTCCCACTATTGGGCTCAAGCCTCGTCCGTAATGGTAGGGAAATTGACCTACTACATCACGCTGGTCAGACGTGTTGGTATAGGGTTTTGTTTCGAGTTTTCCTTTTCTTCCATAGATGTATGATGCCCTTTAGTCGTCTCGTGGGTGATCGACCCACGGGTAAGAAAGTGGTTGGTGAATTGTATTCTAACTGCGCAACCGCACGGATAAATACATAATAAATGGCTTCCATTACGAAAGAATTAATAAAAATTAATTTCTTGGTTCATGTCGCGTTTTAGTAGCGTAGAATATCTTCAGATGGATATCTTTTATATTTTATAAA
Source organism: Lymantria monacha (assembly GCA_905163515.2). Taxonomy (NCBI): domain Eukaryota; kingdom Metazoa; phylum Arthropoda; class Insecta; order Lepidoptera; family Erebidae; genus Lymantria; species Lymantria monacha. The sequence continues at coordinate 34,640,895 of LR991084.1, read as the reverse complement.
AATGTCAAACGATTTGAAAGACTGTAAAGCAATAACACCATTAAAAGCAAAAGACTCAAACGAATGGGGCTATGATTGTTACAGGCCTACTCAAGGGTGTCGTCTCAGCGCTGATCACCTTCAAGTGCTCTGCAAGCTGCTTGAAACGTTCTTTATGCTATCAACAGTGTATAAAAATGTAAAAAAATAGGCCCTCGCACAATATGCAGCAACAGGCGGCAGTAACAGCACTATTGCTAAAGTGACTGGTGTAGTAATGGGGCATGGTTGCTTCGGCGTGTACCTGCTCAGGGTCGCAAGGTGGGAGAGCACACCGTCTAACCACTACTGCGATTGCGAGGTGGACACGGCGCTGCAGACGCTTAAAGTTTGCGTGGCCTGGGCAAAACAGCGCCGTGCACTCATCGCAATCATCGGTGCCAAACTGGCACTGTCGACTATCGCAAAGACGACTCTCGATAGCGTCAGGAACTCGAACTCGGTCGCTGCCTTTTGCGAGACAGTCGTCTCACAGAAAAAGGCGGCGGAGCATGTCATAGAGGAGACTCTCCATGCTGACACACTCTGCCGCCGGCCCATCGGACGTCACAGGCGCGGTACCTGCACCTGTTGCCATCCTAATTGAGGTCGCGGGTAGATGGACCATGGGAATTAATCTACCACCCGCAGAGACATCGACCGCGTGAGGATGATACAACACTGTTGTTTGCCGAGTTGTAGATGGAGACGATGCCTGGAAGGGTAAACCCCCGAACCAGCCACGGATGTCAAGTTAGCGGTATCAGAGGCCAGCCTGATGGTTTGGGCAGAGAACACGATGAGAAATGGGGCCACACGACACCCTTTTGTTACCCCGGAAGGAATGGCCGTGTCCAGACCATAGCCTACCAAACAAAAACAAAAAAAGGTGCACTTTGCATACTCGCCTCAAAGTAGCATCTTAACTAAGAATGTACGTTTTGTACGCTCTATGATGTGGACTGTACTTTTCTTTTTCGTGTTTGACTTAGTTGTTAGTCGCAGATGGCTATGACAACTTTACTCGGACTGTTAGGTGAGTGCTGAGAGCTTTCCACCCAAAGTACCTTTACTAAGTTCAAGAAGTTAATGTAATATAACGAAAAAATGATTTAAAGTTTTAAATTACATTATAGCGCCATCTATTGCTCATTTAAATAAACTAAATAAATCATGCATTTTATTAATTTATAGCTAAATTATATATTATTAACTAATTAAAACATTATTTTTTATCACAAATAGTTTTAATAATTATTTTGACTACCTGACTAATGTTATGTCATCTTCCCTTCAACTTTGAAGTAGGTTTAAGCCCAGCAGTGGGATGTATATGAGCTGAATTGATGAAACTACTATATATTAAGTAATACAAATACTTTCCTTACACTATAGATAAATTAAATAATTATTTTGAATTGAACCTTCTAGTGACATAAAAGGCGAGCAGTGATTTTAAAAACTTAAATGACCATAACTTTTTTTACAGACATCAAATTTCAATGAAAGAAAGACTAAATGTTGCTCTGAATTGGGCTTAATCTTATTATCAAAACTGCAAAACAATCCGTTCAGTAACTTCGGAGATTAGCGATTACAGACATACAGACACACAGACATACAGACAGACAAGAAATTCCAAAAAATGTTTTTTGTTTTCTGTTAGTGTTTTCTTACTGCCTAGATTCATTTTTTAATAAATTTATCAAATGTACAGACACGGAATTTCTACTGATTTATTATATGTATATATAGATATGACAAGGAAAATAATAACTTTTATTATAATATATATTAATATATAAGAACAATAAAATTGTCGAGTATAAAAATATTTGATTGATATATATAAGTGATTACGTAATAATATGTATAGTGTATAGAAACCGGGGATGTGTTGGAACTCTGTAACCGCAACCGGAACTATCGGTTGTCCGAAATGAAAATATATTCGAAGCAGTAAATGAATCCGATATAACAGTTTCGAGTAATTTCGGATTAAGGCGTAGTCATATATTAAATAGTAGTGGCGTATATTTTTTTAGTGGTAGGACCACGCTGTTGACAGTTTTCTGTCTACAGTCGCGGGCTGGTCCATCCGGGATAGTACCACACTCTCGCAGAAGATCGACGTCTGAGTAATGGCAATGTGCTATTGCGCTTCGGTCGGTGAGCAAGAGAGCCGGAAGCCCCACTGGGTGGGTTTGGGATTTGTATTGGTAGGCAGCGGCCTAGCCCCTTATATTGCAAAGGTGTCATGGGCGACAGTAACGCTTACCATCATGTGTGCTGCTTGCTCGTTTGCCACCGCAATAAAAAAAAAAGGCCAAGTGCGAGTTATACTCGCACACGAAGGGTTACGCAACACTAAAAAAAATGTGATGTAACTAAAAATGTAGGGTTTTATGATCTTTTCCTTTATATGTGCTATAAAACATTGATTCATAACAAATTTCAAGATTATAGGTCGACTGGAAGTATCCAAGTGGTTTTGATTCCCTTGCAAGCAGTTGCGAGTTTGAAAATCGTCGCGTCTTAAATTGCTGTTTCTTTTGATTGCGTTGACATAGAAGTTTGATTTTGTTACAACTTAAAGGTATTATAGACCTGAGTATTTGATATGAATTTCAATTTAATACCTCTACACGTTCAGGAAGAAAGGGGTAGTGATATTAAAATTTAAAAAAATATTTTTATATATGATGTAATTAAAAATTTACGGTTTTCACAATTTTTTCATTATCTGTGCTATAAAACGTTGCTTCGTACCAAATTTCAAGATTCTGAGTTCACGGGAAGTACCCTGTAGGTTTTGATTCCCTTGCGAGTGTCTAAAATTTGCTGACATTTGCGACATAAACAGCTATATCTTTTGATTGCGTTAGCTTAGAAGTTTGATTTCTTCACAGCTCCAAGGGACAGTAGACTTAAGTATTTGATATTAATTTCAGCTTGATACCTCCGCGCGTTTCTGAGAAAAAGGGTCTTGACAGACAGATAGACGGACGGACGGACAACAAAGTGATCTTATATGGGTTCCGTTTTTTCCTTTCGAGGTACGGAACACTAAAAAGACCTGAAAGAGACGTTAAATAGTATTTACCAAATGTTAATATATTGCCTAAAATTTAATATCCACATAGCTGAAACTATTGGACAAACCGACACCCCGCGTTTATTTAACTTTTTTTTTCACAAAGCGACGTTTAAGTAAACCTATAAAGAAGATAAACTACATTTCAACATTGTCATCCGGGTCAAGATAATGTAACGAACTTAGTAAATTATTTCATTGTCATAGGTCCTTGACAGGTATGCAACCCTTCAATACAATCGATTTGTAGCGGGTCAAAATCATGATCACAATTTACACGATAGGTGAAGCTAATGAAAAGCGTGTAACTTTAAAATTAACCTTGATAGCTAATAAGCTAAGCTTAATAGCTAATAATAATATACAGACTAATAAATTGATACACAGGTCCTCAGCGTTGAGTGGCGATTATAGATTATAGGTCTATATCAAACAGATCCTTTGAAACGTAGTTGAAGAGTCCTAAAATCTATGTCAAATAACATAAAGAAGCGATATTAAAGTTTGTATATCTATAATAAGACTATTAATCATTGATAAGGGCGACGTGTCTGATACCTATTTATAATTTACGCTTCAATGTTGGACATTACATAATACACAAGTAAGTATACGACTATAGTTATTCTTTGAATAGTAGCGATAAGTATTGTAAAGGCGGACCAGTTGCAGTACTCAAATGATATCGTGGCTGTCCACGTGATCGCTTTATATATTCGTATGTGCCCGATATGAAGCGGCCAGTAGCAGGCATAATGTTTTTTGATGTAATCCTATTGATTTTGACTAAGTGTAACTACGCATTGCGCGCTAACATCGAGGTCACAAAATAATGACGTTTGCATAAGATGATAATCCGCTTTACGTAAGAAATCCCTCTATCATAACTATGCTTTGAACTTCGTTTTGATGTATATTTTGTTTCATCGTTTACAGTATTCGATTGTTTCGGATTTCAGTTTTTGAAAGTTATTTTTTATTATATGTATATAATACTTGATATGTCACTGCACATATATAAGATGTCGGCCTCATAAAAAGGCTTAAAGTCGCTCAGCTATGGAGAGGGCTCTGCTCGTATTTCAATACGCAATAGTAGTGATAGGACCTCGCTGTTGACGTTTCTCTCTCTACACCACCACACTCTCGCAGAAGATCGACGTCTGAGTACATAGTAGCAATAGGCTATTGCGCTTCGTTCGGTGAGCGAGACAGCCGGAAGCCCAACTAGGTGGGTTTGGGTTGGTATTGGTGGCCAGCGGTCTAGCTATACCCTTAGTATTGCAAAGGTCCGTGGGCGGCAGTAACACTTGCTATTGGGTATGCTGCTGATCGGTTGCCACCATAAGCAATAAAAAAGACGTGAAAAAATACGGAATACGAAAATCTGTAGAAGAACATGTGTAACCGACATAACTCGAAGAATTAGCAGGTCTAAGTGGCAATGGGTAGGCCACATCGCTCGTCGAATTGACAACAGTTGGGGAAGAAAAGCTCTTAAGTGGCAACCACGAAATGAACGACCCAGCGTAGGTCGACCTCACATTAAGTGGACTGAAGACATTTCGAAAGTTCCAGGAATCTGTTGAATGCAGGTGGCATAGGACCGTTCTGAGTGGCATTCTCGTGGAGAGGCCTATTTCCAACAGTGGGCGGAATGAATTTCTATAGTAATATCGCGTAGTTTGTTTATAGATTGTTTTCTATTTAAATTATTTTAGTTATCAATTTAAGCCATTTTTAAAGGACCAGCAAACATTTTATTCATATAATCCAAATAAAAACAACCATAAATAAAACGTATTTTATATTATAACACCTAAGCGTTTGGCTCATATTAATGTATGTGATTGTAAGCAAAGGAGCGGATTCTAGTAATGTGATAGATCTTCAAAATATTCTAATTAAGGTCTTTCATATGATACCCAATGAGGCAACGTTAATATTATTTGCTATAACTGGAACTTATGCACTGTATATGGCGTCATATTGAATTTAGTGTAACCTAAACTATAATCAACGCATGATCATGACGATTTTAATGATACAAATAGTCAAATTATGAAAATTTAGAAGTTATGCTAAAACAGATGAATAAATACATACGTATATACGTACATACAGGCTGAAATCATAACCCTTTGTTGCTTTAACGCTTGCTACATCGACGTAGTTGAATGAAGGATTTGTTTTCAGTAACGAAAAGTTTTTCATTCAGTAAATACAAAATTTCAACGTAATTTCAAGAAGTTTTATGTATTTTTCAAGTTAGATTACGAAATATAACAACAAAAATAAGTTTCAGTTTGAGCATATAATTTATTTGTTGTTGCTTTTATTGGTTGAGTTTCTCTACTTTTTTTATACAGTAAATTAAGCTGTTATGAAAACGACAGTTATAATAACATATAATGATTTCAAATGTTTAGGCGAGTATTACACATTTGAAATAATAACATAATATTTCATTAGTTTTAGATCCCGCATGAACATGGGCAAGAGCACTTTTCTTTGAAAGGGAGAATTTATAACTACAATGGCCAAACGGTATGCTAAACGTGGCGTTTGTGGTATTTTCGTCCACAGAGAGGACTGTATTTTTTATTGCTTATGGCGGCAAACGAGCAAGCAGCACACTTGATGGTAAGTGTCACTGCCGCTCATGGACCTTTGCAATACCAAGGGTATAGGGCTAGGCCGCTGCCTAACATTACAAACCTCAAACCCACCCCAGTTGGGCTCTCTCGCTCAACGACTGAAGCGCAATAGCACATTGCCATTACTCAGACGTCGATTATTAAAAACTAGCTGGCCATAAGTCATTTTTTTAAAAGAAAAGGCTATTAACCAATAGTAGCTAAAATAGAAAGAGCAATACACCAGTAACAAGAATTTACCCCCCGATCTAACAAACATGCACTGTGTGCTCGCGCCCGCAGTTCGAACTTCGCGCTAATGGGGAATATGCATGATATTTTTTTATTTTTTTAAATGTTTCTACTAGTTATTACATTACCAAAAATAAATATAACACATTCAAAATATAAACCATTAAGCTAAAAAAAAAATATTAAAATCATTATCATTTTTGGGCGATAAAAACGCGGCTATTATGGCGCGCTTCTGTGACGTCAGAATACAGACACATGTTGGATGTCATTAACGAAATGGTTGGTTCACGAAGTTATTGAAAATTAAAAAAGGGAGTGTAAAGTGTATTACCATGGAAAAGAACAGAAAACCGTATTATAAATATTGTGTCGTTCCTATGTACCAAAATATTATCAAAACTGTATCTAACAAAGTATATTTCCTTATGCCGAGAAATGTAATAAATAAGAAAAAAATGATGCAAGGCGATGAGAAAAGACAATGTGTTGTGTTTGAGCAGTTTATACTGTTGTGAACATCATTTTAACTTAAGTAAACACAGTAGAGAAGTGATGAAGTACATAAAAGAATCATTTTTCATTAATTACATGCACATACTTGTTTTGTAGACATGTGTAAGTAATGCGAGTGATAGAACAAATGTGATAGTACCCGACCGCGTACTGCTTCATTATACATTAGGCGACTAAATTAATCATCACACTAAACATGACGCGAACGCCCGTGTTAGTCATGTTTAGTGTGATGTTTAATTTAGTCGCCTAATGTATAATGAAGCAGTACGCGGTTGGTTAATATCACATTTGTTATATCACTCGCATTACTTACACATGTCTATTGTTTTGTTAACAAACTTCGACGTACACTACCTAGTTTACGTAAAGTTCTTAAAGATATATTCTCAATATGTAATAGGTACATGGGTCTACAAGTACTATATGTTTATGTTTAGTCATCTATGATACCTATGAATGAAAACATGTAACTTATTAGACGATGAGAAAAGTTTGGAATTATTTATTATTCATTTTTCTATTGGGTTTCAGATACAGAGAATTATATGCAATACAAAATAATGGCATTAGAATAGGGACAAAAAGTGACGTTTGTTAAGTCTCTCATTCACAAGGATTAATACTTGAACACAGAAAACTAATAACTCATGAAATAACTGGGTAACGATAGAAAATAATCACTATAGAAACGCCTTGATACCAGAAGACTCGAGTGTACGATGACGTCACGTCAAGACGACAAATTTCTAAAACGCAACACGATTGGTTGTTCAAGAACAACCAATCGCGTTGCGTTTTAGAAATTTGCGAGCGAATTACAAAAAAGCCGATTTTTGATAATTAAATTTCACTATTAAATAATGATGAATTTCAAAAATAATTGTATAGGTATGTTATTTAAGCAATAAAGATTACAAAAAATATAATATTTTGTTCATTTTGCAGTTACGTGCATATTCCCTATTGCATCTTAACTATTTTTAGCGATCTCGTTTGACGAAGTTACAGATTCCACTTCCATCCACTTGATATTTCGCAAGGATTGTGATGGATTCAAGTAATTCAGATAAGAGTTGTTATATCTTAATGTATTTTAAGTGTGTTAACTTCATTTTATAGTAACGATTGAATTTTAAAAGAGGGAATGTAAACGAAATATTTCTTTTGTTAATTTTCTTGTTCAAACATAATTTAATTATATTATCGCCTCCTCTCGCCTAGTATTTTTTTTGTCTTAAGACTGCAGTCCTCGAGCGTGGGAACTATGATTGAACACACACATTCACATTTTCTTATCACACAGACGCATCGCACAGTATTAATACACGCACCCTGGAAACGAATAAATCTAATTGCCGGTGCTTGCATTAGTTACATATTTATTACACGCTTGTATTAGTAGAATCTTCACAGTGTCACAGAAAACACGCAATGTATTAGGCATTAGCTTGTCGTATCGCTAAGCCTGCAGTGAGTAGCCGGCAGCAAAAGGTGGGGTCAGAGTCTCAGAGTGTATGCTTTCTGGGTATTATACACAGAACAAAATACTTAGAGAGAAGAACAACAACTTCATACTGTAGAATTGCTCACACGGTGCACACTAGCGCTCCAGTTTATTTCATCGAAAACATTCGTAGTGCAGGTTACTTAAAAATGTGATTATTTCAAAACAATATTCAGCTATCGAATTTCCGATTGCTGTGTTTGCACAATACAATTTAGGTCCATATATTCGAATGTATAAAAATTGTGCGAATTATGAAATCTCTAACATTAAAAACAATAGTTCCATATAAGCTTGCAACTCCATCTTGATTATTTTTGTCAATAAAAAATGAATAATTTACTGCATAACTGTACTTACTACTTTATTTTGAATTTGACTTTATTTTTTTATGTTTATTTTATATTATTAATTTTCTTTCGGTTTCCCCATATCTACCTGAAATATGACTTTGATACGATTACGATAAGTACTTGCATAGTGTTTGACAATTAATTCGGTTTACAAAAATACATAATTAAATTTGCATATGTATTTATTATGTATCTTTTATTTGCTCGAAGAATATAAATTAGCAGCCGTGTTCGACGCTGACACCCGCAACACACCCTAAAGAAATTATCGCGAAGCTATGGAGCTCGACTCGAACAACTAACGGACGTGCTCTCACCTTGGATACTGAGACGGCACTGATTATTTTTCTTTGGACGTGTTTTATTATAATGCTGATTACAGAACGTTTTTGTTTCATAGTAAAATGTATAAACGATTTCGGCTAAAAAATCAACGGCGTTTAGGATTATTTTATAATTTTTTGTTTTAGATTAATAAAAAAACTTGAATTGTGAATTACGCTTACTTTCGTCTCACGATTTAATTGAAAATATTTACAAATATATCAACAAAATAGCCTAGATAGTTATAATAGCAAAGGTCGATTTTGATATTTTTGATCAATGTTGACGAATTTTTTTCTCGAAAGTTAAGAATTATCTTAAAATTATGACACGGTGTTATAATAGAGTCATTTGTTAAGCATTTGAGATATTTTTTTAGTATCATTCAATGCAGTAAATTTTTAAATACATTTAAAACCGTAAGTGGCTATTCGCGCGTTTCTTAGGGACGCGCCCCTTAATTATTTTACATATAAGGCTTACGACACATATTTTAAGTGCGGATAGCCGCGGATGTCTGACTTAAAGTCTTTTTTAAGATTGGAAGTCATACAAAAATAAAATATTTTTTTAATATATAGGTATATTGCTTTAGGTACCTCTGGCGTAAAAATAGTGACCCGGCGTTATCTTTACGATAAAATGCAACTGCAAGATTTGCCTAATTTTAATGAAAAACTAAATTATCTAGAAAACTACCTTTTGACATGTTATGGTGACACACCTGATCTTTGTTTCAAACTGCTTATATTAAGCAGTTTGAAACAAAGATTTACATATTTTAAAACATCTATAAACGAGAAATGGTTTAAAACTCGTAGAAAAGAAGCCGTAGAATTTGTTAAACGGAACGTTCGAACTTCTAACGAATGTCGCAAACCGGCCGGGTCGGCCATCTAAATCATTTAACGATTGTAGTGAGAGGACTAAACGAAGGAGAGCTGAAGAAATGCGCTCTACTTTTAGTGAAGACGCCATAGTTCACGCAGCAAACACCACACTACAGGCTCAAGGTAAAAGGAACGTTTCGAAAATACTTCGAGATATTACGAATTATCCAACTCATGCAGGGAAATACAGAAAAGTATACACAATAGCAGAATCAGATCAAGCAGAAATTTCTTGTCTTACACCACTGCAAGCCCTATCAATGTTTGTTGAAGCGGATGTAACTAAGCGACAGTATGAAATTATAAGAAACACAAATAAACCACTTTACCCGTGCTATGATCTTCTACATACATACATACATATCATCACGCCATATCCCTTGCAGGGTAGGCAGAGAGAACAGAGTGCCAGAGAACTCTATCTCTGCATACTTCACTCGCTTCCTCAACATTCATAATTCTCTTCATACACGCTCGCCGGTTTCGGAGACTCTGACTCCACCTTCCTTCAGTACATGACCGATCTGGTCTAGGTAGGTTAGTCTCGGTCTCCCTCGGTACCTACATCCTTCCACTTTCGCATTGTATATCTTCTTAACCAGGCGTTCGTTCGGCATTCTTTCCACATGTCCGAACCATCGGAGCATTCCCTTTCGCATCTTTACACCAATACTCTCTTCTCGCTCTCTTACGTCGTCGTTACGAATGCGGTCGGTCAGCCTAACTCCACAGATTTTCCGCAGAGATCGCATTTCGACCGCATTAATTTTACTATCATACTCTTTTCTGCATACCCAACTCTCGCTTCCATACAGTAATGTTGGGACAAGCACTGCGTTATGTATTGCTACACGTGCCTTCTGGCTGAGGTGGTGGCTGCCGAAAAGTTGCCCCAACGCTCCGTTCACTCTATTTCCCGCATTCACTCTTCGCTCTATATCAGTGGTGTACCTTCCATCTCGGCTAAATCCACATCCAAGATATACAAATTCATCCACTTGCTCTAGTACATCATTACCTATTGTTACTCTTACATCTGTTCTGGTTTTATCTCTTTCAAAGACCATTATTTTGGTTTTGCTCACATTCACGCGTAGACCCCTTTTCTTACATGCTTACTATGATCTTCTACTCAAGGCAAAAAAAGAATGTTACCGACCCAAGGATTCTATAAGGATCACAAGCACCTGTGCGGAAAGCAGTTTACAAAGCTTAATTGATAACACAATTACGCACTTATCTATAGCACTTAAAAAATCCTCTGTTCCCTTAATGATAATGAACGAAAATCCTTAAAAATAATTTGTAAGAGGGGTTGTGACGGATCACAACAGGCTAAATATAAGCAAAAATTCGGAGATGCCACAGACACAGACTCCAATATGTTTCTGAGCTCTTTTGTTCCTCTTAGAATAACTTGTGGAAAAAAGGAAAAAAAAATATATGGCAAAACCCTACACCGTCAGGTCAAACTGTTTCAAGTGGACATAAAATATACACCAATTTTGATAAGTATGCTATAGCAACGGCCACATTGTATATCGATTGTGATTTCTACGGGTGGCATCCCATGACTCCGATTATGCATAAAATATTAATACATGGCGCAAAAATGATTGAAAATGCATTATTGCCAATAGGACAGTTGTCGGAGGAGGCAGCCGAAGCATGAAATAAGTATTTTCGGTTATATCGGGCAATTGTGCTAGAAAATTTTCAAGAGAGCATTGCAACCTTGATATTTACAATAGATTGTTGAGTTCAGATCCACTATTAAGCAGCATTAGACAAACAAAAAAAGCATCAAAGCAAGATCATTTTGTCCAGAAACAATAAATATGCTACTACCAGCTGAACCAAACACAGTCTGATATATCAGAGGCAGAAATCATTCTCTTGCTCTTATCCCAACTACTTGGGGTCGACGCAATATGTCCTCTTTTTCCATACAGCCCTATCAGACGTCATCTCTGTAGTCACTTCCTGTTTATACATATCATCCTTCACGCAGTCCATTCTTCTTTTCTTTGGTCTCCCTTTACCCCTAGAGCCTTCAACATTCCTCCTCAAAACCTTCCTTGCCTCGCAACATTACTTTCATCCCATCTCATCACATGTTCATACCAGGTCAAACGTTCACTCCTTAACTTATCCGTCACTGGCGCTACTTTCAAACATTCTCGCGCGCGTTGTGCTCATCCCTATCTTATCCATTCTCGACACGCCGTACATCCATCTCAACATTCGTGAGGAATAAATATATAAATAATTCATTATTATATTTGCCTTAGCCTATACCTGATGCGTAAAGCGTTAATTATTTGTACTACATTATATATTATTTTGAAATACATACGGTAAAAAATGTTATAACTTCTTATATAATAAAAATATGGTTCTTAATTTTTGTTGAATTATTTGTGTTTATGTTCAGTAAAACATGCTTATTATACAAATAACAATATTAAATGATAAAATAAAGCTAAAAAAAGCAAAATATACTGTGAAATAATTTTGACCACCTAAATTCCTCAAATCGACTTATGTGCGTCGATCTTCTGTGAGAGGGTGGTACTACCCCGGACGGACCGGCCCGCGGTTGTAGACAGAGAACTATCCACAGCGTAGTCCTACCACTATTATAGTAAACGTCTATAAACTTCAAGTTTTATGGAACTGCAAGCCCTTTTTTTTTTTGGCGGCTGGCTATGTTGTGGTCACGCTCCGCTAATCCGTCCGGGGCGACAGAAGAAGCGGTGCACGACCCCATAGACGCGCCCTACAAGTAATGGAACTGGAAGCCTAGGATGTGAAATAAGATGGACTTGATGCCTTTTAACATAATACCGTTGTTATTTTTAAATAAAACCAACTATTTTTGTGAAAGATGCGAGACTGGTTTAAGATTGATAGTCACTCGTTTTTTACATACTAAGATACAATGTGTACTCTATTTATCTATCCATCTGCGTATAGATGTCAACTGTTGAGTGATAATATATGTAATTCATCATCTTTTTTCTTGCTTGTGGGTATAGTAACACATCACTAAAAGATTATGATATAACCAGTGGCGGCTGGTGGGTTATCGAATTGGTGGTGCAGTTTACTTGCTCACTTTAGTTCATCTAATCTAAGAAGTGCATTTTGACGTTTTGCATTTTTTAATACACAATAACCTCGGTCAAACGTATACACATGATTGTAAACACTAAATCTGAAATTTTAAACAACTATTAAGTTATTTACATAATTAACATTGCGAGTGACTTTCTTGTATATTAATAGATACATACATACATACCATCACGCCATGTCCCTTGCAGGGTAGGCAGAGAGCACAGAGTGCCAAAGAACTCTATCCTTGCATACTTCACTCGCTTCCTCAACATTCATAATTCTTTTCATACACGCTCGCCGGTTTCGGAGACTCTTGACTCCACCTTCCTTCAGTACATGACCGATCTGGTCTAGGTAGGTTAGTCTCAGTCTCCCCCGGTACCTACATCCTTTCACCTTCGCATTGTATATCTTCTTAACCAGACGTTCGTTCGGCATTCTTTCCACATGTCCGAACCATCGGAGCATTCCCTTTCGCATCTTTACACCAATACTCTCTTTCATACCTACTCGCTCTCTTACGTCGTCGTTACGAATGCGATCTGTCAGCCTAACTCCACAGATTTTCCGTACAGATCGCATTTCGACCGCATTAATTTTACTTTCATATTCTTTTCTGTGTCAGTCAGTCTCCGGGATAAGAGTACGAAACCGATCCAGTTGCAGAAAGGCGTGAGACAGGGAGATGTCATCTCTCCGAAACTGTTCACCACTGCACTGGAAGATGTCTTCAAGCTCTTAGACTGGACCGGACTAGGTATTAACATTAACGGCGAATACATCACTCACCTTCGATTTGCAGACGATATCGTCGTTATGGCAGAATCCATGGAGGACCTTGGCACCATGCTCAACGATCTCAGCAGGGTATCCCAACTGGTGGGGTTACGAATGAACATGGACAAGACGAAAGTCATGTCAAATGCCCATGTCATTCCTGTACCGGTCCTAGTTGGCAATGCGATTCTCGAAATTGTCGATCATTATGTTTACCTTGGACAAACAGTCCAGTTAGGTAAATCCAATTTTGAGAAAGAGGTCAGCCGACGAATCCAACTCGGTTGGGCAGCGTTCGGGAAACTTAAGAGGATCTTCTCGTCCAACATACCTCAGTGTCTGAAAACACAGGTCTACAACCAGTGTGTGTTACCAGTAATGACTTACGGCACGGAAACGTGGTCCCTAAATGTAGGCCTCATAACCAAGCTCAAAGTCGCTCAGCGTGCTATGGAGCGAGCTATGCTCGGGATTTCTCTGCGTGATAGAATCCGTAATACGAAAATCCGCAGAAGAACGGGTGTAACCGACATAGCACGAAGAATTAGCACGCTGAAGTGGCAATGTGCTGGCCACATCGCTCGAAGAACCGACAACCGCTGGGGAAAAAAGGTTCTAGAGTGGCGACCACGTACCGGACGACGCAGTGTAGGACGCCCCCCCACTAGGTGGACAGACGATCTAGTTAAAATTGCTGGGCGTCGATGGATGCAGACGGCACAGAACCGCACTCTGTGGCATACCATGAGGGAGGCCTATGTCCAGCAGTGGACGGCGATGGGCTGAAATGATGATGATGATGATTCTTTTCTGCATACCCAACTCTCACTTCCATACAGTAATGTTGGGACAAGCAATGCGTTGTGTATTGCTACACGTGCCTTCTGGCCGAGGTAGTGGCTACCGAGAAGTTGCCCCAACGCTCTCTGTTTCTCGCATTCACTCTTCGCTCTATATCAGTGGTGTACCTTTCATCTCGGCTAAATCCACATCCAAGATATACAAATTCATCCACTTGCTCCAGTACATCATTACCTATTGTTACTCTTACATCTGTTCCGGCTTCATCTCTTTTAAAGACCATTAATCTAATGTTGAAACTCGTAAAAATAATTTAAAATAAAAATAACATGATAAATATTAATTGTTATTCACGACCTAACAATGTCACGTCATCACGTTCTATACAGTAGTGCTTGACAACTTGCAATTCACGAATATCCAAATAATCGGTAAAAATATTAGAATAATACAATTAATCGAATAGAGATTTAGACAGAGATGTACATTTCGACACTTTGATTGATGAGGAAATAATTATTAATGTTCGCGACGCTGATAATTCAAGTATTAATAGTAATTCTTAATAAATAGCTATGTTCAAATCCAGTTTTTGTTTTTAATTAACCTAATCCTACTAAATATGATGAATAGATTCTATGCTGAAATAATTAAATTTGTTTAGTACTAATTAAGCACCATTTTGAAAAATAAAAATTATCCGATTATTAATTATAATGAATTAATATCAATTTCTCAGTAAAATCGGATATTTTCGATAGTGATTATTTGGTTCACATACCTAGACAACTTACTCAGACAGCTGTCAGAGTGCACTTCTTATATTAGACAGACTATAAGTATTAAGATTAGAAATTGCAACAAAACAACAATTTACATAAAATATGTTAATTATTTTTTTTAATAACCCGATAACGAAGCGAAAAATGATGTCACAAGCGGGATTCGAACCCGCGCTTATTGGGATTCCGGTCCAATCGTGCTGCCACTACACCACCGTGACTTATTGTAGGACATGCAAATCTCGCTACGTATCATATTTACGTCTTAAGGTGACGTATACCATCTACCCGACAATGTTTACACATTGTTATAGGCTTAATACTTCAAACTTTGCAGTTAGAATTGTATTAAACGATGACACAACCTTGTTATTCAAATTACTGAAATTTAGGATTTAATATGCTTAATTATTTATAAAAACCCGATAACGAAGCGAAAAATGATGTCACAAGCGGGATTCGAACCCGCGCCTATTGGAGTTGAAAAAGCGAATTTTTCGCTTCGTTATCGGGTTTTTATAAATAATTAAGCATATTAAATGCTAAATTTCAGTAATATGTTAATTTGTTTTTTTTTATACATAAAATCGATACAACATTACATTTCACTTTTAAAACTTCGCGTAAATGCTTTAATTTTGATTTGCACTCTTGTTTTAAATCTTAAAAAGCCTTGACGGTACAGCCAATTTTATACCAAATTTATTTTGAAAAGTTTTTTTATTGTCTTTAATATAATCAATGTTTATGCTCATTTTCACTCATACCACACAAACAAACATCGGGCGCTCTCTCGGTAATCTATGGTCCGCGTGCGGCGCTCGAGAACAGGCCCGTTACTCCATACATTTCTAATATTTCTATGGACTACTTTTTGTTTCACGCGTCAGGCAGCTCGTAACTCATATAAGTTATATTAGCAGTCATTGTGCGCTCGCCGAAGCGCACGAGAATTTTTATTTACAGGGAAAATTAGTCTTAATAGTTTAGCAAAGCGCTTAAATTGTTTCGTCGTGATTGAAAATTTTATTTGTTATATGTTTTTGTGTGTTTAAAAAATAAATATTAATATGGTAATTTAAAAATAAAAATGAACTAATATTTTGCAATTTTAAATGTTTTGATTGGGTTGTTCAGCGCACGGGCGAAAAATGATGTCACAAGCGGGATTCGAACCCGCGCCTATTGGAATTGAAAAAGCGAATTTTTCGCTTCGTTATCGGGTTTTTATAAATAATTAAGCATATTAAATGCTAAATTTCAGTAATATGTTAATTTGTTTTTTTTATACATAAAATCGATACAACATTACATTTCACTTTTAAAACTTCGCGTAAATGCTTTAATTTTGATTTGCACTCTTGTTTTAAATCTTAAAAAGCCTTGACGGTACAGCCAATTTTATACCAAATTTATTTTGAAAATTTTTGTTATTGTCTTTAATATAATCAATGTTTATGCTCATTTTCACTCATACCACACAAACAAACATCGGGCGCTCTCTCGGTAATCTATGGTCCGCGTGCGGCGCTCGAGAACAGGCCCGTTACTCCATACATTTCTAATATTTCTATGGACTATTTTTTGTTTCACGCGTCAGGCAGTTCGTAACTCATACAAGTTATATTAGCAGTCATTGTGCGCGCGCTCGCCGAAGCGCACGAGAATTTTTATTTACAGGGAAAATTAGTCTTAATAGTTTAGCAAAGCGCTTAAATTGTTTCGTCATGATTGAAAATTTTATTTGTTATGTGTTTTTGTGTGTTTAAAAAATAAATATTAATATGGTAATTTAAAAATAAAAATGAACTAATACTTTGCAATTTTTAAATGTTTTGAATGGGTTGTTCAGCGCACGAGCGCACTTAAGGTACAGCCGCCACTGGATATAACATCAATACAAGAGAGAAAAATCTCAAAAAAAGACTATGTCAACCAATATGACCAATATAGTTTGGTATCTTCCATCCCATTTTGGAGGCTGAGTAGTCGTACTTCGAAATGAAAACAGGCTGGTTTGGAAGGGGAGTAAATTCATGCAAGTCGTTATAGACATGGTGAGACGTTAAGGCTAACACTATATCTGTAGCTGTAAGTATAACGTACTTATATTTACTACTTACGATCACCCACGGGTAAGATAGGGAGTGGTGAATTGTATTCTTACTCCGTCACCGCACGTAATAGTTTTGATTTACAAATTTGAATTTAAGATCAAACAATTAATTCGAATAAACAGAAATGTTCTTGTTGTTTTACTTATTTGGTCATAGTTTTAAGTTTTCACTTCTATCGGCAATCTTCATGACTACTTTTTCGTTACTATAAGAGTAGCTATGAAGATTCAGTAGCCTAATTACTATGTCTATACTATATAAGCACTCAATCGTTAACATAAAGGTTTAAGTAATCGATATTTTCGTGTCAAACTACTCAAACATTCACTACATTATTTATGTATATATCTTTGCTGAGGTCATTAACCTGTCGGATATATATTATAAATATAATTATAATAATATAAATTATAATGATAAGCATTGTGTTGTGGTCGTCTCGCGGTCTGAACACAGATTGTCCGATGCCATTGTACAATGACCGCATATTTTGATTAAGAGAAAACTTATGACAGAATTTGTTCGTGTATTATTAATTTGGATGGTACTACTAGTGAACAATCCTAAAATTAAAAAGGTTTAAAAGCTATTCAGTGTCGGCATTATGAGATATGCGTTGTAGTTATGACCATGTGAATGTCTTATACTAAGTTGCATGCAGTTTTTTACGCCCATTGGCACTAAATATCTACCAATTTTATATTTTTTTATAATGAGATATATATATATATATATATATATATTCGGTGTCTGGCAATTCAATATTTATTTTGAGCTTTATTTTCAGAAACTTAAGGCTTATATTTCTTGACACCGCCCACCGTATATACATATAGAGCGCTATCGCATTACGCATCACACATGACATGAAATGTCATGTGTGATGTTTGAAGTGGTGGTAAAATGTAATATTACTCGGCACGAAACGTAATGCCATATCACATCACTTCGCGAAGTACTGTTTCGCGCATGTCTATCTGCGGTTAATAACTAAATAACAAAAAGAAAAGGTATACACACTATCAAAAAATAGCAAGTGTATAGTCTACGTGAGCGTCGCTGTGACTCAACAATTTGAATATATAAAACAGCTATAAAATATATTTTCCCATTGCAAAATATGAAATTAAAATTTCTATGCAAATAAATTTTAAAACATTTTAACATATAAATTATACACTAAATTAACATTTAAACTGCCGTAATAAATGAAAGCAATAGTTTCTATGTTTCTGTAACATAGGCAGAAATGTTTTATTGAAAGTAATTTTAAAGCAGGTTAATTAAATAACATTCGATAAAGGCGTTGTAGAGATTAAAACCAAAACAGATATGTACTTATAAAAAAATCATACAGATTTCTATGGTAAACTGCGCATCAACGGCAAGCTTTTTTTAATAACAATAATCGTAATAAAGTGAGACAACCAATGATGATATTTACGCGAGTATTTTGAAACCATTTTTAAAGATTATATCGCGTTTGTATTTAATTTTTAATTTGCCGACGTTTCGAACTCTGTATAGCGTTCATGGTCCTAAGGAGTCCTCCTGTGACCATAAACGTTGTAACGTTGTAGTGTTCGAAACGTCGGGAAATTAAAAATCATATATTTTTTTTCAAATGACAAAGGAACCTTCTCTTGGTACGCGTCGTAATGTTGCCTCTCTATGGATCCTTAACTATCGTAAGCTCAGGGCCAGTGCTGTAGTATTTTTGTAGTATTTTGACTTTTTTATATAGATTATATTGTGTGTATTATTTTTTGTAATATAATGTGTGTGCCTGTCATTTTTTGTTTTCGAATGTAACTTAACTATTTAAAAATGTATAAAAATAAATATTTAAACGTAATAAACCTAATAACACTTTTTTTGGAACTAATCCCAATATAATGTCTATAATTGTGACTTGTAAGTAAGGACACTGTTTTCTATATATTAAATCGAGATTTGACCCTTAGAAAGTTTCGGGCAGTGCTGGTCTTATGATCCATAACATATTGAAATAGAAAAAAATATATGAGGAGTTATATGATTGCGTTAATTATATGTTTGTAAAGTCCCCGCAATACAAGGATTATTGCCTTAGTGAAGTCTTTGAAGTGTCCTTCCGTGTGGTGACGGACTAAGAACACAACCATCCCCTGTCTTACCCGTGGGTGATCGTAAGAGACGATTAAGGGATATAGACCACATATAACATCTATGCAAGAGATGGAAAACTCGAAACAAAACCCTATACCAACCCGCCTGACGAGCGTGGTATATATAGTACGTCGATTTTCCCTCCCATTATGGAGGAGGCTCGAGCCCAACAGTGGGACATATATGAGCTGAGATGATGATGAGATGAAGTGTCTTTAAACAATACAATACTATGAATGTTTTTGCTTGTTACGCTGCTACGCCTAAATCAGTAATCGATTGTCTTTGAAATTTCACATATAAGTTGTCAGGAATACAGAAATGGCTTATAGGGTTTTTATAGTCCTAGCGAAAACAAGGACCGGGCACCGTTGGCCCGCTCGCACGGCGATAGAGGCAAGTCAACGGCTATGGAGTCGCTTGACGTCTCCTTCACCGCGGACTGATCCGGCGGGTTGTAACTATACCATAACTTACCGCCAAAAAGGGGACACAGAAATGGCTACAGGGTTTTCATACTAGAACAAAAATTATATTACTGAGGGATGAAAAATTAATTGACAAAATCTACATTAATTAAGTGGTAATTAATACAATTTGCCACTCCTTTAGGTTTCGTGCTTTTCACTATTACCTTCACAACCAGTAAGGGGAATGAACGGATTTATAATTTTTTATAAACTAGGAAAACAATGATATCGATAAGCATTATGCAATGTGGGTTCATGACATCAGTTTGATAAAAATGTATTTAGAACACGCCCACATCTTTTTATAGTCGCCATTAAGTATTTTAAGCGTTAAGAAAATTTGTTTTTTAAGTATATTTTGCTCTAAGTAGAAAGTCTTTGTCAATAAGTCATAGAGTTTAGTAGAGCGATGGTTACGCTATGAAAGCTGCCACTGAAAATTTTAGCAGAAAATGAAAGCAGGAGAGCGTGGTTCTCAATAATCTGCCGTGTATCCGACGATCACCCTTTAAATTGAGTAGGTACTAAGATTGATCATATTCACTTTTAATGCTTTTCGAACGAAAATCATTATATTTTATTAATTATTAATCAAACTGTATAGGCAGCAGCATTCTCTTGGGATGCAAAAAGTGTACCAAGCGTGCCGATTAAGACACCCCTTGATGGGAGTCTTTTGTATAACAGTATACGTTAGATTCGGACCGAGTCAACGGTTTGGCGATCACAGATAGCGTTACAAATTTCCAGAAGAGCGCTGGTGGTGAATGCATGATTACCTCTCAGTTTTAACGACTCCCTCGAGAGAGTAAGGAGTGTTGACACTATATACATAAACCTACATAATATAAAGTCTTATGTACATACTTAACACTTAAGACATAAGACATAAATTTTTCATTAAATACCCATGTAAACTAGTATAATGTAATATATTAGTTTCATAGCCGTTGATAATAAGAAGTAAACAACGATTTGTCGCCGGTGTGTGTACAGCGTATAAATATGTAAACACTATTAGGTAGCTACCATTGTAACTGGGTCACGGAGAGAGCAAGGTCTATTGTAAAGATGAAGTTACACGACAGTTTATTTCTCGATTTATTATTTTTATACCCTCCTATATTTCTAGATTTATTATTTTTATACCCTCCTATATTTCTCGATTTATTATTTTTATACCCTCCTAAACTAATACCCAGAAGCTATTTTCTGTGCGATGAAAAACAAATGGTATAAATGGGATAAATTTTCTTTTTACCCTGTAAATCAAATTTGAATAGGAAAAGAATAATGCAGAGTTAAGAGATTTTGAGTAAAATAGACTGGAGGAATGCTGCGAAAAATATTGAAACATTAAAGCAAAAATTTGTGAAAATACAATGCCTTGAACGCTGTTATACAAAAGTATACAGGTAAATAAGAATATTAAAAAGATACTAATGTATATAGTCCCTTAAGAATCAATCAACGAATTTTAAGATGCAAATTTTATTACATAATGATGTCCAATACTTGTATAAACATCGACGTTATTTTAACAAAATATAAAAGAAAATAATGTTTAAAATCGTTTTTACAAAGTGTTACAATTAATTAGAGATGGAATAATTTTTATTAAAGCACCTATTCATCCATTTATAAATCATCTAACGCAAAAAAATTATTATAAAATGCGCATTTGAAGCCGAACCGTCCTTTTTTATTTTTTTTTGGGGTGGGTTATGGTCGGTGCTCTTGTCGCACCACTCCGTCCGGGGCGACAGATGGGCGTACGCACACATACCCGTAACCCACCCATGAACCTCGCCTACGTCGTTGGACCGGCCACTGGAGCAGCGTGAACTTGTCGTCAGTGGCCGGCCCGACGGAATACCCCCTGAGGGGTACCCTCTCCTTGAGCGACGTCGCCCCCCCGGGGGGCGGACGTCGGTCCCTCCTCGCGCGGTCAGCCTCTCGGCGGGTGGCGGACTAACTCCCCGGTCCAGTCACCCGCGGCCTCGGCTAGGGCGGCATCAAGCGCAGGTAATCGCGCCTACGCCGCCCCATTCGCCGGCGGCGGTTCGCGTCGTCGAGGAGACGCTCCTCGCACACGCGCTCCGCCGCCTCTTTCCGCGATGCTCTACGGTCCGCACACCGAACCGAGGCCTCTCCAGCCGGACTGCCCAACGAGCAATGACGTCTCGGCGGGCGTCGACGCGCACGCCGGTGAGCTCCCTCAGTGAGACCACACCGCCCTCCGCTCGCACCCCCGACACCCGCCGATACAAATCGGCGAGCATTTCCGCCTCCAGGTCCCACGGGGGAATCCCGGCCAACAGGCACGCTGCCTCCGTCGCCACCGTGCGGTACCCGCGTACGGCCCTGACCGCCATGGCCCTCTGTGTTCGCCATAGAAGAGCCCTGAGTCGGACGGTCAGGGACCCCGCCCACACCGGTGCGCCGTACAGGGCCATCGACCGGACGACCCCCGAGTATAGCTTTCGGCACGTAGCGCTCGGTCCGCCCACATTCGGCATAAGCCACGAAAGGGTGGACGCCGCGCCGACGAGCCGCGGAGCGAGCCTGCGGAAATGCTCCCGACACCACCAATTCCCGTCGAGCACCAGCCCCAAATACCTCATATGGGCCCGGATACTGATGTCAACCGAATTGACGGTGATCGAAACGCCGATGGGAGGACTCATGCGGGGCCCATGGAACAAGAGGGCCTCCGTCTTGTCCAGGGCCACCCTCAATCCCAGCGCCTCGATCCGCCTGACGATCTCTTCGGTGCCGAGAGTCGCTAGGTTCCGAACCGTCCTGAGGATGCCTCGTTTAGAGGCGAAACATGTGTCGAATCTTTATTCGAAGTTCTGCGGAAAGCAAGTAGAAGTTCTGGAGGCGGTGCTCATCACAGGAGTAAGATTTTCTTATATCCTATTCCACCTTGATCCCATCCAGTATTCCTTCCTTTCTTGAGGTATACGGTATATTGATTAACCGTGGGAAAGTGGTGGGTTTCCTTCCTCTCCTCCATTTTATAATAATAATGGATTTGAGATGGCCATGTATCGCCTAATTCAATCGATTATAGCAAAAAAATTAGAAAATATTGTCACCAAGACTATTTATCATTTGTATAAAAATAAAAAAATGGTTTTGAAATTGGTATCTAAAATAATCATTCTCTTGCTCTTATACCAATTACTTGGGGTCGCCGCAATATGTACTCCTCTTCCTACATATTTGCAAAAGTTATTGACAATAGTTTTATGACCAGCCGCCTGCCTAATGTCAACCGTCCTTGGGAATGTAATTGTTGACCAATCGGCATCACGCGGTGTTGGCCCAGGTCAATATAAAGCTCTTAGTCATCTTTTACAATATCCTTGTGGATATTGCAAAGTCAGGGTTGGTAGTATTCGTAACCGCTACCACACAGTAAGAAGTTGGTATTTAAAATATGATTATAAAATTCTAAAATCATTTTCTAATATGCTCATTAAATCTTATCAGATTTTGCCTCCAAAAGGTAAGTAGAAATTTTGCACATTTCAGATATGAAAGATAACTCCTTCCTCGATTATCATGTCGACGTCGCTGTTCATATGCACACACCTTTACTATATATGTATATATTTCTCTATAGACAAGATTTTTGTTTTTTCCTCATAGTTTAGACACAAAGCGTTATCTCAATATAATAAATACTATATATACAAATGTTCGGTTGCTATCCTGTATTACTGATGTAGTGACCCATTTGTAAGTTGATGGTCACTGCTTGATAATTCTGTATGCGTCGAATGTTTTATGAACGTCGTTGGGCACGTCAGAGAATAGATTAAGCGCTTCAAAACTTTTGCTTATGTATTTTATGTAAAGCAACTAAATTCAGTGTGATATTTTTAAATAATTTTGAATTCTATACTATTTTACTGCAACTGTTCCCCATCTAGCTTCTTACTACGCCGTCCTCCTGCGTCATTGTGGTGTTGAAGAAAGCGTATAATAATCGCTTTCGCTCCCATCCATGGATGAACATAAAACAATGATTAAGAAAGACAAGCAAGATAACATCAAGAGAAAGAAATTACAAAATAAAACACTATACATATATGAGGAGTCATATCTCATGAAACAATTGATATTCTACAAGATTAAACGACCACCTTAGCTTTTTGTAAATAATATTCGGAATTTGCAAAAAGTTATTTAAAGAGTAAAAACATTACTCCTCAAGACTGCACAAAATTCGTATGCGATTATTATTTCAAATTGCTGAAGATGTAAATTCACGTTAGTAAAAAAAAAATACTTATACTAAAGGTTCTACTAAAGACTTTACTAAAAATTATACTTTTACTAAAGGTTTTTTCTAGTTTAGTGTACACTTGTAATTTTGTCGGTTACCTACGTTTATGCTTTCTAGCGTCAATATACATATAAGTATATAGTGTGCGATAGGGACAATGCTCTACAAAGGCCGCAATTGGACGCCAATCTCTTTCCAACAGTCGATGTGGAATATTTATCGCGAAGGACTGTATATATTGCGTCGACTCCAAGTAATTAGCTATTTGTCAATAACAAAACCGTTGTATTTATATTTCTTACATAGAATTGTATGATTTAAATAATTAAAGCAGACTTCACGGGTGGCTTGACAGTTTACACCGAAGTTCATCGCTTATACAATCATCATCATCATTATCCTACTCTTATCCCATTTACTTAGGGTGGATGCAATATGTAGTCTTCTTATAAACTACATATTGCTAAAATTATGGCAATGATTTTATGACCGGCCGCCTGCTTGTCATCAACCCACCTTAAGTACGTAATCGTTAACCAGATGGTGTTGTACATATAAACAGTTACCAGGAACGAAAAACATTACATCTAATAAAACTACTTATCCCAATTCAAAGACGAAATAAAAATAATACAGTAAATTCCCATTTTAATAATTCAAGACATCATTAAAATTAAAAGGTGCTCAATAAATTTTTAACTCGGTAATTACGAACACACGGCATAAAAAACAATGAATGTTAATTGCAATGAATGTTATAAATATAATTATTGTGAACGTTAACGTAAATACCCAAAGAGTACAAAAATAGAACCTCACAACGTAAATGTATAAACACGTGAATAAAAAGTTAGAAAACAGTCTACACATAACCGGATTATAACATCTGCGTAGAACTGATCAATATTAAATTCGCATTTTCATTGGTGCTAATTCGTATACTCATTATCGTAATAGAATATTCTTTTGATTATAATAACTAGCTGACCCGGCACACTTCGTTTCGCCTAACATGTACAATGATCAGATTTCGATTAAAATTATTAAGTTATTTTTTTTATTATGATTATAAATATGAATAATATATAAATTTAAAATCAAGTATTTTAATAACGTGCCAGCAAGACGAAGAAGTGCCTTGTGTTATACGATTTTTTTCTTCATGCCAGTTGAAAATTATCTAATTGTTGATCTCTGAGATTTTTCGACGATTTCGCATTGTCAACCGAGCCGTTTCACAAGCTGCCTCGCTTTGCACTTGTCATTGACAAGCGCGAAGTCTGGCCATATTAACTCGGCGGTCCATGCAACATCTTTTTCTTCTGTCGTGGTTACATTCGTGATATTTCTAATTCTAATTGCGTTACGGCTTTGTCGGGCAAAATTTGATCTTACTGGTCTCGGCATTGTTGATGACAATATCATTTATTATAACAGTATTCGTAAAAATTCGTAACAGTCGCACAAAACGAACACGGTCAGTGTTCGTTTTGTGCGTGGTCAAATTTAATTCAACTTTTCGCGGTATTTTCCAAACAAAACATTAGACCACGTAATGACGTGAGCTGTCAATTGCGTTTTGTCAATTCAATGTCTTTACCGAGTTTAATCATTTATTAGGTGAAATAATGAGCTAAATTAGTGATGTATCAATTGATCTAAAATATATGTATCTATTTTTATGTTCACGGACTCAATTTGCTCATGACTATACGTCACATTCAAACTATTTTTTATAAAATTAGATGCCGGTTTAGAGGCCTGTACAGCGCCATCTATTGACGCTTTGTGTAACAGGTGGTAAATTTATTTATAAATACAAGTCCATACTTTTTACAACATAGTTTATAATATTGTGGTAACTCTAAAAACCAATTTAAATCCATATTGATTTCTAATGTTTACGCGAATATTATACATTTGAAATGTTTTATTTTTAAAACTAATTTAAATTCAACGGCTAAACGAATATATAATAATATAACGGCTATACGAATATGTATAATAATAAAATCAATCTTTGGCGTGGTTATCATTGCAGATGCGTGACTGTTTCTTATTCTATAACTTTATTTCTTTGACTTAGTATGCCCATAAACTCTTTGTATAGAAGGAGGCATTACTATGCGATATTAATTGTCATTAAAATTCGTTCTACCATTATTTAGTGATGAGATAAGGCACCATCAATTTTAAAAATGGCTAAAAAGTTGTATTATGTTTAAGCTATTACATTCGATCTATCAAATTTAATATGCAATAAATTGATTTCAGTAACTATTTAGAATATTTTTATTTAGTTTTAAAATGTAATTCAGATTTATTTTTATTACAAAAATATTTTTCATTCGCGCCAATAGACTCGTGCGATATGTTCTATTTTTTTTTAATATTTAAAAAGAAAGTTGCATTCAGTATTTAAAATTTAAATAAAGCTACACGCTGGATAATACCATAACACAGCAGTGCGCCTGATAAGTACTTATCCACTAATTTCTATTACTATCGTACTGATAATTTTTGGCGTGTTATTTCAAGGCCTTTTTATGGACACTTTATAGACTCTACGAAGAAATAAGTTTAATGTTTATTTATTACTCATTACTTCATTTAGCTACAGATCTAAAGATTTTCAATATAATGTGGTGAAACATAAACACTTATTACACAAATACATACACTGTTATACAAAAATTTATTATATTACAATATGTACTAAGATATTGATAATTATAATATATAAGAACGTCACATGACATTTTCAAGTTTCCGTTAGATTAAGCTTATCTATAGAATGATAAATCTATATTTAAATTTTTAATATAATCAGTATATACAAAAACAGTATTATAATTTATAGGACATCAACTAGTTTCTCGGCGCATTACTATACACAAATATCTTTACCATTTAGACTAATGGGAGCGATACGAACACGAAGTGACCACGTGGTCGGGCCATTAACATGCCGCCGTATAATAATTGTACTTTAATAGAATTGTACAAATTGTTTGTTAACTGCAGGCGATGTAATTGAACTGTATTCTGCCCTCGTAGATAAAAATATAAATTTATTCAATAAATGGAATTTTAAATATATTTTGAAGAATAAAAGAATAAAATAGCAGTTTTCGGCAATCATATACCACAGAATATACATAAATTATAGAATCATATTTCAATATATATTCATTTCCATGAGGTGAAAAGTGAAACGACGATATAATATGCATAGGACTTCTATGCAAGGGAAGAAAAATATCGACATAAAATATTACATATTACTAAATTATCTGAGCAACTAACGTTAACGAACGACGACAACGAACAAGTAGGTTAATGTTACCTCTATTCGGGAGGTTGGACCTCAGGAGTGGGACGTATGCTAACTGATATAGTAAAGATGATGATAATATATTTCTTTATTTTAAACGTCTTGTTTAAATGCAGCTATCATTATTTAAAAAAAAACTGTACAATGTGTGCTGATTTACCTCTTTATTTTGTGATGATGTGATATGGTGTAACCGCACCTTATGCATCCTAATCAAGCATGTAAGTTGAAAGTTAAGTGTTCAGTGTAGAGATCCCACTCTACCGTGTGAGGAGTTTGCTTGGCAATCTATGTGGAACACTGGCACGGTGTGTCTTTTACTTCCATGACAGAGAGTCAACAACAAAACGAATTATACGCAGTACGTACCGTGTGTTTCAAATCTGTGGCCCGCTTCATAATTGCTACATCAGTTACTTGTAAACTTGTTATTTATTATTGTCTTTTTTTATTTTTCATTAATGTTATTTAATTTAACCTTGTTCGACTCATATTTTAAAAATCAAAGTTATTTTGATATATGAAATGCAAACTATTTTTACGAGATTTATCGAATTTGTATTTTCACTTTCTAGATGTTTCGAACGCTTTTTTGTCATGGTCGCGATTAAAAGGAACACAATAAAATATGTATTAATAGTTGAATTAATAATTGCTAGCGAAATAATCATATAATACTAACATATGATTCTACTGTTTTAAGCATCAAAGCATTTCAGTTTGGTCAGCATTCATCAATATCATTCTCCTGTTCTTATCCCAGTTACTTTAGATCGACACAATATGTATTCCTGTTCCTAAGTTCCTACAATTCGCTAAAGTTATTGGCAATAGTTTTATGACCAGCCGCCTGCTTGGCGTCAATCCTTTTTGGGAATGTAATTGTTGCCCAAACGATATCAGGTAGTGTATATATATATATATATATTTATATATATCTTACTATATATAAATTACGTGTCTCGTTGTTTGTCCGCGATGGACTGCTAAAGTACTTAACTGATTATAATCAAATTTGCACAGCATGTGTACTTTGATCCAACTTAAAAGATAGGATAGCTTTCATCTCAAATTATAACAATATTATTTTAATGCAAATTATTTGTTTATTATTTGACAGTCACAATTATCTGTTATCTTCAAACGATTCCATGGTGGTATCAGTTGACTGGATTGAGTACGTATTTAAACGTTTCATATAAGCTACAAATTATTAGCATAACCACCACGTGTTACTGAGAGCCTACCTAGCCACAGCAACGCGTGGCCAGGTCTGCTAGTATATATATATATATATATATATATACACACAGTCAAACCTGGATAAGCGAGAGTTCAAGGGAGCACAATCTCATTCTCGCTTATAGAGGTTTCTCTCTAACCCGAGTTTCTCGCTAATGCAAGTACATGGGTAGCGTTTCTCTCTTATAGAGGTACGCAGCAATAACAAGTCACAGCAAGTACGAATGTAGTAAATATGTAATATGATAAAATTATGTGTGTGCAGGTAGCATAAGGGTAGGTATCAAAATGCTTACGAAAACAAAACAAAAATTCATGCACTATGTAATTTTATTTTATTTAGAACTTATTTACACATTATTTACACAATGGTAGGAAGTTCCACGAAAGTTAAGAATGAGTCATAAAATAGCAGATGTTAAATTTGTCATTTGTTACGTATGTGTGTATCTTTTATGTATGTATGTATTTTTATTGTAGCTATAGTTCCTCCTAAATAATATAAATAAATAAAGCTCGACTGTCGCTTATAGAGGTTTAGATAAGTAGCAGTCTCACTTACGGAGGTCCATGAGGGAAAAACGACTCTCTCTCACAGAGGTTTCTGTTTCTCGCTAATAGAGGTTTTTGGAGCTTAAAATGACGGGTCCTGGCTATTACTCTCACTTATAGAGTTTTCTCACTTACCCAGGTTTGACTGTATATATATATATATATATTAGGGTGGTCCTTATTTCGGGTTTTTTCGATTTTTTTTTCACGATAGTTCTAAATCGGTTCGAAATCTATAAAAAAAAAATCATGCCAAGTTATAGCTCGTATATAGTTTCAATTTAGATCTCGAATAACTTCAGAACCGTTGGAGTTATCGAAAAATCATAAGAGACCTTTTTTGTAGAACGTTAAATTTTACATAGGAAATAATGTTTTTCAATGTGATCTGTTGGTTACTTCATGACGTAAAAAATTCTAAAGTAATAATTAAAGTTTTCCCATGTTATTTTCCTTTAAAACTTTGACTGTCGGGGGGCGCGGGTTAATATTAAAATTAAGAGCTATAACTTGGCATGATTTTTTTTTTATAGATTTCGAACCGATTTAGAACTATCGTGAAAAAAAATTCGAAAAAACCCGAAATAAGGACCACCCTAATATATATATATATATATATATATATATATATATATAGAGCGTAATGAAGCGCCATTTTATAATGCTCGCAGGCTGCAGGGCAGGTGTATCGTTAACCCTAGTGATTACAAAACGATTATTAGCTCGTTACACGCACATTACAGTTGCGATAACAACGCACTATTAAAATATAATTAATTTATCACCACTGACCGATAGCGCCAGTGCTCAATATACTCGAAGGCTTTTAACAATCATTTTACGAAATAACAATGTAAATATGTTGTAAATAGTTATTATATATTAACTGCACAGATAGCGAAATGGTTAAGATACCGACCTACCGTACCAATGCCACGGGTTCGATTCCCACGTAGGACAACACTTTGTCCACAAATTGTTGTTCTAAGTCTGGTTGTAATTTGTGTCCGTTAAATTATATGTTTGTAAAATCCTCCGCAATAAAAGGATTATTCTCTTAGTGCAAGGTGTAGTCTTTAAAAAATATATAAAATTAAATTATACAAAAGTTACATAACATAGTGTTATATAATTAAAATTAAATAATATTCATAATTCAGCCTTTCGCTGTCCACTGTTCGATGTAGGCCTCCACAATAGAACACTACATGCCACGATCATTTATTTCTAATCACACATCATAGGCGGTTATTTTCTCTAGAGGAGAACTGTCGCCCACCGCCTAGTATCTTTGTAATCTCTTAGTCGAATTTTATGGCTCGTACAAGCAAGTAAGAAGTGGCGACAATTCTATTCTTATCGCATCGCTTTCGCTATGCGGTGAGTAATAGTATAAAAAGATAAACATTGTTTTATCTTAGAATAATGTCGTATTAAAAATATAGTGTCATCATCATTATCTTGCTCTCAACCTTATTACTTGTGATCGAGGCAATACGTACTATTCTTCCATCGTAACTGACGTCAATCACCTTTGGCAATGTAATTGTTGACCAGACTGCATCAGATGACCCAAATTTATGTTATATCCACGAGCAATGTAAGGGTTGGTAGTATTCGTGGCCGCTACCACACAGTAAGCTGATCAATTCATGGCGCGATAAATAAATCGTTGTTTCATTTCAACTTTTTATGTAATTTTAGGTCATTAATTATACATTTATATAGGTAATTCTTTAAGACACAAGGCCATAAGCAAACGAACCCGAAGACATATTACAACTTCCTTCAAGTACTTATTAAATTATAAAAAGAAAGAAAATGTATTTATTCGGCAGAAGATATGCTTCTTTTTTGGCAGGTTATGTTCTGGATACACGCCGTTCGTTCCGTCTAGGGCTACGGAAGGGCAGCGCGTGGCTTCATAACCCACCGAATGCCCTCCCCATCGCCATTAGACTGGCCACCGGTAGTGAATCCTTGACGTCTGCGGCCAGCCCGGCACAGAAGACACGTAACAGTTAGTTACCATAAAATGAACAAGAACAAAACAGCTAGTAAAAAGAAAAGATGATTGATGTGCACATTTAATTACTATTACGTCGTGTCGAGTTTTCTTGCCGGATCTCTCAACGTGGCCGCATTTCGAGCCGATAGTATATAATAATTTTGTTAATTTTTAAACTAGTAAATTGTCATAATATAATAATTATCATAAATTCAATGTTTGTGTTCGAAACGTCCAGAAATTAAAAATCAAATACAAAGGCGATAGAATGTGTATAAATAGTTTTACTTATTTCAAAAAATATAAATATAAATAACAAAAATAGCTTAACACAAAACCCATAGACTAGATAGATTGGCATTACTTACGTAGAATACATACATATCATCACGCCGTATCCCTTGCAGGGTAGGCAGAGAGAACAGAGTGCCAGAGAACTCTATCCTTGCATACTTCACTCGCCTCCTCAACATTCATAATTCTCTTCATACACGCTCGCCGGTTTCGGAGACTCTTGACTCCACCTTCTTAAAGTACGTGACCAATCTGGTCTAGGTAGGTGAGTCTCGGTCTCCCCCGGTAGCTACATTCTTCCACTTTCGCATTGCATATCTTCTTAACCGGACGTTCGTTCGGCATTCTTTCCACATGTCCGAACAATCGGAGCATTCCCTTTCGCATCTTTACACCAATACTCTCTTTCATATCTACTCGCTCTCTTACGTCGTCGTTGCAAATGCGGTCGGTCAGCCTAACTCCACAGATTTTCCGTAAAGATTTCGACCGCATTAATTTTACTTTCATGCTCTTTTCTGCATACCCAACTCTCGATTCCATATAGTAATGTTGGGACAAGCACTGCGTTATGTATCGCTACACGTGCCTTCTGGCTGATGTGGTGGCTACCGAGAAGTTGCCCCAACGCTCCGTTCACTCTATTTCCCGCATTCGCTCTATATCGGTGGTGTACCTTCCATCTCGGCTAAATCCACATCCAAGATATACAAATTTATTCACTTGCTCTATCTAGTACATCATTAACTATTGTTACTCTTACATCTGTTCTGGCTTCATCTCTTTCAAAGACCATTGTTTTGCATTTGCTCACATTCACGCGTAGACCCCTTTTCTTACAATCTTCTGTCATTGTGTCGACTAGGGTCTGCAGGTCAGTCGCTGACTGCGCCAGCAGGACTGCATCATCTGCATAGAGCAGAGCACTGACCACTGAGTCGCCCATCTGGACTACCACATTCATATCGTTCAACCTTTGGAGACATTTATCCAGATATATGATAAACAGTCTGGCTGATAGAACGCACCCTTGCTTAACGCCGATATTGACGTCAAACTAAGGCGGCATTCTATCATCCAGCCGCACACAAGCTCTATAGCCCATGTAACTGGACTGCACAGCCTGCAGCAGTTTACCGTTAATGCCATACTCCGGTAAAATGTCCCAAAGTTCCTTTCGTACAACCGTATCAAATGCTCTCTCCAGATCCACAAAACTGCAGAAAACCCTCTGACCTAGAGCCAGGTGCTTCTCCAGAATGTTGCGCAGAGAGAACACTTGATCCATGCATCCCATTCCACTCCTGAAAGCTTCTACGTAGAATACGTAGCGTTATTATTTGGTCACCGCGTGGATCAATTAAATTTCAAATAGACAAAAAACACGATAAATGTCCGCTCGCTCAAATAACGTTGACAGCGAATGGATCACGTGCCGCTACGAGACTGAAGGTCAATAGAAAAAGGTTGCTTATATAAATAAATAGAAAAAAATCTTAACGTCAATTTGTTTCGAAATTCAAATAATTTTTTTTTTGAAGAATTCGAATTTAGAAGTAACCTATGTGGTGTTACCACCTCCATTGTTTCTTGTGGGAGCTTTAAAACTTAGTTGAAGGATCATGTTTGACAGTAGCAATACTCTCCTGGGCAACTTATAACGCCAGCTTAGATCGCCAATCCGTCTATGCGTGGCGATTATGCCACTATTCCCCTTTGGGAGGTCTATGTAAAACAATACACGTCGACAGGATTTTTTTTTATAAGACAACACCCTTTTCTGTTTTTGGGGTGGGTTACGGTGTCGCATTCCTCGCACCACTCCATCCGGGACGACCGTCTCCTCGACCGACGTACTCCCCTCGTGGACGATGTCGGTTTTTCCTCACGCGGTCAGCCTCTCGGCGGGTGACGGGCTAATTCCCCGACCCAGTCACCCGCGTCCTCGGCTGGGGCGGCATCAGACACAGGTAATCGCGCCTGCGCCGCCCCAGTCGCCGGCGGCGGCTTGCGTCGTCGAGAAGACGCTCCTTGCGCACGCGCTCCGCCGCCTCCTTCCGCGAGACTACTGCCTCGCAGAAAGCTGCGACCGCGTCCCACTTAACGCTGTCGAGCATCGCCCTGGCGATGGTCGGCACCGATGATTGCGACGAGTTCACGACGCTGCTCTGCCCAGGCGGCATAAACCTCGAGCGTATGCTGCGCCGTATCCTCGTCGCAATCGCAGTGGTGGCAGGAGGGTGTACTCTCCCTCCTGACGACCGTGTGCAGGTATTTGGCGAAGCATCCATGCCCCGTCAAAACCTGCACCAGTCGGAAGGAGAGCACCCCATGCTGCCGTTTTAACCACTGCATCAGCACCGGCCGGTAGACCTTCACGGACCGCACATCGAACCGAGGCCTCTCCAGCCGAACTGCCCAACGGGCAATGACGTCTCGGCGGGCGTCGACGCGCCAGGCGGTGAGCTCCCTCAACGAGACCACACCGCCCTGCGCTCACACCCCCCCCCAACACCCGCCGATACAAACCGGCGAGCATTTCCGCCTCCAGGTCCCACGGGGGAGTCCCGGCCAACAGACAGGCTGCCTCCGTCGACACCGTGCGATACTCGCGTATGGCCCTGTCCACCATGGCCCTCTGTGGTCGCCACAGAAGAGCCCTGAGTCGAACGGTCAGGAACTCCACCCACACCGGTGCGCCGGACAGGGCCATCGACCGGATGACCCCCGCATACAACTGTCGACACGTAGCGCCCGGACCGCCCACATTCAGCATAAGCCACGATAGGGCGGACGCCGCGCCGACGAGCCGTGGAGCGAGCTTGCGGAAATGCTCCCGGAACCACCAATGCCCATCGTACACCAGGCCCAAATACTTCATATGGGCCTGGATGCTGATATCAACCGAATTGACGATGATTAAAACAACACCCTAAGGAAATAATCCTTGTATTGCAGAGGAATTTACAAACATACAATTAACGGACACAAATTACAACTTGATTTAGAACAACAATTTCTGAATGGCACATAATATTGGCCTGTGTGGAAATAGAACCCTTGACACTTGGCGCCGTATGTTAACTGTTTGTTATGCTTTATCGAAATGTATTGAATACATTATTTTTTATTATTGCTTATGGTGGCAAACGAGCAAGCAGCGCATTTGATACATCTAAGCAGCTACCTACCAACCCCATCCCACTCAGAAAGTAGGGCTTCCGGCTCTCTCGCTCATGGAACGAAGCGCAACACATTTACTTTGCCATTACTCAGACGTCGATCTTCTGCGAGAGTGTGGTACTACCCCGGACGGATCGGCCCGCGGCTGTAGACAGAAAACTGTCAACAGTGTGTGCCTTACCACAGCTAAATTACACTTATAGCTATTTGGAAAGTGAATGTAATGTGATGTATGGTGATGAGGTAATGATGAAATATGTTCCCACCGCTTCCTTTTTCCTCGAGTATGTATAAAACAACTAAGAAACACGCCTAAAAACATTACTACAAGAAAAATAAAAGTCTAAACAAAATCTTGCAAACTCAGCGACGGTCAGACAACTGGCAAGGTAAAGTACTTAATCTATTTCCCGCTTCACGTCAGACAAGTTGCGTAATGGAGATGAGTTGTGGGTTGATAAAAAGAAATATGTTGAATGAATCGATAGTATATTCATTAGTAGTGTTTTTCATTTTGGCCGTAAATTCGATTATATTGCTTTCGGATTTTAGTTATCCATCGTAATCATCATCTGAGCTCACATACATCCCACTGCTGGGCTCGAGCCTCCTCTATACTGGGAGGGCAATTGACCTAGTATATCACTCTAGTTAGACGTGTTAGTATAGAGTTTATTTCGAGTTTTCCTTTTCTTGGATAGATGTTGAATGCATATTATATCCTTTAATTGTCTTTTACGACAGCCAAGAGCGGGCATAGTTAATTTTATTCTTACTTCGTCACCACAGATATATATATATATATATATATATATATACATATATATATATATATACATATGTATATATATATATATATATATATATATATATATATATACATATACATATATATACATTGTATTCGTTCATTATTTCTTTAAAATATACCATGGTTACATGGTTTAATACTTAATATGTTTCATGATGAATGATCTTGGTATTTAAAAGACCAAAAGTTGTTTTTAAAACAAAGTTAATGAGCAGCATTTCTCTGAAAAAATTCGATCGGCAACTGAAGCTAGCAGGGCACTCCTATCTATAAATCTTTCTACTTATGTATATGACCTTGCAAAGTTGTGACAAGGCCGCGACAACACCTCAGACAAGCGCACGTGAATACCACGTAACAGTTTGTACATTTAATGCTGTCCCATACTCTAGCGATATCATAAATACGAAAAACGATCATTATTATAACCCAGCTGTATGCCGACGGGATAAGAATACAATTGACACCCCTCACTTGCCCGTGGGCATCAACTGAGAGTTCACCAGGAGAGCGGCAGCTCTTTTTTAGGTAAGATGTAACATCTCACTGCCATATATTTTTTTTATTGCTTATGGTGGTAAACGAGCCAGCAGCACACCTGATGGTAAGTGTTACTGCCGCCCATGGACTTTTGCAATACCAAGGGTATAACTAGAACGCTGCCTACCAATATAAACCCTAAACCTACCCAGTTGGGCTTCCGGCTCTCCCCCTCACCGAACGAAGCGCAACAGCACATTACCATTACTCAGACGTTGATCTTCTGCGAGAGTGTGGTACTAACCCGGACGGACCGGCCCACGGCTGTAGACAGAGAACTGTCAACAGTGGTCCTACCACTACTAAAAATAAAATCTTTTGAAGATTAGGAAGGATATATTATTACCTAAATGGTAGGACCATGCTGCCGGGCCGGTCCGTCCGGGGTAGTACCACACTCTCGCAGAAGATCGACGTCTGAGTAATGGCAAGGTGGGTTTGGGGTTTGTATTGGTAAGCAGTGGCCTAGCTATGCCCTTGGTATTGCAAAGGTCCATGAACGGCAGTAACACTTACTAGGTGTGCTGCTTGCTCGTTTGCCACCATAAGCAATAAAAAAAATGAAGCATCGGGTCTGGTTACCGATATTAGTTTTACATTATACCGCTTTCAGATAAGCTTATAGATATTAAATTAATTCGAATTATCCAATATATTCTGTTACGGGTATTATTTGTTTAGGAAATTATAGAAGGAAAACGCAAAGTAATGATATGAAAATAAGTAATGATATTAATGATTTTGCGATGAGATGAAAGTAATGTTGTAAGGAAAGTCTTTTCATAAATATCAAAGAGTTTAAGGATAAGTGAAGACCAAAGAAAATACTGATTGCGGCAAGTTTGATATCGTTAGAAAGGAAGTAAAAACATGAGATAATTTGGAAAAAAAGGACATATTGCGTCGACATCAATTCATTGGGATGAAAAGCTGGACGATGATGACGATATTCGGATAATTAAACAGCGATTGCTGTGATAACAAACCAATGGTAAAAAAGGCATGTTTTGTATAATAAAAGGAATAACAGACCGGTTTCTACCGCAAAAGAAAATACAACATGTTTCGGCTACGTTTTAATTATTCGGTCAGTAAACTGCGAACGGACATAATTATGTATAAAATAAAATAAACAACTTGTATAAAAACTGTGTTCGTTCTATTTTTATAATATAGATAACATTAATATGATACATAGTTCATGTAGTTTGAGGCCAATATAATATTTTTGTTTATGCTACTTCAAATAACTCGTAATCCGATAACACTTGAGAAAGTTATATTATTATGATTTGGCTACAGTATATATTAATTGGGATGAAATTAAAGGGAATCCTCTTGCCCTTGGCTTGTTTTGTATTATCATTATACCAATTATTTGGGCTCGACGCAATATGGTACTCTTTATACGACGTAA
This sequence comes from Lymantria monacha, assembly GCA_905163515.2. Lineage (NCBI taxonomy): Eukaryota > Metazoa > Arthropoda > Insecta > Lepidoptera > Erebidae > Lymantria > Lymantria monacha. The sequence goes on along the minus strand of LR991084.1, from coordinate 34,603,412 downwards.
ATATTGCAAAACTTTTGGCCAAAATGTTTGACCCTGCCCGGGATATTATTGACCAGATTTAGTTTACAGTATTCGTAGCCCAACACACAACATTTAAATATGTAGTATATTTAATTTAAATTAAAAAAATATTTTAGACACTGTCTCTTTTGAAATAAAATAAAAATTAAAAATTTAATGTCCTACAATAGTTCACGGTGGTGTAACTGGCAGCACGGTTGGCCCGGACTCCCAATAGGTGCGGGTTCGAATCCCGCTTGTTACATCATTTTTCGCTTCGTAATCGGGTTTTTATAAATAATTAAGCATATTAAATGCTAAATTTCAGTAATTTTAATAACAAGGTTGTGTCATCGTTTAATACAATTCTAACTGCAAAGTTTGAAGTATTAAGCCTACAATGTGTAAACATTGTCGGGTAGATGGCGCACGTCACCTTAAAGACGTAAATATGATACGAAGCGAGATTTGAATGTCCTACAATAATTCACGGTGGTATAAGTGGCAGCACGATTGGGCCGGACTCCCAATAGGTGCGGGTTCGAATCCCGCTTGTGACATCATTTTTCGCTTCGTAATCGGGTTTTTATATATAAGTAAGTATATTAAATGCTAAATTTCAGTAATTTGAAGGCATTTAATGTTATGAAATAAGGCCTTTTATGTTATAATTAATTGTTTACATAAATGTTGACTAGTGATGTCACTAAATATTAATAAGCTTTAAATATTAATGAACGTGTCGATGTTAAACATTTGAAAACCCGTTAACGGTAGTATTTACATTAATATCCAATTATGTGTTTTCAAAATTTAAGTTCAGTTTATTCAATTTAAAAATATACGTGGCCCGTTTCTTTTCTGATGACGTATAAGTATATTCAAGCAGTATCATGATATTACTGTAAGCAAAGGAACGATCTAACCTAACATATGTATGAATTTTCTTATTGAGATTAAACCCACGGCACATTCACATCATTGTCCTGTAAGCTAGGATTGACAATGGACTTCATAAGCGATACTGAGGTTGTACCCTCACGCATTCCTAGGAACCGCATTAAATTTTCGTTGGACACGTAAAGTGATTTAATTAGAATAGTTAACACGTTGGAGTTAATACCGTTTTCAAAGAGAGTTGATGTCAAGCAAAGGGTTATTCGTGAAAGCTGTACCTTAAATTCTAAGTAACATGTTTTGCTTTTCTTTGCCTATGTTAGATGTATAAATAATCACCGAAGATAAAGTAATGGCTAATGGCCAGTAGTCTCTTATTTCATATTCTTATTTAAATAATGCACGAGAATGTTTAAATCATTTATTAATTCAGATTTAATAGATAACAATGCACATCGAGGTTTTGTATTATTTTAATTAATTACTTTAAATAGCTATTCATATCTCTATACACGTGCTAATGACCAAGTTACTGGTATGCCAATCGATTTTGAACATTATGACTATAGAATTATAATATAATAAATGTTGTTTAATGTTTGACCGCGATAGGAGTGAAAGGAGAACTTCCTCTTAATGCATCTACGTATAATGATATTGACGAGTTAATTTGTACATTGTAATAGCTGTGTTCATGGATCTGTAAAACTTAATTAGAAGAAATAACCCCGGCGCGGTCATTTAGTAGATGGGTAATCAACATCATATTGCTCTTATCTCTATTACTTAGGGTCGACGCAATATGTATTCAGATTCCGTTCTACATATTACAAGTTTTAGAATTAGTTAGAAATCCAGAGTCTGTCTTAAAGTCAATTCTTCATAGAAATGTAATTGTTGATCAGACAGCATTAGGTGGAGTTGGCCCAGATCGAAGGTCGAAGTCGTAGAAGAATAATAATTTAAAAGTATACTAGTCTAAGGTTTTTAAGCTTTTTACCGTGTAAAACCTTGATTGCTCTTCGGTTATGGGTGCAGGGTGATGGATGGGGGAAAACAATATATAAGTACCTCTTCCTCGCTGTCGTCGCGAAGGACGACTAAGGGACAGTATACATACAAGCAGATAACTTTACGGCATTAGAATCAACGCATAACGCAGACAACTATTATACTTTGTAGTTCGCTTAGTAGGATATCAAATTTAATCCAACTGACAAACGATCAATCTAATGTCTTTATATGAGAAATTCTTTTCTTTGTATCTTCAGAATCTCAGCAACGGCACTACCGATTTCCATGAATTTTACCGTTATATATATATATATGTATATATACGTGTGAATGTGAGCAAAACCAAAATAATGGTCTTTGATGTGGATTTAGCCGAGATGGAAGGTGGTGGAAATACACCACTGATATAGAGCGAAGAGTGAATGCGGGAAATAGAGTGAACGGAGCGTTGGGGCAACTTCTCGGTAGCCACCACCTCAGCCAAAAGGCACGTGTAGCAATACATAACGCAGTGCTTGTCCCAACATTACTGTATGGAAGCGAGAGTTGGGTATGCAGAAAAGAGTAGGAAAGTAAAATTAATGCGGTCGAAATGCGATCTCTACGGAAAATCTGTGGAGTTAGGCTGACCGACCGAACACTGGACGCGGATTTCCTGTCGGGGCTAATTGGGGAACTGTTCCCACACTCTACGGGATATATTCCCCCCAGGATGGCTCCTCGGTCGGTGGTGGAGGAGGAAACACCCATCCCCCCCATCACTGATGATGAACTGGAAGTGGCCCTCTCCCGACTTAAAGGAAAAAGGAAAGCGCCTGGCCCGGACGGTGTCCCGGGTCTTGTGCTCGGCGTCGTCGCAGAATATTGCATGGATGTACTCCGGGAACTGCTCAATGAATGTTTGAGGTCCGGGCAGTTCCCGGAACAATGGAGGACTGGAAAATTGTGCTTGCTGCGGAAGGAGGGTCGCCCAATCGACTCTCCTTCTGCGTATAGACCACTGGTGCTGCTGGACGAGATGGCAAAATTGTTTGAAAAAATCCTCGCGGACCGTCTCGTCCGGCACCTCGAGGCTATCGGGCCGGGACTGTCGGAAAATCAGTTCGGGTTCAGGTGCGGCCGGTCAACAATCGATGCATTGGCCGCCCTGAAAACCCTGGCCACCGAAGCGGTGGCCGAAAAGGATGTAGTTCTGGCAGTCTCGCTCGATATTAAAAACGCCTTCAATAGTCTCCCACATGAGACTCTAAAGGAGGCGCTCCGATATCACGGGGTGCCTCCGTATCTCCGTAGGCTATTGGAGGCACCTCGAGAGGAGGCACGTGCTCTGGGAGGGGGACGATGGGCGCATACGTCGTCATAGGGTAGAGTGTGGCGTTCCACAGGGTTCGGTCCTCGGTCCGACCTTGTGGAACGTCGGATTTGATTGGTTGTTGCGGGGCCAGCTTCTCCCCGGGATGGGGGGTAATTTGCTACGCAGATGACACTCTCATCACGGTGAGGAGGGCTGACTTCCGTGACGCCGCCCGACTAGCAAGAGTCGGAGTAGCGCTCGTCGTTGACCGGATTGGCAAGTTGGGCCTGAGAGTCTCGTTGGAGAAGACGGAGGCTCTCCTATTTTATGGTCCCAGCCAAGGTCTCCCCCGAGGGGCACAACTCAGTGTGTCTGGGGTTGCCGTGCCGGTGCAGACCCGAATGAAGTACCTGGGTCTGCACCTGGATAGTAAATGGAACTTCGGGCCGCATTTTGCCCAGCTCGTCCCTAGACTTTCAAAGTCGGCCGCGGCGCTGGGTAGGCTTCTGCCCAATACTGGTGGTCCTGGATCGTCCTGTCGGCGGCTTTACGCCGGCATTTTACGGTCTATGGCACTGTACGGTGCCCCGATCTGGACGCAGTCGCTCACCGCCTCCAATAAGGCCTTATTGCGAAAGGCGCAGAGAGCCATGGCGGCGAGGACAATAAGGGGGTACCGTACAGTGTCCTGGACTGCAGCCACACTGCTAGCGGGCGATCCACCCTGGCCACTTCAGGCCAGAGCACAGGCGGAAGTCTACCAGTTCTGCGCTGCGGCGCAGGTGAATGGGGAACGCGTCACCGCGAGGGGACTGAGTAGGGCGAAGGAAGCGGCTCGAAGCGCAGTAGTCCTGCGGTGGAGGGAGGAACTGGAGTCCCCCGTAGCAGGACGGGGGACCGTTGAGGCGGTAGCGCCCCACCTTCACCGCTGGATGAAACGAGGGCACGGCAACCTGTCATTCAGGATGACGCAGGTACTTACCGGACACGGGGTCTTCGGTAAGTACCTGCACCGAATTAGACGTGAAGAGGCCCCTGGATGCCATGAGTGTGGCGCGCAAATTGATGACGCGCGTCACACCCTGGAAGTATGTCCCGCCTGGGGGCCTCAGCGCCACGACCTGTCGGCGGTCATAGGAGCGGACCTGTCGTTGTCGACCGTCATCAACAAGATGCTTGACAGCGACAGGTACTGGACGTCGATGGCCTCCTTTTGGGAGGAAGTCATCTCTGCAAAGGAGGCCGCGGAGCGGGAACGCGAAGCACTCGCGTCTGCGAACTCGCTCCGCCGGCGGCGACCAGGGAGAGGGAGGCGCCGCTACGCGCACCTCCTCCCACCGCCTTGACGGCTGACTGGTCGTGGCCAGATGGCTAAGCGTAGGGGTGTCGGGGATAGAATGCCAATAGACGATCTCTCCGGCATCCCGTAAAAGCGCGGAAGGGACCGCTGTTAGGTTTTAGTGGGTATTCCGGCCGTCAATCTCATGGCCGGCGAGTCCCACACACCCCCCCGTCTATCACTGGCGAGGGATGTGCGCAAAAGCATTTCCTCAGCGATAACAAAAAAAAAAAAAAAAAAAAAAAGGCTGACCGACCGCATTCGTAACGACGACGTAAGAGAGCGAGTAGGTATGAAAGAGAGTATTGGTGTAAAGATGCGAAAGGCAATGCTGACATGAATGGTTCGGACATGTGGAAAGAATGCCGAACGAACGTCTGGTTAAGAAGATATACAATGCGAAAGTGGAAGGATGTAGGTACCGGGGGAGACCGAGACTAACCTACCTAGACCAGATCGGTCATGTACTGAAAGAAGGTGAAGTCAAGAGTCTCCGAAACCGGCAAGCGTGTAAGAAAGAGAATTATGAATTTTGAGGAAGCGAGTGAAGTATGCAAGGATAGAGTTCTCTGGCACTCTGTTCTCTCTGCCAACCCTGCAAGGGAAAGAAGAAAGAAAGAAAGAAAAACATTTATTTTGTTCTCGTTAAAAACTAATGAAAATAAACATAACTAAAGAAAACAACTTCTGGTATAAAATGACCTTAACGAGAAACAAAAAAGGCTATTGGCTCAGCTTTGGCTATTTTATTTTATAAAATAGCGCTGATATTCTGCCAACACCTAGTACATTTTATAGAAATGTACTAGGGACATGGCGTGATGGTATGTATGTATATATACTACTACTACTACTGACCACTTTAATCTGGAATATCTCCTCTTTGGTTAAGAATTTCAAATTCAAATTTATAAATTCATTTAGCTGGTAAATTTGAGTTTTGAACACAGTCATTCATTTGTTTTTCCCTGGTTGTTTTTTTTTCTTTGGCATCGCTTATTACCGTACAGTGGAAAACATGAAATATCGATATATTTACGAGTACGAGTTCTACCGTGGCACCAGTGCTGCAGAAACAGCTCGAAGGATTAATGATGTGTACGGCACTGGTGTCGCAAAAGAAAGCATGGTACGTTTTTGATTTCAACGTTTTCGTTCTGGAAATTTTGATCTTCAGAACCAACCTCGTGGACGGCCGGAGACTATTGTGGACTATTGGGCTATTGTGGAAGCGGATCCATCACGAAGCACTTCAGATATAGCTGCAGGCTTCGGGGTAAATGACAAAACTGTATTAATCCACTTGAAGCAAATCAGGAAAGTAAAAATTCTTGAACGATGGGTACCTCATGAATTAAGTGAATCGAACTTGCAAACACGCGTCGACTGCTGTGTTATTTTGCTTAACTGACACAATAATGGAGAGGGATTTTAAATCGAATCATCAATAATGCTGAAAAGTGGATACTGTACGATAATTGGAAGCGCTCGTCGCAATGGCTGAACCCTGGAGACCCAGCCAAATCCTGCCCTAAACGAAAATTAACTCAGAAAAGTTACTTGTGAGTGTTTGGTGGACTAGCGCAGGTGTCGTTCACTACAGCTTTCTAAAATCTGGCTAAACGATTACGGCAGATATCTATTGTCAGCAACTGCAAACCATGAAGAAAGAACTAGCTGCTAAACAACCGAGATTGGTCAATCTTTCTAGGCCACTGCTGCTTCACGACAACGCAAGACTGTGGTCTTGCACTGTATAACAAATATAACCGCTAAGTTAGATGAGCTACAATTGGAATGTTTGCGACATCCACCGCACTCTCCGGACCTTGCTCAAAAAAATTACCATTTTTGCCGGAATCTGGACTTTACAAGGCAAAAAATTCAACTCCGATGCAGCAGTCCAAACCGCCTTCAAAGAGTTTATTGATTCTCGCCCCCATGGTTTTTTTTAGTAAAGGGATCAATGAACTACCTATGAGATGGCAAAAGTGCATAGATAACAACGGTGCATACTTTAATTAATTAATTATATTTTAAAAAAACTGACTTTATATACCTCCCGTACAAAACGCCAATTTCATATGTAAAGATATGTACATATATATATATATATATATATATATATATATTTATATGTGTGTGTGTGTAGGTATGTACTCAGATTCTGAGCACATATCATTAGCAAATATAGCTGAACAGTGATTCGTCATTCTTGTGTTAATCTAAAATTATTATTCGAGACTTATACGCGTTAACCACAAAAACTAGACTCATAATAATATAACTAAAAATTTGAACACCATATTTCCTGAAGTGTGCTCCGCCAAGATTTATATGAGTACTTCCTCAAACAAACAAATTTAATTAATTATATTATTTGTTTATTTATCTGTTGTAATACTAAGAATTTGTTAGTAGATAATATGTTTTCTTAGAACAATTCTGTTTTTTTTACACTTTTGTGGGTCACAAAAGCTAAAAACTGTCAGGTTCTGTCTGGCAAACTAAAAATGCTGAAGGAGAGACTTTTAGTAGAGTCGCAAGGGACACGTATTTTGTAATTATTATTTTTATTTAACTTTAACTATGGTAAATCCAATGGGGCGGCCTTATCGCTAACAGTGATTTCTTCCAGGCAACTTTTATATATATATATATATATATATATAATTTATTAATATAGATATTTTCTTTAACGCCTTTCACCACTTCAGTTCGAATATTTTTTATTACTATAAATTTTATATAATAGTATAAAAACTAATTGTCTTATTTAACAAAATCGGAATGATAAATAGTTCATTGTAATTACGCGTTTATTAAATAAAACTATAGCGCCTCATACTAGTTAATTTAAAATTTATTTTTAATGTTATGGAGTAGCCTGTTAACAGGTATAAAGCCTGTTAACCTGGACTTTACTTAGCGACTGCTAGCTTCACTGCTTACACTTACTGTCTAGTAAGCGAAACCCATTTTTATGTTCTCCAAAACATGTGTCAGCTGTTTATTTTTATACGCCTTAATGTCGGACATAAGCCTTCTCCGAATTGGTTACTTCCTTCCAATTCGGTTAAAGCCACGACTTTGATAAGCAAAGAGTCTTATATTGAATTTTCTACACCGAGCCATCTGATTATATACTAAGTCCATCGAAAGACGCAATCGAGTCTACATAGATTTCAAATCCTTAAGGATTAATTTAAATTAAGGCGAAAAATATTTATTAAGTATTATTTATTAAATTTAATACTCATATAGTTCTAAAGATATATCCCATTATGACGACAATCTGAGTTTAATAAAATCATAAAACACTACAGCAAAATTTATAGTATTGTTTTGGTTTCTAAAACGATAAAATTTATCTGTAATAAGCATGAATAAAAACGCGATGTTATGTTCCGTAATTTTAATATATCAGATAATACAGAAAAATCAAGAATGGGTCACTAAATATATATGATATTACTGACCAACAACAACAAATCAATTATGTACCAACATATGTTAGTAAATAATTTGCCGTTATGTATCAGTTAAAAAGAATCAACATAAAATTGTTTTAATTCGATCGCAGCAGTGGATGGTCTACTGGGATTATTTGTTAAAATATTTTTAAGTTCACATGCAATTTTTGGAACGAAGTTCCTTATCGCGCGTTGCGAAAGGGGGCTAGACGGAAAAAATTAAGACCAAAAGTTGTAACGACAATTTTTGCTATAGTTGTAAGCCGTGTGACGTGCGCGTGTTTCTCTCTCCCTCTCCCAATATCGGCGTTAAGCAGGGGTGCGTTCTGTGAGCCAGACTGTTTATCATATATCTGGATAAATGTCTCCAAAGGTTGAACGATATGAATGTGGGAGTCCAGATGGGCGACTCAGTGGTCACTGCTCTGCTATATGCAGATGATGCAGTCCTGCTGGCACAGTCAGCGACTGACCTGCAGACCCTAGTCGACACAATGACAGTAGATTGTAAGAAAAGGGGTCTACGCGTGAATGTGAGCAAAACCAAAATAATGGTCTTTGAAAAAGATGAAGCCAGAACAGATGTAAGAGTATCAATAGGTAATGATGTACTAGAGCAAGTGGATGAATTAGTATATCTTGGATGTGGATTTAGCCGAGATGGAAGGTAAACCACTGATATAGAGCGAAGAGTGAATGCGGGAAATAGAGTGAACGGAGCGTTGCGACAACTTCTCGGCAGCCACCACCTCAGCCAGAAGGCACGTGTAGCAATACATAACGCAGTGCTTGTCCCAACATTACTGTATGGAAGCGAGAGTTGGGTATGCAGAAAAGAGTATGAAAGTAAAATTAATGCGGTCGAAATGCGATCTCTACGGAGAATCTGTGGAGTTAGGCTAATCGATCGCATTCGTAACGACGACGTAAGAGAGCGAGTAGGTATGAAAGAGAGTATTGGTGTAAAGATGCGAAATGGAATGCTGACATGAATGGTTCGGACATGTGGAAAGAATGCCGAACGAACGTCTGGTTAAGAAGATATACAATGCGAAAGTGGAAGGATGTAGGTACCGGGGGAGACCGAGACTAACCTATCTAGACCAGATCGGTCATGTACTGAAGGAAGGTGGAGTCAAGAGTCTCCGAAACCGGCGAGCGTGTATGAAGAGAATTATGAATGTTGAGGAAGCGAGTGAAGTATGCAAGGATAGAGTTCTCTAGCACTCTGTTCTCTCTGCCTACCCTGCAAAGGACATGGCGTGATGATATGTATGTAGGTATGTCTAATAATACTTCGCTGTTTTAATTAAAAACGTATTATTATCACTATTAATTCCCTTGATTATAAAGAATCCAAACCTATCCAATTAATTAAGATCTGCATTTCCACATGACTTTATGTAATTGAGAGATCTAATTGTATTTACATTTTTACTCAAGATTTTATTTCCATGTGGTGACGGAGTAGGAATATAATTCACCGCCCCCTATCTTACTCGTGGGTGATCGTAAGAAACGACTAAGGGATATAAAACGTATATAACATCTATGCAAGAGAAGAAAAACTCGAAACAAAACCTATACCAACACGTCTGACCAGCGTGGTATAGTAGGTCAATTACCCTCCCATTATGGAGGTGGCTCGAGCCCAACAGTGGTACATATATGAACTGAAATGACTCAAGATTCTAAGAGATTTGCTGATAAGTAATACTCCATAGCCATGACAGTAAAATTTCATTTGAAATCTATCGAATATTTTGTATGATATTAGTAACAAATTAACGAGACAGTGAATCTATTACTGTAAGCAATCAGGAAATAGACGACATTAATATACGGAACTGCATAGAAAATGCAATAATACTAGCTTCTTAACAACCTTGAACCATTGTAAATACATAATAAACTTTGTTGAATGCAACACAAGCATCTATTTATATGAAATTCTCAGTAATATAATCTGTAACACTTTAATCTTAAATGTCAATATTGCCGGATCAAGGATCCGGATTAAGCTTGTTTTAAAATTATTTATCTATACGCCTTGAAATCAAACGCGTAAACGAGTTTTCGAAAAAAAAAAATCAAAATGTTGATTGATATAAGCGCCACATTACATAAGTAAGTTTGAAATTAGAAATAATAAGGTAACTCAATTTATCCATGATACTAATAAATGATTCAAAATAAAAGTGGAGTACTTTGATTTTTCTACATTCACTGTAGAAAAGGTTAAATTAGAATAGCGAATAGGAAATAAGAACCAACTCAAAGCAATGAGTACCATAAAACACAAACATTTCGTGAACATAACAAATGAAAATTTCATGTCCGACGTATAGAGGCGAAACACGTATAAAATTTAATTTCAGTCGCATCCCGGTCAGTCGTCCGGGGCGACATAAGGGTGGTTCTCTCCGCCTATTGAGCGAGTTATTGGTACTCCTGTGTTGACTTGAGTGGTCTGTCCGAGGTGTTACACTTTTAGTTACTCCCTTTCTTGTGCAAAGTCCCGTCACACAAATATGGTTACCTTAATTTTTTCCTGTCTATTTCGAATACACGGTATAGTTAACCGTATTGAAGTGATGCAAGGTTTATCAAAACAAAATGAGTCTTATGAAGGCCATACACGCTAGGTTTTGCATGATGGTTTTAGCTGTGCATGCATAACCGACAGGCATAACGAGTTTCATATTACACATACACGTTAGAGCGGTTACGCACTACGTCCGATCCGAACCCGTGAAAATATAGACAAAGAAAACTCGGACCGAATTCGGATATTGCTTAAGCACTTGTCCGATCCGAGCCCGTGAAAATCATCATCATCATTCTCCTACTCTTATCCCAATTACTTTGGGTCGATACAATATGTACTCTTCTTTCATAGTACATATTGTGAAAATTATTGGCAATAGTTTTATGACCGGCCGCCTGCCAGACGTCAACCCTCCTTGGGAATGTAATTGTTGACCAAACTGCAACAGATTGAGTTGGCCTAGGTCGTTATAAGGCTATTAGTCGTCTTTTACGACATCCACGAACAAAGTAAGGGTTGGTAGTATTCGTAGCCGCTATCACACAGCAAGTACCCGTGAAAATATGGGTCTAGAAAACTCGGACCGAATTACGTCATTTTACGCGGAGCCACAGCAGAGTGTTCACATCGTGAATGATAAGTCCTTTAAATCAACGTTAACTTCTGGCAATACTATTGTATGTACGAAGAACGTAGACGTTCGCTCGTACGTACATACGAACGTAGAAAAGAAGACGTATGTACGAACTAATACACTGGATGGCTGCTTGCCGCTTCACGTCACCCAGCCACATACCCCGCCCCGCTGCCTCTCTGCTCGTATGCAACTCGGCTTTAACTCGGACGCAGTGCGCAAGCGTTCATACAAATAATTCTATGGCTACATCGGTCCGTCAAAAATCTCTGCCGACATGGAGATTCTAGAATGACGGAAAGAAATCGGATGACGGAGATCGGATGTAGTGCGTAAATTACCATAGAAATAGTTCTACGGCTACGACGGACCATACTTTTACGGGTTCAGATCGGATTCGGATCGGACGTAGTGCGTAACCGCTCTTAGGGTTTGCATGCACAGTTTTGCCATTAACTCTCAGTTGAGCTACGGGACGGTATGTGTAGGATGCCTACTTCACAGTTGAACTACGTAGTACGACAATTAAAAACAGAGAACTGTGTCAGGCAAGCTCGCCGGACGCCACACACGCTCGGTTATTCTTGCGCGCAAACAACCAAGCGGCAAAAATTTCAATTTGGATATTTGCTCGGTTGCATGTACATGCACAGATAACTGTGCAGTTTTATCACATACACGCCAGGGCTTGCCTCTCGGTTATGCATGCATGGCTAAAACCATTATGCAAAACCTAACGTGTATGGCCTCCATTAGTGATTAATATTAAATTACCAATAAAAAAAATATTACGCCCTAAATGGCCATAAACTTAACGGTAATAAACGTAAAAGTAATTTTACCTTACAAGGATTAAAAAGTATAAATTAGGAATATGACATAAATAAAAGCGAGTATTTCTTCATTGAACAGAAAATAGTCAGGAAACAGGAACAATGTTTCGATATTCAGCAGGTTAACCAATTATAAGACATTTGATAATTCATCAGTTATGGTTTATGGCATTAACAAAAAGACATTTTCATTCACAATTCGCTTAGAAATAGATTTGCTGATCAATTTGAAGCAATTCACTTTGATTTAGCTTTATTTCAATTACGATAATAAATACAAACTCCTTTGCACGAAAGGTTCTCAGAATGATACGTTGCTATGGTGACAGACATTGGTTAGAGGTGAGTCGGGCTTTGATGTGGCCTATAGTGACTATGATATTTAATTTTCTACGCATAAAATTCTGAATTATTTCTCCCAAGTGAACATTCACTTGGAACAATTCCGAACGCTTGAGAGAGTACTTGACTGAGAGTGACTTCTGCCACCGCGCATTTCATCCATCATGTCGATGGGCATAATACGTGTCATAATGTCGTGCGTGACAGTATCAGAGAAGTTTTGTTACTAACAAGAAGACTTTAATAAATTCATATTTTGTTTAGTATTTTATATTAGACTTTGAACAAATTTAAAAACTGTCCATGTTTACCTAAAATGATGGCGTGGTAGCTAAAGTGACTGATTTCCATGGTGAGCCATTTGGCATGTAGTTTAGTTTCCATTAAGTAGGTAGACATCTACCTAATAGACAGTGTCGATAAACTAGACAGAATAGAGACTATTCAATTTAAATAATGTTTATTATTCAATTGCCCTTCCATTATGGAGGAGGCTTGCGCCCAACAGTAGGATTTATGTAGGTTGAGAAGAAAAAAATTTACAATTAAATACAAATATAAAGTCTTGTGTCTTAGCCTCTTTCAAGGGTAAGAACTGGTTACTAAATTTGATACCTCAATATTATTACTTTATTTAGATAGCATTTTTGCTGACAGGATACGCTTTAACCATTATCCTTCGACCGTATCGGAAGATAAATGGGCAGCATAGCGACCGGCAGGTAACTCGATTATCTATCGATTATTTTATAGCAATATGTCTATTTATCCCGTAGGTGGCTTTTCACATGGAAACCCTACACGAAAACTGTAAACGATTTTTCCTTTCAAGGAACTGTTGTCAGGTGCGTAGTAGCTCGATATAATATTTATATATTATTAATTGTTTATTTATATATTATTAGGAGAAGGAAAACTCGAAATAAAACCCTATACCAACACGCCTGACCAGCGTGTTATAGTAGGTCAATTCCCCTCCCATTGTGGAGGATGCTCGAGCCCAACAGTGGGACATATATGGGCTGAGATGATGATGATGTTGAATTGTTTATAAATTGTTGACCTAGTAACTTTTTCTAGTATCTTAAGAATTGAGACATTGAAGACTCTATAATATATATGTAGATGACTGTAATTGGTCCAATTAGTAAGTAATTTTCATCTATGTTATATGTATTTGTAATGGGTGTTGTTATCCCAAATATAATAAATAAATTAAATCAGACCAAAAGACCTTAATAAATTTTATAAAAAAAAAATAATATTTATTTGTATTGGTTGCCTAATATTAGCTCACATAACTATCTCTGATGCTTACGCCAGTATTACACATGTGAAATAAATTAATTTTATGGATTTTATCGCATTTGTATTTTATTTATATTTGCCCGACGTTTCGACTCCTTTTCAGGGTTCATCGTAGTAGAGCTGAAGTAAAATCCCTAAATATAGTTTTGACTTATTACTACCTCTTAATATATAATAATTAAGCAATACACGTTTATAATTGTCATTAATTTATACTTATAATATTCATCAGTCGAAAAAAACACATCCGTTTAAAAATTTGTGCTTCGTTTAACATAATTTGCGCTTCATGATTTTTGTGAATCAGATAAGTGCCGAACCAGTTATAACCACAACTGGTAGGTCTTGTTCGTACATTTGCGTTTTTCCAGTTCGCTTATGGTGTAGCTTTTACCGGACAAATTTAGTCGACAGCTCTCTACTTTTACTTAATATCGTAATAACACAAGTTTTCTATATGTTTACTAGTATCTGTTTAAAAGATTCTAATACACTTGCTTCATGTTATTACCAGATATATTTGAAACATTATTATATAATAGATAATATTTGAAGTATTTACGCAAATTATTTAAAATGATACGCTGTTATCAATATGTCTTTATAGATATGTATAATGCTTTTAATGATTAGAATTCAACAACTATAATCGAGAGAGAAACTAATAAATTGCCACATAGAGATCTTAGATTAAAGAGCTTCTGTATATAAGAGTTTTATATAAAAAAAATCTTAATTATATCGGAAATCAGTGCCTCGATGATCATATCAAGTCATCAGCTCCAGTTGTTATAAAAATCTGTGGTAGTCGGTATGTGGGTGTTTTTAATATGGAATTATTGCCCCTTGGAGTTGGGGGGTCGGATGGTCGTAGTTCTAGGTTTTTTCGATCGAAATTGACTAGTGTACATAGCAAGAATAATCGTTCAATTCAGTAATTGACTTGGAGCATACATACCGTTACATTAATATCGTACGTAAACATTATTTACGTGAATATTCATCACATAACGTCCCACTGTTGGCCTCGAGTCTCTCCATAATAGGAAGGCAACTGACCTACTGTGCCACACTGGACAAACGTGTTGGTATAGGTTTTTATTTCGAGATTTCCTTCTCTTGTATAGATGTTATATGTATATTATATCCTTTAGTCTTCTTTCACGAAATCTATGAGCAAGTAAAAGGGATGGTGAATCGTATTCTTACTCCGACACTTTGCGAGTATTATAGATATGATACCTATACTTTCCAGCGCGTAACAAGAACCGCCTCGTGGGAGAGAAATTGGACTAATAAAATATGTATGTTTCGATTCCTATACTTTGCCTGTTAGGGTCTCTTAGGATTGTTAGGATAGAGTTGTGGCGAGCTCGTGGAAGTCCCATATGGATCTTTTGAATTATATTGAAAATGCTAGTGATTTATTAAAGAAAGTTATTGAATTTTTATATAATGTAATAGAAAAAAAGTGCTAAAAACTATTGGTTATGATTGAATAGTGATTTAGGTGCATTTCATACTCTGCCAAAACTCCTAAAGAAACCTTAAATTTGCTAGCCAGCGTCTGATTAATGGCAACGACTTTATTTAATGATAGGATAAATAAGGTACATATCAATAAACTGAAACACTGTTTTGCGTAATTTTTTATAGACAGCTACTATTGAAAGTCGGCCACTCCAATGGATAATCATGTCATAATTGTCACGATTGGCAAGTACCCGGCTCTCAAAAAAATTGCACTTGATGTTATAAGCTTCCAAGAAGTGCTCTCCGTTTTCATTGATGCATTAGTCTATTTTTAAGATTTCTTTTATATTAGATATTTCAGTGTGGTGACGGAGTAAGAATACAATACACCATCTCCATTTTACCCGTGAATGATCGTTAGACCAGACTAAGGGATATAAAACGCATATAGCATCTATGCAAGAGAAGAAAAACTCGAAACAACACCGTATACCAACACGTCGTGGTGTAGTATCAATTTGCCTGCCTACTAAAGGTAACGGGAGTCTACGCGTGAATGTGAGCAAAACCAAAATAATGGTCTTCGAAAGAGATGAAGCCAGAACAGATGTAAGAGTAGCAATAGGTAATGATGTACTAGAACAAGTGGATGAATTTGTATATCTTGAATGTGGATTTAGCCGAGATGGAAGGTACACCACTAATATAGAGCGAAGAGTAAATGCGGGAAATAGAGTGAACGGAGCGTTGGGGCAACTTCTCGGTAGCCACCACCTCAGCCAGAAGGCACGTGTAGCAATACATAACGCTGTGCTTGTCCCAACATTACTATATGGAAGCGAGAGTTGGATATGCAGAAAAGAGCATGAAAATAAAATTAAAGCGGTCGAAATGCGATCTCTACGGAAAATCTGTGGAGTTAGGCTGACCGACCGCATTCGCAATGACGACGTAAGAGAGCAAGTAGGTATGAAAGAGAGTATTGGTGTAAAGATGCGAAAAGGAATGCTCCGATGGTTCGGCCTTGTGGAAAGAATGCCAAATGAACTTCTGGTTAAGAAGATACAATACGAAAGTGGAAGGATGTAGGTACCGGGAAGACCAAGACTAACCTACCTATACCAGATTGGTCAAGTACTGAAGGAAGGTGGGATCAAGAGTCTCCGAAACTGGCGAGCGTGTATGAACACAATTATGAATGTTGAGGAAGCTTGTGAAGTATGCAAGGATAGAATTCTCTGGCACTCTATTCTCTCTGCCTACCCGGCAAGGGATATGGCGTGATGATATGTATGTATGTAATTTCCCTGCCATTATGGAGAAACTCGAGCCCAACAGTAGCACATATATGAACTGAGATGATGAGATATTCCCAACAGACTACAAAAATTTGCTAGAATGAACTGCAGAGGCTGAATACAGCGCTAAGGAATATTGAAAGTAGGTACTGGCTTATAAGCAAACGAACTTATAGAAATATAGATCGAAAGTGTTTGATTGGTGAGTCTATTTTCAAATGCAAACAAAACAAAAACGCAAGAACAAACAAATAGAACATATAATAGTGTTGTTGCAAGTTTATTCGCATACACGCTTGTTTATTTAATCGATTTCGAGCACATATCGAGAGAGTACGTTGAACCCCGATGACGTTGGACGAGCTGATCGCCTCTCACCACGTCACACGAATTCCCCGCATTTATAATGAACATTTATTTTTAAATACATCGTTATGTTAAACTCCAGTGAAAATACAACACAAAATAATTGTTAGCTATTATTATAAAGCGCTTTCTTATCACGGAGTGCCTCTATACCTGAAACGGGTAGTGGCAGATTATTTGGAGGCGCAGCGTCCTCTATGTGGATCGAGTAGGGAACATTGTACAGACGCCCCTGGTGTGCGGTGTTCCACGGGGATCGGTCTTAGGGTCGACCATGTGGAATATCGCCCACGACTGGGCGTTGCGAGGTTACCTCTCTTCCGGGCTGGGCATAATTGATTACGCAGACGACAGAACGCAGAAAGAGTCGGCACGCCTAGCAACTCTCGGCACCGAGGCAGTTGTCAGGCGGATAGAGGTGTTGGGGTAAGCCTCAGTCCTAGCAGGGTGGCCCTCAATAAGTCGGACACCCTGTATACTATGGGCCCCGCAACGGTACACCTACTGGTGCCTCGATCACCGTCAATTCGGTTTCCATCAGCATCTGGACTCAGATAAAATATTTAGATCTAGTGCTCGACGGACGATGATAGTTTGTGGAGCATTTTCGCCAATTTAGCGGCGTACCGCCTTTCCTGAGTTACACCGAATGTGGGCGGACCTAGCGTTATATGGCGATGTACACGGGGGTGGTTTAGTCCATGGCCCTGTACGGTGCATTCATAAAGGCGGAATCACTGACCATCAGTTTCAGGGCTCTCTTGTGGCGACCGCAGAGAGAGTCAGGGTCATACGCGGATATAGGACGGTGGCGACGAAGGCAGCATGCCTGTTAATCACCACTCACCCATGGGACTTGGAAACAGAAATGCTCGCTGGGCCTTACTGGCGGATGTGTGTGTGGGCTGGAGAGGCGACGCTCGCCGGAATATCAATGTCCGTTGGGCAGTCCGGCCGAAGAGACCTCGGTTTGGTGTTCGGATCGTGGAAACCTTCCTGCCGGTGTTGATATAGTGGTTAAGTCGACGGTCCAGGGTCGTCGCCTTCAGACTGATGCAGGTCTTTATTGAACATGATGGGAAATCTTATAGTTATTCAAATAGATACATAATTAATTTCGACGTTTGTGGATGAATTATCGATAATAACAAATATGTATTTGAATCATTACGATCTTAGTCAAGTAAAGAAATAATCTATTAATAATAATATCGTGACTAGCCAGTTATACAATAAGCAATTATTGGATGTCGTAATAGAAATAAATACTTTTTGTATGAGGCACTAGAGAGATGGTATATTATTAAATCAATTATTTTAAAATGAGGTTCTGTAATTCTGCAGTATCCACTTCACCACTACATACACTAACATACAAGGCTGTTTCCCTTTCTAACAATGAAAAATAAGCAAATATTTAAAAATAATGACAATGTTAGAAAGTCATTTTATTCTTTTTTGTGTCAACCCTTAATAAATATATTTTTTGAAAGTGTATAAAAAAACCGTAGCTAGGTATAGGATAACTGTAACCTAATTTTTTTTTGGTGGTAGGCTTATGGTATACACACCCCGCCCGATTCCTGTGAGGCGAGCCGAGCGACCACATAACTTCCCTGCAACGTACCTCTCTATGCTGCACGGGCACCACTTTCATATATAAATAAGTTAACTTTGACGTATATAAATACGTAATAAATCCTAAACTTATGATATACACAAAAACTTACGTCGTAATTATAAAATGTAAAAATAAATATTAAAAAAACAACTATTGTGGTAGCATTGCGCGTCAGTAATGAAAAACTTCTTAGCTTTACAAACTTTTAAACATTATTTTAACCAAGTAGGTTAAGAAAAATATTTTTTGGCAATATTTTTTATTAAAAATTATTTTAATAACCGTAATATAATTTTAATTTAATGTTGTATGTTTTATGTGAAAAAAAAAATATATTCTATATAATGCAAAGAAAATTATAAGGAAAACACTGTATCTATTATGTTTATTGAATGGAGTAAAAAACTTTAGTATTTCTTATTTTCTTTTGTAAAGTGCTCCACTACAGAAATATTTTAAAGTATCTTTAAAAAATAATAAGAGAATTAATAATTAATTAAACTTACATGTGAAACAACAAAAAAGATATTCGATATATAAATCAAGTTTATTTTTTATTTTCAATGTATCTCAAAGAAATTTGTATAACATATCCTTGACAGAAACGCCAAAGAACAAATCATTGAGTTTCTTGTACTAAAAGCGAGGGGCTCCGAATGCTTAGCGGGATAATATTTATCAGATTCTGATTCTAAAATCGATTGGGTAAAGCTTAAAATCCAAATACTTCCATCAGTATTGTGTGGTGTTTAAAATAAATATTTTTTTGCATTCTTAAAATATTCGCCTTGTTACCGTGATTATGATGTTTTGTGCGGGCTTAAAACAACAATATGTGTTTGAAATAGCTTCTATTCTTTTAATATTAAGACTTATTCTCATTCTGTAGTTGGTTCGATTAGACTAATAACTATATAACCAACGTTTCGTTGAAGTGCCAAGATTAGAAACAACGTGGCTGTATAAAAATAGCCAATCGGCATGAGTTTACATGTATAAATAGAAGTAAACCAGTTTTCGGGGACTACATTAATGTTGTTTTTGGTTACACAGTTGGTTGATCTTTCATATAACTTGGGTTTTTATTGTTGTGTAATATATATTTTTTTATTTATTGCTGCTATTTACATCCTTATTTTCTTTAAATTACTGAAATTTAGCATTTAATATGCTTAATTATTTATAAAATCCGATTACGAAATGAAAAATGATGTCGGTATGCTATCTACCCGATAATGTTTACACATTGTTATAGGCTTAATACTTAAAACTTTACAGTTAGAATTGTATTAAACGATGACACAACCTTGTTATTTAAATTACTGAAATTTAGATAGCATACCGTCACCTTAAGACGTAAATATAATACGAAGTGAAATTTGCATGTCCTACAATTAGTCACGGTGGTGTAGTGGCAGCACGATTGGGCCGGAATCCCAATAGGAACGGGTTCGAATCCCGCTTGTGACATCATTTTTCATTTCGTAATCGGATTTTATAAATAATTAAGCATATTAAATGCTAAATTTCAGTAATTTAAATAACAAGGTTGTGTCATCGTTTAATACAATTCTAACTGTAAAGTTTTAAGTATTAAGCCTATAACAACGTGTAAACATTGTCGGGTAGATAGCATACCGTCACCTTAAGACGTAAATATAATACGAAGTGAAATTTGCATGTCCTACAATTAGTCACGGTGGTGTAGTGGCAGCACGATTGGGCCGGAATCCCAATAGGCGCGGGTTCGAATCCCGCTTGTGACATCATTTTTCATTTCGTAATCGGATTTTATAAATAATTAAGCATATTAAATGCTAAATTTCAGTAATTTAAATAACAAGGTTGTGTCATCGTTTAATACAATTCTAACTGTAAAGTTTTAAGTATTAAGCCTATAACAATGTGTAAACATTGTCGGGTAGATAGCATACCGTCACCTTAAGACGTAAATATAATACGAAGTGAAATTTGCATGTCCTACAATTAGTCACGGTGGTGTAGTGGCAGCACGACTGGGCCGGAATCCCAATAGGCGTGGGTTCGAATCCCGCTTGTGACATCATTTTTCATTTCGTAATCGGATTTTATAAATCCTTATTTTCATTATAAAAGGTAGAGACACGCTGCTGAAAGTTTTCTGTCTACAGGTATAGATATGTATAGAACTTCTCGGAGAAAATCGACGTTTTAGTAGTTGTAATTATGCTACTGCGCTTCGTTAGGTGAGCGAGAGAACCGGAAGCCTAATTTTAATTTAGGCGGCGGAGCGCGTGCGCGAGGAGCGTCTCCTCGACGACGCCAACCGCCCCCGCGACTGGGGCGGCGCAGGCGCGATTACCTGCGCCTGATGCCGCTCTAGCTGAGGCCGCGGGTGACTGGACCGGGGAATTAGTCCGTCACCCGCCGAGAGGCTGACCGCGCGAAGAGGGACCGACGTCCGCCCCATGACGTCGCTCAAGGGGAGGGTACCTCTCAGGGGGTATTCCGTCGGGCCGGCCACTGACGACAAGTTCACGCTGCTCCAGTGGCCGGTCCAACGACGTAGGCGAGGTTCGTGGGTGGGTTACGGTTATACGTGCGTACGCCCCTCTGTCGCCCCGGACGGAGTGGTGCGAGAAGAGCGCTGACCATAACCCATCCCAAAAAAAAAAAAAGCTTAATTTTTGTTAACGCTGTGGAAATGCTTTTACGCACTATCCCCCGCCGGTGACAGACGGGGGGGGGGGGGGACGGGGGGAATCGCCGGCCATTGATGTTGGCGGCCGGAATATCCACTAAAACCAACAGCGGTCCCTTCCGCGCTTTTACGGGATGCCGGAGAGATCGTCTATTGACATTCTATCTCCGACACCTCTACACAAGCAGCACACCTGATAGTAAGTGTTACTGCAGCCCATACGCCTTTGCAATACCAAGGGTATAGCTAGGCCGCTACCTACCAATACAAACCCCAAACCCACCCAGTTAGGCATCCGGCTCTCTCGTCGTTGCTTACCTTTACGGTAAGATAAATACATTTACCTATATCACTGGACTCCACAGTTCTAACCCGTTCCTCTGCCTCAGACATAATATATTTCGCAAGTCCTTCATTGCGTCATCTTATAATTTATTCTCAATTTTATTAGATTATATAATTATAATAAAAAAAATATCTTGTTTTGATTAAAAAAACAACATTAAATTAGCCGATCACGTAAATTAATATGTTATTTATTATATCTATATCTATAAAAGAGGATGTTTGTGTATATGACATCGCTAAACTCAGAAACTATTTGACCGGTCATTAAGAAACTATTTATTTCTATTTATTTGCCCTTAGTGGCGGCCAGATTTACTTAGGCAACCGTATGTCATTGTAATAAAAAAAAATATAGTTTTAATTAGATATACTGTATATCTAATTATATTTAATATTGCCGGGATGAGGATAATATTTTATTTAAAAAAAAGTGTTTTCTTTTAACGCCATGCCACAATTAATAATAATATAATTAAAAATACTATAGATATTCTCCTAATTATAAATGTATGTAGACATTAGGTTTTTAGCAAACACTCGATGAGTGCACCAACTTTGTAAGCAGATCTTAGACAAAATTTATTTTAGCTGTTCATCATAACTCTGCTTACTGATGTAAATTGTATCCTAATTATGTTATCCGTCAACAATGAAAAGTGAAAAGGGCAGAATCTGTAATTTTAAGAGACTTTATAATTGTTCATATTTATTAAAGGCTTAAAGCAATATTTTGATTTATCTTTGTTGTTTTGAGTGAGGTAAAGATTTTTAATGTAAAATTTTAATATAATGAAGGAGGATTAGCGGATGAGAATAAAGTTAATTATACTCGTCTGTTACGTTAATTGATTATTTAATTATATTATGTTAAAACAAATTAACCATTGTATAAAACATTGTATAATTGAACCTATGTATGATAAAAGAAATAGAAGAATAGCTAAGTGGTAGGACTACACTATTGACAGTTCGCTGTCTAAAGCCGCAGGCTGGTCCATCTGTCGGGTGATCGGACCGGGGAATAGTCCGGTCACTCGCAGTGAAGCCACCGCATGAGGACGACGCCCCGACGGCTAATGCTGTCGGAGCTTCGACTCGACAGGAACCCGCGAGGGTAAACCGCCGGGCGGGCCACCGAAGACAAAGATCGGGTACCGGTGGCCTGCTCGCACTGCGAAGAGAGGCGTTTGCATGGTGGGTCTACGGGGCTCCGCGCCGCCTTTGCCGTCGCCCCGGACCGATTTGGCGGGGCGCGACCACCTCCATAGTCCATCGCAAAAAAAAAGGCTGGTCCATCCGGGGTAATGCCACACTGTCACAAAATAGTCTGAGTAGTGGCAATATGCTATTCTGCTTCGTTCGGTGAGCGAGAGAGCCGGAAGCGCAACTGGGTGGGTTTGGGGATTGTAATGGTAGGTAGCGGCCTAGCTATACCCATGGTGTAGCAAAGGCCCATGGGCAGCAGTGACATTTACCATCAGGTATGCTGATTGCTCGTTTGCCACCAATAGAGCAATAAAGAAAAGAATACCCTCTAAATTTATATTCTACTAACAAACCCAGCCCATTGGTTTGTTTGTAGAAGTCGACATATCGCAGCGTCGCCTGGTGGCGAGTTACATCAATGGGGATAGCATATGAATCTTCTCCGTGAAAAATTACATATACATACCAATTTTCATAATGATCGTTTAAATAGTTTCAGAGTTTAGCAATGTCGTAAATACGAACAATTTCTTTTATTGTAGATTACATGACGCAACCCTTCACACTTTAAGTCATTCAGCCGAAAAATGTTGCCAATAATAAATTTCTATTTCAATCCGACAAGTTTTGACGAGCTTTAGCAAAAATGTTATTATGAATCAGTGGACTGGTCTTTAATATATTTCTTTCATATTTATTTAAAATATTTTGCAATCTAGGTCCAAATAAGTTATTTATTTGCGATCAGATTCGCGGTCACATATACAGATTTCAAAACAACGCCATTAATTTAAAATGTCCCAATATTGTGCAGGTAGTTTTACCGAATGTGAGTCATTAGGTCATTACGGACAAAAAATAAAAATAAAATATGTCATTTATATATATATATATATATATATATATATATATATATATATATATATATTATCTGTGCTGTGTGGTAGTGGCTACGAATACTACCAACCCTTACTTTGCTCGTAGATGTCCTAAAAGAAGACTAAGAGCCTTATAACGATCTGGGGCAACTCCATCTGATGCCGTTTGGTCAACAATTACATTCCCAAAGAGGGTTGACGTCTGGCAGGCGGCCGGTCAGTGTCATAACCATTGCCAATAACTTTTACAATACGTACTATGAAAGAAGAGTACATATTATATCGACCCCAAATAATTGGGATAAGAGTAGGAGCATGATGATGATGATTCATTTATATATCTATGTGAGAATTTTCCCTCCGAAATTTTCGGCTTTATTTGGTCTATGGACTTTAGTCTGAGATGGTTGTTACGTCTTTAGGCGGAATAATTGGATACGGGTGACACATGACCGCGCCTTATGATGACCCACAATGAGGATAACTATTTGGTGAGCCATTCAATGTTTTGAGTTTATTTTTCTTAAGAAATTATCTAAAAAACAAATGCTTGCATCACGGGCTCATGACACAGGGCTTTGTACTTAAGCCACCCTCCCATACGTACAATCAATTGCTGTTTGATGGGCAGTTAAATACTTACGCTAAAAAAGAGTCATATTATATAAATACCAGCTCATCTAGCGACGCGGTTCTGTACAAATTTAAAAAAATAAAATTATAATAATAATAACTTACCTCGAAATACATCGAAGCACCTACCGGGTCTAATAGTTAGACTAAAACATTCTTCAATCCACCAAAACACACGAAAAACTGATCGAAATCGTTCCAGCCGTTTATGAGTTCAATCACATATACAGACACTTAAGATAAAAATATAAGTACATATATAAAAATGTATATGCACTAATATTTTTATCATTGCGTAATTGAAAACACACACAGGCTCTAATCTAAGGATGTTCCCGACGGCAGTACTGTGTTAACTCAAGCCCTACATTCGAATTGTATTGTGTAATGGCTTGATACTGTATTAATACTTATATATATTATACTTAATTTGGTATGTAGTAGCGGCTACGAATACTACCAACGGTCAAAATAACTTTGACTGTGAATGTAGTAAAAAAACGACTTTATATTGGGCCAACTTTACCTTATGTCATTTGATCAACAATTACTTTTTCAAGGAGTGTTGACGTCGGATGATAGCCGAGTACAAGCCAATAACTTTTACAATATGTACGATGAAAGAGGAAATATATAATGCGTCAACCCCAAGTAATTGGAATAAAAAAAGAATGACGATAATGACTGAATCACATAATATAAGTACGGTTGAGAGTTAATTTTTAAAATACAAATTATTTATATTCTTATTACCTACATAAAGGTTTCTTTTCCGTGTGGTGGCGGAGTAAGAATACAATTCACCACCCCCTACCTACTCGCGGGTGATCGTAAAAGACGACTAAGAGATAAAATATGCATATACCTAACATCTATGCAAGAAAAGGGCAACTCGAAATAAAACTCTATACCAACGCGTTTGACCATCGTGGTCAAGGTCAATTTCCCTCCTAGTGTGGAGGAGGCTCGAGCACAGCAGCGGGACATATATCAGCTGAGATAATGATAAATATAAAGGTCTTTCTATTCTAAATTTAAACTTAGAACTAGTTGACTAGTGCGAATGATTTTTAGATATTACTTAACTCAAAGCACTAAGTGACTGTTCTATGATGATATAAATAATACAGTTATAATACAATACAAAACAATTATTGTACATAAATATGCTTGATTCAAGGTTGTCACGATTTCATAGAATCGAAGGGATGGTCAACGTGCAGCGATGACGCACGTACAACCCTTGCTCACCTTCGGAGATCGAGGAAAATCCATACAACCCAAATGGTAAAATCGACTCTATTCCAATATATATAAAATATTATTTTCATTTATATCGGTCGTTAATAAATTCTTGCGGTCAATTATATAAACGATAATAGTTAAGTCGAACGCCTGTGAAACTTTTTGTGATCATACGATTGAACTGAACTGCGTTTTAAAAATCTAAATTTTAACCACGTCGATACGAAAAACCCAAATATCTTTGTTATTATCTTCAATTTTTTGAACAACAAAATAAAACAAGAAATATATCTCTAATTCTGGGGATTACTACCAACCGGTTTCTCCTAAAATGGAACCCTTAAAGGGTCACTCGTGTATTTATACGTCCGTCTATCACAGTCAAAATGCACCAAATTTACTGCAGCAATTAATTTTTAATTTCCTACACATATGTATTCTATGACGCCAATAAGAATACATAATGTAAATAGATGAATTTAGGACATGGGGTCATCTTAGCTGGTAAATTAAAAAATTAATAAATAAAATTTAATCAATGTACCATGTGACATATCAAATGAAAGGGCAGGATTAGTTATACATTAGAAATAAAACTATTTTTAAAGTTTTTATCGCGTTTGTGTTCGACTTTTAATTTGCGTGATGTTTCTAACTCTATACAGCGTTCATGGTCACGAGAGGACTAAGTTGTCTCACGTCCAACAAGTCATCGTTATTACAGGGATTTATATTAACCCGCTACAATGTTACGCTATGATTTATTCTATGATACGCTATGATTTATTCTATTTTTATTCTATGATGATTAATGATTCTTATGAATATGGATATAATCTGTGTGCGTTAATTGCGTATTTGTGAAGTCTCCCGCGACACAAGTGTAGGAAGTCTTATAAAAAAAACTGACTAAACAAGTAACCAAAGGAAGCGAGTGCAGCATTCTTAACAAACTCATCATGAGTTTACCAGCTACGATCGTAAACTCGCGTACCAAAACCGTTGCAATTATGATATTATATCATCTTCTAAAATATTTCAACTACTATTTTTTTTTCTAATTAAATGTGTTGCCGGTCCCAAGACCATTTAAAGCATTTCCCGGGGATTTTAAGGGTCAAACCTCGATGTTATTTATAGAGATCAATGAGGATCCTGACTTAGATACATTAGTGAATGTATGGTCGGATTAGTCTCATTAGAATCTGCCCACGTCATACAGTAAGTAGGCTGTGTATATGCAAGTGGCCAGCAACATACTGAAGCAAATCCCCCTCAAAATAACTTTCTCCTCCTTTTTAACCCTGTTATTTCAAAATTTGAAGTAGATTGGACTAAGGGATCGTGTTGTCTTATACAAATTCTACCCCGCTTTTTCACCGCCATAGGGACATAATTTCGAAAAATCCTTTCTTATCGAACATCTACGTCCCACAAAGAACACACCCTTGAAGTTTTAGGTCTCTTCGATTAGCAGTTTAGGCTGGGCGTTGATCCATTATTTAGACATTCAAGACAAAGCATTTTATATATCTATATAAATTTCAAGAATATTTAAATGTATATTCCAAAATAAACTAAAAGAAAATATAGAGCAAAGCTCGGTCAACCTGATATTAAATTTTAATTGAATATCAATCGAAGTGACATTATTAATCAATTATAAAAAAAATATACTGTGAAAAAAACAACTTTAGGATGTTATAATAATTATTTATATAGTGGTTAGGTTAGGTTATCCGTGTTGTGACGGAGTAAGAATACAATTCACCACCCCCTATCTTAGCTGTGGGTGATCGTAAGAGACAATTAAGGGATATATAACGCATATAACGTCTATGCAAGAGAAGGAAAACTCGTAACAAAACCCTATACCAACATGTCTGACCAGCGCGGTATAGTAGGTCAAATTTACCTCCCATTAAGGAGGAGGCTCGAGCCCAACAGTGGGACATATATGAGCTGAGATGATAATGATGATGATAATGGTAGGGCCACACTGTTGACAGTTTTCTGCCTACAGCTGCGGGCCGGTACGTCCGGGGTAGTACCACATTCTCGCAGAAAATCGACGTGAACAGGGATAATATGCTGTTGCGCTACATTCGGTGAACGAGAGAGCCAGCAGCCCAACTTTTTGGATAGGTTTGAGGCTTTCATTGGAAGCAGCGGCATAGCTCTGCCCCTGATATTGCAAAGGTCCATGGGCGGCAGTAACATTTATCATCAGGTGTGGTGCTTCCTCGATTGTCACCTTCAAAAATACAAAAAAAAAACAAGAAATAATTATCGACTGCAGAGATGGCGTAGTGGTTAAGATATCGATGTGAGTTCGATTGCCACGTAAAATCACTCTGTGCTATCCACAAATAGGTGTTTCGAGCCTGGATGTAATTTCTGTCCATTAATTTATGAATTAATTAACTAGTGCATGGTGTTGTTTTAAAATAGTTACCAATGGTATGGTGACGGAAAAAGAATAAAGTTCACACCATTCTTTCTTTGTTCATGGGCGTCGTTAATATCGGCTGAGGAAGTACCGGGAGAATCTTAAATCTTACTGCGATCGCCAACCTCCTTGCTAGAAGTAGCGATAATGACAATAAGTTTTGGAATTAATGACCGCGCCATGTAGCATTTTATGGTTACTCCATAAAATGCTTACAAAACTAGCACTGTGAAAAGCAAATGCTGATGATGTTAATAATTAAGGATAAAAATAGCTATTAATTAAGTATTAGAGACAGGATTTTCTTTATGACACGTTGGTTTATTATTATAATAGGCAACAACTGATATCATAAATTGCAAGTATGTTTTGCTGTCATTGAATAAGGTTTTAAGATTAAAGGTATAAATTCACCTAGAGATTCTCCCTATAGTTAACAAAACAAAACTTTTTCGGTAAGATGGACAAAATTGTAATGGTAATTACAAATACCAATTATAATATTACTAAGCTTGTTATGATCGCCTATTACTGTCATTGTCATTACGTAACTCAGAACAGTAACAAAGTCAGCACATAGTCATAATTGGATTAAGATCCATCAGACATCGACTGTTGGACATGAACGTGACCAAAGCAGCGATAGAACCGTCACGCTTGTGTGGAGAGTTGGTCATCGCAGTTGTTGGATCGTACCCATACTATGCGACATATTCAGTGGGGTAAGGGGTCTTCAAAAATACTACGCTTGAACAAAATTGGACCTTTTTCTATACTAATTTGCTCACGAGAGAGTTCCCCAAGTTGCTCAGGAGAGTTCAGCTGCCTAATCGCCTGGCGATCACTCAGCCAGTTTTTACGACTCGCAGGGGGATATAATATTGACCACATGGGGACAATGTGGGAATAAGACTAAAATAGGGGGGTAATAATCTAGACCTAACCCGTATTCACAGCACCAATCATCATAATCTCAGCTTCTACTTCCCGCTATTGGGCTCGTGTCTTCTCCGCAAGAGGAGAGCATTTGACCAACTATACCACGATGGTCAAATGGGTTGGTACAGGGCTTTTATTTAGAGTTATTCTTCTCCGTTATATCCATTTTATGTTACTTAGTCGTCTTTTACGACACACATGGGCAAAAAGGGATGGTAAATTGTATTCTAAGTTCGTCACCACATGGTAGATTTATAGCGTCAATAATCCGTTCAAAAAATTATGTGCGTGGACCTGGCGTGGTATAAGGTCTCATGCTGCCCGTACGAAGAAAAGGTATAGTTGTACTAAGATCATTCCTATCCCGCTACTCCCATGACCAAAGGCATGTCATGCATTAAACTGCTTGTATGATGGGCGCCATCAATCAAATGCATTTGTTTGTTACAATGCGATTAGGGTTAATTGAAGGCGTGGGACTGGCATTTAAAGAATCCGCTTGGGTCATTTTTAAATTGAAGTGTTGCGATACAAGAGTTCAAATATGTCGATATGGCAATAGTATTACTACCAAGATAATAGTATTACTACCAAGTTTAACACTGTTCGTCAATGTCTTAAAAGCCGTATGAAATTTGAAATCTACTTGAAGCCGGTTTGGTAAAAGATTGCTTTTCGAAGGATAATATATTTATAACGTCTACCTATTTTTGTTATCAATATCGAGCAAAAAGATTACTTTTGTTGTGTGGGAGCCCCCTTAAATATTTATTTTATTGTTTTTTAGTATTTGTCGTTGTAGCGGCAAAAGAAATTCATCATTTGTGAAAATTTCAACTGTCCAATTATCACAGTTCATGAGAGCAAGCTGGTGAGAGACAGGCGAAGTAACGGACGGACAGCGAAGTCTTAGTAATAGGGTCCTGTTTTATCTTTTGGGTATTGAACTCTAAAAAGGTTGATGTCACATAAACGTTTGGTACAATGCAAATACTTTTTAAAATTGAAATGTCTCGAATATCACCGCACTATATTAGTACGGTATTTATAGGTCAGCTAAGAACGGATTTTACATAAATTTCACCCGCAAGGGCAATCCCCCTGGGGTATAGAAATCACATTTTTTAAATATATCTCCTACAGACTTGAATTTCGGTAGACATATTTTTGTTACAATACACAAGTTAACTAAGAACGCCTTTTTGAAAATTCCACCCCTAAAGCGGATTGCATAGGTGTTAACCCAAAAAAATCTACATTTTCCAATACTGCCCCTACAGACTTGGAATTTAGTGTGGACTTTCTTTCTGCTCTGTAACGGTCAGATAAAATAGGATTTTAAGAAATTCCTTATCCGAGAGGAATTCTATGTCGCGAAAGTAGACGTAACCGAAGCGAAGCGAGGGAGGGTCGCTAGTATATATATATATATATATCCCTTAAACAGAGAAGATTGGTTAATGGTATTTTTACTCCCTTACCATATAGAAATTATTGTCTATCGATGAAATGGGGGGAAAAAACGGGACGGACCACTCCCGTGACCATTAACGCTGTAAAGTATACGAACCGTCAGGAAATTGAAAATCAAATATAAACGCGACAGAATCCGTAAAAATAGTTTTATTACAAACCATCATCTCAGCGCATATACAAGTACGTCTCGTACGTCCCTGGCTGCTTGGCACGAGGCTCAATACCACGCTGGTCATATAAATAAGTATAATTCGATTTCGAGTTTTCCATCTCTTACAGTGAGGTTATCTGCTTGTTATATCCCTTAGTTGTCATTTACAATACCCGTGGGCAAGTGGATAGTGAACTGCATTCTTACTTCGTTACCACATGGGGTATGATCACCTTTAATTATCTTTATATCAAGACGATTCCACTGTAATTCGATTCGTTGCAGCTGACTGCAGCACGTATGTTTGTTTGTGTATGTGCTTACGTCACGCGTGCTCTATTTATTCAACACATTCAGGACAAGGCAGTCCGTCATAATGTCAGATATTTACATCTTAATTGTTAGTTAACGATGTATGCTATCAGTAACTAATCTAGATACTTTTGATTAAAATTTACTTTTAATTACAACAAATTAAAAAATAATTGAGGGAGAATTAGGTATACAACAATCGTTATTCGAGTATATTGGGTTAAGAATACCGATTGCATTGCCACGTTGAATGACAGTATAGTATAAATTTAGGTTTCTTCACGCGAAATATCTATAAGCGTTCAAACTCCATGATACAACGTTTCGACTGCAAACGGCTCAAAAATACAATAAAAAGCGAAGTATATTCGCCATGTATATATTTTATTTGTTGATTTTTATGCAATAAAAACAATTAGGGCAATATTTTTATTATTGTATTACAACCATACACCGTAATTTTATTTATTTAAATGTCAAATCTAAGACTTTTGGCATGTGAAGACAAATTAAACATTACGCAATGTCTGCCTATAGATAGCAGATGTATACCTCAGGTTCAAAACGATATCGGCTATTAAATTTCAAATATTCACGGCCAAAGATTTATTATAAAATAACAAATACTATGTGTATATCACATAGAATAATAATTTTTACTTAACATTCTCAAACACATAAAATTAAATATTTTACGAAGCTGTGATCGTCGTACTAAGAGTCATTGAGAGAAATAAATGTATAATTCATATCTATTATTACTATTGTAAAACTGGCGAGTTGACTTCTTGGGATCCGTTCAAATCAGCAATTTCAGATTTCTAAAAATATTTTCACGGTGCCTAATTAGTTTTTTTTTTTAGGAGACATATATTAAATGTGTACAATATTGTACATGGACGCGGAACTGTGACCGCATATATTCAGATCATATAAAATGCAGAACAATAATAGTGTAATTGCATATGACATCTACGGTATGGCTATTTAAATTATGTATAAAATATATTTTTTGATATTTTTTAAATCGAAATATGCTAATGTTAATACTAATCTCTACAAGGGCGGATCTAGGGGAAGGGTAATGGGTTCACAAGTCCCCGCTTTTAAAAAATATAATTTTGTTATTTAACCAAGTTTTTTTTTGGTGTATAGCGATAAAATACTTATTTTTAATTAGACTTATATAGTAATTGATTTGGAGCTTATTATGAATGGACTAAACAACTAAGTGATCACCCTGACTTGCAAGCTAGTTCCGCTCCTGAATCCCTATGGAGTGTCATATTAAGAATACAATTTATTATTATCACTTTAAACGTGGAAGTCGTACAAACCGGCTGAGGGTTCACTATGAGAATGGGCAGCAACACACTTCTAAGAAACCTATAACACCAATTGCGATCGCCCAACCTGCCTGCCAAGCGTATCAATCATAGCAACAGGATGATGATTTATGGATAGGTATATTGTTGATATAACAGTCTTGATTCCTATAGGAATTGCTATAGCAAATGATAAAAGAGACCACAATTAACTCATAGAGTTATGTGGCATTTGTCTCATTGCACATGCCATCTATAACATCTGAGAAATTAAAAGTTACTACTGATAGAAAAAAAAAATGTTAAATTACTACAGAGCACATTCCTAGCTTTTTTTTACAGACACCAGCCTGCATTAAGGCAATAATTCTTGTATTGCGGGGACTTTACACACATACAATTAACGGAAACAAATTACACCCAGACTTAGAACAACACTTTGTGGTTCGCATAAAATATTGTCCTGCATAGGATCGATCGATCGATTTATCCGTGTGGTGACGGAGTAAGAATACAATTCACCGCCCCCTATCTTACCCGTGGGTGATCGTAAAAGACGACTAAGGAATATAAAACGCATATAACATGTATGTAAGACAAGGAAAACTCGAAACAAAGCCCTATACCAACACGTCTGACCAGCATGGTATAGTAGGTCATTTTTCCTTCCATTATGGAGGAAGCTCGAGCCCAACAGTGGGACATATATGAGCTGAGATGATGATGATGATAGGAATCGAACCTACGGCACTGCCACGACAGGTCGGTATCTTAACCACTACACCATCTGTGCATTCGGAGTAAGTTTGGAGACGGTACCGGAACGCCGTATTTAAGATCAATTTACGCAGACTTGAAATGTAAGTGATTGTATAGAAGCTACTTGACGCAATACAAAAACTTGAGTTATTTCTATACATAGAATCTTTGGGAGATTCAAAATCAATATAAATCACATTTTTTATGATATCAAAGTAAATTGTAAATCTTTAAAATAAAAGTAAATACAGACATTAAAGTATCAAAGTTTGATGGCGAACTATGTGAACGATGCCTGTTTAATGCACGTGTAGGCTAATTATATGTAGGTTAACAGATAACTAACTTGACAAGTGTTGGGTGAGAATCTAATGAGAAGTGCTGGGTTCGATACTCACATTGAACAATTCTCAAATAATTGTTGATTCCTTGGATAAAAGCGTCCGCTGTTTACGTGTTTATCAAGTCTCCGTTAATTAAGAATGTAGCAGAAGCAGAATACATTAAAGTTTATAAGTTTATTATTAGCAGTAATTTTATGACCAGCCGCCTGTCTGACACTCCTTGGGAATGTTAGCCAGACCGCATCAGATGTAGTTGGCCTAGGTCGATATAAAACTCTTAGTTGTCTTTTACATCTATGAGTAAAGTAAGGGTTGGTGGTATTCGTGGCCGCCACCACACAGCAATTTTAATAAATATATTAATGCTGAAGGAATTTTATTTACAAATACTATTCAATTCTGATGACAAAATAAGTGTATGTGGGAGTTGTCAATGTCGCTCCTTTCTACGCAGAATACCCATTAAAATCATCAGCAAATCTCGAATATAAACTCCCTTGTAATGGACTCCTAAAGATCGCTGTTTCAACAAGTTACTCTTCGGCTTTGAAGATGTTGTGCGTCTAAAATATTCTTGTAATGTGGGCAATCTTTAGCACAACCGTGCTAAAGTGTAACTTAAGCACGGTTGTCCTAAAGTTACACTGAACGATATCTGTAGATCAAATGACATTCTACGTGATATTAAGTTATCAGAAAGGCCTTATGTCAAAGATAATCCACTGTATGTATCAGGCATATTACTGTGGGGATGCTCCGCGGATTTGAATAGTCTTTGTTCAGTCAGTCTTTGTTCTCCAAAAAAGGGCTGTCTGCGCAATCTATAATCTAGGCCCAAGAGGGTTGCTGGGGTGTAAATATCTCATTTTTTAAATATACCTCCTACAGACTTGAATTTCGGTAGGCATATTTGTGTTACGATACAGATGCAATTTAAGAATGACTTTTTGAAAATTCCACCCCTAAAGGGGACTGATTTTCCAATACTGCCCCTACAGACTTGGAATTTGGTGTGGACTTTCTTTATGTCCTGTAAAGGTCAGATGAATTAGGATATTAAGAAATTCCTTCTCCGGAAGGAATTCTATGTCGCGAAAATAAACTTCACAACTGAACTACCTACTACTAACTGGCGTAACCGAAGCGAAACGAGGGCGAGTAGCTATAAATGAATTTGAATTTGTACAACTACGACAATTAATTCATCAGCATAATTTTTTTTATTGCTTATGGTGGCAAACGAGCAAGCAGCACACCTGATGGTAAGTGTCATTGCCCCCCATAGACCTATTTACTATACCAAGACCCCCATAGACCTATTACTATACCATTACTATACGAAGGGTATAGCTAGGCCACTGCCTACCATTACAATCCCCAAACCCACCCAGTTGGGCTTCCGGCTCTCTCGCTCACCGAATGAAGCACAATAGCACATTGCCATTACCCAGACGTCGATCTTCTGCGAGAGTGTGGTACTACCCCGGACAGACCGGACCGCGGCTGTAGACAGAGAACTATCAGCTTAGTTCTACCACTAATTAATTTTACATTATACTGCTATCTCAATTCTATTCTATTCTTATATATCTATTCTTTTTCCATTGAACATTTACAAAAGTTTTGGCAATAGTTGTATGACCGCCCGCCTAACTGACGTCAAACCTTCTTGGGAATGTAATTATTGACTAGACACCATTAAATGGAATTGGTCCAGGTCAATGTAAAGCTCTAAATCGTGTTTTATGACATCCAGCAGTAATGTAAAGTTTGGTAGTATTCGTAGCCACTGCCACACAGCAGAACTATATTTCATTTAATTTTCCTTTTTCGTAAGTCACTGTGACATTTAATTACTTACGGATAAAGAAAATACAGTTTCAGTAAATAGTGTGAGGCACGTAAACTGTTTTCACTGAGAATAGAATGAAGGTCAATGAGCTGAGAGAATGTTTATCAGCGGGGCGACGCACGGCGAAAATAAATAGCAACCATCAAATAATGGACTATCACATAAATGAGATTTGATCACGAAGGTACATCAAATTGTATTTGAGATGAAAGATTTTGTTCTTTATAGTCAAACTCTATATTACGGTATGTCCAAAAGACTATTTAGTTATTCGATACAAGCACTGCAATAATCCACAAACTAATTGTATTTTACTCGTCAAAAAAAATAAATAAGAGGGCTTTAAATTAATTATAATGATGTTAGGACACCAGTTTTATGGATAACTGTATAAATGACAAAACATTATACAAAATTTCATCCTATAAGAAATATGTTATTTCTTAAATTATTTTAGTCAAAATTTCTCAGGTTATATTCAGAATTTATTTCCTTTGACAAATTATAGTTTGATCAGAACCCGTCCAAAGGACCTTTAAATTAAAACCTTTCCATTTTTTGAAGGCTCCATTGGCAACGTTTCATTTTAATTACAGTCGTCTGCTTAGGGATTACTTCGATGATCGTCATCGTCACAGCCCATATATGTCCCACTGTTGGGCTCGGGCCTCCTCCGTAATGGGAGAGAAATTAACCTACTATACCGCGCTGGTCAGACGTGTTGGTATAGGGATTTGTTTGGAAGGAAAACTTCCTTCTCTTTACTTACTTCGATCAACTTATCGCCATATTCAAACAGAACAGTGTATGCAATTATATTAAAGAATAGAAAAATAACACATTGATTTGATGTGTCTAAATAAACTAAACTGAAATCACGAATAGTTTAATATTTACCAAGCGCGGTGCAAAACTTTAAATAAACAAACGTAGTGAAGTTTGTAATAAGTAACAATATACACGCTTGGAGCTCTTATCACTATCGTGTGCACAACGAAATAATATGTTTGATTTAGTAAAATTATATAATACATCAGCAGCCGGTTTCATCATAAAATGATAAGTCTTTAAGCCATCTCAATTGCCGGGATAAAAATTTAAAAATTGACACATACTTGACAGTGTGTGTCGATTTTTATTCAAAGTCCATTTAGTTATTTTTGCTTGATCAAGTAATAAAAAGTTTAACATGAAGTTCACAAAACGTGTAGACGAAGAAGTAAAATAAAGAGAACTTAATATATTTATGTATCTATTAAAAATAGTAAACATTGCTAATTTTTCAATATTTGCCTTAGTAGGCACTAACTTAAATTTATCGAAAATGTTAAGAGAACAAGCAACTTGTGCTTATAAAAATCTCATAGAGAATAGCTTTCAATAGTCCCTAAAAAAGTTGGTCCACCTTTTAAAAAAAGTAAGATATATCTCAAGTTAGATCAAGAAGATTAGCGTGAACGAACACTGTAATAAACTCATTTGCAAAAAAAAACGGGCGGTTTTGATTTTCATTCATATTTAAAAAGATACAATACCAAAAAGGTTTCAATCGTTTGTACACGTTACTGGCCGGTTTTAAAAATGCTGTGGTATTTAAAAAAGTACGTTCTAAATTCAATTTTTCATTTGATGTTCATTTTTACAGAAAACCCCTTTTTATCCTACATTTTTGGCGCGAAGTTCCAAAAGTTAACATCGACTTTCATAACTTTTATTCAATTTTTATCGATTAATTTCATATCCTTGACTGTCAAAGCTTTATTTAATGCTGTTTGGCTGTATCAAAAATGGTAGATAAAGTGGTAAAAGCTACCAAAATTATCGCGCTGCTTGAAGAGGGTTGCAGCCAATGTTTCGTGGCTAGGAGGCTAAATGTTAGTCGCTCGACAGTCCAAAGGACCTGGCAGCGATATCAGGAGACTGGTTCCGTCGAGAGAAGGCCTGGTTCTGGAAGAAAACCATGTACCCAACCACGGGATGATCGTTTTCTTGTGAGTCGCGCATTGAGAAATCGCAAATCTTCGTATGTGGATCTTAAGAACAACCTCCAAGAAGTAAGAAATGTGCATATTAGTCTATGGACGGTCAGGAGGAGGCTTCTCGCTGCCAATATACGCAGTCACCGCCCGGCCCGCGGCCCCAAATTACTCCGTGAGCACAGAGTTCACAGGCTTAGGTTCGCTAGAAATTGTGAATCATGGACTCAAGACGATTGGAATAGGGTTTTGTTCTCTGATGAAGCCAGGATATCTCTGTTCGGTGAAGATCGACGTCGGCGAGTGCTAAGAAGACAAGGAGAACGCTTTGCAGAGGCATGTTTCGAAGAAATCACACCTTATGGTGGGGGCTCTGTTATGTTTTGGGCAGGAATAAATTCAATGGATCGTACAGAGTTAGTCTTCATTGAAAACGGCTCACTGACTGGGCATCGATACATAACGGAAGTTCTAATTTCTCATGCACAACCCGCATTGGCCGCTCTAGGTGAAGACTCGATTTTTATGGACGACAATGCTCGCGCCCACCGATCCCGCGATGTTAATGCGTATGTGCAAGAGGTCGGCATTCGTCGTTTGGATTGGCCAGCTCGAAGTCCCGACCTCAATCCCATAGAGCATGTCTGGGACGTTCTGAAACGGCGTGTGATATCAGTACACCCGGCTCCGCAGACCATCAGAGAGCTGAAGAA
The DNA here is from genome assembly GCA_905163515.2 of Lymantria monacha. Lineage (NCBI taxonomy): Eukaryota > Metazoa > Arthropoda > Insecta > Lepidoptera > Erebidae > Lymantria > Lymantria monacha. The sequence goes on along the minus strand of LR991084.1, from coordinate 34,565,686 downwards.
TGTGATTACTGCGGAGTGGGAACGTATTCCGCAAGCAAGTATCCGGGATATACTCGCTAGCATGCCCAGACGAATTCAAGCTGTGATTTTAGCTAGAGGGGGTCACACTCGGTACTAAACATTTATCTGCTTTTACTTTATTAAAGAAAAACAAACAAAAAAACTTTTTTATTTTTACTTCATGAGCATAATATGCTATTATGCACTACTAGCGAATATACACTACTAGCGAGGTTTAGCATTATTTCCCATAAATTGTATCTAAATTTTATGAAATACTGATGAAAACGATTATTTCCTTATTAATTTACCAAATTGTGTGGATAAAACTACCTATAATTATCAAACAAAGAAATATTAACATTTGAAATGGTTCATTGCTTAGGTGCCCGTTTTTTTTGCAAATGAGTGTATTATTTTTTTATATATAAGGATCGATATTTAAAAACACCTTAAAGGCTTATTTTTTTTATAGCCATTGAAAAAATACTAACATCACGCGACCATAATGTTTGTTTTTATAGACAGACATCAATTTCAGGAAATCAACTATTGAATACTTCGAAAATGATTATTTAGCGTAAATCCCACACACCCGCTTATCATGGGGCCATACGAAAATAGATCTACTGACCGCTTCTATGAATCATAGTTTCCTTGCTATGCGATTCCTTTGAAATTAGCATAAAAACATATGTTAATTAGGACAGTTTTGCATTGACCATATGTGCATGCATTACTCTGACGTGAGGCGATTCCTGTGAAATTAGTAATTTATTATCCTGTGTTATGACGTCATACGCAATGACGTCATAAAATAAAGTTATTTTACATTTAGGGACAAAGTCCTGAACTGTGTGTTAGCGATTACAAATACTACTAACGCTTACATTCCTTGTGGGTGTTGTAAAAGATGACTAAGAGATTAATATAAACCTGGACTAACTCCATTTTATGCCATCTGATCAACAATTAGATTCCCAAAGAAGGATAACATCACATTCGGTCATAGAACTATAGCCAAAACTTTTGCATTATACATATATGATGCAAGAATACAAAATTGTTTTGAAACCAAGTAATTGCGATAAAAGCAGGAAGATGAAGTGATTTAGCGACAAAATCCTCATTAGTTCCTCACGTATTATAATATCGAATATATTTGAAATAAAACTATTTTTACGGATTTGATTTTTAATTTCCCGACGTTTCGAACACTTTACAGCGTTCATGGTCACGAGAGGACTAAGACGTTTCACGTCCAATAAGTCATCGTTATTACAGAGATTTATATCTCTACCCGCTACAGTATCAATTATTAAATTTTTATCCACATTTTTAATGAAAATTCATTGTCAGTACAAAATGTAAATGATTCTATATATTTAATTTCATATTTTTTACGATCAGTTATTATTAGATCGAATATATTTATTTAATATTTCAATCATCATCATCATCATCATCACAGCCCATAATGTCCCACTGTTGGGCTCCGGCCTCCTCCGTAATGGGAGAGAAATTAACCTACTATACCGCGCTGGTTAGACGTGTTGGTATAGGGTTTTGTTTCGAGTTTTCCTTCTCTCGCATAGATGTTATATGCGTTTTATATCCCTTAGTCGTCTCGTACGATCACCCACGCGCAAGATATGGGGTGGTGAATGGTATTCTTACTCCGTCACCACACGGAAAATATAATTTTGCAATATAATTACTTAATTTTGATTAACTATTTTCTTTTAGTAAAATAAAATGGACGGCGCTTTGAAAATTATTCGATAAAATTTCTCAACGCGTGCTAAAAGCGGAGTATAAAAGGCCGCGTTATGTTTGAAACTATAATTTTTCTTTTCTCAATTAAACGGCTGCAACGATTATTTATTTATACTTTCAAGGTTATCCGGATGACTGTTAGTTACGATATGAACCAGTAGACTAAGATAGACATTTCTTTGAATTATCTACACAATGAAATCAAATTATTATGCATAAGGACATTTATATGTATATAGTAAACTTTGAATTTTGTTGAAATTAATCTAATAATCTTACTACCGGTTCGGAACGCGGCCACCAGCTGAGAAGATTCGTCAAGAAAACTCAAGCTCTGTAATTTTTTTACATTACTTCAAATTCTTCTAAATATTTTGTGGATAACTCGTATAACAACAATATAATCACAAGTATCACAAATGTATTGACATTAGGCTGGATAATATGTGTATATAGGTGGCAAGTGGTAATACATTAAAATACCCTCAGTCACAAGTATTGTTTTAAAAAAATAAAACCATTTCATGAGATCTATTCGAAATTTAAATAACATTAGAAATATTCAATTTTCGAAAAAACGAAAAAAAAAATAAACGTGTATAATAAACATTATATGACTGAGATTAGTACGAACAAAGATTAAAAATAATAATTTGAATTTGGAATCTGATTTTGAATCATCATTGACATTGATATGTTATAATTAGACATATTTCAATTGGAAATAGTCCATACCTAGTCAACGTGTTACACCGTTAAACTTTGGTTACCTTATAAAATATTATTAAAAAAATTAATAATTACTATTTATAAACTAATGTAATTATTGTATATAGTTATTTATTATTTAACTCTTATATATCTGTCAGTTTTATGGAATGAATGAAGAGATATTTTGTTAGGCCTTGTGAGGCAAACAATAATAATGTTTACATATTGATAATACGAACTAGTCAACTTCGGTTGCATGTAATGTCCATCTATACTCAACAAACACTACTTATAAGATATAAACGACTTTTTAATTATAAATATGTGTATAATAATATATACTAAAAATCATAAACGGAATAAAAAATACATTAGCTTCTCAGCAAGTTTTTAGGGTTAATTGGAGATTCCAAAAATATCCTATCTTGGAAGCAACGAACACATATATACAAATTTTTCACTGCGTTTAAACAGTTTCACGATCAAGACGTTAAAAGAATATGAAACATGTGATTTTTAAATATAAAATAAATATTGATTCACTAGAATTGATAAAAAGATATATTTTTCTTTACCATAAACAATAAAAAATAATCGCACACACAGTATAGGTAGCGGAATAGAAATTAAAAATGAAATGAAGAAAAAATAATACTTACGGAACTTCAAAGTACACACACTATCCACTAGTCCAAATAATAAATACACACTATCCAATGGTCCAAATTTGAGTTTGGAGTTCTAGTTATATTCACTAATAAAATGTACGCAATTCCCTATACAACTGATATAATCGAACACTCATCCGTTCACATCGAGGTCTCAAAGTAAACTGAATACAAAGTAAGAACGTAATAAACATCATTATATAAATTTAATTGCGAGATAATTACGCGAAAACCGCAGCGACGTTACGTAGCGGTTGCCATTATCAGACATTAGCCGACGGTACGTATATAGAGTTAGGCTCTAGAAGCTTGGGGCACGCCTATAATCGGCTATTCATCTCAATTACGATAATGTAAGGTAATAACAGTCGAGGGAATAACTTAATCTACAAAATAGATATAAACAGGTTGCCGACTTAATTAGTAGAATCCTTGAAGGGGGTGTATCAGACCATTTTTAATGATTTGGATAGTGAACTCTCCAAATCAGTAAAAAAAAATTGTACCTAACTTTTGATTATATTGCCATACTGATAAGCGGTCAATACCAAGTGTACTATAAAAAATCGATGTAGCATAAACTTAGGTATATAGTAGTTATAACAAATTGTAGACCAACCTGACCTCAATATAAAGAACCTCAGTTTAACGAATTACTTGATATAACGAATATTTATAAGTTCCCGTCAGATTTGTTATATCAAGGTTGCACTGTATATATATATATATATATATATATATATGTATATATGTATGTATATATATATATATATATATATATGTATGTATATATATATATACAGGGTGTCCCAAAATTCAACGATAAGCTGGCACCAGCAGGTGGACCTACATATGACTACTCGAGAACAGAAAAGAAAAAAATTCTACCTTGATTTTTTTTTTCATTACGACAAAAAAACCAAAATCTTTAAAAATGGACATCCTTTATTATATTATTAAGTGCTATTGCTACAGTTTTACAAGTAATTCTGTGTTTTTTTTTGTATTGGCACGGTAAGTAGCACTACTATCGATCACAACCATTAAAAATTCCAGAATATCTATAGTTTTTACACAAAAATCAATCAAAAGTATGTTTTTTTCATAAATTATGTAAGATTTTGACTTTCAGCTCACTTTCACTCATCATAGTGAAAAAAAAAAGTATGGACACTACTGTGGCAAATAGTATTAAAAATTGGCGCAACTAACTACAATTCTAAAATGGTATAACATTCAAGGCAAACTAGCCACAAAAATATACTTAGGTGTACTATTTCAAAATAACAACCATATTTCGAAAATTGTTAGTGTTGATAGTAATCACTTTTACTAAGTAGCCAAAATGTTTTTGTAGCAAGTTCCCAGAATTTGAATGAGACATGTGCGTAGTCCGTAGATCCACAGTCTGAATTATTTTATGGCGAAGCTCGTCCAAGGTTGCAATCGGTTTTGTGCAGACTCTGTCTTTTAGACAACCCCAATAGAAAAAGTCCAGGGGATTTAGATCGGGTGAACGGGGTGGCCACAAGATAGGACCAAGTCGCCCGATCCAACGCCCTGGGTACTCTTGGTCTAAGTACTCTCGCACAGGACGGGCATAGTGAGCTGGGCAACCATCGTTTTGAAACCACATGGTTTGCAAATCACTTAAGGGCACATCTTCTAATAATCCTGGCAACTCATTTTGTAAGAAGTTTAAATAACTATTGCCATCTATGTTTCCTTGTAACTCAAAGGGCCCTATCACTTTGCCATTTATTATGCCAGTCCATAGGTTAACCTTAAATTGGTATTGGGATTGTCTTCTCTCACCAGGTGCAGATTTTCATTGTTCCAGCTATGAAGATTGTGAAGATTTAAATATCCATCTTTCTTGCAGGTTGTTTCATCACGACGACGTGACGTTTTAAAATTCTATGTGCAGTACTTTTTGGGATTCCCGTTGCTGCTTGTACAGCACGTACAGAGGTAGTTGAATCGTTTTCTATTTCATTGAGAACTTCTTCATCGTGTTCCGATCTAGGTTTTCCAGCGTTTCGCCTGTCAGATGGTATACGACCCTCCGAAAAAGCTTGATACACGTTAATAAATACGCGATAATCCGGATACCTTTGAAGATTAGGGTACCTTGCTCGATATAATCTGCTAGCAGCGTTGGCATTGCATCGGCATTCTCCATAAATTAGGTGCATATTAGCGTATTCTAACGCTGTGTATGGTAGCGGCATGATGAATGCTAAACACTTGAAAATAAGGCAAAACTTCTTTAAAAAAAACACAAAATCACAGTCTAAAATAATGCCAAGTCAGGTCAATTTCCAGGTCACTTAATTCAATCCAAAAGTCGTCAGTACCAGAGCCACTTTAATTAAAACAGAACGGTGTGCAGTAAACAAAGAAGTAGAGCATACTGACTTGCTGTGCTGCTGAGGACATTAATTACTTCTCCACCTGCATTAATGTTACTAAACAATTAGCATCTATCTATCTCCCTCTAACGTATAATCTCTCTATCTCTGTCTAACTTATTTTATGGACTTATGGACTACGCACATGTCTCATTAAAATTCTGAGAACTTGCTACAAAAACATTTTGGCTACATAGTAAAAGTGATTACTATCAACACTAACAATTTTCGAAATATGGTTGTTATTTTGAAATAGTACACCTAAGTATATTTTTGTGGCTAGTTTGTCTAGAACGTTATACCATTTTAGAATTGTAGTTAGATGCGCCAATTTTTAATACTATTTGCCACAGTAGTGTCCATACTTTTTTTTTTCACTATGATGAGTGAAAGTGAGCTGAAAGTCAAAATCTTACATAATTTATGAAAAAAACATAGTTTTGATTGATTTTTGTGTAATAACTATAGATATTCTGGAATTTTTAATGGTTGTGATCGATAGTAGTGCTACTTACCTTGCCAATACAAAAAAAATCACAGAATTACTTGTAAAACTGTAGCAATAGCACTTAATAATATAATAAAGGATGTCCATTTTTAAAGATTTTGGTTTTTTTGTCGTAATGAAAAAAAAAATCAAGGTAGAATTTTTTTCTTTTCTGTTCTCGAGTAGTCATATGTAGGTCCACCTGCTGGTGCCAGCTTATCGTTGAATTTTGGGACACCCTGTATATATATATATATATATATATATATATATATATATATATATATATATATATATATGTATGTATGTATATATATATATATATATATATATGTGTGTGTGTGTGTGTGTGTGTGTGTGTGTACTGTATATGTGTGTGTGTAATTTCTCAGAAATACGTAAGAAGTTTCCAGATAATTGATAAAGTTGATACTTAACACTGAGATAGAAAATTACAATTAAACGAGTTTACAATTAAATAAGGCTTACAAGATAATAATGTTAATCGGCCATATCTGAGAGTGATTTATGCGCGTCGATGTCTAGGTTGTTTGTTGTACCAACGTAATTTTGTTCTTTATATTCTTAGAACGCACGCGATGTTGAATTTCATTATAGTCGATTATGCAGACATGTCATTAAGTCCAATGATGTCTGACGCATCTGGGGAACTACAACCTTAATTATTTTTAAATTTATATAATAACATCAATAAATATATACCTACTATGTTTCTTTTTTCGAGTTTTTAATTTTGAACTAATTAAGCATGCGTAATACTCATCATCATTCTGCTGTCATCTTCTTCCATATAATTCTATCAGACGTCATCTCTGTAGTCACCTTCAGACTACCCATATCATGCCTCACGGAATCCATGCATCTTTTCTTCGGTCTTCCTTTACCCCTAAAACCTTCAACATTTATACCTAAAACTTTCCTCACAACATTACTTTCATCCCGCCTCATCACATATCCATACCATGTCATCCGTTCACTCCTTAAGTTTTCCGTCATTGGCGCAACTTTTAATCTTCCTCTAATGTATTCATTTCTTAATTTATCCATTCTTGTCACACCACACATCTATCTCAACATTTGCATCTCCGTTACATATGCAGTCGTTTCTCATCCGTCGCTTTTGTCGCCCAACATGCTGATCCATACAGTGTGGACCAGTACGTAATACTGTGGACCAAATAATATGAAATATCCACAAACTTAGTGGTCTATTCAAAATACAATGAGATCTTCTGTACGATAGATGGTATGGGATGCTAGCTAAAAATATATAAAAAAATTACATTCTTTGCAACATAGCTTCTTAGTTTCATGATAAAAGGTCATAAATCGCTGCGTACCTGACACTACTATGCTTCGTACTTGACATTGAAACCTTTTTAACCGACTTCAAAAAGGAGGAGGTTCTATGTTTCATTCTTTCATTTATCGATAACCTCATAAAGTGACAAAGGCGGACCTACTTATTAGACTAATGAAGCCGATACGAGTTATGACTCGTATCGGCTTCATTAGTCTTATAGATATCGTCATCGTCACAGCCCATAAATGTCCCACTGTTGGGCTCGGGCCTCCTCCGTAATGGGAGGGAAATTAACCTACTATACCGCGCTGGTCAGACGTGTTGGTATAGGGTTTTGTTTAGAGTTTTCCTTCTCTCGCATAGATGTTATATGCGTTTTATATCCCTTAGTCGTCTCGTACGATCACCCACGGGTAAGATATGGGGTGGTGAATAGTATTCTTACTCCGTCACCACACGGAAACTTATAGATATAATTACAAATAATATAAAAAAGTCTTATAACACTAGAAAAGATGACCTACTACTACGGTGCTACTACTACTGGTACTACTATACTACGGTGTTTAAAATGCTGGTATAGATATTTATATCGCGTTTCCGTCTCTTGCAGTGTCATTAACTGCATGAAGCTGTTGCTTGGTTGTATCTTGCGAAAATAGCGGCAAGTAAAGCGTAATACGATCTAACAATGCTTCAATACTGTAAACATTTAAAAACAGGCATCAACTGTTTAAACAATATGGTTTTAGCGCGCATTGTTTGATGATACAGTAAAACATTTAGCATAAATTACTGAAAGTAGAGAATATGCGAGTATCGCTGAAGTACGAACTTGAATCTCACGCGAGTGTCACGCTTCCGTTGAATATAAAGTGCGAGTGACTGTCAAATTAAGTACTAATTTTGATAACCGCTTGAACTCTGATACGAAGCGAGAATTTCACACACTAGACACTTTCAAATTAAAGGCGGAATAAACAAACAAGCGTAATCACAAGTCTTTGTCGAGTTTTCATAGCATGCAGAGCTCGAGCGGCAGTTAATCTTACACTAGTAGTAGTCTTAATTTAGTACACTACGAAGTGCGTTACAGTCATTTAGTTTCCTTGAGTCTATTGTGTGTCATGCTTTACCTACTTGTTAACTCCACTGAATAATTATTTATGGATAGATCACATAGCCATTTGGTATCTTTTTAAATGAAAAAGACAACATCCTGCACTAAGGAAGTCATCCTTGTATTGTGAGTGACTTTGTATACATATAATCAAGTGACACAATTAATATCTACGCTCAGAATAACAATTTGTGAAATGCACAATTGTCTTTAGTGGGAATCAAACCAGCGGACCCTTGGCACAGTAGATCAATATGTTAACCACAACGCCATCTATAGAATCGAATGTAACTATGACATAATTAATAACGTGGCTTGAAATCACGGTTTGTTTTTCGCAATAATTCATTCGTAACATTTCTGTGCATTTCTCGCGCTGCGTGACTTATGATATTCTGGAAAACAATAAGGGTGTACACGTGTTTAAGAGTTATGCAATAAATATGCAAAAGTCCACACTGCACTGTGGAGGGTGCACGTGGCTCAATTTAAATGGAAGAAAACTTATAAAGGTTAACAATATTTTGAACAATAATAAGTTTACGCGAGTAATTACATAGGTATTTGAAATATAACTATTTTTACGGATTTCATTTGCGTTTGTATTTGAATTTTAATTTCCCGACGTTTCGAACTCTTTACAGCGTTCATGATCACGGGAGTGCTATCCTATCGTAAACATAAACGCATCCCGCAACATAAAATTTTAAACATAATGTAAATCGTTGTTCGTCGCTATGTGGTGGCGGCTATCAATACTAGCAATCCTTACTTTGCTCATGGGTGCCATAAAAGACGACTAAGAGCTTCATATCGATCTTAGCCAACACCACATGATGCCGGTCGGTTTGGTCAACAAGTACATTCCCAAGGAGGACAACAGGCAGGCGGCCTATCATAAAATTATTGCCAATAACTTTTGCAATATGTAAGAAGAGACATATTCCGTCGACCCCTAGTAATTGGTATAAGAGCAGGAGAATGATGAAAAAAAAATTGATCTTAGTCTGGGAGTAATTTTTGTCTGTTCTTATATCTATGTATATTTGTAAAGTTACCCCGCAGTACAAAGGTCCTTTTGTTTTTGGCGGCGGGCTACAGTGTGATTATGCCACGCTAATCCGTCAGGGGCGACGGTAGAAGCGGCGCCCCGCTAGACCCCGTAGATCCGCCCAACAGCGTAGTGCGTACCTTTCGATGAAAAAGAAAGAATTGGATAGGTTATGGTACCGTCCATGTCGGCGGCAATATTGTCATTTAGGTTCACCACCGATTCTAACTCATTGTCATCGGTAGCCTACCCGGCGAGAGGTTAACAAACTTTAAAAAAATATATATTTAATCTCTATATTATATAATTGTCGTACAAATCTAATGATAAAATAATTATCACGTTTAAACATATGAATCATTTTACATGTTTTTATTTAATACAAATAAATATTATACGAAGCAACTACGTAGTTTTTCTGTAGTAAACAAAAAAGAAAAATATTTATTTTCTTATTATTCGCCACAATTTTCCACCATTTTCTTTTCTATAGTTATCTATATCTTTACGTTTCCACGGGATGTAAATGGTTAAAATTATTGGCTTCCTTGTGGTGACGGAGTAAGAATACAATTCACCACCCCCTATCTTACCCATGTGTGATCGTAAGAGACGACTAACGGATATAAAACGCACATAATACGAGTATCTATGCAAGAGAAGGAACACTCGAAACTAAACCACATACTAACACGTCTGACTAGCGTGGAATAATAGTTTAATTTCCCTCCCATTATGGAGGAGGCTCGAGCCCAACAGTGGGACAAATATGAGCTGATGATAATGATGATTGGCACACTCCAAATCAAACTCTATCTGGTCAACGCAGAAGCAGAGTTCCTATTAAGTATCAGGCGTTTTCAACAGTGCGAAATACATGGCTAAATTAAAAAAAGTCTTTCAAGAATAGTTCCGATTCATCTTTCATAATTGGTTGTGAATGTCGTCATCGGTACTATTATTATTTATCATACGATTTGAGGAATATTTGCTCCTAATATGTAATTAGACCGACAGATAACAACGGCCAGTTAATAGTTGAACTCATTTAACAGTCCACAGTCCAACGCAGGTTGACAAATCGAAGCCAATAGATTAAATTAAACTAGTGGCATGATATATTATTTTCTTGACTGCACCGATGACATTGCAGGACAATAATTTGTGCTATCCACAGTGTTGCTCTCAGTCTGGTTGTAATTTGTCTGCGTTAAATATATGTTTGTATAGTCTCCCGCAATACAAGGATTATTTCCTCAGTAAAGGGTGGTCTTTTTAAGAAAAAAAAAAATACATATGTTCTTTGAATTTTATTTTCTGAATATTTTAAAAATACAGATGACCTTTGTAATAACTAAATAAATAAATATACCAGAAAGTAGCATTTTTTTTAGAATACATATTAAAAAAAAATATTAGAATCTCAGCAACGGTACCATAAATTTTTATGCAGGCGGTTTCGGAGGTAAAAATGTTTCTAGCTAGGTTTCATTGATAAAAAATATCGTTTCGTCAGTGTTTTCAGCCAACAAAAAACTATATTATAATTTTTCGCTGTCCGATAAATATTAGAATACGAGTTGATGAAGCCAAATTTTGACGCTGTCACTGAAAATAAGCATAGCTCACGTTGGGAAATCGAGCGGTCTAATCTAGACAGCTTCTGTTCGATCCTTGATTTCCCATTTTTATTATTTTCCCTTTTTTAATATTTCGATTTTTTTTTCCTAATTTATATATTTCTTTTAATACAGAGCTAGGCTCGTTAATCCAGATATTATACATTTCAACTATCTGAAAACCATCTATATACAGGATGTATCAGAGAATGGAGCAGCTGGTCAGAAGGATGGTAGGTAATGATGCTAGGAACCCATAACAAAAATTTGAAGGGAAAATGTCGATTCGTTAATAAATTACAAGCATTTAAAGTTTTCAATTTTGTCATCGCTTTTTCTTTAAAACTGAATGAAATGTACCAAGTAAATGATAAATAGTCTGCTACATACTCATACTTTCTTAAATATTCATTAGTACCTAAATAAATCAATGATTACGTTTGCTACAGTATAACAAACGTCACAACAAACAAACAGCTGACGAGTCAATGACCTTGAAATTTTCCCTTCAAATTTTTGTTATGGGTTCCTACCATCATTACCTACCACCCTTCTGACCAGCTGCTCCATTCTCTGATACACCCTGTAGTTATGAATATAGTATGCGATCACTCTTTACTCACTCGAGGAAATCGTAAAACTAACCAAGAGAGAATTACAAGAAGTGGGTAGCAGCACTCTCCTTGGAAACATAACACGATCTGCTATCGGCAAGAGCTAATTCAGCCTACGTAATCGTAACTAGCAGGGAAATGTATTAAGCTATATTTGAATCGGATTCATGGGCTTGATTAATATCACAATCCAGGTGATAATAGTTAAGATGTATGGAGAGCCCGTAGCGTAGCAGCCGACACTAGAGATGGGCGTTTTCAGATTTTTACGCAAACCGATACAAATTCGATTTCTGATATTTAAATCGATTTTAAAAACCGATTTCAGAAATCGATTTCCAGAGCGGTTGACGGAGCGGGTTTACTTTAGTTTCGATCGATATTCGATGTTTTTAGTTATTTTAGCGTAGCAAACGAAAAACGCAATCGAACGAACGCATTCAAATAATTTTTCTATTATTTCTTTGTTGAATGGATTTAGGTGTACGATTTTCCTTCATGCTTTATCTAGGCTTAACTAGAGTACCTACTAGACTAGCAAACATGTTTTGTTTTGGATATGATACAAAACTTTCTTGCGTATTTAAAAATCGTCATATTTACAATGATTTCATGATTATATTATATAATGTACATTTTTTTTGTATGGTTTTGTTTTATTAATCCCGATTACGAAGCGAAAATCTTACCTTTTTACATTAAATAGTTATTTCTTATTTTTCATCAAATCGTATGTATGATACTAACATACGTTAGTATAGTATTGAATCGTAAAATACCTATCTAATTATATAGTTCACGAGATCACAAAAATAACATTACGCGCACACCGCACGTGTCACCAAGGTCAAGTGTGCAAAAACTCTCCCATAATTCAAAAATCTATTTAACAAACACAAAACTTAAACTACTATCATTAAGTATTGTGTAATATTATCATGGAAGTAGTTGCATTCTAATATAGATCTTATTGCCTGACTCTTGTAATTCTGTTTCGTTTCCATCTGCCATTCTGAGTTTCTTAGAAACCGCCAAATTCCAAAACAGATGACAATTCGCTTCATCTCTTTCAATGCACTAAACGATCGCTTAGTTAGAATGAAAGGAGGCGAATTTTAATGAAATTCGCTTTCTCTCATTCTGACTAAGCGATCGCTTAGCGGAGTGAAAGAGATAGTTAGTAAGTTTTCAAATATTGGTTTGGTTTGCAAAACTAGCAATAGAAAACGATTGCGCGATGATTAGATTTATTATTAGTTTGCGTTTTCGTAGTTTTGTTTTGATATGTGTTGATTTAGTTTCTGCCGAAATACGTTTTCTAAAATCAGTTTGTATAGTGTTGAATATCGATACGATACGATTTCTGACTGAAATCCGATTTCAGATTCGTTTTGATATATCGGACGCATACCTAGCCGACACTGTGCGCCCGTTCGCCGAACTGTGAGCTCGTCGCACTAATTATTTTAGGGTTCTTATAATATATTGTTTTATATATATATCGAAGAGAAAACACAGCTAATTATCAAAGTAGGTTAATATAAATATATTAGTAAATAAAGTTTTTCTAAACAATACATATAATACGCAATTACAGAGTAAAATAATAAACAGACCAATATTAACGATGGCCGATACTAGTGCTGAAGTCGATAGTATCCATTCATTAATTGTACATTTGTTTAAGGATATTTCATTTAATTCGATATGGTCATAAAATTGTATGAATGCGTATACTTCGTTCGAAATTCAAATAAAAATGATGAAATCATAGACTATATATTTCACCACAGTGCAGCAGTGTAACAGAAAACTATTTGTTGATTGATCTGCATACACTATTAAATAACAAAATGCTATAATTAATGGTATTGAACCATGCATGGCGGAAATCGATTATTTTGAAATAGAAAATACCAAAGAACTGCAGAATTTTGAAAATTATTCAACACGTGTTTAGCCATCCTCGACTTGAAGTCAAAAAGTTGACGTTTTGGACTGCTGGTCACATAGAAGTAACATTTTTTGTTATATCTTATCCCATATTGATCCTATCCTTTTTCTTGGGGTGTACGATGTATTATTTAATGTGCAGGAAAGTGGTGGATAACCTCTTCTATCATCCATTTCAAACAATTTATCAAGATCAGATTAATAACTTAATAATAATAACTATAATTATAAAAAGTAATTTGATATAAGTCACCCGTAAAACTTAGCCATGAATTAGAGATAATAGCCTACGTCCTGATAGAATTAAGAATAAAAAAGTGCGTGCGTCAGCTCCGACGCACGACTGGAGTTTACTCCTTAGGTACGATTATCAAAACAGGCGCAAAAAAAGCTCATTTGTCTAAAAATAATATATATATTTTTATTTACATTTATTAAAACTGTTCAGTGAAGTATTATCTCACGTCAGAAAGTGAAAGGTGCGCAGAATAGGTTGCGCACCAAAAAACGTAACGAGGTCATTCGATCGCTAGATTTTACTCCTCAAATTTTTCTCATACCGGGCCGGGCGCCTTATATGAAAATTGATTCTTAAGGAGTAAACTCCAAAAAAATATAGAAGGCTAACGAAGATCGTCGATAATTCATGTGATGGTTTTATTTGGATAGAAGACAGCTTGGGCTTATCATATCTTTATGGACGTATTTATTTTTCTTTAAAGCGACGTATACAGAGCTATAAGTACTAAACAATATGATATACGTAATATCTATTACACAGTAACATCGCACTAACTTCTACTCACAAATAGCATCCTTGATCGTACTTGAATTGAGTAAGCTTGCATTACCTGTAACAAAATAATACAATGTTAATATAATGGCTACTATCATATTTCTATTTTTGACGCTGCTGAGTTTTGCCTACGGCCATTATTGGACCATTTAATCCAGGGTTCCATACTCTTGCAGAAAGGGGAAGTCCGAGGAGTATTAGATTCGCTTGTTGAGCGAAAGAGCTGGAATACCAGAGATTTTCTTAATTTTTTTTTTATTGAAGTATCCTTTTGTAATAAATCTATTTTTACAGATTCTAACGCGTTTGTATTTAATTTTCACTACTTATTACGGGAAGTTTAGTACAATTTATAGCGTTCATCGTCACGGCTAAGGTATCTCACGTCTAATAAGTCAGCGTTATTATAGAGGATTTTAGTTTTTTGAAGTATCCCGTATCTAAATTTAAAAAAAAACATTTCAATCAAAATAAAAAGAAGATTTCAAAAGTGTTTTGTTTTCGTGTTTATTAAAGATTGTTCGTTTTATTCGTTAACGGTAATTTGTTTATTTACAACGTTGTACAACTTGCATATAGAATCAAATAAAACAGTAACACATATTAATATTCATTTGTCTGATAATATACTTATTGGCTTTTTGCCAATTTCTGCCACAGTCGAACAACATTTCCCCGAACTTGAAGTAGAAGTCCAACATACTAGAAATAACAAGAGGTTCAGAGGATTATTCAACAGTGTCATGAAAATTTGTTATGATAGCAGTTGCTATGACGCCCAAAATTCTTACTACTATAAACAGTAGCATGCTATGATTACATGTACCACTCAACTAACGAAACAAATTACTGTTTCGTTATAACATCAATAACAAAACACCAATTTATTAGACATGCGCGAAACAGTACTTCGCGAAGTGATGTTATATGGCATTACATTTCGTGCCGAGTAATATTACATTTTACCATCACTTCAAACATCACACATGACATTTCATGTCGCGTTATGCGATAGCGCTCTATAGATATGGCGGGCGGCGTCAACAAATATAAGCCTTAAAGTTCTGAAAATAAAGCTCAAAATAAATATTGAATTGCCAGACACCGAACATTGCAGAAATGTAGAACAGTACACGGGTGTTCGCTTCAAATCATAAACGTGGGAGAACCCACTTTGCCAGCGACCCCCCGAGCCGAGGTCCGTACCCCACAGGGGGTGCCCTCGGGAACGGTCGCTTAACTTTTACGGGTTGAGAGCCCTCAGCGCTCACCCACAGTCCGGGTAAAGTTGTCATAGCCATCTGAGGCTAACAACTAAGTCACACAAAAAAAAAAAAAAAAAGGGTGTTTGCGTCATGTTTAATGTGATGTGTGATGTATAATGTGCTGTGATGTTTAGTCGCGTAATGTGTAATGGGTCAGTACACGATAGGGTAATATTACGTGTGATAAATCACTCGCATTACTTACACATGTCTACAATTTATGTATGGGTAATGCTAATGGATTACCATACAACCAATATGCTGATAGCTTTTACCATTATGTGTTAATATCCAAAGTTGGACTGTAAATCTTACACACGGAGCAAGAAAATATATAACGAAATAAGGACATCCGAAAAACTAAGTTCGTTTAAACTTATAAAAGATTAACTAAGTAGGTAATTCATTTATATTTAAAGTGATTTTTAAGACATTACGCCACACTAAGGAGTTATTCCTTGGTTCGCGAGGGACACTACATACATTAATTCTCGATTCGTCAGTCTATCGAACGTCCTCACGGTAGCCTTACATTAGTCTATAAAATAAGATGAGTTGGGACGGGCAGCGCCGTGAACTCGTCGCTGTTATCGGTGCCGACCTGACGCTGCCGGCTGTCGTGAGGGCGATGGTCAACAGCGTCAGGAACTGGGACGCGGTCGCCGCCTTCTGCGAGGCTGTCATCTCGCAGAATGAGACGGCGGAACGAGTCCGGGAGGATTCCCGCGACCCGGGCCGCCGTCAGCGGCCGGGGCGGCGCAGGCGCGAATACCTGCGCCTGATGCCGCCCTAACCGAGGCTTCGGGTGATCGGACCGGGGAATTGTCCAGTCACCCGACGTGAGGCCACCGCGTGAGGACGACGCCTCGACGGCGAAAGCTGTCGGGGCGTCGACAGGAGAGGAGCCCGAGAGGGCATACCGCCGAGCGGGCCACCGAAGACAAAAATCGGGTACCGGTGGCCCGCTCGCACGGCGAAGAAGAGGTGCTTGCAGGGTGGGTCAATGGGGTTGCGCGCCGCCTCTTCCGTCACCCCGGACCGACTTGGCGGGGTGCGACGTCCATGGCCCACAGCAAAAAAAAAAAAAGTCTATAAAATAAGATGCCCCATTATATCTAACTGAACTAGAAATCAATCCTAAACGCACATTGACAATAAGACTGAAGAGAAACAAGTTTTTCATGTTTCCCTTGGCCCGTGTACAGCGTGACCTTCGAAGGATGTGGCATAATTGATGACAACCAGTTACGCCACGTGTAATGACACATACAAGGCAGATGCGGCTACTGTAAACAATGCAACAAAAACAGGCAATCAGAGAAATAATTGAAATAATATAGGTTAGAGAGCTATTTGAAATTACATATTGAAATCTAAGTTTATCGATAATGTATAGCATTCAATGCCTCAGTTACGACAACGCTTAAAAACTTGTAATTTTTACTGAGATTTTAACATTTAATATGTTAAGTTATTTATAAAAAGTTGTTTGCGAGCAAAAAATGATTGCCCCACAAGTGAGTTTTGAACCCACATCTATTGGTAATTCCTTACAATCATCTACCAATTAGACGAGCGTGGGCTTACGTATAATAAACAAATTCTCACCCGTATTGTCGTGTGGCGACGTTCGACGACTTAAGTGGCGACGTTCCACACGTTATCTAAAGGAAAACCTTTACATATTATTCCGATTTAATACTCTCCGATAAAAAAGTATATTATATGGACCTTGTAGCAACTCAAGAGAAATTCCGTGCGTTCAGGCACTTCTTCTTCTCTACTATTGTAATCAAACTTAAGGCTCACATATAGGCCCCATAGGCTCTGTCATATCCGTGGTGCTGTACTGCTACGCTTCACGTATTAGTACATCCTCTTATCTCTTGGCCTATTAGCCAATTTTTGCTTCATGTCTTTTGCACTTTGCATAGGAGGAAAGTGGATTTTTTTAAATCCTCCTGTTTTTCTTCTCTAATTAAATTTGTTGCGGGGTCCCGAAACAATTAAAAGCGTTTCCCGGGATTTCCTGAGGGTCAAACCTCGGTGTCTTTTACGGAGACCAATGTGGATCCCTGCTTACAGGAGTTAAGGTGGTGGGAATGTGAGGATGGTCAGTCCCCAAAAAAATTGCGTTGTACTTTTGTACATTATATAAGCGTGATTTTATAATTAACTTTTCACTTATAACGCTATTGATAATACACCAATAAACATACATACATACATATCATCACGCCATATCCCTTGCAGGGTAGGCAGAGAGAACAGAGTGCCAGAGAACTCTATCTCTGCATACTTCACTCGCTTCCTCAACATTCATAATTCTCTTCATACACGCTCGCCGGTTTCGGAGACTCTTGACTCCACCTTCCTTCAGTACATGACCGATCTGGTCTAGGTAGGTTAGTCTCGGTCTCCCTCGGTACCTACATCCTTCCACTTTCGCATTGTATATCTTCTTAACCAGGCGTTCGTTCGGCATTCTTTCCACATGTCCGAACCATCGGAGCATTCCCTTTCGCATCTTTACACCAATACTCTCTTTCATACCTACTCGCTCTCTTACGTCGTCGTTACGAATGCGGTCGGTCAGCCTAACTCCACAGATTTTCCGCAGAGATCGCATTTCGACCGCATTAATTTTACTATCATACTCTTTTCTGCATACCCAACTCTCGCTTCCATACAGTAATGTTGGGATAAGCACTGCGTTATGTATTGCTACACGTGCCTTCTGGCTGAGGTGGTGGCTGCCGAGAAGTTGCCCCAACGCTCCGTTCACTCTATTTCCCGCATTCACTCTTCGCTCTATATCAGTGGTGTACCTTCCATCTCGGCTAAATCCACATCCAAGATATACAAATTCATCCACTTGCTCTAGTACATCATTACCTATTGTTACTCTTACATTTGTTCTGGTTTTATCTCTTTCAAAGACCATTATTTTGGTTTTGCTCACATTCACGCGTAGACCCCTTTTCTTACAATCTTCTGTCATTCTGTCGACTAGGGTCTGCAGGTCAATCGCTGACTGTGCCAGGAGGACTGCATCATCTGCATAAAGCAGAGCAGTGACCACTGAGTCGCCCATCTGGACTCCCACATTCATATATAGGTAGCTGCGTGGGGCGGGTCTCTCCCTTCCCTCCAAGGTGGTTGAGGAGAGTGATGGCTGCCCTAGTAGTTAACTCGTGATCGGGTGCCGCCTGTGGGATCTGGTCCAGCCGTGGTTATTTTTACATTCTATTTGAACTATTGGGTTCGCAGGGCATCACACTGGAGCTATTTCTTATTACATATGTTGTACCATTTTTTGTATAAAAAAGATTTAAAAGAAAAAACAACAGACTAACCCGCTGAGTTTCTTGCCGGATCTTCTCAGTAGTGGTCTACTTCCGATCCGGTGGTAGTTAATTGAATTGATATAATATGTTATAACTGACAATATGTAAGTGCCCTCGCAGGGCCTATGCATAATAAATGAATTTGAATTTGAATATCGCTCAACCTTTGGAGACATTTATCCAGATATATGATAAACAGCCTGGCTGACAGAACGCACCCCTGCTTAACGCCGATATTGACGTCAAACCAAGGCGACATTCCATCATCCAGCCGCACACAGGCTCTACAGCCCATGTAACTGGACTGCACAGCCTGTAGCAGTTTACCGTTAATACCATACTCCGGTAAAATGTCCCAAAGTTCCTTTCGTACAACCGTGTCAAATGCTCTCTCCAGATCCACAAAACTGCAGAAAACCCTCTGACCTAGAGCCAGATGCTTCTCCACAATGTTGCGCAGAGAGAACACTTGATCCATGCATCCCCTTCCACTCCTGAAACCTCCTTGTGTCTCACACAGTAAACCATCGGACACCATCCTCATTCTCCTTTCAATAATTTTTCCATACACTTTTGCTGCCAAACTGGTCAAGCTTATGGCTCTGTAATTTGCGCAGTCATAACGTGAACCCTTGTTTTTAAACAAAGGCACGATGACTGCGCTATTCCAGTCCCTGGGAACCATTCCCGAGCTCCAACATAAATTGAGGAGCAACAGGAACGCCTCCCAGACACAAGAGCCACCAAGCTTGATCATCTCGGCAGACACCATATCAATGCCCGCTGCCTTACCATTTTTCAAACTTCTTATCGCCCATTCAACTTCATCCATACTGATGCCATCGGAAGACGCCGTTGTCGAATGTTGATCTACTAAACCACATCCAACACCGGCGCCAACCGTAGCATCCGCATACATATCGCCAAAATATTCACTCCATCGGCTTAACACGTCTTGTGTTTGTGTAAGAATGTCTCCACCTTTAGACCTTATTTTATTCATTCTGAAGGCTGACCAACCACCCCGAGACTTCTTCACCTCCCTCCAAAAGAGTTTGGTGTTACCCTCGAAGTTTTTAGTCAGCCTATCTTCTGCACTCATACTTGCTCTATCACGTTTCTCTTTCACTAAGGCCTTGGTGTCATTCTTACATTGCCGATATATTTCTTTCTTCTGTTCAGTCATACTGTCATTCAGATTCAAAGAAGAGACATAGTCCATCCACGCTTTCTTCTTTTGATCTACGGAAGCTACCACTTCCGCATCCCACCATGCATCACCATTTGTTTTTCTATGCTTCTTTGAACTTCCACATACTTCTTTCGCTGTATCTACCATACTCTCTTTCAATACTCTCATGCATTCTTCAATGTCCGATTGCGGCTGGCTTGCCATCGTCAGCCGTTCTCGGACACCCTCTGCATACTTTTCTCTTACACACTCTTCTTACACCAATAAAAACATTGTGAAAAGCAATTATCAACGTTGCTGTTTAAAAAATTTACATACTGACACTTAGATTTTTTTTATTACGTATGGTGGTAAACGAGCGAGCAGTACACCTGATATTACTGCCGCCCATGGACCTTTGCAATACCAAGGGTTATAGCTTAGGCCGCTGCCTGTCAATAAAATCCCCAAACCCACCCACAGTTGGGCTTCTGGCTCTCTCGCTCACCGAACGAAGCGCAATAGCACATTGCCATTACTCAGACGTCGATCTTTTGCGAGAGTGTGGTACTACCCCGGTAGGACCGGCCCGCGGCTGTAGACAGAGAATTGTCAACCGCGTGGTCCTACCACTATTAAATTGACTGATGTCAAAACCCTTGTGAATGTAATTGTTGACCAAATGGCATTAAAGCTGACCCAGGCCTTGATATTATAATCTTTTAAGAGAAAGCTTATGCAATTTGAAATCAAAGACTTAATTCATTATCATCATTACCCTGCTCTTATCCTAATTACTTGGGGTCGACGCAATATATATATATATATATATATATATATATATATATATATATCTATATATATCTATATCTATATATATCTTATATAAGGCTCTTAGTCTAGTGTATATATATATATATATATATACTAGACTAAGAGCCTTATTTCAACCTGGGCCCACACCACCTGATGCTCTTTGGTCAACAATTACATTCCCAAGGAGGGTTGACGTCAGACAGGCAGCCGGTCATAAAATTATTGCACATAACTCTTACAATATGTAGGAAGAGAAGTACATATTGCATCGACTCCAAGTAATTAGGATAAGAGCAGGAGAATGATGATGATGATATATACCTATGTATTTTCTTCCACACAATCCTATGAGATATCATCTCAGCATTCAATCCCTTCCCATCCATATCATGCTTCTCGCAATCCATCCATCTTTTCTTCAGTCTTCCCTTACCCCTGAAATCTTCAACATTCATACATTAAAACTTTTCTCAGAACATTACTTTCATCCCTTCTCATCACATGGCCATATCACGTCAATGAAGAATAAAAAGAAATTAGGTGATTAAGTTTTGTTTGCATTTAATAAATAATAATCAAAAAAAAAAATTTAAAAATTTATTTTATTTTAAAAAGTTAAGGCTCTATCATGTCCACGGGGTTTGCCGCATATATCTTCATAGATTACGACTATTTATATCGTAACAAGTGGTAGCTAAATAAATAAAGTAATATTAATATTAATAAATACCTATTATTACTTTATTATTAATTTTTATTTTATATATACATATTAATTATGTCCTTATGGTTATTAGTTTTTATACA
Source organism: Lymantria monacha (assembly GCA_905163515.2). Taxonomy (NCBI): domain Eukaryota; kingdom Metazoa; phylum Arthropoda; class Insecta; order Lepidoptera; family Erebidae; genus Lymantria; species Lymantria monacha. Next base: position 34,543,750 of record LR991084.1, on the reverse strand, counting down.
ATTACTTTTTTCTGTTGACATTAATTTTAATATATTATACTAAAATATGAAAATCGTAAAAATTGAAAAAGACGAGAACGCAACGTAGGACGACTACCCACTAGGTGGACTGTCGACATTATGAAGGTCGGTTGGATCAGTGTCGCCAACACTTGAAATTTTATGCCCCTTTTTTTTTTTTTTTTTTTTTATTTTTTTGCGGTGGGTTATGGACGTCGCACCCCGCCAAATCGGTCCGGGGTGACGGAAGAGGCGGCGCACAACCCAATCTTATCTTATCTTATCTTTGTCTTCGGTGGCCCGCTCGGCATCCCCCTAAGAGTAAACTCAAAAAAAACCCCTAAAACCCCCTAACTGACAATTTGAAAAATGTAGGTTCTTATCTAATATTAAAACGTTTAATTTTTAATTATTATTTTTATTTCAAATAATTACAAGTGGTGTAAAGAAACTTATTTATGGTTATTATCATAAGAATTACTATTATTTATAACCATTTAATAATAATAATAGTAATGATAAAATATCACCGATCTCGAGCAAATTATATAAATTTATTAAAAATCCATATTTAATAGTATTTCCACCATTATGCCGAACGAACGCCTGGTTAAGAAGATATACAATGCGAAAGTGGAAGGATGTAGGTACCGAGGGAGACCGAGACTAACCTACCTAGACCAGATCGGTCATGTACTGAAGGAAGGTGGAGTCAAGAGTCTCCGAAACCGGCGAGCGTGTATGAAGAGAATTATGAATGTTGAGGAAGCGAGTGAAGTATGCAGAGATAGAGTTCTCTGGCACTCTGTTCTCTCTGCCTACCCTGCAAGGGATATGGCGTGATGATATGTATGTATGTCCACCATTATGACAGAATCTTTTCATTAGACGGCAACGGCATTTTTTCCCCTTAAAAACCCCTAAACATTTTTTCCCTCTATGAAAACCCCAGTACAATTTTTTACCCCTAAATTTGGGGGGAAAACCCCTAAGTTGGCGTCACTGGGTTGGATGCAGATGGCACAGGGCCGTTTTGAGTGACATTCTCGTGGGGAGGCCTAAGTCCAACATTGGACGTCTACGGGCTGATAGATGGATGGAAAAAATAAGGTATAGGCACCTACAATTTATTTTAAATCTACCATGTGCTGTCTAAATAACGCCGATTAATACTATTACAATGAAAACTAGCCCGCAGACTAAGTTATTAACTTAATTATCACTATCCCTCTCTTGCTGTATTTCCAATTACTTGAGGTCTACGCGATATATTATCTTCTTCCACGTATGATAATAATATACATTTCTGTATTGGGTTATGCAATTTATATACCATATACGGCCATATTTCATACAATTATCTAATCATTGTCCTTCATAATAAAGATAAAAAAAATAATAACTCTTATATTCTCTGAATTATAACTCATTTCAGCAGTAAGACAACGCTGCTGACGGTTTTTTATCTGTAGTCAAAAATGCGTCGACTCCACTCTCGCAAAAATTCGATCGATCATCATAAGCATTTGCTATTTCGCTTCGTTCGGTGAACAAGAGAACCGGGGGCTAAATCTTTAACGGTAGTCAGTAATCTGGTCGTGCCATTGGCATTGCGGCGATCTATAAGGTGAAGTTGACAAATCAAATCATTTATTATGCATAAGCCCCATAGGGGCACTTACATATTGTCAATTTTTCATCATTGTTTTTTAAATTAAATTTAATTAATCTACCACCGGATCGGAAAGCCACATACTGAGAAGATCCGGCAAGAAACTCAGTGGGCTCGTCATTTTTTTTTTTAAACATTTATATATTTTCACGAAAGAGTAGAATACATATTTAATTTATGTTAGCTCCAGTGACATGCCCTTCGAGTAAAGATTAAATTTTTTAAATTTTGTATATAATACAAAATTAAACTAAGAATATTTATAAAACAAAAAATGGCTGGACCAGATCCCACAAGCGGCAACCGATTACGAATTAACTATTAGAGCAGCCATCACGCCCCTCAACCACATTGGAGGGAAGGGAGAGACCCGCCCCACGTAGCTACCGCAAGCAGAGACCTTTTCAGTGAGCATGACCACACCATAATCTATAAATTTGAAACAGATAGCTTAGATAAATAAATACATAACTCGTTAGGCAAAACACGCTACACTGTACAATTAAGACAATACAAATAATACAATAGTATCAGACGACAGTGAGGATCAGCGTCAGAACGCTGTAAGAGATAAACATTAAAAGGGCAATTGCTGAGAGAGCAGCTGCTCATAACCATTCCGTATTATCATTTAGATAATCCGAAATGCTGTAATATCCTTTTCTGCACAGTCTATTTTTGATAGCCTTTTTGAACTTATTCATTGGCATATCTGGGATATCTCGCGTCAATAGCCCGCTTGATAGTTCAAGCGGGCTATTGACGCGACTGTCAGCAGAGGTAATATAAAAAAGTTACCCGCTACCATTGCATCATGCTTATCTGTTAGTTAATATTTTAATTATCGTTTTACAACTATGTTAGATTGTGCAATACGTAACATTTTATTTGATACGATAATTTCATGTGTTGTAATGTTTTAGATACTTACGTACATCATCACAGCCCATAAATGTCCCACTGTTGGGCTCGGGCCTCCTCCGTAATGGGAGGGAAATTGACCTACTATACCGCGCTTGTCAGACACTGTTGGTATAGGGTTTTGTTTCGAGTTTTCCTTCTCTCGCATAGATGTTATATGCGTTTTATATCCCTTAGTCGTCTCGTACGATCACCCATGGGTAAGAAGATATGGGGTGGTGAATAGTTTTCTTACTCCGTCACCACACGGTAAATAATTACGTACATTTATTAATATTTGTAATAACGCAATACTAATAGTCCATATTTTACCACACTTAGAAAAATATGATCGGTGGTTTATATCCATCCTCTCCATAAAACTAAATTTGACTTTGAAATTGTTTTTCTTTTTCGTCAACCCATTTACGTTCATTGCTAGGTGCCAGCCTTCTCTACTATGACAAAGATCTACCAAGCTGGTTACACGGGTAGGTGTAGAGTTTTGTATTGAGTTTTATTTCTTTTGTATCTATATTATTTGGATATTATGACCGATTGTTACGACACCTACGGCCAAGAGAAGAGGTGGTAAATTGTATTCTTCTGCGTCACAAGACGTAAAAATTAATATCATTTCCTGGTAAAATTTTCTTACTTTCGGATCCGGGATTCTAAAATTATCTTTAAGTTTTCTATATGATAATATCACATATAATATGAAGATATCTAATCATTTTTATATATAAAATTCTTTTGAACGTTTGTGCATTCATTGAAATCTAAAGGGAGGGAGCGTTTTTACCCGACTGCGCGACGCATAGAAGTAGTAATGTGTTTAACAGTCTATGTATGTTCCTTTGAAGCACTATACAGACCAAACGCCTGGGCCGATTTTTATGATTCACACGTCAATCGATTCCTCTTAGTCCGGCGAGTGTCATTAAAGATATGACGTTATAGTCTATCTAATCTTAGAAGTGCATTTTGACAGCTGCCAGAGTAAGTTGCCTAGGTATGTGAACCAAATAATCGCTATCGAAAATATCCGATTTTAATGAGAAATCGATATTAATTCTTTGTAATTAATAATCGGTTTATTTTTTATTTTTCAAAAAGGAGATGATATATTAAGTGCTAAATTAATACTAAACAAATTGAATTATTTTATCATAAAATCTATTCATCATATTTAGTAGGATTAGGTTAGGTAAAAACAAAAACTGAATTTGAAAATAGATATTTATTCAGAATCAGTACTATTACTTGAATTATCCTCGTCGCGAACATTAATAATTATTTCCTTATCAATAAAATTGTCGAAACGTACATCTCTGTCAAAATCTCTATTCGATTAAATATATTAATCTAATATTTTTACCGATTATTTAGATATTCGTGAATTGGAAGTTGTCAAGCACTACTATTTAGAACGTTATGACGTGATATTGATTACTATTTACCATGTTATTTTAATTTTAAATTAGTTTTACGAGTTTCAACATTTTATTATTGTTCAAGAAACTCACCCGCAACGTTAATTATGTAAATAACTTAATAGTTCTTTAAAATTTCAAATTTATTGTTTGCAATCATGTGTATACGTTTGACCAAGGTTATTGTGTATTAAAAAATGCGAAACGTCAAAATGCACTTCTTAGATTAGATGAACTATAGTGAAAATTCAATATGGCTACTGGACGCCATATTGTGAAAATGAAAAAAATTAAAGTCAACAAACAAACAAACTATGTCAAGTGAGGTATCGTTAAATAGGTATGTAAACATCATTTTTTCATTATTCGACAGCAAATTTAATTTTTTAATGGATACCGACTGTTCATTTGTATTCCATTATTAGAATATATTTTATTTTCTACAATAGTATTCATTTAATAATATTATATTATAGAAGTCTAGTCCACCGGACATCTAAGTCCTCGTTTTTTTTTCTTTTCAGTTTTTTTATTATATATACGTAGTTTGGTCCACCTTTTACGCAGTCGGGCTTTTTGATTTTTAAATTATTTTTTTTTTGACGATTTATTTTGTGTACATATTTGAATAGCTTCTTGGCTTAATGTCAATTACAGCCGGGGTAGAATTCTCATTAAATATTATAACATACAAAAACGAAATTTCGTCGTCTATCACATCGCAAAATTTTATATGCAATCAAAAAAATATTGATGTCGTTTAGTACACAGTTTTTAGAACTATTAACTACTACCAGTATTCCATACATTATACAAGCAACGTAAAAATTGTTTTCACTAATAATTAATTGTTTTCACGTAAAAATTGTTTTCATCAAAAGTATAAAAAAATCTGTATCTAAAAGAGGTGTCCCAAACAGTTGCAAGGGAACCTCTAATAGTTGAATCAATTTTGAATATTTGAAAATTAAAAGATTCCTTGCTTGTAACAATAAGATGTTTCAATAAATAAAAGATGCTTCTAAGCCTTGATCATCAAGTACCACGAGTGTGGAACACCAGTAGCAAAAGGGAAGGGCTTAATTTTATTAAATTAAAAAAACTATTTTTCAACTTTTTTAAAGAAAACTTCAAGATTTTTCACATCGATAATCGGTCGCCTGCTAATTGTAGATTATTGCCAAAAGTAAATTTGGTCAACAACCATACAACCATTTATTTCTTTTTTTTTAATTCTTTATAATAATTAATTAAAGAAATGTAGATATTAGGTATCGGTTTATCCGATACGTAAATCGTATTCAAATTCAAGTATCTTCTTCAAGTATCCTATTCCATTTCATTGTTAAAGACGAATCAGTGTTAAAGTAATTATCGAATAAGTTATATAATTCACCATCAAATTTCGTAATAAGTTATATAATTCACCATCAATTTTAAACTTATCATTAAAAAATATTCATGTATAAATCACGGCTGTGAATGTTGAATTTATAAAAAAATATAAAAAAATCAATGTTATCATGTAATTTAAGACTCGTTCACAATGTCGAGTACACAATGTGACGATATCCCTATAGATATCATTATCTCAGCCCACATATGTCCCACTTTTGGGCTTGGGCGTCCTCTATAATGGGAGGGAACATTGATCTACTATACCACGCTGGTCAGACGTGTTGGTACAGGGTTTTATTTCGAGTTTTCATTCTCTTGCACAGATGTTATACATATTATTATGCCTTAATGGTCTTTTACGATCACCCACGGGTAAGATAGGGGGTGGTGAACTGTATTCTTTCCCCGTCACCACCCGGAAGAACTGAAAAATTGTTAAATACGTATCTCATAATATAATAATTATCATAAATTAAATATTTAATAATAACTGATCATAAACAATATATTTTTTTTTATATATAGAAATCATTTTCTATTTATACTGGCAATGAATTTGTTTTAAAAATGTGGGTCAAAATATAATAACCAATACTTTAGTGGGTTGATTTAATCTCTGTAATAACGATGACTTGTTGGACATGAGACACCATAGTCCTCCCGTGACCATGAACGCTATAGTGTTCGAAACGTTGAGAAATTAAAAATCAAATAAAACGTATTCGTAAATATAGTTTTATATTAAACTTATCTTATTAGTTATCACAACATTCGCTAAACCAACAAAAAGATGAATTCTTTACAACTAATTATATATATAACCATGATAACGGCTATGATTGTGAAATGATCCGTTGCTGATAAATTGTGTTGCTTGAGCTTAAAATAGAATAAGCCTTATATCAATATCACGCATAAATATTTTTGATGTATTGTATAAGTTGATAAGTATGTCTCAAATAAGGCCTTTTTTTTTTTTCTTCGCAAGGTTCACGCGGTGGCCTCCCGTCGGGTGACCGGACAATTCCCCGGTCCGATCACCCGAAGCCTTGGTTAGGGCGGCATCAGGCGCAGATATTTGCGCCTGAGCCGCCCCGGCCGCTGGCGGCGGCCCGGGTCGCGGGAATGCTCCCGGACTCGTTTCGTTCCGTCGCCTCCTTCTGCGAGATGACAGCCTCGCAGAAGGCGGTGACCGCGTCCCAGTTCCTGACGCTGTCAACCATCGAAACTTTAAGGCTAACCAACCAGGATTTAATACCGTGTCGATCTTCTTATGCTTATGTAGAATCTGGGGTACCACAGGGGAGTATTCTGGGCCCATTATTGTTTCTCCTATATATAAATGATCTTCCATCTATAACCAAACACAGATGTGTACTTTTTGCGGACGATGTGTCGATTGTTATAGCGCATGAAGACACACAAACGTATGAAGCAGAAGTAAATGCGACTGTGTTTAACGTTATAAAATGGCTAGAAGCTAATAACCTTCAAGCCAATCTAACAAAAACAAAGATCATGCATTTTAGCAACTATAAATTTAAGAACCCTAGAATACAAATTAATTATCAAGGTGAAAATATTTATGCCACACTAGAAACGAAATTTTTAGGTCTCCATTTGGATCCAAACTGTAGTTGGAAAGCTCATGTTAATAATGTAAGTACTAGGCTAAATAAGTTCATTTATGTATTGAAACAACTTAGAGTTACAGCTAATATACAGGTTGCATTAACAGCATATTATGGGTATGTCGCTTCCGTTTTGAGATACGGTTTGTTAGTTTGGGGTAATTGCACTGATATAAATAAGGTTTTCATAACACAAAAGAAATGTGTCAGGGCAATTTGTGGTGCTGGACCTCTTGAATCTTGCAAGCCTCTCTTTAAAAAGCTGCAAATACTAACATTGGCCCTCCTTATATATTCTAGAAATAGGTATTTTCGTCAAAACACATTCTAGTTTATTCGCTAAATTATGTGAAGGCTCTAAATATTGTTCTAGAGATTTAACGAAACTGATATTTCCTAGGTGCAGAAGTGCCTTGTATTATAAAAATTGCCACTTAATGGCTGTCAATATATTTAATAAAATACCAAAAGAGTATAGAGAATTGACACTTAAATTATTCAAAATTAAATTTAAGAAATGGTTACTAGACAAATGCTTCTATTCGGTTGGTGAATTCTTAAATGATAAATAATAACAACATTCAATTAAATATTCAAAATTATATTCTTGCATAATAGTTATGGAGTATGAGAGTACCTTTTTGACATGTAGTTAATTACTCATATAGATAATATTGTATAATGTACTTTCATGAATTTAATATTCAATTTAAATCGAAATGTATTTATTTATTTTTTTTATTTTTTTAATTTGCATGCCGTAAAAATGTCTGAACATGCTGGATAAATAATTTGTATACTCTATCAACTGTAATGTACCATGTCAAAGCAAATAAATATATTATTATATTATTATTATCGCTTTCGCGACAGCCGGCAGCCTCAGGTGGGCACCGATGACAGCGACGAGGTCGCGGCGCTGCCAGTCCCAGCTCGAACACACCTCGAGCGTATGTAGCGCCGTGTCCTCGTCACTGCCGCAATGGTGGCAGAACGGGGTCCACTCCCTCCACACGGCCGTGTGCAGGTACTTGCCGAAGCAACCGTGCCCCGACAACACCTGCACCAGCCGGAAAGAGAGGATCCCGTGCCGCCGCTCCATCCACTCCATCAGTACGGGCCGGAGGGCCTCTAAGGTAAAAACACCGTGTCTAGGCCTCTCCAGCCGCGTAACCCAACGGGCGATGACGTCTCGGCGGGCGTTCTCGCGCCAGGTGGCGACGATGGGGAGCCACCCTCGTCGCGCGCTGCGGTAACCCGCCGGTAGAGGTCGGAGAGCATCTCCACCTCCAGGTCCCACGGGGGTGTCCCGGCCAGTAGGCATGCCGCCTCGGTCGATACCGTGCGGTACCCGCGAATGGCTCTGACCGCCATGGCTCTCTGTGGTCTCCACAGAATAGCCCTGAGCTGGGCGTTCAGAGCCCTTGCCCACACGGGTGCGCCGTACACGGCCATCGAACGGATCACCCCCGAATTCAGCCGTCGGCCCTCGAAGCTGGGTCCGCCCACGTTCGGCATGAGCCGTGATAGGGCGGACGCCGACGCCGACCAGCCGGGGAGCAATTCGGCGGAAATGCTCCCGGAACCACCTTTGCCCGTCAAGCACCAGACCCAAGTACTTCATACGGGCCTGGATACTGATCTGGATGGAGTTGACGACTAACGAGGCGCCGATGGGCAGCCTTACGCGTGGCCCATGGAATAATAGGGCCTCCTTCTTATATGTCTCAAATAAGGCCTTGGATATTCACAATACCAATAAATATTCAATATGGGTAATTTGTGAATCGCTTCAAAAATTACGCCACCGCTACACCACTTCAAGATTACATCACCAGGAGCCATTAATTAATTAATTACGTAACGATGATTTTGACGATTTTGTAAGGATACATAAGATTTCTTGAACCCTCCCTCTTTTTACGTAAGATTCAATCTCGTTTATCTGAACAATATAACGTTGTTAGAAAAGGATCATTTACACTAAAACCCAGTTTGTTGTAAATCAAAGATTTTTATTTTTTTGTCAGATAATTTAGTTTATACTTTATCATTGTTATCTGATATAGATTATTTTTATATTTTTAGATATCTATCTATAGTCCGCTTTTTAATCTCAGAAACTAAACTGACATTACGTAGTTTACCAGTTTTTATGCGATTCTTAAATAGTGGAGGTGGTCACGCCCCGCCAAATCGGTTCGGGGCGACGGAAGAGACGGAGCGCGACCCTATAGACCCACCCTGCAAAGCGCCTCTCTTGGCCTTGCCAGCGGGCTACAGGTACTGGAGATGTCGTCCTTGCGCCAAGTGGCTACCTCGCTGAGCGATAGGGAGCTACCCTCGTCGTGTACTAAAGAAACCCACCGGTAGAGATCGAAGAGCATATCCGCCTCCAGGTCCCACGGGGGTATTCCGGCCAATGCACATGCTGCCTCAGTCGACACAGTGTAGTATCCGCGGATGGCTCTGACCGCCACGACTCTCTGTGGGCGCCACAGCCAAGCCCTGAGCTGGACGGTCATTGACCTCGCCCACACGGGTGCGCCGTACATGGACATACAGCGCATCACCCTCGCATACAGCCATTGGCCTTCAAAGCTGGGTCCGCCCACGTTCGGCATAAGCCATGATAACCCGTGGACGCCGCGCCGACCAGCCGGGGAGCAAGTCTGCGGAAATGCTCCCGGAACCACCAACACCCGTCAAGCACCAGGCCCAAATACTTCATATGATATTGTACGTTTCCCGGGGAAGAGCTGTTGCTCGTTCTCTTGGTGAACCCTTTGGCGATTTGGCTGAGGAATTCACGGGCAGGTAAAGGGGTGTCGCCGGTTGTAGTCTTGTCTCGTGGTTGCACGGGAGGGACTATCCTGTGTCATCCATCCATACCATATAGTTGTTTGTACAAAGACGATTACTTGGGTCTGCTCTGTGAGATCACTTAAGATGTAAGCTGTGATTGGTATATAGGTGTGAAGGTAATCGTGATTACTTGCAGTACGGTCAATTGCAACTTTATATCCGCATTTATTTTCCTCATGACTGACCCATTCGTCTACATATTGGTTTTACTTGTTTTATAAAAAAATAATAAGAATGTTGATTGTACCATCTCTATCTTATTCTCAGTCTAGTATAACCCTGTACTTGCGTAAGCATCATATTTTTATAAAATGGTTACTAAGTATTTTAAAACATATAAGGTACAAGTTTTGGTGTATATATATTCATATTTCAGTTGAGATATAACTGACACATAAAGAATGAAAATATAGGCAATACAAAATAAAATTGTAAAAATGACGCGTATTCAAAATTACTTTATCGGTTTTGCAGCTGTCTGTCACAGAGATCAAGTTATATTTTAAGGACTACAGTGTATATACTAGTGTATAGCGCGTTGCGCAGCCATGTGTATATAAGCGATCTTTAATGATACGCTTTGGAATAGAAAGCTTTGAAGTTAATCGTCTAATAAATATAACATATTTCGATTCGATATAACGGTATCGTAGATACTCATCACAAGAAAAGCTGGCAGCGTTATTTGTAAATTTGACATTTGCATGTGTCAATTTAGTTTTTGAGATTAAAAAACAGACTATAGTTTTTGGAAAAAACAATATGTAAATCATTCAGATTTTCCCTGGAGACCATTACCTAATTTATGAATGCCCCCTTACCACATAGCAAGGCACATTTTTTTTCTCCGATTCCAAGCTCAGCCATTTACCGAATAACAGCATGGTCAGCATGATGTTCCATAATTGATTGTGTCATACCCCCACTTTTTGAGCAGACCACCGTGACCTTGAAGGCGGGTTGGCTTTTCGAACAACTAGCTCATGGCAGACATCCCGTGGTGTTGATGCGGTAGGCTTTAAATGCGGGTGGTAATTGATTTGAACTGATGCCTAGTCCAACTACCAATAGCCTTAACAAGAGCGTCAGTACTCGCACCTGCGCTGACATTACTGCCTGACCTGCACCCCTCCGAAATAAAAAGCAATAAGATTAAGTGCTACACATGAACTTAGCAGTATTCGGTGTATAATTAAGCCAAGCATTCTCCCTACTACAAGTAGAGCGGAGGAAAACCATCTAATATGTACATAGGAATATTGCTATTACACAAATTGTACATAACTTTACAAATAGTTCTTAAAGTGAGAAATTCCAATGTAAATAAACTGGAGGCTTTTATCGGACGCTTTGGTCGGTCGGTCGTTACTCCCCAAATGAACTGTCAAAGGCTTTGCGATTTGCGCTGTACACACAATGCAATATTTAAACAAGTATGCATAATGTTATAATGCGATAGCAATGTATAACAGAAGCATATGGTGCAACACGTGAACTAAACGGATTTTAGAGGATATAACCAGTTTTCTTTTTTCATATTACATTGTATGCAAAATATCTATATATATATAAATCTTTGCTGGCCCAAATGCCTTTCTATACCATCCGTCATTTTTAAGACAATATACTGCACTAAGAAATAAATTAGTTTGTCGCGGGCAATTGCGATGAAACTTTGCATTATTCCTATAAAAGCCACTCTTAGGTAGTAAAATATGGTCACAAAAACATTCTTACACACAAAAAAAGATCACCGCTCCGTAGCTGCTATGAGAGAAACATGACCAAAGTTTTTAAACGATTTTTGTCACAATCGATATAATTTTGATATTTGTAAGAGATTTTTCATAGAAATAGCGACTAGATCTGACTTCTTAAGCTAAAAAGGAAGTAGCGTATAAACCGCTTACAACTGATGCAGTCATACTTAAATGCTCCGCCAAAATTACATATCGTAACTCCGTCATATAGTCGGCCACGCCGAGACGTGGCGTGATAGTCAAGGTTGGAGATAAACTTTGATTAGATAAAAAGATCTCAGACCTTTTGATAATGAGTCGTCTTCATGAATATTTTTTAAAATAAAATAGTAGAATACATCGTAAAATATTTTAAATTGCATCACGATTCGTAAGCCTTTTTTGCCATGTTTTTTTTATTAGTTTTCTTGGGCATCTGTCTTGGTGAAATTTTTTAATTGATTTTAAACTAACTTCCGGATGAGCTAGAAACTTGAAATTTGGATCATAACTAAGAAGTGCATGACAATGTATGATAACGAAAAAAATAATAAAGTAAATAATCAATTCTATAATTTCATTCACATAGGGCCATCAATTATCTGATGCATGCGTCCCATGTTTGTTCGTTTCCATTCTTGAGAGAAATTATTTTATACTTATTTTGCCGTTATAAAATATGGTACATTTTTTTTTTATGTTATTATTTTCATTTATGTGTAGTCTGTGCATAATATCTTCTTCGTCTATACACGTTAACGATGATGATCTGTTATGAAAATACTTACCCTGTTTTTCGGGACGTCGGCGTCGTTTTAATAGTGGTAGGAACACGCTGTGGATAGTTCTGTCTAAAGCCGCGGGCGGGTCCGCCCGGGGTAGTACCACACGCTTGTAGAATATCGACGTCTGAGTAGTGGCAATGTGCTATTGCGCTTCGTTCGGTGGGCGAGAAAGCCGGCAGCCCGGCTGGGGTGGATTTGGGATTTGTATTGGTAGGTAGCGGTCTAGCTGTAACTTCGGTATTGCAAAGGTCCATGAGCGGCAGTGACACTTACCATCAGGTGTGCTGTTTGCTCATTTGCCACCATAAGCAATAAAAAACTTTATATCTACCCTATAAGATATTAAATTTAATATATATATATATATATATATATATATATATATATATATATATATATATATATATATATATATATATATATATATATATATACCACAACTTTAATGCCCATACAGATGAAATCACTAATATTGTAATGTATTAGAGAACTTACTTATACTTGACCTGTTCCGGGGGTGGGGTGATACCTATGCTACGTGACCTATTCAAGGAGGAGGGCTCTTCAAAAATACTAGGCTGGAATAAAATACTACGAGTAGTAACGCAGTGGGAAGGGTGGCAAAAAATGGATCAATTAATATGGATATGTTCTTTTAAATTATGAATATGGTATGGTTAAAGAATAAGATATTATATAAGAACAGAACACAAGAATAGAATTTTATCTTTTAAAGCCAAATTAAAAAAACAAATGCTTGTTGATTATTGTGTTATTACACATCGGCAGTAATATCATGTTAAAACTGTATGTCCTATAATATAATACAATTAAATATATGGTTACATGTAATGAACATTATGTTAATAAAAATGGTAATTAATAGTTTTTTTTTAAGCAACGCGCAATTACGACGTCTTGATCAGATCGCGGTGTTGGTATCCATACAGACCACTTTTTAGTAATGACTAGAATAAGTGGTCTCATAAAAACGTGGCGAAACCGGATACATAACCCGACAAGTGTACTAGAAAGGATAAAAGTAGAGAATTTGCAAGATGAGATTGTTAGAGAGAAGTATAAAAGTAAACTGACAGAAAAATTGTATGATTCGGCTGATATTAGTGATATGGAAGAATTATGGAAGACTTTTAAAGAAAATGTGGTAAATGTTGCTACAGAAACATGTGGCGTGACCAGAAGAAGGAAAGTAAATAAGATGAAGAATATATGGTGGGATAAAGATGTGCAGAGTGCAGTTTGTGAGAAGAAGAAAGCCTGGATAGATTGGCTTGCTATCAGAGCCACTGAGAGAATAGAGAAAGCAACGATTCATGATATAGACATAGCCAAAGAAGAGTACAAGAGAAGAAAAAGAGAAGTGAAAGAAATTGTCAGAAAAAAGAAAGAGGATCAGAAAGACGAGTACGATAGAAGATTATCGCAGGATTACCAATCTAATTTAAAGATTTTCTGGCAATCCATAAGATCAGCTCGAGGTAAAGTTCAAAGTACAGAGCTTGCCTCGATCAGGGATAAGTATGGAAGGATAGTGAATAGAGAAGAATGTGTACTAGAGAGATGGAAGGAGTATTTTGAAAGCTTATTTGAAAGAGAAGAGCCACAAGATCTATCATTTGAGAGTGAAAGAGATCTTGAGGATGGAGAATGTGTTACTATGGTGGAAATTATGAACGCACTGAAAGGTATGAAAGCGGGTAAATCTGCAGGATACGACAGGATTACAGTTGAGATGCTGACAGCTGGACAGGATATCATAGCTAACATGCTATACCAGCTCTTCAATCTCTGCTGGACTAATGGCCAAGTACCTGACGACTGGTGTAAGGCTGTAATTGTACCTTTGTACAAAGGGAAAGGTTCGCAGCAAGATTGTAGGAACTACAGGGGCATAAGCCTCCTTAGCATAGTCGGCAAACTGTATGCGAAAGTATTGATTGAAAGAGTAGTGAAAGTAACCGACAAGAAAATATGGGACGCACAAGCAGGTTTTCGAAAAGGTATGGGTTGTACGGATCAAGTCTTCTCCTTACAATGCATGGCGCAGAAGTTTTTGGCTAAAGGTCAGAAAATCTTTTGTGCATTCATTGATTTGGAGAAAGCTTATGACAAAGTGAGGAGGAATGAACTGTGGTCGGTACTGTCTATGTATGGGGTGGACAGCCATCTTATTCACGCGCTGAAATCCATCTATAAGGATTCCAGGGCATGCGTAAGAATAAACGGAGCCTACACGGAATGGTTTAATATCGATAAAGGTGTTAGACAGGGATGTGTAGCGTCCCCGTGGTTGTTTAACCTATTCATGGATAGCTGTTTGAAAGATCTGAAAAATAATGATTGTGGTTTACGAATGAATGAGTTACTTATCAAATGTCTTCTTTATGCCGATGATCAGGTATTACTTGCATCATCGGCAGAAGATTTGCAGGCGATGGTAACTACTATGCATGAAGCTTTTGAAAGAAAAGGTATGAAAGTAAATGTAAGTAAGACGAAAATTATGGTTTTTGAAAAGGATACATGTATGACGGAATGTAACATTTTTATAAATGGTGAGGAACTGGAACAGGTGAAAGAATTTTTGTATTTGGGTGTTTTGTTTACTAGAGATGGTAAAAATGATGATAATGTTGAAAGAAGAGTAAATGCTGGTAATAGAGTGAATGGGGCACTATACACCTTTATGAAAAGCAGAAACGTGTCCAAAAAGGCACGTTTAGCTGTACATAAGGGAGTATTAGTACCTACTCTCATGTATGGTAGTGAAAGTTGGATTTGGCAGGGAAGACATGAAAGTAGAATAAATGCTGTAGAGATGAGAGCTCTTCGTAGTATGTGTGATGTAAGTATGAAAGATAAAATTAGGAATAATGTTATAAGAGAGCGCTGTGGTGTGAATGAAGAAGTAGTGACAAAGATCAAAAAGAGTATGCTGAGGTGGTTTGGACATTTAGAAAGAATGAGTGACGAGAGGTTGACGAAGCAAATATATAAAGCAAGCGTGAATGGGACGAATACAAGGGGAAGACCACGTCATACTTTTCTGCACCAAGTTGGAGATGTGTTGACGAGAGGTCTTATTAAGAGTATGCGTAATCGTAGAGCATGCATGAAGACTATTATGAGTGTGAATGAAGCGATGGAAGTATGCCAGGATCGTGGTTTGTGGCAATCCGTAGTCTCTGCCTACCCCTCTGGGAAACAGGCGTGAGGCTATGTATGTATGTATGTATGTATGTATGATCAGATCCAAAAATAGTACATTTTACCTACAATGTGTATTAATATACATTTTAAATTTACGTAAACTTACTATTTATAGCTTGTAATTGTATCGTATTTGAATACAATACCATAATATACGTAATAGGTAAGTACAATAAATTCTTTATTGAAATTGCGGGTAGTTTTAAAAAATCTTATGAAGATATAAAGCTGTTCTATAAAATCTATTTTGGATCTCTCTTAGTATTTTATTATTATTTTGTTTATACACTCATCACATTTAGTTTTATATTGTTCCATCCATCCATCAACTATACAAAAGATGCACGATCGCTCGTTTAAAAAATGCATGAATTAAACTATGCCTATAGTTAGTCAACGGTACGCATATATTTTATGATTCTTTAAAATACTTTGATAAATACTCAAACAATATTAATAATCTTTGCTGTGGAGATTGTATAGAAATGGGTTCAATTATTTTTTCTCCTTTTCATTACTTTATGAAAGTGTAGAAAATTTGCTTGCATCATGTTTAGTTGAGTTGTCTTCTGTTGTGTATATTTTTGCTCCCTTATAATTATTATTATTACTTTTTTTATTGGTTTTACAGTAGGTAATATATTTGGTACCAGACTATTGTTTTGATATTGAAGGTAGACGACTAACATTTTATTTACAGTTTAAATATAATATTTATATAATCAGACATATGTATAACAGTACACCAAACAAATGACGTAGATATACACCTAAACCTCCATAACTACATATAACTTATTAACAGACTTTCTACCACAGATTAGATATCACAACTGAATGCCGTCTACGCTTTTTTGTGTCTGTCTTTTAGCTGTTAGCCGCAGATGGCTGTCACAGCTTAACCCGAATTATGGGTGAGCGCTGAGGGCTCTCAGCCCGGTAAAAATTTTTAGCGACATCACCCAAGGGCTCTCCCTGTGGAGAACGGACCTCGGCTTGGGGCGTAGCTGATAGCAAAGTGGGCGTGCCCACATTTGAATTAATGACTTTTTCGCGTCGCATCTTTCGATTCTGGCGGCGAAGGCGGTTGCGCTGATATTAATGTGCTATGGCCGCGCTGGCCGTGTATGGTCTTTCTTGAGCGATCGTGATAGGATCGTCAGAGCCCGTCAGTAAATGTCGAGGACGTCGGATCGCGGATATTTTTGATGGGACGTAGTTAGCCGCCCCAACCACTAAGGGGTTGGAGTGTGTCATGGCAGAAGCCGTATACGCGTTTGTAACCGCCATTTATACGTTTTCGCGACGAAACCACTCAACCGCAACGCCAATGTTGCCATAACAGACATAACATTTGTTTATAATATCTTTAATAAATAAATAAAAGTGTAAAAATATGATATAGAATTTTCATAGACTTATTTAAACACGATATATGTATCTAATATCCTCCGTTCTATCATCCAGGACTAATTTATCACTTTCCCGACGCAAAATGTTCTGTACTTAATTTCTATATTTAACTTTATTTAAATAGGTAAAAAAACATTTGCTACGATTTTTAAATTATTCTAATTAAATATATTTTAATGCGTCGATGGCACGCCTATTTATATTCTTATTAATATAATTGAAAGCTCGTTAAAATGAATACAAATATAACTTCAGTTCGAAGACTTGAAGATTTTTGGTGACCTGTTCAGGGGGTGATGTTTGGTTCTTCTGCCCATGGAAAAAGTAACATCACAAGATGAAATTTAATGCATAAATTACGGTAAAATACCATAGCGCGATCTAAATCAACGCAATATTGGGCGAAAACTGGAACTAAAAGCATAATGATTCTGCCAAATTAAAATAACATTAATATTTAACTATTACCTACGGGAACGCATTGCTGAGAATATAGTGCGTCCTATAGTTAAAAATGTACCATTTATTGATAAAGTTAAGACTTAGTCTTGTTAAAATAATATTATATTAAAGTTGAACCATAACCACAGGGGAAAAAAACCATCCTGTGTGTTAATCCAGGAAATGGTCTATCTCAATTCATTCAAATGTTCTTAACTCACACGTAAACCCACGTGTGCGTCACAGTAGTTCCACTAAAGGTTGCAGGAAACCGTTGGATGCAGATGGCACAGGACTAAGCATGGCATAATTCACAAGTAGCTAGTAAAAAATCATATGAAAAGATTTTTCATACGTCACACTTGTTACTCGCCTTAAGAATCATATAAAATGATATTTCATACGTCATACCTGTTACTCGTCATCCTCATCGTCTAACTAACCGTTACAGTATAAAAATAATCGGACGCAAAGTCAGTCAGTCATCGTTCTCACTGATGTCCGGTTTTAGTATAATACTTAAAATAGTGGCCATACTATAAAAAAAAATCATAGACTTTTGAGACAATCTAGAAGGTATGAATTCATGACTTCGTTTCATTTGTATTTTTGTAATTATTCTTTAATTAAAATGCTATTGAAATTAATAAATGATACTTAAATTAGCATCAATTTATAAAATTAACATAAAAAAAGCAATCTGTGTGTTCCCGCCAAAGAATTGATGATCTAATTCATATTGTAGCGCCATTAATCATAAATCATTTTGCATTTGTAATAGCAAAGGTGTAGTAAGTGTGACGTTAGAGCATAGCGAAAAAAATCATTGGATATGAAATTTCACACGTGAAATCACAGTGAAAAAAAGTATATTTCACCAAATGAAAATGAAATGAAAGTAGCAATCATTTCCATGTCTACACAGGACCGTTTTGAGTAGCACTATCGTGGGGAGGCCTATGTCTAACAGTGGACGTTTACGGCCGGACGGATGGATGAAGTAACAAACATCCAAATATCTTCACAAACTTTCACATTTACAATATAAGTAGGATTGCATCGTGTATCTTCAATATATTTGAACTAAATCTTATACAGTCATTGATATCCAATTCAATGAATTATTAACATTAATTTAAAAACTGTTTGTGTCAATTCAGGCAATAAAAAGTAAGTTCTTGCTTCCTTACAGCATACCGAATAGAATTCGAATGACAGGGGTATCAGAAATGCTTAGATATTGAGATTTTAGCATTTGACATGCCAGGCTATTAATGAACATATCTTTACGTTAAAAAAATATTATTGCATGTGTAACTTCAACTTTCATCTTTTGGAAAATATTTGGTCATGTCGATTGCTTTTACAACAACCATGGACACGAAAATGTCGGGTGATATCTATTCTTACTTCATCACAGTATGGAAGCGGCAGAACTTGCAAGCATCCAATTTAGTAATGACAGTACCAAACTTCCAGCGTAAGCATTGAGAATATTTTGACGGAACAACCTCAATAACATTATTTACCATATACATATATAATCACTGATCATTGGACTCGAAATATTACGCAGTCACCGTTATAGTATTGTACCGTATCACTATCTAGAACTATACTTTATCTATACGCTCGATATTGTTGCAAGACAAACAAACAGTGTAAGATAACAGTTTCGTATACCATCTATTATACCACCAGTACCGTATATTATACTATGACGTAGAATTGGTATCTGTCCAGTATCAAACATTAATTGTTAACTGATATACTCAGCTTCTTTATATTTTATACAATAAAAATAAGGCAGTTCTCGACATTTTTAAATATCAGTTATTATGTTTACGCGAGTATTACACATTTGAAATAAAACTAATTACACGGATTATTTCTCATTCACAGCGTTCATGGTCACGGGAGGACGCTGTAAAGTGTTTGAAACGTCGGGAAATTAAATATCAAATATAAACGCGATAGAATCCGTAAAATAGTTTTATTTCAGATGACTTCAGTTATTTACAATACGAGGTAAAATTAATATTTGGCTATGAATACTAGGCTAATAATAAATAGGCTAATGTATATAATCCAGGACAACCATTACATTCTCAAGGAGAACTGACGTTAGGCAGGTGAGTATTCATGGCCAGAGTCCTTCACCGCCCGTAAAAGGGTCATTTTGCGAAAACGCAGAGGACCATGGCGATGAGGGCTATTAGAAGCTACCTTACGGTGTCCTGGATTGTGGCGACGCTGTTGGCGAGCGACACGCCTTGACTGTTAGTGGTGAAGCTCTGGTGGAAGCCTAACGGATCCACGTTGCAGCGCGGGCCAACGGCGAGCAAGTCTCCGTAAGGGGACTGACAGAGCTTTTGAAGTGGCCCGAAAGGGAGTCATCTGGCAGTGGAGAGAAGAACTGGAGTCCCCTGTAGCAGGGCGGGGGACTGTAGCGGCGGTTTCGACGTATCTCCACCGCTGGATCAACCAGAAGGCAGATTATGCAGATTCGCTCCACCGGCGGCGGCCAGAGATGGGCGCCAATATGAGCGCCTCCTCCCACCGCCTTGAATGACGGCAAGACGTGGTCAATGAACAGGCTTTGGGGTGTCGGGAATCGAAAGTCAGTAGACGACGACTGTGGTTTTAGTGGGTACGTTCGGCTGGCCGGCGAGTCCGACTCCCCCTTGTATGGCACCGGCGGGGGATAACGCGTAAATGCGTTTGCACAGCGTGAACAACAAAAAAGATGGGTATTTATAAAACTATTGCTAAAACTTTTGTAGCATGTACGCTGAAAGAAAAGTACGAAAATGAGTAAGAACATGATGCGAGGTATTCACTGATTCTGGCTATCCGGATATTTGATTTAAACCTAATGTGTTCATTTTTTTATTGGTACTTATCATACTTCTGGCATAATTATTTTTATGGGAAATAAAACGAATTTATGCGTTGCATGCAGATTTATTTTGTACTAGATAGCTGTCTCCCGCTTTCCTTCTCTCCGGATAAGTAATCACCAAGATATCATATACTAAAACCTCTGAAACACGCTGCATCTTATAGTATAAGTATTATTAAGAGCGATTCAGTAGCTTTTTCAGTATAATCGAACAAAAAAATACCGACTCGTCATTTATTAGTAGGTATAGATTTTTTAGAATTATATGGCGAATGGAAAATTATCATTTGATTTCAAAGTAGAGATATGATAAATTAATGAGCGCATTTCTTCGAAAATCCGTCCCAATTCTTTTCTTACCAATTAGACGGGTGTGGGTGCTACGTAGAATAACCAAATTCTCACTCACATTGTCGTCTTTATGGGAAACGTTCCACACGCCACATTTCCATCGCCAAATAAATGCCTACTAGCGTAAAAAAAATGTTGTAATGGTTTTCTCAGAGACGAATCAAACGAAGCTCTAGAAAAGATATAATTTTAAGAAGAAAATATTCGTTTGATATTATTTAATAACCAATTATATTAAATTCCGTTGAAAAGTCAGGCAATTCCAACACATTTCCGATATCTCATTATATTGTGTATAATGTAATGTAGTAAACCATCATGAATTTCCTATGGCAGCTTAACTTTTTTGTTACCAAAAATAAGTAGACATATTTTTTTTTCATTGGAACCCAAAATACGCTTCACTTGCTAACTTATTAATTCATTTTACGTATTACTTATATTAATGTTATTAGAATTTTCTTTAATATGTGTAAGAAATATACAACCGCATTCGTTACCTTTGAGCAAAGCAAAAACTTTGTGATAAACGTGAAAACAACACAGGTAAGTTAAAGTTATACTTTTTCATTTTATTTTTTTCACGTAGGTATTCTCATATCTCAAGACTAACTAATAATATTACTTGATGAGAAAATCTAGGTGTTGATATTTTCAACCTACAAGATTTAAAAAAATTATTGGCAAGATTTAATTATTTCATCATATATTTCGATGGTTTTTCTTTTTATAATTTTATACCGTCACTATAAATTCTCGTACCTATTTTCTCATTACTTAGTACTTCTTATTTTATTTATTAACTAATTGTCAGTTAATTTATTATTATTTGCGTGATATTAACTAGCAAATCTTATGTATTAACGCTTTAGCGCTTTCTCTGCGTTAAATCGCGTGAAATGCCATTAAAGTCTAATTATTTTAAATACAAATATAACACGTTAAAACACCAAAATATTGAATATAAAACCGCCAAATGACACTGACGTTCCCGCCAACTCTGCTACAAATCCAGCTATAATGGTGTCACAGAGTAGCATGTTTA
This sequence comes from Lymantria monacha, assembly GCA_905163515.2. Taxonomy (NCBI): domain Eukaryota; kingdom Metazoa; phylum Arthropoda; class Insecta; order Lepidoptera; family Erebidae; genus Lymantria; species Lymantria monacha. The sequence goes on along the minus strand of LR991084.1, from coordinate 34,521,941 downwards.
TAAGCGAGGCATTGGTCCGCACGAGAATGTTCGATTCCCGTAGATCTCAATGCAACACAAACTCAGATATAATATAGATAATATATTATAACGTAGATATAAAAACTAAACTTTGACTTCATTAACAACTTTATTAAATATCATTTATGATGTAAACAAATTTTCATAGGAACCTAAAAGGTTAAAGTTTAACTTGATAAATACGGTTACTGTTTATATAGAAATGGAAACTCACACCCACATTTGTGTCAATAATGATAGACGTAACTTACATATAATATTATCTACAGAATAATAGATATCATCTGGACTTTAATATCACTTTGCATATAAATGTTATCGTGTTTACATTGTTCATCGACAGATTAATCACAATTTTCAATATGTAGTTTGTTTTTTTTACAATCAACAACAATACAGAGTATTAAAGAAATAATTATCATATTGCAGGGTATTTTACGTATACAATTAACAGAAATAAATTAATACCGGACTCAGAAAAATAAAATATAGATTACACAAAGTATGGTCCTGCTTCCTGGACGATACTTCGGTATCTTAGCCATTACGCCATCGGTGCAGTTAGTAGCAGTTGAGCAATATGAAATCCGTCAACATCATGAATTGCCTATCCATTATATATTTGTATGGTGACGGATTAAGAACACAATGGTGACCACCCCTTCCTTCTTATGTTTATGGCATAAATGGATTAAGGAATATAAGCTGATAACATTAAAGCAAGGGAAGGAAAACCTGTCTTGCTAGCGTTGAATATTATGCTAGTTTTCTTTGTCCCCAGGAGATCCATGCCCAATTTCCCAACCATGGACCTTGTATCGGCTGAGAAGATATAGATTATACATTTATCTTTTATATTATACTGTCGAATACCTATGACATTAAATATAGTTCTATTTTTATTGCTAATAACGGTAAACGAGTGAGCAGCACATCTGATGGTAAGTGTTACTGCCGCCCATTGATTTTTCTAGGCCGCTGCCTGCCAATAAAAACCCCAAATCCACCCAGTAATTTGGGCTGCCGGCTCTCCCGCTCACCGAACGAAGCAAAACAGCACATTGCCATTGTTCGGACGTCGATTTGCTGCGAAAGTGTGGTACTACTCCGGACTAAATGGCTATAGACAGGAAACTGTCAAGTGGAGTGCTACCACAAGAAAAGTGTGTAGTGTTATCTGCCTGCGTTTGTAGTCTCTTACTACAACCATAGGAATCGTAGGTGGTCATATTATATTGTATACCCGATTCATTCTCCGTGTGGTAACAGGGTAGGCATAAATAGTTTGGAAAATCCAAAAGTGCAGGCCTCATAATTTTTATATTATTTATCATTCACAATGCCATAAATGAAAGAAAAACAAATACTTTTGAAATTTCGCGCCATCTCGACGTAGCGCAAAATATAGCTTGCAAGCATTGTAAACGAATGTATGAGATTTGTTCCCTTTGCCTGTCCGAATGGACGAATAGAATAAAAAAAAAATATAAACGAACCCAATTTTCATAAGGTATACACTAAAGACTAAACAGTTTAGTTTTTTATTCATTGCAATTAAACAACAAAGAATTACCAAGCCATTTTCGAAAGCAAACAGCGCGTTGCGATTATGAAGTTTTTAAAAAATAAATACTTCATTATATTAATTTTTATGGTCGTCGTGAGAATGCCAGATCCATACAGACATCCGGACGTCCTCGAATATTTTCTTTCATCATTTTTTTTTTACTTTTCTTGACATATGTATGATAATATTACCCTATAAGTGCAGTGTGAGATAAATAAAGTCATTTTTAGTTTTGAAAAGTCCTTGATTTTCATATATCGAGAGTAGAACATCACCTCAACGGTTCGCTTTTGAGGCTTGCAATATTTCCCCAGATCTTATTTTGCAGTTGGAGACGTAAAAACCGGCTGAGGGAACCCACATATCAAGCGTAATAATTATTGCCATTTATTATCGCTTGGGAAGGCCTAAACCTTAGAGCGGACGTTAATAGGGTTCATGAATGATTTTAGATTCAGTACTAAATGGCGGGTTAGTCGCTCCGTAAAATATTTAAATTAAAATAAGTTAGAAATATAATTCGTATAATGAATTAGATCTTAATCAAGACACAAGTAACGCTAAAATTGGTAAAGAAAGATTTTAAGAATTAGTCAAATGATCTCGTCACATTAAACGTAGCCTTGCCAGGGCATAGATTTGAAATATAGTTAATATCCATTATTATTTTATAATGAAGGAAAGGAGGAGACCGAACATTTTCTCAAGGCTAATCAATATACCGTCCACCTCAAGAAATGAAAGAATACGGGTAGTATCAAGGTGGAATAGGATATCAGGTAATCTTACTCTTGTGATGACCAGCCTCCAGAACTTCAACTTGCAATTTTCTACAGAAATTCGAATAATGATTCGACACGTGTGACTCGAATTCGATTATTGAAATTATTGCGGTAAATTACAAATTAAAGTTTTAGAGGCTGCTGATCACAGAAGTAAGATTTCCTTATATCCTATTCCACCTTAATCCTATTCCGTATTCCTCTCTTTTTTGAGATGTGCGATATTCATATTATCCTTGAGAAAATGGTGTCTCCCTCCCTTTCTTTTATTATAAAATAATAATGGAATTCCGTCATGTATCTTCTAATTCAATCGATTACAAAATTAATTTATAAATATGTATTGAATATAAACCAATCATGTTGATACACTTGCAATGAAAATATAATGAAACGATACAAGGGTATGTAAACTCTAAACTACGTTTTCATATTCATTTGGGTGGAGTGAGTTTTTAAAAATGCCACGCTTGGCCACAAAGGCGAGGGAGGCAGTTAGTTTTTCATCACGTAGTCGAACTAAAGTCATTCATCATCGAGTTCAATTTGCGCTGCGTTAACGATGTATAAGTTAGTAGTTGGAAATAATGATTCACATATATACCAAAAGATCAGCTTATTTAAAACTCATTCAATTGTAATTATAGTAGTACACTACCCACTGATGACGAGAACCGGGTACCGATGACCCGCCCACGTGCCGTCGTTGAGAAGTGTATGGCAGACTATGAGGTCGCGCGACATCCCTCTCTGTCACCCCAGACGGACCATTGGTGAACATATCATAGCTTACTTCAAAATAAATATACACGCACTTTTGGCATCATGTGACAAATGCCATATTAATAAAGATATCATCATCATCATCATCTCAGCTCATATATGTCCCACTGTTGGGCACGGGCCTCCTCCATAACGGAAGGGTAATTAGTAGGTTACTATACCACGTTGGTCAGACGTGTTAGTATAGGGTTTTGTTTCGAGTTTTCTCTCGCATAGATGTTACATGCGTTTTATATCCGTTAGTCGTCTCGTACGATCAACCACGGGTAAGATAGGGGGTGGTGAATTGTATTCTTACTCCGTCACCACATGGAACAAAGATATATTTGAGCTAAATTAATTCTTATTTTAACTTCCTATTTCCAAAAATGACTGAAAAGCGTATCAATGAATTTTTTTTTCAGTATTATTTTATTCAACTCAGATGTCGATTTTCTGCGAGAGTGTGGTAGGTACTACCCCAGACGGACCGGCCCGCGGCTGTAAACATAGTACTGTCGACAATGTGGTCTTACCACGATTGCTTGAAGAGGAGGATGGTCACCGAGGAGGAGTGCATCGAAGTGGGTCACGCAATATAAGTACGTTCCCCAACGAGATGATATAAATAAACTAACGAGTTAGTTAATATATTCGTTTCTGAACGGAATGGATAATGAAGAACATAATATCGAGTTCAGTCACATCCTCCGAAGATATGAGATTGATTTCATAATGGATAAACGAATTAATTTGGATACGTACATATAAAAAGTAAATTTATATCGAATATACCCGAACACTCCTGGCAAGTTACTCCAGGTATATGAAATACGTTGCTTTAGACTCGAATCGAAAATATGATTTAGGGAATATATACCTTTATTTGTTTCATGGAAACTGTCTACTTTGACTGAAATGAATTCATTACTTTAAATAAATTGCTGTAAACATGACCTGGATATTTCATCATATAAAATGATAGTACTAATATAATTTTGTGTCGTAACCAACATACGTTTGTATGATATAAATTGAGTTTTGAGTTTCAAGTAGGTAGCTATATATCGAAGGCAATGTAAAACTTTCAAAGGACGAATCATATTTAACTAATGCAAGTATGACACATTTGATTTTATTTGTCATGCGAGGATACCCTTTACGAGGAATAACGGATTCCCGGTACGAGCATTCACATTCTAAACCTTCGTAATATTCTTCCGTCTATATATTGTCGAAGGAGAGGGTTAGGTTCATCATATTCTTTCTGCTCATTGTTTAACTCCAGCAGATCTCGGCCGTTGTATATGGCAATCTCATCTCAATTTGGAAGAACTGAATCTCTCTCTAAGAAACGCGTGCGGAATTGCCTCGGGCTTGCTTCTGGGCGTTGAAGTGTCCTAAGTACACCTCCCTCAAGCCAACACTCATAATATAATATAAATAAAATCTAATATGTTTAAGTGACTGCTTATACAATATACATGACTCAGTGTAATGCGTAGCAATTTATTGTAGACCGTCTCCAAAACACACTGAACAGGGTTATAAGGATCAATTACGATACAAGAGAAATGAAGTCTGTTCATAGTTCATAAATTATAACCGGCATTGGTTCTAATTTATGTTCCTATTATAGGTTATTTTTTTTATTATGAGTATGTTATTCCACAGACTTTTTGTCAGTGCTCTTTTTATGTTTGATTTAATTGTTATGGTGGATTGTTTATAAAATTAATGTTCTTGAAGTGGCTTTATTACAGTTGGTTAAAGCTTGAAGAGCGCAATTCATGTGTCCTAGATGTTGAGCGACAACATGTCTTTTGGGGTTTCTTCTTAGCGCTGGTGGTCTTGTTGTTGGTGAAACCCTTCTACTTATAGATGTTGCTGTTCTCTGTGATGTAGTGATGATGATAATGATGTCTGTGATGTTTTATTTTATGATGTGTTTGATTTGGAAGTCTGTGTCTAGGTTGATGGTTATTGACTCCATGCTTGTGTTGACTTTAGTTTATTGGGATAGTAGACCAAGCTCTTTCATTATCTTTTTGTCTCTATGTTTTATATTACTACCTATTATAGGTTTACATCTAAACAAAATTTATATAGGTAATGTTTATTTATGAATTCTAATACGCATTTGTTCTATGGCATGTTGACATTTTCGTATTATTATTTTTTTATTAACACAGTAATAATTTCAATCATTTGTATGTGTTAACTATCTGAACGTTATTTAGGACAATAATAAAGACGTTTTAGAATCACTTAAACCCATATAAGCGTATCACTAGCGACCCGCTAAAGTTTTCAAGAAACATTTTTATTAAACATTTTCTGTAAATGTAATCTAAATGTATTATACATATAAATCATCCAAATGAAATTATATAGGTAAATGATAGTTAAATTGCATCAAAATTTGTTGTACAGTTTAGAAGATGTAAGCATAGATAGGTACAGGCAGCTGTAAGAGATTAAGTTTTAGACATATTACACACAAACACACAAATATTTTTTTTTGCATTTTATGAAGATAAGATAACACCATCCACATGAACTATTAAATTAATTTGTTTAGGGTAGTTTGCCTCGTGAACTCTATAAACCACCGTAGGAATGTAGAGTTGGCTACCGATGGCAAGAATCGGGTACCGGTGACCTGTCCATATCGCGTTGAGATGGGGTCTCGCACAGTCCCTTCTGTCGCCCCGTATGGATCGGGTGAGGTGTGACCATACCATAGCCTACCCCCAAAAATAAAAGGAGTTTAGAGTTAAGGACTTACAAAAATAAGATTAAAAATCCTTAAAGAATAATTTTTTGTTACAAGAAATTTACAGTTTAACTTCAAATGCCCATAACTGAAAACTAACTTTGTGTGGTTTGAGTCCTTTCTGCTTAACTACGTCCAAATATACTAGGTATATAAATTGCTCTATTTAGCTACGGGATAAGAATTTAAATGTCGCCACCCCTTATTTCACTGTGGGAGTCGTAAAAATCAACTAAGGATCTCACCCACAGAATGTACCTATAGCTTATTTATTAAGTAATCTGTGCTATAGCTAGCAGCTTTTTTCGGCGACGTATAACACTTCTCTGCGAATGCCACCCTGCCTGCCAACGCTTTATTACGTCACTCATTAATGAGGAAGGTCTATGACTATGACATAAAGTAGGGATGAAATATTTGTTATTTTTGGTAATACATATCAGTATGCTTTTGCTTATGCCAATTCATCATCATTCTCCTGCTATTTTTTTTTTTTTTTAATTATTTATTTATTCAAAAACATAAAGGCTTACAGTTAAAAGTTTTTTATCCCAGTTACTTGGGCTCGATACAATATTGTAGGTACTCTTCTTTCATAGTAGGTACGTATTGTAGAAGTTATTGGCAATAGCTTTTCCTTATGCCAATTGCTACAAATATAAATTTAAAACAGAAAAAATAAAGCAGGAAGATGGCGTCAATATTGCATTGTAGCTCAGAATTAATTTAATTAACTCAAGAAAGTAAAAAGAATATATATAATTTAGTATTTCATCAAACGAAACATATCTCTATGTTTTAGAATATATGATTTATATTAAGTTGAATATATAAATGCATTGTTAAACAGCGAGCTATACGTTTAGGCGGGGGATAACGACCAATCAGAGAACAGTTTAATTATAGCAATTCTGCATCATAACCAATCAATTTATTCCATTTTGTGTGCGATATCAAACTATTATCTTAGAAATAATGCAACTTCATTGAACATGAACATGTATTTCCTTTTGAATCAATGAAATCATTGTTAGCGCAAATACTAATAACTATTTTTTTTTTCCTGGAAAAAGTTTAATTATGACTCATATCTGCCATAGTTCCATATAGGCCACATGAACTATTAAATTAATTTGTTTAGGGTAGTTTGCCTCGTGAACTCTATAAACCACCGTAGGAATGTAGAGTTGGCTACCGATGGCAAGAATCGGGTACCGGTGACCTGTCCATATCGCGTTGAGATGTGGTCTCGCACCGTCCCTTCTGTCGCCCCGGATGGATCGGGTGAGATGTGACCATACCATAGCCTACCCCCAAAAATAAAAGGAGTTTAGAGTTAAGGACTTACAAAATTGAAAAATGAATTAGATTCCATCATTCTCCTACTCATAAGAGTACCCTAATTATTTGGGGTCGACGCAATATGTAATCGTACACATTGCAAAAGTTATTGGCAATAGTTTTATGACCAACGGCCTGCCTGACGTCAACCCTCCTCGAGAATGTAATTGTTGACCAAACGGCATCAGGTCGGTTTAGCCTAGGTCGATATAAAGCTCTTAATCGTCATTTACAATATCCACGAGCTAAGTAAGGGTTGGTTAGTATTCATAGCCACTACCATACAGCATAACATGAATTATATTTCATTGCATTACTCAGACTAAATAACATACGTCCATGATCACAGCGACACAACATAGAACGATATAAAACTCACACAGTTGACATAAATTGCAATTTAAAATAAATTTTGTAACGCTACTGATTTAATCCGATGACAGATAGAATATTCGAAGCCAGCCTAATTTGCTTCTTGTATCATGGGCTAATTGACTCGTCGGGGATTATTCCGGCCATATCAGAGATTAGAACAAACGCATAGACAAAACTTTTAAGCATAATTAATACACATATAGTAGGAACCAAATTTAAAGTCAGTAGGCCCTATTTACAGAGATAATGTGATGAGTCAATACATAGGTGGAAATCTTATATACAGGGTGCCGATTTTACTACTAGAATAACTTAAACTAGGTGTAGGAATGACGTCATATAAAACATTAAAGTTAATTGCAGACTCCTAGCTCTGCCCAATCCCGAGATATAGTGATCTTATCAAAACAGTGGGTTTGTCAGCGTACATTGACGCGTACGTAGGTACTCCTTTTTTTTTAATGATTTGGGTAGTGTATCATGGTTTGATACACCCCCTTCAAGGATTCTACTAATTAAATCGGAAACCTATATATATAGATGTAAGATGTATAAGCCCGATAACGGAACTTACACATAAATAATTTTATATTTTGAAATTAATCTAATAATCTACCATCAGATTGGAATGCTTATGGTTGCAAACGAGCGAGCAGTACACCTGATGGTAGGTGTCACTGCCGCTCATGGACCTTTGCAATACCAATTACAAACCCCAAATCCACCCAGTTAGGCTTCCGGATCTCTCGCTCACCGACCGAAACGCAATAGAGCATTGCCATTACTCAGACGTCGATCTTCTGCGAGAGTGTGGTATTACCCCGGACATACAGGCCCGCGGCTGTAGACAGAGAACTGTCAACAGCGTGGTCCTACCACTACTATCCATCAAGAAACTCAGCGAGGTCGTTATTTTTTTAAGTTAGGTACTTCTTTATTAGAATTTCACTCAGTGTTTAGTAAGTATTAAGCCCAGTGCGATACCCTTGAAACCATTTGGGATACATTTCTTTATTATTTAACAAGATACAAAAAATATGTGAAGACTCAGATCCCACAAGCGGCAACCGACCATAAGTTAACAATTAATAATAGATATCTAACTGGCACTTGCCGAAATATATTATTCTCAGTGTGAAGTCCCTTGAAATAAGAGGCAAATTTAAAATAATTATCATCATAATCATCATCTCAGCTCGTATATATGTCCCACTGCTGGGCTCGAGCCTCCTCCACCCTAGGAGGGAAATTGACCTACTACACCACGCTGGTCAGACGTGTTGGTATAGGGTTTTGTTTCGAGTTTTCCTTCTCTTGCATAGATATAACATCTTCATGCATACATCATTATGCATATTTTATCCCTTAGTCGCATTTTACGATTACCCACGGGTAAGATAGGGTGGTGAATTGTATTCTTACTGCGTCACCACGAGGAAATAATTAATTTAATATTGCAGCGACACTAGCGCCATTGCGTCAAGATTGAATCTGAATTCACGTTTAAAAGTTATAAAGTAATTATATAATTTCAAAAGATAAGCTATCGTAATACTGACTGTTCATTATGTAAAACAAAGCTGTTAGGTATTTATTAGTAGAGGCCGAAATAAAAACAAAAAATAACAATTTTATTTCTATTATCCAAGGTTACGTTGGTGTAGGTTTTTTAGTAGGACAATATGTATATTTTAAAGAACTAATATAACGATTCGCAAATCACTTAAAAGTGCGATAGCTCGATTCACTACAAGGTCAAGGTTAATTAGAGCGTACCGCATGCGCAGATTTTTACAGTATCATGAGAAACTATTAGCTGTCTCTTTTACACATACGCTTAATATATCAATTAAGGAGAGATGGAGAACTAATAAAGTAACATAATACATAGCAGATCCATCAGACTTCACGTTCGTCCGCATTCCGCGGCTGAAAATAAATCATTAACTAAATTAGATTTTCTTTAGCTATACATCATTTGTGACAACACACAAGTTTGCAATAGATATAGACCTTAAATTATTATTGTTAATGCAAATAAATATAACGGTTCGTCGAAAATTTATTACAGTGAAAGTTACAAGATAAATTATTCCTTTAATTCAAAAATTGGATAATAAACTTTCAAAGTATAAAAATGTTTAATTAATAATGACACAGTATTATTTCAGTTGTGACGTGCGTCGACCTCAATCTGGTGCCCTTTTTCGTCACTCTCAGTTTTCACTTACTTCCAATGTCAAACGAAATTAAATCTGACAATAAAATAATAATTGAACCTATAACAATAAATATAAAACGCACATTTTTTTAAGACAACATCCTACACTAAGAAATAAAACCTTGTGTCGCGGGGGACTTTACAATCATACAATTGACAGACACAACTAGTAACTATTAATTGTAGTTAGTTATTCGTAGAAATTAAGACGTTGGACGCTACTACTTACACCACTGTAAACCATCTATGCAGTCTAACATCTATAGGCAATAATTATAAAAATATTGAGCTAACTTTAGAAAATCTGCATCCCGTTTTGTTGCAGCGATTTAATAACTCTCTAAATGTTCTAGTATTGATGTTTCTCTATATCTTTAAGTTGCTGCACAGCCTAAAAGAATATAGAAATATTAATAGATACCATTACTTGGAAATCAACGAAAGGCTACGTTGACAATTACTATCAATGTATTGTAAACCCGTGTGGTGACGAGTAAAGAATATGTGGCACCACAACTTACTTCCCTGTGGGAGTCCCCAAAACCAGCTGACTACCACAGGGTTGTGCAACAGCGCTCTCATGAAAAATTCATGTAACACCAAGAAACTCATAATATCAAGGTCATCCCATTTTCGTGAGGTGTTCAATATCCAACAATGCTAATGAAGTTTAACCACTATGGTACCAATAGCCGTTTAAAATGGCAGAAAGCGGAGCCATGGTGAGTTATTGACCTACAGTCCTACACTATCCTGCTGCCATCTCGGGATCGAGACTGACTAGTACACAGACTAGTATCGAATAGACGATGTACAATCAGACCATAATGCGTCAATAAAAAAATGAGAAACTTTGAAAGAACGAATGTATAACTCAATCAGACATTTAAAACGATAAGATCAGCTACATATATGCTAATTTGACAAATAACAGTACTGTTGAATATTCCACCATGTAACATATATATCACTCTAATAAAAACAACATTAAATATTTAAAAAAAAGACACATTTGATTTCCAAATACCTTCCAAGTACCATTTACATGGCGGTATACATTATGGCGGGACCGTTAACGTTGCGCAATGGTGGCCAGTCGGCGGAACGTGGAGCATCTCACATCAGATTGAATGATTAAGTGGTAATTTAACATGCAACCATCGGTCGGATAGACTTGTTTTAGGCCAAAGTTTTCACCTGTTGTCATCTTTAAATTATAGTTATGACCACATAGTTCAGTTATAAGTTATAACTGATATTTGTAGAAAGTAGCTTTGGCCGGCCACAATATAGTTATAGCCTATTCGTCAGTTCAATATTTCAACCCATATACATCACAATATGGGGCTTTGGCCGGCGTTAACGAAAATTGCGGAGAACATACGGATGGTGAATTAGTTTCTTATTCCGTCATCATACTGATTATTAAGATGATATCATCCAATTCGATGAGCCTGTTTTTACGTCAGATGCTGTCAGAATCCGTAGATTAGTAATCTAAAATAGGTACACTATCTCCATCCCAAATTTCTCTTAAGGCGCTAAAATGTGCAGACGTATCAACTATTCTATACTATTCCAACGTTCGCGTTTATAATATTAATGACAGCATAATTTATTCATACAAATAATATTACATTACTGCAACGGCCAGTAAAACAGGGATTGATGGACCAACAAGTAAATGTGGGCCGAGGCGTGGCCGAGGCACACATACGTAAGTCCATCAATTCCTAGTTGTGGCCAAGGTTTGTATAGTGCTTTTCTCAAATAATGCGCGGCAATTAAATCTAAGTAGTACCTACTAATTAGAATTGTATACATGACGAACAACGAACAACATTTTTCACGTGCTAAAGGGTTCATTTGTTTTTTTTTCTATTATCAAACAGGTTTCTTTTTGAAGCCAGTTCGAAATTTTAATAAAACTGATAAGTTGCCTATTTGGTGGCAATATTTAGAAGTAACAAATCGTTCCATTTTTAAAATACACGATAGATATGAATTTACATATACAGTCAAAACCGTTTACTGCGACATCGTTTAGAACAACATGCCGGTTGTAATAACCAAGAACAAAGGTCCCGGCTGAATGCTATATGACCGCCTTATCAAAAACATTGCCTTTTACGACATTGCTAATAACGACATACCTCATTAAACGACCACAATTAACTAATATTTCGGAGAATTAGATCTGTTAGAACGACCGGCTAAGCTGTATTGTAAACAATTTGCATAGGTATCCACATCTGTCTTCAATGGCTATTAAAATCAGGAAAGAAAACAATAGGATTTAGTTTAGTGTAGGGTCTTTTCTAATTCTTAGATTCAAAACACGTGCATGTAGTAGAGTCAAAGCCCGCTTCTTCATATCTCTTCAGTTACTTTGTTACTTATCTTTGCACAGAAGTGTTCTAAACAGACTAAAATTACCGATTTTATGCACACAGAAAAATAATATACATTGTACTTATGTGTAATAAACAAAATGTACATAGTTGAATGAATTTATTTTTCTAATAATTACCTACCTATCGATTTGTTTGTACATGCACGATACACATTAAACATCACCGGTTGTTACGACTGAATATGAGCAGTCCCTTCGATGTCGTTATAACAGATTTTGACTGTATGTATATTTATTTGGTCGCTAAAACACAACGGATATGAATTTTCATACATTTTTTGTCGGCCGCTGCTCAAATGTATTTGGTCAGTACAGCAATTATTTCAATTTATCTCGAAGAAGGTTGTCAAAATAATGCTCAAATTTCCAAGCATGTTTGTGAAAAAAGAGGTTTCATCGTATTTTTTTTCCTTCAAGAGTTTGCTTTTAATGTAATGCTTCATCAAATAAATATTTATTGTTATTGTGTCCTAAATTTGATCGCCTTTGAGAGTTTTCAAATTAATCCGAATACTTTGTTGTGTGTGTGTACGGCGAGAGTGTATTGATTTTTATTTAGTTTTACGATTGATTATCCTCTATAAACCTATCTTGCTATCAGTTTGGATATTAAAAAGAGCTTGCTTAGAGAATGTAAAAAAATTTTTACGTTATTTTCACATTTAATTCAACTCGTGGACTTTCACTGTTGGACATAGATGACAACCGGATTGGTCCCTTAGATAACGATCAATGAAATCTTATGGGACCATAGGACAAAGTTATATACTATTTTTACACCAACTGCCAAATATTATAGCATTATCACAGTATAGGGCGGCATAGTCCGGAGCGTGCTCGTTCGCGTCCCCTGCCAGTCTAATTAGACTGCTAATCCGGCTCGAAATGCGTACCGCAATGCGGGTTAGGGCGTCCCCCGGAGGCGACGCGTACCGACCCGCCCCCGTCGGTACGAACATCGGCAGTTGCGGCGATGGGGGCCGCCACCCATCACGCCTTGCCCAGTCAGGCGAGTCGAGGAGAGCAGAGTGCCGGGTGGGCACGTGGAATGTAAGAGGTTGTGTGGAAGGTAAGTTGCACGAGCTGATATCCGTCATGGCGGACAAACATCTAGACGTGCTCTGTGTAACAGAGACCAAGCGAAGGGGCAGCGACGCCTGCGATCTTCCTGGTGGCGGGATGGCTCTGTGGTCTGGTGTACCACAGAGCGATCGAGCCAGCATGGGGGTAGGAGTACTGCTGTCCTCTCGCTTGGCCTCAGGTGTGAAGGATTACGGAATGTATGATCCCAGACTTCTTTGGGTCCGTATAAAACTTGGTGTCACCAAGGTATTCATGGTTGTAGCATATGCTCCCGTAGGATCCTCGGTGGCGGGAGGGCTTGAAAGAATAAAGGTTGAAAGGTTGCAAGAAGAGTGTGTAAGAGAAAAGTATGCAGAGGGTGTCCGAGAACGGCTGACGATGGCAAGCCAGCCGCAATCGGACATTGAAGAATGCTGGAGAGTATTGAAAGAGAGTATGGTAGACACAGCGAAAGAAGTATGTGGAAGTTCAAAGAAGCATAGAAACACAAATGGTGATGCATGGTGTGATGCGGAAGTGGCAGCTTCCGTAGAGCAAAAGAAGAAAGCGTGGCTGGACTATGTCTCTTCTTTGAATCTGAATGACAGTATGACTGAACAGAAGAAAGAAATATATCGGCAATGTAAGAATGACACCAAGGCCTTAGTGAAAGAGAAACGTGATAGAGCAAGTATGAGTGCAGAAGATAGGCTGACCAAAAACTTCGAGGGTAACACCAAACTCTTTTGGAGGGAGGTGAAGAAGTCTCGGGGTGGTTGGTCAGTCTTCAGAATGAATAAAATAAGGTCTAAAGGTGGAGACATTCTTACACAAACACAAGACGTGTTAAGTCGATGGAGTGAATATTTTGGCGATATGTATGCGGATGCTACGGTTGGCGCCGGTGTCGCATGTGATCTAGTAGATCAACATTCGGCGACGGCGTCCTCCGATGGCATCAGTATGGATGAAGTTGAATGGGCGATAAGAAGTTTGAGAAATGGTAAGGCAGCGGGCATTGATATGGTGTCTGCCGAGATGATCAAGCTTGGTGGCTCCTGTGTCCGGGAGGCGTTCCTGTTGCTCCTCAATTTATGTTGGAGCTCGGGAATGGTTCCCGGGGACTGGAATAGCGCAGTCATCGTGCCTTTGTTTAAAAACAAGGGTTCACGTTATGACTGCGCAAATTACAGAGCCATAAGCTTGACCAGTTTGGCAGCAAAAGTGTATGGTAAAATTATTGAAAGGAGAATGAGGATGGTGTCCGATGGTTTACTGTGCGAGACACAAGGAGGTTTCAGGAGTGGAAGGGGATGCATGGATCAAGTGTTCTCTCTGCGCAACATTGTGGAGAAGCATCTGGCCCTAGGTCAGAGGGTTTTCTGCAGTTTTGTAGATCTGGAGAGAGCATTTGACACAGTTGTACGAAAGGAACTTTGGGACATTTTACCGGAGTATGGTATTAACGGTAAACTGCTGCAGGCTGTGCAATCCAGTTACATGGGCTGTAGAGCCTGTGTGCGGCTGGATGATGGAATGTCGCCTTGGTTTGACGTCAATCGATATTGAACGCCGATGCGTTAAGCAGGGCTGCGTTCTATCAGCCAGGCTGTTTATCATATATCTGGATAAATGTCTCCAAAGGTTGAACGATATGAATGTGGGAGTCCAGATGGGTGACTCAGTGGTCTCTGCTCTGCTTTATGCAGATGATGCAGTCCTGCTGGCACAGTCAGCGACTGACCTGCAGACCCTAGTCGACACAATGACAGAAGATTGTAAGAAAAGGGGTCTACGCGTGAATGTGAGCAAAACCAAAATAATAGTCTTTGAAAGAGATGAAGCCAGAACAGATGTAAGAGTAACAATAGGTAATGATGTACTAGAGCAAGTGGATGAATTTGTATATCTTGGATGTGGATTTAGCCGAGATGGACGGTACACCACTGATATAGAGCGAAGAGTGAGTGCGGGAAATAGAGTGAACGGAGCGTTGGGGCAACTTCTCGGCAGCCACCACCTCAGCCAGAAGGCACGTGTAGCAATACATAACGCAGTGCTTGTCCCAACATTACTGTATGGAAGCGAGAGTTGGGTATGCAGAAAAGAGTATGAAAGTAAAATTAATGCGGTCGAAATGCGATCTCTTCGGAAAATCTGTGGAGTTAGGCTGACCGACCGCATTCGTAACGACGACGTAAGAGAGCGAGTAGGTATGAAAGAGAGTATTGGTGTAAAGATGCGAAAGGGAATGCTCCGATGGTTCGGACATGTGGAAAGAATGCCGAACGAACGTCTGGTTAAGAAGATATACAATGCGAAAGTGGAAGGATGTAGGTATCGAGGGAGACCGAGACTAACCTACCTAGACCAGATCGGTCAGGTACTGAAGGAAGGTGGAGTCAAGAGTCTCCGAAACCGGCGAGCGTGTATGAAGAGAATTATGAATGTTGAGGAAGCGAGTGAAGTATGCAGAGATAGAGTTCTCTGGCACTCTGTTCTCTCTGCCTACCCTGCAAGGGATATGGCGTGATGATATGTATGTATGTGTATGTACTATCACAGTTTCGTAAGGAGTCTATTGTCCAAGACCTCAGTAGCCTGATGATTACATTGGCCAGACAGGTTGGCATATAAATTTTATTTCTAATTAACTTCGCTTGAAGTAACGTTATCTGCTTACATCCCGATAAGCTTTAGAATATCTACATGAAGCGATGGGTTGGTTTTCTTTATTGCCTATAGTGGCAAATGCACACCTTATGGTAAACGTCACTATCTATGAACCTTTGCAACACCAGTGGAATTTTAGGCTGCTGCCTATCAATCAAACCCAGCACAATTGTGCTTCTGACTATCACTCGCCGAACGAAGCGCAACAGCACATTAGTCATTGCTCAGACGTCGATATTTTCCTGCGAGTTGCTACTACTCCGGGCGGACTGACCCGTGGCTATAGACAGAAAACTTTCAAGCCCTATCACTACTACAGCCTTTTTTTTTTTTTTGTGGTGGGCCATGGACGTCGCACCCCGCCAAATCGGTCCGGGGTGACGGAAGAGGCGGCGCGCAACCCCATTGACCCACCCTGCAAGCACCTCTTCTTCGCCGTGCGAGCGGGCCACCGGTACCCGATCTTTGTCATCGGTGGCCCGCTCGGCGGTATGCCCTCTCGGGCTCCTCTCCTGTCGACGCCCCGACAGATTTCGCCGTCGAGGCGTCGTCCTCACGCGGTGGCTTCGCGTCGGGTGACCGGACAATTCCCCGGTCCGATCACCCGAAGCCTCGGTTAGGGCGGCATCAGGCGCAGGTATTCGCGCCTGCGCCGCCCCAGCCGCGGGCGGCGGCCCGGGTCACGGGAATCCTCCCGGGCTCGTTCCGCCGCCTCCTTCTGCGAGATGACAGCCTCGCAGAAGGCGGCGACCGCGTCCCAATTCCTGACGCTGTCGACCATCGCCCTCGCGACAGCCGGCAGCGTCAGGTCGGCACCGATAATAGCGACGAGGTCGCGTCGCTGCCCGTCCCAGCCCGAGCATTCCTCGAGCGTATGTTGCGCCGTGTCCTCATCACTACTGCAATGATGGCAGCCCGGAGTCTATTCCCTGTACACGACCGTGTGCAGGTATTTCCCGAAACACCCGTGCCCCGTTAACACCTGCACCAGTCGGAAGGTGAGGACCCCGTGCCGCCGCTCCATCCATTCCATCAGTACGGGCCGGAGGGCCTCGACGGTATCACTACTCCAGCCTGGTAACCATGGTCTTATTAACAAACCGCCACGCGGTAACTCATAGAAGAATTATAAATACACAGGTGTGAAGCCCTTTAGGTATTACGTAATATGTTTCATACTTATTAACTTATTATTGTGTCACCAGATTAATTCTCAGCGGGAATATATGTTTGATTAATTTGCTATTGGCTTCGTTCTAATGAATTTATTACAATTTGCAATTCGATCATAATTTTATTTGCATTGTATTACATAGTTATAAGTCTTGCGTTCGATTGGCAGAGAAATAATATTTATTTAGATATAATTATGGACCATTTCATTAGGATCTATTGTAGTTCACCTTTTGTAGTTTACGTAAATTAAATTTTGTAGGCAACCAAGCTCTTTTGGCGCTTTCAAATCGATGAGGTTTTTTTTATAAAGCCATTTAAGCCATGCAAGCTACGCTAATATTCAAAAGCAATACTTTTATTATAGAAGAGAATAAAACAAATCGAAAATAAGTTAAAGGAAAAAGTGCAGTGAAGAAAAATTAGGAGTGAATGGTGAAGGAAAAGTGGAAATACATTTTAAATTCACCCAACACCTTTAATTCGTGGTGTAAACTAATGCTAGATAATTGGAAAATATTTTGTATCTGTGGTTTAAATATCGATCCGTCTTAGTATCTACTAAGTCCTACTTATTGCAATACTTTATTTAAAAAAAAATATTTTTATTATATTATGTAATTAAAAATTTACTGTTTTCGCAATTTTTCCTTTATCGATGCTATAAGACGTTGCTTTGAATCAAATTTCAAGATTTTGAGTTCACGGGAAGCACCTTGTAGGTTTTGATTCCTTTGCGAGTGTCGAAAATTTGCGGCACAAACGCCTGTATCTTTTAATTGCGTTGGCTTAGAAGTTTAATTTTTTCACAACCTTAAGGGACAGTAGACTCGAGTATTTGTTATAAATTTCAGCTTGATATCTCCACGCGTTCCTGAGAAAAAGGGTCTTGACAGACAGACAGACGGATCCTCCATTCACTCCGTCAATACGGGCCGGAGGGCCTCAACGGTAAGAACACCGTGCCTACGCCTCTCTAGCCGCGTAACCCAACGGGCGATGACGTCTCGGCGGGCGTCCTCGCGCCAGGTGGCTATCTCGCTAAGCTATGGGGAGCCACCCTCGTCGCGCACTGAGGTAACCCGCCGGTAGAGGTCGGAGAGCATCTCCGCCTCTATGTCCCACGGGGGTGTCCCGGCCAACACGCATGCCGCCTCGGAACGTCTGGGACTAATATTGACGAAATTTTTAGTACACACAAAAAAAAATATATAAACACACGTTTAGTTGGATTCGATGATAGTTTATGTTGATAATTGGACACGGTAGGTGGCGCTGCCGATTGCAACGCAACTTCAAAGAATTCTATTTTTAGGGTTCCGTACCTCGAAAGGAAAATACGGAACCCTTATAGGATCACTTTGTTGTCCGTCCGTCCGTCTGTCTGTTTGTCTGTCTGTCAAGACCCTTTTTCTCGGGAACGCGTAGAGCTAGAAAGCAATTTAAAATTTATATCAAATACTCTACTGTCCCTTGAAACTATGAAAAATAAAAAAAATTCTAAGCTAACACAATCAAAAGATACAGCTGCAAATTTTTGACACTCGCAATGGAATCAAAACCTACAGGGTACTTCCCGTGAACTCAGAATCTTGAAATTTGGTACGAAGCAACGTCTTATAGCACAGATAAAGGAAAAATTATGAAATTCGTAAATTTTTAATTAAAGTACGTATAAAAAAAAAAAATCTCACTACCCCTTTCCTCCCGAACGTGTAGAGCTATTAAATTAAAATTCATATCAAATACTTAGGTCTATAATACCTTTAAGCTGTAATAAAATCAAACTTCTATGTCAACGCAATCAAAAGAAACAGCAATTTAAGCCGCATATTTCAAAACTTGCAACTACTTGCAAGGGAATCAAAACCTAAAGGGTACTTTCAGTCGACCTAGAATATTGAAATTTGGCATGAAGCAATGTTTTATAGCACATACAAAGCAAAAATGCCGAAAATCTTAAATTTTTAGTTACATCACATATTTTTTTAGTTTTACGGAAGCCTTCGTGCGCGAGTACAAATCGCACTTGGCCGATTTTTTTTCTAATTTATACAGAAGTGTGTGTGTTTAACTTGAACTAACCGTTCTGTGTTTATATAAAAAATATGATTTTTATTTATTTTTTGGGTTGAGAGCCCTCAGCGCTCACCCAAAGTCCGGGTAAAGTTGTTATAGCCAACTGCGGCTAACAACTAAGTCACACACACAAAAAAAAAAACAATGTCTTATTCACTTTATTTAAAAAAAAAAAACCATTTCGGATATAGTTTATGACGTTTTTCTTTATTCTCAAAGTTATCAGTCATTGTACATACATACGTTATATATATATATATATATATATATATATATATATATATATATATATATATATATATATATAGATATCAGAATGAATAAAATAAGGTCTAAAGGTGAAGACATTCTTACACAAACACACGACGTGTTAAGCCGATGGAGTGAATATTTTGGCGATATGCATGCGGATGCTACGGTTGGCGCCGGTGTTGGATGTGGTTTAGTAGATCAACATTCGACAACGGCGTCCACCGATGGCATCAGTATGGATGAAGTTGAATGGGCGGTAAGAAGTTTGAAAAATGGTAAGGCAGCGGGCATTGATATGGTGTCTGCCGAGATGATCAAGCTTGGTGGCTCTTGTGTCTGGGAGGCGTTCCTGTTGCTCCTCAATTTATGTTGGGGCTCGGGAATGGTTCCCAGGGACTGGAATAGCGCAGTCATCGTGCCTTTGTTTAAAAACAAGGGTTCACGTTATGACTGCGCAAATTACAGAGCCATAAGCTTGACCAGTTTGGCAGCAAAAGTGTATGGTAAAATTATTGAAAGGAGAATGAGGATGGTGTCCGATGGTTTACTGTGTGAGACACAAGGAGGTTTCAGGAGTGGAAGGGGATGCATGGATCAAGTGTTCTCTCTGCGCAACATTGTGGAGAAGCATCTGGCTCTAGGTCAGAGGGTTTTCTGCAGTTTTGTGGATCTGGCGAGAGCATTTGACACGGTTGTACGAAAGGAACTTTGGGACATTTTACCGGAGTATGGTATTAGCGGTAAACTGCTACAGGCTGTGCAGTCCAGTTACATGGACTGTAGAGCCTGTGTGCGGCTGGATGATGGAATGTCGCCTTGGTTTGACGTCAATATCGGCGTTAAGCAGGGGTGCGTTCTGTCAGCCAGGCTGTTTATCATATATCTGGATAAATGTCTCCAAAGGTTGAACGATATGAATGTGGGAGTCCAGATGGGCGACTCAGTGGTCACTGCTCTGCTTTATGCAGATGATGCAGTCCTGCTGGCACAGTCAGCGACTGACCTGCAGAACCTAGTCGACACAATGACAGAAGATTGTAAGAAAAGGGGTCTACGCGTGAATGTGAGCAAAACCAAAATAATGGTCTTTGAAAGAGATAAAACCAGAACAGATGTAAGAGTAACAATAGGTAATGATGTACTAGAGCAAGTGAATGAATTTGTATATCTTGGATGTGGATTTAGCCGAGATGGAAGGTACACCACTGATATAGAGCGAAGAGTGAATGCGGGCAATAGAGTGAACGGAGCGTTGGGGCAACTTCTCGGCAGCCACCACCTCAGCCAGAAGGCACGTGTAGCAATACATAACGCAGTGCTTGTCCCAACATTACTGTATGGAAGCGAGAGTTGGGTATGCAGAAAAGAGTATGATAGTAAAATTAATGCGGTCGAAATGCGATCTCTGCGGAAAATCTGTGGAGTTAGGCTGACCGACCGCATTCGTAACGACGACGTAAGAGAGCGAGCAGGTATGAAAGAGAGTATTGGTGTAAAGATGCGAAAGGGAATGCTCAGATGGTTCGGACATGTGGAAAGAATGCCGAACGAACGCCTGGTTAAGAAGATATACAATGCGAAAGTGGAAGGATGTAGGTACCGAGGGAGACCGAGACTAACCTACCTAGACCAGATCGGTCATGTACTGAAGGAAGGTGGAGTCAAGAGTCTCCGAAACCGGCGAGCGTGTATGAAGAGAATTATGAATGTTGAGGAAGCGAGTGAAGTATGCAGAGATAGAGTTCTCTGGCACTCTGTTCTCTCTGCCTACCCTGCAAGGGATATGGCGTGATGATATGTATGTATGTATATATATATATATATATATATATACACACATACCATCACGCCATGTGATGGTATGTATGTATGTATTTTATATACATATATATATATACATATACATACACACATATATGTATATATATACATATATATATAGTATCTGTCTGTGTGGTAGCGGCTACGAATACTACCAACCCTTACTTTGCTCGTGAATATCGTAAAATACGACTAAGAGCTTTTTAACGACCTGGGCCAACTCCATCTGATGCCGTTTAGTCAACGATTACAAGGAGGGTTGACGTCTGGCAGGCGGCCGGTTATAAAACTATTGCCAATAACTTTTACAATATGTATTATGAAAGAAGAGTACATATTGTATCGACCCCAAGTAATTGGGATAAGAGTAGGAGAATGATGATATATATATATGTATATATATATAATCATCTCAGCTCACACACGTCCCACTGTTGGGCTCGAGCCTCCTCCATAATGAAGGGGAAATTAGCTTAGTATACCACGCTGGTCAGATGTTGGTATAGGGTTCTGTATCGAGTTTGCCTTCTATTACCTGTATTATATTATTCACAATAACTAACAGTAACTTGTTTTAATCGGATATACACGGAACTATTAAAACAATAACTACATATTCAGATCTGTTTTATTCATACACACAGGTGTTTTATTGTGGTAGGACCACGCTGTGGACAGTTCTCTGTCTACAGCCGCAGGCCGGTCCGTCCGGGGTAGTACCACACTCTCGCAGAAGATCGACGTCTGAGTAATAGCAATGTGCTATTGCGCTTCGTTCGGTGAGCGAGAGAGCCGGAAGCCTAACTGGGGTGGGTTCAGGGTTGTATTGGTAGGCAGCGGCCTAGCTATACCATTGGCAAAGGTCCATGGGCGGCAGTGACACTTACCATCAGGTGTGCTGTCTGCTCGTTTGCCGCCATAAGCAATAAAAAAAAAAAAAAAAAAGGTGTTAATGTTAATAATAAATATGGCATGGATGTTAACAACGCTAAAATCAACGCGCAACGTTACGAAACTATTCGGGCCTTATATTTTAATATTATGATATGTTTTGGCGCGAATATGGCAATCTCATGTCACGCTCTTGTATTATATTCATTTCTTTAGTGTTACACAAAGAAATGAATATAATACAAGACTACAAGTGTTATATTGAATCATTTCGCTGGTATTTTATGGCATATGATACAATTAAAGTACTGAAGTGTAGTGAATATGGTATAATAGTGGTTTTCGTGTATTTTCGTGTTCACCCAAAATTCCTAACGAAACTATGAATTTGGTTATCAGCGCCAAATTGGTAGTAACGACTTGACTTACCGACGGACAGTGACTATCAAGGACTAATTACAATTTGAAGAAGTGGTAAACAATAATACGGAAGACAAGGCACAAAGTGTCTATAGAATGAAGACTTGGCTTAAAGGTCTAAGTAACCAAGCCATAAACTCTAAAAATGCTAAAAAGAAGATCACGTGATTAATGGACGTCCCTAAGATCTTTGGATCTAACTATAATTTTTCGAGTATATACGAGTACTTATACAAATCAGCAACCATTCTTTTGCTCATGGGTGTCGTAAAAAATGACTAAGGGATATGATATGAAGATAACATCGCATAGCAAGAGACTATGATTTCGACGTAAAACCCTACGCTAACAGATCTGACCAGCGTGGCACAGAAATTCAATTTCCCTTCCACGGGGTGGAGGATCGAGTCCAACAGTGGGACATATTTGGATTCAAATGATGATGATGTGAGAATTTGTCCAACCACAAGCTTTTTATTAAAGATATATTCTTCTAGTTAATAAAAATGGACAACGTTTTTTTATAATTACTTTAAACATACTATTTTTTTTTTTGGCTAGGCGATGTCCATGGTCAGAGCGCTCGGGGCGGCGGAAAGTACGGCGTAAATACCCATAATATGACTCTCTATCGCCATATGAACGTGCCACCGGTATTAAGTCCTTGTCTTCGGTGAAGCGTGAATGCTTTAATAGAAAATCTTTTGAAACATAAGGTAAAATTTTTTCAAACACAAAGAAACATCATTGAGATAATTCGAAATTCGTAAAGTCTGTCCTTTGATTTTTCGTTGGCTGAAACTATTTAAATATGAAGGCAAATTTTGACATTGTCATTAAGAATAGGCATAGCTCAATTGGAAAATCGAGCATCTAATCCAGACAAACCGGAGCTCGGTTCGGGTCCTTACTCTCCCTTTCTTATTATTTTATTAAATATGTATGTATATTTATTATATTTAAATATATCTTCCAAAACTCACTAAAAAGAAAATACCGAGCAATGCTCGATCATCCAGATATGTTCTATAATACGTGAACACATAAAAATAATTTTATAATGGCAAATCTATGAATGAAGTCGTGAAAAATTTCACATATTCAAAGTTCAGATATAATAACTATTTCTGTCACGCATAAAATACTTGTCCCTCGATTGTGGGGATTGATACCACAACATTAGATGGGTATTTCGTATTGATCAATGAATTTCATGGGCCATTTCATCTTTTCCGTAAGAATTTGGGTTTTAGAGTTGTCTCAAATTTGTTTTTCATATGTGTTTCGGTTAACCGTTACATACGGTGCGGCGCGATGGCGCTCCATTCGCTACTAGCGAAAAATGCAACGCAACGCTGCCGCGCCGCCTTGTTTGTGTGTGAGATTGTTGGTCAGCCGGTGTGCACGTGTTCTGACATCACGCGCTTTTTGTAACGACGCGTGATTTTATTACACATCATAATTATTTTAATTTAATTTTGCACTTTTTATTTGCATAGCAATATTTCATATTATTGTATTGTATGCGTAGCAATTTAAATACATTTAAAAAAGCAAAACACTTGAACGGTTAAAGTAGGACGGTGCCTTTATTTAGAAGAGCGTAAAGTAAGCAAAACAGATTTCAGAGTAGTGTAGACAGCCGATTAGGAACTTAAGCAAAACTCTTGCATACATAATGGAATGTTATTCTTCTGTCAGTACATAGAAAAAGTAGCCATTACACGATGATAAGATTGAAGCACTGAGTAAACAGAAATATCATTTAAAAATAACTTTCCCCTGTGTGGTGTCCCGTTAAGTTTACAATTTATCATTACTCAAACTCTCGTAAAAACCAGCTAAGTTATCACCAAGAGAATAGGCAGCAGCACTCAAGGGAACTTATAACACCAACAGTGATCGCTAATTTGCTTTCAGGTTGAAAGCCCTCAGCGCTCACCCACAGTCCGGGTAAAGTTGTCATAGCCATCTGAGGCTAACAAATAAGTCACACACAAAAAAAAAAGCAAATCTACTTCACAAGCTGACTACCACGAATGGATGGAAGATGATAGATTTAGATATATTATGCAAAAATAATACAAACAGATCTTGAAATCATCACATGTCGACCAATTTATTCGGCCAACGACTCACCATTCATGTTGAACCTAAATTACTTATCTTATCAATGGCTTCCCTTTTGTTTTCAATTACATATATAAAATGCAGATAACGTTTTGCGTAGTATACGTACATGTGTTTCTTACATATGTATACTATCTACCATCACATTTGATAATACAGATTTGATAAATAGGGTATTCTAATTAAGGTCTCAGATATTAACTGTCAATTAATTGAGCACACTTCAATTAACGCTGACAGAACGATTAAAGCTACCCAACCGGGTTAACTTGATATATTATAATTCGTATCGAAAATATTCTTATATTTCAACGTTTATTCTCAATCTATACATAAAATTCTTTTTTTTTTTAATAAAATCATCATCGTCATACCGTCATCATTTCAATTACTTCGGGTCGATTCAATATGTACTTTTCTTCCTTCATACATATGGCAAAAGTCATGGCAATAGTTTTTTTTGACCTCCTTAGAAATGTAAATTTTGACCAGACAGCATCACAAGGAGTTGGCTCAGGTCTATATTCTAAATAGTCTTGTTTTACTATAGTCATGAGCTATGTCGGTAGTAATCGAAGGCGCCACCACACAATATCTTAAATTTAATAAAATATAATTATACTAGCTTCTGCCCGCGGCTTCGACCGCGTAAAAGGTTACTTTCCTAAACTTTTTCATCCCCTATTTTTATTTTATCCCTTAAGGGTATTTTTTTTACAAAATTTTTAGTAAGTAGTTTTTATGAATATCGTAAATACAACTCACATGCATTTAATAAAAGCTATTATTTTACAAACAGATACCTACATTTTATCTGTATAGATAAAACTTGCGTAATCTAGATAATTAAAAGGTGTGTTGTTTGCAATTAAGCATAAAAGAGTATCGACTCTTTTACTCAATATCTATTGAGTCATCCCATTTGAAAAACGATGAAGATAAATAAGTATTAGAGAAAACATTGAAAATTACATTTTTAAGGTTAGCATTACGCCCGGTGATAATACCAAGGGCATTTACTGGAAGAGGTACTTGTGCCCTTAAGACCATGAGGGCTATAACGTGTTAAAAACCTCGTACATACGCGATAAAGCTCATAAAAATACTTCTATTTCATATCTATATTACTATTATAAAGTTAACGAGTTTGTTTGTTTGAACGCTCTAATCTCAAAAGCTACCAGTTGAATTTCAAGAAATCCTATTGAATCGAATAGCTTGTTTGTCGAGGAAGATTCAGGTGTAAGTATTTTTTAACAGACTTGTCAATGAGTAAAGTGAGTACTCATGAACGAAATTCTGGATTCGAATCTATATACATTCCTCATATCAAGTCATATATATATATATATATATATATATATATATCCCTATTGTTAACCACTAGCTTCTCTACAATATCAAAATTAAGTAGGTAGGAAACTTGAGATTAAGTAGGGAGGGAACTTTGGGAAGATTAATTTAGGCAGCGAACTTGACACAATATAGCTTGTTATATTACTATCAAACGATTTAGTTGCTTCCGTGATAATAACCGCATTATCTCGCTTATCTTATAAAACACCAGAAAAAGCGCAAGAATTTGTCTACACACATATTGTATTGCCATTCCATTATCTCAAGACTTTTACTTTAATAAAAAGGTTATAAAGGAACACGCTCATTTTTTACGATTTTCTACCCTTTAACTCGACAACGCGAAGAAGTCCTAACTCCTTCTTCCGCCCTTGTGATTAAGCGTGGTATTTTTTCAAATCAGAACAGGTGGTATTTTTTCAAATCAGAACAAGTAGTTTGGATACCCTAATTTTTTTTTTGACGTCTAATATTATTCTCATTATTGTATGTATCCGCGCATCGCGAGACTTTATATGAAGTAAACTTATTATGTAATAAGTAACACGTATTATTAATTAGCACAATTATTTTTAAATCACACAAAGAATTGTTTTGATTGACATTCAAGGACACGACACAGCATTAGAGGGCGCCACTGAGACCACAATACTACGTGAAGAATCATAGTGCCGTAAAATCTTGTATAAAGTCAATGGCCATCCAAAACAGTCAAGTCATATTTAGCTCTAAATATAGTTGCTCATCATATGACAGTCGCGTGCGCATATCGGAGCAGTAAACAGCGCGGGCGCCGCTTCTGACCTCACGATAGCAGTGAACGATAACCACAGCTCGATAACCGGGGGTCGCACCGCTAACAACGTGTCATTAGTACCTATTGAATATACGAACGAATCTTATTGTGTAACCACGTCTGCCGAATTCAGTTTACATAACACATGAAATGAACCAGAATATTATTGGCATATTTAGTGCGAACGTCTGATAAATCTGACTACAAGCTATTAGGTATAATGTTAAACAATAACAGCACGTAGATATATAATTATTATGTGCGAGGGTTTGTAAACAGTGGAATCACAATTGCGACCCCTAATACGCGTGGTTGGTTATTGCTCAAATATTATACTTAAAAATTTCCGTGTGGAGACGAAGTAAGAATAGAATTCAACACACCCTCTCTTGCTCGTGGGTGTCGTGAAAGATATCTATAGGATATATAATATGCGGATAATATCTACGCAAGAGAAGAAAACCTCCGAACCTCGAAGAAAAATATACCAATTCGTATGACCAGCTTACTACAATCGATTACACTCAAATCGTGAAGAATGCTCGAGCCCAGCAGTGAAATATATACGAACAGAAATGAAACTTGAAGAACGTTTACAGGATTCGTGCACGGAAAAAATATTAAGACCTTTTTTTCCTTAAATAGCTTTTTTTTCTTCCCGCAAGGTGGACCATGGATGTGGTCGCGCCCCGACAAAACGTCCGGGGCGACAGAAGAGGCGGCACGCAACCCCATGGACCCACCCTGCAAACTCCTCTCTTCGCCGTGCGAGCGGGCCACCGGTACCCGATCTTTGACTTCGGTGGCCCGCCCGGTTTTTCTTAAATAGCTAGCAAAAAGTATAAAATATTTGATAAATAGAAAAGCCTTCAACAAATATTATATTATTATATAAAATTATTACAATTATTCCGTATGGTGACGGACTAATTTATGATGAATGAGAAAACCTTCACATCCTTTACCAGATTCCTTTTGTTAATAATGATTGAAGACGATTAAGTGGTAACAATAATAGTACCTAGACATTGGAAGACTTTAAAAATAGAGCGAATTAGACACATCTGTAAATAACAATAGCCAAGCGTTGAGAATGAGGATCAAATTAAAACCAAATCCTAACTCACAAATATTTTCAATACCTTGATTCGAGGTTATCCCAACGACAAGCAGAGACTAAACTAACGTATTTGTTTCTCAAATATTCAACCGGAACAGGGTCCTCAAACGTTTCTGGAGAGCCGTCTTTTGATGTCGTAATTATAGCAATATTATTAATCATAATGAACTCGTCAAATAAATATATTTAAAGTTATTACCGGCCATCAATTATAATTATACTGTTTGTTTGTTCATCCCGTTTGAATCGTATCGATCATTTAGATCAATGAATTTAGAAATCTGGAAAGCGTATTGAAGCAAATACGCAAATCGCAGACACATTCCGGATCATGTTTGTTTTGACTAGCGAATTTGTGTACGACTGTTTTGAGGTATAATATTTTAGCTGAGCTAAATTCATCCAAAGTATTCTGTTTACAGCAAATCTGTCTTAACTACTGTGAAACCGTTTGTGTTTGTGAAGTCAGGCAAATTAAATCACAAACGTCCCCGCAGCCTAATTATAATTCATAAAAGGATTTTTGTTGAGATATTGCGAATAAATTATCTTCATATCATATTACTTAGTCGTCTTTTACGACATCCACGGGTAAGAAAGATGATGGTGAATTATATTGCTATTCCGTCATCATGCGGGAAAGGGCTATAATAAGCATACTAGCAATTCAATTGTTCTTTAATGGCGATCCTGCTAATTTTAACAGCTAAACCTGCTAATTAAATATTTTGAGATCATTTTGCTGCAGGTTTACATAAAATTTACTATCGACTTCTAAAATTTATACTGTCATAACGATATTTGATGTTTGACATTTGAAATAAAACTATTTCTACAGATTCTATCGTCTTACAAACGCAAAAGATCGATCCGTAAAAATAGATGTGTCTTTTAATTACCCCACGTACGATCACTTTACAGTGTTCATGGTTACGGGAGGACGTTACTATGATTATGACTTACGAGAATTATACTGTCATTATGACCAACAAATTAAAGTTTTGTAGCTCCTGAGCGAGTGATATAAAAGAGCTATATCACTCACATAGACACAATCTATCACTCGCTCACTTGAAC
Organism: Lymantria monacha; assembly: GCA_905163515.2. NCBI lineage: Eukaryota > Metazoa > Arthropoda > Insecta > Lepidoptera > Erebidae > Lymantria > Lymantria monacha. Next base: position 34,492,833 of record LR991084.1, on the reverse strand, counting down.
GCCGAATATATCAGTAGATCACTAGCTCACTAGCTCATCGCTCACTTCGCATCGCAGAATGTTTCACTCTCACGTCTCTCACAAGGTAACGAAAACTGAGCGAGATAAGTGCGCTGCGTAGCCCGCCGATGAGAATGATATTTGACACTGTTTTCTTATCGATATAATTATGTTGTCAAAAGAGAAATAGACTCTATTGCTTTAAAATTAAGTTTAATATTTATTATTAGAAAATAGATTTGTATTTGATTTATTATAACCAACTAGTAATGCTTTTTTGATATTATGATACTAGAGCGATAAAGTATTTTGAAATTCTTTTTTATGGGTAATTAGTTGCTCCTAGGGTATCTCGGCAATACGTGACAGAGTGTTGAATAAAACTTACTTTTATAGACCGAACTGTAAATAGTCTAAATTGCGCGCGTTACTGTTTATGTAAGATTTTTTTTCTCTAGTAATAGAAATCCAAATAGAATTTCTCTGTATGCTTAAGTGTTTTGTAGAACGTTAATATACATTAAAAATTAAGTTTTACTATCGATTGTGTGAGTAATTGAAATAAAAAGCGAAGCCCATCATGGGAAAAATGAGTGATAGATTCGTATGAGTGATAGATTCGTTTGAGCGATAGATTCGTTTGAGCGATAGATTTAAAGTGAGCGAACTTTGAAAGTGAGCTAGAGGAGTGATTTAATAAAGTGATTGACTACTGAGCTAAGTGAGCTAAATGAGCTAAATGAGTGATATGTATCTGTACAGTGAAAAGATATATATCACTCTGAAGATAAGAAAAGATATATATCACTCTGATATCACACTCTCACTCTCTTTTCAGTGCAGTGATACATATTGCGTATGACTACAACAAATCCATTGATCCAGCTGTTGGACATCGCCACGCTGGACAGAGTGCATGACCATTGTACTTAGTGTTATAAGTTTTCTAGCAACGCGCCTAATACCTATTTAGTTTTCTGTTTTAAAAGACTATAGTTTGGCCATACCCAATCAATTCATGGTAATAGAAGTGCGGCGTAGGATTGCATAAATCGCTGTATTACCCTTCACCGATTTTAAATGGGTCATGAGTTTATAAAAATCTCAATTTCGGTGGTCCAACCGGTAGGTTACTCTTTTAAGTACCCGGCGAAGTCTCGGTATCAAAGCACCAGCACATCATCGTCGCGCGATCTTACTCCATGCCGATGGCGATGTAGTATTCCGCTCGTTTGGCGAGTAGCGGTCACCCCTCTTATTTATAGTCTTATTACCATATTAGAGGGGGAAACTAGCAATATGATCAATCCCTTCGTCGCAAAGGGACGCAACACCAGAATCCATGGCTTTCATTACTAGGTATATATACCATCTATAGCATTTTGTAGCGGTGTGAACTAATACTATTTGAATTTCTAATACATTTACAGCGACAAACATGTAAAATATAAGATAACGTGTTTCGGTATCACTTAAAATGTACGTTATCAATAAATACCTATAAAAATGTCTACCAGATTAACGACCACATCCAACACAGTACAAAGTAACCCTTATCGTTAAATTGAGACTGATAATAACTTAAGCATTATTATTAAAATGATACAATTCTTTAGTAGGATGTCAAATTTTTATCATTTTTAGGCATATTAGTAAACCAAAAAGACGCTCCTCAGTACTAGAGGATTCGATCCCGGGATCCGGAATCCCGGGATCATATTTTAGTCCCGAAATTTTCGGGATCAAATTTAATAAATCCCGAGATTTTCGATTTTTTTAAATTAGTCAATAAAAATGTGCGTGATACGAAAAGCACTTACCTTGATATAACGTTTTAACAGCCACCTTGTTTACACGGCTGATTTTACTTAGAATACACATATTATTAATTGATTAAAACTAAGTAATTTCATTTGTTTTTGTTAACGACCGGATTATGCGTAAAAGTGTGTAAAAATTTCCGCTTCACTTCGTGTAAGTATTGATATTCTTCTGTTAATTAGTGATAATCATCATTTAATAGTGGTAGGACCACGCTGTTGACAGTTCTCTGTCTGCAGCCGCGGGCCGGTCCGTCCGGGGTAGTACCACACTCTCGCAGAAGATCGACGTAGAGTAATAGCAATGTGCTATTGCACTTCGTTCGGTGAGCAAGAGCGCCGGAAGCCCAATTGGGTAGGTTTGGAGTTTATATTGGTAGGCAGCGCCCTAGTTATACACTTGGCATTGCAAAGGTCTATGGGCGGCAGTGACACTTACGATCAGGTGTGCTGCTCGCTCGTTTGCCACCATTAGCAATAAAAAAAATATTAAAAAGCAAAAATGCATTAATGATTTAATTTTCTTGGTTTAAATAAGTAATCTATAAAGTTTCTGGCCAATTTAATTTAAAATGTAAGTATCCATAAACATAAGCGGAAAGAAGTTGATTTTTTGAAGTTAATAAACTTGGTTGGTTTCATAAATTATTTACAGAAGTGCCTAGTTTGTTTATTTTATAAGAAGAAATTTTATAAAAAAAAATGTATAATTTTGTTTAACCGCCTTATTGGAGATTTAAAACTTAAACATTCTACATACATACATACATACGTACCATCACGCCATGTCCCTTGCAGAGTAGGCAGAGAATAGAGTGCCAGAGAACTCTATCCTTGCATACTTCACTCGCTTCCTCAACATTCATAATTCTCTTCACACACGCTCACCGGTTTCGGAGACTCTTGACTCCACCTTCCTTCAGTACATGACCGATCTGGTCTAGGTAGGTTAGTCTCGGTCTCCCCCGGTACCTACATCCTTTCACTTTCGCATTGTATATCTTCTGAACCAGACGTTCGTTCGGCATTCTTTCCACATGTCCGAACCATCGGAGCATTCCCTTTCGCATCTTTACACCAATACTCTCTTTCATACCTACTCGCTCTCTTACGTCGTCGTTACGAATGCGGTCGGTCAGCCTAACTCCACAGATTTTCCGTAGAGATCACATTTCGACCGAATTAATTTTACTTTCATACTCTTTTCTGCATACCCAACTCTCGCTTCCATACAGTAATGTTGGGACAAGCACTGCGTTATGTATTGCACGTGCCTTCTGGCTGAGGTAGTGGCTACCGAGAAGTTGCCCCAACACTTCGTTCACTCTATTTCCCGCATTCACTCTTCGCTCTATATCAGTGGTGTACCTTCCATCTCGGCTAAATCCACATCCAAGATATACAAATTCATCCACTTGCTCTAGTACATTATTACCTATTGTTACTCTTACATCCATTTTCCGTATGGTGACGGAGTAAGAATACTATTCACCACCCCATATCTTGCCCGTAGGTGATCGTACGAAACGACTAAGGGATATAAAACGCGCATAACATCTATGCGAGAGAAGGAAAACTCGGAACAAAACCCTATACCAAACGTCTGACCAGCGCAGTATAGTAGGTTAATTTCCCTTCTATTACGGAGGAGGCCCGAGCCCAACAGTGGGACATTTATGGGCTGTGATAATGATGATGTTGATGACTCTTACATCTGTTCTGGTTTCATCTTCTAAACTAAATATTCTATGTCCTCAAAAATTGATATTGATATGTTTACTGACTTTTTGTTACCATTTTCCATTACCAATACAATCCCGAGACTATCCCGGGATTAACTGTAGATAATCCCAAAATCCCGGGATTAGAAAAATCGACCGGGATCGAATCCTCTACTCAGTACACATAATGAAAATTAAATATATAGTTAAACACAATAAAACTACCTAAACACACACACACAAAGCATTTCATCATATTCCATGCAACCGTGTTTAAGAGAGTTTCAGTAACATAAATACATCATCATTCTCCTGCTCCTATGCCAATTACTTAGGGTCGACGCAATATCCAAATTATTGCCAATAGTTTTATGACCGGTCGCCGGCGCCGACCTGACGTCAATCCTGCCTGGAAACGTAAATTTTGACCACACGACATAATATGGAGTCCAGGTCGATATAAAGTTCTTACTCGTCTTTTACGACATTACGGGTTGAGAGCCCTCAGCGCTCACCCCCAGTCCGGGTAAAGTTGTCATAACCATCTGATATATATTTCATAAGAATTATTATAAATTTGCATGCTATTATGTAATGGCCAAATAGGCGATAAAATTTAATTTATTTTCGAAATACTTGTAAGACCAATGTAAACCCTATTATAAGCAAATAAAGAATTTGAATTTGAGGCTAACAAGAAAGACACACAAAAAAAAAAAAATTACGACATCCACGAGCAATGTAAGGTTTGGTAGTATTCGTAGCCTCTACCATACAGCACAGTCACATAAACAGATACAAAATAATTATATACCTATATAAACATGGAATTCACTCTCGCCAATTATTTTTAATTACCTAGATATATCGCAGTTTATTTTTATTCTAACGACGTCAATCCACTTATGTATAAAGCAGTCCTATCGCAATTATAGGTAGCGATCAACGACGTTGGCAACACAAACCATTACCTAATTGTATTCAGACGAACTAATTTGTAAGTTATTCTTAATATAAAGAATGATTTAAACATTTTCGCGTATTGACGGTGCAAGAATATAAAATATGTGTATATATATTTTTTTATTGCTGATGGTAACAAACGAGCAAGCAGCACACCTGATGGTAAGTGTTACTGCCGCCCATAGACCTAAAATACCCAAACCCAACCTCTCGCCTACCAAACGAAGTGCAACAGCACATTGCCGTTGCTCAGACGTCGATTTTCTGCGAGAGTGTGTTATTACACCGGATGGACAGGCCCGGGGCTTTAGACAGAAAACTGTCAATAGTACGGCTCCACCACTACTAAAATATCACAACCCCTACCTTTCCTATTGTTATGTGTCTATGTGTCATGACGACTAAGAGATCTGATAACATGATTGTAAAAGAAGAAAAACTCGAAATAAAACTTCGTTAAGGCGTCAACATAGTGTGATAGACATTTTCTCTCTTAACATAGAGTAGACTCAAATCTAAAAACGCTATCTACTTATGCCTATAGGGTGTAAAAAAGAAAAGAGAAATAGATCGATATGATTTCTTTCTCGTGCCGACTAAAAAACTTCTTTATTATGAGCAATTAGCTCATATAATTCAAATCCCATATAGCTATAGACTAGTCTTTTAAAATTTGTATTAACCTACATTGACATACCTGAGCATTTCTTCAATATTGAGTTATTTTTCCACCTACGGTCCTACGCTAAAGTTATAAGCCTTTAAGTAATTAAGATAACTTAACTTAGGTTAGTTATTTGTATTACAAAGATATTAAATTTTATTGTCATTGAAGGCCACCGGGTCGTTATACCGAACTTATCAACCTATTATTTTTATCTCATTAAAACTAGTTAGATACATACCTAAAAGAACGTAAGTATTTAAGGCCTTAAAGAAAGACGAAAGGCCCTAGCTAAGAATGCAAAATTAATTACGATTCAATATTTTTTTTTATATAATGATTTGAGTTTTGTAACTAAACAGAAACGTATCTACTTACAGGTAGGTATATCTTTTTTGTAGTAACAATATCAAAGACTTATTTATTTTTTGTGTGATAGGTTTTATTATGGATACCTACTTATAGGGATACTTGAAAGGAAGTTTAAAAAGGTACGTATTGTAAGCAGTTATTATGAATTTTACCTTTATAATGTTTTACGAGTACGTAATATAATGTAGGTATTAACTTTTTAATGAAATTGGAAATTGGGAATTCCAACTAAATTAGTAACTATAACTAGTAGTTAACTATAACTAGTAGTTATCTGTGTTTTAGTACGCCGATTAATGCGCAAATAGTTTAACAGCTGACTGGAGAAGTACAATTGTAAATAATGTACTAGGAATAGAATAACATTATAAATATAAAATAAAGATACCAAATAGCACTTATTTGAATTATCCGATCTTCTGTAAGTTCAATTGAAAATTGTATCGATATATGTATATTAACTATTAACTTACCTCTCGCACCATTGCCATGGCTGACCGGTACTCCATTCACTTTGATCGGTCTCCCGTCTGCAGTACATTTTAACAGCATGTTTCCACTTTAATTAACATTCACTTATTACGATCCATCTGTTATCGTAAGGACAATAACTAATAAGAAAACAACAACACGCGATTATAACTGTAGCATTACATACATAAAAGTTATTTATTTTCTTTGGCGCCAACTGATTGGTTCTTGCCTGTGACGTCAAAGTCAATTTGAAACCACTCGAATAGACTCGAAAACTATTTCTTTCTATAAGTTCAATTACGATAATTTAAAGTTTTGATAGTTTACAAAACACTGTTAACACCGTTAGTATGTGCGTGTGACGTTGTATAGCACAAAACATTACACAAACCGCTCGTATCTCAACAACACTTTCCAATGCAACAGGCTGATTCGGCTGACTGGAATGAAAACTACTGTGAAGTGCGATTCGCGACACTATGGCCGTGTTTTGGTTGATAAAGTTGAAAATGAATGGAAATGGTATGAAGTTAGTCACGATAAAATTATTGTTATCTCACTCTGTTTGATAACCTATTTGAAAAATAAATGTTATAATTAATTCTTAATATTCTATAAAATCATTTAAAATCAGCTAATTCAATCTTCGTATAATTTAAATGTTTTAAAGTATTTACGAGTGGCAGCGTAGCCTATAACATCATTATCAACACTATCACTAGACAAAGATAGAGCATCAAAGTTGGCTAGCCTGTTTAAAATATTGCCATAACAAAAGTGCTAAATAGCAAGAAAAATACCTTTTAGTAGTATTTCGTCGGTACTTATTACCAATTATTATTAAGTACTAGCGGACCACTTCGTTCCGCCTAACAATCAACGAATGAGCAGATTTCGATTAATTCCAAATTATTAAGTTATTTTTATTTATAATGATAATAAATAAATTTAAGAAATCAAGTATTTTAATGACGTGCCAGCGAAACGAAGAAGCACTCTGTTGTTATAAGAATTTTTCTTCTTGCGCGTTGAAAATTATCTAATTGTTGATCTCTGATATTTGCATAACGATTTCACATTGTCAACCGAGCCTCTTCATGAGCTGTCTCATTTTGCTCTTGTGATTGAGAAGTACGAAGTCGGTCCATACTAACACGGCGATCTTCACGTGCAATATATCGTTCTTCTTCGGTGGTTTCATTCGCGATGTTTAGAGTCCTAATTGCGTTACGGCGTTGTAGGGAAAGATTAGATTTTCTTGGTCAAAACTTCGTTACTAATAATTTCGATACAATGAGATTTATTATAATACTCGTAAAAACTTGAAGCACTCGCAACTCGCACTCAGAAACACATTGACCGGTTAACTTAAATTCAAAGTTTTGCGATATTTTCAAACCATAGATAGCATTACGTGAGCTGGCTGTTGCGTTTTGTTACATCATCACCGAAGTAATTCAAAATATGTACATGACATTTTTAAAAATATTAAGATTCATCTCGTTTGTTTGGAATATTTTTCCCTGTATTTTATTAGAAATCGTTCATATAATATGAATTTCGGGTTAATGAATTCGTTAGCGTGTTGTTATTGATTAAAATATTTTAATATTATAGTCTATCTAATCTAAGAAGTGCACTTTGACAGCTGTCAGAGTAAGTTGTCTAGGTATGTGAACCAAATAATCGCTATCGAAAATATCCAATTTTGATGAGAAATCGATATTAATTCTTTGTAATTAATAATCGGTTTATTTTTTTATTTTTCGAAAAGGTGATGAAATATTAAGTGCTAAATTAACTCTAAACAAATTTAATTATTTCATCATAAAATCTATTCATCATATTTAGTAGGATTAGGTTAATTAAAAACAACAACTGAATTTGAAAATAGCCATTTATTAAGAACCTAATCCTAGGTTAAGTAAAAACAAAAACTGGATTTGAACATAGCTATTTGTTCAGAATCATTAGTATTACTTGAATTATCACCGTCGCGAAGATTAATAATTATATCCTTATCAATAAAATTGTCGAAACGTACATCTCTGTCAAAATCTATATTCGATTAAATATATTAATCTAATATTTTTACCGATTATTTAGAAATTCGTGAATTGGAAGTTGTCAAGCACTACTGTTTAGAACGTTATGACGTGATATTGTAAGATCGTCCATAATAATTACTATTTACAATGTTATTTTAATTTTAAATTAGTTTTACGAGTTTCAACATTACATTATTGTACAAGAAACTCACTCGCAACGTTAATTGTGTAAATAACTTAATATTTCTTTAAAATTTCAGATTTATTGTTTGCAATCATGTGTATACGTTTGACCAAGGTTATTGTGTATTAAAAAATGCGAAACGTCAAAATGCACTTCTTAGATTAGATGAACTATAGGCATTTCATATTTTTAATTTATATTGCTCACTATATTGTAATTTACATGTCGTTTGTTCATTTAGGTATAATGTAAGAAATAAATGCATAAAATGAATATATGAACAAACACCGACAACTTAAAATTGTCATATACGTAGCTTCTTCTTCTTCTTATATATTGCCAATCAGCTACTTACACGAGCTATTGGTGCCAGTGTCAAGTTATAAATATTTTCACGGTTTTAGTCTTCCAGGTTAGTTATTATTGTCTAAGTCAAATTGTCGCCATTGACAGTGCAATGGCCACACTGTTAATGGTATCTTGTGGGAATATTGATGGAAAACGAAAACGTTGTAAAGCACTTTTATATGACATTCACTACATCCCAGTAGTTCCGCCACATCACATTACATAAAATGCCATCAAAATTATATATTATGACACGTTAAAACACTAAGATATCGAATATAATACAAGAGTCGTCGTCGACGTCTTCAAATTCCCGTCAAAAGTCCCTATACGTAGCTTATACGCAGGTTACTTAATAAAGACCACCGAAGACAAAGATCGGGTACCGGTGGTCCGCTCGCACGGCGAAGAGAGAGGATTTTACGGTGGGTCTATGGGGTCACGCGCCGCCTTCTCCGTCACCCCGGACCGATTTGGCGGGGCGAGACGCACCCATAGCCCACCAATAAAAAAAAAAAAAAAAAAAAAAAAGGTTACTTAATAAAACTCAGTTTGAAGTTGTCATGGATGACGAGTTTAAAATCAAATCTAACTTCATTTGGTATATACTTCTCAATTATTTTCAATTTGTTCAAGGATTTTTCCTTAAAATGAGATGGTTTAGCTCATTTTACAAATTGACAAAAACTTCTCAATTCAATTCAATTTTTCTTCATGGCATCATGGCAATGTGCCGGTGTCTGCAATAGTCCGGTATAGCAAAAAACAATTGAAAACGATTTTGAGCGCCTGACTGTGGCTTGATGTGGGCCTGGGGGGGCACACTTAAAACATTACTTATTTTTACTGACCGTCGCGCCGCCTACAGATTGGTTGTACAAACTTAACTGCTGCCATTTTGTCCTGCCTGTCAAACGTTTGACAACTGAGAATTGTTATTTTTTGTTCCTAGCGTAGGTACTTATTGTCATCGATCTATTTTCGATTATTGATATTTTTCTGAAAATTATCTCAAGTTTCAATGTTAGGCTGATATTATTATTGTTTAATTATCAGCTGATATGTTTTTTTTTATATTTCAGGGTAGCTTTCATAGTAAAAGAAAATTCTATGTAATTACACATACACATGTAGATATGTATATTGTATATATATCACTTCAACTTTAGTTCACCGCCTAAACTCTGGGTGGCAGCACTTTCCATACATGCATATTTTATCATCGAGTTGCCACTCTTTTTCAATTTAATAACTTTACTCTTTGATGTGGGCCTTGTTTTTTCGGTTTCTACGCTGAAAAAAAAAGGACAAAACACATGTAACATATACATAAATTAAATATTTGGTTAGTGTATATACGGGTAATATTATTAAGCAATGTTATTGTTGGGTAGCGTAGGACACCGATAACCTTACTACTAATTGTATGTTTATATTTTAGGCCGTCACAATCTAATGGCGTTTTGACAAATAAAGTGAATAAGGATTCTTAAAAGTTGTGGAGAGGAATAAGTTAGCAGCGAAGAAATGTTAATAGGAAAAGGATTTTTTAAACTAATAACACATTTATACAAATCAATAGCTGCTTGGTTATTACGGCAACTAAAAAATATGTGATCCAAGTTGCCTACGTCAATACTACACGCGCATAGGGAAGAATCCCGGACACGAATCTTGTGCAAAAACACAGGAGAACAACAATGTGCGAATATCTGCGCCTGATGCCGCCCTAACCGAGGCATCGGGTGGTCGGACCGAGGAATTGTCCGGTCATTCGACGTGAGGCCACCGCGTGAGGGTGACGCCCCGACGGCAAAAGCTGTCGGGGCGTCGACACGGGAGGAACCCGTAAGGGTAAACCGCCGGGCGGGCCACCGAAGACGGCGAAAGCTGTCGGGGCGTCGACGAGAGAGGAACCCGAGAGGATATATCGCCGGCCGGGCCACCGAAGACAAAGATCGGGTACCGGTGGTCCGCTCGAAGAGAGGTGTTTGCAGGGTGGGTCCATGGGGTTGCGCGCCGCCTCTTCCATCGCACCAGGCTGATTTGCTGGGGCGCGACTACATCCATGGTCCCACCTTGCGAAAAAAAATAAAAATAATAAAAAGGGCCACCGAAGACAAAGATCGGGTACCGGTGGCCCGCTCGCACAGCGAAGAGAGGTGTTAGCAGGGTGGGTCCATGGGGTTGCGCACCGCCTCTTTTGTCGCCCCGGATCGATTTGTCGGGGCGCGACCACATCCATGGTCCACCCAGAGCGGGAAAAAAATAGGAGAACAACAATGCCCAATCCGCATACGGCAAATTGACGATATAGGGCTTCGGGCAGTTTTTTAAAGTGGTTAAACCGGGGTTTCGAGGAATACACACATACATATCATCACGCCATATCCCTTGCAGGGTAGGCAGAGAGAACAGAGTGCCAGAGAACTCTATCTCTGCATACTTCACTCGCTTCATCAACATTCATAATTCTCTTCATACACGCTCGCCGGTTTCGGAGACTCTTGACTCCACCTTCCTTCAGTACATGACCGATCTGGTCTAGGTAGGTTAGTCTCGGTCTCCCTCGGTACCTACATCGTTCCACTTTCGTATTGTATATCTTCTTAACCAGACGTTCGTTCGGCATTCTTTCCACATGTCCGAACCATCGGAGCATTCCCTTTCGCATCTTTACACCTATACTCTCTTTCATACCTACTCGCTCTCTTACGTCGTCGTTACGAATGCGGTCGGTCAGCCTAACTCCACAGCTTTTCTGCAGAGATCGCATTTCGACCGCATTAATTTTACTTTCATACTCTTTTCTGCATACCCAACTCTCGCTTCCATACAGTAATGTTGGGACAAGCACTGCGTTATGTATTGCTACACGTGCCTTCTGGCTGAGGTGGTGGCTGTCGAGAAGTTGCCCCAACGCTCCGTTCACTCTATTTCCCGCATTCACTCTTCGCTCTATATCAGTGGTGTACCTTCCATCTCGGCTAAATCCACATCCAAGATATACAAATTCATCCACTTGCTCTAGTACATCATTACCTATTGTTACTCTTACATCTGTTCTGGTTTCATCTCTTTCAAAGACCATTATTTTGGTTTTGCTCACATTCACGCGTAGACCCCTTTTCTTACAATCTTCTGTCATTGTGTCGACTAGGGTCTGCAGGTCAGTCGCTGACTGTGCCAGCAGGACTGCATCATCTGCATAAAGCAGAGCAGTGACCACTGAGTCTCCCATCTGGACTCCCACATTCATATCGTTCAACCTTTGGAGACATTTATCCAGATATATGATAAACAGCCTGGCTGAGAGAACGCACCCCTGCTTAACGCCGATATTGACGTCAAACCAAGGCGACATTCCATCATCCAACCGCACACAGGCTCTACAGCCCGTGTAACTGGACTGCACAGCCTGTAGCAGTTTACCGTTAATACCATACTCCGGTAAAATGTCCCAAAGTTCCTTTCGTACAACCGTGTCAAATGCTCTCTCCAGATCCACAAAACTGCAGAAAACCCTCTGACCTAGAGCCAGATGCTTCTCCACAATGTTGCGCAGAGAGAAAGCTTGATCAATGCATCCCTTTCCACTCCTGAAACCTCCTTGTGTCTCACACAGTAAACCATCGGACACCATCCTCATTCTCCTTTCAATAATTTTACCATACACTTTTGCTGCCAAACTGGTCAAGCTTATGGCTCTGTAATTTACGCAGTCATAACGTGAACCCTTGTTTTTAAACAAAGGCACGATGACTACGCTATTCCAGTCCCCGGGAACCATTCCCGAGCTCCAACATAAATTGAGGAGCAACAGAAACGCCTCCCAGACACAGGAGCCACCAAGCTTGATCATCTCGGCAGACACCATATCAATGCCCGCTGCCTTACCATTTTTCAAACTTCTTATCGCCCATTCAACTTCATCCATACGGATGCCATCGGAGGACGCCGTTGTCGAATGTTGATTTACTAAACCACATGCAACACCGGCGCCAACCGTAGCATCCGCATACATATCGCCAAATTATTCACTCCATCGGCTTAACACGTCTTGTGTTTGTGTAAGAATGTCTCCACCTTTAGACCTTATTTTATTCATTCTGAAGGCTGACCAACCACCCCGAGACTTCTTCACCTCCCTCCAAAAGAGTTTGGTGTTACCCTCGAAGTTTTTAGTCAGCCTATCTTCTGCACTCATACTTGCTCTATCACGTTTCTCTTTCACTAAGGCCTTGGTGTCATTCTTACATTGCCGATATATTTCTTTCTTCTGTTCAGTCATACTGTCATTCAGATTCAAAGAAGAGACATAGTCCAGCCACGCTTTCTTCTTTTGCTCTACGGAAGCTGCCACTTCCGCATCCCACCATGCATCACCATTTGGTTTTCTATGAACTTCATTTCTTCTTTGAACTTCCACATACTTCTTTCGCTGTATCTACCATACTCTCTTTCAATAGTCTCCAGCATTCTTCAATGTCCGATTGCGGCTGGCTTGCCATCGTCAGCCGTTCTCGGACACCCTCTACATATTTTTCTCTTACACACTCTTCTTGCAAACTTTCAACCTTTATTCTTTCAAGCCCTCCGAAGTGGATACGCTCTCGCCAGTGCCTCCACTTTCTGAACAGACCACTAAATCTCGCAATAACGAGATAATGGTCTGTATCGACTGCGGGGCCCCTGTAGGCTCTTGCGTCCAATATTTTGCTTCGGAGGCGACTGTCTAGCAAAATTAAATCTATTATACTTTTCGGTTCGTTCCTTCTCCATGTATACATATGGATGTCCTTATGTTGGAAAAATGTGTTTGACACAATAAGGTTTCTCTCCATGCATACATCCGCTATGAGCCTACCTGCGTCGTTCACTCTCTTATCACCAAATGGACCAAGTACGTCCTCATAGTCGGGACACTTGGTCCCCACCCATCCGTTCAAATCTCCGTATACAATCACGCGTTCACTGGTTTCTGCCATATCCAGAACTTCCCTAACATTGTCCCAAAACTTCTCTAGGTCTGATGCCACCGAGGATCCTACGGGAGCATATGCTACAACCATGAATACCTTGGTGACACCTAGTTTTATACGGACCCAAAGAAGTCTGGGTCATTCCGTAATCTTTCACACCTCCGTCATTCCGTAATCCTTCACACCTGAGGCCAAGCGAGAGGACAACAGCACTCCTACCCCCATGCTGGCTCGATCGCTCTGTGGTACACCAGACCACAGAGCCATCCCGCCACCAGGAAGATCGCAGGCGTCGCTGCCCCTTCGCTTGGTCTCTGTTACACAGAGCACGTCTAGCTGTTTGTTCGCCATGACGGATATCAGCTCGTGCAACTTACCTTCCACACATCCTCTTACATTCCACGTGCCCACCCGGCACTCTGCTCTCCTCGACTCGCCTCACTGGGCAAGGCGTGATGGGTGGCGGCCCCCATCGCCGCAACTGCCAATGTTCTTACCGACGGGGGCGGGTCGGTACGCGTTGCCTCCGGGGGACGCCCTAACCCGCATTGCGGTACGCATATCGAGCCGGATTAGCAGTGTTATTAGACTGGCAGGGGACGCGAACGAGCACGCTCCGGACCATGCCTCTGGACTATGGGTTTTCGAGGAATAAGCGGCTGAATAGAATTAAAGGAGCCACCTTTAATTTTACTAGTACTGTCCCAAAGTTGTTGCCAAGACGAATATAGAAAATCCCCAGCTAGGCTTTGCAGATCATAACCAAGATGTTCAAAATGCTCATGCTGTCACAAAGTTGAGACGAATCAACCGATTTAGCGAGGCTATCTTCGTACTCATTGCCCTTGATCCCACAATGGCTAGGAATCCAGACCAATTGAATAACCTTATTGTTGGTCTTACAAGATAACATACTCCTTTTAATTTCCTAAATAAGGTGGCTGTGAACTCTACTCATAAATGGGCCCTGCTGCAGGGCTTTTAAGCAGCTCATGGAGTCAGTGAAGATAACTGCCTTACTAATATTATGGGACTCTATGTACAGGCAAGCTTCCAATATAGCAACACATTCGCCTGTGAAAACAGAAGCCTCCTTTGGACATTTGAATTTTATAGCTATTTTAGAATTTTGAAAATATATGGCTGCCCCTGTGTAACTGAATTTAGACAATTTTGAAGCATCAGTGAAAAATCTTTGATAGTCAGCCCAGGTTTCTTGTACTCGAGCATTGAAAATTGAATCTGCTGAACTAGATTTCTTGGAGATGCCAATATCAAGAATATCAGGTTGAAAAGTTAGTATGTTGAACTGAAACTGGAATAGAGGAAGTTTATCAAATGTCTTAATGGGGCCTTCTAAGCTTTGGAGGCTTCGAAGAGCTTTAATTGTTAAGGGTATATCTTTGCAGCGCCAATAAGCATTTGTTTGACATATCACATTTAATTGCTGAAGTTTTTGGGAAAGGGGGTGACCGTTGTTGCCCACGATTCTGGATATGAAACGGAATGCTAAATATTGTCTTCTCAACGCCAAAGGTGGGTCTTTGCACTCCACCTGCAGTGCATTGATTGCAGAGGACTTTATACAACCAGAGATGATACGAAGGCACTTGACTTGTAACTTATCCAGTCGGGATTAAGGCTCCTTTGTTACAGGGGATTAACAGGCAAGACCCATAATCCATTTTGCTTCGAATCAATGCATTATACACAAGTTTCAAGGTATAGGGATGAGCACCCCACCATACTCCATCAAGAATTTTTAAAATTTTAATTGTTGTTTCACATTTTTGAACTAAATAACTTAGGTGAGGGACACCTGTTAATTTCGCGTCTAAAAACACTCCCAGGAACTTTACTTTAGGCACAATGGGGATCCCTTGTCCTTGAATATGAACAATGATTTGAGGGATTGTTCTTTGGCGACTAAAGACCACTGCTGAACTTTTGGGCACTGAAAGACATAACCCGTAGGTCGTCAACCACTCGTTCAGGTAGTCTAGTGAAATGCTAAGAGAAGAAGCAGCATGACTGATAGAAGCATTTCGAACATATAGAGCTAAGTCATCTGGATACTGCAAAATGTGGCAGTCCATGTTGTTCACGCTGCCATATGCAGAAGATACATCTAGAAATGCTGCAACAACTGAATCCTTGTTAGATAAGGAGGTCCAGATATCCGATATTAGAATCCCTATGCTATCCATGGTAGATAAGCCTTTTCTAAAACTGAATTGCGAAGTTGGAAGTAAACCGCGAGATTCCACAATCCACACTAGGCGATTTTTTATTAGAAGCTTTAACAAAACAGAGGACAAGGCAATAGGCCTATAGCTATTAGGATCCTGAGAGTGTTGGCCAGGTTTTAAAATCGGTATTATAATTTGGCATTGCCATTCATCTGGAACCCAACCATTACTGTAGCAGTGTATTGGAATTTGCGTGGGTGGTAAAGGAATAGAGGAGCGAGTAGGTATGAAAGAGAGTATTGGTGTAAAGATGCGAAAGGGAATGCTCCGATGGTTCGGACATGTGGAAAGAATGCCGAACGAACGTCTGGTTAAGAAGATATACAATACGAAAGTGGAAGGATGTAGGTACCGAGGGAGACCGAGACTAACCTACCTAGACCAGATCGGTCAGGTACTGAAGGAAGGTAGGCGTGCGTGTATGAAGAGAATTATGAATGTTGAGGAAGCGAGTGAAGTATGCAGAGATAGAGCTCTCTGGCACTCTGTTCTCTCTGCCTACCCTGCAAGGGATATGGCGTGATGATATGTATGTATGTATGTATAAAGGAATATGGGATGCCATCCAGACCTGGTGAGGAATCTTTTACACGTTTGAGTATAATTTTCAGTTCTAGAAAGGTGAAAGGTTCGTCCAATGGATCATTTGATAGTCCTACAGGTGGTTGATAAACCTCTCCATAGGGAGGGGCTATTTTGTTAAAAAAACAGCTCTGCAGTCTCATGTGTCAATGCTGACTGGGAGGATGGAAAGCAATCTGACCTAAATCTCTTAATGCTTTTCCATACAACAGTTGACGGAGTGGATGGGGACAGAGATGAACATAAGTTGAACCACCCAACTCGCTTCTTCCTTCTGAGCAGTCTTCTCGTTCTTGCAGCCACTTGCTTGTACAAAAGAAGATTATCAATGCTCATATTTCTATTATAATTTCTTTCAGCCTCTTTTCTCTCCTTGACTGCTCTAGTGCATTCAGGGTCCCACCATGGTAGAGATGGGATTTTACCCCGTGCACTGTTTTTGATGGGGAAAGAAGCCTCTGCAGATGAGGTTAGAGCCTCAATAAATTTCTGGCAACATGTCTGAGCACGGGAGGCTAAGTGCTGTGGATGATGGAGGTTGATGTTTGGAAGAAAGTTCATTTTATTATGTAAAGCTAAAGAGAACTGAGTCCAATCAGGATTTGAAATGTTAAATTTTAAGAGAAGGTGAAGAGCATTCTCCAAATATGTCCTTCTGGAAAAAGATATAATAATTGGGTAGTGGTCACTACCATATGTTGATGATGTGCATAGCCAAGAGGAAGAGACAGCAATGTCTGGGGAACGAAATGTAAGATCTAAACAGCTACTTTGTTGCCCTGGGAGGATCCTTCGTCTAGAGCAGCCATCATTTAATACACATAGATTGAGGTCGTCTAATATTTCTATTAGGCCTTCCCCAAAAGCATCACATCGTGCTGAATCCCATCTAAAATGGTGGCTATTAAAATCAGCCATAACCAGGATTGGGCCACTCATTCCCTGGATAATACTCCTAAGAACTGGCAGAAAACTTTGCTGTGGGTGAGCAATATATACACACAGAACAGTTATGTCTGCAATTTGAGCGGCTAATATATTCATACTGTCAGTAGAAGGAGTGATACGAATGGGTAGAAGAGGAAAACGGTTACTGACAAAAAGAGCAGAGCCACCGTAGCTATCTGCTCTATCACATCGAATAAAGTTATAATGAGGGATATGAAAGTTAAGACTCGGTGTTAGCTAAGTCTCAGAAATAGAAAAAGCTATTGGAGAGTACTTATTTAAAAGGAATATGAGGTCATGCTTCTTATGAAACACGCTCCTCACGTTCCATTGGAGGAACACCTGGTGAGCCATTTTTATAGTTTAGAAGAAGAGAAATAAGTCTATTAGCATCGTTGTACGGTAACTGTGATGCACTAAGCATCACAAATCCCGATTGAGCATTACTATTGAACATGAAAGAAGTTAGAAGTTGGATAAAAAGATTAATAATTTCAACAGAATTATTAGGTGGTTGAGAGGTGGTGTTGTCGAGTGCACAGCCATTAGGCTGAGTGGGCTGAGGAGATCTTATAATATTGAGATGACTAGTTTTGTCATAAGAAAGTGAAAGAGGAGCATGTGTTTTAGGTTTGAGGTAAACCGTTTTTTTATAAAATTGTGTGGTTGTAGGAGAAGGCATTGATTTTGTAGGGACTGACTTGCTAGCCTTAGCATATGACACCACCTTCTCAGCCATCATGGACTTAATAGCCCTCTGCCTGCCGAACTCTGGGCATGATTTGCTATTAACAAAATGATTACCAGAGCACAGTATACAGAAAGCATCTTTTTCCTGTACCTCACATCCATTGCCTTGATGATCATGTCCGCATTTAATGCAACGTGGCTTAGATCTGCAAATAAATTCAACATGGCCAAACCTACAGCATTTGTGGCATTGGATGGTAGGATAAATATAATGTTCCACTGGTAAGGAATTGTAGCAGCAAAAGACCCTTTTCGGTAATACTTGACCATCGAATGTAATGACGCATGTCACCGTAGGCTTCCACTATGGAACCCCATCTTTGAGGCTTTTCCTATTGATCCGTCTAACGTTTAGGATTTTACCACAACCTATAGGGACTGTAAGATAAATCATAGCATCTTCTTCAGACATGTCGATGGGTACACCAGAGACAACTCCCATTCGATTTACATTAAAGGATGGTATAGAGGCTTAAGTATTTGTGATTGTTAAGTAAGGAGTCACTAAGAAATGAGTAGGCATCCTGAGGGGAATTGAATTCAACGGGAACCCTGTTTCGCCCAACTTTTTTTACTACATCCAGTACAATATTTGAAACATTATTTTTAAGGAGGAAAAGACCAAATGTAACTGGATGTAAGACTGTGCTATCATTTTGATTATATTCTAAACGTGTTACATGTACAATAAATGGTGATTTGTCACTAGTTGTATATTTTTCGCTAGATATCTGGCTTTTGGGTTGTTTAGAAGGACGGGAATTGTTAGATTCCTCATTTACCGGGCGTTTACGGTACGTTACTTGCATTCTATCAGAATCTGCCAAAGAGCAAACCACTTCGGCAAATTGCAATAGAGGATTTGGTTGGTGATGAAGACTGAAGTTAGGCGGAGTGGAGGGGTAGAAAGTATCGGGGGGATCAGGCGGTTTTGTTTTATCAGCCATTATGAACAAACAGTGTTAAAACACAAAACAAACCTTTCACCACGTCACTATGACGATACACAATCACACACAACACTAAAACAAGTCACAACTGCTACAAAAAGTACAAAAACCGAAAAAAAAACGAAACAATTCTCGACACACGTGTTAACCATAAACACACCGTCAGCAGAATCCAAAAAACTTCTCAATTTTGTGTGTTCTGTCCTATCACTTCTTACTAGGGAATTTAATAATATGACGTGAGAATTACAAATATGGCAGTAATAAAAAAAGATCATGAGTTATACCCATTATATTTTTAATTAATATTAGTTTTACTTATTTATTTATTTCTAGAATACTTATGGCCTGCACGACAACATTACATTATGGGTGAATATTTGGAAATGAACATATTAGACAATTTTAAAGAATGAAAAAATAGTACTTACAAAACTGTTCTTTAGATATTCAAAGCAAAGCTGATAGCATACACATACAAAAAAATGCGTGAGACCAAAAAATAAGCCTTTATGTAAGTCACAATTTGGATCTGAAATTATTGTGCAAACGGTAATGAGAAATTAAACAAATGGTGGTGCAGTAGACTTTTTGCTTTTGTGTTAGGACTCTGTAAGCGTTTCCTAAGTCTCAGAATTATTTTTTTGTATTTGTTATTTTTTCTTCAATAACTCTATTTCTATTTTATCTTTTTGTACCTTATTCGCCATATATTTTTCAAAGTTATGATTCAAAGATTGACAGTGACAGAAAAAAGCGCAGAAAGTGCTATTAGGCGATTTTCTTGAATCTGAAATTTGTAGTGGTTTAGTAAATTACACGGCAGTTTAAATATAGCATGTATTGAAACAATATTACATTTAAATAGAAAAAATACCTACTTACCATTGCAGATTGCTCCTTACCATTCGAGTAAAATATGAACGGAAAAAATTGTAAATAGTAAAATGGTAAGTAGATATTTAGAAACATTTGTGTACGTTGCATTATTTATTAGACTTATGAGATTAAATATGTTATCAGACGAGAAATAATCTTATGGCAAATATTTAGATCATTAATTAAATTAATCTAAACAAATAACTTACCTTTAGAAGACACGAACGGTAAGGAGATTTTATTTTGACCTGGATGATTTTTTATAGATTATTAATTTTTCGTTGGCGCCAAATCGCTCTTTAAGACGTGTGACCTGCCTAAGTCACTAGCGGGCCCTGAGGTCGTGGTGGGGAGTCGTCGTGAGGATTACATTTACCATTGGGTACAATTCTATTTCACTGTCAGTATTCGCGAACGGTAAGTAGTACGAAGGGTGGGACAATTTTTGAATTGGTATAAAATTAACTGAAACTGTTCTTTATATCATATATTTTATTTCAGTTTATATATTAACTACTATATTTACTAAATAATAAGAAAAATGTTATTCTTCGAAGGTTTCGTTTAATTTTTCTTATCATAATGGTTGAAAACTGGGAAAAGGGACACGAATGGTAATGAGGTTTTGGGAACTATTTTTTTTATAAAATGGCTCATAGCTTATAAAACCCAATAAATTGATCTGCAATATGTACCCCACTTAATTAACTATGTATATAAAAAAAGTGATCAAAATCGATTTAGGTTTAATGTGTTATTCACAGCGAGACATCAAAAATGCACGATTTCAAATATTCACCCTTATAACTTGTATCTAGTAGTGTAAGTTAACCATTTGTTTGTTAGTTAAGTAATAGTACATAGTAGTGTATTATTTTGAATATTTCATAGACATATCTAAACTACTATTATATTTCACCCTTATTTTTTTAGAAAGACTTATTATAGATTAGACTATTGTTATCAGAGTTAATTATAATAATCATTTTTTAGATTTTCATTTGGTAGATTTGAAAATATTGTATTCTTTTTAGTAGAATATGCGAAGCTTTTGATGTAGAATTTCAGAAAAAAATATGGTAATACTTTCCTCCGTACTCCGCCAACATCGCGCCATTTTAAGTTTTTGAGGTGACGCTACAGATTGTTTTGTGGATTTTGTTAACCATTTTCAAAATGGGCAAGAAAGACAAAAAAGGAGATGCAAGTGATGGTTCTACTGAAGAGGAGTACGTAGTGGAGAAGGTCCTCAACAAACGTACTGTTAAAGGGAAGGTAAGGAATTGAGGCTCAATAACCCAACATCTAATGTATTGTTACGTTTTTACTATATAGTGCTTGCACAAAAATAGAATTAGGTTATATTGGAGTACTCTATATATTCTACAGCTATAGCGAAAGCTAAAGAGCGCTACTAATTAATTTTGTCTTCGAGATTTTAGTATAACTTATAAAGTTTATTTATCAAATACTATCGATTGATCGCCGGCTCTGGCGTTCATTTTCTTTGAATGTGATTTGTTTTATCGTGGATTTATATTTATAAGTAGAATGAATGCGTAATTAATTTATTGAGAATAATCTTGTCAGATTGTGTTCTAGAAAATTCCTTATTAAAATTTTAAGTGACGCGAAATTCATTCAAGATTGTAGTTTATGAACAACGGTTTGCACAGATAACTACAACTCGTGGGCGATTTTAAGAAAAAGCGCGAATATCGGCACTTATTGTTGCATTTGTTTATTCACAGTTGTAGTTCGCTAAAATATTTCTGCTACTGCTGACCAAAATGGACCGTGGTCTGGGGAACTTACGGGCGGGGTTAAATGTTTTTAATGGCCCCTTTCTATTAGAATATGCCTACTAGCAATGTAGAGTTACCTAGGCTTGCATTTTTTTACACAAAACTCATAAGGTGTATAGCAGCATGTAGCTATTATAATTCTGCCAATCTCTTTTGTTCTATGTTCCACAACATTAGATAACAAATATGCTTTTCGTGGGAAATAGAGTAAGAATACAATTCATTACCCCCTATCTTATCCATCGGTGATCATAAGAGACAACTAAGGGATATAAAACGCTTTTAACATTATGCAAGAGAAGGAAAACTCAAAACGAAATGCTATACCAACACGTCTGACCAATGTGGTATAATAGGTCAATTTCTCTCCTGTTGTGGAGGAGGCTCAAGGCCAACAGTGGGAATATGAGCTGAGATGATGCTCCATTAGTTAAATTACTGACCATATCATACTTTTAATATTTATTTTATGAATATATTCCCATAAGTCTTATTAGCTTACTAATTTTAAGATGACAGGCCTTGGAATTTTTTATTAATTCTTTACAATAGACAGGTACATATAACCACTAAGCACACCATGCTGATTTTTCTTGTTTCACTTACGTGTGAATGCTCCTATCATTATCGTTAGTGGAATGGAGATTGGTCTATCTTTGCAGATGGGTTGTGAGTATGGTGTGTGAGCGAAAGCAATGATGTCATTCACACAAATTACTGCAGTAGGATAATGAATGTAATCATCAATACACAATTATATAACATATACAGAATAACAATGGTAAGTTTTAACTAGGAATTTGATTAAATGTTTCTTACATAATTTTTTGTAGATTCAATATTTGCTGAAGTGGAAAGGTTACAAAGAAGAAGAGAGCACATGGGAGCCTGTTGAAAATCTCGATTGTGAAGAGCTCATCAAAACATTTGAAGATGCCAGAGCTGAAAAGGAGGTAGATGATCTTAAATTTTTGTTATTGTCACCAATTTATCATTATTTAGAAATATTTGGTAAAATATCATAGTTGTTAGGCATTCTTTTTTTGGTATAAAGGTACATACCTATTATTATATTTCCTGCCCAATGACTAATAAGCGAAATTTAAAATATGAAATGTGGTTGTGTGGTATTTAACAATCATCATCATCATCTCAGCCCATATATATGTTCCACTATTGGGCTCGAGCCTCCTCCATAGTGTGAGAGGAATTGACCTACTATACCACTCTAGTCAGACAAGTTGGCATAAATGTTATATGTATTTAATATCGCTTAGTTGTCTCTTTTGATCACCCACATATAAAATATGGGTGGTGAGTTGTATTCTTACTTTGTCACTACACAGAATATATATAGGTATTATAATATCATATACATTTTTAATCATTGCTTCTAAAAGAAAATCATGTATTAGATATCTGTGTATGTAGTGACTTTGCTTTGCCTTCAGTGTGGAAACAATTACTGTATGCTTGGGGTCATAAACTCATCAAATTTCTTGTAGAATTTCTTGGTTAGCTAGTAGTACAGCTGGAGCCATAGCTAAATTATAAGTAAACCAGAGCTATAAACTTCACATTTAATAAATTATGGTGATCATTGATGTTTTATTTAGTTTTCTGACTCAATACTTGTGTTTAATAATTTATTAAATTTGTGATGGATGACTGGGACAAATTTTGTTCTCGTTCCATATAGAAAATTGTCCTACCATAGACAGGTTGGCACTGCTTAAATATGATGCTGTACTATTTGTATCTGCATTTTTCACAATATCTTAATTTTTTTAGTTTATGTAATTCATAACAACTTTATTTCAGCAGAAATCTGCAAAAAAGCCAGAGGACCGTGGCAAAAAACGCGTACGTGAATCCAGCGAGGACACCACATCGAGCCGCAAGGGACGTAGGGGCAGTGTCTCTTCTGCTGATGATTCAAGCAAAGACAAACGCGAACGCAAGGATGAAAAATCTAAATCTGGATTTGACAAGGGCTTGAAAGCTGAGAAAATTATTGGTACGATTTTTAACATTTTATCAACATTGAACATATTTACTTCTGTCAATTTTCTGTATTTTGTGATCGTCATTATCATAATGATCACCACCATCATCATCACCACTATTATCTCATCATCATCATTTCAGCTCGTATCCATCCCGCTGTTGAGCCTCCGTAATGGGAGGGCTATTAATCTATAGTAGATTAATTGCCCTCCCATACCGCGCTGGTTAGACGTGTTGGTAAATGGTTTGGTTTCGAGTTTTCTTTTTCTTGCATAGATGTTATATGCGTTCTATATCCCTTAGTCGTCTCTTACGATCACCCATGGGTAAGATAGTGGGTGGTGAATTGTATTCTTACTCTGTCACCACACGGAAAAACGTCTCATCACCACATGGAAAGTTTAGTGTTAGCAAATTTTATATCAATACTAGCGACCCGCCCTCGCTTCGCTTCGGTTACGTTAATTCAGTTGTGTTGTTTACTTTTCCTACATAGAATTCCTTACGAAGAAGGAATTTCTTAAAACCCTACTTCATCTGACCTTTATAAGCCAGAAAGAAAGTCCACACCAAATTCGAAGTCTGTAGGGCCAGTATATGGAAATGTAGATTTTTTGCTCCTTTCTTCGCCGTGCGAGCGGGCCACCGGTACCCTATTTTTGTCTTCGGTGGCCCGCCCATCTTGAGCATATAGACATTTATGCCATGGCGGACTTTTTTGTAGGCATATATAACATATACTCGTACAATTCCACTACACTACCAAAACTTTTGGGCCCCGAGCTCGAACGCGAGGCAGCCGCGCGGCCCGGTTGAATCACAGGCGGCGCGGCGACACGAAAATAATTTCGTTGCGCATTATTTTCATTTTGCTATATCTCCTAAGGCATTGATTTAATTTGCATGGTCTGAAGGAAAAAAATATCTTCGTGAAATGCTCAAGCCTAAACTAATGTATTTAAAATGACAAGGATTAATACAGTAATTGTGTAAATAGCTTTTAAATAATCGTTTTATAATAGACCATTTTTTAAAGTATTAAAATGGATATAGTATGTTATCCTTAAGGGGTTAGGGGTAGTCAGAGACACGAAAAAATGAGAATTTTCAGTATTTTTTTTTGCTATTAAATCATGTTATTTTACAAAAGTAATAATATGGCATTATTATACAATGTTTTGACTTGAAGTCACGAAAATTTGAAAAAAAAAAAATTACAATTTCCAAAGTTATAGCTGTCTGTGTTGACCCAGTTTCAAAAAAAGGTCCTTGCGGTGACTATCATAAGTCCTTGGAGATTCATCTAAAATCAATCGGATAAAAATAAATAGTTTTATAAATAGATAATCCTGGGCCTGATCGAAGCTTTTTTTTTTTCAAAAATTAACAAAATGGCGGCCTCAGGAAATTTTTTTCTAGATTTTCGGGAAAAATCAACAGTTAATTGGTCTTAAAAAAATCGAAATTTTTGAAAAAGAAAAAATTCTTCGATCAGGCCCGAGTTTATTATGTATTCTAAAGGCTGTATAAATTTAATTAAAATCTACAGAGCGGTTATCGAGTTACAGTTGTCACCAGTTCAAAAAACATAGTTTTGAGAAAAACGCATTTAAAGTTTCACACTAGATTTACGTACAGAAATACGAATTATTTAATCACTTACACCGAGTCATCTATTCCTGGGCCATAATATAGTTCTTCAGCCATTGTCGAAGTGGCATTTATAAATTTAGGTACTACTACATACATCAAAGGTTTAGTTCATGGATGACAATAAAACCCATGAAACTGGTTGCTTGCAGCTGCCGCTAGCTACCTACTCCCGAGCGTTTTGGAGTGCCCGAGAGATCTTTGTTATTTGTCGAATAACTCGAAAAGTAATTATCTGATCAACTTCAAATTTTCAGAGAATATTTTTAAGATATTACACTTAACGAAAATGCAAAAAAAAAAATAAATTGATTTTTTGAAAATCCTGACTACCCCCAAACCCTTAAGAGATAAGCATATACCATCGCGGACTTTTTTGTAGGCCCTTTTAAGCTGTACAATACTGTAGTACATTAATTTCATCTATTTTGTAGGGTTCAGCGAGCGTTTGCAATGTAAGCGCAAAATAATGTGTTTTATTTACGACATCACATTAGAAACCTCGAAAATAACAGTATTTCACCACTATTGAATGGATGTTATTATATATATAAACCTTCCTCTTCAATCACTCTATCTATTAAAAAACACATCAAAATCCGTTGCGTAGTTTTAAAGATTTAAGCATACAAACGGATATAAGGACAGAAAAAGCGACTTTGTTTTATACTATGTAGTGATATTTTACTTCTTTTGCTGTGTAGTAGAGGTTTCGAATACTACCAACCCTTATTTTGCTCGTGGATTTCGTAAAAGACGACTAAGAAGCCTTATAACGACCTGGGCCAACTCCATCTGATGCTGTTTGGTCAACAATTACATTCCCAAGGAGGGTTGAGGTCTGGCAGGCGGCCGGTCATAAAACTATTGCCAATAGTTTCTACAATATGTCCTACGAAAGAAGAGTACATAATGTATCGACCCCAAGTAACTTGGATAAGATTAGGAGAATGATGATGATATTTTACGTCTTTATTGTAAATTTTATAATTATATAAAATACATGTCAATATCAGAAAGTAGTATTTATATTTTAATTATTATATTTTTCAGCTATTTCTTTTCTTAATTGACATACAGACGTGTAATATCTGAGTTTTTAACTAAAAAAAAATACAAATTCAGGTGCATCGGATGCCACAGGAGAGCTGATGTTCTTAGTAAAATGGATGGATACTGATGAGGCTGAGCTAGTCCCTGCCAAGGTGGCCAACATCAAATGTCCGCAGCAGGTAAATAGATATTTCAGAATATTTTATTTTGTGTACTAGATAGAAATATGAATCAATAAATGTTCAGAACAAAACTCTGAGATTATTCTAAAGAGATTGAAAATAGATCTCCGTATATTTTGATTTACGATTTTAAAATTGAGACATCCCACTACACATTCCCACCACTGTAACTCCTGTAAGCCAGGATCCACAATGTTCTCCATGAAAGACGCAGGTTTGACTCTCAGGAAGTCCTGGATTTGATTTACGATTGTGAAAAGTCCGAATGCTAATTTTAACTTGATTTCCTGACCTATTTTTATGAGTAAGATTTACCGCTCTCTGGTCTTCTTGTAATTCTCCCATTCATATTTGCTCCGTATATTTTTCTCACACATCTAAATCAGGGATATTCCTGATATGAAATTGCCGATTTGCATATGATATATTCATAGAGCTGTGTGGTAGCGGCTAAGAATACTACCAACCTTTGCTTTGCTCGTGGATGTCGTAAAAGACGATTAAGAAATTTATAACGACCTGGGCCAACTCTATCTGATGCCGATTGGTCAAAAATTACATTCCCAAGGAGGGTTGACGTCTGGCAGGCAACCGGTCATAAAACTATTGCCGATAACTTTTACAATATGTACTATGATATAAGCGTACATACTGTATCGACCCCAAGTATTTGGGATAAGAGTAGGAGAATGATGATATTCATATAACAAAATAATAATATTATACCAGTTTCAGATGTGGTTACATTATTAGGATTATCTAACAGTTTGAGATACTTTCAGAGGGTCTTGATTTTTTTTTAGGTAATTGTAAAATCGAAATGTTAAGCATGGCGATTATGGTATTATTCTTCTTTGGGCAGGCTTACATCTAATATTGGAAGTCGATAGGTTGCCTAATGAAAAAAAAAATAGAGATATGCGCCAGTTAGGTTGTTAACTTGACCTATTGAAATAAACCTGTCATCCTGTCTCAAGTAGACTCCGATTCAATTTAAAATTATTTGTAATTTTATATTATTTATCTTGCTTATTAATAGATTTGATTATGGTTTCGGATATAATGTTTGAATTATTAACAATCATTGTTCAATTTATGTCAAATTTGTACATTAAATTGTTTGTGTCTGAAATTAATTATATATTTATGATGCAGGTGATTGCTTTCTACGAGGAGAGGTTGACGTGGCACACGCCGGCGGAGGAGTGACGCGCGGCCCTCGGCGGGACGGGATTGCGCGACTACATATACATGTACTTCGCGGGCCTGTATCGCCTCAGCGACCGGCGGCCGCTGCGCGCCATACAGAACTACGTACTGTAGTCGCGTGATCCGTGAATATACGTGATAGTATCGACTACCGCGGTACGGGATACAGAGGCAGCATGCCTACTCATTGTTTCTTATATCTTTAGCGTATAAGTAAAGGCTGGACCACTAATATGTTTACTTCATTTATACCACCACCATAAAACAATTACCCATACATTTTACCACACTACAAAAAGAAATCGTACGATTAACATCTCTCATAAGTAGCATCAGTGAGTATTAGGAGTTATAAACATCACGAATACAAGCATTATCATTCATGTACAATCGAGTGTGTGGAGAACAAATATTGTCTGATTCGAAGACAGCATGCATTTGGTCAAGAAATATCCTTATGCAATATAATATAGTCTTCATTAACATAGGCCATTTTAACTAATGAATGAATGAATGAATGCAATGATCAGTAGATTTTTTTATAATAAGTACATTCTTATGACTATTACTGTAGACCCCTCACGCGTCGGACTTCGCGGTGCTCTCGAGTGCCCCGCGCGTAACTTTGTAGTCATTTCGTGTGTGTAAAGTGAAAAAAAGATTTTCCTTCAGTTTTTCGTCACAGAGTATTAGTGTCGCTTACAAAATGATTATCATATTAATAATTGTGCAGTTCCACTATTGGACATATTACTGGTCCAGTGTAAATATAATTAAATGTTCTAAGTTCTACACTTAAATTTATATATTGACGATGTGGAAATGTCACCTAAATCTCTTATAATTTTCGTTTATAGCTGTAAAATATTTTGCTCTATGTCTATATTTTGGCCAAATTTGATTAAGAATTTTACTGGAGTGAAGTTATGAAATTTGAATATTATAATCTCGTTGGTAAATTCAATTAATATGATATGGTAACCCTAAAAAAATAACGTCACTGGATAATAATAAAAATAAATTACTTCAATGAATATGGGAACTTTTCGAAACATTTTGATTTATTTCTTAATATTAACGTTGTGAGGGTGATACATATATTGAGTTTTCAGAGAAAATTATTAATCAAATTTCTTTTGTCATATTTTAAATACGAATTGATGTGTAATACTTATTATTTTAGTTAAAGGACATGATATCCAAAATAGTACTCAACTTGGAAAGAGTGTGAGTAAATTTCGCCTTTATCTTCATCGCACACTATCTGTGTGACATTTGTGTCGTTGAATAAGTGTGAGAGAGTACTATTGCGTTTAGTTTAAAAATACGATGACATCTTTAGGAAGATAAGGTAGTGAGAACTGTACAAGGTCAGTTACGCGAAATAATATACAATGTTTTTGAGCACTTTAAACTGCAATAGAAAGATTAAAAAAAGGTAAGGATGTTGATAAAAGTTATAATTTTAAGAAGGTCCAAGGGCGTGTTGCTAATGTCACTGGAATTTTAAGAAGAACTTTGAACAATATATTTAAACGAAGTCCATACTCAAACAAGTTCTCAAACATTTCAATTAAGTTCAGCACTCCGTAAACAGGGAAACAAAAAAGTGACTTTAAACTAATAAATACATAGTCATGATAAAAGCGTGTTCTTTTTATTTTATGTTTCCTCAATCTAAAGACAGCACTAATAGATAATAGAATAGCTGTATTTTAATTAATAACGAGAAATTATAATTATATTGATAAGTCCTAATAAATAGTATTTATTAGGAGCTATTAAAATAATTATAATTTACAATTAATTTAATTTTAACTATGCACTAACAGTGTGGTATTTATTAAATATCACACTATTAGTGCTTGGTTCGACGTCAGACAAAGTAGTAGTGTGCGACAGAGACGAAGCTACATGAAACCGAAATTAGTCGATTCTCTCTTGCCAAAGGTCAATGTGTAATATTTTCCGCTACTAATACCACTAATAAATATAATACTTAATTTGACTTTTGGTGGGAATCTAAAACGTCATGTATACTGCTCTTGTATTATATTCGATATCTTAGTGTTTTAACGTGTTATATCGGATAATTTTGATGGCATTTTATGTAATATGAAGCGGCGGAACTACTGGGATGTAGTGAATATCATATAAAAGTGCTTTACAACGTTTTCGTTTTCCATCAAAATTCCCACAAGATACCATTAACAGTGTGGCCATAGCACTGTTAATGGCGACAATTTGACTTAGACAATGATTAACTTGAAAGACTAAAAACGTGAAAATAATTATAACTTGACACTGGCACCAATAGCTCGTATATGTAGCTGATTGCCAATATATAAGAAGAAGAAGAAGAAAAATGAATTTTAATATTGTTTTTAGTTTGGTTATTCGACAACTCTTTGTTATTAGACATTCTTATCGAATTTGGCTTGGGTATATCGCAATTAATTAATTACATTTCTATTGTGTAAGATTGATGTAATACAATATTGATAATTTAGAATCATAGATATATTAAGTTCTACGATGGCAAACATTGCCACTGATAAGAGCATGGCTATTCCTATAACCAGACTATTTTAAGACATAGTTTGAATAGTTTTAAATTTAAGTAAAGTTATTAATTTTTAACTTAAGATTTTTAATATAATCAAGTTAAAATACACCCAGTCTACATTCATATTCGCACATTCTCAGCGTGGATATCAATTCAAATCAAATCTAGTGATTATAGATGTATTTCCTGTTGTTTTTAAACTGTGAAAATATTGATTTAAAAATTATATAATGCAGGACATTTTATTTAGTTATATCACAAGCATTTTAAGTTTATGCTTGTACTTGCTAAATAGTAATATAAATGAATGGTTAGGTACTAATTAAGTGATAAAAAATAAATTATATTGGGTGTTTCAGTGAATTACAACAGAGTTTAAATGTAAACATTGATTCTTATTGTAGCTGAATTGAATATGTCTTTCTAGAGCGAGATCTATATAGATCATAATTTTGATATAATTTGTAGAAAGGTGAAGTTACGCAGTGCAAGCTGTTGTTGCTTATAGCTACTGTACCTATGTTTGCGTAACTGTAGCTCGAATCGCCCGGTCAAACAAGTAGCTGTACTTGTCCTACCAGGGGAAACTCGTATGATATAGTTACACCTCGCCGGTCCATCTACCCAAGATAAGGCCCATACTCTGACACGGCATCGGTAGTCAAAAATCTATAGAGAAGTACAATACGGGATTTTAGGAGGTTGTATGCTGTTCCTTCGCCGCTCTGGATGGTTTGAGAAGGCTGTGACCGGATTATAATTTGTCAAAAAACAATCCTAATAGCTAGCAGTAAATGACTGAGCCCGCTCAATCGCACAGCGTAACTTCGCCTTAATTCATATATATGTATACATTAATTGCTTTCAAATTGTTGGATAATAATTTAAATACATTTAAGATAATATAATTTTTTTAGTCCATTTCAGTTTATAACTTACAATACAAAATAAAATGTTCTTTAGGCCTGTTTGTCCTATGACCTGTTGATATTTATCCACCCATCAGCCCGTAGATTCGCTATTGGACATAGATCTCTCCACACAAGAATGCCACTCAAAACATGAGTGCACAGGTGGCGTAGTGGTTAAGGTACCGACCTTCCGAGCCAGTGCTCTGGGTTCGATTCCTACGCAGGACAATACTTTTTGCGATTCACAAAGTTGTGTTTGAGTCTGGTTGTAATTTGTCTGCGTTAATTATATAAATATTTGTAAAGGCAATACAAGAATTATTTCCTTAGCGCAGTGTGGTGCATTAAAAAAAATAAAAGAAAAGCAGTCCTATATTAATTACATCCAATGGCTTTCTGTGATTTACATCTGACTGACATCTGTCAGTCCACCTAGTGGGGACCGGTTACTGGTGCTACTAGCTTTCATGATGAAGAGGGAGCGTTAAAAAGTAGTAGGGCTTATTATTCGGCCTTTGCCGTCCACTGCTAGACTTCATATCAAATTAATAACAAGACCACCGAAATATTGTGAATTTTACATTTCGTTTGAAATATTCTACAAGCAGATCGAACGCGGCCACAAGCCGAGAAAGAATCCGGCAAGAAACACATTGGGTTATATTTTTTTAAATGAATTTGTTACAAGAAATTGTAAAAAATATTACAAGTTTGACAAGTATTAGCTCCAGTGTGATGCCCTTCGAACTAGATTAAATTTTTTATTTAAAATTAAAAAAATAAAGACATGGCTGAACCAGATTCCACAAACGGCACCCGAACTAGTCTTCCGCTTCCATATAAAACGCCACATGGTGCGGTTATTCATTGAATGATTGGCGAACGCAGTAAGGTATCCCAGGAAAGTGCTGCTGCCATAGCTCTGGTGATCAGTAAGTTAAATTTTACGACTTCCATGTACTATGTATATTCTTAACCCGTCGCCACGCCAGTCGGTGCCGATAGGCTATTCACGGTTTAAATAATACCATTTATACTATTGATTTTGGACTCGATTAGCCGCCCTGAAACCAACGCAGCGCAGTAAGCTAATTTTTGCTATCTTTGGAGTTTACGGAGTAATAATACAAAATTACCACCACCTTTGGATGGATGTGATAAGACTAGGCATACATTATGCAGATAACATCAACATGCAAGACAAGGTAAACTTAAGAAAATATGCCAATCCGTCTGACTAGTGTGGTATATAGTAAATTAATTACCTTCCCATTATTAAGAATTTTAAGGTTGAAGTAGCTGTGTGGTAGCGGCTACGAATACTACCAACGCTTACTTTGCTCGTGGATGTCGTAAAAGACGACTAAAAGCCTCATTACGACTTGGGCCAATTCCATTTGGTTAACAATTACATTCCCAAGGAGGGTTGATGTCTGGCAGGCGGCCGGTCATAAAACTATTGCTAATAACTTTAAGATATGTACTATGAAAGAAGAGTACATATTGTATCGATCCCAAGTAATTGAAAAATTTTGTTTAAGAATGAGAATATTTTTACAATTGAGCAACATTTTAACAAACAAAATGACCATATTTATACCCAAAGCTCGTAAGGAAGCTTCCCAATTAGTCGACAGAGTTCAACGGGGGGCTGGGCATTATCCGACTTCAGTGATGGTTTGGTGGGGTATTAGCTATAATCCTTCATAGCTGTGACTAAGCCATACTTTTGTGAAAAAGGTATCAAAACATCGGCACAAGTGTATCAAGATACCATTGTTGGGAAGGTAGTGAAGCCCCTTAACAACACCATGTTCAATAACCAAGAATGATCCTTCCAGCAAGACTGCGCCGGGTTATAAAGCTCGGTCTACGCAGTCTTGGTTGGAACCAAACATTTCGGACTTCATCAGAGCTAAAGACTGGCCGTCGTCTAGTCACGATCTTAATCCGCTGGATTATGATTTATGATCAGTTTTAGAGTACGGCTTGCACTAAACGCCATGTTAATTTGGAGTCCCTAAAACGATCCCTACGATTGGCAGTAAAGAATTTTCCCATGGAAAGAATGCGTGCTTCTATTGAAAACTGGCCTCAACGTTTAAAGGACTGTATTGCAGTCAACGGAGACCACTTCGAATTAGCTTTTTATATTTCAAAGTGTTTTATATTTATGTATTAAACTAACACACTGTAAAAGTAATAAATGTTATTTGCAATAGAAAAAAAAATCTTTGTTACAGTATTTATGGCAAGACTAGCTATAACAATAGCAGCCAACCAAGTGACACAATATGTGGTTATTGCAACCGTGTAGTGGCGGAGTGAGAATGAAATAGCTACCAACGGCTACCTTCGGTGATCGTAAAAGACTAAGAGACACTACTAGATATCAGTGATATCTATTTTGCACTGCAAGAGCAGGTAAACTCGAAATAAAACTGCTCAGATAGTTAACAACTGTCGTATCAAGTACTTTACTACTACTTACTTTTAAATACTTTATGTTAAAAAAATTGTCATTCCCACTCCGGATGCCATCTCTGTCCCATAACCGTATGTAAAGTACCCCTGCAATACAAGAATTGCTTTTTTAATGCAGAGTATCTAAAAAAAACCTAATACTAATCTGTTTTACCAGCGTGGTTAATATGTCGGTTTCTCTCACTCGAGCTCAACCCTTGTCCACGGGACGAGGCGAGTTCAGCTGTGGAACATATGAGCTGAGATGTTGATGTATAATAGTTAAGAAATGAAGTACTGGTAACAGCGTAGCGATGCATTGTCCTGGTGCAGCTGAGGTTGCAGTTGTCCGGGTGGTTTGTGGTCTACTTCAACTCACATTTCTACCGTACCTCATACGTAGACAATCTCCAATTTTATCACTGCACAGCGCTTTATCTACAGATTAAGCCCTTCGACATAGCATTTATTCCTTGCTCTACGTCCTCGTAATGTTTGTTAAGGTAGTTTAACCTTATACTTAGTTTAGATAATGCATCAGCGTCTCCACGGTTCTGGAGTGTAGATTTGAATTAATGATAGGAAGCGCTTTTATCACGTCGCATATGAAACAAATTTTACATGTGAAAGATACTTTCAAATATGAATATTTTATAAATATTGATTGTCGTCATGTTAGTTTAACATAATTTATTGAGTGCACGTTTTATTGAATTATTCGGAGGGCTTGAAAGAATAAAGGTTGAACGGTTGCAAGAAGAGTGTGTAAGAGAAAAGTATGCAGAGGGTGTCCGAGAACGGCTGACGATGGCAAGCCAGCCGCAATCGGACATTGAAGAATGCTGGAGACTATTGAAAGAGAGTATGGTAGATACAGCGAAAGAAGTATGTGGAAGTTCAAAGAAGCATAGAAAAACAAATGGTGATGCATGGTGGGAGGCGGAAGTGGCAGCTTCCGTAGAGCAAAAGAAGAAAGCGTGGCTGGACTATGTCTCTTCTTTGAATCTGAATGACAGTATGACTGAACAGAAGAAAGAAATATATCGGCAATGTAAGAATGACACCAAGGCCTTAGTGAAAGAGAAACGTGATAGAGCAAGTATGAGTGCAGAAGATAGGCTGACTAAAAACTTCGAGGGTAACACCAAACTCTTTTGGAGGGAGGTGAAGAAATCTCGGGGTGGTTGGTTAGCCTTCAGAATGAATAAAATAAGGTCTAAAGGTGGAGACATTCTTACAAAAACACAAGACGTGTTAAGCCGATGGAGTGAATATTTTGGCGATATGTATGCGGATGCTACGGTTGGCGCCGGTGTCGCATGTGGTTTAGTAGATCAAGATTCGACAACGGCGTCCTCCGATGGCATCAGTATGGATGAAGTTGAATGGGCGATAAGAAGTTTGAAAAATGGTAAGGCAGCGGGCATTGATATGGTGTCTGCCGAGATGATCAAGCTTGGTGGCTCCTGTGTCTGGGAGGCGTTCCTGTTGCTCCTCAATTTATGTTGGAGCTCGGGAATGGTTCCCGGGGACTGGAATAGCGCAGTCATCGTGCTTTTGTTTAAAAACAAGGGTTCACGTTATGACTGCGCAAATTACAGAGCCATAAGCTTCACCAGTTTGGCAGCAAAAGTGTATGGTAAAATTATTGAAAGGAGAATGAGGATGGTGTCCGATGGTTTACTGTGTGAAACACAAGGAGGTTTCAGGAGTGGAAGGAGATGCATGGATCAAGTGTTCTCTCTGCGCAACATTGTGGAGAAGCATCTGGCTCTAGGTCAGAGGCTTTTCTGCAGTTTTGTGGATCTGGAGAGAGCATTTGACACGGTTGTACGAAAGGATCTTTGGGACATTTTACCGGAGTATGGTATTAACGGTAAACTGCTACAGGCTGTGCAGTCTAGTTACATGGGCTGTAGAGCCTGTGTGCGGCTGGATGATGGAATGTCGCCTTGGCTTGACGTCAATATCGGCGTTAAGCAGGGGTGCGTTCTGTCAGCCAGGCTGTTTATCATATATCTGGATAAATGTCTCCAAAGGTTGAACGATAGGAATGTGGGAGTCCAGATGGGCGACTCAGTGGTCACTGCTCTGCTTTATGCAGATGATGCAGTCCTGCTGGCACAGTCAGCGACTGACCTGCAGACCCTAGTCGACACAATGACAGAAGATTGTAAGAAAAGGGGTCTACGCGTGAATGTGAGCAAAACCAAAATAATGGTCTTTGAAAGAGATGAAGCCAGAACAGATGTAAGAGTAACAATAGGTAATGATGCAAGTGGATGAATTTGTATATCTTGGATGTGGATTTAGCCGAGATGGAAGGTACACCACTGATATAGAACGAAGAGTGAATGCGGGAAATAGAGTGAACGGAGCGTTGGGGCAACTTCTCGGCAGCCACCACCTCAGCCAGAAGGCACGTGTAGCAATACATAACGCAGTGCTTGTCCCAACATTACTGTATGGAAGCGAGAGTTGGGTATGCAGAAAAGAGTATGAAAGTAAAATTAATGCGGTCGAAATGCGATCTCTGCGGAAAATCTGTGGACTTAGGCTGACCGACCGCATTCGTAACGACGACGTAAGAGAGCGAGTAGGTATGAAAGAGAGTATTGGTGTAAAGATGCGAAAGGGAATGCTCCGATGGTTCGGACATGTGGCAAGAATGCTGAACGAACGTCTGGTTAAAAAGATATACAATGCGAAAGTGGAAGGATGTAGGTACCGGGGGAGACCGAGACTAACCTATCTAGACCAGATCGGTCATGTACTGAAGGAAGGTGGAGTCAAGAGTCTCCGAAACCGGCGAGCGTGTATGAAGAGAATTATGAATGTTGAGGAAGCGAGTGAAGTATGCAAAGATAGAGTTCTCTGGCACTCTGCTCTCTCTGCCTACCCTGCAAGGGATATGGCGTGATGATATGTATGTACGTTTTATTGAATACTAAAAGTATTTTTATTTTTCATATGGGGCGTTTTTGTCAACAACTCCTTCCTCCCTGGCAACCAACACTATCCGTCGTGCTCCAATCTCACATGAGATTTTTCAGATGTCTATCAAGCGTAAACGCGCTGACATTATATCCATCCATCAGCCCGCAAACGTCCACTGTTGGACATAGGCCTCCCCACGAGAATGCCATTCATAACGGTCCTGTGCCACCTGCATCCAACAGTTTCCGGCGACCTTCGTGATGTCGTCAGTCCACCTAGAGGAGGGTCGTCCTACACTGCGTCGTTCCGATTCGTGGTCGCCACTCTAGAACCTTTCTTTTCCAACGGTGGTCGGTTCGTCGAGCGATGTGGCACTATATATAGAAATATATTGTTATTTCATCATCATCATAACAGCCCATATATGTCCCACTGCTGGGCTCAGGCCTCCTCCGTAATGGGAGGGAAATTGACCTACTATACCGCGCTGGTCTGGTGGTTGGTATAGGGTTTTGTTTCAAGTTTTCCTTCTCTTGCATAGATGTTATCACTCATTTATTCATAAGGGTTTCTTAAACGTCATTGTTACATTTCATAATATATAATTAAATATTATTTAGGTACATCAAATTAAAAATGTCATTTTAATTTAAAAAATTAAATAAATAATGTCATTTTTATTGGAATCTATTGGATATTTTCAACAGTGATAGTAACAATAATGTCAAATAGTACCAATAATAATAAAACGTAAACAATAGCTGCATATAAGCATTGTCTACATTTTTATAAATTCGTCATAAGTATAAAAGGCCTGCCTGACGAGCCACTGCTTTAGGCGAACTTTGAAGCTATTGAGACTTGGAGCAGAAGTTACCTGTCTAGGCAATTTATTATAGACCGTTGGGCCCATAACATGAGTCGTTCTCTCCGACTTGGCAAGTGTCCGTGATATGGCCGAGAGGTTTTCTCGATGTCGTATATAATATAAATGTGTAGTGCTTGGCTTTGCAAAACTAACTAAATAAACTCACACATTCAAAGACCTGATATATTACCATACTGGGAAAGGTAAGGACGCCTAACTTAATGAAGTATGGTCTTACTGTCGCGTCGCTTGGTATACCATTGCTCGTATGGCGCGCTTCTGCATTCGGAAGATGCGCTCGCGGTCTGCCGCTTGACCCCACAGCTCTGCACCGTACTGTATATTCGTTTTATATCTCTTAGTCGTCTCGTACGATCACCCACGGGTAAGATAGGGGTGGTGAATTATATTCTTACTCTGTCACCACACGGATAATACTAGTAATAAATAATATAATAATATTGTTATTTAAGATTGCTTAAAAGTAGGTTACTGTGAAAATGGCTGCATTTACAAAACTACGACAAATATTGAGATCGGGCCATATTTTAATGAGAGAACATGATTCATTTAATCCAAACTTTCTCGCGATATTCAATTTTTTGCGAGATTAAAATACATATAATATGCAAAGACCCTCTCCAAAGTAAGATTAATATCATCATTAGCGG
Organism: Lymantria monacha; assembly: GCA_905163515.2. Taxonomy (NCBI): domain Eukaryota; kingdom Metazoa; phylum Arthropoda; class Insecta; order Lepidoptera; family Erebidae; genus Lymantria; species Lymantria monacha. The sequence goes on along the minus strand of LR991084.1, from coordinate 34,454,577 downwards.
TGTACCTGGGAATATAGAAGGCAACAAGAAGTATTGTATTTGTAAAATCAATATTGCGTTTTGGATCGACGTGTAACTTATATGGACACCTTCATGAGTGTGCATTTTGTGTTGTTCTCATGTCTCAGTAATTGTAAGTATATTATTTATATTAAAAGAAGTAAATAAAATACATTTGTAAGTAAATATCTATTTTATTAATACAATGAATTTTGTGAGTATAATGTTAATTAAAATTAGAGGATGGGCTAAGTGGCGTAACTCTACATTTTTGTTCTTGTTTATTCATTAAGTTGCCGGTTTTATAGTCACTGTTCTGATTGTGTTTACGGTGGTATTGTTTTCTATCCTCTATATACTGTGACCGTCCGAAACGCCAGGTTCTAGAGGGCGCAGTATTACAGCTGAACTTAATTTAAATATCCATTTGCCAAATGTCTGGCTCGCCCAGGGCGCCTTGATTACTAAGGACGATCCATGGTGAGCACTTCTTTGTGCAATCACCTAATGGTTATTCAGAGTGTAATATATATTCGTTAACAAATCAGCTCCGTTTAATATATGGAGCGTTCTGGCATTTTTGATTATTATATTATTTTCAAATCAAAAATTTATGAGATTATATAGATATCCTTATATCTATATAATCTCATAAATTTTTGATTATAAATTTTTAATTTTATATATAATAATATAAATATAGATCAAAATATATTTATACTGTTAATGAATATAAATAACTAATTCTAATTAATACACAGTTTCTATAAATTAAAAGTTTATATACAGGTACTACTTATACGGTGGTAACGTACTGTTGATTATATCTCGTTTTACGCTTGGTATTTGTAATCGTGTTTACTCAGGCCATTGCTGTAACAGAAAAAGAAACATGTCAACCCAAAGAAAAAAAACCAAATACTTTGAATTTTCATCATCACAGCTCGTAAAGTTCTCACTGCATTTTTCATGTTTTTCTAATCTTGGAAAGTGCTGGGATAATATTCTTTTCTCAAACATGCTTGGAAATTTGAGCATTATTTTGACAACCCTCTTCGAGATAAATCGATATTGCTGTACTGACCAAATACATGCGAGCAGCGGTCAGCAAAAAATGTTTGAAAATTCATATCTGTCTTGTTTAAGCGCCCAAATAAATATATATGTAAATTCCTATCTATCGAGTATTTTAAAAATGGAACGATTTGTTACTCCGAAATATGGTAACCAAATAGCCAAGTTATCAGAGTTTTATTTAAATTTCGAACTGGCTTGAAAAGAAATATGTTTAATAATAAAAAAAAAAGCAATAGAACCCTTTAGCACGTGAAAAATATTGTTCGTTGTTCGTCATGTATACAGTTTTACTTAGTACTACTTAGGTTTAATTTCCGCGCATTGTTTGAGAAAAGCACTACAGAAGCCTTGGCCACAGCTAGGCATTGACGGACTTATGTATATGTGCCTCGGCTACGCTTCGGCCCACATTTACACGTTCGTCCATCAATGCCTCTTTTGCTGGCCGCTGCAGTAATGTACTATAAATTGGGCTAACTCTTAACAATTTTTAAGGCTATTTGTTTAGAATATCTTTCAGATACGCATTACTTTTCAGTTAGGTACTATACACTTTTTCAAAACCTTTAGCGTTAACATATCACTTTAAAACACGCTCGACAGAAAGATCTAATAAATAAATGTATAACATAAAAGCATTGTAGAATTTTTTAAAAGAATAAATTCGATCTGTTTATACTTTTCGAAAAGCATCTATCGTACGTTAGTTCAGCAGTCACTTTGAGCCACGGACGTCAAGATACCAGTGGTCGGCCCAATGGCGAAGGGGAAGGAATACGGTGGGTTATAGGGCCACGCGCTGCCCTTTCTTCACCACGGACTGAACGGACGGCGTGTGTTCAGAAAAAAAAAATTCCCAAAAAAAGTGCAATTTAGCGTGATCAATAAGACGTATAAGTGTAATTCAATAGTTTCATCTCAGAATAGGTAGGCATGTTTTATTGCTTTTATATAATACAATACACTGCCCCTTTTTCTGTCGCGGGGGTTCGTAACATGTGGACCAAAAATAACAAGCAGATGACGTCACTGCCAGACTAATGCCATTATAAGGGATAGAAATCAGAAAAGTAGTTATGTATACCTGAGTTGTGCGACATGCCCCGGCGTCGCTTGTATAAGCGGGGCGAGGCGTTCCGTAAATCGCTGGAAGTTCCGTTCGAGTTCGCGTTGATACTCGCGCTGGTCGCTGCCAATCAGATTCTTGTTCTTGCGCAGCGCGTCGTGACATCTGAACAAACAATGACAAGTCATACAAGGCTCAGCATATCGATGTCCACTGTTGGGCATAGGCCTCCCTAAGGGAGAATAATGCCATAATCGCTAGGTTTTACAATTAGTTTCCCGATCATATTTAGTGTAGGTAATAATTTATCGAAGAAGGTGTCTCTGTTAATTTTACTAGCGACCTGTCAGGTTTGTCCTTTTTCACGGTAATCGAAATTTATAGCATAGTAATCACAATTGCATTGACCGAATGTTAATTCAGAGATGCACCACTAGGGCACAGACCGATACCGATGCTATTTTTAATATTGCTCAAAGAAAGCATGGTTGTTTATAAAGTCATATATATAATAATATGTACGTAATTACGACAATTCTACGTGATAACGTCATAAGAAAACATTGATGAAAATCGCATGCTTTTATGAATTGAATAAACATAAACAATGGAAACCATATTAACTTTTCACTTCACTTTATAAACAGTTCACACACACACACACACACACACTATAACAAACAACACAGTTCTCGTCAAATTCTTAAAGTGCAAGAACGCTTAGGCCGATCATGCCTTTCTGCCCTGCGACACAAAGAAGTAATTTTAGATACAATAGAGTGTTTTCTATAGACTTAAATTTATCGAAAGGGAAGCTGTGGCAACCAGATTGTCATATAGATGGCTATGTAAATAATAAAATACTTACTTTTTGGAGAAGTCTTTGAAAGCAAGCCTTAGTTTGTTTGTGAGTCTAGTCGGAGGTTGAGTTCCTTCCGCAACAGGAGCTAAGAAGACCTGGAAAAAGACAGTAACATAGATATACGTACAACGAAGAATTTAAGGAGAGATTATTCTATTTCAAAATATCGAAGTCCATTGTTAGGTAAACGGTCCCTTAAAGAGAGGAATAATAACATTGTCACTCCGCTTGTTAGGTAGATTGGCGGTCATGGTGTTTTAAGGCAATAGTGTTATAAGTTTCAACTCGAGATACAAGATAGTGTACTACTGAATAAAAATGAGGGTATGGCTACCTCTAAATTTCTCATCGAAGTTGAGGAATCGATTCCATTCCATTGGCCTGTATAGGAAGTATGGATAAACCTGACATAAAGGTTATCAAGCTTCTTTCCTTTTAATATGTGACAGGTCTGGACACATTGCACCCATTCCGTCCTAGGCAACTTCCATAACTCATACCATTACCTCCCCATCGTAACTGGGTTGACTACTGGTACTGATTCTTTGACTGCCGTTGCCATTCCGTGACCATTACGAGGCCTGCGCCCCTTCTTCGCTACGGATGGCTGGGTAAATTATTTGAATCATAGTCGGACACAGTAGAATAAATATATCGTTACCTGTGCAAGTTCTAGTGGTCCTTGATTGACGGTAGTGCCAATACAACCTTGCACCACCATCTGTAACATCTTGGGATCAGCCGGCTCTTGGCTAGTAGCCGCAGCCAACTCGTTTATCTAAGACAATATACAAATACATTAGTTACAAACTACATTAGTTAATTTCACGAATCACATTGAAACGGATCAATTGATTTTAATTCAATTCACATTTGCTCATAAAATTTCAGGATGATGATTTTTTTACTCTTTTTCTTCGTCTTTTTTTCATAAGTCTTTTTTACGCGTGACGCTTTTGAGGTTTTATGTGTATACGCTATATATATTTTAGAATAGAATAGAATAGAAAATTCTTTATTTGCACACCAGTTACAATGAAAAACTTCACTTAAGAGCTAGTCTACTATGTAATGTACAAAGGGCGGCCTTATCACTTTCAGTGATCTCTTCCAGGCAACCTCAGGATGAAGCTGACAGAAAAGAGATGTGGTAGGTAGTTTGCTACTGGTTTAAAATATAAAAGGGCAAAATATATATATATATATATATATATATATATATATATAAAAAATAAAAAATAAGATATACACATACATATACCTACACATATACATACATATACACATACCTACATATACACATACATAAACACACATACATACATACACACACAGACATACATATATACACATACAGATACATACATACACACATACAGATACATACATACACATATACATAAACACGTATATACACATATATTTACAGAAATCTGCACGCCTGAAATAAGTTGGTATATTATAACGACAAGTAGTGATCCGTCAACATTTTTCTAAATACAGGTAAAGTTTTCGCTTGGCGAATAGCAACGGGTAATGCGTTCCACAACACAGTGGCCTTTACAGTATACGACTTAGCAAAAAAATCTGTGCAGTGAGTTGGTATCTTCAGCTTCAAATTTTCAGAGGACCTCAGGAATTTCGCATGTGTGTCATGTAAGTACTTAAATCGTTCTTTAAGATAGAAGGGAGTTGTTGGGTTAAATAGAACATTATATAAAAATGTAAGTATATGAATATTCCGGCGAAGGCGAATGGGCAACCACTTAAGCTTATCCCGAAACTCAGAGACATGGTCATATTTACGTAATCCATAAATAAAGCGTATGCAGAAATTTTATATATATATATAATATATAATATATATATATATAATATATATATATATATATATATAATATATATATATATATATATAATATATATATATATATATATAATATATATATATATATATATATATATATATAATATATATATATATATATATATATATATATATATATATATATATATATATATATATATATATATATATATATATATATATATATATATATAATATATATATATATATATATATATATATACAGGGTGTCCCAAAATTCAACGATAAGCTGGCACCAGCAGGTGGACCTACATATGACTACTCGAGAACAGAAAAGAAAAAAATTCTACCTTGATTTTTTTTTTCATTACGACAAAAAAACCAAAATCTTTAAAAATGGACATCCTTTATTATATTATTAAGTGCTATTGCTACAGTTTTACAAGTAATTCTGTGATTTTTTTTGTATTGGCAAGGTAAGTAGCACTACTATCGATCACAACCATTAAAAATTCCAGAATATCTATAGTTTTTACACAAAAATCAATCAAAACTATGTTTTTTTCATAAATTATGTAAGATTTTGACTTTCAGCTCACTTTCACTCATCATAGTGAAAAAAAAAAGTATGGACACTACTGTGGCAAATAGTATTAAAAATTGGCGCAACTAACTACAATTCTAAAATGGTATAACATTCAAGGCAAACTAGCCACAAAAATATACTTAGGTGTACTATTTCAAAATAACAACCATATTTCGAAAATTGTTAGTGTTGATAGTAATCACTTTTACTAAGTAGCCAAAATGTTTTTGTAGCAAGTTCCCAGAATTTGAATGAGACATGTGCATAGTCCGTAGATCCACAGTCTGAATTATTTTATGGCGAAGCTCGTCCAAGGTTGCAATCGGTTTTGTGCAGACTCTGTCCTTTAGACAACCCCAATAGAAAAAGTCCAGGGGATTTAGATCGGGTGAACGGGGTGGCCACAAGATAGGACCAAGTCGCCCGATCCAACGCCCTGGGTACTCTTGGTCTAAGTACTCTCGCACAGGACGGGCATAGTGAGCTGGGCAACCATCGTTTTGAAACCACATGGTTTGCAAATCACTTAAGGGCACATCTTCTAATAATCCTGGCAACTCATTTTGTAAGAAGTTTAAATAACTATTGCCATCTATGTTTCCTTGTAACTCAAAGGGCCCTATCACTTTGCCATTTATTATGCCAGTCCATAGGTTAACCTTAAATTGGTATTGAGATTGTCTTCTCTCACCAGGTGCAGATTTTCATTGTTCCAGCTATGAAGATTGTGAAGATTTAAATATCCATCTTTCTTGCAGGTTGTTTCATCACGACGACGTGACGTTTTAAAATTCTATGTGCAGTACTTTTTGGGATTCCCGTTGCTGCTTGTACAGCACGTACAGAGGTAGTTGAATCGTTTTCTATTTCATTGAGAACTTCTTCATCGTGTTCCGATCTAGGTTTTCCAGCGTTTCGCCTGTCAGATGGTATACAACCCTCCGAAAAAGCTTGATACACGTTAATAAATACGCGATAATCCGGATACCTTTGAAGATTAGGGTACCTTGCTCGATATAATCTGCTAGCAGCGTTGGCATTGCATCGGCATTCTCCATAAATTAGGTGCATATTAGCGTATTCTAACGCTGTGTACGGTAGCGGCATGATGAATGCTAAACACTTGAAAATAAGGCAAAACTTCTTTAAAAAAAACACAAAATCACAGTCTAAAATAATGCCAAGTCAGGTCAATTTCCAGGTCACTTAATTCAATCCAAAAGTCGTCAGTACCAGAGCCACTTTAATTAAAACAGAACGGTGTGCAGTAAACAAAGAAGTAGAGCATACTGACTTGCTGTGCTGCTGAGGACATTAATTACTTCTCCACCTGCATTAATGTTACTAAACAATTAGCATCTATCTATCTCCCTCTAACGTATAATCTCTCTATCTCTGTCCAACTTATTTTATGTACTTATGGACTACGCACATGTCTCATTAAAATTCTGAGAACTTGCTACAAAAACATTTTGGCTACATAGTAAAAGTGATTACTATCAACACTAACAATTTTCGAAATATGGTTGTTATTTTGAAATAGTACACCTAAGTATATTTTTGTGGCTAATTTGTCTAGAATGTTATACCATTTTAGAATTGTAGTTAGATGCGCCAATTTTTAATACTATTTGCCACAGTAGCGTCCATACTTTTTTTTTTCACTATGATGAGTGAAAGTGAGCTGAAAGTCAAAATCTTACATAATTTATGAAAAAAACATAGTTTTGATTGATTTTTGTGTAAAAACTATAGATATTCTGGAATTTTTAATGGTTGTGATCGACAGTAGTGCTACTTACCTTGCCAATACAAAAAAAATCACAGAATTACTTGTAAAACTGTAGCAATAGCACTTAATAATATAATAAAGGATGTCCATTTTTAAAGATTTTGGTTTTTTTGTCGTAATGAAAAAAAAAATCAAGGTAGAATTTTTTTCTTTTCTGTTCTCGAGTAGTCATATGTAGGTCCACCTGCTGGTGCCAGCTTATCGTTGAATTTTGGGACACCCTGTATATATATAGCTCGAAATGCGTACCGCAATGCGGGTTAGGGCGTCCCCCGGAGGCGACGCGTACCGACCCGCCCCCGTCGGTACGAACTTCGGCAGTTGCGGCGATGGGGGCCGCCACCCATCACGCCTTGCCCAGTCAGGCGAGTCGAGGAGAGCAGAGTGCCGGGTGGGCACGTGGAATGTAAGAGGTTGTGTGGAAGGTAAGTTGCACGAGCTGATATCTGTCATGGCGGACAAACAGCTAGACGTGCTCTGTGTAACAGAGACCAAGCGAAGGGGCAGCGACGCCTGCGATCTTCCTGGTGGTGGGATGGCTCTGTGGTCTGGTGTACCACAGAGCGATCGAGCCAGCATGGGGGTAGGAGTACTGCTGTCCTCTCGCTTGGCCTCAGGTGTGAAGGATTACGGAATGTATGATCCCAGACTTCTTTGGTTCCGTATAAAACTTGGTGTCACCAAGGAATTCATGGTTGTAGCTTATGCTCCCGTAGGATTCTCGGTGGCATCAGACCTAGAGAAGTTTTGGGATAATGTTAGGGAAGTTCTGGATATGGCAGAAACCAGTGAACGCGTGATTGTATGCGGAGATTTGAACGGATGGGTGGGGACCAAGCGTCCTGACTATGAGGACGTACTTGGTCCATTTGGTGATAAGAGAGGGAACGACGCAGGTAGGCTCATAGCGGATGTATGCATGGAGAGAAATCTTATTGTGTCAAACACATTTTTCCAACATAAGGACATCCATATGTATACATGGAGAAGGAATGAACAGAAAAGTATAATAGATTTAATTTTGGTAGACAGTCGCCTCCGAAGCATAATATTGGACGCAAGAGCCTACAGGGGCCCCACAGTCGATACGGACCACTATCTCGTTATTGCGAGATTTAGTGGTCTGTTCAGAAAGTGGAGGCACTGGCGAGAGCGTGTCCACTTCGGAGGGCTTGAAAGAATAAAGGTTGAAAGGTTGCAAGAAGAGTGTGTAAGAGAAAAGTATGCAGAGGGTGTCCGAGAACGGCTGACGATGGCAAGCCAGCCGCAATCGGACATTGAAGAATGCTGGAGAGTATTGAAAGAGAGTATGGTAGACACAGCGAAAGAAGTATGTGGAAGTTCAAAGAAGCATAGAAACACAAATGGTGATGCATGGTGGGATGCGGAAGTGGCAGCTTCCGTAGAGCAAAAGAAGAAAGCGTGGCTGGACTATGTCTCTTCTTTGAATCTGAATGACAGTATGACTGAACAGAAGAAAGAAATATCTCGGCAATGTAAGAATGACACCAAGGCCTTAGTGAAAGAGAAACGTGATAGAGCAAGTATGAGTGCAGAAGATAGGCTGACCAAAAACTTCGAGGGTAACACCAAACTCTTTTGGAGGGAGGTGAAGAAGTCTCGGGGTGGTTGGTCAGCCTTCAGAATGAATAAAATAAGGTCTAAAGGTGGAGACATTCTTACACAAACACAAGACGTGTTAAGCCGATGGAGTGAATATTTTGACGATATGTATGCGGATGCTACGCTACGCTATTCGGCGACGGCGTCCTCCGATGGCATCAGTATGGATGAAGTTGAATGGGCGATAAGAAGTTTGAGAAATGGTAAGGCAGCGGGCATTGATATGGTGTCTGCTGAGATGATCAAGCTTGGTGGCTCCTGTGTCCGGGAGGCGTTCCTGTTGCTCCTCAATTTATGTTGGAGCTCGGGAATGGTTCCCGGGGACTGGAATAGCGCAGTCATCGTGCCTTTGTTTAAAAACAAGGGTTCACGTTATGACTGCGCAAATTACAGAGCCATAAGCTTGACCAGTTTGGCAGCAAAAGTGTATGGTAAAATTATTGAAAGGAGAATGAGGATGGTGTCCGATGGTTTACTGTGTGAGACACAAGGAGGTTTCAGGAGTGGAAGGGGATGCGTGGATCAAGTGTTCTCTCTGCGCAACATTGTGGAGAAGCATCTGGCCCTAGGTCAGAGGGTTTTCTGCAGTTTTGTGGATCTGGAGAGAGCATTTGACACGGTTGTACGAAAGGAACTTTGCGACATTTTACCCGAGTATGGTATTAACGGTAAACTGCTGCAGGCTGTGCAATCCAGTTACATGGGCTGTAGAGCCTGTGTGCGGCTGGATGATGGAATGTCGCCTTGGTTTGACGTCAATATCGGCGTTAAGCAGGGCTGCGTTCTATCAGCCAGGCTGTTTATCATATATCTGGATAAATGTCTCCAAAGGTTGAACGATATGAATGTGGGAGTCCAGATGGGTGACTCAGTGGTCTCTGCTCTGCTTTATGCAGATGATGCAGTCCTGCTGGCACAGTCAGCGACTGACCTGCAGACCCTAGTCGACACAATGACAGAAGATTGTAAGAAAAGGGGTCTACGCGTGAATGTGAGCAAAACCAAAATAATGGTCTTTGAAAGAGATGAAGCCAGAACAGATGTAAGAGTAACAATAGGTAATGATGTACTAGAGCAAGTGGATGAATTTGTATATCTTGGATGTGGATTTAGCCGAGATGGACGGTACACCACTGATATAGAGCGAAGAGTGAATGCGGGAAATAGAGTGAACGGAGCGTTGGGGCAACTTCTCGGCAGCCACCACCTCAGCCAGAAGGCACGTGTAGCAATACATAACGCAGTGCTTGTCCCAACATTACTGTATGGAAGCGAGAGTTGGGTATGCAGAAAAGAGTATGAAAGTAAAATTAATGCGGTCGAAATGCGATCTCTTCGGAAAATCTGTGGAGTTAGGCTGACCGACCGCATTCGTAACGACGACGTAAGAGAGCGAGTAGGTATGAAAGAGAGTATTGGTGTAAAGATGCGAAAGGGAATGCTCCGATGGTTCGGACATGTGGAAAGAATGCCGAACGAACGTCTGGTTAAGAAGATATACAATGCGAAAGTGGAAGGATGTAGGTACCGAGGGAGACCGAGACTAACCTACCTAGACCAGATCGGTCAGGTACTGAAGGAAGGTGGAGTCAAGAGTCTCCGAAACCGGCGAGCGTGTATGAAGAGAATTATGAATGTTGAGGAAGCGAGTGAAGTATGCAGAGATAGAGTTCTCTGGCACTCTGTTCTCTCTGCCTACCCTGCAAGGGATATGGCGTGATGATATAAATATATGTATGTATAATATATATATATATATTATACACCGTGGAATCTAATTGGCTGTTTTCCCGAAACGTATATACTCACTTAATGATATAGAACCATAATATAGCTTTTATTCAATAAAATAAAAACATAAATTCTAGTCATTTGCAATCCCGGACGTTTCCTTAAAATATCATTTTTGCATAACTGTAACATGTTTGGTCTAATAATTTTGTTATACTTACGGTCGTTTGAGAGCATCGACCGTAGGTATCAACCTACGGTCAATGCTCTTACCTTGGTTACCTACTTTCTTTAATTACTTTAAAACGATGACTCCATTTTCTCAAGAATTTCTTCTTCTAATCGAACAGAATGTCGGCGACACCTACCACTCCGACTCTAACTCTAGCCTGAGCATGTGTAAGCACTCAAAACTGCCTGTGCGTTAGTATGCGTAGTGTGGCTGATAAAATGATCGCTGTTGTAGGCACAGGCGGATTTATAATGCCACATCTGCGTAACGAATCCAGGTGTTCTGGCTGAGCGTACAGGCATCTAGCCTTCGCCAAGTTGCCTCTCGCAATCGCATAAAAACGAACTATGTCTAACCACTCTACGTCAGAGTACTGGTAATGACTTGTCATTTTTTCGCACTTACTAGCACTCGCGTTCGGGATTTGTTATAAACATATGATATACGTCTAAGCCGTTTGGCAAAAAATTGCAAACTGACCTATTAAAACATAGACCAAGGTCGCGCGGCTCGGGCGCATCAAAAGCAAGGGGTGCGTGCGGGACGCGAGTGGGCTACGAGCTACAATGTCAAAATTTTTTTTTTACCTATTATTGCGATTTCATTCGAATGCTATGTTGTAGGCATGTTGGGAACAATACCGTTGCATATCAGACAAACTTAAGAACGTCTATTTATCAGACTTTTTTTTTCAATGTATTATGTTTTTAGTTATGTGGGGATATTAAGAATGACTAACTGAGTACATACATTTCAGGCAAACAGCCAATTAGATTCCACGGTGTATATACTATGTGACCGTACGTCTGACTGATGTAAACCCTGTATTATTGTTGACCGGCAACAGATGGAGTTGGTCCAGATAGATGTAAAGCTCTTAGTCGTCTTCTACGACATCCACAACCAAAGTATGGGTTGGTAGTGTTCATAGCAGCCACCGCACAGCATCTGGCGTATACAAATAGTATGGAAATAAATATAGATACCTTCTTTTGTATATCTTCGATGGCTACTTCAATTGGCGAGAGGATTATTTGTGTTCGCTGTACCACCTGAAAATGTATAATAATTAGATAGAAGACCATTTTTGCACTTCACCGCGTTTACATATGTTTTTACACCCCAATGTTTTGAATACTTGTGGTGGTACCACACACTCGCCGAAAATCAATGTCTGAGGAGCGGCAATATGCTCTTGGACTTCATTCCATGAGCAAGAGAGTTGGAAGCCCTAATTTTTGCATGGGTTTGGATTAGTAGGCAATGGTCTAGCTGTACTGTTGGTATTGCAAAGGTTCATGAGCGATTGTAACACTCTCCATCAAGTGGGCTGCTTGCTCGTTTGCCACCGTAAGCAATAAATAAATGATGATCATGATCACAGCAGGATCTATCGTAACCATTGCTCACTCCTACCACCTCTCGTCACACTAAGGTTGTGGAACAGAATTTCAAACCTCTCAATATTTTTTTTAATATAGTCAGTGAAGGCGCTTATCTTGTGGTGATTCTGATGCTGTCGTATAAACCTCCATAGATTAATCTATTCCTCGACCACTATTACACGTAAGTATTTTCAAAGGGGAAATAATATATTATTATAGGAGGGGAATAATTTGATAATAACGAATATATGTATGTATTACCTGTATCCTTGTCTTCACATATGGGAAGTGGTGTGCGGTGGTAAGTATAGTCTTCCGTTTGCATTGTTCGGCGATGTCGCCGTGCGCCCGACCGCCCACAGTGAACGGTGTCGCATACATGAAACGCTCTAACGACACACGAAGAAAAACGTTATGACGAACTTATACATTAAACACTCACCCATTGTTGTAATAACTAAAAGGGGTGAGTGACATTAATTATTTGATTAGAGGTCCCTTATCGGCATTTTTGAAGTGAATTTTTCAGATCGTAACGAATTCGTCTATCTTCGAAAAAAAATAACCTATTACAAATACACATCTTTACGCCTCGAATCAATTGTCACGTAGTAACTGCTACAAAACACTAATATATGTATATTCACGACTATGAATCCATCATCGCCTAATTATATTAAAAATAGTCACAGAAGTTAAGAGAGCGGGATTAACTAACTACATCCAGAATTAAATCTCGTACAAAATTTCAAAATAAATGTATGTGAAGTATTGCTACCAAAGTAATTCTTATATTGCGTGAGACTTTATAAACATATAATTTAACGGACACAAATTACAACCAGATTCGTAACAACAATTTTTGGATAACACAAAGTATTGTCCTGCGTGGGAATCGAACCCATGCGATACTGGTAGTATAGGTCGGTATCTTAACTACGAAGATATCTGTGCAGTCGCTTAATAAGTTCTGTTAAATATTTTATCACATTTTCAAAAATCAAGTTTGATACTAAATTAGAATCGGGTGCGAATGTACCCACGCCTGATGGTCGTTCTACTTGAGGCCGTGGGTGACTGGACTGGGGAATAGTCCGTCACCCACAGAGACTCACCGCGTGAGGGTGACGCCTCGGCAACAAGCCAACGTTTATAGAAAAAGCGTGGCATGAAAAATGAAAAGGGTAAGCGAATGTGTCGGATTGATCTACGAATCCGAAAGATTTTTACGTTCAATCCGCCATGGAAAAGATTCGACTTCCTTTGAGGATTTCAAAGTTTTTAAAGTACATATGTGTACTCACTAATGTTATAATTCCTCTCGTAATGTGTGACCCTCTTGCGTAGCTCGTGGGGTTCGAAGTATGGTTCCACGTATGTTATCTGTATGTATGCTTTGTCCGGGTCGAGTGTGCTGGTATCCACTATGTTCGAATCTTTGATGATCACCACGTTGTCGGCACCAAACCGAGCGCCGTAGAAGTTCTGTAATCATTTCGTTTATCATTCAGTCTTTCACAGTTTATTGCTATTAGGCGACCCCTACAAATTCATAGTAGGTTTAGAGCATTGTACGGCTAAGACAGAGGTGCTGGACATTCTTGTGAGAACCCTTGGCGATTTTTACGGCCGGCCGCTTGCCAAACGTCAACCCACCTTGGGAATGTAATTGTTGACCAAATGGCATCAGATGGTGTTGACCCAAGTGGTTATAAATCGTCCTTTACGACATTCATGAGCAAAGTAAGGGTTGGTAGTACTCGTAGCCGCTACCACACAGCTATACTTATATATTTATTTATACATGACGTTAAAAAAATCTTTAATAATATATAATTTATACACGCTCTTTTTATTGTGTCGAACTTCTCTTTCGTAGCCTCGGAGGTTTCAGGCGAAGTGTGTCCAGATCATAGCTTGTAAAAATAAGATATAATTACCTCGAGCCTACTGAATATCTCCGGCAGTTTGGTGAGCGCGTGCTCCTTGTACACGAACTCCTCACAGTCTAGATCGCCAAAGCGCGCGCCGTAGAATGACACCCGGAAATACGTTCCGAATACCCGCTTCCCGTGCAATTGTTCAATGCGGGTGAACGCCTCGTTCAGCTTGCTGATAACGTCACATCACCAAATAAGTACATTGCTTAAGTAATATACAAGAAATAAGTTAAACCAACTCATGGACGAATTGAATGCGATTTAGTTTTATAAAATCCGACAAAAATATAATTGTCGCCCCACATTGCTAAGGATCTCCCCAGGAGAGTGGACAGCGGTTATATCTTGGGAAAGGTATAACAGCTCACGATCGCATCGAGCAACCCGCCTGTTAAGTATAGCGATTATGGCACTATCCTCTCCCTCATTTATGGGGATGGCTAATGTCTAGCAGTAGACAATGTAAGGTTGAATCATGAAGTCATGATAATGATGATTCAAAATTATCAAAAACTAGATAGGGTCTATCTTCTTACTTGCGAAGCCAACGTAGTGTCGCATTTAAGATATTACACTACAATATACTTATTTTTAAAACTAATTATTTTGCCGAGGCGTCGACGGGAATGGTACCCGAAAGGGTAACCCGCCGGGTGGCTCATTGAAGACACGAATTCGATACCAAGCTTACATTTATTTTTCTTAGTCTCCTTTTAAGACATAGACGGGCAAGATATGGGGTTGCGTATTTTGTTCTTACTCCGTCACCATACGGAATATGGCGTGGCAGAATGTCGATACCAGTGGTCCACCCAAAAGGTTATGGGATTGCACGTCGACCCTGCCGAGCTTAGGACTGTTTGAACAGGCTGTGACTAGACAAAAGTCTTTCCCCAAAAAGATAACATTTGGTAAATACTAAAACGTAGTCTCTTTTAGACTCCGTCTCTATCCAAAATTATTGGGCAAGTTTTACAGTTTTTTTATTGACTATGATGGCAAAAGAGTAAGCAGTATACCTAATGGAAAGTGACTCCTTGTATACGACATTACCTGTGTATGTTCGCTAGTTTCTTGTAGTCCCTATGCTCCTCAGCGATAGGTATCAGCACTTTGTACACCTCATTCACCGTCTCGTACATGCCGGCCGTCATCAGCTCACTCGCAGCGTGCTCCAATAGAGCCTGACAAATAACAATTCAAATACTATCACTACGTAGCATAGTGTAAATTAACATTTTGTTAAAGGGTCAAATTAATTGAAAAAACAATTAAAAAAAGTAATCTCGGTCATAAAAATGACTAATGAATTGAACTAGTTAAGACAAATCCAATGCGCACAAACTTCAATCCAAATCAAATCCAATAAAGAAACCCAGGATTTTGCCTTCAATCTTCGGACTCCATCAGAGTAGATCAGTGATACCATCATACGCCCATGTCTTACAAATATTAAATCAATAATTTTAATAAAATATAAAATAAACAAGAGAAGAATATATTTGGTCTGGTCATCAAACTTGGCGGCTCCTGTGTCTGGGAGGCGTCCCTGTTGCTCCTCAATTTATGTTTTTTTTATGGAGCTCGGGAATGGTTCCCAGGGACTGGAATAGCGCAGTCATCGTGCCTTTGTTTAAAAACAAGGGTTCACGTTATGACTGCGCAAATTACAGAGCCATAAGCTTGACCAGTTTGGCAGCAAAAGTGTATGCTAAAATTATTGAAAGGAGAATGAGGATGGTGTCCGATGGTTTACTGTGTGAGACACAAGAAGGTTTCAGGTGTGGAAGGGGATGCATGGATCAAGTGTTCTCTCTGCGCAACATTGTGGAGAAACATCTGGCTCTAGGTCAGAGGGTTTTCTGCAGTTTTGTGGATTTAGAGAGAGCATTTGACACGGTTGTACGAAAGTAACTTTGGGACATTTTACCGGAGTATGGTATTAACGGTAAACTGCTACAGGCTGTGCAGTAAAGTTACATGGGCTGTAGAGCCTGTGTGCGGCTGGATGATGGAATGTCGCCTTGGTTTGAAAGAGATTAAGCCAGAACAGATGTAAGAGTAACAATATGTAATGATGTACTAGAACAAGTGGATGAATTTGTATATCTTGGATGTGGATTTAGCCGAGATGGAAGGTACACCACTGATATAGAGCGAAGAGTAAATGCGGGAAATAGAGTGAACGGCGCATTGGGACAACTTCTCGGTAGTCAATACATAACGCAGTGCTTGTCCCAACATTACTATATGGAAGCGAGAGTTGGGTATGCAGAAAAGAGCATAAAAGTAAAATTAATGCGGTCGAAATGCGATCTCTACGGAAAATCTGTGGAGTTAAGCTGACCGACCGCATTCGCAACGACGACGTAAGAGAACGAGTAGGTATGAAAGAGAGTATCGGTGTAAAGATGCGAAAGGGAATGCTCCGATGGTTCGGACATGTGGAAAGAATGCCGAACGAACGTCTGGTTAAGAAAATATACAATGCGAAAGTGGCAGGATATAGGTACCGGGGGAGTCTGAGACTCACCTACCTAGACCAGATTGGTCACGTACTGAAGGAAGGTGGAAACCGGCGAGCGTGTATGAAGAGAATTATGAATGTTGAGGAAGCGAGTGAAGTATGCAAGGATAGAGTTCTCTGGCACTCTGTTCTCTCTGCCTACCCTGCAAGGGATATGGCGTGATGATATGTATGTATGTAAGAATATATTTTTAGGTATGTTTATTACAAAAAATATATGTGTATGTCTCACTTTTATTAAGAGAAAATCGCGAAGCGATTGCTATAAGACATAATTACGTGTATTCGTCACATATATGATAAATACGCGTCAGTATATGACAAATACGCGTCAGTGTTATGACAAGTATATGTCAATATATGACATACACGCGTAAGTACGCGATATAGTAGTCACTTAAGCTCTTTATCTCACGAATTTAAAAAAAAATGCGAATCAGAATCTTAAAGGCTAATAAGAAGTTACACTTACATAAAAAGTACTAATCTCTACTAAGTTCCCCATAAAACCTCAGGTAATACAGTTATTATCATATATTTGTTACAAGCAAGTACCTGTAGTTCCAGATGTGTTAGATGATGGTGCAGCGTGTCGGCGCAGCTCTCGTCGAGTGCGTTGTGTGTGACCCGGGCGAGCAGCGCCGCGCCGCGACCACCAGCGCACATCTGCTCGGCCACCAAAGCCGCGCCATGTATCAAGCACATACCCGCCTCGGTGTGGTTCGAACGCTTAATATACAAGTAACATATATTTCCAATTAAATGTATATGTACCGAAAAATTGGGATATTCGTATTTCCTGTTTTGCATACGGAAATAGAAAAAAAAACAGTTTATTTTCATAATGTGCTAATGTGCAAGAATTGCATTTTATTAATTAGTCAGAGAGAGCAAATTTCTTTTTAAAAAGACACCACCAAGAAATAATCCTTGTATTGCGAGGACTTTACAAACATGCAATTAACGCAGACAAATTACACCCAGACTCAGAACAACGTGGGAATCGAACCCAGGTCATTAGCACGGCAAGGCAGTCATCTGTGCAATAAACTCAACGAAACGTCAAATTCGCAATCCTCATAATAATAAAAATCTACGTTTGCCCTAAACATGCATCATACGCGGAAGGGATAGAAAATCGCTGTAACAATTTCAAAAGTTTTCTACATTATTATAAAATATATTTTATAATAATGTAGATTTTCTACATTATTATAAAATATATTTTATAATAATGTAGAAAGCTTTTGAACAGATCCGATCTCCGTCATCCGATTTCTTTCCGTCATTCTAGAATCTCCATGCCGAAAAAGATTTTTGACGGACATGATTGGACCGATGTAGCTATAGAATTACTTGTATGAACGTACGTCTACGTTCTTCGTACGTACAATAGTATTACCAGAAGTTGACGTCGATTTAAAGGACTCGATGATCAACGACGTGAACACTCTGCTGTGGCGTAAAATGTAAATGTGGCGTAAAATCACGTAATTCGGTCCGAGTTTTCTAGACCCATATTTTTACGGGTTCGGATCGCACAAGTGCGTAAGCAATATCCGAATTCGGTCCGAGTTTTCTAGATCCATATTTTCACGGGTTCGGATCGGATTCGGATCGAACGTAGTGCGTAACCGCTCTAAGGATGTAACAATTAAGGATATGATATGCAGTCGACATTTATGCAAGAGAAGGAAAATTCCAAACAAAATCCACTGTCGCAGAAAATCGACGCCTGAGCAGTGGCAATGTGCTGCTGTGCTTCGTTCGGTCATCTTTTTGGGTGGGTTTGGGATTTACATTGGTAGGCAGCGTTCTAGCTGTATCCCTGGTATTGTAGTGGTCCAGCGGCAGTACCACTTACCATCATGTGTGCTGCTTGCTCGTATGCCACCAAGAGCAAAAAACCTACAAAGCCTGACTATCATGGTATGGTAGGTTTCAATAATTTCCCTCCCACTATGGAGGAGGCTCGAGCCCAGTAGTGGGACGTATATGAGCTGAGAAGATGCTGGTGATGTAGTTTTTGGGTCGCTTTTCTATATATTACAGATGTCCATCTTTAAAAGAATGAATTACTTCTAAAAACCCGATTACGAGCGAAAAATGATTAATACATACATATCATCACGCCATATCCCTTGCAGGGTAGGCAGAGAGAACAGAGTGCCAGAGAACTCTATCTCTGCATACTTCATTCGCTTCCTCAACATTCATAGCTCTCTTCATACACGCTCGCTGGTTTCGGAGACTCTTGACTCCACCTTCCTTCAGTACATGACCGATCTAGTCTAGGTAGGTTAGTCTCGGTCTCCCTCGATACCTACATCCTTCCACTTTCGCATTGTATATCTTCTTAACCAGGCGTTCGTTCGGCATTCTTTCCAGATGTCCGAACCATCGGAGCATTCCCTTTCGCATCTTTACACCAATACTCTCTTTCATACCTACTCGCTCTCTTACGTCGTCGTTACGAATGCGGTTGGTCAGCCTAACTCCACAGATTTTCCGCAGAGATCACATTTCGACCGCATTAATTTTACTATCATACTCTTTTCTGCATACCCAACTCTCGCCTATTGTTACTCTTACATCTGTTCTGGTTTTATCTCTTTCAAAGACCATTATTTTGGTTTTGCTCACATTCACGCGTAGACCCCTTTTCTTACAATCTTCTGTCATTGTGTCGACTAGGGTTCGCAGGTCAGTCGCTGACTGTGCCAGCAGGACTGCATCATCTGCATAAAGCAGAGCAGTGACCACTGAGTCGCCCATCTGGATTCCCACATTCATATCGTTCAACCTTTGGAGACATTTATCCAGATATATGATAAACAGCCTGGCTGACAGAACGCACCCCTGCTTAACGCCGATATTGACGTCAAACCAAGGCGACATTCCATCATCCAGCCGCACACAGGCTCTACAGCCCATGTAACTAGACTGCACAGCCTGTAGCAGTTTACCGCTAATACCATACTCCGGTAAAATGTCCCAAAGTTCCTTTCGTACAACCGTGTCAAATGATTAATACATCGTTTAATACAATTCTAACTGCAAAAGTTTAAGTATTAAGACTATACAACGTGTGAACATCGTCGGGTAGATGGCACACGTCTCCTCAAAGACGTAAATATAATACGATGCGATAATTGAATGTCCTACAATAGGTCACGGTGGTGTAAGTGGCAGCACGATTGGGACGGATTACCAATAGGTGTGGGTTCGAATCCCACTTGTGACATCATTTTTCACCCGTAATTGGGTTTTTATAAATAATCAAGCATATTAAATGCTAAATTTCAGTAATTTGAATGACTTACTTCCATATGCTTCTGCGCCATATTATTGAGCCAAGTGAGTCTCAGATCAGGGCTGTGTTGGTATCCCCGCGCGATCCTGTGCATCAGGTCCAGTAACATTTCTGGGTCTTCTTGGAACTCCTTCATCTTCACTGTGTCCGAGAGTATCATGTGCAGATTGAACACCAGGTCTTTCACCTACATAACAAAATGTACGTTTTTATAGATGACCGTCATATTTTCGCATAAATTATATTATTTATATATAAAAATATACAATTAAACGAACACAAGAACATAAATCGCCGAACACACAAATATTTGCTCAGTTCCAGGGAATACATAGTGATATCCCAAAATAGTCACGGCATGCAAGGCCACGTTAGGTAATGCCAAGGCCCCTGGGTACGAGGGAATTTGCAGCTAAGTAGGATTATAAAAATAAGATTTTTATTACGGTTGATTAATACAAATCAAAAAGATTGATATAAATATAAAATATGATGACTATCTATCTAAATTATAAGTATAAAAAACATTATAGGTATATTATAAAATATATATCACGGATTTTCAGGCACCTTATCAGAGTGAAAGCCTTGGATACCACGCTTGCGTTTATAGTAAACTAGCTTCTGCCCGCGGCTTCGCCCGCGTAAAAGTTTTTCTTTCCCTATTTTTATTTTACCCCTTAAGGGTAATATTTTTACGAAATTTGAATGTCATCATGTCAATAGCCTAAAAATAAGTTTCAAGCTTCTGGCTTTAAAAATGACGATACTTCCTTACAACGTTTAATCCCCTTTTACAACCCTTTTTTGCATTAAAAAGTAGCCTATGTCCTTTATCAGGCTCTAGAGTATCTGTGTACCAAATTTCAGTTAGATCGGTTCAGTAGTTTTGGCGTGAAAGAGCGACAGACAGACAGAGTTACTTTCGCGTTTATAATATTAGTAAGGATATGAATAAATTGAACATTAAGAGTAGACATTATGGCTTTCTGCATTTGCAACGGAGAAAAGTGTAACATTACGATACTGATACTCTCTGCAATGGAAATGCGTAACATTAAAGGACGACACTGTGGCTCTCCGCAACAGAAAGGTGAAACATTATGAGACTATAATGTGTGGCCTTTTGCAACGCAAAAGTGTAACATTAAGGGACGATACTGAAACTCTCCGCAACGGAAATGCGTAACATTAGAAGACGATACTTTGGCTCTCCGCAACGGAAAGGTGTAACATTAAGAGACGATAGTGTGTGGCCATTTGCAACGGAGAAAAGTTAATTAAGGGACGATACTGAAACTCTCCGCAACGGAAATGCGTAACATTAGAAGACGATACTGTGGCTCTCCGCAACGGAAAGGTGTAACATTAAGAGACGATAGTGTGTGGCCATTTGCAACGGAGAAAAGTTAATTAAGGGACGATACTGAAACTCTCCGCAACGGAAATGCGTAACATTAAAAGGCGATACTGTGGCTCTCCGCAACGGAAAGGTGTAACATTAAGAGACGATAGTGTGGGGCCATTTGCAACGGAGAAAAGTTAATTAAGGGACGATACTGAAACTCTCCGCAACGGAAATGCGTAACATTAAAAGGCGATACTGTGGCTCTCCGCAACGGAAAGGTGTAACATTAAGAGACGATAGTGTGGGGCCATTTGCAACGGAGAAAAGTTAATTAAGGGACGATACTGAAACTCTCCGCAACGGAAATGCGTAACATTAAAAGGCGATACTGTGGCTCTCCGCAACGGAAAGGTGTAACATTAAGAGACGATAGTGTGGGGCCATTTGCAACGGAGAAAAGTTAATTAAGGGACGATACTGAAACTCTCCGCAACGGAAATGCGTAACATTAAAAGGCGATACTGTGGCTCTCCGCAACGGAAAGGTGTAACATTAAGAGACGATAGTGTGGGGCCATTTGCAACGGAGAAAAGTTAATTAAGGGACGATACTGAAACTCTCCGCAACGGAAATGCGTAACATTAAAAGGCGATACTGTGGCTCTCCGCAACGGAAAGGTGTAACATTAAGAGACGATAGTGTGGGGCCATTTGCAACGGAGAAAAGTTAATTAAGGGACGATACTGAAACTCTCCGCAACGGAAATGCGTAACATTAAAAGGCGATACTGTGGTTCTTCGCAACGGAAAGGTATGACATTAAGAGACGATAATGTGTGGCCATTTGCAACGAACAAGGGTAACATTAAGGGACGAAACTGAATTTTTTTGCAACGGGAAACGACTGGACTGGTTTTGAGGTCATTTTCTGTAAGTTTAGTTGGATTACTGAAATTTTTAGCATTTAATATGCTTAATTATTTATAAATACCGGATACGAAACGAAAAATGATGTCACAAGCGGGGTTCGAACCCGCATCTATTGGGAATCCGGCCCAACCGTGCTGCCACTTACACCATCGTGAACTATTTTAGGACATGCAAATTTCGATTCATATTATATCTTACGTCTTCAAGGTGACGTATGCCATCTATCGGACTATGTTTACATATTGTATAGGCTTAATACTACAAACTTTACAGTTAGAATTGTATTAAACGATGACACCACCTTGTTATTCAAATTACTGAAATTTTTAGCATTTAATATGCTTAATTATTTATAAATACCCGATACGGTTTACCCGGTACGATTAACAACTGGACCCGGTAGGTGTAGTTACGATCGGTTTCAAGGACTCCTAGTTTATATATTTTTTTAGATTAATTAATGTTTCATAAAACTTTAATTGTAGTGATAGATAAATATACATATAAACATTTATCCAGTCTGGGCATAAACACAAACAACATTCATACATAAATTTGCAACCAAACGATCCAATGTGCTCATGTTAGTCAAACATTTCACATAATACCAAATAACATGGGACATTTTAACACAGCTCTTGAAGGATTATTCTGTTTGCAAACATACCGAATTCTTCGTAGGTGTTGCCTCTGGCGATGGCTGGTGTACAATAAAATTTTATTTGTATAAATTTGTATTATAAAACAAACTTAAGAGATATTTCAAATGTCCATTTCTCATGTTTAATTAATTATTCGTCAACATTCTCCACTTATCCCAGTTACTTGAGGCTGACGCGTTATGAATTCTGCTATCATCCGTACATATTGCAAAATTTTTAAGCCTTTAGTTTTATGACCGGCCGCCTGACTAATGTCAACGCTCTTTGGGAATGTAATTATTGATCAGACTGCATCAGATGGATTTGGCCCAGGTCGACGTTAAGTTTTTATTCGTGACGTATTCTTACGACGTAATAATGAAAGGGTTGTTAGTATTCATAGATGCTACTACACAGTTATATTTAAGTAAATATTAAAGTATAAAATAGAATTATTTTTATAATAATTGATTGAATTAGGTGATACATGGCGGCAATTCATTATTATTTTGAAATGGAGGAAAGGCACCGCAGATCAGATCTATGGTAGGACCAAGATGGAATAAGATATAAGGCAATTTATTCCTCCTATGTAATGAGCAGCCTTCAACTTCAAGAATAATTTTAACTAGTACATACATACATACATACATAGCCTCACGTTTTAAAAATTAAATAAAAATACCTCCATCGCTTCATTCACGCTCATCACAGTCTTCATGCATACTCTACGATTACGCGTCCTCTTAATCTGACCTTTCACTAACACATCTTCAATTTGATCCAGGAAAGTACGACGTGGTCTTCCTCTTGTAGTCGTCCCACTCACACTCGCTTTGTATACTTGTTTAGTCAACCTTTCTTCACTCATTCTTTCCACGTGTCCAAACCACCTCTGCATACCCTTTTTTATCTTTGTCACTACTTCTTCATTCACACCACAGCGCTCTCTTATAACACTATTCCTAATTTTATCTTTCAGACTTACACCACACATACTACAAAGAGCTCTCATCTCTACAGCATTTATTCTACTTTCATGTCTTCCCTGCCAAATCCAACTTTCCCTGCCATACATTAGAGTGGGCACTAATACTCCCTTATGTACAGCTAGGCGTGCCTTTTTAGATACATTCCTACTCTTCATAAAAGCGTACAGAGCTCCATTCACTTTATTACCAGCATTCACTCTTCTTTCAACATCATCATTATTTTTACCATCACTAGTAAATAGTACTCCCAAGTATACAAATTCTTTCACCTGTTCCAATCCCTCACCATTTATAAAAATATTACATTCCGTAATACATTTATCCTTTTCAAAGACCATTACTTTCGTCTTACTTACATTTACTTTCATACCTTTTTTTCAAAAGCATCGTGCATAGTAGTTACCATCGCCTGTAAGTCTTCAGCCGACGATGCAAGTAAAACCTGATCATCGGCATAAAGAAGACATTTGACGAGTAACTCATTCATTCTTAAAACACATTCATTATTTTTCAAATCTTGCAAAGAGCTATCCATAAATAGGTTAAATAGCCACGGTGACGCTACACATCCCTGTCTAACACCTTTATCAATGTTAAACCATTCAGTGTAGGACCCGTTTATCCTTACGCAGGCTCTGGAATCCTTATAGATGGATTTCAGCGCCTGAATAAGATGGCCATTTACCCCATACATAGATAGTACCGACCACAGTTCATTCCTCCTCACTTTGTCATAAGCCTTCTCCAAATCAATGAAAGCGCAAAAGACTTTCTGACCTTTAGCCAAAATTTTTTGCGCCATGCATCGTAAAGAGAACACTTGATCCGTGCAACCCATACTCTATCGAAAACCCGCTTGTGCATCCCATATTTTCTTTTCGGTCACTTTTACTACTCTTTCAATCAACACTTTCGCATACAGTTTGCCGACAATGCTAAGGAGGCTAATGCCCCTGTAGTTTCTACAATCTTGCCGTGAACCTTTACCTTTGTAGAGAGGTACGATTACCGCCTGACACCAGTCTATAGGTACTCGGCCATTAGTCCAGCAAAGATTGAAGAGCTGGTATAGGATGTTAGTTGTAATATCTTCTCCAGCCGTCAGCATTTCAACTGTAATCCTATGGTATCCTGCGGACTTACCCGCTCTCATATCTTTCAATGCATTTGTAATTTCTATCATACTTATGCATTCTCCTTCCTCGAGATCTCTTTCATTCACAAATGATAATTTTTGTGGCTCTTCTCTTTCAAATAAGCTTTCAAAGTATTCCTTCCATCGCTCTAGTATACATTCTTCTACATACACTGTCCTTCCACATTTATCGCTGATCGAGACTAGCTCTGAATCTTGCGCTTTGCCTCGAGCCGATCGTATGGACTTCCAGAAAATCTTCGAATGAGTTTGGAAATCGTTCGACAATCTTCTATCGTACTCGTCTTTTTGATCTTCTTTCTTTCTTCCAACAATTTCTTTCACTTCTCTTTTCTTCCTCTTATATTCTTCTTTCCTCCTCCTTTCTCCTTTCCTAAAACCTTTTCAAATCCTTCTCTGCTTACTCCTACCCATCCATTAAAATCCCCTAGCAAAATCAAACTTTCATTCAAATTACATAATCTCAAAACATGCCGCAGTTCCTCCCAAAATATTTCACTTGCATCCTGTTCACATTTTAACTAGTACTTTGCTGATTTTCAACTAGAACTTTGCTGAACTTGAAATATTAAACAAAAGATTCGTCTCTGAACGAGGAATCCTCAGACAGATTTGGTTTCAAAATATACCCATTTCAAACCTCTTAGAGACTACTCAATCTTTACGAATCTCATAGAAAATTAAGAGTTGATAGACACTTGGTAGTCTTAACCCACGCAGGCATTAATCATTCCCTCACACAATACAAGACTGCCCACTCTCTTGATAATGCGCCTTTTTTTGCGGCGGGTTACTGTGCTGTCACTCCCCACTTATCCGTTCGGGGCGACGGGAGAAGCGGCGCACGACCGCCGTTTACTTACCCAACTACGTGCCTCTCGATGCCGTGCTGGTGGGTCAGATGATCCTAGAGCCTATATTTCCTCTTTACACGTTCAACTAAAAGGTGGCCGCATCCGTATTCTTATCCCATCGCCATTTAGGAAGTAGCGGTAGTGGTAATCAAAGCATATAATTTTCAAGTTATACTCTAAATAAATTGTATAAAGAATGTACCTGTTCAGGGAAATTGGAGTCCTGCAGGTCGTGGTCGTGTTCCGCGTACACTAGTATGGTCTTCAGTGCACGACGGAGCGACTCCTCGCTGAATGTGGTCGACGTACCCACCAAAGACGATAGCGACATCGTCACTTGCATCTTCACACGACTGAAGTTCTGTTATAAAAATGAAAATGACAAGGTAAAATGAAGAACTGCCATATTATGATGCTGAATTCCATCTATTTGTCTACTGAGATGCACTGTTGGGCATAGGAGGAAGGATAATGCTATTATTGTCACTATTGGCAGGTGCGTTGGCGAGTTCAATGCCAAAAATTTCGGCATTAGTATGTTTATATAAACATCATTATTCTCCTACTCTTATCCCAATTACTTGGAGTCGAAACAATATACAGGGTGGAAGGGGACCGCTCCCGAAAACAAAGACAGGTAACCCTACTAGTCCTACTTGTAATGATGGGCTAGAAAAAAAAAACGATTCGGATGAAAAAAAGAAATGTTTTTTTTTTCACCACGCGAGGTCGTTGAACTCTTGAATATATGATCGTGAGTTTTGAATAGATTGCGTCTTTTCTCATCTGAGTAAAGTTACGTATTTTTTATGGAATTATCTTTACATGGCACTGTCCTAATACGATGGAATGTAAAAAATAAATTAAAATTCGTTGTGACAAATTTTTTTTTTTTCATCCGAATCGTTTTTTTTTTCTAGCCTATCATTACAAGTAGGACTAGTAGGGTCATCTGTCTTTGTTTTCGAGAGCGGTCCACTTCCACCCTGTATACTTTTCTTACATAATATATGTTGTAAAAGTTATTGGCAATAGTTTCATGACCGGCCGTCTGCTAGATGTCAACGCTCCTTGGAATGTAATTGTTGACCAAACGGCATCAGATGGAGTTGGCCTAGGTCGTTATAAGGCTCTTAGTCGTCTGTTACGACATCCACGAGCAAAGTAAGGGTTGGTAGTATTCGTAGTTGGTAGTATTAGTTTATATAATAAATAATCCAAAACTTCGGGCTTTTACAATGTATAGGTCTGTGATTTGGATGGCAGAAAGCCGTTAAGGTCTTTAGGTTGTTTCAAATGATCAATATCGAGTTATGTGAATGTGGGCGAGCTGGCTTAGGTTAACTTTTTAATGTTTGCATGAATGTGTATAATATAAAACGCTTTTAGGGATTTTAATGATAATATAAGTTTTTTTTTAATATAAAAATTATATCCGTACAAATAACCAGACTTCGATGAACATTTCATACGAATTTGTTATCAGAGAGGTTTTGGTTAATGTCGTTTGATATGAAAGAAAGATGTTACCAAAAAGTTTAGTGAGTTTTGAAAACCATTGTTGATAATTTATTCTATAATCAAATCCACTGGCATAACCAATTCGTATGAAATGACTGTACCATGTTATATGAGCTTTCCCAACTTATTACGCAATATTTTGACCAGTTCACTTTATATATACTTATATTCTGATTCTGATATGTATGTAGGTAGATATATCAAATTAGTTACTCACGTTGCCTAGTTGGTAGTGCTGTCGCATAAGAGCGTAGAGCGTAGCGGAGGCGTGGGCTCGAGTCGCACCCGACAAGGCCGCGCAGTGACGCAGTAGAACGCGACATATGCCAGATTCCTCGCCGCAGCACGACCAACCCAACTAAACGACATAGACAAACACATCAAAAAATACTTCCATTTATAAACCAGCTTCATCATTTCAGTTCATATATGTCCCACTGTAGGGCTCGATCCTTCTCCATAATGGGAGGGAAATTGATCTACTATACCACGCCAGTCAAGCGTGTTGGTGAAGGGTTTAGTTTCGAGTTTTGCTTCTATTGCATAGGTGTTATATGCATTTTATATTCCTTAATCGTCCCTTACGATTACCTACGAGTAAGGTAGGGGGTAGTCAATAGTATTCTTACTCGGTCACCACACGGAAAATACACCAGCCTAATGAATCTCTTTAAAATCATATCATAAAAAAATATTATGTAGGACCATTACCTTGACGATGAGCGCTCTCACAGTGGCGAACATATGCTGTAACACTGTAACGCTCTGGTTACGTTGTAACGCACGTAACACCACTTGTAACGCGGCGCTGCAGACACTTTGTCCGCACTCCAAGTTGCTGCATGTCTGTAAAAATATATATGAAACTTTAAGCTTGATTTAACTATAAGATTTTGATGCCGATACAGATACATAATTATTATAAATAATCGTTTCTATAAATTGTTCTCATATTTCCATTTACAATTCGTTTCCGTATTTCTATTGAGCAACAATTACTTTCACAATAGGAGAGAAGTTGATTTACATATTATTATAGTTAGATTAGAAAAGGGTTTTGTTTGGATTTTTCCTTCTCTTATTGTATTGTTATTTGCTGAACTTAAACGTCATTAACGAAACCCTTGGAGTAAGCCGTGATGAAATGTAGTCTTATCTCTCCATCCTATATTTATACAGTCCCGTAATACGAGAATCTTTTAAAGGAAAGAGGATAATATCATAACTGTCTCTCTTGGCAGGCAGGTTGGCGGTCGCAGTAAGTTTTCTAGTAGACTGCTACTGCTATTCCACTAATGGGTGACGACGCAATGTATTCTTGAGCCGACAATACGGTAGGCCAAACAAACCCAAATACTAATAACAATTTTTACATGTTAAACCAAATAAATGAAATAGTCTCATTCCGTTTTATAAGTGTAAAATACATTATTTTGGATATTTTATGTTTTTCAACTTCGTATTTAAAATTATTACATACATATCATCACGCCATATCCCTTGCAGGGTAGGCAGAGAGAACAGAGTGCCAAAGAACTCTATCTCTGCAAACTTCCCTCGCTTCCTCAACATTCATAATTCTCTTCATACACGCTCGCCGGTTTCGGAGACTCTTGACTCCACCTTCCTTCAGTACCTGACCGATCTGGTCTAGGTAGGTTAGTCTCAGTCTCCCTCGGTACCTACATCCTTCCACTTTCGCATTGTATATCTTCTTAACCAGACGTTCGTTCGGCATTCTTTCTACATGTCCGAACCATCGGAGCATTCCCTTTCGCATCTTTACACCAATACTCTCTTTCATACCTACTCGCTCTCTTACGTCGTCGTTACGAATGCGGTCGGTCAGCCTAACTCCACAGATTTTCCGAAGAGATCGCATTTCGACCGCATTAATTTTACTTTCATACTCTTTTCTGCATACCCAACTCTCGCTTCCATACAGTAATGTTGGGACAAGCACTGCGTTATGTATTGCCACACGTGCCTTCTGGCTGAGGTGGTGGCTGCCGAGAAGTTGCCCCAACGCTCCGTTCACTCTATTTCCCGCATTCACTCTTAGCTCTATATCAGTGGTGTACCTTCCATCTCGGCTAAATCCACATCCAAGATATACAAATTCATCCACTTGCTCTAGTACATCATTACCTATTGTTACTCTTACATCTGTTCTGGCTTCATCTCTTTCAAAGACCATTATTTTGGTTTTGCTCACATTCACGCGTAGACCCCTTTTCTTACAATCTTCTGTCATTGTGTCGACTAGGGTCTGCAGGTCAGTCGCTGACTGTGCCAGCAGGACTGCATCATCTGCATAAAGCAGAGCAGAGACCACTGAGTCACCCATCTGGACTCCCACATTCATATCATTCAACCTTTGGAGACATTTATCCAGAGATATGATAAACAGCCTGGCTGATAGAACGCAGCCCTGCTTAACGTCGATATTGACGTCAAACCAAGGCGACATTCCATCACCCAGCCGCACACAGGCTCTACAGCCCATGTAACTGGATTGCACAGCCTGCAGCAGTTTACCGTTAATACCATACTCCGGTAAAATGTCCCGAAGTTCCTTTCGTACAACCGTGTCAAATGCTCTCTCCAGATCCACAAAACTGCAGAAAACCCTCTGACCTAGGGCCAGATGCTTCTCCACAATGTTGCGCAGAGAGAACACTTGATCCATGCATCTCCTTCCACTCCTGAAACCTCCTTGTGTCTCACACAGTAAACCATCGGACACCATCCTAATTCTCCTTTCAATAATTTTATCATACACTTTTGCTGCCAAACTGGTCAAGCTTACGGCTCTGTAATTTGCGCAGTCATAACGTGAACCCTTGTTTTTAAAGAAAGGCACGATGACTGCGCTATTCCAGTCCCCGGGAACCATTCCCGAGCTCCAACATAAATTGAGGAGCAACAGGAACGCCTCCCGGACACAGGAGCCTCCAAGCTTGATCATCTCGGCAGACACCATATCAATGCCCGCTGCCTTACCATTTTTCAAACTTCTTATCGCCCATTCAATTTCATACATACTGATGTCATCGGAGGACGCCGTCGCCGAATGTTGATCTACTAGACCACATGCGACACCGGCGCCAACCGTAGCATCCGCATACATATCGCCAAAATATTCACTCCATCGGCTTAACACGTCTTGTGTTTGTGTAAGAATGTCTCCACCTTTAGACCTTATTTTATTCATTCTGAAGGCTGACCAACCACCCCGAGACTTCTTCACCTCCCTCCAAATTTATTTATTTTATTCTCTATCGAGCCAGCATGGGGGTAGGAGTGCTGTTGTCCTCTCGCTTCGCCTCAGGCGTGAAGGATTGCGTGTATGAATGAATGTTGAGGAAGCGAGTGAAGTATGCAAGGATAGAGTTCTCTGGCACTCTGTTCTCTCTGCCTACCCTGCAAAGGATATGGCGTGATGATATGTATGTATGTATTTAAAATTAACAAAAGGAATGATTTTTTGCTAAAATTGTGATTACACCACGCTATATGAAAACGTACCTCATTTTTATATCTTTTGCAAAGGTTATTGGCAATAGTTTTATGACCGGCCACCTGCTTGATATCAAACCTCCTTGGGAATGTTGAACAAACAGCATCAAGTGCATTTGACCTAGATCGATATAAAGCTCTTAGTGTCTTTGCAACAACGAGCAATAAAATAATATAAAGGTTGGTAGTATACATAGCCGCTACGACACAGAACTTCTACATCAAATTATTGTAATTATCCTAAGACGGTGCGTTTACAAAAATTCTCTATCGAATTTGACTTAACTATAGGTCGAGCATTTGACTATACCTGTACGACTGTCTCTATCGCATGTAGCAGTGTGAGTGCAAGTTCAGCGGCAAGTGCTGCGGCGAGATGCGGT
The DNA here is from genome assembly GCA_905163515.2 of Lymantria monacha. Taxonomy (NCBI): domain Eukaryota; kingdom Metazoa; phylum Arthropoda; class Insecta; order Lepidoptera; family Erebidae; genus Lymantria; species Lymantria monacha. The sequence continues at coordinate 34,423,272 of LR991084.1, read as the reverse complement.
TGGGGTGCCGGTGGGGCGAGCTGGTCGCCGCGCGCCGTGCCCGCCCCGCGGACCCAGTCCTTGCGCCAGCGCTCGCGACGCCATGCGCCCTGCACCTGAGCACCACTCCCACCTGATACACACAGCACTTATATAGTTAGTCGTCAGTGGATAGTAGCAATAATATACTGCGTCCGCCAATGAATTAACTGTCAGCGTAATAGAATTTTTCTTTGACAATTTTTGGATCGTTCGGACAAATAAAACAAACAAAGCCCATACAGGAAGTCTGATACAAATTTTATACACGCATATCACGCAATTTGTTTTAAGTCATAGCTCTAAGCTATTGATTGGGCGAACCAATTAATTTGTCAAGGAATTTTGGTGGATCATAAAAACACATGTATAATGTGTATAATTATAATATCATACTTTTTTACAATATTCATTATAAAAATATACCATATAAACAATAGAGTCTAAGTCCTAAGCACTAAGGAAATAATCTTTATATTGCAGGGGACTCTACAAATCTGCAATTAATGCAGATGTATTACACCTAGACTCAGAACAACGCTTTATGAATCGCACAAAGTATTGTCCTGCGTGGGAATCGAACCCTTGGCACTGGCACGGAAGGTCGGTATCTTAACCACTACGCCATCTATACAGTCGAAACAGTAATATAACGTAAAAGAAAACAAACCCTTTCGTCTCATAATGAAATCGGAGCGTGCAGATCCCTGTCCCAGTATGACATCTTCAAGTTTAGCTTTAATATCTGTAGTTTTGCGTACGTTCTGCTGGGCACATTTCATTATCTCCTTCCGACCCTGAAAGCAACAGTTAAACAGATAAAATATGATAACTTTTATTATTAACTTACAATCATATTATGTATATTATGATTTTCAAGAGCATAAGAAGCTAGCTGTGTGGTAGCAGCTAAGAATACTACCAACCCTTACTTTGCTCGTGGATGTCGTAAAAGACGACTAAGAGCCTTATATCGATCTGGGCCAACTGCATCTGATGCCATTTGTTCAACAATTACATTCCCAAGGAGGGTTTACGTCTGGAAGGCGGCCGGTCATAAAACTATTGCCAGTAACTTTTACAATATGTACTTTATTTTTTTTATTATGAGTATGTTATTCCACAGACTTTTTGTCCGTGCTCTTTTTATGTTTAATTTAATTGTTGTGGTGGTTTGTTTATAAAATTAATGTTCTTGAAGTGTGGCTTTATTACATTTGGATAAAGCTTGAAGAGCGCAATTCATGTGTCATAGATGTTGAGCGACAACATGTCTTTTAGGGTTTCTTCTTGGCGCTGGTGGTCTTGTTGTCGGTGAAACCCTTCTATTTGTAGATGTTTCTGTCCTCTGTGATGTTGTGATGATGATAATGATGTCTGTGATGTTTTATTTTATGATTTGTTTAATTTGGAAGTCTATGTCTAGGTTGATGGTAATTGACTCCACGCTTGTGTTGACTTTAATTTAATGGGGTAGTAGACCAAGCTCTTTCATTACCCTTTCGTCTCTATGTTTTACCGCCATCTTCTTGATGTATTCCAGTATAGTACCAGAATCCTGATCTATGGAATTCCTCATGAGTTTCCAGATGGCATCTTCACGGGTGTCTGTGTAGTAAGTGCAGGATCTGGTATGCCTGGAGATGGCGACCACGGCGTGTTGTATGCTGTTATGTAACTTTTGCACCGAGTCTCTAGTCTGAATTATGATGACGTTAGGTGCGCCGAGTCCCTGTGCCTCGTGGATGGTTCGCAGTTCGGAGCCCTCACCGGTACCGTATCCCTTTTCCTTGAAGCTTTCTTTCTCTGCCTGGGTGTGTAACAGGTATAGAGTCTCGGGAAGATCGGGTGGTATGACGGCGTCGGTGTATTTGTATATGTTCAGGGATTTTATGATTTTATTTGACGAGTATATGCCATTGTAGTTGTTCTGGAGGGCATATGCTACGTCCATGGGGCACCGATGCGTACACAGCAGTTCTTGTGTTGCCGATGGTGTGGTTAGAGGCTTGTCATGTCTCATTTCGAATAGGTTGTCCCGATCTATGAATGGGATTTGGTTTGTATCTCCAATGAGGAGGAGTTCTTTGGCCTTGACAGTTCGCATTAATAAGACTACGGAGCCAAAGTGATTTATGAGCGCTTCATCTATGATTAGCCGGTGAAGCGCTTGGTTTTTGTTCGTTCTGACTCCGTTTGTCAGAGCTGATGCTACTGTGTAGACGTTCTTGGCCGCCTTTTCCCCCATGCGTTGGGTAATCCTATTCTTTAGATTGTCTTTTGCTTTGAGCAGTGATGTTAAAACGACGTCGTGTGCGGGGTCGAAGTTTTCCACAATCCAGGTTGATTTGCCGCATCCGGGCACTCCGTTTACCAGGGTGATCTTGTCTGGTAAGTCCCATGTACTCGCTTCCAGATCTCTGGCTCGTTTTAGAATTTTCTCTGTGAGCCAGATTTCAGTGAATTTCGCAGTGACTACAATGGGGTCGTGTTCCGGGGTGTGGAATGTTATTCTACCGTTTTCCTTTGTGGCTTCTTCATCGATGTCTATGAAGCCTCCGGTGGCACTAAACGCGGCCATGTGGGTTGAGATGGGTTTACCCGCCATGACCTCGCCTGTTTGGTTGTTGTAAACGTTGGCCTCTTCTTCCTCGAGTCTGACTTTCAGCAACCCATCGCTTTGGTAGTGGTAGGCTTCGAGTATCTTGCTGGCGGTCAGGGCTTTGATAACTGTTGTGCCTTCTAAAATGGCCTTGTATTCGAGGAAGGCATTCATATATAGGTCCAACGTTGTGTTCACCGGTCGGTAGTTTGGTGGTTTTACTATTCCTTTGTCGGCGTTTGTGCTTAGTTGTGGTTCTTCTTCTTTATCGATTGGGCGTTCTTTTCTAGTAAAAGCCTCGAGTGCAGATGCCAGTCGCATACTGCTTTATACAATATGTACTATGCAAGAAGAGTACATATTGTATCGACCTCAAGTAATTGGGATAAGAGTAGGAGAATGATGATGATTTCCAAGAGCATGAGATATAATAATAAACAAGTCTGCTAAGTTTCTTGAAGGATCTTTTCTGTGGCGAAGGCGGTGAGTTCCAGCTATAGTTTATACGATTCATCATCATCAGCTCAGCTCATACACAGCGTACTGCTGGGCTCGAGTCTCCTCCACGATAGGAAGGAAATTCACTTACTATACCACGGTGATAAGACGAGTTGGTATAGGGTTTCATTTTAAGTTTTCCTTCTGTTGCATAGATGTTGCTGTATTATCCCTTATTCGTCTTTTACGAGGGTGGTGAATTGTATACGTATTTATTATCATTTCCACACAGATAGTTTGTTAGGTAAATTTAAGTTATAATGTTATAATTGACAATATGTTATTGTTGGTGTAAATTTCATCATAAATAATTTTGAACTTGACTGCTGTCTGCTCAGACTGAACTTGGCTGTCTTCAATTTTACTTTTTTTTGGTAAATTTGTTTATTTTTTTTTTATTTAAGACAATATGTCTTAAAAAGACCAAATCAACATATTTATAAATCGGAATAATGTGTATCCGATAGATAGCAGGATTAAACGTCCTCTATAAAGAAAATATAAATGGACAATTGATTTCTGGAGTATGAATGATCCGTGTGGTGATGAAGTAAGAATACAATTCACCACCTCCACTATCTTACCCGTGGATGGGTAAAAGACGACTACGAGAAATAAAACACATATAACATCTATGCAAGAGAAGGACAACTCGAAACAAAACTCTATACCAACACGTCTGATCAGCGCGGTATAGTAGATTAATTTCCCTCCCATTACGGAGGAGGGCCGGCCCCAACAGTGGGACATATATGGGATGTGATGATGATAAGTATGAATGGAAACCAATAGACGGAGGATGACAAATAGTGAGTTCAAGTCCTCACTAAAGTGATATCTTCTACACTCCAAAAATGAATTTTGTAAAATGCTTAGCATTTTAAATGCTACATTATCAATAACTTCGCGTAATTTTAATGTATTGCTGGACTGCCAAGTGTCAGCTTTGATCTCTAAGTATACCCTACTTAGAGATCAAAGCTGACACTTGGCAGTCTCTGTACAATAACTCTGTACATGTGTGATGTGTCTGTGATGTGTGGACAACACATCAAGTCTTCCGAGTCATCATTATCCTGCTTTACCCCAACTACTTGGGGTAGACGCAATATTTACTCCTCTTCCATCGTACATATTACAAGAGTTATTGCAGTAGTTTCATGACCGACCGGTCATGCCCTGCTTGACGGCAACCCTCCTTGGGAATGTAATTATTAACTATAGTCCATAAAATATAGCTTGATCTCTGTGACAGATAGCTACGAAATCGATGAAGTAATTTTGAATACGCGTCATGTTTACAATTTTATTTTGTATCGTCTATATTTTCATTCTTTACGTGCCAGTTATATCTCAACTGAAGAGTAATAATTTTAAATATAAAAATATGAATATTTACACCAAAACTTGTACCTTATATGTTCTAAAATACTTAGTAATCACTTTATAAAAATATGTTGCTTACGCAAGTACAAGTTTATACTGAACTGAGAATAAGATAGAGATGGGACAGTCAATAAACGTAAATCGATAAAAATACTTATTGATTATTTATAAAACAAATAAAACCAATACATTACCTATATAAACCACATAGTTACTCTTTCTTTTATATTAAAAAAAACTATTTCTTTTATAAAATAAACATAATTATTTAAGAAATAATCCAAGAATACATCATCAACCTACAAGAATGCTCCAGCGAAGATGATAATAGTGACAATGTACTCCTTTCGAATAATAAAAATAATTAATTAACAGGTTTAGTTTAGAGAAAATCCACTGATTTAAATTCAATAAGATTTTTATAGATTGTTTTACAGTTATAAGCGATTTATTCATCCATTTGATTGAAATTCAATAAGATTTTCATACATTGTTTTTCAATTGCAATAGTAAATAACTTTAAAAAATAACGATTTTTATCGTCAAAAAAAAGGACTACAACGTAAGCGTGCAGCACTAGTGACAACTGTCACAGAGATCAAGCTATATTTTATGGACTATAGATAGCATTAGTTGCTCCGGATCGATATTAAGCTCTTAGTCGTCTTTTACGACATCCCTGAACCAAGTAAGTAGTATTCGTAGAAATATAGAATTCATTATATTGGTAGTTTCTTATAACACAACTTTACTCTTATATATGGGATCTATATATACAAAACTAAAATTATGTATACCTTATACTCTTGACATTTGAAGCAGAGGTCTATGAGCGCCAGGAGGGAGTGCACCCTCGCGGCGGACAGCTCCGCTACGCAGGCGGCAAGCGCGCCGCGCTCCGCCCATTTCAGGACCCAAGCCAGGCACATAAGCAGGTTGCGGCTCGTCTCGCTGTTCAGAGGCGGCCGACCGTTCTATGTCAAACAAAATCTCATTACTATTGCAACGCGTGTTTTTCTTCTCTTTTACTGATCTTATCTGCTTGCACCTATTACTGGCCTTTTACGATCACCCACAGGAAAGTAAGTAGTGATGAAATGTATTCGTATTCATCACAGAGCTAAATTGATACACACATTAAACAATAGCGGTAAGCTTACACTGTTGACGGTTTTCTGTCCACAGGTCCATCCGGGGTAGTAACACACTCTCGCAGACAATCGACGCCAGAGCAGTGGCAATGTACTAGTGTACTTGTTCGGTGAGTGTGAGAGCCGGAAGTCCAATTTCTGGGTGGGTTTTGGAATTTCATTGGTTGTGCCTAGGTATACCACTGGTATTGTTGCAAAGGTCATGGTCGGCAGTAACGCTTGCTACCAGGTGTGCTGCTTGCTCGTTTGCCACCAAGAGCAATACAAAAAAAAAATCTGTAATACGATAACATGTTGGACATAAAACACTTTAGTCCTCCTCTCTCCAAAGTTGTTTAAGCTTTTTAAAATTAGTATTCAATAAAATCAAATATATTACGTACTTGTTTAAATTCACCTTCCGGCGATGATGCTGTGTACAAATTGCTAAATTGCCCCATATCACTGTCCAATTGGAGGATATCTATAAAAAAAAAACATATATTTTATATAAAATTTTGTACGTGTGTATGAGACTAAAATCCTCCTAAACAGCTGTATCGATTTTAATTTTATGTTTTCGTTGGGAATGATTATAGATGACGCTTCGATCCGGGGGTGGCATTGTGATCGAATTTAAGGAATTATATTTTAATTTATTTTGAAATTTGTCAGAACAGTGTCTATTTGGTTAGCGTTATAAAACAATAACATATTATCTTACAATTTGAGATTTAATTAAATCTAAATTATACTAAGCACCAAATGGGTTGTTTGACCATTTGGCTGTATTTTCTATCTTATTGACAAATCCCATAATTCCAACCAATTATTACCTCAACCACGTTACTGTTGGACAAGGGTCTCCCCAATGGGGATAATATCATTATCCCAAATGTTTGGCCAAATTTGCCAAGATCATGACTGACACCTCCTCTGATAATCGTTCAGATGCTGTTTACGACGCACAGTGCGAAAATCGCGTATGTTTCGTCTCAAAACTCCGTATCTCAGTTGTTTCAAAACTAATTGAGCTGTAATTTTGCACACATATACTTCAAGTAAGTGTTTAAAGTTTAAATGAAATAACTTTAATTTTAAAAATTCTGTTTATAAATTAATTTAAAAAAATAAAATAAAAAAGACATGCATTATATAAGAAAAAATACAAAATATGCTTGTTTAATTTAGATAAAATGGTAGAACATAGTAGGTACCAAACTAGAAAAAAAAATTATTTAGATTTTCATTGAGAGCAAGAAGGGCCTTGGCTTCATCTAATAGTTCTTTCGATATTGTTTCTGAGGTATTTCTCAAACTTGATATATATGGATCAAAGTGTACAATAAGGTATGGAACACGTCTTCATTGGTAGCCGCTCTTGAACACTTTCTAGAATGATGCAGTTTAAACTTTTTGTAATCCTTATTTCGGGATTCTTGCGCGTCTTCGCACAATTGACCGATAGGTAAAATAGCATAGTACTCAATGATTTTTTCTCCGTGAATAAGTATTTTATGCATGGAAGAAGGCATATAATACCGATTATAATTATTTACGTATAGTTGGGCTGTACTATATGCGTATTCACCGAAATTTTTTGAATCAATAGCCATTCCAGATGACATAGTTTGTAGTATTATGTACATTCGTTTTATAAGTTCTACGTCTACACCTGTAATGTTTGCAGAGCACGAGTAATTCTGAAAAAATGTCCGAGCGGTGTTGCCATCATTATTATATATTTCCACAGCCTTGACGAGGTTTATAGACAAGCAGTCCCATTTCTTCCCTAAACCGCTTTTGCGCCAGTTTTTTTCTTTTCGTCTTTGATTTTTTTTTTATTTTCAGGTGTAGTAGCTGATCACTTTTCAAAAGATAAGTTATAGGAAATGTGTAAGATCATCTCCATACTCCTAATCTAAGCATGTAGTGTTGACAGTCCGTATTGAAATTAACTTTCGTTCACATCTCGTGTCCTAACTGCCTCTAAGTTATTCATTTGCCGAGGAGTAGCTCCACAAACTGTACAAGAAGCGCTCGAACGAGTTTCAGTTAAAACTTGTGCCACTTTACCATCAATCATGGTTAAAAATAGGTCATGAGTAATTTTGATTACCTCACCATTCTTATTTATCAGGGAAGGAGACAGTTTTTTTTTGATCGTTGATATCAGCCACAACAGACGTGGTTTTTCAGGAGTTTCTTAGGCAAACTCTAACAATATAGGTCTGCAATATCTAACAGATGAGCAGGTTTCATTCTTCCAAACAACAGAGTCTAATAGGTACAAGTGCAAGCAATAAAAAGGTTTGTATCTGATATAAAATCGCTTTCTTCGGGCAAAACTTGCTTGTATTCACTCTGCCCTGATGACCCGTCACAACCCCATTTACAGAATAGTTTCAACTTTCTTAAACCGTTTTTATAAACTGAACCAATTTGTAATATACGTGCCACAGTATCATCCAACAAGTCTTGCAGATTCACTTATGCACTTATGTTAGTAATGGTTATGCTCGAATCTGGTGGGTAACACATTTTCTTCACTTCGAGTATAGTTGGATAAGAAAGAAACACTGAGCAGTTTTTGTCCTTCAAACAAAGTCGAAGTTTCCCATACTGTTCTTTGTTAAGGTCTAAGTCAATAAATGTCCGTAGTGCTTCTTCCTTTGGAAAAGGTGTAACGTCTTCAAGGTTCTCAGTGATGTATTTAAGAAATTTTTTCTTATCATTTCTTGATGAAGTTCATATAATATTAACGATTGTGGCCTCCTCCGTCTCACCCATAGACCGTAACTCTTGAGCATATGCATTGAGCACACAGTCCAGTCCGTACTCTTGTATCAATTCCATGTTTTTTCGTTTCTTTGTTTTTTCTGAAGATGCTTCGTATGGTTTCGAAGGTCTGCCACCACCACCACTTCCAGGCGTATTAGGGTCAGTAACTGTGACTCGACACTAGTGGAAGACGAAATTGACCATCTAACCAGTTGGCGTTCTTACTTTCAAAGCGTTCTTTTGTTCGAGATGCATTTCTCCAGCGTTCGTTACATTTAGATACCAAGTTTCTTTGAATATAGAAGACCACAGTAGCCATATCCTCTGGTGACAAATTAAATTTTCTTGTATGCAGTCTTCTATGTTATGCCCATTTATCAATAAATTGCACAACTCTCGTTTGCTACAAACAAATTCACCCATCATCAAATCAGTCAACTTCTGCCAATATTTGAAAATAAGTGCTTCTGCTTTTTAGGGCAACTGAATGTCTAACCAACAACTCAGAATGTTTCAAGGTTCGCCTTCTTTTTATAGGTCAATGAAATAGTGATATGTGCAAAAAGCTAGGAAACTATTATAATAATTTGCACTCTTCCCATAACCTGTTTTCAATTTGACCTTAATAGATAATAAGTGACCATATTTTATCAAGTAAAGTGGTCAAAACTGTATCAAAACCACAAAAACACTGCACTGTAATCAATTCGACCTTAATAGATACAAAATAATTTTATGAAAAATAAAACAAAATTGATATTTTTTTTTATTACGCGATATGTTTTGGCCCCGTGTGTAAAAAGGGGCAAGTATGTGCAAATTTTTTTTTTCGCCTTGCATTTATTAATGTATAAAGATCTTAAAACAATAAATATCTCGACAGCGGCAAGCAGCGGTAAAGGGTAAAAGTCTCGTTAAAAAAAATGAACACTAAAAATTTACCATCTTAAACTATATTGGTTAATTGTATTTTATTAAACCAATATTTATAATATTAATTATGAAACGTTATGAGGAGATCACAAGCATTCCAAAAATGTATAATACTTGTATATTTATATGAAAAACTTCTGAGTAATGTGGCGTTGAATTGTAGTAACGTATTGCGTCAAAATTACGTTATTAAACATGAGTTAGCTTTGATGCCTATTTATATACATTATGATTAACTAAAAATTGCGAAAAGAAAGCTTATTTATTAGACTATATTAATTTATTAATTTTATTCAATTACAACGACTTGCACATGAAATGGTTTTGAGACGGCTTTGTATGGGGCTTGACCATAGTGCGACGTAATAGGAAGACAATGGGTACACATTAACTTCTGTTCCTTCTTTTAACTAAACAACTAATAACTAAAACACAATATTATACCTTTATTATTGCTAAATCCCCTATGCAGCTGTGGGTGGGCATCCATTACTATAGACAGTAAGGGTAGGTACAGCGCTGCGACTCTCGCCTTCAGCTCAGGAACTGAGAGCCGGGGGTCAGCATCATGAGCAGTTAGGAGAGACAGCACGCCGTTCACAGCCGCACACTGAAGAACTGGACTCCTGAAAAACAGTATTTTCTTCAGGACACTTTTCGTATAGGACAGAGTAAGGATAACATTTTGACTGCACAGCGTAGCGGTTAAGATACCGATTTATCATATCAGTGGAATGGCTTCGATTCCTACGCAAGACAATACATGTAGCGCCCGGTTGCAATCAATAACCTGGCGCCCTCTTGTACCAAAGTGGGTGAACAAAATGGAATAGGTTGATGGTTACAAGCGGCTCTCGGCGCCCCCTAACACCCAGCGCCCAGGTGCACCGCACCCTCTGCACTGTAGGTAAAGCCGGCCCTGGTGTGATCTACAAATTGTTCGGAGTCTGGGTGTAAATTGTGTTCGTTAATATATATATTTGTAAAGCAATACAAGGATTCATTATGGTGTCAAAAAATAAAAAGAAAATCACCACCATATTAGCTGTGTATATACCTGGGGGAACTCCACTTAATGACGTTTGGTTAACAATTACATTCCCAAGGGGAGTTGACGTTAGACAGGCGGCCTGTCATAAAACTATTGCCTAATATTTGTTGCAATATGTACCATGGAAGAGGAGTACATATTGCGTCCACCCAAAAAAAAAATCATGTCTGAAATCTGTAAAATTATATTATAATATTCGTATTAAGATTTTAAAAACCTTATATTCACAACGCGACTATTGTTTACGTACTGCAATTCTAGTGCGTTGGTGAGTTCTGTGAGGAGTAGACCGGCGAGGTAGTGTCTCGAACGGTATTCGTGTCCGAGCGCGTGGCTCGAGTGCGAGCCGAGCGACTGGCACGACGCGGCCGGAGACACGCTGCCTCCACCGCCGGAGCCCGCAGCACTGCCGTACGATATCGGCAGATTCAACGCAACGTAGTGCTCGTGCGAGCACACTATGCGCAGAAATGATAGCTGGCAACACAAAAAAATTAAAATGAATAGTTTTGGCGGTAACATGAAAATGTCATATGGCGCTACTATATTCAATATTTTAGTATTTTATAATATTTATATTGAAAAAAAATGTCGGTATTGTACAAGATACTTTAAATTGTACAAGACTTGGTTATATTCAGGTAGTTAAGCTAAAAATGTATTCAAAAGGTCTGTATGCATAGTTATGAATAAAGATTGAAAAAAAAGAAGGAACAATGGGCAACATGATTGTCATATGGTGTTTACTATATTTAATACTTTAGTATTTATTGAATAATTTTAACTGGTATTTTATGTGAGAAAGTGCTAAAGTAGTGAATATATCTAGTGATAGAAACAGATAATGAGGTTGTCAGCGCTCAATTAAAGGCATACTAATTGTGATGTTGAATAAGCTACTTATTCTGATATGTTCTTTATTCTGATGGTTAACTTAAGAAGGCCACCGAAGACAAAGATCGGGTACTGATGGCCCGCTCGCACGGCGAAAAGAGATGTTTGCAGGTTGGGTCTATGGGGTTGCGCGCCGCCTCTTCCGTCACCCCGGACCGATTTGGCGGGGCGTAACCGCGTCCATAGCCCACCACAAAAAAAAGGCTAACTTAAGAATATATTTGACTGAAGGCCTTTATATCTAAGGTTGAATTAAATATATTAAAAAAAATACAAAATATTCATATGGTGCCAAAACACTAACTACACAACAGCTAATAAAAAAAAATATATATATTTATAAGGAACCTTGTATTGCACCAAAGGCACAGCATCCGGTAGCGATGCTATCTTGGCGCACATCTGCTTGTAATAGTTCCGTATGAGATTGAACACGTAGCCACGGTCCATGATGCTCATAAGGTCGAACAAGAAGAATGCCAGACTGTTGTTCAGGCTCTGAGTTAAGCGGCTATCTTTACCGTATCTGGGGGAGATAGAAATTGCATTACAGTAATACAGTGACATCTAACGACGATTTGAGGAACATCCTAACTAATATTATAAATGGCAATGTGAATATTTCCGCGTGCTGATGCTGTAAGAATAGAATTCACTACCATCTCATCCGTGGGCATCGTAGACGGCTATAAAATTTATGGAAGAACAGGAAAACTTGAAATAAAACCCCTATACCAACTCGTCTGACGATATGGTATAGTAGGTCAATTTCCCTTCCATTTTGGAGGAGGCTTAAGCCTAGCCAGCAGTCGGATGTATATGACCTGAAATGATGACGGTGAATTTATTTGTTATCTTTTCACACATTAATTATTTATCCAACCGTTTTGAGATTTCGTATACACGTTGACGGGGCGACAGGGAAGTATATATTTTTTTATGGGATTTATCCCACGACACATTCCCACACGCACTTGGGAATATACGTTGGTATCTATATCTATGCTATCTGTGCAGTCAATTGCGTACATCCATTTAAAATTATTACTATTGTAATAGATGGCGCTACAATTGAATTATATGAAATTCATTTATACTTGTAAATAACACCGTCTGATCAGCCGATTTCTAAAACCTTGGTAGAATTTATAAATACCCGATTACCAAACGAAAAATGATGTCACAAGCGGGGTTCGAACACGCACCTATTGGGAGTCCGGCCCAATCGTGCTGCCACTTACACCACCGTGAACTATTGTAGGACATGCAAATCTCTTCATGTCATGGCACACGTCACTTTGAAGACGTAAGTATGATACGAAGCGAGATTTGTGTGTAAGTGGCAGCACGATTGGGCCGGACTTCCAATAGGTGCGGGTTCGAACCCCGCTTGTGACATCATTTTTCGTTTCGTAATCGGGTATTTATAAATAATTGAGCATATTAAATGCTAAAAATTTCAGTAACTTGGTAGAATTTACCGAAACGAGTCACCTTGGTTAAATTTACCTGGAGATAATTTCGGATGTGACGTTATTGACAAGAGTGGTGATGTCATCAGTGAATTGATCCGGGAAGCGCGCCTTCCGTCTCGCTTCATGAGCACCGCTCCAGTATAAATATTCCACCATGGATTTTATCATCAGCTCGAATAGTGACCTGCAAACAGAAACAACAATTACAACGCCATCTATAACTTATTTTAGTACTACTGCACGTTTGTACATTTGCATTTGCCCAATTAATATCCACCATTGGCTTCTCTGATGGGAAAATAGTACAACAAGCTGCATAGATGGCGTAGTGGTTAAGATACCGACCTTCCGTGTCAGTGCCGTGGGTTAGATTCCTACGCACAAATACAAATTGTTGTTCTGAGTCTGGGTGTAATTTGTCTACGTTAATTATATTTTTATAAAATCGCCCGCAACACAAAGATTATTGCGGGTGACTGGATCGGGGAATTAGTCCGTCACCCGCCGAGAGGCCGACCGCGTGAGGAAAGACCGACATCCTCCCCGAGGGGGGGACGTCGGTCGAGGAGAGGGTACTCTTCAGGGTATTCCGTCGGGCCGACCACTGACGTCAAGTCACTCTGATCCGGTGGTCGGCTCAACGACGAAGGCGACGTCAAGGGTGGGTTACGGGTGTGCGTGCTTACGCCCCTCTGTCGCCCCGGAGGGAGTGGTGCGAGGAGAGCGCCGACCGTAACCCAAAAAAAAGAAAAACATCAAGGATTATTTCCTTAGTGCGGGATGGTGTATACAAAAAAAATCATTAAGTTCAGTTGGTGATCACAATTTATGTTGTAGTTTTGTTGCCTATTTCGTTTATGATCCTCAGCCGGTTTTACGACGCCTACGAGGCAAGAGATGGTGACAAATAGTAGGAAATAATACATCCCTTGCAATGTTTTTAGAACAAAGTTGTTAGGACTCTTACTGAAATTTACCAATCGGATTTCTTCTGAAAACTACAAAAAATCAAATGTAATTTTTACCATGAGTTCTGCATGGCGAGATCCCGGGTAGCACCGCTCGCTACCACCCATTGGAGTGCCAGCTCTTCATGCAGTATCTTGCAGGAGCCGTCAGTCATCACTGAAATATAAAAAAACAAAATTCTTCATTAAAATCAGTGCTTCATTTTTGATGCATATGTGATAATTAGCGATTCTGTAATTACATCTTGGATCTAAATTAAAATAGCAATTTCTATTTCTTGCTTTTGGTGGCGAACGAGCAAGCAGCACACCTGATGATAAGTGTTACTGCCGCCCATGGTATGGACCGCTGCCTACCAATGTAATCAAACACACCCAGTTGGGCTTCCGACTTTCTCGCTCACCGAACGAAGCGCAATAGCATATTGCCATTAAGACTCAGACGTCGATCTTCTACGAGAGTGTGGTACTACCCCGGACGGACCGGCCCGCGGCTGTAGACAGAGAACTGTTAACAGCGTGGTCCTACTATTACGTAATTTTAAAATAATTTCAAATTAAAATAATAATTTATATAATCCCAGCCCATTGGTTTGTTTGCAGACGTCGATATAACGCAACGCCGATTGGTAGCGAGTTATAAACCTTCTTCATGAAAAAATACATATACATACCAATTTTCATAATGATCGGTCAAATAGTTTCTGGGTTTAGCTATGTCATATATACAAACATCCTCTTTTATAGATATAAATCAACCCCGCAGCGGTCATACTTTCTGTTTTTTAATTTATACATTATTAAAATGATTTATATGCCATATGACAAAACTAATTTAGAATTATCTTTCTATAAGTACAAAAGAATTTATTCTTTACAATGTGTACTTACAAGGTATAGATAGTAAGTGCTGTACTAATATTAAAAACTTATAGACAAAATTGAACATATTTAATCATAAATAATTTAGCTAAAGCATAACACATCAAATGTGGTGTTTAAGTTAAAATACAATTCACCACCAAGGTGTAAATGAAATGAATTAATGTTTGGTGTCTATTTTTGTACATAGGCTCTCCATAAAAGAAAATATTTTCCCACAAGTTTCGTAAATGATATTTAAGGGAAATAAGACAAATTAAATGACTATAATTAAAGAAAAACTCTACCCAGAACTTATGCCAGATGGGTTGATCGATGTGAAATAACAGACAATTTTCCCTCATAATATACACATACATACATACCGTCACGCCATGTCCTTTGCAGGGTAGGCAGAGAGAACAGAGTGCCAGACAACTCTATCTTTGCATACTATCCCTCATAATATGGAGATGACAATTCCTTAGAGCAAGTGGATGAATTTGTATATCTTGGATGTGGATTTAGCCGAGATGGAAGGTACACCACTGATATAGAGCGAAGAGTGAATGCGGGAAATAGAGTGAATGGAGCGTTGGGACAACTTCTCGGTAGCCACCACCTCAGCCAGAAGGCACGTGTAGCAATACATAACGCAGTGCTTGTCCCAACATTACTGTATGGAAGCGAGAGTACGAGATGCAGAAAAGAGTATGAAAGTAAAATTAATGCGGTCGAAATGCGATCTCTACGGAAAATCTGTGAGTTAGGCTGACCGACCGCATTCGCAACGACGACGTAAGAGAGCGAGTAGGGTTGAAAGAGAGTATTGGTGTAAAGATGCGAAAGGGAATGCTCCGATGATTCGGACATGTGGAAAGAATGCCGAACGAACGTCTGGTTAAGAAGATATACAATGCGAAAGTGGACGGATGTAAATACCGGGGGGAGACCGAGACTAACCTACCTAGATCAGATCGGTCGTGTACTGAAGGAAGGTGGAGTCAAGAGTCTCCGAAACCGGCGAGCGTGTATGAAGAGAATTATGAATGTTGAGGAAGCGAATGAAGTATGCAAGGATAGAGTTCTCTAGGACTCTGTTCTCTCTGCCTACCCTGCAAAGGACATGGCGTGATGGTATGTATGTACAATTGCTTAATATCCTTAACACATACCAGCAGGAGGTAGAGGCAGGCCGATGTCCCTGTCGGTGAGCGAAGGTCTTGGTATGGTGCATTGATACTGTATGTAAGCTGTGATCAGACCGCTGCGTCCATGTGGATCACACGTTGAGCCCTCGTTCATGTTCTGTGAATGCATTTTTAATTCCATCATTGCTGGGTCACACTCTATTTGAAAATAAAAGTAATGCTAAGCCATACCATTATGCCATATATGCAGTTATTTTTTATACTATTATGAGCCACATTGCTATTTATTAACTTCATCATCATCATCATAATTTCAGCTTATATATATTTCAATGCTGGGATTGAAACTGCTGCTCAATGGGGAGAAAAATGACGTAATATACCACGCTGATCCGACATGTTGACTAACTAAATAGAGAAATAAAGTAGGCATGAATGAAGATTTCAGATCGTGTTTGTATTCGAAATTCACCACCCCCTATCTTACGCGTTGGTGATCGTAAGAGACGACTAAGGGATAAAATATGCATATAACATCTATGCTAGAGAAGGAAATCTCAAAATAAAACCCTATACCAACACGTCTGACCACCGCCAGCGTGTTATAGGTCAATTTTCCTCCTAGTGTGGATGAGACTCGAGCTTAGCAGTGGGATATTATGTGAGCTGAGATGATGATTGAATTCGATGTTTAAAAGAGCATCCTCCCGTGACCATGAACGCTGTAAAATGTTCGAAGCATCGGGCAATTAAAAAACAAATACAAACGCGATAGGATGCGTAAAAAAAGATTTATTTCAAATGTTTAAACGAAGTGCTACTTACGGATATATCGGTGAAGACATTGGCAAGACAGGTGAACACATCCTGGGCAATGTTGAGCGTCTGCCCGGCTAGTACGGGAGGCGCCACAAGCAGGTGCAGTAGTTTATCCAGGACTACGGGCAGGTACCGCGACAACACTTCCACGTTGGCGGTTGGTAACTGCGTTATACTGTAATTTTTGCATACACACATACATTTTTCTTCTTAATACGTTTTAATGGCTGACGAGCAGATAGCCCACCTAATGATAAATGGCTACTGCCGTACCTACAGAACTATAGAAGTACCAAGGGCATAGTCAAGGTCAAAAAGCTCTTCTTAAGTCTTGTATAAACTATAGACTACAAATCCTCGTGCGGTGACGAGATACTCTTTAGCTGAATTTTACGATTTCCATGAACAAATGATACGATTGTAACATATTCCATACTTTTTAAAGACACCCTACTCTAAGGATGTAATCCTTATATTGTGGCGACTTTACAAACATACAATTTATCAACATCATCATCATCTAGGCTCAAATACGTCCCATCGTCGTGTTCGAGCTTCCTCTACAATAGGAGGGAATCCAAGCCACTATACTATGCTGGTCAGACGAATTGGTTGTTTCATTTCGGAATTTCCCTTTTTTTGTATTGATGTTATATGAATATCATGTCTCTTAGTAGTCTTTTAAATCCATCAACATCCATGGGTAAGGAAGGGAATGATGAATGATGTTCTCCACTACCACTTGGAAAATACAGTAGAAATTCGATTATCTGGCCCTCAGTTATACGGACTACCAATAGCGACCTTGTCTATACAAGTAATATTTGTTATTTTTTATAAAAACTAACTATAGCATAATGCAATATGCACAAAAAATTTTGATTTGCGGATAACAAAATGTACGAAATATTCTATTATCCGGATTTTCGATTATCTGAATGCCTAAAACGACAACAATTAGATCGGTTAATTGAGTTTCCACTGTATACAATTAATGTATACGAATCACGACAAGAATATGTTGATCAAAGTATTGTGGCTGTGCGGGAATTGTACACACGACAAAGGCACGGTAAGCCGGTATTTTAATTACTACACCATTTGTGTATTTTATTTTCAACCGGTTGAAGATTTATGAATTTACTATTTACCTAGTTCGTAGTTCGGACTCCATATTGGCAAGTCCGATACGCGGCGGAATATTTCCTTCTTGCACAGCCTCGCACGCTTTTGCGAAACGTTCTATGTAACCGTCCTGAAATAAATCATTCACAGCATTAGAACTTTTAATAATTGTCTGGGGTATAGTTGAAGGTAACGTGATTAAAAATTTCAAGTGTGTATGGATATACATGATATAATTCTATCACTCCCTTTCCACCACCATCATCATCATCATTCTCCTACTCTTATCCCAATTACTTGGGGTCGATACAATATGTACTCTTCTTTCATAATACATATTGTAAAAGTTATTGGCAATAGTTTTATGACCGGCCGCCTGCCAGACGTCCACCCTCCTTGAGAATGTAATTGTTGACCAAACAGCATCAGATGGAGTTGGCCCAGCTCGTTATAAGACTCTTAGTCGTCTTTTACCACATCCACGAGCAAAGTAAGGGTTGATTGTATTCGTAGCCGCTACTACACAGCTTCATCATTCTTCTCCCTTTCCACCAAAGACCGAATAGTTATCTCGTCATCATCATCAGCTCATATACGTCCCACTGTTGGGTTCGAGTCTCCTCCACAATAGGAGGGAAATTGACCTACTATACCTCGCCGGTCAGACGAGTTTAGTACAGGGTTTTCTTTGTCGTCTTTTAGAACATCCCCGGGGTCGAAGGGGGGCGGGGCGTTAGGGTGCTGCATTGAATTCTCACTTCGTTGCTACACGAGACGTGTAGGGTAAAACGAAGCTCCAGTATGATGGTTATTTATAACTTACCAAAGGATGAACCGTAGTATGAGCATCCAGCGATATGCTAAAGATAGGTTTGTGGTTGTCTATCCACCTTGTTCCTGGAAGAAGCACTTCTGGGAAGATATACGAGTAGTTCGGCGGTGGCTCCTCTTGCATCACAGGGAGGTTGAAGTCCCCGCATGTTAATTTGCCATTACGACATAGAGGGAGCCACTGTGAATCAAAATTGAAAACGTGAATGAAATGCGCAATAATTATAATTTCTATAGATTTTCTTTACTTTTACTGAAAAAGAAAGCGAAAAAAATGATCAAAAAGTAAAATAGTTATACTTATAATATATATTTAGTTATTTTTATAATATATTAGTAAACCTAGCACGTTGGTTTGTTTGTAGCAGTAGATATATTGCAGCGCCACCTGATGGCGAGATATATCATTAGGCGTAGCACCTTCTCCGTGAAAAAATACATACATAGCAATTTTCATAATGATCGGTCAAATACTTTCCGAGTTTAGCGATGAGCGATGTAATATACACAAACATCCTCTTTTATAGATATAGATTTAATAATACTTATAATAGCTAATTTTTAAACTTATACTAATAATATATCAAATATATTTAAAATAGCTATGCACTATCAATATTATTTAACGTGTTGTAACGGGCCAGTGTAACAGCGTTCGTTACATAAATCGTAACGCGAATCCTTTTTCACCTTTCATATATTTAATAACTGAAAAATCAAAATACCCTATGCAGTATTTACCGAGTATCCCACAGGCGTTTCGACGTTCTTCTCCTGGTCGGGCGCGACAGGTTTCCTCTGACACGACACGTGAAGAAAAGTGAACAGCAAGTGATGTTGATCACCCAGATCTGCTGGCAACTTCAGCTTTATCTCGTCGTACAGTGATGGGTTCCTATAAACACGTCTCATATTATAGTAATAACGTTTATAAATACAATTAATTGGACGACACTTTAATACAATAAACTATCGATCAGTAACTTATCTGAGTTTTAAAGATAGAATGTTTCGCCATGCCTCTCCTACTTTTTTTTATATTGAAAATCTATTAATAAGAGAATATTGTTGCCAGTGTCAAGTTATAGTTTCATTTACAAATCATCAGATTCATAACATTTTTATTTATCAAATTTATCATTGCCCGCCAGTAAGATAAATGGTCATATGGCCACACTGTTAATGGTATCTTCTGATTTTTTTTTGTGGAAAACGAAATATTTGTAAAACACTTTTATATCATATTCACAACATCCCAGCAGTTCTTCCGCATTACATTACATAAAATGCCATTAAAATTATTTAATATAAACAACAACAACAATACGTTAAAACAGTAAGATATTGAATACAATACAAGATAACCGCATGACGCTTTCACGTTGCTGTTAAAATACTTGATCACGCCTTATTTTACCGCGGCAGTTGTAAAAAAGACTTGATTAAGCCTTATTTTACCGCGGCAGTTGTAAAAAAGATTTCATCACACCTTATTTTACCACGTGAGTTGTAAAAAAGACTTGATCACGCCTTATTTTACCGCGGCAGTTGTAAAAAAGATTTTATCACACCTTATTTTACCACGGGAGTTGTAAAAAAAGACTTAATCAAGCCTTATTTTACCGCGGCAGTTGTAAAAAAGATTTCATCACACCTTATTTTACCACAGAAGTTGTAAAAAAGACTTGATCACGCCTTATTTTACCACGGGAGTTGGAAAAAGACTTGATTACGCCTTATTTTACCGCGGGAGGTGTAGAAAAACGTTAAAGGATTTCTCTTTTAACGGATTTTTTGAATAAGTGATTTATAATTCTCCTACAAAACTCATCAACCAATTGCAATAACCATATCTAAGCCTATGTCTTATATTGGATGTCGGGGCTGAGGAATAGATGGCCTAAAATATCTATTGTCTAGTATGTACTTACTTATTATGGTATAATACTGTAGTATAAGCTTCGTTAGTGAATTCTGGACAGGAACTGCGACCAAATATAGCCGGTAAAGCTGACTCCTCGTTCTCACCAGACATCAATTGTATACGCACCTGGATATAAATTAAAACAACTTATGGTACCATCATCATCATCATTTCCTACTCTTATCCCTTTTGGTCGATACAACATGTACTCTTCTTTCATAGTACATATTGTAAAAGTTACTGGCAATAGTTTTATGACCGGCCGCCTGCCAGACGGCAACCTTCCTTGGGAATGTAAACTTATAGTATATAGATAGATAAATAAAATACAGTTGTTTGTTTGTATTGTAAAAATAACAGTGTATTTATTAAGTACGCTAAATATAAAATTTCTGCACTGAATATACATATTTGAGAAAATAGAGCAGTAGAAGAGGTACTTTCCGTGTGGTGACGGAGTAAGAATACAATTCACCATCACATATAGGTCTCTATTGTCTTTGATCTGTCTGTTGATCTCGAGCCATCTATAAGGTTTTGTTTCGAGTTTTTCCTTCTATTGCATAGATGTTATATGAGTTTTATATTCCTTAGTCGTCTCTTACGATCATCCACGGGTAAGATAAGGAGGTGGTGAATTGTATTCTTAGCCCGTCACCATGCGCATAAAAAACTTGTTTATGATCGAAAAATTAATGTCACACGTGGGACACGAATCCACACCTAATGGTAATCCGTTCCAATCATCCTAGCATTTAGACAAGTGTGAGGTGTCGTACATTCAATTTACGACTCGTATCATATTTTCGTCATTATGGGATATGAAATTATAATTTTAATTTTTTTCGCTGGTAAACAAGTTTTATAAATATTTTTTTATAAATTTGAAGTGATATAATGTGCATATAATATTCGAGTGAGAAAAGGTAAACTCGAAATAAAAGTTTATGCCAACTCGTCTAACTAGGGTCGTATAACATGTCGGGGCTTGAATGTCATCAGACGATCTCCCCGACCCCCTGTAAAAGCGCGGATGGGGCCGCTGTGGTTTTAGTGGGTATTTCGGTCGCACGGTAGCCGGTGAGTCCCACACAAGTCCTCCCGTCCCCACAGGTGGATGGATAGTAGCAAATGCATTTCCACAGCGTGAAAATAAAAAAAAAATGGTCGTATAACATCAGATCAATTTACCTCGTATTGTGAAGGGGGCTTGAGCCGTACATGAAGTGAAATGGTAGAGAGTATCGAGCTCAGCTGTTTTGTTAGCATTTGATATTTATAAAATTGTATTTGCGAGTGAAAAGTGATTACCACATGTGGTTCTTGACACCAGATTTATTGAAAATCCTCTAAACAAATTTTGTTTTGTTTTTACTAATGTTGAGGAGCAAAATGTATTAATTGTCTACTAAGTACAGTTATTGGTGTTATTTCTATTTGATTTTTTTATATTGCTTATGGTGGCAAACGAACAAGCAGCACACTTGATGGTAAGTGTCACTGCTGCCCATGGACCTTTGCTATACCAAGCGAATAGCTAGGCCGCTGCCTACCATTGCAATTCCAACCCCATCCAGTTGGGCTTCCGGCACTCTCACTCACCGATCGAAGCGCAATGGCACATTGCCATTACTCAGACGTCGATCTTATGTGAGAGTATGGTACTACCCCGGACGGACCGGCCCGCGCCTGTAGACAGGAAAACTGTCACCAGCGTGGTCCTATCACTATTGTTTAATAGTGATAGCACAAATGGCGTAGTGGTTAAGATACCGACCTTTGGTGTCAGTTCAGTGGGTTCCATTCCTAGGCACCACCAACTGTTGTTCTGAGTTTGGGTGTAATTTGTCTGCGTTAATTATATGTTTTTAAGTCCCCCGCCGTTACTTCAGTACGTGACCAATCTGGTCTAGGTAAGTTAGTCTTGGTCTTCCCCCGGTACCTACATCCTTCCACTTTCGTTGCCTTCCACAAAAAAACTATTCGTCTGAACATATTCAAACCATGTTGCTTTATTTTCAAACTTACAGTGATATTCCTCGCAGATCCTGTACGCGATGTGTAAGCGTTAAGGTTGATCTCCTTCACGCTCAGGTATAACAGGTTGCGGTACTGGTAGTGCGGTACCGCCGGGGGATGGCTGGGGAACGGCAAGATCTCCTTGCAAGGGCGCAAGTTATCATCTGTAATCATTAATCATGCTTGAAAATTTATTTAAAAAAATAATTTATTGAATTAGGTGATACATGGCGGCAATCTATTATTATTTTAAAATGGAAGAAGGTAATACTGAAGGAAATTGTGTGGTAGGGGCTACGAATACTACCAACCCTTACTTTGCTCGTGGATGTTGTAAAAGACGACTTAGAGCCTTATAACGACCTGGGCCAACTCCATCTGATGCCGTTTGGTCAACGATTACATTCCCAAGGAGAGTTGACGTCTGGCAGGCGGCCGGTCATAAAACTATTGCCAATAACTTCTACAATATAGTCTATGAAAGAGTACATATTGTATCGACCCCAAGTAATTGGGATAAGAGTAGGAGAATGATAATGGGGGAAAGGAAGGAGAACCCACCATTTTCCCACAGTTAATCAACATACCATACACCTCTAGAAAGGAAGGAATACGGGATAGGATCAAGGTGAAATAGGATATAAGGAAACCTTACTCCTGTGATGAGCAGCCTCCAAAACTTCAACTTGCAATTTTTCGCACAAATGCGAATTATGATTCGACACGTGTTTTGCCTCTGAACGAAGCATCCTCAGGACGGTTTGGCTCTAAATGCGATTTTGATCGGAGCATTCTCTTTCGCATCTTTACACCAATACTCTCTTTCATACCTACTTGCTCTCTTACGCCGTCGTTACGAATGCGGTCGGCCAGCCTAACTCTACAGATTTTCCGCAGAGATCGTATTTCGACCGCATTAATTTTACTTTCATACTCTTTTCTGCATACCCAACTCTCGGTTCCATACAGTAATGTTGGGACAAGCACTGCGTTATGTATTGCTACACGTGCCTTCTGGCTGAGGTGGTGGCTGCCGAGAAGTTGCCCCAACGCTCCGTTCACTCTATTTCCCGCATTCACTCTTCGCTCTATATCAGTGGTGTACCTTCCATCTCGGCTAAATCCACATCCAAGATATACAAATTCATCCACTTGCTCTAGTACATCATTACCTATTGTTACTATTACATCTGTTCTGGTTTTATCTCTTTCAAAGACCATTATTTTGGTTTTGCTCACATTCACGCGTAGACCCCTTTTCTTACAATCTTCTGTCATTGTGTCGACTAGGGTGTGCAGGTCAGTCGCTGACTGTGCCAGCAGGACTGCATCATCTGCATAAAGCAGAGCAGTGACCACTGAGTCGACCATCTGGACTCCCACATTCATATCGTTCAACCTTTGGAGACATTTATCCAGATATATGATAAACAGCCTGGCTGACAGAACGCACCCCTGCTTAACGCCGATATTGACGTCAAACCAAGGCGACATTCCATCATCCAGCCGCACACAGGCTCTACAGCCCATGTAACTGGACTGCACAGCCTGTAGCAGTTTACCGCTAATACCATACTCCGGTAAAATGTCCCAAAGTTCCTTTCGTACAACCGTGTCAAATGCTCCCTCCAGATCCACAAAACTGCAGAAAACCCTCTGACCTAGAGCCAGATGCTTCTCCACAATGTTGCGCAGAGAGAACACTTGATCCATGCATCCCCTGCCACTCCTGAAACCTCCTTGTGTCTCACACAGTAAACCATCGGGCACCATCCTCATTCTCCTTTCAATAATTTTACCATACACTTTTGCTGCCAAACTGGTCAAGCTTATGGCTCTGTAATTTGCGCAGTCATAACGTGAACCCTTGTTTTTAAACAAAGGCACGATGACTGCGCTATTCCAGTCCCTGGGAACCATTCCCGAGCTCCAACATAAATTGAGGAGCAACAGGAACGCCTCCCAGACACAAGAGCCACCAAGCTTGATCATCTCGGCAGACACCATATCAATGCCCGCTGCCTTACCATTTTTCAAACTTCTTATCGCCCATTCAACTTCATCCATACTGATGCCATCGGAGGACGCCGCTGTCGAATGATGATCTACTAAACCACATCCAACACCGGCGCCAACCGTAGCATCCGCATACATATCGCCAAAATATTCACTCCATCGGCTTAACACGTATTGTGTTTGTGTAAGAATGTCTCCACCTTTAGACCTTATTTTATTCATTCTGAAGGCTGACCAACCACCCCGAGACTTCTTCACCTCCCTCCAAAAGAGTTTGGTGTTACCCTCGAAGTTTTTAGTCAGCCTATCTTCTGCACTCATACTTGCTCTATCACGTTTCTCTTTCACTAAGGCCTTGGTGTCATTCTTACATTGCCGATATATTTCTTTCTTCTGTTCAGTCATACTGTCATTCAGATTCAAAGAAGAGACATAGTCCAGCCACGCTTTCTTCTTTTGCTCTACGGAAGCTGCCACTTCCGCATCCCACCATGCATCATATATTGCACTATAATCGAAATTTTAACTAGAAAAATCCACAAAAGCAATTTAAATGTACAATCTCACCTCCGTATGGATTCAATTTTGCCAACTCAGGTGTCAATCCATTTTTCAACTCATCAGGGCATGGGGACACCTCAATCTTCAATGTACCAGGTATGCATTTGAGTTTCTTCGGCGCTGAACTGGGCCGCTTAATTTCTGCTAAGAACTTATAGAGGTCCTCATCGCGGAGTTTATCAGTCTCCTATATAGAACAGATAAGCATACATATACATTTTCCGTGTGGTGACGGAGTAAGAATACTATTCACCACCCCATATCTTACCTGTGGGTGATCGTACGAGACGACTAAGGGATATAAAACGCATACAACATCTATGCGAGAGAAGGAAAACTCGAAACAAAACCCTATACCAACACGTTTGACCAGCGCGGTATAGTAGGTTAATTTCCCTCCCATTGCGGAGGAGGCCCGTGCCCAATAGTGGGACATTTATGGACTGTGATAATGATGATGATGAAGCATACATGACTTCACATCCATAAGTAGAGGGGCTCAGAAAGCCTCATATACATATGGTTTATTGGTTTAAAAAGCAATCTTACGTGCTCAGTTGTACGGGTTCCAATCACGGATGGAAGAATTTTCTATACGAGCTAAGATGATGATGTTTGTCAAAATATTTTATTACATTCAAAGTTACACTTTATACATTTTAATCACATATTCTTTTTTATGATTGATTAGTTATAAAAACTTGATTACGTACGAAAAATTATTGTCATATATGGGATTCGAACCCACACCTATTGGAAATCCGTTCGAATCGTGCTACCACTTACACTAACGTGAACTGTTGTAAACCTGTACAATGTGTAAACAATGTCGGGTAGATGGCACACGTCTTCTTTAAAGAAAAAATACAATACGAGGCGAAGATTTTTTTTCTTCCATAAATAATTCCTTTGTGAAAAAATATTGAGTAATTCATTATTAATACGTTACGATGACATGTGTAGTAAAAAATTGAAACAAAAAATATATTTTCTCTTATATATTATTTTATTTTAAAACGTTTGATTCATTATGTTGCAAAAGGAAAGGGTCTGGTTTATTCGGGTAGGCTGCTGCCAAGTATCAGCCCAGTGGTGGAACGGTCTAGCGGAGGGATTTCTTGTTGCAATCCCATCCCAGCCTTCTTTACTCGACGCGTAACCTTCGCGAAACGTATCTCGGTAAGAAGGTGGACCCTCGCCCGTCAAAGGCTTACTCAGCAACAGAAGCATACAAATCTCCCAACCGCACAAACCATCCACAGTTCCCGACCTCCGAGTAGCCAGATTACAGGAGCCGCCACGCTCCCGGTCGTAACTAGTTCCCAAATTCTCGTCCACTTGTTACAAAATGTTCCTATGTTCTAACTTCAGCATAATGCTAATATTTAAATATGCCTTAGAATGTTTTTGGACATTTTATAAAACATATTTATTAAATTATTAGATAATTAAAACAATAATAGAAAAAGAATGAAAATTATATTATAGATAAGTTTCAAAAATAGGTCAGGAGGTCGAGGGTGAGAAATAAATTGCCAGAATAGCGCCATCTAGTATAAACTTGTAGAACTAATGATGCCATATTGAGAGTTAATAATTAAGGTAATATATATTGGAGTGTAGGTTCTAACAAGGGGTTGAGAGCATCACATCAATATTTAGTGGCTCCATCTACTTTACATTTTATTCAGTGTTATAGTAATGCTACGTTATCTGAAGCAGGGGCGACTCTAGCATATGTAGCGCCCGGGTGCAATCAATAACCTAGCGCCCGGGTGCAATCAATAACCTGGCGCCCTCTTGTATCAAAATGCGTGAACAAAATGGAATAGGTTGATAGTTACAACACGTTCGACTAAACTCCGAACCTCGCTGGAGTGCGTTGTCGTATGCTTAGTTGTTTTGACACGAAACCAGGTAAACGCGATCGGATTATGAAGTTACAGTGAGCATGGCGACAAAGCAACCTACCCAAACCTATCAAATAACGCACCCACTACGTTTATAAATGGTTAGGCACTTGCTGCGTACGGTGCACCCGCTCCGTGTGGAGCGTTACAGTGGAGGCTCTAAGTGTCCCAAGCGGCTCTCGGCGCCCCCTAACACCTGGCGCCCGGGAGCACCGCACCCTCTGCACTATAAAGCCGCCCCTGATTTGAAGTGAACTTTTACTTCAACTAGATGACTTATTGATAATACGAAGACCTGATGGAAAGTGACCGAGATGTGTGTGTGTGTGTTGTCAAAATTTTACCGTCAGGTAAAGTTTTCGGATAACTAAAAATCCGGCGGTTGGCAGATTTCTAAAAACTGTTTCCTTTTCTGGGAGAACTAAACTATTTAAACAATCAAATTCTAGATCTTTATATATATATTTTTAAATATGGATGGATTCATTGAAAACGAAAAGTATCACGAAAAATATTGAAGTTTAATTAAGATCACAAAAATTATTAATATCTTTCCTCTTCACTCCGTCATGAATCATTTTTGTTTTTACTTTTTATGAGCAAGATTAGACATTAGCCCTAGACAGGGTAACCTAGTGTGGAGTCTAGGGCTTTTAATTCAATTACAAAGTTTAGGTCTCGGTTTTTTATGATTTCCTAAGCAGTAGGATTACCATGTATTGTGAAGTTTAGTGATATTAGCAACAGAAGCTACAAAATATTCATGCGTATGAACGTCTGCATAAAGGCGAAGGTACTGGCGAAGAATTTAGTTTCTAAACGCGAAACCACGCTGGTTTAAATTGGTAAGATTTTAACGGATTTCTAGATGTGGATTCAAATCCGAGGTGTAGCAATTATCTTTCGCTTGTAGGATAAGTTTTTATAAATAACCTAGCACGCTAAATGCTAAAACTCAGTACTTGGAGAATAAAATCCAGAATTAGAATTAACTCTCTAATAACTTTGTGTTTTTGTATTAATTCTTTTATAACTAGGTTATAAAATGTTACGTAGGTACCTGTTTAAAAAAACTTGTAACAGTGATGACGATTGGTTTGAAGGTGTCCAATTGATGAGCGAGCTCGTCCGCTTGGTGTGTAGGCGCGCGACGTTCAATAGAGCCCTTGCGAGTGAGGGAGCCGCCGACCTCACCGGCACGACGACGAAGCTGCTCCAAGCTGCTGGACGATGCCTTACGATCTGAACATATAAAAGTTTCTGATTAGGATATATCTAAGAAACAAATTCCTCGTATTATGATGGACAAAATGTGTGATCTATACTCAAGTATTTCAAGACGAATAGACATAAGATAATATTGCTTTAAGGCAAGAACAACTCAAAAGAAAGCGTTATACCAAAATATCTGATCTTCGTAGTGTAATAGGTTAATTACTATCACTTTATGCAATATCCTCGTGCCCAAATTTGCATATATAAGTTGAAAAGCAAATGCACAATGATTTCTAATATATACGCGAGTAATACATATGAAATAAAACAATTTTGACTATTATTGTACTATTTTTGTCATAGGAGAACCCAGGAGCGGCTCTAGCACATGCAGCGCCCGGGTGCAATCAATTACCTGGCGCCCTCATGTATCAAAATTCGTGAAAAAAATGGAATAGGTTGAAAGTTTTTGACACAAAATCAGGTAAACGCGATCGCATTATGAGGTAACAGTGAGCATGTCGACAAAGCAACCTACCCAAATCTGTCAAATAACGCACCCACTACGACTATAGATGGTTAGGCACCCGATGCGGCGCCCCCTAACACCTGGCGCTCGGGTACACCCCACCCTCTGCACTATAGGTAAAGCCGGCCCTGGGAGAACCTTCCATAGCTATGAATCCTGTATTCGTAACTTCAGTAAAGCAAAAATCAAATACAGACGCAATAAAAGCCATAAAAATAGTTTTATATCATAAGCCAATGCAGAATTAATAATTGGACCTCGAAGGAACTAGTATTTGACATATTAATAGATTATTCTGGATCTTAATAGTTAATTTCAAGTACATACGATGATGATTTAATTTTAAGTATATAAGCATATGTTATATATACGTAAGTAATTAAATGTTGTTGTAATGAAATGGAAAAATTATTGAAAGGAGAATGAGGATGGTGTCCGATGGTTTACTGTGTGAGACACAAGGAGGTTTCAGGAGTGGAAGGGGATGCATGGACCAAGTGTTCTCTCTGCACAACATTGTGGAGAAGCATCTGGCTCTAGGTCAGAAGGTTTTCTGCAGTTTTGTGGATCTGGAGAGAGCATTTGACACGGTTGTACAAAAGGAACTTTGGGACATTTTACCGGAGTATGGTATTAACGGTAAACTGCTACAGGCTGTGCAGTCCAGTTACATGGGCTGTAGAGCCTGTGTGCGGCTGGATGATGGAATGTCGCCTTGGTTTGACGTTAATATCGGCGTTAAGCAGGGGTGCGTTCTGTCAGCCAGGCTGTTTATCATATATCTGGATAAATGTCTCCAAAGGTTGAACGATGTGAATGTGGGAGTCCAGATGGGCGACTCAGTGGTCACTGCTCTGCTTTATGCAGATGATGCAGTCCTGCTGGCACAGTCAGCGACTGACCTGCAGACCCTAGTCGACACAATGACAGAAGATTGTAAGAAAAGGGGTCTACGCGTGAATGTGAGCAAAACCAAAATAATGGTCTTTGAAAGAGATAAAACCAGAACAGATGTAAGAGTAACAATAGGTAATGATGTACTAGAGCAAGTGGATGAATTTGTATATCTTGGATGTGGATTTAGCCGAGATGGAAGGTACACCACTGATATAGAGCGAAGAGTGAATGCGGGAAATAGAGTGAACGGAGCGTTGGGGCAACTTTTCGGCAGCCACCACCTCAGCCAGAAGGCACGTGTAGCAATACATAACGCAGTGCTTGTCCCAACATTACTGTATGGAAGCGAGAGTTGGGTATGCAGAAAAGAGTATGATAGTAAAATTAATGCGGTCGAAATGCGATCTCTGCGGAAAATCTGTGGAGTTAGGCTGACCGACCGCATTCGTAACGACGACGTAAGAGAGCGAGTAGGTATGAAAGAGAGTATTGGTGTAAAGATGCGAAAGGGAATGCTCCGATGGTTCGGACATGTGGAAAGAATGCCGAACGAACGCCTGGTTAAGAAGATATACAATGCGAAAGTGGAAGGATGTAGGTACCGAGGGAGACCGAGACTAACCTACCTAGACCAGATCGGTCATGTACTGAAGGAAGGTGGAGTCAAGAGTCTCCGAAACCGGCGAGCGTGTATGAAGAGAATTATGAATGTTGAGGAAGCGAGTGAAGTATGCAGAGATAGAGTTCTCTGGCACTCTGTTCTCTCTGCCTACCCTGCAAGGGATATGGCGTGATGATATGTATGTATGTATGTATGTAATTAAATGTTTAAATTGAAAAAAAAGTGGTAGAAATTAGGGTTCAATTCGAGTTATCAGTAAGACGTCTATATACCTACTATTAGAATTGAATTAAAATAATGGATGGATGATGTATTTATCGTTATAATAAATTTCATCACCATGATTCAAGCTTTCTCCATCTGCTAGATGTAGGCCACCCCTAGGATACCATATGGTGAAGTCATTTATTTGTTATTGCCATAATCAGTGCACTTGGTAAGCGAGTTGGCGACCATAGTAAGGTGATATACGTTACCCAGGAGCGGTTTGCTGCCTCTCTTCCCGGTGGTTCCTCAGACGACTTTCACGACTCCGTGGGTAAGTACATACATACATATCATCACGCCATATTCCTTGCAGGGTAGGCAGAGAGAACAGAGTGCCAGAGAACTCTATCTCTGCATACTTCACTCGCTTCCTCAACATTCATAATTCTCTTCATACACGCTCGCCGGTTTCGGAGACTCTTGACTCCACATTCCTTCAGTACCTGACCGATCTGGTCTAGGTAGGTTAGTCTCGGTCTCCCTCGGTACCTACATCCTTCCACTTTCGCATTGTATATCTTCTTAACCAGACGTTCGTTCGGCATTCTTTCCACATGTCCGAACCATCGGAGCATTCCCTTTCGCATCTTTACACCAATACTCTCTTTCCTACCTACTCGCTCTCTTACGTCGTCGTTACGAATGCGGTCGGTCAGTCTAACTCCACAGATTTTCCGAAGAGATCGCATTTCGACCGCATTAATTTTACTTTCATACTCTTTTCTGCATACCCAACTCTCGCTTCCATACAGTAATGTTGGGACAAGCACTGCGTTATGTATTGCTACACGTGCCTTCTGGCTGAGGTGGTGGCTGCCGAGAAGTTGCCCCAACGCTCCGTTCACTCTATTTCCCGCATTCACTCTTCGTTCTATATCAGTGGTGTACCTTCCATCTCGGCTAAATCCACATCCAAGATATACAAATTCAAATTCAAGGAGCAAGTGGACACTTGCTCTAGTACAACATTACCTATTGTTACTCTTACATCTGTTCTGGCTTCATCTCTTTCAAAGACCATTATTTTGGTTTTGCTCACATTCACGCGTAGACCCCTTTTCTTACAATCTTCTGTCATTGTGTCGACTAGGGTCTGCAGGTCGGTCGCTGACTGTGCCAGCAGGACTGCATCATCTGCATAAAGCAGAGCAGTGACCACTGAGTCGCCCATCTGGACTCCCACATTCATATCGTTCAACCTTTGGAGACATTTATCCAGATATATGATAAACAGCCTGGCTGACAGAACGCACCCCTGCTTAACGCCGATATTGACGTCAAACCAAGGCGACATTCCATCATCCAGCCGCACACAGGCTCTACAGCCCATGTAACTGGATTGCATAGCCTGCAGCAGTTTACCGTTAATACCATACTCCGGTAAAATGTCCCAAAGTTCCTGTCGTACAACCGTGTCAAATGCTCTCTCCAAATCCACAAAACTGTGGGTAAGTAAGTAAGGATAAATATATTTTTTTCTCGCCACATGAGGTAAAAAGCTTTAATAAAATTAAAATAAATTTTACGAAAGCTATTGTTACAATTATGAATGCTATGAAGTTAAAACTATTACTAATGTAAAAATTTGTGTGATGTCAAGATGAAATTCAACCTAATGACAAAATAAATTGAAACAATTACCCGAAGGCTCTGCGCGTGTAGTCAGGACAGCGTGGAAATTAAATACAATTTTGAATACATTAAGGCCGAATTATTATGTTTAAATAACGACATCCGCAATAATAAATTAAACAGTTTATTACAAAATTTAAGCATATTGGATTTCTTCTTTTTTGTATTGGCAATCAATTACTAACAAGAGCACATTGTTGACAGTGTCGAGTTTTTATAACACATCTTTATTTATAAATAATAACTTCATTTAAAATCATTGTCCGTCAGTAACTCAAATCGTCGCCTTCAACAGTGTAAACAACAATACAAATAATATTATATAAAGCACTGTTATATCATATTCACTACATCTTAATACTTCCTCTGCATCACCTTACATAAAATGCTTCTCACTATATTTATTTATTTATTTATTTATATATATAACATATATATATAACACGTTAAAACAATAAGAGATATTGAATATAATACAAGACCACCACATAACATTTCCCCGTTCCCGCCATTATAGGGCATTAATTTTGTTTTTTTTTTATTATTATTGAATGTAATCTGGATTTGTAATGCGTAAATAAAAAGTATATCTTCATTATACTCGATAAAAACATGTTCATACTTGAAAACTTTCAGTGATGAAAGTTCCACATTATTTAAAGTCATTTTTTAATTATATTATGATCAAAGGTTCATATTTCTAGTCTTGGTTCAGAGGAAATTAGTTGTTACTATACTGACAAGTGATATAGTAGCTATGAAGACATAAAAAAAATTTGCTCAGACACCTGATCATCATTAATTTTTGTTTCGAGTGTGGGTGTATTTGTGTCCGTCAATTGTGGGTTTGTAAAGTCCCCCGCAATACAAGGACTATTTCCCTAGTGCAGGGTATTGTAATTAAAAACAAGTTGGTAGAGCATGAAAATATCTCACCCAAACTATTAGTGTTGGGAACTCCAGTGAGGCTATCCTTGTCATGCTCACGCTCTAAGCTGTTGGAGCCATTCAGTATGTTGAGTAGTGACACGGCACTCCACGCCAGCGCCATGCGGTACTTGCCCAGCCTGCTACAAGCGGCCGCAGCACCGGCTCGAACTTTCTCGCGGTTCTGGTAAAAAAATATTAGTGATAAAACTTGTTTACGAGCGAGAGATTAAATCTGTTCCAATCTTCCTACCACATAGACAAGTGCTATCGTATGATAATCAAATTGTGGCTCGTATCATTTTATTGTCTTCATGGGAGACGTGCGCCATCTATGGGACAGCGATTACACATTGTACTGATTTAATACTCTAACTTTGCAGTTAGAATTGTATTAAACAATGACGCAACCTTATTATTCAAATTACTGAGATTTGGAATTTAACATGCACCTAGCATGTTTATTAAAACTTGTTTTATTGTTTATGAGGAAAAAATGCTTTCATTTTCTCAGTAATTTAAATATTATTCGGCATCAGGGGGTGTTGGCTTAGGTCGATATAAAGTTCTCAGTCGTCTTTTACGACGTACTTTCGGGTTGAGAGCCCTCAGCGCTCACCCACAGCCCGGTTACGCTGTAACAGCCCCAGTTTAGTGGGTAACCTAGCCCCAGGCTAGGAGTCCCATACTTCCCATCCGGGGAGTAAGTGCGTCATTCCTGGACCACTGCGTTACCAAAAAAAAAAAAATTTTACGACGTCCATGAACAAAGTAAGGATTGGTAGTGTTCATAGCCGCTACCACACAGCAATAAATTGAATTTAAAAGTAAAATTAATAAACATAATACAGGTTTGTTGGCGGTTGGCAAAGACCAATTGTTCGGTACCAAACATTTTTATTATAGTTTAATAATTAATAACATGTTATTTCTATTAAATACAAAATCTAATCTAATTAATAACAATTCTTAATTTTTTAGTTAGCGGTTGGCTCGGAGCCGGCGGAGACTTGCGTTGGAAGTAACGGTCGCGTACGCATATATTTTGGTAATTGCTACGCCTTTTGTTAACTACAGCCGTGAAATCTTGGTATTTATAATATCGCGCGCTACCATTTGCCTAACATAGTGGTACCTAAACATAGTAATCAATTTCTCTTTCACTTGTTCCTATTTGAAGCGTTGTGCTAAATCATCTATGTATAATATTTCTACATTACTCTGACTATTACTTCTAATTGGGATTTGATTTCTTTGCATAAACTATCCAATCCTAAATAGACTAGGGTAAGTGCAAAAAACCAACCTTATCATCCTTGATATAAGGCTCAACACACTCGTTGACATCACCTTGAAGTACTTTTTCAACTCTGACCACTAGAAACATATCGGCCGAAGGATTTAGTATATCGAAGACAGCGCTTCGGCTCAAAGTGGACAGGTCAGCGTGAGGTATGTGCGTGGACAGCATCTGTTTGGTACACTCAGAGTTCAAATTGAAGTAAAAGTTCTCCGATACTTTCTTTTTCTCTTTAGCATCATAAATAGCCATCGATGCAAATAATGGTTCCACGTCTAGTTCTAACCTGAAAATGTAAAAAAAATAAAAATAAAAAATGGTTATAATGGATTGGAATTATGAAGCCACATCCCTAATCTACACAAGACTATGAAGAGACGGCTACATAACAGAGTAACTTTTTTCTTACAGATAGGGATCGTTTTCAAATTTTGAGTATAATGCATAACTAGTGATATAAATTTTGTACACTAACTGTTAGAGTAAAGTTAACTATTTTAAATCAAAGATCTAATTCTAGAGGCCTCTCTTATTATATCAGTTGTTGTCTTTTACGATCAGTTGTCTTTTACGATCAGTTGTCTTTTACGATCAGTGTGTTGTAAAAGAAAGACTAGGGAGTAGCAAGATAGGGGTAGTGAATTGTATTTTTAAATGGTCACTACATGGAAAACTACTTATCATTTTAATAGTAAATAGTATTTCTTCAAACTACCTTAAAATATGAACTTTTTGACCATTAATACTGGTGTACCACAGGGTTCGGTGCTCTCCCCGACGTTGTTTATCCTGCATATGAACTATCAATACATAACAATCTATTCGGCTGACTAGCGATACACCGAGAAAGAGAATGTCTCTCGGGGTATGTTACAGGCTAGACGGGCTCATCTTTTGTCTGAAGTCGAGGGCTCACTGCTTGGTTCTTTGCCACCATAGCCAATAAAAAAAAAACTTTTGTCAAGGCCAACTTGGATAAAGCCATTTTTGAATAAGTACGAGGTGCACACCTCGGACGCAGTCATTAAACGCGGTAGATGTATGTGGCGTAGGTATGCGTCCGATATATCAAAACGAATCTGAAATCGGATTTCAGTCAGAAATCGTATCGTATCGATATTCAACATTATACAAACTGATTTTAGAAAACGTACTTCGGCAGAAACTAAATCAACACATAAAACAAAACGACGAAAACGCAAACTAATAATAAATCTAATCATCGCGCAATCGTTTTCTATTGCTAGTTTTGCAAACCAAACCAATATTTGAAAACTTACTAACTATCTCTTTCACTCCGCTAAGCGATCGCTTAGTCAGAATGAGAGAAAGCGAATTTCATTAAAATTCGCCTTCTTTCATTCTAACTAAGCGATCGTTTAGTGCATTGAAAGAGATGAAGCGAATTGTCATCTGTTTTGGAATTTGGCGGTTTCTAAGAAACTCAGAATGGCAGATGGAAACGAAACAGAATTACAAGAGTCAGGGAATAAGATCTATATTAGAATGCAACTACTTCCATGATAATATTACACAATACTTAATGATAGTAGTTTAAGTTTTGTGTTTGTTAAATAGATTTTTGAATTATGGGAGAGTTTTTGCACACTTGACCTTGGTGACACGTGCGGTGTGCGCGTAATGTTATTTTTGTGATCTCGTGAACTATATAATTAGATAGGTATTTTACGATTCAATACTATACTAACGTATGTTAGTATCATACATACGATTTGATGATAAATAAGAAATAACTATTTAATGTAAAAAGGTAAGATTTTCGCTTCGTAATCGGGATTAATAAAAAAAAACCATACAAAAAAAATGTACATTATATAATATAATCATGAAATCATTGTAAATATGACGATTTTTAAATACGCAAGAAAGTTTTGTATCATATCCAAAACAAAACATTTTTGCTAGTCTAGTACTCTAGTTAAGCCTAGATAAAGCATGAAGGAAAATCGTACACCTAAATCCAATCAACAAAGAAATTATAGAAAAATTATTTGAATGCGTTCGTTCGATTGCGTTTTTCGTTTGCTACGCTAAAATAACTAAAAACATCGAATATCGATCGAAACTAAAGTAAACCCGCTCCGTCAACCGCTCTGGAAATCGATTTCTGAAATCGGTTTTTAAAATCGATTTAAATATCAGAAATCGAATTTGTATCGGTTTGCGTAAAAATCTGAAAACGCCCATCTCTAATGTGGCGTGGTCGTCAGCCATTTGCCGCTAAGGCGAACTCATGGCCGGGCCATTAAAACCACAATATAATATAATTCTCAAATAGAATCCAAAAGTTTATGTATGTTTGTATATTAATAAAATAATAAAATTAAACATCAAGGTGTAAATAACAATGACTTACTTCAACTGATGACATACGACAAGTATCCTATGTCCCATAATCTCGCAGGGCATTTCAGCAGCCAAACGTCGTTCCACAGCCTCCTCCTCGTCTAAATATGGCGTGTATAGGCCTAGAAGATCAGCTTGCCGATTCTCTAGCCTGAAAATAGCCTACCATAAGCTATTTTGCAATTGTTAAAAGAGCATCACAGGAGTAGTGTAGGAGGATAATTTCATAGAAATTTTTGGAGAACTTTTACTCTATTGTTAATGTACAGTCCTATTAAAAAAATATATAATCATTTATCATTTATAAAGAGGAAGTATTGGAATTACAAATCTAATTTAAAAGTTATAGATTTTTTGGAGTTTACTCCTTAAGAATCGATATTCATATAAGGCGCCCGGTATGAGAAAAATATGAGGAGTAAAATCTAGTGATCGAATGACCTCGTTACGTTTTTGGTGCGCAATCTATTCTGCGCACCTTTCACTTTCTGACGTGAGATAATACTTCACTGAACAGTTTTAATAAATGTAAATAAAAATATATATATTATTTTTAGTCAAATGAGCTTTTTTTGATAATCGTACTTAAGGAGTCAACTCCAGTCGTGCGTCGGAGCTGACACACACACTTTTTTTTCTTCTCTTCATTAAAGCAATTAACGTTGCCAGGGCGTCGCCCTCTCTACGGATGGTCTAATTCCCGGTCTATCCACCTGCGATCTCGGCTAGGGCGGCGTCAGGCTCGAGGATATGGGCCGGCGGCGCAGTATATCAGCGTGGAGAATCTCTTCTGTAACACGCCTCATCGCCTCCGAGACGACTAGGTACCTCGCAGAAAGCAGGGACCGCGTCCCAGAAGTTACTGACGTCTGAGCATTCATATTTTCGATAGATTTTAACGTCGGATTTCGGTTTATGTTATTATTTAAGACTTTTTTTAATAAAGACGATATTAGTTGAAATATTCTTCATAAATTGAGTTTTTACTCGATTATTTGTTACAAACAATCGAATAAAACCCGTCAGAAATTTGTATGGATACCCAGCAACTAGATCCGCCTTATGGGCACAAATAAGTGTCATTTTTTCAGGTGATCGGAATGCATATTAGTCCTCCATTGAAGGGCGGCCTAAAGGGTCGGGGTGATATATTAGCGGAATGCCGATCGAAGAAGTCAAGTAATCGATACCTATGACTTGTTCAATAAGCAAGGGGAAGTTGTGTTATTCGACATCAAGCTTGCCCTAGCGCCATTCCGGTCGAAGGTAACAGTTCTTTAACAAAAATCATCAGATAACATTGCAATTAAGGTATAATCATATTTATTAATATAACGTCTGTATACTACTGCCAACTGTATATTACTCATACCGTTGCAAATTATAACATATAAAACACAAATTGTTTCTACTATGAATATTTTGGCCATGGACGTCGAGGATTCGGTACCAGTAGCCGGTCTAATGGTGATGGGGAAGGAATACGGTGGGTTATGGGGCTACTCTGTGACGGAATGAACGGGGAGTGTCCAGACCATAGCCTACCACAAAAAATAAAAGAGTGTGTGTCAGCTCCGATGCACGACTGGAGTTTACTCCTTAAGTACGATTATCAAAACAGGCGCAAAAAAAGCTCATTTGACTAAAAATAATATAGATATATATTTTCATTTACATTTATTAAAACTGTTCATTGAAGTATTATCTGTCAGAAAGTAAAAGATGCGCAGAATAGGTTGCGCACCAAAACGTAACGAGGTCATTCGATCACTAGATTTTACTCCTCAAATTTTTCTCATACCGGGCGCCTTATATGAAAATCGTTTCTTAAGGAGTAAATTCCAAAAAAAACTATGAATATTTTATTTTTATGATCATTTATAGTCTTTGAAACTATCTAAACTGATATATTCTAAACAGGTTTAATTAGAAAGGCAATAATGCGAAGATGGTGTTAGATCATTAAAACGATGCCTTACGATTACGTAGTTGTCGCTATGATCAACTTCAAGGTATTTTTATATTTTCGTTATTTATACATATATCAGCGTCTGTTAAATTACCTAGTTAATTATATTTAAGACTATTTGTGTCTAATTAGTAATCGTTTTTAATTAGTGAAAATTCAAAAATACCACAACACTACATAAATACACTTTATATCCTACATTTACCTGTTTTAATGTATTCTGATGTTATATAAAAAGAATGTTATATTACTAACTGTAAATGACATTTAAAAAGATATTTGAATAGTTACCTATTGAACGAATTTACCGATATATGAATCCAACATTCTGTAGCAAGTTGTAGTTCAGCAGGTTGCTCATTACTTAGGATTAATAGACTTTCCTATATCCGATTCCATTGATTTATCCTATCTCATATATCGCATACCATCCACCATCCTTGAGGTGTGCGACTGATTAACCTTGACAATGTAGAGAAATTCCTTCCCTTTGCTCCATTAAAAAAAAAGATAATCTATTATCAAGCTGTCAAAGTTAAAATAAAATTTTTATTTGAACAAATATAAAACGCGTATGAAGGCCACACTGACAGAATAGGGTTTTATTGTGTCAGAATACTTGCTAAAAATCATAGCGGCCGCGCGTTCCCGCCAGTTTTGAGACGCCAAAGGTTCGCCTTTTGGGCAAACGATACTGACGAATTTAATTTTAAATTCCTCATCTATATAAACCACTTAGATTTCTTATAGGAAATAAATATTTTAAATCTGTTAAACTGCTATAGATACTTAACCTTTTAAAGGTACCTGATAATATGTTTTCGATCACCTATATGAGTTCTATTTGTATGAAACCTTGACATTTACCTCCGCGCCTCATTAAGCGCATCGATCTGCTCCGGTGGTTTCCTCTCGAACAAGTCGGGTAATAGCGGGTCTGAGGAAGAACTTCTCAGGTCCAGACTGGCCCATGAACCGCGCGGAGTCAACGTCTCGTTGCATGATGATGACGATGATATTGACGCAACGGATTGACGCCCACTCGACGGTTGAGATTCAAACTTAAAGTACATTAAATACAATTGACTATATGACTTTAATCATAT
The DNA here is from genome assembly GCA_905163515.2 of Lymantria monacha. Lineage (NCBI taxonomy): Eukaryota > Metazoa > Arthropoda > Insecta > Lepidoptera > Erebidae > Lymantria > Lymantria monacha. The sequence goes on along the minus strand of LR991084.1, from coordinate 34,383,488 downwards.
TTCATTATCTAAGCTCATAAACGTCCCACTGCTGGGCTCCAGCCTCCTTCACACTACGAGTACTACTACTACACCATGCTGGTCAGATCTGTTGATATATGGCATTTATTTCGAGGTTTTCTTCTCTTGCATAGATGTCATCATCATCACAGCCCATATATGTCCCACTGTTGGGCTCGGACCTTCTCCGTAATACAAGGGAAATTAACCTACTATACCACGCTGGTCAGAGGTCTTGGTATAGGACTTTATTTCGAAGTTTTCATCTTTTGCATAGGTGTTATATGCATATTTTATCCCTTAGTCGTATTTACGATCACCCACGGGTAAGATAGGGAGTGGTGAATTGTATTCTTACTCCGTCACCACACGGAAAAACATTATATTTATTTTTATAATATCTAGAGGCTTTGAAAAAAAATCTCGAGTTTTCAGATTTTTACAGAACCATAATTACATGAGGTGTTTCTAACTGGTTGAAGAAGAATAATCGTTAGGTATCTAGCGCTAATATTTATTCTTCATTATAAGTCATACGTATTTTTCTGTAATTTCATAATAACCGTCTATAAATGGTTTATTGGCAGAATTGATTGACGAATTGGGGGAATGCAGTTGGATATTTTTGAAGAAATAGAGACCCAAAAGAATAATCCGAATTGATTTCAATAAACGCAGAAGGTTTAACTGAATAGGTTATACAGCATTACGCTGTCCTTTTATTTCACTGGACTTAATAGTTGAGGGGTAAGCAGATAATTACCTAGCAAAAAATATAGAATATCCTCTCAAATTGAATTTTGCAATAAAAATGAGATATTCTATTCACCTGTTGTGATGCCAACTCTTCAGTGGACACCGTATGGCACTCATCTACTTCATATGTATGCTTAGGTCCTGCTTGTAGCCTCTCTAATCTCTCTGCAAGCCTCTCTCTACCACAGGTTGATCCAGAATACATTCTGTATTTGTATTCGACAACTGTGTAGTCGGTCGTGTAACAACGGATGCAATCACGAACGAACATGGGTGCTTTAGCACTGAGGAGAAATTTGGGTTGATTAAATTAAATCATTCATTATACATAAGTCTTAGGAGGCTCAATAAGTATTTCATTAGTAATAATTGCTGCTCATAAACCTTTATAATATATCAAGTGTAAAGCCAAGCCACTGCCTCCCAATTCAACTTCCGATTGTCTTACACGAATCAAATCAACACATTTATTATGCATAAGCCCTATAAAGCCATTTATATGTTGCCTATTTCTCCATTTTCTCTGAAATTAATCTAATAACCTATTACCGGATCCGAACGCTGATGCAAGCTGAAAACAACCGGCAATAATCTCAACAGCAAATAATGACTTTCTTTAAGTTACTTCTTTTAAATAAAATTATTAATAATATTAATATGTTTCATCTTCATCACAGCTCATATATGTCCTACTGTTGGGCTCCAGCCTCCGCCGCGCCTGGCCGCGCTGTTCAGACGTATTAGTATAGGGTTTTGTTTCGAGTTTTCCTTCTCTCGCATAGATGTTATATGCGTTTTATGTCCCTTAGTCGTCTGTTACGATCACCCACAGGTAAGATAGGGCGTGGTGAATTTTATACCTACTTACTCCGTCATCATACGGATGTTTAGTAAGTATTTATATATAGTAATTTTAGTATAATAGAATTCGAACTGGTATATATTCCCTCTTTTTTCGAGAAATACCTAATTCAAAGAATTATGGTTGGATCATGTCACACAAAGCAACACCCGATTACAAGTTAACTACTAGAGCAGCCATCAGTCCCTTCAACTATATTGGAGAAAAGGCAGAGATCTATTTCTGCGATATTTACGAACAGTGAGTTTGGCCAGCACGGCTCCTAAGCGTGCTTATGAATACTAAAGTTGTAAGCGCGTTAGCGTTGATGTCACGTCTCATTGGTTTAATGAATAATTGAAAGGATATTGACCATTAAGAAGCAAAATTGTACATATTATCGAAAAAGTTATTAGCAATAGTTTTATGACCGGCCACCTGCTTGACGTCAACCCTACGGGTATGTAATTGTTGACCAAATGGCATCAGATGGAGTTGATCCAGGTCAATATAAAGCTCTTAATCATCTTTTACAACACCCATGAGCAAAACAAGCGTTGTTAGTATTCGTAACTGCTACCATACAGCAGTGTGAAAGAAGTTATGGGTACGAAAAACGTGAGTCAGAGATATGTCTGTGGAAGGTAAGGGCCTAATAAATAATGAAAATGATGGTACTTACAGATCTTCATCAGGTAGCACATGTGTTATGGTTCTGATTCGCCGAGGCATGTTGCACAGCTCCATATCGATTGAAGGGTAAGCGAGGAGGTCTCGCTCACCCATGAGCCTCTCGCATACCTCTTCATAGTCCGGTGGTTCAATCATATCGCACAATGACACCTACAGGAGTTAATTAATTATTTACATATGATATTTTGTTCAAAACTTTTGATGCTACTCAACATCACCCTGCCCTTATCCTAATAACTTAAAGTCGCCGCAAGATGTATTCTTCTACCATCGTACACATTGCAAAAGTCAGTAGCAAAATGGCAGTAGTTTTATGATCGGCCGTCTGACTTTTTTTTTTATTGCTTATGGTGGCAAATGAACGAGAAGCACACATGATGGTAAGTGTCACTGTCGCCCATGTACCTTTGCAATACCAAGGGTATAGCTTAGGCCGCTACCTGCCAATAAAATTCCCAAACGCACCCAGTTGGGCTTCCGACTCTCTCGTTCACTGAACGAAGCGTAATAGCACATTGCCATTACTCAGACATCGATCTTCTGTGAGTGTATTACTACTCCAGACGGACTGGCTCACGGCTGTAGACAGAAAAATGTGAACAGCATGGTCCTACCACTATTAAACTGACTGATATCAACCTTCCTTGTGAATGTAATTGTTTACCAAATGGCATTAAAGCTGACCCAGGTCTATATTAAGCTTTTAATTTTCTTTACAACACCCACATGCAATATAAGTTTGGTAGTATTCGTAGATAGCACTACAAAGCATCTTTTGATGCTATCATAAACTACTAAACTATTTTACTTTTAGACAAAAAGACATTTAGTGAAAAAGAATTTAAGCGGCTACTATATTGAGAATCTACGCATATTCTTCACACACTCTGAAGTATATCATATCACATATTCATTGTAATTTTGAAGTAAAAATGTTGGACTTTGCTTAAACAAGAATTTAACGCTTTTATTATATATTTATATGACTATTAAATTTCATGGTTTTATATCACATTATTATATATAATTGACACAAATTAGCTGTCCAACCAACTACTGACAAAATTTATTTGTAATATTTTCTAACAGCCTTATAAATGGTAGATATTACAATTAATAGCAACATTATAAATAACTAGCTGATTGGATTAGCTCCATATGGTCAATAGTTAAGCAATGGTTGACCCCATTTCTCTCTTAGTTATTTTTTTTTATAGAAACCATAATGGGCATGTGTAAAAACCTCATCACTATATGTAAAACTTCATCACAATTAGTAGAATACATTGAGGATAAACAGAAACTTTCAATTTTTATTTATTATAATTTTATCAAGTAGTTGTCTATTCCTCCATTCCTTCAAGCACAATCATTGATATATTTCTCAGATATATTAGTAGAATCTATACCATATATCTACAATGTACAACAATGATAATTAAAATATTTTGTGTTGTTTTTAATTTATTTATTTATTTTTAGGATTACCAACGAAAAATACACAAACATACAATATAGTAAAAAATATAATATATATATATATATATATATATATATATAATTTTAATATGATATATCCTTTTAAATTCTAACTAAATAATATTATATAGTAATCAATTAATGCTTTAGATCTTCTGTCTATATACACAAATAAGTTCATGGTAAAATTGTGATCACAGACTTAAAAAAAATTTAAACTTTTTTTTAATACAACACCCCAGGTTAAGGAATAAATAATAACTCGCCGAGATCATATGTATCCATAAACATACAGACCAATAAATCACACCCAGATTTAAAATATTCTATTTGTGTATCATGCAAAGAATTATATTGTATGATATTGAACCCATGATACTGTAATGTCATCTTTTAATATCGACTATTCAGATTATTTTTATCTTAGTTAGCCTGCCAGAGAATAGTATGCATATGTATCTTAACATCAGCTCAGTTGTTATCTATGAAAATTAATTTAAAATATTAAAATAGTATGCAAACACACACATATCGATAAAGAGATTCAATTAAGGAATGTCACTTTAAATTATTTCATAACTCACTTTAATTTATTTTAAAATAATATTTCCCCTTTTATATGTAGATAGAAAACCTAATATTCATGTTAGGCAATAATATATATGATAATTAAATATTGAGTAAATCATTAGTAGTGAATAGCTGTAACTATGAACTAACACTCAATTAGTAAACAATTCAAAGCATACGGGACTAATAAGGAAACGGCAAGGATGAATCACAGGCATATTAGTGATGAATACAAAATTAGTAGCACAACTTACAGAGGACGAGCAACCAGACAGAGTCCCAACCTTCGACTGGTTAGAATACACCTTACGAGCCTCCCCAGCATTCCTATAAATAGTTAAAAAATCAATTTTACTGTATTTAGAAAACCCTTCATGCATCGGTAGCAGGGACATTTGAACAAGGACAGGGGAGCCATTTACCCGGAAGATTGCTGGTATTTACGCCCCAGAGTCATTTAAAACAGCTTATTAGGTTTCTTACTCAGTGTTATGTGAGATTTATTGATTAGTTTCACATAAGATTCCGTTAGAAAACAAACATTCACAATTACTTGTTTACTGCTTTGACATTTAACTTTAACTGACAGTTAGTATTGAAGTTGCCATGTGTACGTCTAGTTTGGTAACTCATGGTGTATTATAGTTCAATCACTAAGGGCATTTTATTATTTATGCGTATGGCATTAGCCCATAGAGTGAACGGAGCGTTGGGGCAACTTCTCGGTAGCCACCACCTTAGCCAGAAGGCACGTGTAGCAATACATAACACAGTGCTTGTCCCAACATTACTGTATGGAAGCGAGAGTTGGGTATGCAGAAAAGAGTATGAAAGTAAAATGAATGCGGTCGAAATGCGATCTCTGCGGAAAATCTGTTGAGTAAGGCTGACCGACCGCATTCGTAACGACGACGTAAGAGAGCGAGTAGGTATGAAAGAGAGTATTGGTGTAAAGATGCGAAAGGGAATGCTCCGATGGTTCGGATATGTGGAAAGTATGCCGAACGAACGTCTGGTTAAGAAGATATACAATGCGAAAGTGGAAGGATGTAGGTACCGGGGGAGACCGAGACTAACCTACCTAGACCAGATCGGTCATGTACTGAAGGAAGGTGGAGTCAAGAGTCTCCGAAACCGGCGAGCGTGTATGAAGCCTGCCTACTCTGCAAGGGATATGGCGTGATGATATGTATGCATGTATGCATTAGCCCTAACACTAATTTATAAATATATTATGTGTTATCAGCCGTAGGTAATATTTAGGCAATAGGTACACCTGAGCTGGGAATAATTTATAATTGTAATATGGATTGTTTAGCGATTGGCCACAATGTAAAATACTGTTGTCGTGATGTCATAAGTACCTATCTAGTTATTAATATTTCATAATTGCATAAACTACTAACATTATTATATATTATCATCATCTCGGCTCATATACTTTGCACTTTGATGGGTTCAAACTTCTATCACACTTAAGGGAAATTGACCTACTATACTACGCTGGTGAGACATGTTGGTTAGTATATTCCGCGTTTTTCATCTCTTGCCAATTGTCTTACGAACTATTAACAATCAGTTGAATTATTAAATGATTGTTAGTAATTCTGAATCATTTTAAGTCAAATTATTCGCAGTTACGTAACCTTTGTGTAAAATAAATTTAGCCTTTCTTTTAATTTTAATGCAACAACATAGACGAAATGTTTTACTTACAATATGGATCAAAGTTAGTGTTATAAATTCCCAGAAGAGTGCTACTCATTCTTGTGATGATCTCTCAGCCAGTTTTTACGGCTGCCATTGGTGGTAAAAAGTGATACAACTATTCTCAAAAAGGTTACCACGTATTAAAGACAATATAGGTGGCAACATCTTAATAGTATCCTGGTAGTCGTATTATATTAGAATGTTATTTTAAAGACACCAACTAGTATTATGAAATAAATATCTGTGTCGCGTTGTACCTTGGTTCGTCAGTTTATCGACGTCCCCTACCTATAATAATTTGTATATCATATAAAGAACGATAACGCGAGTCACCCGCGTGGGGATCCGAACCACATCACTTGTTACTTAAAGTCTGTAGTTAAGTACACAAATTACCATATTTCATTTTGTCGTTCTACTTTTCTATAATATGTAGATAAGCAGATTAAGATTAACGAATGTATTAAGGTCATAATCCACTACCTAAAAACTATTTTTAGGTAGTGGATTATGACCTTAATACATTCGTTAATACATTCGTTGGCGCCTAGCGCCTTGTAAAAAAAAGCTTGTAAAATCAGTTCATGAGTATAAAATATTGTATGAAAATATGTAATAAATATAATAATTTAACAAATGCCTGTAGATTTTTTAAACACGTTTTTATTAGCTTGGTATGTATGTGTCTAGGTTTATTTGTATGTAACGGAATATTTGAACGTCATTTTCTCCCCCTTCTAACCGTCGGATTAATTTGAAGCTTTGCACACTTACTTAGACACTTATCAAGGACCGATAAAAATGCAATAATTTAAATAGTTTTACCCGTTATCCTTACCAGGACCTTCAGAAGTGAGTTATTTTGAAAATTATTAAAGTGACCTCGGATGAGACTCGCGCCCTTGTTTCTATATATCACCATACGTCAAAAAAGTCCAGAAAAATCATTTAAATTATTTTAATTGCATTAATTATAAGTACCATTCGATCACATAGATGGCGTTGTTTGATATAATTACGTCGCGCTACACCAATTAGGGTAAATTAGTTTTATTGTTTTTGCAATAGCTGCCAGTTACCAACCAAAACCCTCCCAGAAAATTCGGCTTCCGACTCTCTTGCTCACCAAACAAAGCGCAACAGCATATTACCTCTACTCAGACGTCGATTTTCTGCGAGAGTGTGGTATTGCCCCGGACGGACAGCTGCTGACAGAAAACTATCCACCCCTTTTTTTCCTTTGCGGTGGACTATGGAGGTGGTGGCGCCCCGCCAAATCGGTTCGGGGCGACGGAAGAGGCGGCGCGCGACCCCATAGACGCGCCCTGTTAACTCCCCTCTTTGTCGTGCAAGCGGGCCACCGGTACCTGATCTTTGTCTTCGGTGGCCCGCAAAACTATCACCACTATTATCTATTCTTTTCATCTATTTGCTTATCATCTTATACTACACCCTCGGGAAAATACGGGACGTGAAGAAATGCATTTCTATTGCGCACAAGGATTTTTAGTAATATATATACTAGTAAATAGATAAACATAAATAATATAGATAATAATATGACTTTGAACTTGGCAAGTCAATTATATAGCAAGGTTATAAAGTCATACAACTGTAACGAGACGTAGGCGGGCTTTTAATTATCGTATTTACTTCATATTTTATTAAAGTATTGATGTAAAAATACTTTAATAAAATATTAACATGTTTCGCTTTTATTGCTTATTTTAATGTGTCATGTATTATGACTGTATCATAGCTTGCCACCCAATAAAATAAAGTTGGCTCACTAGTGTAAGTAGTTTCGGTTTTTATTGTCCTTGGTGTCAGACTACGAAAAGTTTTTTTTTATTTTTTTTATTGCTTATGATGGCAAACGAGTAGACACACCTGATGGTAAGTGTACTTGCTGCACTGTAATACGAAGGGTATAGCTAGCCGCTGCCTACCAGTACAAATCCCAAACGTATCACAGTTGGACTTCCGGCTCTCTAGCTCACCGAACGAAGCGCAATAACACATTGCTATTACTCAGACGTCGATCTTCTGCGAGAGTGTGGTGGGTACTACCGGATGGACCGGCTCGCGGCTGTAGACATATAACTGTCCACACCGTGGTCCAACCACTATTAATAGCACCACTAGTAATAATTGCTATTCCATAGACCTTTATGGGTAGAGGCAAATCACTGCCCTCCATTTCAGTATCCGATTCTCTCACTCAAATCAAATCAATTCAAAATATAAATTTACTCAATTCAATTATTCAATTTATTCAAAATATAAAACAAGAGACTAAAATAACAGGTGGACCAGAACCTACAGGCGGCACGCAATCACTAGTTAGCTACTAAAGCAGCCATCACTCTGCCCAACTATATTAAAGGGAAGGGCAAGACCCGCTTCACGTAACTACTGCTACGTAGCTATTTATTATTATAATAGAATAAGTTAAATATCTAAAAATTACTTACATTGACTGCTATATATTTATGACAGTCGGACTAAATGCCTTAACACGTCCGATGCAGGGATTCCATTTTTCTTGATCTTCATTTATGGAAATCACGATAAACGGTTTTTCATAATGATTTTTTTTTGTATTTAAAGCAATCGATAATAATTAACGATTTAACTCCTCAAACACTACCTTCAATACTCTTTTAATATTGTAATAATTTATTTATTTATTTATGCTTTATAGCGCAACTAGGTTGATATATTTATAATAATTCTAAGTGAAGATAGTACAATGGCCGGCCTTATCGCTAAAAGCAATTTCTGCCAGGCAACTTTTGGATATCGGGCCGGCCACTGACGTCAAGTCACTCTGCTCCGGTGGTCGGTCCAACGACGAAGGCGACGTGTCACGGATGGGTTACGGGTGTGCGTGCTTACGCCTCTCTGTCGCCTTGGAAGGAGTGGTGCGAGGAGTGGGATGAACGTGCCCCAATAAAAAAAGGGCAACCTTTGGATCAAAACATGTAAGGAAAGAGCGGTAGTTGTACACGTACTGCTTAACTAAATAAATAAATATCTAAATATCTAAATATATATAACTCAAAGGTGACTGACTGACATAGTGATATATCAACGCACAGACCAAACCACTGGACGGATCAGGCTGAAATTTGACATGCAGGTAGATAATATGACGTAGGCATCCGCTAAGAAAAGATTTTGATTAATTCTACCCCCAAGGGGATAAAATAGGGGATGAAAGTTTGTATGAAACTTTGTCAATTTTAAACCGATCGGGCTGAGACTTTGCACGTATAAAGCTACTATGACGTAGGCATCCCCTAAGAAAAGATTTTGAGATGCAGGCTATATAAGATTAATAACTTTTCAGTTTAAAATATACAAATTTCTGTATGCTAGCGCCATCTACATTGAGTTATTTTGGAAAGAACTTTGAATTAACCATTTTTGTGCATAGTACATAGAGAATATATCTAGCGGATTTTTATTGAAGACTAGCTTTTGCCCGCGGCTTCGCTCACGTTAAGGAGTATTATTATTAATTAGGTATAGTTTTTGCGGCTTTACTTTTGTTTAGCGTGTGTAAAAAATAAGGATTATTTTTTTAATTTTTGGGCTGTGCGTTGATAGATCGCTATGTCACTTATGTCAGTCATACTGTCATATGCCAGATAAGTTTTCGTTTGGTTTAAGTATAGGTTTTGTCGGTTAGACTTTTTTAAAATGGCTAAAGAAAATCTGAACGTTAATGGAGAAGTTGAAGAATGTACTGTCGTCCTTATTGTTGGTGACGGTGCATGTTTGTTTCGTGCTCTCTCTTATTTAATGTACGGGAAAAAAAATACCAAACTTTAGGAAAGTAACTCTTTACGCGGGCGAAGCCGCGGGCAAAAGCTAGTAGAATATATAAATAAATACATACATGTAGATATATACACAAAATAAATATTATAACGCGGTTAACAGCTCAAAAATATGAAGTTTATTAAAGTATTAAATAAAATTTAGGTTATATAATAAAGTAGCTAGCAATTAGCTGTGTGGTATAATAAAGTATATAGTAATTAGCTGTGTGGTAGCGGTTACGAATACTATCCTTGCTTTGCTCGTAGATATCGTAAAAGACGACTAAGAGTAAGTAGAATAACGACCTGGGCCAACTCTATCTGATGCCGTTTCGTCAACAATTACATTCCCAAGGAGGGTTGACGTCTGGCAGGCGGCCGATCATAAAACTATTGTCAATAACTACATCTACAATATGTACTATGAAAGAAGAGTACAAATTGTATCGACCCCAATTAATTGGGATAAGAGTAGGAGAATGGTAAATAAAGTAGGTAGATAGCAAATACTAACTGATCAATTTTAAATGACTGAAATTTAGCATTTAAGATGCTTGATTATTTATAAATTCCATATGTGACAATCATTTTTCGCTCCTAATAAAGTTTTTATAAATGATTAATTTTAAATAATAATTTTAAAGTAATTTTTTTCTGTGGAGTAAGGCTGACCGACCGCATTCGTAACGACGACGTAAGAGAGCGAGTAGGTATGAAAGAGAGTATTGGTGTAAAGATGCGAAAGGGAATGCTCCGATGGTTTGGACATGTGGAAAGAATGCCAAACGAACGTCTGGTTAAGAAGATATACAATGCGAAAGTGGAAGGATGTAGGTACCGCGGGAGACCGAGACTAACCTACCTAGACCAGACCGGTCATGTACTGAAGGAAGGTGGAGTCAAGAGTCTCCGAAACCGGCGAACGTGTATGAAGAGAATTATGAATGTTGAGGAAGCGAGTGAAGTATGCAAAGATAGAGTTCTCTGGCACTCTGTTCTGTCTGCCCTTTTTTTTTTTTTGTGGTGGGCTATGGACGTCGCACCCTGCCAAATCGGTCCGGGGTGACGGAAGAGGCGGCGTGCAACCCCATTGACCCACCCTGCAAGCACCTCTTCTTTGCCGTGCGAGCGGGCCACCGGTACCCGATCTTTGTCTTCAGTGGCCCGCTCGGCAGTATGCCCTCTCGGGCTCCTCTCCTGTCGATGCCCCGACAGCTTTCGCCGTCGAGGCGTCGTCCTCACGCGGTGGCCTCACGTCGGGTGACCGGACAATTCCCCGGTCCGATCACCCGAAGCCTCGGTTAGGGCGGCATCAGGCGCAGGTACTCGCGCCTGCGCCGCCCCGGCCACGGGCGGCGGCCCGGGTCACGGGAATCCTCCCGGGCCCGTTCCGCCGCCTCCTTCTGCGAGAAGACAGCCTCGCAGAAGGCGGCGACCGCGTCCCAATTCCTAACGCTGTCGACCATCGCTCGCACAACAGCCGGCAGCGTCAGGTCGGCACCGATGACAGCAACGAGGTCACGGCGCTGCCCGTCCCAACCCGAACATACCTCGAGCGTATGTTGCGCCATGTCCTCGTCGCTACTGCAATAGTGGCAGGACGGAGTCCACTTCCTCCGCACGACCGTGTGCAGGTACTTGCCGAAGCAACCATGCCCCGACAAGACCTGCACCAACCGGAAAGAGAGGACTCCGTGCCACCGCTCCATCCACTCCTTCAGTACGGGCCGGAGGGCCTCAACGGTAAAAACACCGTGTCTAGCCGCGTAGCCCAACAGGCGATGACTTCTCGGCGGGCGTCCTCGCGCCAGGTGGCTACCTCGTTGAACGATGGGGAGCCACCCTCTTCGCGCATTGAGGTAACCCGCCGGTAGAGGTCGGCGAGCATCTCCGCCTCTAGGTCCCACGTGGGTGTCCCGGCCAATAGGCATGCCGCCTCGGTAGACACCGTGCGGTACCCGCGAATGGTGCGGTACCTGTGAATGGGGTCTCTGTCTGCCTACCCTGCAAGAGATATGGCGTGATGATATGTATGTATGTATTTTAAAGTTTTACTCTAAATGTGGCTAAAAGGGTCTTCGAGCGTTTTATAACTAACGGAAGTTCATTCCACAGACTTACCGCCGTGATTGTGAACGATTTCTCAGAAAATTATGTAAAATGCAGTGGCCTTTTAGTTTCATATTATCTGATGACCTCAAATTCCTATTATGCGTATAATGAAGATATTCAAAGCGAGCTTTAAGATAGAAATGAATAGAAGAAATAAATAAAACACTGTATAATAAAGAGAGTGTTACTACACTCTCTTTATTATACAGTATATACATAATCTATCTATCTATATCTACCTATCTTCTATCTATATCTATATTCTATTATATTATATATATATATATATATATACATATATATATACATATATATATATATATATATATATATATATATATATATATATATATATATATATGTATATATATATATATATATATAAGAGATTTCCACCTATGTATTGACTCATCACGATATCTCTGGAACCATAAGGCCTACAAACCTCAAATTGGGTAGGAATATTTCTTTTACCGAGTAGAGGTCAGTTAAGAACGGTTTTTACGAAATTATATCCCTAAGGGGGTGAAAAAGCAGGGCAAAGTTTGTATGAGACAACGTGATTCCGTGGTCCAATCTATTTCAAATTTTGTATAAATATTATTTAACAGAATTGATGAAAGATGTGATTCATATTTTATTGAGATTTATCTCCTAACTCGGTTAAAAAGGGGTGGAAAGTTATTTTAGGGGTGATTTGCTTTAAAGTTGATATCAATACTTCTTAGTGATTTTGATTTAAAAGACATTTTATTTTGACATATGTTTGAAAACTCAATTCGATTTATTCAAAAAACCGGCTAAGAGCGACTCGGAGTCGCGCACGAAGGGTTCCGTACCATTATCTATAAATGGCAAAATAATCATGTTTGTTGTATGGTAGCTTAAATTCTCTATTTGTTTTATTTTAATTTAATTATTATCTATTATATTATTTCTGGCACTCTGTTCTCTCTGCCTACCCTGCAAGGCATATGGCGTGATGATATGTATGTAATTTAATTATTTATTTCGAAAGTGAATATATTACTAAATATTCTGTGAATATTTCAAACGTCTACCTATTTTTGTTATCAATATCGAGCAAAAACGAGCAAAAAGATTACCTTTGTTGCGTGGGAGCCCCTTAAATATTTATTTTATTGATTTTTAGTATTTGTCGTTGTAGCGGCAAAATAAATCCATCATCTGTGAAAATTTCAACTGTCCAACTATCACGGTTCATGAGAGCAACCTGGTGATAGACAGTCGAAGCAACGGACGGATAGCGGAGTCTTAGTAATAGGGTCCTGTTTTATCTAATGGTAATAAGGTTAATGTCACATAAACGTTTGGTATAATGCAAATACTTTTTAAAATTGAAATGTCTCTAATGTCACCGCACTATATTAGTACAGTGTTTATAGGTTTCTAAGCTTTAGAGAGGTCATGTACTTTTAGGACACGGCCTCATATGAACGTAGACTTTGAAATTTGAAATGATTGGACGTTAATTTTCTAAGCAGAATATTGTAATTCCAAGCCATGGTATTTTGAATTGTGCTAGGATATAGCCATTGCGATACTAAAACCACAAACACCACTTTATAAAATTATATTTACTGCAACTTTTTATTTTACCCTATAATGATTAGAAAAGGAGTATAAGATCATCTGCTATATTTTCGTTTGCTGTTTAGCCAGTTTTTAATGAACATGTTTGCAATAATTGAGACAGAAAGGATGAGTTATAATAGGAACAATCTTAATTTATATAAATTACGCGTCACGTTGTTTGACCGCCATGCACTCTTAAAGTACTTAACCGATTTTAATCAAATTTGCATAGTATATGCAGTTTGATCCAATCTAAAAGATAGGATAGCTTCCATCTCAATTTATAGTCACAATATTATTTTATTATTTATATTTGTATCAAATTATTTGTCTATTATTTGACAGTCACAATTATTTGTTATCTTCAAATGATTCTAACAGATGGCGGTATCTGTTGACTGGATTGAGTAAGTATTTAATAGATGGCGCTATGTTAAACGTAGAAACGTTCCATATAAGCTACAATTTATTAGCATAACCACCACGTGTTACTGAGGCTACCTTAGCCACAGCAACGCGTGGCCGGGTCTGCTAGTATGTATATATACATACTAGTGTAGAGTGAGTCGCTGTGTGGTAGCGGCTACGAATACTACCAACCCTTACTTTGCTCGTGGATGTCGTAAAAGACGACTAAGAGCTTCATATCGATCTGGGCCAATTGCACCTGTTAACGTCTGGTCAATAATTACATTCCCAAGGAGGGTTGATGTCAGGCAGGTGGCCGGTCATAAAACTATTGTCAATAACTACATCCACAATATGTACTATGAAAGAAGAGTACAAATTGTATCGACCCCAATTAATTGGGATAAGAGTAGGAGAATGGTAAATAAAGTAGGTAGATAGCAAATACTAACTGATCAATTTTAAATGACTGAAATTTAGCATTTAAGATGAACTATTATCAATAACTTTTGCAATATGTAGGAAGAGGAGTACATAATGCGTTGACCCCAAGTGATTGGGATAAGAGCAGGGGAATGATGATGAATAGAGAGAGAGAGAGATAATGTAAGTGTTCCGATGAAGACCAATAGGTAACAATTTGAGCTAAAAAATTTAAAATATTTTTATATCGTTTTGGGTAATTAGCATTCAAAAGTAATAAAGAAAGTACCTCAAGACGGTGTCAGCTCTTGATCAGGTTAAAGCGGGCTTGTCCTTCAGCGCCCTTTAGTCGGCGCCTTCACTTCAAAGAGATCGTAGTTTGGTTTTATGTTTGACATAAATAAATATTTTTTCTACAAATCAAATTAATACAAAGATCAACATTTATTAAATTTAAATTAAATAGGTACTCGACTTTCAAAAGGCGCCATTAAAGGTTTTGATTGTTCAATTTCTTTTCGAATTTGATATTTTAGCAGCGGATTGAGCAACAGCGCTTTTCCCCTCTTATTTTCCTGGACAAATGCTCGTTGTTTTACATTAAAAAGATTTTTTTTTTTAAAAACATCTTCATCATTCTGCTACTCTTATCCTAATTACTTGGGGTCGATACAACATGTACTCCTCTTTCATAGTACATATTATAAAAGTTATTGGCAATAGTTTTATGACTGGCCACCTGCCAGACGTCAACCCTCCTTGGGAATGTAATTGTTGACCAAACGGCATCAAATGGAGTTGGCCCAGGTCGTTATAAGACCAGGTGCTTACCGGACACGGGGTCTTCGGTAAGTACCTGCATAAAATTGGAAGAGAAGGGGCCCCAGGATGTCACGAGTGTGGCGCGCCAGTAGATGATGCGTGTCATACTCTGGAGGTTTGCCCCGCCTGGGGGCCCCAGCGCAACGTCCTGTCGGCGGTCGTTGGAAGAGACCTGTCGCTGTCGACCATCATTTCCAAGATGCTCGACAGCGACAGGTGCTGGACATCGATGGCCTCGTTTTGTGAGGCCGTCATGGAGAGAAAGGAGGCTGCGGAGCGGGAACGCGAGGCGCTTGCGTCCGCTGACTCGCTCCGCCGCCGGCGACCGGGGAGAAGGAGGCGTCGTTATGCGTACCTCCTCCCACTGCCTTGAGGACCGACATGACGTGGCCAGAAAGCCAAGCGTTGGAGCGTCGGGGATCAAATGTCAGTAGACGATCTCTCCGGCGCCCCGTAAAAGCGCGGAAGGGGGCCGCTGTGGTTTTAGTGGGTATTCCGGTCGGACTAGCCGGCTGGCGAGTCCCACACTCCCTCCCGTCTCGACATTGGCGGGAAAGGGTTAGCGCGTAAAAGCGTTTCCACAGCGTCAACAAAAAAAAAAAGGGTCGTTATAAGACTCTTACGACATCCACGAGCAAAGTAAGGGTTGGTAGTATTCGTCGACGCTACCACACAGCTTTGTGTCGTATTGGTAAAAAGAATATTTTTTTTATATAAAACAAATTTATAATTAAATATTTATTGTTACTAATATTATAAACTCGAAAGTAACTCTGTCTGTCTCTCTGTCTATCTGTCGCTCTTTCACGTCAAAACTATTGAACCGATTTAAACGAAATTTGGTACACAGATAGTCTAGAGTCAGAAAAAGGACATAGGCAACTTTTAAATGCAAAAAAAGGGTTGTAAAGAGGGATGAATAGTTGTAAGGCAGTATCGTCATTTTTAAAGCCAGAAGCTTGAAACTTATTTTTAGGTTATCGATTAGATATAAATAAATATGACAATAACATGTAAAAATTTACTCTTAAGGGGTAAAATAAAAATAGAGGATGGAAAACTTTAGGAAACTAACCTTTTACGCAGGCGAAGCTGCGGGCAGAAGCTAGTTGGAAATAATACTATTTTTACGAATTCTATCGCGTTTGAACGATTTAGATTTATAATATTTAGACGGTTAGAAAATAGTTTTATTTCAAATGTTTAATACTTGCATAAATATCAGAAATACATATATACATAGGTACATATCATCACGCCATATCCCTTGCAAGGTAGGTAGAGAGAACAGAGTGCCAGAGAACTCTATACTTGCATACTTCACTCGCTTCCTCAACATTCAAAATTCTCTTCATACACACTCGCCGGTTTTGGAGACTCTTGATTCCACCTTCCTTCAGTACGTGACCAATCTGGTCTAGGTAGGTACATGTCCGAACCATCGGAGCTTTCCCTTTCGCATCTTTACACCAATACTCCCTTTCATACCTACTCGCTCTCTTACGTCGTCGTTACGAATGCGATCGATCAGCCTAACTCCACAGATTATCCGTAGAGATCGCATTTCGACCGCATTAATTTTATTTTCATGATCTTTTCTGCATACCCAACTTTTTCTTCCATATAGAAATATCAGAAATCATTATATTACATATATATATTTAAAAAAAAAACACACACACATGCATTTGTGTATTTATATAACTATTTGAGCGAGTATTTTACGTAAGTTCAATACTTTTTTCCCATCACAAAAGTGTTTTAAAGAAGATTGAATTGATTCGCCTCCATTCAGACGGCCTCACTGTAGGTGGCGGACTGATCTCTGGTGAAATCATTTCTATTATTCTTTATTTTTCTCGTGAGTGTCATAAAATATGTGTAAAATATGTGATCTACATACATACATACATACATATCATCACGCCATATCCCTTGCAGGGTAGGCAGAGAGAACAGAGTGCCAGAGAACTCTATCTCTGCATACTTCACTCGCTTCCTCAACATTCATAACTCTCTTCATACACGCTCGCCGGTTTCGGAGACTCTTGACTCCATCTAAACAGATCATATATCACAGGAAAACTAAAATTAAATCTTATGTCATCTCATGAGGCCTTTGTGGAATAGTAGATCAATCGCACTCTCCTTATGCAGATAATCCAATGGTATTTATGGAGCTTAAAGAAAGAAAAATCTTTAACACTAAATATGAAATTCATAGCAATAATTATTTATTTCCACGAATGGACTGTCTACCTTTAAGCCCATTAAAATCCTTGCCAGACAAACTGCGCATATTCTATGAATAATCCTTTTCTCCTATTCACGTTTTGAAATCTAATTGGATTAAAAGCGGTCGTGTGGCTCGGGCTTCGCGCGCACGCGACCTCGCCTACCTGGATTATGTACGCATTTGAAAAAAAAAATCTCTCCGACTTTTGTTTCGTAAAATCTATTGTGACTTTTTCAGGTTTTTTTTTTGTTAGTAAATATACTTGTTTGTAAGAAACGTTGGTAAAAAAGCGTTGCGTTATAAAAATATCATGGAGCCGTTCCACGTGAGTTGTATGTACCAAATTTCAACATTAAATAATCCAATAATTATATACGAGTATATTGGATCGGCACGCGGCTGCCACTGAGATGACATTCTCCAAGATGACCAAAAATCGAAATGAATTGATAAAATCGAACGCAATAGCTGCCTGCGGACAAATACAAGAAGTCCTAACCCTAAAAAAAATTATGCGTGCATACAAAGTACACATATCAGAAGTGAAACTTTGGCCAACTATTTTTTAAATTTCGTTTATATACATCAACCAATAGCGTGTACTTTCTCTCTCTCTCTCGCGTTCCTCATGTCGCATTTCATCTGTAAAAAAAATACCCATATGCGCGTAAAAAAGTTTCCCTTCAAAAAAAGATGGCGCGTAACGGAAAAATGTGACGGTAATTTTTTTTCCAACGCCGGTAAAGAAGTTTCACTTAAAAAAATAGGATATAAATTTGGACACTAAGTAAATTGATGGGCAAGTCAATAATATCCGGACACAAATGTCAAGGAATAGGTACCAGTGATCGGTCTAATGATGATGGGGAGGTAACACAATGGATTTTAGGACCAAATCTTGAAAAAAAAAAGGTAAAGCGGGTGCTGGTAGTCCGCGTAAAATGCGGCGAAAACTTGGCAGTTTATGTGCTGTCCGTCCATGACCAAGACGTTTAGGCGGGAAACCAAACTATACCTATGCTTTAATCATGATTCATCATTCTCCTACTCCTATCCTAATTACTTAGGGTCGATACAATATGTATTTTTCTTTCATAGTATATATTGTTTATTGGCAATAGTTTTATGACCGGCCGCCTGCCAGACGTCAACCCTGCTTGCTTTAATCATGCTTATAGTATACATATGATACTTATTGAGAAAATATTGTTGATCATACATTAGTTGAGTCTCACCTTTTTTTTACTAGGTAGTAAAAAAAAAGGTGAGACACGACCAATATATGATCGACAATATTTTCTAGACATTGTTAATTTGTTTAATATGTACATATGTCATTTACTTCTTAATTGCTATGTGGTGACAGCTATGAATACTACCAACCCCTTACATTACTTGTGGATGTAAATGACAACTAAGGGTCGTAGCTGACTTATACAACACCGCTCCTACCCTGCAAAATACTGTTCATTGAAATGTGAATTTTTGAGCGTCCTCTGTAGACACACTTTACCTTGACTACACAAATTAACAGCGAGCAGTAAGCGAGCGGTTTGCTGTGCGTGTTGTATAAGTGAGCTACGATCCTAAGAGATTTACACCGACTTCCCAAGTAGGGTTGACATCAGGCAAGGGGCTGATCAATCACTAATAACTATTTGTAATATATACGATTGAACAAGAGTAACTGCAGTCCTACATATTGCGTCGACTCAAAGTAATTATAAGAGCAGATTATTGATGACGATATCTAGTTTTTAAATGACTAATTTTTAACGTAGTCTTCTTGGTAAATGGATTATGTATTCTACATTGCACTAAGCGATCATCTTGGTCTCAGCTCGTATATGGCACCATTACTGGGGTCAAGCTTCCTTAACAATGAGGATGTATTAATATAGGTTTTTATTTCGAGTTTTCCTTCTCTTGCGTTGTAATAGTGGTAGGACCACGCTGTGGACAGTTCTCTGTATACATCCGTGGGCCGGTCCGTCCGGGGTAGTACCACACTCTCGCAGAAGACCGACGTCTGAGTAATGGCGATGTCCTATTGCGCTTCGTTCGGTGAGCGAGAAAGCTGGAAGCCCAACTGGGGTGGGTTTGGGGTTTGTAGTTTGTATTTATAGGTAGCGGCCTAGCTATTCCTTTGGTATTGCAAAGGTCCATGGGTGGCAGTGACACTTACCATCAGATGTGCAGTCAGCTCGTTTGCCACCATGAGCAATAAAAAAAAAAAACGTATATACATATTATATTTTTTAGTTGTCTTTTACAACACCCACGGGCAAGAACTGGGGTAGTGAATTATATTCGTATTCGTATACATATGGTGACGATATGAAAAAGCGTTTATAACGCTCAAAATATCCCTTCAGCCGTTCCATATGACGACCACGGTCATTGCGGTCGCGTTGAAAACGTCACTAATGACGTCACTGTTTTCTTCACTAATGACGTCACTGTTTGAGCGTTGTGAGCGCTTACTCTGTTCCACTAAGCGCTTGTACGATTTGCGACTTTATTTATCCCCTTCCAGAATGGTGTATTGGTACCCCTTGCGGATATGTTATTATGAATTTAGCGTGAATGATAAGAGTATTTGTGACGTTATAAAATTAAAATTATTTCTAAAGAGGTGATAGGTAGATCGTTTAATCTCCCCTGTCATGAAAATCAAGAACTATTCGTCGTTGAACAGCATAAAAATTAAAGCTGGAATATTATCTTTGAATTTCAAAGATCAAATGACGTAGAGCATTGACGCTAATATTATTATTTTTTTTTCATTTAATAAGCTGACCACCCTTTTTTTTTGTTTTTTTTTTTTGTTTTGTGGTGGGCCATGGACGTCGCAACCCGCCAAATCGGTCCGGGGGTCACCCCGTCAGGAAGAGACGGCGCGCAACCCCATTGACCCACCCTGCAAGCACCTCTTCTTCGCCGTGCGAGCGGGCCACCCGATCTTTGTCTTCAGTGGCCCAAGCCGACCACCCTGCACAGTAAGGAAATAATCCTTATATTGCGGGGGACCTTACAAACATATAAGTAATGCAAACAAATTACACCCAGACTCAGAACAACGCTTTGTAGATCGCACAAAGTATTGTCCTGCGTGGGAATCGAATCCATAACACTGTTACGGCAAGTCGGTAACTTAACCACTGCGCTATCTGTGCAGTCATATGGCTCTTAAATTTTATCCAATATTTTATTGAATTATATTTAATAATTTTGCTGGTATTTTATGTAATGTAAATACAGAGAAATTGTCCGTGTGGTAATTGCTCTCCACCCGTAGAGGGTGGGAGAAACGATGCCAGGGCGTGAGCCCTCAGACCGTGGCTTCAACGCCAATGTTGAAAAACACCGGATCCTTGAGTTTGGAGAGATTTTTCACTTTTTCGGTGGCAGGGCCCGCGGAATTCTGCGCCTAGCACGCCGTCCTAGCGATCTGCCTGGCCCAGGCACATCTCCGGTGACTCCGAGGATCAAAAACCGTACCCTACCCTGGGACAACCAGCGACAGACGGCGGTTTGCCCCAGGACGGCCAGCGACGTAGCAACTACTCGGACACAGCCATGGCGATCTGCCTGAGCTTACGTTATTTAGTGGTAGGACCACATTGTTGATAGTTCTCTGTCTACAGCCGCGGGCCGGTCCGACCAAGGTAGTACCACACCCTCGCAGAAGATCGACGTCTTAGTAATGGCAATGTGCTGTTGCGCTACATTCGGTGAGTGAGAGAGCCAGTACTCCATCTGGGTGTATTTGGGGTTTGTATTGGTGGGCAGCGGCCTAGCTATATCCTTGGTATTGCAATGGTACATGGGCAGCAAATGTGCTTCTTCCTCGTTTGCCATCATAAGCAATAAACAAAAAAAGAAAAAACTTATAAGCAGTTCGTAATATCGACTCACAGCAATCATATTAATATTATGTCATTAGCTTAGTAGTGCGGTGAAGCACAGAGTTGATGCGGGATGGATGAAATGGCGGCAGGTCACGGGTACAATATGTGATCCCAGAGTACCCCTTAAATTAAAGGAAAAAAATTACAAAACTTTAATAAGACCTGCTGTATTGTATGGATCAGCATGTTGGGCGACAAAAGCGACGGATGAGAGACGATTACATGTAGCGGAGATGCGAATGTTGAGATGGATGTATGGCGTGACGAGAATGGATAAGATAAGGAATGAGCGTATAAGAGAATGTTTGAAAGTAGCGCTAGTGACGGATAAGTTAAGGAGTGAACGTTTGAGCTGGTATAGACATGTGATGAGACGGGATGAAAGTAATGTTGCGAGGAAGGTTTTGAGTATGAATGTTGAAGGCTCTAGGGGTAAAGGGAGACCAAATAAAAGATGGATGGACAGCGTGAAGCATGATATGTATAAACAGGGAGTGACTACAGAGATGACGTCTGATAGCGCTGTATGGAAAAAGAGGACATATTGCGTCGACCCCAAGTAGTTGGGATAAGAGCAAGAGAATGATGATGATGAGTTTAGTATCACGAATATACAGATAAGTAACAACTTATCGTTTTATTGTTATCATCGATCATAACAAAAGGTTGTACGAAACAGCCCCTACAAGTAATTTACGTTATTTTTCATGTTCTGCCGATATTCTTAGAGAAATCGTTAATTTGGTTATCAGCATCCAATTAATTGTAACGTCGCGACTTTCTGACGAAAAGTGACTATAAATAAACTATTCAACATGAATTTATATTATATAATTCTGTAAGTTATGATGAAAATGATTGTATGAGACTTGTGAATTTTGTAATTAAATTAAGCTAATGGTTACGTTGCTAAATTTTCCTCAAAAAAAAAAGATCAGATGACAGTCATTCTATGGATAATATAGACGAGGTGGAGTTTGCTAGCCGCCCTCCAGCTTGCGTTCTACCTGATGCTCTTTGGCCAACAATTACATTCCCAAGGAGGTTGGCGTCTAGCAGGCGGCCGGTCATTAAACTATTGCCAATAACTTTTACAATATGTACTACGAAAGGAGAGTAGGTACATATTGTATCAACACCAAGTAATTGACATAAGAGTAGGAGAATGATGAATTATGTATTTTTCTATAAATAATAAATATATAAAAATATATTATACACAGAGTCAGAATAATAATCTGTGAAACGCACTAGCTATTGCAATGGCAATCAAACACAGCACTACGTGTGGTAGGTTGGTATCTTAATCACCACGCCATCTGTGCAGTCAACACTGTATGCATGTTTTTTTTTTTTTGGTTCTGTTCGTCCATTCGGACAGGCAAAGGGATCAAAGCCCATACAGCCAAGTCTTATTTAATTATTTTTCATACATTGTTCATCATTTCTTCATATATGTAGCCTTAATAGTCATTGTCTGTCAGTAAGTCAAGTCGTTACCATTAATCGGGAGCTGATAACCTAAATCAATGATTTTCTTTGGGAATTTTGGACAAATATGAAAATACACGTAAACCACTATTGTACCATATTCACTACACTTCAGCACTTTAACTGTACCATATTGCATAAAATACCAGCAAAATTATTCAATATAACACCACAAAACACTAAATAAATGAATATAATACAAGAGCGTGACATGACATTTCCACATTCACGCCAAAACTCTGTATGCATGTATGTACTTGATGTTACCTACTGAAAAAAAAATGTTTCGTTTGGTATTCAATTGTTTATCTTTTTATTTATAAAATTAGTACATAGTACGTATTTTTATATAGAACTAGCCGACCCAGCACACTTCGTTCCGTCTAACAGTTAATGAATGAGCAGATTTCGATTAATTCAAAATTATTAAGTTATCTTTTTATTATAATAATAAATATGAATAATATATAAATTCAAAACATCAAGTATTTTAATAACGTGTCAGCAAGACGAAGAAGTACCTTGTGTTATATGAAATTTTTCTTCATGCGCATTGAAAATTATCTAATTGTTGATCTCTTTTTTTTTTTTTTTTTTAGGGGTGGGTTATGGTCGGCGCTCTTCTCGCACCACTCCGTCCGGGGCGACAGAGGGGCGTACGCACGCATACCCGTAACCCACCCACGAACCTCGCCTACGTCGTTGGACCGGCCACTGGAGCAGCGTGAACTTGTCGTCATTGGCCGGCCCGACGGAATACCCCCTGAGAGGTACCCTCCCCTTGAGCGACGCTCCCCCCCCCGGGGCGGACGTCGGTAATTGTTGATCTCTGAAATTTACTCGACGATTTCGCATTGTCAAGCGAGCCGTTTCACGGGTTGCCTCGAAAATGTGCAATATCTTGTTCTTCTACCGTGGATACATTCGTGATGTTTTCGTGTGTCTTCGGCTTTGTCGGGAAAGATTTGATCTTATTGGTCGCGGCATCGTTGATGACATTATAGACACAATATGATTTATTATAACAATATTCGTAAAAATTAGTAACATTCGCACAAAACGAACTCTGACCGGTCAAATTTAATTTCAACTTTTCGCGGTATTTTCCAAACTATTAGACCAGTGAGCTGTCAGTTGTGTTTTGTTACATCATCAACAAATAGACGTTTAGAACCGATGATTTTTAATGATTTTTTTTGTTTTTCAATGTCATATTTTAATATCCTATTCCCGACGACAACAAATTCAAAAACATAAAAATCATTAAAATTGGTCCAGCCGTTTTCGAGTTATAAGTGTTGTAACTAACACAACTTTCTTTTATATGTATATAGATATATGCAAATTACTGAAATTTAGCATTTAATATGCTTGATTATTTAATAAAAACCCGATTACGAGGTTACGACTACGATATAAAAATAATGTCGGGTCGATGGCACACGTCTCCTTAAAGACAAAAATATAATACGATGCCAGAATTGAATATTTATTTATTTATTTATTTTTTATTTGGAAGACCAACAGCACAATAATAATATTAAACTACTTAATACACATCATACAGCTAATCATAGGTCTCCGCTAATATGCTTCACATTAGGCTACTGAGACAGTAGACATTATTTAATATAATTTAAGGATTACAAACTGTTATAATTGAAAAAAAAATCCTGGCTTAGTAATCGTCTCACTGTTGTTAAGCTTGTGTTAAATATATCAACATCGTGTAACTTGCATTTTATATTAAGAGTCTTTCCTGCTCGCCACAAGAAACTATTTTGTCTGTAATTGGTGGACACCACATTTAAACTCAGTGGAGTATGATGCCGTGTAGATTTGCTTGGAACATTAATATTAATATTTGAAAGAAGCTCGGGGCTATCTATATTATTACGGATAATTTTTAAAATGTATGTAATATCTGAAATTTCTCGTCGATTAGACAGTGGGAGAAGGTGAAATTTAGCACACAATTTTAAATAATCCTCTGATTTAAATTTAATATTAGTACGATAGCATAAATATTTGATAAATCTCTTTTGAATATTTTCGATTCTGGTAATGTACTTACTATACCTAGGATTCCATATTTCTGACCCATATTCCAATACGCTTCTAACGAACGTACAATAAAGTATTTTAAGAGTTTTAATCTCCTTGAAAGAAGTCGAAACTCTCATCACAAACCCTAAGGATTTCAAAGCTTTTTTGACAATACTATCTATTTGATCATCGAAAGTTAGTTTTGAATCATAAATGACACCAAGATCACGAATCACATTATATCTACTGATTGTATACCCACTTAAAGTATAATTCGAGACAATAACATATTTATTTCTAGCGTAAGTGACAACAGAGCATTTTAGTGGGTTAAGTTCCAGGTTGTTTCTGTGACAATAGTCTTCAAGGCGCGACAAGTCAGATTGCAGAGCTTGGACATCACTATAAGATGATATGGAGCTAAAAATTTTCATATCATCAGCAAAACACAGTACTCTGGAGGTATGGAAACATCGGCTGATATCATTTATAAAGATTATAAACAATATTGGCCCCAAAAGTGACCCTTGGGGTACGCCACTGGGGACAATTATCCAACTAGATATGTAATTTTTGATAGCAACTGCTTGAGATCTATTTGATATATAAGATATGAACCATCTCAATAAGTCTCCGTGTATACCTATGGACCTTAGTTTGTGAATTAAGATATTGTGATCAATTCTATCATATTCTACAATAGTTCACGGTGGTGTAAGTGGCAGCACGAGTGGAACGGATTTCCAATAGGTGTGAGTTCGAATCCTACTTGTGACAATCATTTTGCGCTCGTAATCGGGTTATTATAGAATATGCAATTCTTCTATATGCGTACTCGTATTTATAGCATTTTTCTTTAAAATTCAATCCGCTCTAAGGCGTATAATTCTTGTATTGCGGGAGACTTTACGAATATATAATTAACGCAGACAAATTACACCCGTTAGTCGTCAACTCCATCCACATCAGTATCCAGGCCCATATGAGGTACTTGGGTCTGGTGCTCGACGGGCGATGGTGGTTCCGGGAGCATTTCCGTCAAATTGCTCCCCGGCTGGTCGGCGCGGCGTCCGCCCTTTCTCGGCTCATGCCGAACGTGGGCGGACCCAGTTTCGAGGGCCGACGGCTGTATGCGGGGGTGATCCGCTCAATGGCCATGTGCGGCGCACCCGTGTGGGCAAGGGCTCTGAACGCCCAGCTCAGGGCTATATTGTGGAGGCCACAGCGAGCCATGGCGGCCAGAGCCATTCGAGGGTACCGCACGGTGTCTACCGAGGCGGCATGCCTATTGGCCGGGCCACCCCCGTGGGACCTAGAGGCGGAGATGCTCTCCGACCTCTACCGGCGAGTTACCACAATGCGCGACGAGGATGGCTCCTCATCGTTCAACGAGATAGCCACCTGGCGCGAGGACGCTCGCCGAGAAGTCATCGCCCGTTGGGCTACGCGGCTGGAGAGGCCTAGACACGGTGTTGTTGCCGTCGAGGCCCTCCGGCCCGTACTGATGGAGTGGATGGAGCGGCGGCACGAAGTGCTCTCCTTCCGGTTGGTGCAGGTCTTGTCGGGGCACGGTTGCTTCGGCAAGTACCTGCACACGGTCGTGCGGAGGGAGTGGACTCCGTCCTGCCACCATTGCAGTAGCAACGAGGACACGGCGCAACATACGCTTGAGGTATGTTCGGGCTGGGACGGGCAGCGCCGTGACCTTGTCGCTGTCATCGGTGCCGACCTGACGCTGCCGGCTGTCGTGAAAGCGATGGTCGACAGCGTCAGGAATTGGGACGCGGTCGCCGCCTTCTGTGAGGCTGTCATCTCGCAGAAGGAGGCGGCGGAACGAGTCCGGGAGGATTCCCGTGACCCGGGCCGCCGCCCGCGGCCAGGGCGGCGCATGCGCGAGTATCTGCGCCTGATGCCGCCCTAACCGAGGCTTCGAGTGATCGGACCGGGGAATTGTCCGGTCACCCGACGTGAGGCCACCGCGTGGCCACCGGAGACAAAGATCGGGTACCGGTGGTCCGCTCGCACGGCGAAGAGAGGTATTTGCAGGATGGGTCCATGGGGTTGCGCGCCGCCTCTTCCGTCGCCCCGGGCCGATTTGCCGGGGCGCGACCACATCCATGGTCCCACCTTGCGAAAAAAAAAAAAAAAAAGACTCAGAACAACAATTTCTGGATCGCACAAATCAATGTCCTGCGTAGCAATCAAAACCATGGCTCTTGAATGAGGAAATCGAAAAAAGAATTGATCTTAAGGAAGGTCGATATTGATAATGTTTTTGCATTTATCCTCACGTGAAGTATGGTCTATATTAACAATTGAAACCGGCAGGTGTTGCAGTGATCGTGTTCAAAGAATTCAATTCTTTTTTATTTATATAGCACTAGCGCATAGAACAGCGTCTTTTGGGTCAGCTAGCATTGTTTAAATTATAAAATAGTTATAGTCTATTTCCATCACTTAGTTTTTCCATTTTATTTATTTATTTTTAGTATAATTATGTAAGATTATATGTTTAATTTTGATATTAAACATATAATCGTTAAATAAATTTATATTAGGCTTACTTAATAGGGCTCTACAAAAGAAAGGGACATAGATACATCGTAGAAATATTGGCGTTGATGCAATTGCTACGAATGACCTGATTTCGTGTAGTACTAATGCGAGGTGGACAGAACAAAGTAGCTGGTGGGCAATTCGCCAATTATTTAGTTTTATATAATATATTGTAGCAAAGCAAACATTTATGTTAAACGAACTAATTTGTTTTAAATCGATTAAAATTTTATTAAGTAAATTATATTTGTAACTTCGAATTAAACCTTAAAGAGACTTCAAGAAACAAAGTAATACATTTTATTTTAACTAAACGTATGTATTTAACACAGTTCAAACAAAAAGGGAAAAGTAGGATCAAGGAGAATATGTTTCGCGGCGTACTCAAGTCTACTGCCTAACTGAATTAAAATCTGCATTTTTCTCAGGCTGCCCCGCCCAAGAAGCCTAACGCATTGTGGATTCACTCGTCACAGCCCCTAGTGTATGTCGCGTTTTCAGCCAGTACGCTCGTCTCTTCGCTGAATAATCGATATTTCAACCACAACACTACTGTTATTCACATAATTAAAAAATAAATTCAAATATTTATTAACGAACAGTTTTAAATATCGAATTTTAAGTGCAAATGTTTAGTGTTTTTTAAAAATGGAACAATAAGTCCCATTCAAGTTGCACCCGCTTATTGTTCGTAAAAAAAATATTTTGCTACTTGTCTCTTGCTTCTGGGTTTTACGAAGTAGAATTGATAAAATAGAAAATATAATAAACAATAATTAAAAAAAATATATATATATGAGACGTTAGGTGTAATTAAGTATACTTGAATAAGTGATTTGCTATTGTTGATAGTTAAATTAGTGTTCAAAATAGAAATATATAATTTAAGAACAGTGCAACAGGTGACCGACAAAACGACGCTCGATATGATTTTATACGATGTAAGTACTAACTATAGTATATTCCTATATAAGTATCACCTATATATACTATTACTCATTAGATAAGTAGATACTTATTAGATTCATACCTAACTACATTTTTGAAGTGAAATTTTTTTTTAGCGCACTGCACACAATTTTTTTCGTAGGCAGTGTAGGTTTTACTCACAGTAAGGCTGATCCATCACGCTCTGAGGTGAAAGGCTCAATCGGGTGAACTCGGCACCGCCGAGTGTACCCGATCGAGAAAGATACAGTCAGCTGCTCTTCACTGCTGTTTCACTGTGTTTACTATATTTAATTTATATGTAATAATTGTTATTTTTAATTATTATCAATTATTCAATAGTTTTTAACAGTTATTCTTTTATGGCTGGCTATGGTATGGTTACACCCATACACGCCTTATTTTTTTTGTATTCTTTTTTTTTTATTGGCTCATGACTGCTTTGTGTATTTTTATTTTTTTGTGGACAAGCTACATTGCCGTCATCGTTTCGTTCAATTTACCGAGCGATGGAAGGACGGCGTGCAACCATACATTCTCATACTACCTCTCTGGTCGTTCGGGCGCACCGCTGGTTCTGTGTCCTTGTCTTCGCTGATATATATATATATATATATATATATATATATATATATATATATATATATATATATATATATATATATATATATATATATATATATATATAGACACCTGTTTTTTTTTTTTTGGCGACAGGCTATGGTATAGTCACATCCTACCCGAGGTAACGGGAAGGACGGTGCGCGACCCCATAACCTGATGCGCACGTTCTTCTCTGCGCCATGTGGATGGACTACCGAAACACAGTCTTTGTCATCGGTGGCCATATATAATCACCCTTTTTTTTTTTGGTAGGATATGCTCAGGGCAAACGACGTCTGTTCCGTCCGGGGCGACGTAAGGGCGGCGCGTGGCCCCATAACCCACCATATTCTCCCCCTATCACCATTGGGCCGGCCACTGGTACCGCTTCCTTGACATCCGTGGCAAATATATAACCACCCTTTTTTTTGCTGTGGGCTATGGTCTGGTCACACCCCCCTAACTTCGTCCGGGGTGATAGATGAAGCGACGCGTGACCCCACAAAGACGCTCCGCAATTTACCCCTCTGTGCCGTGTGAGTGGGCCACCGGAACCCGGTCTTTGTCGTCTGTGATATATAACCACGCTATTTTTTTTTTTGGTGGACTATGGATGCGTCTCGCCCCGCCAAATCGGTCCGGGGTGACGGAAAGGGGGCGCGTGACCCCATAGACCCACCGTAAAACTCCTCTTTTCACCGCGCGAGCGGGCCACCGGTATCCGATCTTTGACTTCGGTGGCCCGCCCGGCGGTATACCCTTGCGGGTTCCTCTCTTGTCGACGCCCCGACAGCTTTCGCCGTCGGGGCGTCGCCCTCACGCGGCGGCCTCACGTCGGATGACCGGACAATTCCCCGGTCCGATCACCCGATATATAACCACCCTAAGGATTTTTTTTAAAAATCAGCATTGTAAATTTACAATGCTTTGTAAATTTAAAATGCTGGTTTTTAGAAAAATGATGAATTTTGGCTTTTTGAGGAGACAAAACCAACTTGAGCCTAGCTTAGGCGTCAGGCTACAGTTGGTAAAAAAGACGAAACAATATATGTATTTAAATTACTTAAATTTAGCATTTAATATGCTTAATTATTTATAAAATCCGATTACGAAATGAAAAATGATGTCGCAAGCGGGATTCGAACCCGCGCCAGCACGATTGGGCCGGAATCCCAATAGGCGCGGGTTCGAATCCCGCTTGCGACATCATTTTTCATTTCGTAATCGGATTTTACAATATATGTATGATATATATATATATATATATATATATACATATATATATATATATATATATAAAATAAATATACGTTTAATAATTAAAGACGTGCCGATTTCTATGGAAGACGACGCGTTCCTTGTCGCACTGTACCGTCAAAATATTAAAGACGAAATGTCACTTAAAGAGGACGAATTCATTAAATCTACGAAAATTATCCGTAATAGAAAATTACAGAATGGGCGGAAGTGGATCGGCATCGAACTTGATCGCGAAGTGCGCGTCCATCTGTTAACCACAAAAGAAAAACTATTTATAGACTGGGCCAACTGCCGCTTCTACGATGATTTAGAAGTAGTACGTTGCTCAAACTGCCAGGTTCACGGTCATGTCGCGAAGTACTGTACAGAAAAAACACCTACGTGTGGTCACTGTACCGAAGGACATATCACGAAGTCCTGCCCATATAAAGACAAATCAGATTTTAAACCAAAATGTGCGTCGTGTAAACGTTTTAAAAAACCTTATGATCATCTATGTGGCGCATCGGACTGCCCCACCTACAAGTTAAAGTTAGAACAATTAGTACTCAATACAAATTATTAAAAAAAAAAAAAAATGGATAGTTTAAATATAGGGCAATTAAATCTCCATAATGATAGGGTAGCGACATCAGAGCTAGACCGTCTAGTTATGGAATATAATCTAGATATCGTACTTATACAAGAACAATACCATAGTACTCGCTTACGTAATAGGGTTGTACAATTGGACAACAAAGCACGAGCCGGCATCTATGTTGCAAGTGCCAAATTTACGGTTACGTCACTACAAAATCTTATGACGTCACACTGTGCTGTCGCTGAGATTACATCCTCATCCTGTAGGGTTTACGTTGTGTTACCACCGAAGACAAAGATCGGGTACCGGTGGTCCGCTCGCACGGCGAAGAGAGAGGATTTTATGGTGGGTCTATGGGGTCACGCGCCGCCTTCTCCGTCACCCCGGACCGATTTGACGGGGCGAGACGCACCCATGGCCCACCAATAAAAAAAAAAAAAAAAAAAAAAAAAAAAAAAAAAAAAAAAAAAAAAAAAAGGGTTTACGTTGTGAGCTATTATTTTCAATATTCAGACCCCGTAAATCCACATTTACACCATCTTCGCCATGTTTTGCGGTCTCTCACGGGCCGTAAAATTATAATAGGTGCTGACGTGAATGCGTCATCTACTCTCTGGTATGGCAAGTTTAGATACACCGACACTGATCGGCGGTGTGCGATAGAAGATTTCATCGCTGAGATGAATCTGTCCATCCACAATACACCTGATGCACCACCAACATTTTGCAGCCCTATGGGTGAATCTTCTATTGACGTCACGCTTTCAAGCGCAGACGTCCGCTTAAATAGATGGCGCGTTCTCCCTGACGCGTCGTGTAGTGATCACCGTCTGATCGTGTACGAATTTGGATCGAGTCTGTCGCAGGATCCTACTAGACAGAGCTACAATTTTAGATATAAATCTAAAGGAGCTAACTGGGATTTTTTCAGCTCGCTCTTTTCCTCATGTGCTAGGGATTTCACTCGCAGTCAATTAACCGCAGAAGAAAGTGCTGAAATAATGTCAAACTCTCTAATATACTGTGCTGATATAGCTTTGGGTCGAACATCCCTGCCTAACACTAAGAGGTGTGATTGGTG
Source organism: Lymantria monacha (assembly GCA_905163515.2). Lineage (NCBI taxonomy): Eukaryota > Metazoa > Arthropoda > Insecta > Lepidoptera > Erebidae > Lymantria > Lymantria monacha. The sequence continues at coordinate 34,351,539 of LR991084.1, read as the reverse complement.
GAATAATCACTTAGTAGAGCTCCGCAAACGCTTCCGAAAGGCGCGCAGGAAACATAATAAACTCAAAAAGACATGCAGGATGGGAGCGGCCTTTGATGAATCTCTATCTTTACTGAAAGCTGCCCGGTCTTGCTACCGAACTGCGGTGGAAAAGTCGAAAGACGCTTTATTAAATAGGATTGTTGAAAAATTAGAAAGTGAAGGTCCGTGGTCTCCACTATATCATGAGTTTAAAGCAAATCGCTCAATCGACCTAGCTTACGTACAAAATATCAAAGTGAATGATAAACACACTACGGGTATTGAGGAGACCACGGAAGTTTTATTAAATACGTTAATTCCAGACGATAACATATCAGTCGACAGCGAATACCATAAACAAATACGCGCGTGGGCCGCTGACCCACCTCTCTCGCCTATGTCTGACCTTCCGTCTTTTGCCGAGTTTATGAATACCATTAGAGCTCTTCCCCTCAACAAAGCTGCTGGTGAAGATAAAATATCAAATAAAATGATCAAAGAAGCTAGTCGAGCATCGGGCAGCTCAATGTTAATGGTTTTTAATCGTTGTATATCTGAAGGTATTTTTCCTCGGTCATGGCGTCGCGGATATATACGGATAATTCCTAAAGGCGGTGATAAGCCACCAGATGACCCGAAATCATATCGACCAATCACTTTATTGCCCTCACTAGGCAAACTCTTAGAACGGCTAATTGTTCCTCGTTTATTGCCGGGTGGACCAACATTCAACCATAAACAATTCGGTTTCACTCGCGGTAAATCAACTATCGACGCAGCCATTGCGGTGAGAAAAGTTATTAATACATCCGCTTTTAAATACGTGCTAGGCGTTTTCCTGGATATCTCAGGCGCCTTCGACAACGCCTGGTGGCCAATGCTACTTCTTAAATTAAAGACTCGTGGGTGCTATAGGAACATCTACCTAATTATACAGTCATACTTTTCACAAAGCTCGACTAAACTGAAACTTGGTCACCATGCTGTGTCGAAGCCACTGACGATGGGCTGCCCCCAAGGTTCGGTGTTAAGTCCATATCTATGGAATTTAGGTTTTGACGATTTCCTCGAATTACCTCTGCCGAAACACTGTCAATTGATCGGCTATGCCGACGACGGTCTTCTACTCGTAGAATCCAACACTAGAGACGGTTTAGAGAAATTAGCAGAAATTTGTCTCAATAATATACTCGAATGGGGCACACGAAATCGGCTTACATTTGCCCCACAAAAAACGTATCACCTTTTATTAAAAGGAAATTTACAATCGTTGCCGCGTATAAAATTCAATAATATGACAGTCAAAAAGAAAGATTCAGTTTGCTATCTTGGTCTACTCTTAGAAAAAAATTTTTCATTTGTCGAGCATATTAAAACTGTAGGTGAAAAAGCGAAACGAAATTTCTATGCGCTTACTAGAATATCAACGTCTACCTGGGGCCTTCGTTTTAATACACTGAAAACTATATATATGGCCACATATTTGGGGTGTATTTGTTACGCTGCACCCGTTTGGGCTGATAGGGCTACCATAGGGGCAGCTCGCCTTAAATTATTACAAAGCCAACGATTGGCCTTAATATTCTTGTGTAAAGCCTACAGGACGGTCAGTACCGAGGCTTTGCCGGTACTCGCGGGTGTACTTCCGGTTGATTTGGAGATTCAGAGACGGGCATCAATGTATTACACGACAAGGGAAAATATGAACACAGATTTCCTTCTACCGCGCGACCGTAATAAAATCGCTCGATTGTTTGCACCGCAGTCCGTTGTCTATGAAAAACTTTTAATTGAATGGCAAGAAAGATGGGATTCATCATCGAAGGGCCGTCACCTCTATCTATTTTTCCCATGCGTCCGCGAGCGCCTAGAGAGAGTGTGGCTGGAGGTTGACCATTTTGTAGCTCAATTTCTAACTGGACATGGCAACTTTAAAAGTAAATTATTTTCTTTTAAACTCGTACCTTCACCACTATGTCAATGTTCTACAAATAACCGCGAGTATGAACAATCAGCACATCACATTCTCTGGGAGTGCGATCTCTGGCGTAACGAGCGCGACCTTATGTTAGACAGTTTGCAAGTAACATCTGGAGTAGTATACTACACGGATCTTGTAGCAACTCGAGAAAATTTCCGTGCGTTTAGGCGTTTCTGCCATACCTACTACTGCAACCAATCTTAAGGCTCACATATAGGCCCCGTTAAGTTATCCCATATCCGTGGTGCCGTACTGCTGCGCTTATCGTAGCTGTACAACCCTTTACTTATTGGCTGACTAGTCAATATTGCTTTCTGTCTCCCGCTTTGCCTGGGAGGGAAGTGGAATCACTCTTTTCCAACTCCTCCTCTTTAACTTTTCTAATTAAATTTGTTGCGGGTTCCAAGACAATTAAAATCATTTCCCGGGACTGCCTGAGGGTCAAACCTCGGTGTCATTTATAGTGACCATTGTGGATCCTGGCTTACAGGAGTTACAATGGTGGGAATGTGCGGTGGGATTAGTCCCATAAAACAAACATATATATATATATATATATATATATATATATATATATATATATATATATATATATATATATATATATATATATATATATATATATATATATATATATATGTATATATATATATATATATATATATATATACCTCATTATTATAATACATACATACATATCACCACGCCATATCCCTTGCAGGGTAGGCAGAGAGAACAGAGTGCCAGAGAACTCTATCTTTGCATACTTCACTCGCTTCCTCAACATTCATAATTCTCTTCATACACGCTCGCCGGTATCGGGGACTCTTGACTCCACCTTCCTTCAGTACATGACCGATCTGGTCTAGGTAGGTTAGTCTCGGTCTCCCTCGGTACCTACATCCTTCCACTTTCGCATTGTATATCTTCTTAACCAGACGTTAGTGGTGTACCTTCCATCCTCATCATCTTGTGGTCAAACTTAATTTAGTTAAGAAGATTCACCAGGACTATTACCTGTGACACTTGTAACATTCTGATAACAATCACAGGACTCTCGCGGGAAAGTAAAGGTTAAATTATTCCTCTAATATTATTTGAAGCTATATACGGTCGGTTCATCTTTTATTAATTTTTATATAAGAAAAATAAGAATATAAGAAACTGTTTGGGTTTGTCACCCGATCGTGATGGCTGCTCTTGTAGTTAACTCGTGATCGGCTGCCGCTTGTGATCTGATACAACCATAATTCCATCTTTTTGCATATTTGAATAAAAAAAATTAACCTACTTGGAAGGGTATCACACTGGAGCTAATACTTTCTATATACAATTTTATTAAAAAAAATAATAATTTAAAAATTACACGCCTGCTGAGTTTTCACTGGATCTTCTCAGCTTGTGGCTGCTTTCCAAACCGGTGTTAGATTATTAGATCGATTTCAAACGAAATGTAAAATTGACAATATGTAAGCCCTCATGAGGCTAATGAATATTAAATGATTTGATTTGATTGGGAAAAATAAAAACCATGCCAATATATTTCTTCGTTAATATTACATTTTTTTTTCTGGTGATAATATACAATATGAGTACACAGACGGCGTGACAGTGAACGTCTTAATCTGAGGGTTTGACAGGATCCATTAATTGTGTTTCAATGTCTCTCACGACGCAAAGGTTTAATTTTGTTAGTGTGATGTATTTTCTTCAAAAAAAAATTTCGTAGCTGGTAAGTTCTTGGCAGAACGATCGTGATTATACGTTGTTCATCGTCGCCTTTTTGCCTGTTTAAGGTCATACCACTAGTGTAAAAAATCATCCACAGCAAACCCGATCTTGTCGTTTTAACGCATGAGTAACGGCCCAGGCTGCTAATGCCTTCCACCTTGTCTTAACGAGGCGTTCTATGGACTGGTTATCACATTTGGAAACATGTCCAAAAAAAAAACTATGCGAAACTATACTGTAGAAAATTGTCGTTGCGAGTTCTTGAAGTATCGAAAATTTTCTTTAAATTTGGATCCATGGTACTCCAAGGACTTTTCTTAACATCTCATCACTAGAGTGTCAATTGTCTTCCTTTCCACTTCCTCTAACGTCCACGTTTCTGCACCGTATAGAAAGATGTGAGAGACAAGGATATGTATAAGCCTGGCCTTTGTGGCCTTCGTGATATTTCAACTCTTCTATATTTTCTTCATTTTAACTATTGCTGCTCTTCTGAAAGTCATACATATTTTTATCTCATCATGTAACCGTTATTGCTTCAAACTAAAGTTCCAAGATATATATATAGGTTTGGACCACGTCACAGCTCGCTATATACATATATACTTGAATTGCTACATATATACTCGAAGTTAAGAATTCGGTACCAGTGGCCTATAAAATTAGTGTTGGGTAGTGAAAAGGCAAGAAATAGGATACGTCCGGGACGGTTTACCCGGGTTATAATCATCAAAAAGTGGTTATTGACAATAAAAATTTTAGTGGTAGAACCACGTTGTTGACAATTTTCTGTCCACTGCCGCGGGCCGGTCCGTCCAGTGTTGTACCACGCTCTCGCAGAAGATCGACGTCTGAGTAATGGCCATGTGCTATTGCGATTTATTTGGTGAGCGAGAGAGCCGGAAGCCCAATTGGGTGAGTTTTGGATTTGTATTGGTAGACAGCGGCCTAGCTATACTCTTCGTATTGCAAAGGTCTATGGGCGGCAGTAAGACACCATCAGGTGTGCTGCATGCTCGTTTGCCACCATAAGTAATAAAAAAAAAATTCTATTCTACGCTGAAATATAGTGATATGATAGATCATAACGTCTCTCTTGAATGGGAGGAATATTGATCCACTATGTGCAAGTGCAACGTGCCAACGAGTTTGCATAGAGCTTTATTTCAATTTCATTATAATCATCTCAGCTTGGTGAATTGTATTCTTAAACCGTGGCTATATGGATAATAATGACGATACAAAGCGAATTATATAATATCTTCACTAAGATATAATACCATATACTCGTAGTGACATTGTATCCAACTAAAGTTATTAATGGACGTTAGTATCACATCTATTGGATTACGTAACGGGTGTAAATTGTTATCATAATAGATGATTAGATTTACAAATGGCGGGCGTCACTGAGAACTAATAAAGCAATTTAAAAGCATATATATATATATATATATATATATATAGAGCTCTGTGGTAGCGGCTACGGATACTACCAACCCTTACTTTGCTCGTGGATGTCGTGAAAGACTACTAAGAGCCTTATAACGACCTGGTCGAACTCCATCTGATGCCGTTTGGTCAACAATTACATTCCCAAGGAGGGTTTTTGACACACAATGTTACGATACGTATTTTCTAAATTATTGGCCTCATAAGTAAGCTCAAAGCTCTATGTAGCGATATTTTTCACAAAATAAAAACTGAGATACGAAAATCTGTGAAAAAAATAGTATAATGTGGATTAAAATAGCAATAGGTAAGCAATGAAGTTTGACGAACCGTCAAAACTTGAGGAGATAATTTTCTCCGAGATGATCCGATGATGAGAAGGCGTTTACTCACATCATAGTCCTAAGTAATGAAAGATGAGCTGCCGCCAATGCGATTTTTTTGATAAAATATTTTGGAATTGTCTACAGAAATGAATATCAATAACACCTAAAACCGTAATTAGCTCAATTTTCCCGACCCAGAATTCGAAAACCTGATGGTAAGTGATAGTGCTGCACATGGACCTTAGCAACACCAGGGGCACAGCCAGATCGTTGCTTACCTTGAAGAAAGTGCTCTTCTTAAACTTCGTTTGAAGAAGGACATGTCATAGCGCTCAGGAAACACATCAGCAGGTAGTTCTTGCCAGATCTTGCACGTGCATGGGAGAAATGATCGCTGAAAACGTACAGTCAAGGACCGTATCGTTTCCAGGTGAAATGGATGAACCCTGCTACGGTGTCGAGTGGTACACCGAAGACAAAGATCGGGTACTGGTGGCTCGCTCGCACGGCGAAGAGAGGTGTTTGCAGGGTGGTTACTATGGGGTTGCGCGCCGCCTCTTCTGTCACCCCAAACCGATTTGTCGGGGCGCGATTACATCCATGGTCCACCTTGCAAAAAAAAAAACGGTGTCGAGTGGTACGGTGGTAAAATGGCGAAGTCAAACAGTTCCTCAGAGAACTCCCCGTGAAAGAATCGTAGCAGTACCACAATCGTAGAACATCACTTGTGTCATTAACCCGAGACAGTCTAAAAAAAAATCATGTTCTATTAAATTCAAATTCTGACGAGGGTAGAATTGTATTTACTAAAGCAATAAAGATTTTTAATAAAATTTACTTGATTTAATTCAGTACGGCACAAAATAAATACAAATAAAATTTAAAAGGCCTTTGTTAAATCAACAGAAATTTAAGTACTTAAATTCTTGAGATTTGAGAGAGTGCTCCTAGCACCCTTTATCACAAAAATAGCTTTTTAATGGCAAATATTTACAACTATGTATATTCCTCAACAAATTTAAAGAACAAATAATTAAATTAAAACTACTTAAAGATTCTATCGCGTAAATACAAATGCGATAGAATTTTTAATTTTCTACAGAGAACCTCAAGCGGCAAAAGTATAATAACCTTGTTGGAAATTATATTTTTGAGCCGTTTGGGGTCGAAACGGTTGGGCCTTGGGGTCAGAATGCTCACCTTTTATTTAAAGAGATCGCAAAAAATTAATCACTGCTTCAAGTGATCAGAGGGTTGGTGCTTTTGCATAAAAGGTTAGTATTGCTATTCAACGTGGTAATGCTGCCAGCCTTCTGGGCACATTACCGGTGGAAAGTGATGCCTAGGAATTTCTCGATGCCTGATTGCGCCGTTCGTTTTTTTTTAAATTTATTCCTTATTCTATTTTCTACTATTTTTATGTAAATATTTTAATTTAAAACTTAGCGTTAAATGTAGATATTATTGTAAAATAAAATTATATATATACTTGAATAAACTATCCTAAAAAAAAATGTCTATGTGTGAAACTGGGATGGGTCGCTAGTTAAATATATACAAAGGATTTTTTTTTGGAAAAAATATAAAGGGCACAAAAATAAAAAAAATACCATTGACGTTTAATGTAAGAATCAATTGCGATATGAAAATTTAAAATATATAACGAATTCTATATTTAAGAGAAGGAAAACTTAAAACAAAACCCTATAGCAACCCGTCTGACCATCGTGATATAGTAGGTCAATTTCCCTCCTATAGTGGAGGAGGCTCGTGCGCAGTAATGAGAAGGATGTGAGTGGAGATGATAAAAGTTACAAGCAATTATTGCGATGAAAAGAAATAAATATTAGTATTAAAAATGCACTGGCTCGTCTTTGGAGGCACAACTCTTGCGTAAAATTAACCTCCGATCAGTAGCAAATCGCTACAGACCATTATCGTGAGACCGTGGTCTATAAAGGTCTACGACTGGAACATACAACTGAACAGCAAGCTGGTTTGCTCTACACTTCTCTAATGCTTTTCTTCCACCAAAGACAATAGAAGTCAGACGTTTATATACTTTCTTTTGAGAAACCATTGCTCTCATCGAAAGCTAAGCGTGAAGTATTCATATATCTAATAGTATCAAATTATAGTGTGTAATTTGTTTACCAAGGGTTGTAATTAAGCCGATGTCCGCTCATCCGATATACCAATCTCAGGGACGGAAATTGTACACTAATTGATATAAACACGATGGTATATACTCTATATATGTGTCTCTATTCATATGAGATTGCCGTTTCGTACTGATAAATTAAAACCATTTTTTTTTGTTCATAAAATAGATTTCTCTAATCAAAGTCTCCGTTTCTGCCATCTTATTGGAAGATCATTTAAACCTTTGTGATAGAACTTTATGGTCCTGGACTCTACAAATTGTGTGAAGGTATTTTGTACTGCTTCCTCGGAAGAAATTTTTTTCAAAAAATCGTCCATATTGCGGAAAAAGGTAGTCGGATAGGGTGAGGTCTGGCGAGTACAGAGGATGACGTATGGTTTCTAACAGCAGATCTTGTAGTGTTAAAACCGTTTTTCGAGCAGTATGAGGTCTTGCATTATCATGGAGCAATAATGGTGCAGATCGATTGACAAGTCGGAGGTGTTTTACTGCGACTTTTGCTATTATTGTTCGGAGTTCTGCACAGTAGACATCTGAGTTTATTGACCAGATCTGAGGAAGCTGTAGTGAATTACACCATGAAGTGACCACCAACCAGTTAACATCACCTTTCTATGGGTGAGCTTCGACTTTGGGCATAGATGTGGCGTTTGACCTGGGGTCAGCCATTGCGTTGTTCGCTTGCGATTATTATAAAGAATCCACTTTTCATTACACATCACAATGCGATTCAAAATCCCTTCATTTCTATACTGGTTTGATAGGATAAGGCAAGCTTCAACGCGCGCTGCTCTCTGCAGTTCAGTCAAATTATAAGGCACCCATTTTTCAAGTTTATTTATTTTACCGATTTGGTGCAAATGGGTCAATAATGTGGGTATACTAACGTTAAAACATGGCGCTAATTCCTTGGTAGTTTGACTCGGATCGGCTTCCACCATCACCTTCAATACATCATTACCAACTTAATGGCTGGTCTTCTTCGTGGTTCATTCTTCAAGTCCCAGTTGCTATTACGAAAGCGGTTAAACCAAAAACGCACGATGCGTTCGTTAGCTGTATCCTCTTCAAACACAGCATTGACATTACGAGCCGTTTCTGCCGCGTTAGTCCCACGTCGGAACTCGTATTCGAAAATTACTCTGAATTTCGCCGTATCCATGTACACTTCAAAAGTTGAATGTAAAAACAGTTGAAAGGCAAACGATCAAATGTCATACATTTTTTAAATTTAGAATGTTACAGTTTTTGAAAACAGTTTCAATTTGATATCTGACACCATGCAGGTTTAATTTTTATTCAAAATGGCGACGTACGTTAAAACGGCAATTTTATAATTAAACCCTTATTATGTTGTGTAGTAGCGGCTACGAATACTACCTATCCTTACTTTGTTCTTAGATGTCGTAAAAGACGACTAAGAGCTTTATATCACCCTGGGCCAATTCCATTTGATGCCGTTTGGTCAACAATTACATATCTAAGGAGGATCATTTGCAATATGTAAGTTTACGTATTGCGTCGATCCTAAGTATATATAAACGTTGTGTTACTCTTCCGTCGCCGTGGACGGTATGGGCGGCGTGTGTCCAGACCAAAGCCTGCCAAAGAAAAAGAAGGCTGAAAACACAAAAATAACTAGTTACTATTTGTAATTATTATTTTGTTTTAGTAGTAGTATATAAAAAAAGAGAAAAAAAACTAACATTCGTCAGAACAGAAGCTTTCATAAGAAGATATAATACCTTAATTTTTACTCTGATTTATTGGATGGATGGAGTATGATCAGTTTAAGCGTGGAATATACTTGTATAAATTTTAAAGTTACATAAAATTATGTATCTTTTTTTACTAAAAGATGACTAAGAGCTTGATGCAGTCGGATTAACAATTATATCTCCAAGCAAGTTTGACGTCAAGCAAGCGGTTGGTCACAAACTTATTATGAAAGGATCCAGCTAAGATTTGCAATATGTATGATAAAAGAAGAATATATACTGCGTCGACCCGAAGTAATTGGGATAAGAGCATGATGATGAAAATAATCCTTCGTTATGAAACAAAAACCTACGATAACACCTAAGATTTTTAAAAGTGGTAGGACCACGCTGTTGACAGTTCTGTCTGGTACCATACTCTCGCAGAAGATCGACGTCTGAGTAATGGGAATGTACTATTGCGCTTCGTTTGGTGAGCGAGAGAGCTGGAAGCCCAACAGCGGCCTAGCTATACCCTTGGTATTGCAACGGGCTATGGGCGGCATTGACACTTACCATCAGGTGTGCTGCTTGCTCGTTTGCCACCACAATCAATAATAAAAATAAAAAGAAAAGATAAAATTAAACCTTATGTCCTAATCAAAAAAAATCTGTAACGTTGATACCATAACGATATTGGTTTTATCGGTACTGAGAATTCAATTATTCATATATTGGTGCTGAAAGAAGCCGCATTTCGCTTTACCCTATTACAATTTATTTGAGAATTGAAATCATTACGGAGATTTACGATACATAAAACTGTCACTGGTCTAGTGGCGGATACCATTTCGTTACACGGCTACGGATAAACAGTGTTTCTATTATACTTTATGAAGTTCTATTTTTCTTTGTGTTTTGAAGCAAAATACTTCCGTGCAGCTATTTCTGATTGTTTTGATGTCGATTTTAATTAAATTTATGCATAATATTCTGTTTGCCGCAATGATAATAATTTGATTTTCACTAGACTATTCATGCTTAGTGAGTTTTTGGAGTTTACTCCTTAAGAATTGATTTTCATATAAGGCGCCCGGTATGAGAATAATTTGAAGAGTAAAATCTAGTGATCGAATGACCTCGTTACGTTTTTGGTGCGCAACCTATTCTGCGCACCTTTCACTTTCTGCCGTGAGATAATACTTCACTGAACAGTTTTAATAAATGTAAATAAATATATATAAATATATATTATTTTTAGTCAAATGAGCTTTTTTTGCGCCTGTTTTGATAATCGTACTTAAGGAGTAAACTCCAGTCGTGTGTTGGAGCTGACACACACACTTTTTATTTTCTTTTTTCTTTTTTGTGTATTTAATTGTTAGCCGCAGAGCTTTAACAATTTTACGCGGAATAATGCGTGAGCGCTGAGGACTCTCAATCCAATTCAAGTAAACTAAGCGACATCGCCCAAGGGCTACCCCTGTGGGGAATGGAACACGGCTTAGGGCGTCGCTGGTGGCAAAGTGGGCATGCCCACGTTAGAATAATTGACTTTTACGCATCGCGATTTCGCACCTCGGCGGCGAGCTTAGTAAGTCCCGATATCGAATTATATAAATGTTGTCTCTGCTCGCTTCCTTCCTTTCCAGATAAATAGTCACCAACACATCATACACTAAAACCTACTCGAAAACAAGTTGCATCTATAGTATAAGTATTATTCCGATCAGTTCAGTAGTTTTCGCAATATGACCGAATAAAAAAACTGGCTCCCCATTTATTAGTATATATAGATATAGAGGCATACGTGTTTTTATATATTTTCGTAAAAATAACTACTTTTTTATTGTTTATAATTAAATGAGCAAGTAGCACACCTGATAGTAAGTGATATTGTCATATATCGACCTTAGCAATACTAGGGGCACAGCTAGACAGCTATTTACCGTGAAAAAAATGCTTCCCTTAACCTGATTTGAATAAGGGCATGTCAAAGCGCTCGGGATACATCGTAGCAAGCAGTTCATTTTAGATTACACTTATGTGGGAGAAAGGATGGTTGAAAATTTATAGTTAAGGACCTTACCAATAACCTTGCCAAGTGAAACATATGAAACCTGCTACGGTATGGTATCGCTGTATGCCGGGCGGGCTACCGAAGGCAAAGATCGGGTACCGGTAGCCCGCTTGCACGGCGAAGAGAGGTGTTTGCAGGGTGGGTTCATGGGGTTGCGCGCCGCCTCTTCTGTCGCCCCAGACCGATTTGTCGGGGCGCGACCACATCCATGATCCACCTTGCAAGAAAAAAAAATGGTGTCGCTGTATACATATACATCGACGCGTTGTTTACTTAATAATTATTCTCACTGTGTTTAGTTTCTCACGGTGTCCAAACAATTACATTGTTGCATTATATTCATTAAACATTACTATTTAAGTAAGTATTTTTACAGAATCTAACGCGTTTGTATTTGTTTTTTTTTTTATTTAATTTTCCGACGCTTCGTACACTGCACAGCGTTCATGGTCACGGAAGAAGTCCTCCCGTGAGCATGAACACTGAAGTGTTTGAAACAAAATTCTGTAAAAACAGTTTCATTTTAAATTTTAAAATATCAGAAATCATTACCTATATTTAAATCAATAAATGTTTTTTTTTGAAGAAATCATTTATATCACGTAACACCATGTTATACGTCTTTATATTACCGAGTGGCGTCTAAATAAGGATGCAATTTATCACTATCTTCTAGCGAACAATATCGCAAAAGTCAACTAAAATATCACTGAAAAATAAAGAGAGTCGGACATAAAATCCTTTGAGAATACATTGGCTTTCGTGGGATTGTTGACAACTTTGCTATTAGTGTTGAGCTTACGAAGAATTTTGCGTGTGAACGTGGTTAGGTGTAATCTCCATCTAATTAATCTCACCAGCATTTTAATAAAAGTCTTAAAAAAAATAAAAACATAGGAATAAAGCGTTTGAAAAATCGTAGCAATTCGAATACCTTTAAACAATTTAAAGCTTAGTGCCCTTAATAAAGGGCAAAGGCTACGAGATTCTTTCCACTCATTGGCAAGCAGCCTACGCAGTGAACTTTGACAGCATTGGCGTGTATAATGAAGATGAACGCGTGCCTAACCACACAATCCACATTATCCTCTCATTTTGCCCTTTATCTATTTTCGTGATACTAATATGTTACTGACCCTACTTTTTCTTTTTTACAAATCGAATGACGGAAAATATCCAGAAAGTTATTTTTATTTGGTGCTCGTTTTAAAAAGTAAGTGAAAGTTTAATACTTATTAATAACATCTATTTTTGTCATAATACGCGGCTTTTTTTTTGTACTCTACCGTTTTTTATTATTGTATATGTATCAATCTTTTTTGTTCCATTTCGTTTGGTATCGTATAAGAAGGAATACAGTTCACCACGCTTTTTCTTACCTCTGGGTGATCGTTAGAGACGACTAAAGCATATATATAATATCTATGCAAGAGAAGGAAAACTAGAAACAAAACTCTATACCAACACGTCTCACCAGCTAGGTATAGTAATTCAGCCGGGCGGGCCACCGAAGACAAAGATTGGGTACCGGTGGCCCACTCGCACGGTGAAGAGAGGAGAGTTGCATGGTGGGTCTATGGGGTCACGCGCCGCCTCTTCCGTCACCCCGGACCGACTTGGCGGGGCAAGACCACGTCCATAGTCCACCGCAAAAACAAAAAAGCTATAGTAATTCAATTTCCCTCCCTTTACGGAGGTGTCTCGAGCCTAACAATGGGACATATCATGATGAAATGGTTAGTTGATTCTTATAGCGTTGATTTATATAACTCTCTCACTCGTTCTATCTACGTTATGTCTTTCTTTTCCTTTGCTATAACCCTTTTGGTGTTGGAATTTTATTCTCAATGTTTGTCTATCGCCACCTAAGAAGTTTCTCTTCCATAATTAAGTTCTATATTTTGTCCTGAACCTAGACTAAAGTGAGTACTCTAGGCTTATTCAATTATTATAGGGTTTCCAGATGTGTTTTGCCCTTGGTAGGTATTGAAATTTATTGGTTGTAATTTCTATTACTTTTGTGTTTTTCTGTGTGATGCATATTTCTTTGTCTACCTAGTATAGTGGAACAAGAATGATATAATTATGCAGATGTGCCTTTTGTAGAGGTGGTTCGTAGCTAATTACAGTTTCTTTGCATCAAGCGAAAGTACGTCAAATTTTCATTGAATGTCTTAACGATACTTAATTTGTAAACGCAAAACATAATACAAAATGTTCTCAATAAAATTATAACGAAATATATACTACCATTGACTGTAGGTATTATTAGTTCAGATTTTCAACTACAAGTAGGGTTTTTTTTTTTTGTTAGGCAATGGCCCGGTCACACGTCGCCCGCACCGTCCGGGGCGACGGAAGGGGAGCGCGTGGCCCCATAACCCACCGTATTCCCTCCCATTGGGCCGGCCACTGGTACCGCTTCCTTGCCTTCCGTGGCCAAAAGTAGGGTATGGTAATGTGACCACTTAAGCAATTCAATTTAAAGGATCTCTGTAAGTGAGACACATGTCCACAATTTCTTGCAATGGTCTCCTTTGACTGCACCGATGGCGTAATTGTTAAGATACCGACCTTCAGTGCTAGAGCAGTGGGTTTGATTCCTACGCCGGACAATATTTTGTGCGATCCACAAAGTGTTGTTCTGAGTCAAGGTGTAATTTGTCAGCGTTAATTGCATGTTCGTAAAGTCCCCCGTAAAACAAAGATTGTTTTAATAGTGCAGGATGGTATCTTAAAAAAAATGCGTTACTGGATCGAATTGCAGTCGAAAATTGGACACGAATATCGGCGGGCTCGTAATTTTTTAAATTACTTATTTTAAATGAAATTATATTATAAGTTCAGCAAGTATTAGCTCCAGTGTGTTTTGATCTTCAAACTAGGAGACATACGTTTTTTTTTTCAAAATATTATTGAGAAACAAAATAAAAAAATATATATATGGCTGTATCAGACCTCATAAGCGGCATCCGATCATGGGTAAACTACTAAAGTAGCCATGATTCTTCTTAACCACATCGGAGGGAAGGCAGATAACCTCTCTACGAAGCTATTTTAACCTTTATCAGTGTGCAGGATCAAACCATGAGCTACAAAAACAGTGAATATTGATAGCCTTTTTTCTTTTTTTTTTGACAGGCTATGTACTGACATATGTCGTCCGTTCCATCCGTAGCGATAAAAGGGCTGCGCGTGGCTTCATAACCCATCGTATTCCCTCCCCATCACCTTTGGGACGGCTACTGGTACCGCTTCCTTAACATCCGTGGTAAGCCCGGCGGGACTGTTGATAGTCTCATGTATGGATAATATGTTGATCAGGCGGATTCATATATGAGGTTTTAGTTCGAGACTTTTTTCTCTCTTGCAGTTTGCCTTACATTCCTTAATCGTCTTATATAATATTGATGGGGAAGTAAAAAGTGGTGAATTGTCTTCTTACTCGATTCCCACACGGTATATATTTAGTTTTGTCTAAAACATAAAAATGATGACCCTTAATAGCGTCGCTAGTGATCATAACTCGCATTGCATGCAAACGAAAGCTAAAGACGACATAATAATTAAGTGAATTATACTCTATTCCAATGTGACAGGGTACAAGTCTGATTGATAGTGTGAGATAAGGTGTGAGGTAGGCTTCAGGGCGGGACGGCGCGCGCAGCATCAAGAGTTGAAGGGATGTGAAGATATGTATCGATAAAATAAGCGAATAAAAAATAAAAATAGCGTTTTTTGAAGAAACTACTGTGTGGCCGATAGACAAAACCATGCGTATAGAATTACAGGTAGGTATATGCCTGTCATTTTAAAAGAAATATCTACAATTATATTTAATGAAAACAGCCAACATATTTTTAAAAACGTTGACGTCGCATAATTTTCACAATCGTTAAAATTATTAGTTTAAAATATGTCAGCGATATTATTAGGCGTTAATATATGCCACGTACATAAAATAATACCAAGAAGAGCCGAGTTGTATTTGTTTGGTCTAGTTATAGTGTTAATATTTTTTAATTTTTGAACTAGCTTCTGCTGGCAGCTTTTTTCGTATAAAAGTGTCTTTAATAATATAAAACTCTTCCACAAAATTATCCCAAGGAAACACATTACCGTGATATAAAGTATCCTATGTGTTAAACCCGGAAATTATTTATTTGCGTGCCAATTTTCATTCATATTTGTTCAACGGTTTGGGTGTGATTGAGTAACAAACATACAAACATTCAAACATCCACATAAACTTTCACATTTAAAATATTTATAAGATTTTAGTAGTTGTAACTTATTAATTTCTTTTAAAAATGTTTCATATTTTACTTTATTTATTTAAAATGTGTGTGCTTATTAATGTCATTTTCTATATACAGTCCGTCTTTAAAATTATTTGTAATATATTATTAGTTCTTATTCTCGATACCTAAGTATCTCTAATTACCCCTCACTAGATTTCCCAGTATTCTCTCCTACAACCATGAACGCATACATACAGCCGCTAAGCGGCTAAAAATATAATAATATATCTACAACCAACTTTCAATTTCAATTAAAATCAAAATATTATGTAATAATAGTGAAACAGTGTTTCAAAATGGGTGTGGATAGTTTACCAGCACCGCAGAGGCAGAATGTGAGTATACCTTTGCCATTTTAATGACCGGTGAAGCGACTAAATACTGAATTTTTTAATTAAATTTCCGTCGTCTAGGACCCGAAGACTATTTTTTTTAATTATGTACCTCTTTATCTATTCAGTTCTATTTCATAATTTCCTAAAAAGTTGAAAAATATTTTCATCTTTCCTGAGATATATGAAGTTTCATACACAGCTTTGTTTGATGGATGGCATTTATTTCGTCATTAGTATTAAATAAATTCAATTAAAAGTTCATTGTTCGTTTATTGAAACGTTATGCGCCAAAGAAATATTATTTAATATGCATACTTTAATGAAGTTTTCGCGCCAAGTTCATCGTCATCATTATCCCGCTCATATTTCAATTACTTGAGGTCGATGCAATACGACCTCGCCATTATATATAAAGCAAACATTTTGGCAATGGTTTTATGACCGATCGCCTGCCTGACGTCAAACTTTCTCGGAAATATATTTCGCGGGAAGAATTATTACCAAAATGTAATTTCATTTAGTTAACGTATTCAAAGCATTTGATAAATTATTACATACTAGCTTCTGCAAGCGGCTTCGCCCGTGGAAAAGGTTACTTTTCTAAAGATTTTCATCCCCTATTTTTATTTTACCCCTTAAGGGTAATTTATGTCATTTTTATTTATATCTAACCAATGGCCTAAAAATAAGTTTCAAGCTTTTGGCTTTAAAAATAACGATACTTTCTTACAACTTTTCATCCCCCTTTACAACCTTTTTTTGCACTAAAAAGTAGCCTATGTCCTTTGTCAGATTCTAGACTGTCTGTGTACCAAATTTCATTTAGATCGGTTCAGTAGTTTTGGCGTGAAAGAGCGACAGACAGACAGACACAGTTACTTTCGCATTTATAATATTAGTAAGGATTCGACGAATGTTGTAAATTTTATTAATATCTAATTAATGATTCGCGCTAATATTTAAATCAAATGAGTGCAGATATGACGGCTGATAGAAGATTATGGAAGGCAAGAACATGTTGTGCCGACCCCACTTAGCGTGGGATGAGGGCAGGCAAATGATGATGCTAATATTTAAATCAAATATATGTAATTTAATTGTGTAGGATAATTTATCGACGGCAGCAATATTTTTCTTGGAATACCTTTTTTTGTTATTGCTTATGGTGGCCAACAAGCAAGCAGCACACCTGGTGGTAAGTGTTACTGCCGCCCATGGGTCTTTGTAACACCAAGAGTATAGCTAGGTCGCTGCCTAGCAATACAAACATCAAATCCATCTAATTGGACTCCCGGCTCTCTCGCTCACCGAACGAAGCACAATAGCACATTGCCATTACTCAGACGTTGATCTTCTGCGTGAGTGTGGTACTACCCCGGACGGACCGGCCCGCGGCTGCAGACAGACAACTATTAACAGCGTGGTTCTACCATTTACAAATAGCTAATATAAATAGCTGCTATATTATCGCCTTAGAATATTGCGAATTCTTATAAAGCAATATGTAGTGCGATTATACAGCCGCGGGGTTATTGCTTAAAATTGCCATGCTTAGTAAGCAGATTGACAATTGCAGTAAGAAGTTAATCAGTTTCCCATGTGAGCCCTGCATTTTCCTGTCTTCCTGTCTATAAGTCGTTACTCTATCTGTCGTTTTTTAGCTACACAGGGACATCATTCTCTCTACTCTACTCTTATCCCAATTGCCTGGGGTCGATACAATATGTACTCTTCTTTCATTATACATATTGTAAAAGTTATTGACAATAGTTCTATGACCGGCCGCCTGCCAGACATCAACCCTCCTTGGGAATGTAATTGTTGACTAAACGGCATCAGATGGAGTTGGCCCAGATCGTTATAAGGCTATTAGTCATCTTTTACGACGTCCACGGGCAAAGTAAGGGTTGGTAGTATTCGTAGCTGCTACCACACAGCTATGTTGCTACACAGAGACAGTTTCCAATTTAATAGTAAAAGTATTTACAGTAGTTAAGCTGCAAATTTAAATATAATATCCTATTATATTGTATTATCATGGTCTGTCTGATTTTATCTCGTATTATATGTAATCGTAACGACATCTCGTTTTCTCTTCAACACAGGTAAAAGGAGAGCGAAACGTGATGTTAGATAAGTTAATAGGCTTTTATGTAAGTTTTACGATCAATCGTCTTATTTCAATGAACCTTTAGAATTACTAGTAAATTGTATTGCTCTATTCTTAAGAACGTTATGGTAAACCATAAGATACTGTTGATATTGACCTTGAATTTTAGGTAATACCTATTAGACAAAATAACACAAAATATCAACGATTGATTGAGTATAAGTATCATTCAACTTATGACATTCAAATTATTAGCTTAGATGTTAAATAAAATGCCAATGGTGACAAGGATCAGCCTGTCCACATGGCGATAGAAAGGTACATGTACGGCATTTAATAGGATTATACTCTGTCTTTTGCATCGCCCTGGAACTGTGAGGTATAACTATATCACAGTTTGCCTCCTCCCAACAAAAGGGATTAACTAAAATTTAAGTTTCATTGGGCATTTTTATTTCATTTCTCAACGTGTATCTCAGTAATTTCATTTCATTTCAGTTTATATATGTCCCACTGTTGGGCTCAAGCCTCCTCTAAAATAGGAGGGAAATGGACCTACTATACCACTGGTAGACGTATTGGTGGCTGGTCAGACGTGTTGGTATAGAGTTTTACTTCTTTTGAATAGATGTTATATGCATTTTGTATCCCTTAGTCGTCTCTTACGATCGCTCACGGGTAAGATAGGGGGTGGTGAATTGTATTCTTACTCCGTCACTACACGGATAAGTGCATCTCAATAATCACCATTAATATAGGCCTCTTTATAAAAGAAACAAAGCCACTATTACCACGCTTGGTAGGTGGGTTGGCTATTGCAGAGTTTTAAACTTCCCTGGTGAGCTTTTCCTCACGAGGGTATATAATTACACTTCAAATTGAGTAAATTTCTCTTTTTACGACTAATTGTAGTATACTACACATAGTCCATCAATAGACATAGACTACGTCATAAACAAGATACCGCGGTGTACGTTATCTATAGTATTTACACGATCAATACACGAATTAGCCGTAATCCTTTCAAAATTGGAGCCCGCCATGTGATTAGCGGATGAACAAACGTTATTAAGAAGCCTTTTTGTAACATAGTCTGTCTAGTTAGTCTAGCGATATAATAATTTACGACATATTAACTGTGACGTTCCTGGTTTGAATAATATGCAAAATATGAACTGTGTCGTCACTGGTTTGAATAATTTGCGTAATATTAACTGATTCGGCTAATATACAAAACATTAACTGTGACGTCACTAGTTTGAATAATGTGCAAAATATTAACTGTACAGACCCTGGTTTGAATAATATACAAAACATTAACTGTGACGTTTCTGGTTTGAATAATATGCAAAATATTAACTGTGACGTCATTGGTTTGAATAATTTGCGTAATATTAACTGTAACGCCCCTGGTTCGAATATTACACAAATCATTAACTTTGACGTCCAAGTATAAATAATATGCAAACTATTCAATGTGACGGCCGCGCGTTGAATAATATGCAAAATATTAACTTTGACTTCACTGGTTTGATTAATATGCGAAACATTAACTTGGAAGTCCCTGGTTCAAAAAATATGCGAAGTATTATCTGTGATGTCCTTAATTTGAATAATATACAAAATATTAACTCTGACTACTTAAAAAAAAAACGTGATTGATAGTTTAATAGTTTTATAAGTTTTAATTTAAATAATGACACAGAAAAGAAAAGGTGATCACTGTAATATTCTTACTCCGTCACCATATGATATTCGTTAACTGAGGTTTATAAACCGTCATGGCATTTAGTTGGCATATCCCTTTTAAATATTATAAACACATATTGCGTAGATAGTAAACAATGATGCTTCTAGAATGTTATTTTCATCTTCGTAAAAGACTATATTGCTTATAAACACTCCTATTGTATATTCGTAGCACGCGTCAGCTACGAGGGCTATGTGTACGTGTAGGCGCTCTACGTCGTACCATCGAAATACGTAACACTGGGTCAACTAATATCTACAAAACAATGTTTTATTTTAAACTTAATATAACTTAGCTTCTTATGAAAAGTAATTTCGGTTTAATGTTTATAGTGAAATCTTAGAAACATGAGGAAGGAAACATGAAGATATGAGGCACTAACGACTTCTGATATTTGCGCAAGTATTATACATATAAATCTAACTGTTTGAGGATTTTATCGTATTTTGATATTATTTTTAATATTTGGTTTGTAGTTCACCCCTTTCTTCGTATCGTAAAAGATGAATAATTCCTTATATCCCTATGATATTCATTGAAATAGACTAGATCATTGGTAGGACCACGCTATCGACAGTCCTCTGTGTAGGGCCGCGGGCCGTCTGGGGTAGTACCACACTCTCGCAGAAGATCGACGTCTGAGTAATGGCAATGTGCTATTGCGCTTCGTTCGGTGAGCGAGAGAGCCGGAAGCCCAACTGGGTGGGTTTGGGGTTTATATTGGTAGGCAGCGGCCTAGCTATACCCTTGGTATATCAAAGGTCCATGGGCGGTAGTGACATTTGCCATCAGGTGTGCTGTCTGCTCGTTTGCCACCATAAGCAATAAAAAAATGACATTTATTGCAAGGTCACCGTGATATAGAAGGTTTTTCTTCTTATTGTGGAGGAGGGCATCAGAAGCGCAGCAGTGGGCATACACGTATTTGTGCTAAGATGGTAAAGACTATGTTTGATGTTGATCGTTTTGAATACTTTTGGACCTCAAACACTTTAATCCCTCCTATAAATATCATTCAATCATCATTCTCCGATTCTTATCCCAATTACTTGGTGTCAATACAAAATGTACTCTTCTTTCATAGTACATATTGTAAAAGTTATTAGCAATAGTTTTATGACCGGGCGCCTACCATACGTCAACTCTCTTTGGGAATGTAATTGTTGACCAAACGGCATCAGATGGAGTTGGCCCAGGTCGTTATAAGGTTCTTAGTGGTATTTTACGACATCCACAAGCAAAGTAAGGGTTGGTAGTATTCGAAGCCGCTACCACACAGCTATACCTCCTATAAATATAAATACTAAAAAAGTATTTTATGAAACCCGATTACGAAATGAAAAATGATGTCACAAGCGGGATTCGAACCCGCGCCTATTGGGATTCCGGCCCAATCGTGCTGCCACTACACCACCGTGACTAATTGTAGGACATGCAAATTTCACTTCGTATTATATTTACGACTTAAGGTGACGGTATGCTATCTACCCGACAATGTTTACACATTGTTATAGGCTTAATACTTAAAACTTTACAGTTAGAATTGTATTAAACGATGACACAACCTTGTTATTTAAATTACTGAAATTTAGCATTTAATTTGCTTAATTATTTATAAAACCCGATTACGAAATGAAAAATGATGTCACAAGCGGAATTCGAACCGATTATTCGAATATATATATAATTAAGCATATTAAATGCTAAATTTCAGTAATTTAAGTATTTTATGTTTATTAAGTTTTCTGTAGTTTTATTTATTGTGAAGTATTTATCCTATTTTAGTATTTACAAACTACTTATATGTTCAGCTAATACAATTATGATCAACTTGAAAAGAGTAGCTAAGAGCCGGCAGCCCAACTGGGTGGGTTTGGGGATTGTAATGGTAGGCAGCGGCCTAGCTATACCCTTGGTATAACAAAGGTCCATGGCCAGCAGTGACACTTAACACCGGGTGTGCTGCTTGCTCGTTTGTCACCATAAGCAATAAAAATAAAAGCAAAATATTACCAGTTGTATTGGTCAATTGAAAAGATATTTTGAAGTAATAACATTTGTTTAATTAAGAACTGTCTCGTTGTTATCCTGTTTATGAGGTTTTTGGTCCAAATTTTCCTAATTATTTTTGTAGAACTTTCTCGAAATTTAACATTATGCCGACTTGTACCTACGTTATTACGTAATTAACCCGACGATAATAATTGCGTAAAGAAATGTATATTACGTATATTATAAACCTACTTACTTCTTATATTTTGTGCAACATTAATATATATAGCACCTTAAATATTTTTATATCATCATCATTCTCCTACTCTAATCCCAATTACTTGGTGTCGATACAATATGTACTCTTCTTTCATAGTACATATTGTAAAAGTTATTGGCAATAGTTTTATGATCGGCCGCCTGGCAGACGTCAATCCCTCTGGGGAATGTAATTGTTGACCAAGCGGCATCAGATGGTGTTGGCCCAGTTCAATATAAAGCTCTTAGTCGTCTTTTACGACACCCACGAGCAAAGTAAGGATTGGTAGTATTCGTAGCCGCTACCACACAGCATATATAAATATTTTTTATATATTAAAAAAATATATTCCTATATATAAATAGTTTTATATTTTTTTACTGGTCAATATTGAAGTGTATAGTATTTATATTGATATTTATTGTTTTTATATCTACCTCTGAGTAATTGCGTTTCGTTCTCGAGAACGAAACTAGAGCTCTAAAGCTTTATGGTAGGGAGCGACCTGGCTCCACTCACAGATATTTTTTTTAAAGTCACTCACCCTGCACTAAGGAAATAATCCTTGTATTGCGGGGGATTGTACAAACATATAATTAACGCAGACAAATTACACTCAAACTCAGAATAACATCTTGTGGATCGCACAAAATTTTGTCCTGTGTAGGAATCGAACCCACGGAACTGTCACGGAAGGTCGATATCTTAACCACTACGCCATCTGTGCAGTCAAAATATTGCAGAATACATGAGTGGAAGATTATTTAGCAATAAGTGGGCTGCTTGTTCGTCTGCTACTAAAGATAACATAAAAAAATCATTTAAAAATTAGTATTAATTTGTATTTTCCTTTTTTAAGGCCTTTTTTGACCACGACCACGAATCAGGCGACGCAGCTTAGGACGACCCACCACTCGGTGGACTGATGACATTACCAAGTTCGCAGGAAACCGTTGGATGCAGGTGCCACAGGACCGTTGCGAATGGCATTCTCGTTTGGAGGCCTATGTCCAACAGTGGATCTTTACGGGCTGATGGATGGATGGATAAAGGCCTTTTTGTAGCTCAGAGGCATTGTAAACAGTGAAATATTTCTAGTTGACCCAAAGAAAAGTTAACTATAAGTAGGATTATCATTTTTTGGTTTAACACGTGGTTTTTTATCGCGGTAATGTGTTCTCTTGAGATAATAGTTGAACTTTAGAGAAGCTACTTTTAAAATAAATTAAAAAAAAATACTTATAAAATAAAGTGATTTTGGAAAAGTTATTTGGGCGAGGCCGCGAACAGAAGATAGTTGTAAATATTTTTGATGTACAATAGAGAATATTCTAGTAGAATCCAAGTAGGTATATAACTAGATTTTTTATGGGGACGCTGTAGAAAAATTTATAGAAAAAAACATTTTTAAAAAACAAGCTTTTATTTCAATGCGTTAAAAATAAAGATTTACATTAAAACTTTTACTATTAAGTTAAGCTTGTCGCGAGATTGAAGTATTCACGTATTAACTTAGTTTGAAAATATTAATTTGTAACAGTTCACATCAAGTTATGACTGACTGCACAGATGGCGTAGTGGTTAAGATACCGACCTTCCGTGCCAGTGCCGCGGGTTCGATTCCCACGCAGAACAATACTTTGTACGATCCACAAAGTATTGTTCTGAGTCTGGGTGTAATTTGTCTGCGTTAATTGCATGTTTGTAAAGTCCCCCGCAATACAAGGTTTATTTCCTTAGTGCAGGGAGGTGTATAAAAAAAAAAAAAAAAATTATTATCCTATATATATACCCTATATATATATAAATATGTAAACAAGTAAATTAATTACTTATTTATCTACACCAGTAAATTTCGTGACAAGCTTCTAATCTACTTCCTAGGCAGAAGAATTTTAAGATATTCTGTACGCGATACTTTTTTAACGCTTAAGCCTTACAAAAACATAGACAATCGCTTGTTTATTCCACTTCACTAAAAAAATAAAGCAATAGAAAAGTCTTATTATCTTTTAATTCGATTTGCTGATATTGCTTCAATAATAATGTCAGATTTACGGCAATTTTGCAATCTGCTGAGATTGTAACAGAATGATTACGTACCAAATTACAATCTGTAGGAACTTTTCTAGCAACATTTGTTCGGTATATTCTGTAGGCTCAATTTTCCTTTGTTATACGAGAATCCCTTTTTAATACAGTCACTTCTTTTCTTTAGGTACCTATTACTTTGGGACTAATGTTGGCATAAAGGATTCGATCCCAAATGATTTATTTTGAAAGAATTGGAATTATATTATGAGAGTAACACTTTTTTTTAAGGAATTTATCGAGTTTCAATTTTATTTTAACTATTCGAATGGATTCAGGCAGGTCACCGAATCTAAGGAGTCGGTGCCGGCAATGGAGGTTTTAGGGGTCGTATGATGGTGGTGGGCCGAATCGAATGGGGTGGTATATCTTCAGACTAAAAAAAACTGATAAAAGTTCTACTCCGAACTGTTCAGAGTGCGGCACCCCTGAGGATGTCCATCACCTGTTGGTGGAATGTGTAAAAACCATACTTTTAAGAGAAATGTTAGTCAATGATTTTGAGATATGTACCATAGATGTTGGCATATTTGTAAGTATACTATCAAAACCTACTTCTGAGATGGCTCTTTTAGTTTATAAGCTAGTAAATAGCATTAGTCTAAGTTAGTATAAGGCATTATGTTAAGTTTAGGGTATAATGGAGCTGGCATGGCCTTGAGGCTAAAAGCTCCTAAATAAATAAAGATTTAAAAAAAAAAAACAATAAAATAAAATAAAAACTGATAATAAATTTTGTACCCTAAACAAAACTAGTGCTAACATCTGTATTTACACCTCTACTGTTGCATATAAACCTCCCCAAGAGTATACCACTCAGAATGATCAATTAAAAATGATGGCACTTGTAACGTCTTCCAAATTTTGAGATGTTGTTCATTCACTTAGTGAGGTGTCGTTCTACGCTGCGTCGTCCGATACGTGGTCGCCACTTGAAAAATAATCTTCCCTTATGGTTGTCATTGTCCATTGCCACTTCAACGTCCTAATTTTCCAGCTATATCGATTACACCCGTTCTTTTAAGGATTGCTGTGTAGAATTTACGATAACCTTCTCCATAGCTATTTAGTAACTTTGAGCCTGTTTAAGAGGCTGACATTTAGTATATAATTATTTGAACCCTGTTAGATTACACTATTATTAATTATATGATGCAGTATGTCCAACATTTAAATTCCTATGGAGGGTTGACGACAGGCACACGACCAGTCAAGTCTATTCCACCGAGACCGAGACCATACCATAGAGTAATGAGTATCTATCGAAATTTCCGCATTGTTGCTAACTAACCTATGGGACTTTTAGCGGAAATTTGAAAACGTCATGCGTTGGTCTTCTTTTATATTCGATATCTTAGTGTTTTAACGTGTTATATTAAATATTTTCGATGCTATTTTATGTACTGTGATGCGACGATACTGCTGGGATGTAGTGAATCCTTACTAATATTATAAATGCGAAAGTAACTCTGTCTGTCTGTCGCTCTTTCGCGCCAAAACTATTGAACCGAAATAAATAAAATTTGGTATACAGGTAGTCTAGAGCCTAATAAAGGACATAGGCTACATTTTAATGAAAAAAAAAGGATTTTGAAGGAAGATGAAAAGTTGTAAAGAATTATAGTCATTTTTAAAGCCAGAAGCTTGAAACTTATTTTTAGGCTATTGATTAGATATAGATAAATATGACATTAAAATTTCTTAAAAAAATTACCCTTAAGCGGTAAAATAAAAATAGGGGATAAACATCTTTAGAAAAGTAACCTTTTACGCGGGCGAAGTCGCGGGCAGAAGCTAGTATGATATAAAAGTGTTTTAAGTTTTCGTTTACCAAAAAAAATTCCCAGAAGATACCATTAACGTGTGGCCATAGCACTGTTGATGGCGACGATTTGACTGACTGACGGACAATGGCTAACCTAAAACGACTAAAGACGTGAAGATAATTATAACTCTACACTAGCAACAATGACTCGTATAGCTGATTACCTATACATAAAGAGAAGAAAAACTAACCTGTATAATAAGACAAAGAAGAATAATGGAATGAGGAATAAAAAATATAACTATAAAATAGCGGCTTTTTTTATTGCTTATGATGGCAAACGAGCAAGCAGCACACCTGATGGTAAGTGTCACTGCTGCCTATAGATCTTTGATATACCAGGGTATAGCTAGGCCGCTGCCTACCATTACAATCCCCAAACCCACCCAGTTGGGCTTCCGGCTTTCTCGTTCACCGAACGAAGCGCTATAGCACATTGCCATTACTCAGTCGTCGATCTTCTGCGAGAGTGTGGTACTACCCTGGACTGGCCCACGGCTGTAGACAGAAATCTGTGAACAGCTTGGTCCTACCACTATTTAAGGCTAATATAATTGAATATTATAAAATATACAATCCTATATAATCCAAAGTTAAGATTAATTTGAAGATAGATCACGAAAATCTGTACAAAAAGTTTTATAACGTCAAAAGAGTAAACTGGAGTTATACTGGCTTATCGTGTAAACACCTTTAGCTTTGTAATTAAAAATGTTTACCGTAATCAGCTTATCACTTCGCTTTCATTTCAAATTATACTGACATCTTTGAGGTAGATTTAAATTTAAATTAACTTGTAAACTTTAAATACATTAATATTTATTTTGTAACAATATTTTAGCTAATAAGAAACGTATTAATATTTTAAAAATATTTATTAGTATACATTTTTATAAGTATATTTCTTCTTCTTTTTATGTATTGGCAATCAGCTACTTATACGAGCTATTGGTCTATTGGTATTGGCCAGTGTCGAGTTATAAATGTCTTCACGTTTTTAGTCTTTCAGGTTAGTCATTGTCTAAGTCAAATTGTTGCCATCAACAGTGGTATGGCCACACTGTTAATGGTATCTTGTGGGAATTTTGAAGGAAAATGAAAACGTTGTAACACTTTTATATGATATTCACTAGATCCCAGTAGTTTTGCCGCATCACATTACATAAAATACCATCAAAATTATCTAATATATATACATACATACATAGCCTCACGCCTGTTTCCCAGAGTGGTAGGCAGAGACTACGGATTGCCACAAACCACGATCCTGACATACCTCCATCGCTTCATTCACGCTCATCACAGTCTTCATGCATGCTCTACGATTACGCATACTCTTAATCTGACCTTTCACCAACACATCTTCAATTTGATCCAGGAAAGTACGACGTGGTCTTCCCCTTGTAGTCGAGGACGACAAGTGACATGAGTAGGAACTCACACTCGCTTTGTATATTTGTTTAGTCAACCTTTCTTCACTCATTCTTTCCACGTGTCCAAACCACCTCAGCATACCCTTTTTTATCTTTGTCACTACTTCTTCATTTACACCACAGCGCTCTCTTATAACACTATTCCTAATTTTATCTTTCAGACTTACACCACACATACTACGAAGAGCTCTACGAAGAGATCTTATCTAATATAACACATTAAAACACTAAGATATTGAATATAATACAAGGGCACCACATAACGTTTTCAAATTCCCATCAAGTCCCTTTATAAATTTATAAGTATAAGAATTTTACTAATTTTGACAGATTTTAGTTTGTTTTTTTTTTCTGAATTCAGTTTGAATATTTTTTTTTAATCTAGAGTATTAACCTACAAACAAGTCATTTTCATACCCGCTATTGAGTTAATTATTCATTTTGACTCTCATTTTTGGGTATAATATTAATTACTGTCTAGTCGCCTGGGGAGACCCTTATCTGATTATTATAACTTTCACGGCTACATCCTCATTCAGGTAGACATTATTTAGGTTAATAAAAAAAACTTAAAACATAAACAACGCTGATATCAAGGCTGATAGAAGTTTATGGAAGGCAAGAACAAGAATGCCGAACGACCTTCTGGTTAAGAAGATATACAATGCGAAAGTGGAAGGATGTAAGTACCGGGGGAGACCGAGACTAACCTACCTAGACCAGATCGGTCATGTACTGAAGGAATGTGGAGTCAAGAGTCTCCGAAACCGGCGAGCGTGAAGAGAATTATGAATGTTGAGGAAGCGAGTAAAGTATGCAAAGATAGAGTTCTCTGGCACTCTGTTCTCTCTGCCTACTCTGCAAGGGATATGGCGTGATGATATGTATGTATGTATGTAAGAACATGTTGTGCCTATCCTACTAAGCGTGGGAAGAGGGCAAGCAAATGATGGTGACGTTAAACAAAAATCCTTAAAGTATTTTAAATTCGTATTTCTGAGATTCGTTTACGTCGAGATTTATTATTATGTCCTTATGTATGAAATTGGTGTTATGTACGGGAGGAATATAAAGTAATTTTTTTTTTGTAAAATATATTTAATTAATCAAAGTATGCAACGGTTGTTATCTATGCACTTTTGCCATCTCATAGATAGTTCATTGATCCCTTTACTAAAACAACCATGGGGGCGAGAATCAATAAACTCTTTGAAGGCATCGCATCGGCGTTGAATTTTTTTCATACATATCGCAAGTATTTTTATATTAAAGTTATTGTTGCATTAAATATATAGTATTTAATTTTAGTTTGTCTCAAGCAATTGCATTCAATAATATTGTTTTCACTGCACTGATGACAGTGTTGTCTAAATACTGACCATTTGTGGCAAGTTGTTTACGTTCGATTATCACGTAGAACAATTCTTTGTACGATTAATAAATGATTATATTGAATCTTATTTGCATATTTGTGAAGTGCCGCTTGACAAGCGAATTTATCCTTTAATCTCATAGCACAGATGGCGTAGTGATTAAGATATCGACATTTCACGCCAGTGCCATGGGTTCGATTCCCACGTAGGATAATACTCTGTGCGATCCACAAACTCTGCGTTAATTGTATCTTTGTAAAGTTCCCCGAAATACATTATTTTCTTATTCTTAAAAAAATATGTTTGTCTTAAAATAAAGAACTTATTCATTAACTCATAAATCATTTATATCATTATTCTCCTACTCTTATCCCAATTACTTGGGGTCGATACAATATGTAGTATTCTTTCATTGTACATATTGTAAAAGTTATTGGCAATAGTTTTATGACCAGCCGGCTGCCAGACGTCAACCCTACTTGGGAATCTAATTGTTGACCAAATGGCACCAAATAGAGTTGACCAGGTCGTTATAAGGCTCTTAGTCGTCTTAAACGACATCCACGAGCAAAGTAAGGGTTGGTAGTTGTTCGGTACCAAATATTTTTATTATAGTTTTATTAAATATCTGGATGACCGAGCCTTGCTCGGTTTTCTTGTTAGTTTGTTTTGAAAGATATATTTAAATATAATAAATATAATGAAAACATAAATTAAAAAGTCAAAAGTAAAAATAGAAACTAAAAAAATATATCGAGGAAAAAGTAACCAGAGTCGCGTTTGTTGTATGGGAGCACTCCTTAAATATTTATTTTATTTTGTTTTTTAGTATTTGTCGGTTTAGCGGCAACAGAAATACATCATTTGTGAAAATTTCTGTCTGACTGTTTAACTATCATGGTTCACGAGATACATCCTGGTGATTGACAGATAGACGGACGGACGAACAGTAAAGTCTTAGTTATGAGGTCACGTTTTACGCTTTGGGTACGGAACCCTGAAAAGGTTGAACTCACATAAAACTTGGTACAATGGAAATACTCTTTAAAATTAGAGTGTTTCGAAAGTCACAATACTATATTAATGCGGCATTTGAAAGTTTCTAAGTTATAAAGAGATCATACACTTTTAGGACAGCGTCATAGGAACGTTGAGTTTGAAATTTAAAATTCTTGGACAGCAATTTTCTAAGCCAAATAATGTAATTGAGAGCCATGATAACACATTGTACCGAATAACTGAAATCCATCGCTCATAAGATGTTTTATTTTACTCTGGAGAGGATATTTTTACCGCATAATGATTAGGAAAGAGAGATAGTCATTTGCTATATTTTGGTTCGCTGTTTAACCAGCGTTTAATCAACATATTTGTAAAAATCGAGACGGAAAAGCTGAGTTATATTAGGAACAATCAGTAAGATACGATAGGGAAACAGGATGTTAATGCTGATTAGATTGGTCGCAAGACGCCATTACCTACCTATGTGCGCTACTACGGTCGTTTCGATTTCTTTATACAAATTAGTTGCAAATACTTTAAATCATTCGAAGGGGTCGAATATCAAAATAAATCCTTCGAATAAATGGTAAACCCCGAGTCCAACAACCGGTTGAATTCCTGAATACTCTGCAGGCTCCCGGCCTCCCAACTCACATCTTAAAATTAAGAGCTGGCGCGCCAAAATTATGCAATACCACCAGTTTGTAAGAATAAATATTGCATTGTAATCGGGTCAACTATACTGACCGGTGATTCTCGAGCAGAGTCTGTATTTATTCCTAGGATTCTTCAAATACCATCAAATTACTAGTTCGAATTTCAGAGAGTGCAGTTTACCATCAAAGTCTGCTTCGCATAAACAAAGCGCGAGGTCAAATTGTTAAGGTAGCGGGAGTAGACTTGAGAGAAAGCTGCTTCTCCCATGGGCAGTTGTATGTGACATGCTTCAGAGTAAGCTCAGAGAGTAGCTCGGTAGTTCTAGCATCCGAAAGAAAATCAAAATATATTGTTTACAAATAAATACTGTAATAGGTGTAGTATCGCGGGTGGATGTCAAAGAAGTGGTACCAGTGGTCGGCCTAATTTCGATAGATAAGACGAAGAAGATGGGTTATGGGGCTGCACACTACCCTTCCGTCGCTTCGGTCGTAATGGGCGCGGTGTGTTCAAAACATAGCCTGCTAAGAAAAAAGCCTCGTGTCCATAATATATAACCAAATTTCATATTATTTTCATCTTTATTAAACCTTCCCTACACTATGGGCTCGGGTCTCCTCCATAATGGGAGGGAAGTTAACCTATTATACCGCACTAGTTAGACGTGTTGGTATAGGGTTTTGTTTTGAGTTTTCCTTCTCTTGCATAGATATTATATGCATTTTATATCCCTTAGTCTTCTCTTACGATCACCCACGCGTAAGAAAGGGGGTGGTGAATTGTATTTTTACTCCGTCACCACATGGATAAGATTATTGTACTATATAACTACCTATACAAACATTTACACAAAATAATTTATAAATTACTATAAAATTAATAACGTAAAAAACAAACAAAAATCCTATTAGAACCATTTTCGTCTACGCAGACAAAGATGCGGGCAAATGATAATAATTACGAAAATAATAAAGAAAAGGCCAAAAAGTAAATAACAGAAAGTCAGGATCCGAACCGAGCTCGATTTTCCAACTGAGCTAAATGTCTATTCTTAATGACAGCGTCAAAATTTAAAAACCGTCATATTCTAATAGTTTTAATTCAAGGGAAAGTTATATTTTTTGTTGCCGAAAAATACTGACAAATCAATATTTTCTATAAACGAAACCTAGCTAGATCGATTAATGCCCCCCAGAACCGCTTGTATGTTAAATTTCAAGAGAATCGTTGGAGCCGTTTCCGAGATTGAGATTGCATATATATATATATATATATATATATATATATATAGTATATATATATATATATATATATATATATATAATATATATATATATATATATATATATATATATATATACTAGCAGACCCGGCCACGCGTTGCTGTGGCTAAGGTAGCCTCAGTAACACGTGGTGGTTATGCTAATAAATTGTAGCTTATATGAAACGTTTCTACGTTTAACACAGCGCCATTTATTAAATAATTACTCAATCCAGTCAACAGATACCGCCATCTGTTAGAATTGTTTGGAAATAATAAATAATTGTGACTGTCAAATAATTTGCAATAAAATAATATTGTGACTATAAATTGAGATGGAAGATATCCTATCTTTTAAGTTGGATCAAACTACACATACTATGCAAATTTAAATAAAATCGGTTAAGTACTTTAAGAGTGCATGGCGGACAAACAACGTGACGCGTAATTTATATATATTAAGATTGTTCCTATTATAACTCATCCTTTCTGTCTCGATTTTTGCAAACATGTTGATTAAAAACTGGCTAAACAGTGAACGAAAATATAGCAGATGATCTTATACTCCTTTCCTAATCATTATAGGGTAAAATAAAAAGTTGCATTAGATATAATTTTATAAAGCAGTGTTTGTGGTTTGGTATCGCAATAGCTATATCCTAGCACAATTCAAAATACCATGGCTTGGAATTACAATATTCTGCTTAGAAAATTAGCGTCCAAACATTTCAAATTTCAAAGTCTACGTTCATATGAGGCCGTGTCCTAAAAGTACATGACCTCTCTAAAGCTTAGAAACCTATAAACACCGTACTAATATAGTGCGGTGACATTCGAGACATTTCAATTTTAAAAAGTATTTGCATTATACCAAACGTTTATGTGACATTAACCTTTTTAGAGTTCCATACGCAAAAGATAAAACTATTACTAAGACTCCGATGTCCGTCCGTTGCTTCGCCTGTCTGTCACCAGATTGCTCTCATGAACCGTGATAGTTGGACAGTTGAAATTTTCACAGATGATGAATTTCTTTTGCCGCTACAACGACAAATACTAAAAATCAATAAAATAAATATTTAAGGGGCTCCCACACAACAAAGGTAATCTTTTTGCTCGTTTTTGCTCGATATTGGTAACAAAAATAGGTAGACGTTTGAAATATTCTCAGAATATTTAGTAATATATTCACTTTAGAAATAAATAATTAAAATAAAATAAAACAAATAGAGAATTTAAGCTCCCATACAACAAACATGAATATTTTGCCATTTATAGATAATAGCACGCAAACCTTCGTGCGCGACTCCGAGTCGCTCTTAGCCGGTTTTTTGAATATAAACGAATTAAGTTTTCAAACATACTTGTGTCAAAATAAAATGTCTTTTAAATCAAAATCACTAAGAAGTATTGATATCAACTTTAAAGCAGATCACCTCTAAAATAACTTTCCACCCCTTTTTAACCCAGTTAGGAGATAAATCTCAATAAAATATGAATCACATCTTTCATCAATTCTGTCAATGTTTATGCAAAATTTGAAATAGATTGGACCACGGAATCACGTTGTCCCATTAAAACCTTTTTCACCCCCTTAGGGATACAATTTCGTAAAATCCATTCTTAGCTGACCTCTACTCGGCGAAAGAAATATTCCTACCAAATTTGAGGTTTGTAGGCCTTATGGTTCCAGAGATATAGTGATGAGTCAACACATAGGTGGAAATCTCTTATATATATATATATATATATTATATATATATATATACACAAGAATTGCTCGTTTAAAGATATAGTGAGATACCATGTAGGGTAGTTCATAATTTTTTGGTTCGCGGTTGGCTCGGAGCCGGCCGGGACTTGCGATGGAAGTAACAGTCGCGTATGCATATATTTTGTAATTGCTACGCCTTTTGTTAGCTAAAGCCGTGAAATCTTGGTATTTATAATATCACGCGCCACCATTTGTTTTGTGTGCCGTTAATGTACGCGAGTTGATTAGAACTATATATTTGTGAACATTTAAAATAAGTTGTGTGTGCAAGTAGCAAGCCCGAAGCCCTGAGTTGTACGAGGCCACTGTCGTCACCGCGCCTTTGGATACAAAGCTAAGTGACCCCTCAGTAAGGTTCTATTTGTCTGGCCCAACCGAACGCTGAGTTAGGTTACGTTTTATCGGTTTTTGTACTATTATATTTAACAGAACTTTAAATAGCCTTGCGTAATCGCAAGCCACTGTTATTACCCATTTTGTTACCCTCACTGGCCTGGTGTTACCTTCCACTGTTCATCCTAGGTCAGTGGGGGACGATAATGAACAGTAATATTCGTTGCCGTTACCATACAGCTAAAAAAATAATATATCATAAATCATTTATTATCCGTGTGGTGACGGAGTAAGAATACTATTCACCACCCCATATCTTACCCGTGGGTGATCGTACGAGACGACTAAGGGATATAAAACGCATATAGCATCTATGAGAGAGAAGGAAAACTCGGAACAAAACCCTATACCAACACGTCTGACCAGCGTGTTATAGTAGGTTAATTTCCCTTCCATTACGGAGCAGGCCCGAGCCCAACAGTGGCACGTTTATGGGCTGTGATGATGATGATGAAATCATTTATATAAATCCATAATAAAGAATGACGGGCGTATAGTTAAAATCAATTGGAAATAAAAGCCACTTCGTTTTAGTACTTATTATAATATCACGGTATAAATTCTGCGCATATTATTCGAACGACCTTAATACTGAAACAGCGCTGGTATTTGCCGCATATGATTGAGTACTTACCAAATATTTTATATGGATTGATACAAGTTGACCGCAGCAACAAGTGCTATTCATCATATTGATTGATCATCGTTAAAGCTTTTATGAAAGTATTTGAAATAATATGAGAGGATAATCTGTTTACTTAACTCGCTCTTAAGTTTTTGTTGATAGCAGTAAGGCAATTAGCTATTAATATAGACCGTTTCTTGCCAGTGTCGTTTGATTAATACTGCACTGTCTGTAATGGCTATCACTTTATTCATGTACTCAGTGTGTTTGAACGGCCATTTTGATTCTATTATATGTCATTCTGAGTTACATTCTCGTGGTCGCCTAAAATGAAAAGATACAAGCCAAGCAAGCAGCCATTTTAATCTCTCGCTAAAATTATATTAATTTATCAACATCATTCTCTTACTCTTATCATAATTACTGACCGCCTGCCTGACATCAACTCTTTTTGGGAATGTAATTGTTGACCAAAAAGCATCAAGTAGAGTTGGCCCAAATCGATATAAAGCTTTTAGTTGTCTTTTCGTCGAGCTGTGTGGTAGCGGCTACGAATACTACCAACCGTTACTTTGCTCGTGGATGTCGTAAAAGACGGCTAAGAGCCTTAAAACGACCTGAACTAACTCCATCTGATGCCGTTTGCTCAACAATTACATTACCAAGTAGGTTTAACATCTGGCAGGCGGCCGTTCAAAAAATTATTGCCAATAACTTTTACAATATGAACTATGAAAGAAGAGAACATATTGTATCGACCCCAAGTAATTAGGGTAAGAGTAAGAGAATGATGATGAGTCGTCTTTTACGACATCTACGAGCAAAGTAAGGGTTGGTAGTATTCGTAGCCGCTACCACACAGCACTATTACATTAATTTATATTTTGCAGTTATTTTATTTAGGCGTGTTTATTTTAATTATCATTTATTATGCTCACTAATGGTAAAATTTTATAATTCCACGAGAGCAGGATAAAAATATTATTTGTTTGTTTTCCCTTTTTTCGTACGCATAATGATATGTTTAACAAAACATCTATATCTTGCAGGCAGTACATGTATAAGAGGTTTGAAAGTTTCAACAGTGATCGGGTAAGTAAAGAGTGAACAGCTGACCTGGTATGGACATGTGATGAGATGGATATGAAAGTAATATTGTAAATTTAGGCGTGATTGTTAAGGGGTTCAAGGGTAAGGGAAGATCAAGAAGAGAAGATATCCTTCGTGAAGCATCAGGGACAGGCAGGAGGTGATTAAAGACACGATGCATCCAATGGGATTGTATAAAAAAAGCCATTGCCATTGCTCACGCGTCCATTTGCCGAGAGAATATACCTCGGACGGAATTAGAAAACTGTCAAGAGTGTGGCAGTGACCACTATTAAATGGTATAGGGTTTTTTAATCGAGTTTACCTTCATGGAACTTAGTTGCATATATTCTTTATTCGTCTTATAATACTCATGGGAAAGTGAAACGGTGGTGAATTATATTCTTACTCTGTCATTACATAGAAGTCGACGACAACGTACATCTATTTATTATTTAGTTTATTAAAATCTTAGAAAATAATAATTATAATATACTGCTGAGTGAAATTAAAACTTAAAATTATTTAATCAAATCCGATTACGAAATGAAAAATGATGTCGCAAGCGGGATTCGAACCCGCGCCTATTGGGATTCCGGCCCAATCGTGCTGCCATTACACCACCGCGACTAATTGTAGGACATGCAAATTTCAATTCGTATTATATTTACGTCTTAAGGTGACGGTATGCTATCTACCCGACAATGTTTACACATTGTTATAGGCTTAATACTTAAAACTTTACAGTTAGAATTGTATTAAACGATGACACAACCTTGTTATTTAAATTACTGAAATTTAGCATTTAATATGCTTAATTATATCATTATATCAATTATATTATTATCATATATTATATCATTTCGTAATCGGATTTTATAAATAATTAAGCATATTAAATGCTAAATTTCAGTAATTTATTTAATCAAGTTAGCCCAATGTGCTTATATAATAAGACTTTCCATTCAAAGGTGATAATACTTTTAATCCACAGAGCAGGGGATATCAGTTGCGTCACACCCAAATGTATCTTATTTTTCTCCTCTGTGTCTTAATGTATTTCTTCCTTCGATTTCTCTATATCAATTGTACAAAGTGTTCCTATTTACCTCAGTATTGTCTTTTGTTACATCAACAATCACTCAGTACCTCAGGGATTTTGGAATCATTTTATAGAATAAAAATGGCGGCTGTCTTTGCCGTAAGTTTTATATCGTGAGATCTCTTCTTACTGATATAAAGTAATAGTTCGCAATATTCGCTTCTAAATACTTCAAAATAATAATGATAAGAGCATTCTAGTTATGGTGCAGTTTATTTTTCTAGATAAGTTTTATTTATATGATAGGTTTTATTATGATTTCTAGATAGATATTTTACTATCGTCTAAGATACAGGCTTGGCCTAGTTTAGACGTTAGGGCTCCACTTGAACTATGTTCAACGTATTGTACTACTTTTTTTTTGCGTCCCTTACCCTTAAAGCCTTTAATATTCATACTTAAAACTTTCTTTACAACATTATTTTCATCCCGTCTCATCACATGTCCATACCATGTCAAACTTTACTCCTTAACTTTTCCGTCCCTGGCGTAACTTTCAAACTTCCTCTAATTTGTTCATTTCTTATTTTGTACATCTCGTCACACCACAACACATCCCTCTCAACATTCGCATCTCCGCTACATGCAGTCGTCTCTCATCCGTCGCTTTTGTCGCCCAACATGCAGTATAGCAGGTCTTATTGGGGTTTTATATATTTTGCCCTTTAATTTAAAGGGTACTTTGGGGTCGCATATTGTGCCCGTGACCAGTTCTGTGCTTCAACGCACGATCCAGATCGCCATCGTTTTGCATAAGAGAACCGAGTTATCTAAAGTTCGAGCATACTCGGATAGATACTCCATCTAGAGTTATAGGTGTAAAATTAGAGAGACCGCCGAAATCGCAGAACATAATAATAAAAATAAAAACATATCAAGTCTATACGTGTAAGATGAGTGTACATTATTTTTATTTGTATATAATATTTGCTCTTAGTGTTTTGTTCTGTGATTCAAAGTAAGTAGTAGGAATAGTGGTAGGACTACGCTGCTGACAGTTCTCTGTCTACAGCAGCAGGCCGGTCCGTCCGGAGTAGTACCACACTCTCGCAGAAGATCGACGTCTGAGTAATGGCAATGTACTATTTCGCTTCGTTCGGTGAGCGAGAGAGCCGGAAGCCCAACTGGGGTGGGTTTGGGGGTTGTAATGGTAGGTAGTGGCCTAGCTATAGCCTTGGTTATAGCAAAGGTCTATGGGCGGCAGTGACACTTACCATCAGGTGTGCTGCTAGCTCGTTTGCCACCATAAGCAATAAAAAAATGAGTTGAATTTCATTCAACCGCTTATCATCAATGTCATATAACCGCTTATCATGAATGTCGTTTTTATCAAATAAAAGTATATTTCTAAACACAATAGGCTCATTGCAATAAGTAAGTAATAAGCTTACCTTTTATCGAAAATCATTAAAATTGTGGTTTTATGAAACCACGGTAAAAGTCAAACCTTTTTTCGCATTGTTGACATTTAACTAAAATTTTTTGGAAAAATATTCGATTTAATTTTTTACTTGGATAATGGGAATGATTATGGAAAATGATAACTAGGTCACCAACTAATATTTTAATTGAACTCTGTATTTTAGAGTACGACAAACATAATATATACAATTATTTAGACGATACACATATATTAAAAACAAACAAATAGCGTGGAGCACTGGCACAAATGGCTAATAGTCTATACACTACACGATCAGCTGATG
Organism: Lymantria monacha; assembly: GCA_905163515.2. Classification (NCBI taxonomy): domain Eukaryota; kingdom Metazoa; phylum Arthropoda; class Insecta; order Lepidoptera; family Erebidae; genus Lymantria; species Lymantria monacha. The sequence continues at coordinate 34,313,009 of LR991084.1, read as the reverse complement.
CAAACCATAGGTACCGCCATATTGGCCTCGGCTGCTCGGTCGAGCGCCTTTCACTTTACCCCTACTCCGCGGCCGACCGTCACGCAACATGCAATAGATGGACGAAAAAGTTTGAGGCGATGTAATAAAAGTTTCACTTTAATAAATAAATTAAGTTTTTACTCTACCTACTTTCAAAATCATAAGTCATTGTTTTTTGGGACTAACCCACCACACAATCCCACCATTGTAACTCTTTTAAGCCAGGATCTACAATGGTTGCCATAAATGATACCCAGGTTTGACCCTCAAACAGACCCGGTAGATGATTTTAATTGTCTTGGAACCCACAACAAATTTAATTAGTAAAGGTTAAAGAGGATTAGTTGGAAAGAATGATTCCACTAAGTAAATTGGTGTATAGCTGAGATAAGCGTAGCTGTACGACACCACGGATAACGTAGAGATGAATGGGGCCTCCATGTGAACCTTAAGATTGATTGCTACAGTAGGTATGACAGAAACGCCTGAACGCGCGGAAATTTTCTCGAGTTGCTACAAGGTCCGTATATGTAGTATATTACTTCATAGTACAACATTATAAGCATATTTTTTAAAGCCACCACCCTGCTCTAAAGAAATAATCATTCAAACATACAATTAACACAGACAAATTACACTCAGACTCAGATCAACACTTTGTGAATTGCACAAAGTATTGTACTGCGTGTGAATGGAACCATGGATGTCGATGGAAGGTCGGTGTCTAAACCACTACGCCATCTGCCATAAGTCTTAATAAATACTATAAAATTATTGTAATAAACCTTACATTCACAGAATTACCGATATTAACATATTTACCGTAAAATTATTAGACAACTACAATATCTAATGGTATAATAAATCACAAGGCAGCTCGATGCTTTAACGCTAAAATACGGCACTTGGAATAATTAAATAAGTATCGTTTAGTAAGTTTCTGACGTCATCGTTTACGTCACAATCCAGTATTGACTTGCCTCGGGTAATTCTAAAATGCCTTTGATTCCCCAAAGCTAATTCCTTACGTCCTCAATGGATTTGGTTGGATGTTCTTGAAAGGAATTTCTAATGTACATATATAAATGTGATTCCACAGATGATGTAGTGGTTAAAATATCGACTTTATATACCAAGTGTTACGGGTCTGATTACTATGCAGGTTACTGGTGGATATTTCTGAGTCTAGGTGCTCTTTCTAGGCGTTAACTTTCCCAAATTACAATTCCTTAGTGCAGAGAGTTGCTATAATTTAACAAAAAAAAAATACATGTAGAACAAATAAATAGCTAGCAGCATTACTCGTGTGATTTTTATAGTTATTACTGTTTAGTGAATTCCGCCTCGTTAGGAAAGAACTTTTAGCAAAATTTAGCTTTTATTTCATTGAAATCCGATGACATTGAACAAACTTATCGTCACTTCAAGATAATTTTGTAACAGGCATAATTTTCAAAAGGTGTTATATAATTGAATTTTACCTGAACAAGGGCATCAGTTAGTTAATGAAATGAAAATATTATAATAATCTATTGGAGAATTATCTCCGCACAATCTATACAGCTAAATAGCAGTTTTAAATAAAAGGTTTTTACTAAATGAGAAATGCAAACATTTATTTTTCTGTGTATTTGTTATGACTAATCTTTGAAACGGCTGCAATGCTTTTAAAAATGTGTTTTTTTTTTAAAGTTTGGACTATTTTTATTTCAAGTCTTTAGTGTTTTGCACAAAAACATTACTTAAATATTTGAAAACGTAGACCTCCCATGGTCCACTAAAGTCGGTCCCAGTGGTCTATTGTAAATAGGTAAAGACAGTAAGCAGAAGCAAGCATATTGTAGAACATATGCCACACTTCAACTGCGCTGACCTGATGGTTGGGATGCGGTCAGATTATAATATAAAAAATAGTTTCGAGCAGAAAATAAAACAGAATCCATGATTTTGTGAATAATTCCAATACATTCATACGTTTTTGACGTTGAAAGTTTGATTTAGAAGTATTCCAAAAAACAAGATACATACATACATACATATCATCACGCCATATCCCTTGCAGGGTAGGCAGAGAGAACAGAGTGCCAGAGAACTCTATCCTTGCATACTTCACTCGCTGCCTCAACATTCATAATTCTCTTCATACACGCTCGCCGGTTTCGGAGACTCTTGACTCCACCTTCCTTCAGTACATGACCGATCTGGTCTAGGTAGGTTAGCCTCGGTCTGACCCGGTACCTACATCCTTCCACTTTTACTGCCACTTTCCACTTTCGAATTGTATATCTTCTTAACCCAAAAACAAGATACATATAATGGAATATAATTGTACTTTGAGTCGAGCTCAGTCGCGTACACAGCGCTCATAGAGAGAGCAATACACACATGGTGACGTAAACTTTGCAATCTAAATACTAATCTGTGTGTATCCTAAACAAACATTGTTTACTAGAAAGGGATAGAATATACCCCACATAATAAATTGAAACATTTATAAATTCTCAGTGTACTTTTAAATATAATTATTTTTTTATTTCTTTAATTTAAATGCATTATCTTATTATATCCTACAGCTGAGTTCAAGCGGCCTTCATAATTGGAAAGAAATTCATTAATTTAATTAGTACTACAACTCGCTGGTAATATGGATTGATAATTAATATATCTTAATAAGAGCTTTCCTGCACAGAATACCTTCGCAGGAAGGCTATAGACTATATAAAATTACGCTACGACCAGAGAGGGGCATCAATGAGAAATGTTAAAAAATGGGTAAATTTTATCTTTTTGAACGCTTCAATTGCGTACAGTGCGTGTTATCGATGCTCTCTCTCCAACTCTTTTTCTTTTATTTGACGCAAATAAAGTTGCACGGGTTACGGTAAAGCTAGTGATTTTTTTTAAAGAATTATTTTCTCCATAGTTACGAACATTTTTTTTCATTTGGAACAGTTCTTGGCATCAAATCTTTATCTTCTGCATTAATAATACAGTGCTCCATGTAGGTAGAGAAATAGACTTCGTTAAATTAACAACAAGATAGCTATAGAAAGGTATATATTGTAGAAATAAAACACGAGATATGTTGGGACCACGATCATAAACGAAGGTTTACGACAATTGCCGAAGCAGGAAGCGTACCTTTGCGTTTTATTCCACATTCCGAAGTCAATTAGGAGATTTTGATGGCGTCATGAATGTTTCGGCGGTATACCTTGCCACGTATCATATAAATAACGTTAATGTTTAAGTTAGTTGTTTTAATAAATATACAGAGGTATCGCGTTCGACATCCAGTTTCAAACCTTAATTTTGAAATAGTGGTATGAAGTAGTTTTTGATAGAATTTAGTTTTATTGCTGTAGAAGTGTAGAAGGTACATACAATCATTAGTTCTACGCTGTGTAGTGGCGGATACGAATACTATTTACCATTTACGTTGCACATGGGTACCATAAAAGACGATTAAGAGCTTTCGACGTACCTGGGCCAGCTTCATCTGATGCCGTTTAGTCAACAATTACATTTCCAAGGCCAGGTGGCTGCTCATAAAACTATTGCTAATAACTTTTGCGATATGGATGGAAGAAGAGTACATTCTGTCGACGCCTATTTTTTTTTTTTTTCGGTGGGCTATGGACGTTGTCGCGCCCCGCCAAATCTGTCCGGGGCGACCAAAGAGGAAAGCGGCGCGCAACCCCATAGACCCACCCTGCAAGCACCTCTCTTCGCCAAGCGAGCGGGCCACCGGTACTCGATCTTTGTCTTCGGTGATTCCGTCGACTCCAAGTAATAGAAATGTGGCAGCTCTTTGTTAATATCAATCAATCACCAAAATATATATCACCAAAATATGAATGTAAAAATAGGAGCCAAAATCAATTTTATAATAATTATTATAGTTGTTGACTCATCATTATCATCATTACCTCAGCTCATATATGTCCCACTGTTGGGATCGAACCTCCTCTATAATGGGAGGAAAATCAACAGGAGGTCAACCTCCTATACCATGCTGGTCAGACGTGTTAGTATAGGATTTTGTTTCGAGTTTTCCTTCTCTTACATAGATCTTATATGCGTTTTATATTCCTTAATCGTCTCTTACGATCACCCACGGGTAAGTTGTCGACTAAACCGACAAAAGTATTTCCTTATTAATTTTTTTCCACATGAAAATTGTAATTGTTTCTGAAAAAAATATAGCTTTCACTTCTTAGATTTATATAAATACTATATAGTCTTAAAAATTTTCGTATTCCATAATTACACAGAATTGGTCTTCACGTATACATCATCATCATCATCACAGCCCATATATGTCCCACTGTTGGGCTCGGGCCTCCTTCGTAATGGGATGAAAATTAACCTACTATACCGCGCTGGTCACACGTGTTGGTATAGGGTATCTTTCGAGTATTCCTTCTCTCGCATAGATGTTATATACGTTTTATATCCTATAGTCGTATCGTACGATCACTCACGGGTAAGATAGAGGGTGGTGGATAGTATTCTTACTCCGTCACCACACAGACGCTGAAAGACAATTAAGTGAATTATGGAAATTCCAAGGGGCACATAAGTAATTTTCTCTTAGTTACTTTTCAGTATACGAGTAAAGTCCCGTTTTACGTGGTTAATATATAAATAATGTCTGTCTATAAACTCAACATTTCTAAGAGCTGCGCTGTAGGTATACAAGAGTTATTTACTTACTCGTATTTCTAAAGTAAATCGCCTACGTCCCAAAAGAGTTTTGGTAAATAGCCTGAAAGTTTCAAACAACTAGAGTCGAACGGGTTAAATTACAAAGAGCTTGGCAATTTCTTTTGTTAGTTTTACAAGCGAAAGATTTGAAAGGTACTAAAAACAAACGAAATTGAAGTGAAATTATTACGAAAGTAGCTTTGCGTTCACAAAAAAATCTGGCAATATGTATACTAGATTTAGTATTGATTTTAAAGAGTGCTTACAATAAAATTCAAACGGTTTTTCTAATAAGTTCTCAGCTTATATACGTTTAATTACTGAGCTGAACTGACCCTATATCACGTTCGCCGTAACGTGGCATAGTAGATCAATTTCCCTCGCATTGTGGGGGACGGTATGAGCCTACTAGTTGGACATATAATGATAAAATGATGAATAGTGATTATAGATTATTATTATAAAAGAAAGCATCACTTTTCCAAGGTATTAGGCATTTTGACGAGCGGTCTGAGTTATTTGAATTCAATTTGGATTAATCTCAGTTGATATATGTCCCACTGTTGAGCCCAAGCCTCCTCCATAATGGAAGGGATATTGACCTACTATACCACGCTGGTCATACGTGTTGGTGATGTTATATGTGTTTTATATCCCTTAGTCCTCTCTTACGATCACAGATCGGTAAGAGACGAGGTGGTGAATTGTGTTCTTACTCCGCATCACACGGCAAATTACAATTAAGATAATTTAGAATATTTAAATAAAACTCTAGTGTGACGAATGGTGTATTATTCTCTTATTGTCTCTTAAAAGTCATATTTTTCGTAGAGGAAGAGAAGGGTAATTGTAATAAATTTATATTCGCTAATAAAAGCGTTGCTTGCGAAGAACGTTTCAAATAACATTGTTATGGAACGCCATAACTTTAACCGGAACTATCAAATATCCGAAATAGAAATATATCTGAAACCGTAACCGAATCCGACATAAACGATTCGAATAATTCCGGATAGAGTCCAAGTCTGTAAAGTGGAATAATATGATAATCACCATACTTAGCATTTCCGTCTAAACAAGTATAATGATATTTTTTTACCCGTAACAATATCCTGATTTGAAAAATTATATCTGCAGCATCCCTAGTTTCTAATATGGTCATCGTGTAACTGATAAGCTGCGTATACACGTGTTTCAATATTGTGCAAAGCAGTACAATGCATGAGAATTTTCTGCAGGCGCTTTATGCGACCATAAACAAGGTCCTTATTTGTAAGTCTGGTTTTTTTCTGAAGAAGCTATATTTTATCATTGTATTCTCACGGTTATACCGTGAGACTACAGTGATAAAATATAGCCTATATTACACGCTAATAAGTGTCTTTCCATTGGTAAAAAAATTTTTAAAATCGATTTAGCGGCTTAAGCGAGAAAGCATAACAAGATCTCTCTCTACTATCTGCTACCCACAGTTTTCGCCGAGCGGGCCACCGAAGACAAAGATCGGGTACCGGTGGCCCGCTCGTACGGCGAAGAAGAGGTGCTTGCAGGGTGGGTCAATGGGGTTGCACGCCGCCTCTTCCGTCACCCCGGACCGATTTGGCGGGGTGCGACGTCCATAGCCCACCGCAAAAAAAAAAAACACCCACAGTTTCACCCACGTAAAAAGTGACTTTCATAATTTTATCCCTCACTTATCCCAAGGAAATTAAACATTATCGTTAATTCAGTATCCATGTGCCAATTTTCATTCAAATCTGTTCAACGGTTTATGCGTGATTGAGTAACAAACATTCAACCAAACCAAACACACAAATATTCACATTTATTAGGATAACATCTAGTTAGTAAGATAATTGAATTCATAACACGCTGATGAATTTGATTTTAAGTGTAATCTGTGCATTGAAATTATATTTTTGACGCTTAACAATTAGCCAAGTGGATATTACTATAGTAATATTAATATTTCAATAAATTTGAATCTCCTTTTTTATTTTGTTTGCCTTCTTCTCATCTCACCTCATATACAGACCACTGCTGGACTCGAGCCTCCTCCATAATAGGAGGGGAATTAACCTACAATACCACGCTAATCAGAAGTTTTGATATAGAATTCATTTTATTTTGAGCTTTCTTTCTCTTGTATAAATTATATATTCATATTATATCCCTTAGTATTTTACGAGACCCACGGAAAAGATAGGGGATGGTGAATCGTATTGTTACTCAATCATTACACGTAGTCTAACGATAATAATAGGCCATGATAAAATTGTAACACTTTGATTATATTTAATCACAGCTCAATAAACTTTTACCACAGTTTGATTACAGTCATATATTATTCTGTCACCTTGATACATCCCATATAGTTACAGACCAATAAATATTTACTTTGTGTTTATCAATGTTTATATCCTAAACAGACCTTTACAACGACTCATTAGTTTAAATCTGAATTGTGTAATCTGATGTACACCTCTCTTTATTACTAACATAGTTATGTACTTTTTTAAGTTTTGATTTTAATAATAATTACATGTTAGTCATCAAGACTGTTGCTGTTTTGGCGGGAAAATGAAAATGGCATGTGGTGTTCCTTTTTTTAGGTAGGCTATGGTTTGGACATACATATTTCGTTTATTCCATCCGGGGCGACGGAAGGGCCCCATAACCCACCGTGCTCTCTCCATCATTATCGGGTCGGCCACTGGTACCGTTTCCTTAACATCTGTTGCCGGCCCGGTGGGTTATCCTCTCAGGAGTCGTTCTTATCGACGCCCGGCAGCAAACATGTGGTAGTTCTAAATTATATTCAATACTTTAAAGTTTTACAATTTTATTTTGAGTAATTTTACTGGTATTTTATGTGATGCAACACAGAGGAGGTGCTAAAGTGTAATGAATATGATATAGAAGTGCTCTGCGTAATTCAAAATTCCTAGAGAAATTTATGAAATTAATTTAAAGATTGTATAGCGTTTATTTCATTGTTACTTTCACGACGTTTCGAAAACTTTTCAGCGTTCTGACTGGACTGAAGGATTAATGTCTTTCCGTGATCAGATTGCGATAATATCCGTAACAATTGTTTCATTTAATAGTATCAAAGCTATTAAGTCAATATCTTCACAAATCGACCTCTAGCTGTGGCTTAGTATTTCTGCATGCGACAACCGTTACGGTGGCGATTGCACGCGATTCTTTAGCATACTGCATTGCCGATCTGATTTAATTTTTATTAACAATATTTATCCGTGTGGTGACGGAGTAAGAATATAATTCACCACTATCTTACCCGTGGGTGATCGTAAGAGACGACTAAGGGATACAAAATGCATATAACATCTAAGCGAGAGAAGGAAAACTCGAAACAAAACCCTATACCAACACGTCTGACCAACGCGGTATAGTGGGTTAATTTCCCTACCATTACGGAGGAGGCCCGAGCCCAACAGTGGGACATATATGGGCTGTGATGATGATGATATTTGAAGCTTCAAATACCTTTTTATACCGACATCAATTTATAGTTTATAATAATTGCTGTTATTACCGAGCATAAGTAGAGTGACGGCTGCTGTAGTAGCTAACTCGTGATTGAGTGCCGCTTGTGGGACCTGATCTAGCCATATTTTTTTTTATGTTACATTTAAAAAAAATACTTGTAAAATACTTTGCTTTACTCTCTTTGTTATCATTTGGACAGGCCACCAATACCGAATCTTTATATTCGGTGGCAAGAAAAAGTAATAAAAATACTCAACTTGAATGAAAAATTTAATTGATACTGGTAACAATAGAAAATGACAGCAAAAAAGAAGAAAATATATTTGAAAATAGAACCGCGATTAATTTTGAAAATGGCGTAGTGGCGACACAATATCAATGCGTCAATCGTGCTCTTTCATGGAACTAAAATGAATACCTCGCCTGAAATTATATTATTTTTAACGTCAGCTATTGGTTCCAAGTCACAACGTCTCCATTGTTATTTCATAATCGCATGGCTGACATTTGTGTATAAAATATATATAACACGGAACGAAAACCTTGTTATTTATTATTAGAAAGGAAATCAAGAAAAGGTCACGTGTACTAAGTATAATTTTTATTTACAGGATAAATAATACTTCATATTCTTGTAAAATTATTGTCGTTTTTATTAAAATATAATAAGATAATGTTTTTTTATTGCTTATGGTGGCAAATGAGCAAGCAGCACACCTGATGGTAAGTGTCATTGCCGCCCTCGGATCTTTGCAATACCAAGGGTATAGCTAAGGCCGCGGCCTATAGTGCGTTTCACCAAAGAGTTCCTTTGCCGTAATGTTGGCTCCCCTGCACTTCCCTGTCTGTCAAAAACGTCTTACAGTAGTCGTGTGTCACGTTATTCCAAGTGTTTCCAGGTTTTACTATTCTATTGTTGTTGTAATCATACCTAGAACATTAAAAAGTGATGAAAGAGAGATGTTGTTGAAAGTAAAAAGCTTTTGGGAACGCGAAAAGTTTAACAAACCGCCATTAACTCCATTAGAATGCGTCCGCAGTCGTGTTGCTGCCATGACAGGTTAGTAAAATAGGGATACCAGATTCCCATTATTTTCCCTGATTTTTTAAAAATAAGATTAGTCACTGTGCGTCTTCCTCGCATCTAAACTTGTAATTATTATTATTATTTTACATATATTATTAATATATATATATATATATATATATATATATATATATATATATATATATATATATATATATATATATATATATATATATATATATATATATATATATATATATATATATATATATAAATATATATATATAATATCCGTTACAAAACATACATACAAAACTAAAAACTTTATCTAAATAGGATTTTATTTTCAAAAATGTAAATCCAAAAGAAAAGTCTTGATGGAGAGGTACGATATTGTAGCGTGGCGTGATCGATATCTTCATGAGTTGCGGAAAATTCATAATGAGAACCAGCACCCAGTTGTATATTTAGACGAAACTTATATACACTCAACACTCACCCCAAGACGGCTGGTCACCGTGGGGGAAGACGACCACTACCCTCCAAATACTACCCTTCACCTAACAAGAATGATACGTAATGGAGGATATGAATAATATGGATATGAATGGTACGTAATGGAGGATGCCTTTGCCAAAGCTGGGCAAACAGACGAAGTTGTCGATGTCAACGACTCATCAGAATCACTAATTTAAACTATTTTATGTAACTATTCTTTGTCTGAATAAAGGCTTATATTATTACTATTATTATTATATACACTCAACATATTGTGCCGCCAAATGTTGGCAAAGTAACACAGAAGATGGCGTTTTATCTTCGGACTCAAAGGGACCACGTTGGATAATCGTCCATGCAGGCACTGAAATAGGTTTCATACCTAACCGCTCAGCTAATCTTTAAATCGCATTCTAAATTGGGCGATTATCATGATGACATGAATAGAGAAAATTTCAAGAAATGGCTTCAAGATAAACTATTGCCGAATTTGCCACCTCATTCGATTGTGGTCATGGATAATGCTTCTTACCATACGGTGGCAGTCAACAAAGCACCAACGATGTCCAGTACGAAACTCGAGATGCAAAACTGGATAAAGAGTAAAGGTCTTGCTTATTTGCTAACGATGACGAATCCTTAAATCATATATAATATACATATATTATGCATACTGATATTATATTACAGACGGCTGCTTGGTATAATAGTTAGTTACTCAGACTGTACAACCAATGGTCGTGGGTCCGATTGAGTCTAGAAAGGAAGTGGCATGTTTATTTAAAGTATTTGTTCATCATGCATTTGTTCCGGAGTCTTGATGTTCACTGTAATTAAGTAGCTAGTGTAAATGTATTTAAATCCCTAATTTTAGGTAAAATAATTTTTGAAAAAGTAGCAACACTAACTTCCTTTATACCAATATAACAGCGAAGGGAACTCTTTAGTGAAACGCACTATACCAATAAAATCACCAAACCCACCCAGTTGGACTTCCGGCTCTCTCGCTCACCGAATGAAGCGCAATAGCACATTGCTATTAATCACACGTCGATCTTCTGCGAGAGTGTGGTACTAACTCGGACGGACCGGCCCGCGGCTGTAGACAGAGAACTATCAACAGCGTGGTCCTACCACTATTACGTGTATAAAAGTATTAAAATACACTGTTTCACCTGACTAGGTGATGACTATCAATACCGATAAAGCGTAGATAAAGCGCGCCATTTTACACTATGACTGCACCAAAAAAACAAAGCCAATTTTTTGATATTGTTTTTGGAGCTTATAGCTTGGTTACTAAGACATTTAAGCCAAATCTTGGTTTATAAATTAATTTCGTTTAAAGTCATCGTCCGTCAGTAAGCCAAATCGTCGCTTTCATGAGTATCATGGCCACACTGTTAAAGGTATCTTTTGGGAATTTTAGTGGAATATGAAAACGTATGGAGGTCACTGTTATATCATATTCACTACACCTCAGTACTTTCTGCGCATCAAATTACATAAAACGCCCCAATTACTTAATATAACATGTTAAAACTCTAAGATATTGAATATTATACAAGCACATGACAGTTTTCCTTTCCCGCTAAAACACTGCCAATTTTTGAGGCGTCGTAGTGTGGTAACAGCACAAAAATATTCTATTATTAATATAATACCTACCTAATTAATTAAGGTAATTAATATTTCTGTAGGTAACGGTATGTCTATACATATAATAAAATTGTAGCAGATAAATAATGAAGAATGAATGTTGATGGATGTCTCAATTCGATGCTGTATTGATTATAAATTTTTATTTTATCGAAATTAGCTACACGTTTATACTTTTTATTTTGTAATAAATATAATGGACACAATGGTCGCCCCATCATAACACGGAATTCGATGTGCCTGGAACCTTTGTAATTTCTCATTGCAGCTTACCTTGTAGTTACTTCCATGCAATTTCGACAATAGAATTCTGTTTATTATACTTCATTTCATAGATTTTCTTTGCTGAATCTATATTAAGTTGTATAGCTTTTTTTAACAGGCAATTGACTGGACACGCCCGATCCGTCCCCGCCGTGAAAAGTGGACTATAAAAATGAAAATAAAAGCAAATTAGTTTATATAATTACGCATTATAAAATATAATATTTGGATGACCGAGCTTAGCTGGGTATTTCTTTTTAGTAAATTGTATTTTTTTGTAAAACATTTTAAAAAACAAAAAGAAAAAAAAAAAGGAAAAGTAATAAAAAAGCGTAAACCAAGAATCAAACCGCTGCTGCCTAGATGAAGCCACTACTCGTTTTCCCAATAGCTTTTTTTATCTACTGACAATATAGGGGGTGACGAATTGTATTCTTACTCTGTTGCCACAGAGAAAATCTATTTACCAAAATATTTCACTATTAAAGTACATTTAAATCAAAGTACGAATGAGGCAATCTGTCTGGACTAATACCAATACTTGTTTATTGGACGCTAAGCCAAAATAGAAAAGCAATCTTGTAAAGCTTATTAGTTCTTTAGGGAACAACGCTTATTAACTCTACGTCTGATACTGTATAAGATTGGTTCTTGTAAATTTATCTTATTCATTAGGGATTATATAATAAGAAGATCATGCCAAAATGACTAAATTATGCGCATTGTATTGTTTGAGTTGATTACTTGCTAAAGGGCGGAGAGGGTGTCCAAACATACCACGTTTGGTTAAGGAGGAGATTAGGTTTTCGTGACATATTCAATCTAAGTTAATTAATCTTCAAGCTGAAGAAGCTTTTAAATTTCCTGTTTGCAAAACATGATTTAAATTTATATATGGCTGACTATTTAAAGGTATTTGAGGGAGTCATAGCGTATATTACTAGTTGTCGCAAAAGGAGAGAGAGAGAGAGAGAGAGAGAGAGAGGGAAATAAATGTAAAAAATGTGTCACACAATATAGGTACGTTCTCTAGTTATTATTTGGAGTTATGTTTTATTTTTTTGTGTGGTGACGCAGTAAGAATACAATTCATCCCTATTTTGTCCACAGATGTCGTAAAAGACAAGTAAGAGATATAATAGGCATATAACATCTACATAAGAGTAGCAATTTCCTGAAAGCCCCAGCGTGGTATCGCAGACAACGCCCGGACGGCGAAACTTAGGTTGAGCTGTCTGGGCGTCAACTGGAGATGTCACCCCAAAGGGAAACCCGCTGGGCTGGACACCGGTACCGGTAGTCCGTTCGTACGCAAATAAAATGGCGTGATGGGCGGGTTATGGGGTCTCGTGCCGTTATTTATGCGGGGTGTGATCATACCATAGCCCGCAGTAAAAAAAAAACATAAAAAACATTTGGTCTTCTATATTTAAGTAATCATATTAATTTGACTTTAATATCTATAATGTAAAGATTGTTACAATTTTATTATATGTTGAATTATTAAAAATTAGTAAATAACATAAAATTAATGATAAAAAAAATATTTTTATAATAATAATACACATTTATTAAAGTAACAAAGGCTCATTATTGTTAGTAATACTTAATCTAAATTGTTAGTAAATATTCATAATTAAAAATAGTAAATACTGATATAAAAAAAACAATTAAAAAAAAATACATTAAATTTATATAAAACTATTGTTATGGATTTTATTTTATTTGTATTTGAATTTTAATTACCCGACGTTTCGAACACTTTACAGCGTTCATGATTAGTTCTCCCGTGACCTGTAATACTCGTGAAAACATTATGAATTTGCAAGATTTTTTTAGTTTATTGGAGTTTACTCCTTAAGAATCGATTTTCATATAAGGCGCCCGGTATGAAAAAAAATTGAGGAATAAAATCTAGTGATCGAATGACCTCGTTACGTTTTTGGTGCGCAACCTATTCTGCGCACCTTTCACTTTCTGACGTGAGATAATACTTCACTGAACAGTTTTAATAAACGTAAATAAAAATATATATATTATTTTTAGTCAAATGAGCTTTTTTTGCGCCTGTTTTGATAATCGTACTTAAGGAGTAAATTCCAGTCGTGCGTCGGAGCTGACACACACACTTTTTTTAATATTGTTCAACGCTAATGAAGAAAACTAAATTTTTAATTAACGGATTCCTTATAGTTCTTATTATTTTTTATAAAAGCAATATTTGGTTATAATTCGTTTAATATTAGTTGTCTTGAGTATTTATCGTCTGAGCACGGATGTTGGCTACGCCGTGTCGTAGCGTCTACGAATTTGTATAAGAATTTTGGACTGTTTGAACGATAGAAAAAGATTAAATATTACGTACAAAAATTCCACTAATTAAAATTAGTATTTGGTGATTTATCCTTTTTACTTGGCTCGTGTAATGTTTCTCACTATGTTTCTCTTTTTATAGCTACAAATTGAAGCGGGTGCCGGCGAAGGACCCGGGCCTCCAGTGAACAATAACTCTGAGGGCGCAGTGGCCAGCCCTCCCAGAGATGATAATCATAATGCTCCACAACCACCAGCCACACCCCGACCCAGACCACTTACACCTGCAGGTAAGGTCATATGTCCTTATTGATTAGTGATTGTATCACTTGCAGGAAAGACCACATTTCCTTATTCTTTAACCCATATACGCACATTTATTTCTAGATGTTTTTAAATTAAAATAGGAAATGCTACGCCAGCCAGACATTTTGGCATAGGGTTTTAATACGAAGGTTTTATTGATGTGAAATTTTTTGGCCATGACTGAAGGTCGCTTGGTGCCCTTCCATCAGAAACTACGTTTAAATAAAAAAAGAAGAAACTGAGTGCATACGGATGGATAAATGAAGCAATAGGATGGTTGTACAGATGGGTAGTGACACAGACGGACATTAAGAGTTTAGATATTAGGATGTACGAACGGTAGGATATAAGGGCGGACAGATCTGTCGGTACGCATATTTTTAGACCGCGAAATTTTCTTGGTATGGATATGAGCTGAGGAGGGATGGAAGACATGTGACAAGGAGGTTTATCAATATGATTTTGGATGAACGTAAGAATCGCAGAGACCAAAAAAAAACAAATGGATGAATTGTGCGGATGAGGATATGGTTATTAAAAGCAGCGAGTGTAGATATAACCGCTGATAGAATTCTATGAAAGGAAAAATATGTGTTAATCCCGCCTAGTATGGTATAAGGGCTGCTTATGATGATGATGCGTCTTGACATTTGAAACAGTACTATAGAGCTACTCTGATGATGGACTTAGAAGGTAGAAGATGAAATACTTTATTGCCTATTATTAAATCCATCAAAGGTAGGCTCATTAGATTCATCTTAATTGGTTCGTTTGA
The DNA here is from genome assembly GCA_905163515.2 of Lymantria monacha. Lineage (NCBI taxonomy): Eukaryota > Metazoa > Arthropoda > Insecta > Lepidoptera > Erebidae > Lymantria > Lymantria monacha. The sequence goes on along the minus strand of LR991084.1, from coordinate 34,297,926 downwards.
GTTGTTTTTATATCTGGGGTTACCTAAAATTTTAATTACGTTTTTCACTATTTTTCCGTGAGATGACGAAGTAGAAACACAATATACCACCTTCCTTCTTACACGTAGGTGATCGTAAAATTAGATTAGTCGGGTTACGGGACGCAAGCATGCAACATCACTGCCAGAGAAGGAAAATTCAAATAAAACCTATAGATACCAACACATCTGATCAACGTAGTATAGTAGATCAATTCCCCTCCCAATATGGAGAAGGCTTGAACCCAGCAATGGGACTAATGCGAGCTAAAATGATGATGAATTATATTGTTTTCTTATTTCGGCACAGGTGTTTTAGCGGGAACGTGGTTTATTTTCAACTTAAACAGTCATCTGATAATGTCAAAGAAGCTTTACTTCTACAGTATGTGTTATCCTGTACGAAACAATATTCAAAATATTTCTATAAATGTATTATTAAATTACGCGTATCTAACTTTATATAATAATGGCCTTGTGTTGGTAACAGATGCATTTCTCTCTAGCCTTGACCTACCGAGCACGCTGCAGGGCCAAAAGTGCTCTTGTGTATCTGATTTAAATGGAAATGGGTTTTTATGTATTAAAATATAAAAGTATACTGCGAATAGATTTATAAATCGTTATTAACATTTTTTCGTTTGGTGATCGAGTTCTCTCTTGTTCGAGGGCGTCATAAAAGACAACTAAGGGATATAATAATGCTTAATATATCAACATAAGATAGAAAAAAATAGTGCGGTAACGGCTACGAATACTACCGACCCTTATTTTGCTCGATGATATAAAAGAATATTAAGAGCTAACTTTATATTGATCTGAGCCAACTACAACTGATACCGTTTGGTTAATAATTACAGATATACAATGCGAAAGTGGAAGGATGTAGGTACCGGGGGAGACCGAGACTCACCTACCTAGACCAGATTGGTCACGTACTGAAGGAAGGTGGAGTCAAGAGTGTATGAAGAGCATTATGAATGTTGAGGAAGCGAGTAAAGTATGCAAGGATAGAGTTCTCTGGCACTCTGTTCTCTCTGCCTACCCTGCAAGGGATATGGCGTAATGATATGTATGTATGTTGTAGTAAGTGGTTAAACAGAATGTTAGATATTTTTCATACTACCGTAGCATGTAAAGTGCGAGTGGTCCTTTTTATTATTTTACTAACTTTTTTTTTTTATTATGCCCAACTTTAAAAATATAACGAACAGACATAAATAACCCCCAGACTCTAGAACAACAATTTGATCGCTCGAAGTATTGCCATGAGTAGGAATCGATCCCACAACACTGGCAAAGGTTGTAATCTTAATCATTACGCCGTATGTGCATTCCATATGTGTGGCTGTCAACCTTAAGCAAGTCACGAGATCATTGCAATTCAATAAAATCACTTCGATCTAAAATTTATAGTTATACTAGCTTCTGTGCGCGGCTTCACACGCGTAAAAAGTTACTTTCTTAAAGTTTTTCATCCCCTATTTTTATTTTACCCCTTAAGGGTAAATTTTTACATGTTAATGTCATATTTATTTATATCTAATCAATAGCCTAAAAATAAGTTTCAAGCTTCTGGTTTTAAAAATAACGATACTTCCTTACAATTTTTTTTATCCCGCTTTACAACACTTTTTGCATTAAAAAGTAGCCTATGTCCTTTATCACGTTCTAGACTATCTATGTACCAAATTTCATTTAGATCGATTCAGTAGTTTTGGCGTGAAAGAGCGACAGACAGACAGAGTTACTTTCGCATTTATAATAAACTCATTTGCAAAAAAAACGGGCGGTTTTGATTTTCATTCATATTTAAAAAGATACAATACCAAAAAGGTTTCAATCGTTTGTACACGTTACTGGCCGGTTTTAAAAATGCTGTGGTATTTAAAAAAGTACGTTCTAAATTCAATTTTTCATTTGATGTTCATTTTTACAGAAAACCCCTTTTTATCCTACATTTTTGGCGCGAAGTTCCAGAAGTTAACATCGACTTTCATAACTTTTATTCAATTTTTATCGATTAATTTCATATCCTTGACTGTCAAAGCTTTATTTAATGCTGTTTGGCTGTATCAAAAATGGTAGATAAAGTGGTAAAAGCTACCAAAATTATCGCGCTGCTTGAAGAGGGTTGCAGCCAATGTTTCGTGGCTAGGAGGCTAAATGTTAGTCGCTCGACAGTCCAAAGGACCTGGCAGCGATATCAGGAGACTGGTTCCGTCGAGAGAAGGCCTGGTTCTGGAAGAAAACCATGTACCCAACCACGGGATGATCGTTTTCTTGTGAGTCGCGCATTGAGAAATCGCAAATCTTCGTATGTGGATCTTAAGAACAACCTCCAAGAAGTAAGAAATGTGCATATTAGTATATGGACGGTCAGGAGGAGGCTTCTCGCTGCCAATATACGCAGTCACCGCCCGGCCCGCGGCCCCAAATTACTCCGTGAGCACAGAGTTCACAGGCTTAGGTTCGCTAGAAATTGTGAATCATGGACTCAAGACGATTGGAATAGGGTTTTGTTCTCTGATGAAGCCAGGATATCTCTGTTCGGTGAAGATCGACGTCGGCGAGTGCTAAGAAGACAAGGAGAACGCTTTGCAGAGGCATGTTTCGAAGAAATCACACCTTATGGTGGGGGCTCTGTTATGTTTTGGGCAGGAATAAATTCAATGGATCGTACAGAGTTAGTCTTCATTGAAAACGGCTCACTGACTGGGCATCGATACATAACGGAAGTTCTAATTTCTCATGCACAACCCGCATTGGCCGCTCTAGGTGAAGACTCGATTTTTATGGACGACAATGCTCGCGCCCACCGATCCCGCGATGTTAATGCGTATGTGCAAGAGGTCGGCATTCGTCGTTTGGATTGGCCAGCTCGAAGTCCCGACCTCAATCCCATAGAGCATGTTTGGGACGTTCTGAAACGGCGTGTGAGATCAGTACACCCGGCTCCGCAGACCATCAGAGAGCTGAAGAATGTGATTACTGCGGAGTGGGAACGTATTCCGCAAGCAAGTATCCGGGATATACTCGCTAGCATGCCCAGACGAATTCAAGCTGTGATTTTAGCTAGAGGGGGTCACACTCGATACTAAACATTTATCTGCTTTTACTTTATTAAAGAAAAACAAACAAAAAAACTTTTTTATTTTTACTTCATGAGCATATGCACTACTAGCGAATATACACTACTAGCGAGGTTTAGCATTATTTCCCATAAATTGTATCTAAATTTTATGAAATACTGATGAAAACGATTATTTTCTTATTAATTTACCAAATTGTGTGGATAAAACTACCTATAATTATCAAACAAAGAAATATTAACATTTGAAATGGTTCATTGCTTAGATGCCCGTTTTTTTTTGCAAATGAGTGTATTAGTAAGAATTACTTGCTATTGAAAAGAAAAAGCGTTGGTTGATTGATATAAAGAATTGGACAGCGTTAATTTTACATGCTTGGCTTGTTGGTCAACGGAAGACAAAGCAGTGGTACTTTTGGTCTATTCAATAAGGAAATAGGTCAAGTTGTGGAGACCCACATAATTCATTGTCGGCCGAATAAGTGATATGTGATCACACAATAGCCGGTTGAAAAGAAAAAAATCTGTGTTCCATAATCCATAGACTAAAAAATGTGTTGACTCGTATTTAGAAATCTACATTTAGAATTTAATAATCTATTTAGCTGACCTACTTACTAAGATTAGAAATAAATCTTACTAATATTATAAATGCGAAAGTAACTCTGTCTGTCTGTCTATCTGTCTGTCGCTCTTTCATGCCAAAACTACTGAACCGATCTGAATAAAATTTGGTACACAGATAGTCTAGAGCCTGACAAAGGACATAGGCTACTTTTTAATTCAAAAAGGGTTGTAAAGGAGATGAAAAGGAGATGGGAAGTATCGTCATTTTTAAAGGCAGAAGCTTAAAACTTATTGTTAGGCCATTGATTAGATGCCCTGAGGAGGAAGACGGCGCCGGTTCCTGCCGGACCGCTGAAGTCGCCCGCACCAACACCGCCGGCGACGACCAGCGAGGCTGCGACGAGGCCTTCCGCGTCTGGCACGACTGCCGTACCCGAACAGAGTTGGCAGGTAGCCGAGCGTGATAGAAGGAGTCGCGGCCAAAGAAGGAGAGCGGAGGCCAAGCGCGCCGCTGAGGTCTCCGCTCTCAAGGCAGGAGCTGGCGACAAGAAGAAGAGGCCGCGCAAGGGGCTCAAGCCGCCGAAGACAGCCGCAGTGGTGATCGCTGTGCTGCCTGAGGCGGCCGAGAAGGGCCTCAGCTACGAGGCCGTCTTGAGGAAGGCCCGGCGGGAGCTAGATGTCTCCGATATTGGAGGCGTAGAAGCCCAGACCCGCAAGGCCCGGACGGGGGCTCGAATCCTCGAGTTCCCAGGGGCCGAGGGCGCCAAGACTGCTGACAGCGTAGCTGAGAAGCTGCGAGGTTTGTTCGCCGAGGAGGGTGGCATCAAGATCGCCAGGCCCGTCAAGTGCGCCGAAATGCGCATTTCGGGTTTGGACGACTCTGTGACGGTGGAAGACATCCGGGAGGCCATTGCCTCGAAAACCGGGTGTCCCATAGACGACGTTAAACCTCCTTGGGAACGTAATTTTTGACCAGACGGCATCAGATGGAATTAGATCAGGTCAATGTGCAATGCAATCTGGGGGGTCACAGTTAAAACATTACTTATTTTTACTGATCGTCGCGCCGTCTACAGATTGTTTGTACAAACATAGCTGCCATTTTGTCCTGATTGTTAAAAGTTTGACAACTGAGAATTGTTATTTTTTGTTCCTAGCATACGTACTTATTGTCAATAATCTATTTTCGGTTACTGATGTTCTATCTGGAAATTAATTGCCGTTTTGTTAATGGCTGATATGGTTTTATTTTATATTTCAGGGTAGGTCTCATAGTAAAAAGAAATCCTATATAATTACATACACACATGTAGATACGTAAGTATATATGTATATTACTTCAACTGTAGTTCATCGCCTAAGCTCCAGGTAGCAGCACTTTCCATATAAGCGTATTTTACCATCGAGTTGCCACTCTTTTTCAGTTAATATAAATTTACTCTTTGAATGCAAGCTACTGCTGGGCTCGAGCATCCTCTACAGTGGGAGAAAATATGACCTACTATAACTACACTGGTCAGTCGGATTGAAATAGAAAGAACAATGAAAGAAAGAAATATTTCACTGTTACGAGTAGAACTTATATAAAAGTTGATATAGATAAAACTATGTACGAGATGTGTGGTAGTGGGTACGAATACTGTCAAACCTTACTTTCCTCGTGGGTGTTGTGAAGGACGGCTAAGAGCTTTATATCGACCTGTGTCAACACCACCTGATGATATTTGATCAACAATTTCACTACGAAGGAGTGTTGAAATCAGGCAAGTGGTTGGTCATAAAACTATTGCCAATTATTTTGCAATATGTACGAGTACAGATTGCGTCGACCCGAAGTAGTTCAGTTATCTCTTATGAGCAGGAGAATGATAAGCTCTTATTTATGAGCAGGAGAATGATAAGCTCTTATGAGCAGGAGAATGATAAGCTCTTATGAGCAGGAGAATGATAAGCTCTTGTTTATGAGCAGGAGAATGATAAGCTCTTATGAGCAGGAGAATGGTAAGCTCTTATTTATGAGCAGGAGAATGATAAACTCTTATGAGTAAGAGAATGATGATGATGTATAAATAGTCTGTTTATTTCGTGTGGTGACGGAGTAAGAATACAATTCATCAAACATTATAAGACTTTAGAAAACATTAAAAAAAATCTACCTTCTCGACATAAGGATAAATTAATTAAAATACACGTTAACTTACGTTATACCTAAGCTGTGGTCATAGCTATTTATACAGATTACGTAGCAATCCAAAGTATAAGCAATCCTTCTGAACTTTAGTAGTTTCCTGTGGGCGAGCCGCAAGACCTTTTGGGTAGATTTAATCCATAATAACATTTCTATTAACGGAATTTAATAAACTGTCGTTAGTTCATAATATAAATTTTGGCCTTTTATTAAATAGCTCCTACAGAATAAAGGGACATGAATAACACTTCAGAAACTACGCACTCTATTTCAAAACGCAAACCAGCAAAGTGCTGGTTTTCTATTTAACACATACTTAATAAACTTATACTAGTTTACACGATCGATTGATCATACGATAATTCATCGTTTTTAATCATTTCAGCTCATATTTGTCCCACTGTTGGGCTCAAGCCTCCTCCATAATGGAAGGGAAATTGACCTACTATACCACGCTGGTCAGACGTTGGTAGGGTTTTATTTGGTTGGATAGGGTTTTATTTCGAGGTTTTCTTCTCTTGCATAGATGTTATAAGAGTTTTATGGCCCTTAGTCATTAGGTTTTCGTCTCTTATGACCACCCACGGGCAAGATGTGATGGGGGTGGTGAATTGTATTCTTACTCCGTCACCACACATAAGATGTATCTAATATATATATCTATCTAATATAATATTTTTAAACGAGTAATTTTTGTATATTTCTTTGGTAAATCTATATTATCTTTCTAGCCTTTACTTAGCACATTTAAGCATTGCCACCCAAATCTGGCAATGCTGCCAGTATTCTGGGCACTTTACCCACTGGCAGCGTTTTATTTCAATAAGTCTTAAAATTTTACACTTTTTTCCTTTAATTATAATAACAGAAAATTATGTTTTATAATTAATAATTATAGAATGTTGAAGGTTCTTCTAATATATTCATTTATAGAAAATATCTTAGCCTTAGTGTTTTCAGTCAACGAAATATTTACTATTTCGTAAAAAAAACTACTAGAATATGAAAGCAAATTTGGTCACTATGACTGAGAATAGATAGTCTTAGTCGGGCAATCGAGCAGTCTAAACCAAACTCCAATTTGGACCTTGGTTTCCCCTTTTTTATATTTTTTATTATATTTTTTTTTTATTACCTTATCAATTATATTTTATAATATCTAAATATATTTGTAAAGAAATTCTAAACAAAAAATACCGAATTAAGCTTGGTCATGTAGATATTTGCCTTTTTAACTCTGCTAATTTAGAAATCGCTTATCGCATTTTTCTATTTCAATTTTAGATCGCTAAATTTTCAACAAACATATGTAGGTATAGGTTCTCTTTATTCAGTTATTTATGTACGAGCTAAAGAATTCTGAAAGAAATACCTTTTCGCTCGCAATGAATGACCTCTAAATATTGAAATTAAGAGCGCCCGAGGTCTATGTATATACATAGGCCGGCTTAAAAACGTCTGATATATATTTTTTTACATACGTAATTTTCTGTGTGGTGACGGAGTAATAATACAACTCACCACCCCCTATCTTACCTGTGGGTGATCGTGAGAAACATCTAAAGGATATAAAATCCATATAACATCTATGTAAGAGATTGAAAACTCGTAATAAATCCCTATGCCAACACGTGTGACCAGCGCGGTATAGTAGGTCAATTTCGATTCCATTATGTAGGAGGCTCGAGTCCAACAATGGGACATATGTGAGCTGAGATAATACGCATGTAGTGAACAAGTAGTGCCAGGGGGGAACACAACGCAAGAGTCAGAAAATTTCCTTTTCGACTTAATAGTGGTAGGACCACGCTGTAGAGTTTTCTGTCTACAGCCGCGGGCCGGTTCGTCCGGGGTAGTACCACACTGAGCAGAAGATCTACGTCTGAGTAATGGCAATGTGCTATTGCGCTTCGTTCGGTGAGTGAGAGAGCCGGAAGCCCAACTGGGTGGGTTTGGGATTTTATTGGTAGGCAGCGGCCTAGCTATACTCTTAGTATGACAAAAGTGCATGGACGGCAGTGACACTTACTATCAGGTGGGCTGCTTGCTCGTTTGCCACTATACACAATAAAGAAAAAAAAAGACTACGGTCTAGACACACCTCGCTTGAACCGTCTGAGGTGGCGTGCCGCCTCATAACCTGTCATATAAACTCTTCACCACCATATGAGCTGACCACAAGTACAAATTCCTTGAATTCTTAATTTTTTTTACCTAAAGAAACTTAAAATAATAAACTTCAACAATTGAGAATCAACAATTCAGCAATAAAAATTTCGAGTCTCTCTCGACCATTCAAATTCATTCAATATAGATAATATATATAAAAGAAAGTTGTGTTAGTTACAACACTTATAACTTGAGAAGGCCTGGACCAATATTGATGATTTTTATGTTTTTGAGTTTGTTGTCGTCGGGAATAGGATATAGGATATTAAAATATGATATTAATTAACAAAAAAAAAATCAATGAATAACATCAGTCAAAACATCAGTCTAAACGTTAATTTATTTACGGTATAACAAAACGCAACCGACAGGTCATGTAGTCCATTTACATAAAAGAAAGTTGTGTTAGTTACACCACTTATAACTCGAGAACGACTGAACCAATTTTTATGATTTTTATGTTTTTGAGTTTGTTGTTGTCGAGAATAGGATATAGGATATTAAAATATAATATTAATAAACAAAAAGATAATTAATAAAAAAAACTCAGTTCTAAACGTCCATTTGTAGATGATGTAACAAAACGCAACTGACAGCTCACGGCATTTCGTGGTCTAATGGTTTGTTTAGAAAATACCGCGAAAGGTTAAAAATGAAATAAAATTAAATTTGACCGATCAGAGTTCGTTTTGTGCGAGTGTTTTGATTTTTTACGAGTATTGTGGTAATAAATCATATTATGTTTATATTGTCATCAACAATGCGTGCGACCAATAATATCAAATCTTTCTCGATTTGTCGATATCGCCGTAACGCAATTAGAATTCGAAGCATCACGAATGTAACCACGGCAGAAGAACAAGATATTGCACGGAAAGACCGACACGTTAATATGGCCTAACTTCGTGCTTCATAATCACAAGAGCAAAGCGGGGCAGCCAGTGAAACGGCTCGGTTGACAATGCCAAATCGTCGAGCAAATCTCACACATCAACAATTAGATAATTTTCAACGCGCATGCAGAAACATGTCGTATAACACAAGGTACTTCTTCGTCTTGCTGACACGTTATTAAAATACTAAATTTTTTGAATTTATATATTATTCATATTTATTATCATAATAAAAAAAGATAACTTAATAATTTTGAATTAATCAAAATCTGCTTATTCATTGAATGTTAGGCGGAACGAAGTGTGTCGGGTCGGCTAGTTATATCTATATAAACCCTGCGAGGGTTATATATTATGATTTCACTTCAAAATGAATCAGTTACCACGTTAAGTGTAACACTGCTCCCAAAAACGGCTGGTCAGGCGTCCTAAAGACTGGCATAGGACCGCAACTAGTGAAGTTCTCTAGTCTACATTAAATATTTTCATAACATCACAACACATCGAAACCCAAGAAGTTTAATATAAGCCTCTCTATAAAAGAGGAACATAATGATAAAATCGCCACGCTTGATAGATGGGTTGGCAATTGCAGTTGGAATTATGTGTCCAGGAAAGTGCTGGTGTCCATTCTCCTAATAAGCAACCTGATTGTTACCACTGACGAGAAAATAAAGAGTGGTGACACATGGAATACTGTACCCTAGATTGATGGACGTAAAATATAATCCTTATTAATATTTTAAATGTGAAAGTAACTCTGTCTGTCTGTCGCTCTTTCACGCCAAAACTACTGAAGCGATCTAATTAAAGTTTGGTACACAGACAGTCTAGAGCCTGATAAAAGACATAGGCTACTTTTTATTGAAAAAATGGGTTGTAAAGGGGGGATAAAAAGTTGTAAGGAATTATTGTCATTTTTAAAGCCAGAAGTTTGAAACTTAATTTTACGCTATTGATTAGATAAAAATAAATATGACATTAAAATTTTGTAAAAGGGGTAAAAAAAAGGTTTTAAAAAAAAAGGGTTTTTCATCTCCTATTTATTTACCCCTTAAGGGGTAAAAATTTAGGAAAGTAACCTTTTACGCGGGCCAAGCCGCGGGCAGAAGCTATTATGGTTATAAATGCTTAATCCATCTTATGATGCTCACTTTTGATCAGGTCTACAAATATGCGAATAATGTTATAATCACCACGCCTTTGAAACGGTTTATCTTTTGGAATTCATATTATGAGTTGTTACCTATGTATGGTAGCGGCTATTAATACGACATACCATTACTTTGCTTTTGGAAGCCGTAAAAGATTGCAAAGCTTTATATCATCCAGAGCCAACTCTATATGATGTATTTGTTGATCAGACCGAACAATTACATTCTCATGGAAGTTTGAGGTCGGGCAGACGGCTGGTCATAAAACTACTGCCAATAACTTATGCAATATGTACTGTGGAAAAGGAGCTATCATGCGTCAACCTCAAATAATAGAATAAGGTTAGGATAATAATGGATGAGATCTAGCATAGACCTAGCCTAAATAATAATGAATGAGACCTACTACCTACTTTGGCAATATGTACGATGGAAGAGGACTACATAATGTGTCAAGCCCAAGTAATTGGGATAAGAAAAGGATAATGATGAATTTCTGTTATGAGTTGTTCGCTATGCTGTAGCCCGCCATATTGGTGCTCCTCTAAGTTTGCCCTCAAACGTTTGTATACCAAATGTATCTTTAAGCATTGAAATCACGATGATTTGAAATTATCTAACGATGCCTATAAAATACGTTGAATACTTTAATAATCAATCACGTACTTATTTCACTTAACAAAGTGCTATGCTTTTCGTATTTTAATATATTTTTGCTAAAGATTTTCAAATTGTTTACAAGGATCGTATTTCATCCTAAGCCCAATTATTTGTTCGGCCAAAATTGGTTTGTAAAGATCTGTATAAAACGTAACAATATATCTTTTTTTTTTTACTTCGTAAGGATAAGGTTTCCGTCATAAAAAGAATTTTATTGAAAATGGAAATTTAAATACTTTTTTGTACTTAATTGTTGAGGAGTATTAACGACCGGGAAAATCTTCGTCATTCTTTAATTTAAAGAAAACGAATCATGTGAATTCTTTTATGTATTGTACGTGAAATATTTTCTATGAACAGAATGCGTTTTTAATTTTAAAATTGTTATTTGTGAAGCGTAGTGGTCAATAGTACGAAAGACAAGGAATCGATATTGGTGGTCCCCCTAAATGGTGATAGAGAGATGTGTAAGACAGGTCATAACCTGTACCCCATAGGAGGGGGTGGGGGGGCTTATTTGTAACCCCATAGGTTTACACATTCCTTGAATCACGCAAGGTGGTGCATGAGGGTGATGCAAGTAATGTGATAGGGTTACACGTTCCTTGCGTCACCCCGGACGATTTGGACGGGTTGTGACCAGACTATATGACCTGTCCCTCCATTTTTCCAGGATTAATGAATATACCGTACACCTTAAGAAATGAAGAAATACGAGTGAGATAGGATAAGAAAGTCTAACGTTATGGGCTCATCACATAGGAGCAAGAAGACATCCTTATATCTATCCTATCCTATCTTAATCCTATCCCGTATTTCTTATCTTCTTAAGATATACAGTATATTAATTGACTATGGGAAAGTAGTAGTTCACCCGTCCTTTCTCTATTTTTAACCGACTTCAAAAAGGAGGAGGTTTTATGTTTCATTGTATGTATTTTTTTAAATAATAATGGATTTCCTTCATGCATATTATTAAAATAAATGGTGTTTTATATCTACGGGCGAGGAAGATGGTGGTGGTAGTCTTCGTCCGTCAACGCACAGAGAATGGTTTGTTTAAGCGTTGGGTTTTAAATTTAAAAATATAAATTAATTAGGTGTGCAAAAAAGACTAAACTAAATATCTTAAACTAAATGTCTATGACGAGACAAGACCTATATTTCATCATCTCAGCTCATATATACCCTACTGTTGGGCACCAGCCTCCTCCATAACGGGAGGGAAATTGACCTACTATACCACGCTAGTCAGGCGTGTTGGTATAGGGTTTTGTTTCGAGTTTTCTTTCTCTTGAATAGATGTTATATGCGTTTGATATTCCTTAGTCGTCTCTTACGATCACTCACGGGCAAGATGAATTGTGTTCTTACTCCGTTATCACACGAAAAACAGTATAAAGATATATAATAGTATACAGAGATGAATAATAGTTCTATCTTTGATTGATTTATGTAAGATGACTAGTATTTTTTTTTTATAAATGATAGCCGCAAAAAATATAGATAACGAAAAGCCTAAAACCCGGTTTTAAAAAAATATATTATAAGATCGCTTACTTACTAGTAATATTGCTCACTGCCATTAATTCTGCCCCTTTTTGCCCGTCACTACCCGTCATTATCCATCCATCATCTCACCAATCTCGTACAAAAGTTAAGAGACCTCTCAAACGTTGACCCGGAAAGCTTGCCAAGTTCTCTAAGTAGATATAGATGAATTGTAAAAGTAGTTTATACGACCTCCTTTGTGCCCCATATTTTATACGAAAAAATATTAATAGTTACCTTAGGCATTTTTTTTTGGCGGCGGGCAGTCACGCCCCGATAATACGCCCGGGGCGATGGGAGAAGCGGTGTGCGATCCCGTAGACCCGCTCAACAACGTACTTCTCGACGCCGTGCGGGTGGGTCATCGGAATCCGGTCTTTTTCTTCGGTGCCCACCCGGCGGACTATCCTCGTGGGTATCCTTTCGAGTCGATATCCTGACAATTTTGACTGTCGGGGCATCGTCCTAACGCGGTCCTCGCTCCGGAGCGACCAGACTAATCCCCGGTCCGGACGCCCACGGTCTCAGCTAGGGCGAGGTACTTTAGGGTTAAGCTTAGATTAATTAAATATAATAATTTATAAGCGTTTTATTTTCTTAATAGGCTCTTTTGGGAAGCGTATAATAATACCTCATTGCGATCGCGATCATCTCTCATTCCCCTCATTTCTAGGGCAAGTTTCCAGTGGACGAATAGAGGTTAAATGATAATAAGTGTTCTAAATAATTCGATAAAATTAGTTGAATATTGTTAAGGCCACACTGTTGATAGTTTTCTATTATTATCTACAGCCGCGGGCCGGTCCATCTGGGGTAGTACAGTCTCGCAGAAGATCCACACTCTCGCAGAAGATCGATGTCTGAGTAATGGCAATGTGCTGTTGCGCTTCGTTCTGTGGGTGAGAGAGCCGGTGGCTCAAGTATCTGGGTGGGTTTTAGTTGGTAGCAGTCTAGCTATACCTTTGGTATTGCAAAGATCTACGAGCGGCTTAACCAGTTGTGCTGCTTGCTCGTTTGCCACCATAAATAATAAAAAAAAGTGGTATATTGACTAATAAAAATTAAGAATACCTTTAAAATTATTAGTGAACAACATTATTATTTGAAATCATTTAAGACTAGGACTATTCAACAGTAAATATTTAGTTTAAGTTTTATGTAATACTGACCAAATCTGCTGCATAATAGGAGGGAAATTGACATATTGTATCACGCTGGTGTAATGGATTGGTATAACATTTTATTACGAGTTATCTCTCACACAGATGTCATATATATTAATATCCCTTAGTTATTTTTTAATACACCCATGGGCAGTAAAGTGGGTAGTAAATTGTATTTTTCTCCATCACCATTTAAAGATCATAGGATAATCATTATTTGCTTAATATAAAAGTGAAAGTAAAAAGTCATTCGATATTTAATTTAACCACCTATGTTTTGGAAATGTTTTCTGCTGTGTGGTAGCGGCTACGAATACTACCAACCCTTACTTTACTCGTGGATGTCGTAAAAAACGACTAAGAGCCTTATAACGATCTGGGTCAACTCGATCTGTTACCGTTTGGTCAACAATTACACTCTCAAGGAGTGTTGACGTCTGGCACGCGGCCGGTCATAAAACTATTGCCAATTACTATTGCAATATGTAGGAAGAGGAGTACATATTGCGTCGACCCCAAGTAATTGGGATAAGAGCAGGAGAATGATGATGACCTATGTTTTGGAAATGTAATATTAACAAAATGTAAGTTCTCTATAAGGCTATTGAATAATCAATAATTTGATTTGTTGTGATCTATTGTGTGCTACTTAGAAGTCATAACGTGTTTATCATTTCATGGAGTTTCTCCAGGCGTGGGCATTTCTTCAACTAAATAACTCAATATTGAAGAAATGCCCGCGTACATTTTGAATCCCATTACATGTGCCTATATTTTTCGTGTGGTGACGTAGTAAGAATACAATTCACCACCTATTCTTACCCGTGATTATAAAATACTACTAAGGGATAAAATATGCATATTACATCTATGCAAGAGAAGGAAGATACGAAATAAAACCCTATACCAGCAAGTTAGACCAGCGTGGTGTAGTATATCAAATTCCCTTCTAGTGTAGCAGAGACTCGAACGCAGTAGAACCCAGTAGTGGGACATATATGAGCAGACATGATGATAATAATATCTACTCCTATTAATCATGTTTCTACTTGAACTCTTATTGACGGCAGCTCTTGTTGATCCAGAATTTGAACCAGTCAGGTTATTGTGCAAGAGATTTGCATCGTCACTGAGCACTTTTAATATAACCAAGCTCTATTTCTAGAATCCCCATTCAAAGTATAAGTAGTTCTCGAATGCTGTTTGGTATATAGCAATTGGAATGATTGAAATGTAGGTAGAACAACATTTCGTTCTTTTATGGTTCAATTTGTTTTTTTTTTATTTATTGAAATGCCACAGGCTTTGAATATTTATAGTTCTTTTGACCTAAATTTTAACTGCTGTTTTTCATTTGCAAATAGGGGAAAAATGGGGTTTGTTGTGACAGTTAATAAAATCCTTATTAAATGTTCGTGCTCTTTCCAGTTCAATGTTCGCTTATAAACGAGTACCTATCTACTATCCATTTTTTATTTATTTTTTTATTTATAAAGACAAAGAAATAAACCTTGTATTGCGGGGGCTTGTACAAAAATGAAATTAACGTAGACAAATTACACCTAGACTCAGAATAACATTTTGTGGATCGCACAAAGTATTGTCCTACGTGAGATTCCACCATGGTAGTGGTAAGGAAAAAGGTAAAGATATGTTTTATTAATAAATCACAATAGAAGTAATTCAAGTGAGAAGAAAACTATACTATAATAAAGCTAACCAACTACTATAATAACGTTCATTATCAACAGTGGAATGTAGCTACTTGTAAAGAATAGTTAGGAAGAAAAAAAAGGATTATAATCATAAAGGTAATAAGCCTTCTTTTGCGTGTGGTGACGGAGTAAGAATACAATTCACCACCCCTATCTAACCCGTGGGTGATCGTACGAGACGACTAAGGGATATAAAAACGCATATAACATCAATGCGAGAGAAGGAAAACTCGAAACAAAACCCTATACCAACACGTCTGACCAGCGTATAGTAGGTCAATTACCCTCCAATTATGGAGGAGGCACGAGCCCAAGAGTGGGACATATATGGGCTGAGATGATGATGAGATGAATAACCCTAGTGATTTTTTTTTTAATATTTGCAAAAGTGTCACTCCTCTGTTCTATTAAGTATAATGTTATTTATTTTGTTTATGTATTTTGTGTAAGCAGCTGATCGATAGTTTCTTCTGTCAGCCTTTTAATACGATTGTTTTATATACTTTGTAAGGCTTCGTACAATACAAGGTTAACTGTTCAACGCATATAACTATGTATTTATTTAAACTCATAGATATTATTTTGTATATTGAGAAACCTTTACATTTTTATTTAAGTAAATTGTTGATTTTTAAATATAAAATGAAAGATTTAAGACATCATTGAACATATATTTAATGTCATTCTGCCATGACACTATATCTTGTCTTCGCTTGTTTGTTATTCATTTCTTTTTAATTTTCGTTTTTTTAATTTTTAACTTCGTATGGCGCCATTATTATACTGCCGTAAAATTACACAGATGGCGCTGACAATTAACAATATTGGCTATAGTGCATGTACAGCTATATTATATATAAAGTAATGTTGCTGATCCCTCCTGGTGATCTCTCAGTCGGTTTTTACGATCCCCACGTGAAAGTAGACGATGGTGACGCATTGTTTTCTTAATCCATCACAACACGCGTAATTGCGGTTAATTTTCTTTCCATCCATCGATCCATCAGCCCGTAAACGTCCACTGTTGGACATAGGCCTCCCCACGTGAATGCCATTCAACACGGTCCCGCGCCACCTGCATCCAGCGGTTTCCTGCGACCTTGATAATGTCGTCAGTCCACCTAGTGGGGGGTCGTCCTACGCGGCGCCGTCCGATTTGTGGTCTCCACTCTCCAATTTTCTTTAGTTACACTTTATTATTTCGTGTGGTGACGGAGTAAGAATACAATTCACCACCCACTATCCTACCCGTGGGTGATCGTACGAGACGACTAAGGGATATAAAGCGCATATAACATCTATGCGAGAGAAGGAAAACTTGAAACAAAACCCTATACCAACACGTCTGACCAGCGTGGTATAGTATGTCAATTTCCCTGCCATTTTGGAGGAGGCTCGTGCCCAGCAGTGGGACATATATGAGCTGAGATGATGATGATGATGACACTTTATTTTGCAAATTACACTTTGAACTAAACACTGCTGTCATTCATTTGTTCTGACCACAAATGAAAATGAGTTATTATCACACTAAAAGCTTCACAGGGCGAGAAGTTCCACTAAAAGTTTGTCACTCTATACAAAACTAAATCAGGGCATTTCAGGTACTTTCTTACCGCATAATATTCCCTTCGGGTACAGTTGCCACTCGAAACTTCTCGAAGCTCGTAATAGTTAGAACATGGCAAACGGGTGGCTCTCGAGTTGAAACACTTGCCTCAAGGCAAATACGTTTCGTATAACTTTTGATATTACATTACTTTGTCCCTTATTTTGCTGTCACGAAATATGAAATTGAATTTGAACAGTCCCCAAAACTGTTATGATGAGACGTTATACGATCTAAAAGTTTTTTGAATATATCTAAAATTTCAATTTGTGATTGTAAGTACTTTAAAGGTAAACTAAATAATACCAACTCGGTTTAGTAGGTGAATATCCCTTCTATTTTGGAGGAGCTTTGAACTATCCAGTAGGATCTAGTTTTTTTGATCGAGCTGGACCCCTGGTATTGCAGAGGTCTACGAGTGACAGTAAAATTTACCACAAAGGGCTGCTTGCTCATTTCCGCCATAAACAAAAATAAATAATCTTTGTATAGATCATTTTTATGGTTTTAACCTGTATTATGTACGTCCGCTTTTAATGGATTACACACACTTTGTCTAATTTGGATATCGTAACTCCTAAAATCCCCGCTAGAGGTCGCTATTTATACCTTAATAATGAACGTATCATAGCCACGTTAAAAGCTTTGATGCAACAGACACAGATTATTTTAAGTACCAAGTTCCGAGTACCTTTCTCCCAGCCTCCTTCATAAATCCATTGTTATGTAAAATGCTCTCTCAAATATCTGCGCTCGAGGGAAATAAAAGTTCTTTGAAGAAATTAGTTACATGCGGCATTATTTTCGTGTTTCAAAGTGGTAATTAGGCTTTTAGGACAAAATATGTTTTAGCTGAGTGTTAAATCTCCAAAGTAGCCTAACTTGAACATGTTGGTGGTTTTAAATTGAACTAGTTACTATTATATCCTTTTTTTTTTTTTTTTTTTTGCGGTGGGCTATGGACGTCGCACCCCGCCAAATCGGTCCGGGGTGACGGAAGAGGCGGCGCGCAACCCCATTGACCCACCCTGCAAGCATCTCTTCTTCGCCATGCGAGCGGGCCACCGGTACCCGATCTTTGTCTTCGGTGGCCCGCTCGGCGGTATGCCCTCGCGGGCTCCTCTCCTGTCGACGCCCCGACAGCTTTCGCCGTCGAGGCGTCGTCCTCACGCGGTGGCCTCACGTCGGGTGACCGGACAATTCCCCGGTCCGATCACCCGAAGCCTCTGTTAGGGCGGCATCAGGCGCAGGTACTCGCGCCTGCGCCGCCCCGGCCGCGGACGGCGGCCCGGGTCACGGGAATCCTCCCGGGCCCGTTCCGCCGCCTCCTTCTGCGAGATGATAGCCTCGCAGAAGGCGGCGACCGCGTCCCAATTCCTGACGCTGTCGACCATCGCTCGCGCAACAGCCGGCAGCGTCAGGTCGGCACCGATGACAGCGACGGTGTCACGGCGCTGCCCGTCCCAGCCCGAACATACCTCGAGCGTATGTTGCGCCGTGTCCTCGTCACTACTGCAATGGTGGCAGGACGGAGTCCACTCCCTCCGCACGACCTTGTGCAGGTACTTGCCGAAGCAACCATGCCCCGACAAGACCTGCACCAACCGGAAAGAGAGGACTCCGTGCCACCGCTCCATTCACTCCATCAGTACGGGCCGGAGGGCCTCAACGGTAAAAACACCGTGTCGGGCATCCTCGCGCCAGGTGGCTATCTCGTTGAACGATGGGGAGCCACCTTCTTCGCGCATTGAGGTAACCCGCCGGTAGAGGTCGGAGAGCATCTCCGCCTCTAGATCCCACGGGGGTGTCCCGGCCAATAGGCATGCCGCCTCGGTAGACACCGTGCCGTACCCGCGAATGGCTCTGACCGCTATGGCTCGCTGTGGCCTCCACAGCACCGCCCTGAGCTGGGCGTTCAGAGCCCTCGCCCACACGGGTGCGCCGTACATGGCCATTGAGCGGATCACCCCCGCATACAGCCGTTGGCCCTCGAAACTGGGTCCGCCCACGTTCGGCATGAGCCGAGAAAGGGCGAACGCCGCGCCGACCAGCCAGGGTTACTATTATATCCTGTAACTTCACGTGCGCAATTCATTTATAAATTCTTATAACTCTAGTTCCAAAAATCACGAAGTTTAAAGTAATAATAAAAACCAAACATCTATTTATCTACATAATTACTGAAATTTTGCATTTAATATGCTTGATTATTTGTAAAAACTTGATTACGAGCGAAAAATGATTGTCACACATGAGAATCGAACCCACACCTATTGGAAATCCGTTCCAATCGTGCTACCATTTACACCAACGTGAACTGTTCTATGATATTCAATTTTCGCAACGTATTATATTTTCGTCTTTAAGGAGACTTGTGCCATCTACCCCGACATCGTTTACAAATTGTACACATTTAATACTATAACTTTGCAGTTAGAATTGTATTAAACGATTCGGGTCGGAAACAGGGTCGGGTCATCGTTTCTATTTATCTATTTGATTATCTATATCCTCACTGTTGGACATTATAAAAGTAATTCGAGGTGGTAATCGCATATATAACACGTCACCACACTAATCCCTCCTTTTTAATCCAACGAAAAAGATGGAAGGGATAGCGAGCAGCTTGCCTTACTGTATCTCTCTCTCACCATTTGGATAAATGATAATAAATCCTTCTCTTCTATGAATTATATACAACCTTTTTTTTTGTAGCGCACGCGTGGTTCTATATCCTAACGTATGTCTTCTCCATCTTCTCTGGACTGTCCCCTACTACAGACTCCTTGACATCACTGGAATTAAATTCACCCTAAGATATAATTTATGATGTGTTGTAGGACTTTACGAATAAACAACTAACGAATCATACTTAGACTCAGAGTAATAATTTGTAAATTCCACAAAGAATTATCCAGCATACCGAACTTAGTATTAAGCAATCGCATAAAGCAGTCCTTTGTACTGAAATATATAACGTAATAACAGAGTATAATGTGACACAAAGCGAACACAATAGTAGAACATTCATCACCGATTGACAATCAGTTAACCACGTACATTCTTCCCGGGTGACGTCGATTGATGGGAAGCCTACATTTTGTATAATTTTACGGCCGGACCCGACCTAGCTTCCCTTATATAATTAAATATTTATCTTCTTCCCGTATTTGCCATTACTTCGTTGAAATATGCGAGGTATTTTTTTTTTCTGTTACGGTTCAACGAATATGTTAAAGTTTATGTCGGCGAAGGTGTAGATTTTATGAAATAAAACCTTTTTTTACGACACATTATAAAACACACGAGGTGTTTACTGAATAACATAAATTGTTTAACATACTCGTAAATTTATTTTGTGCTCGAAGATAACTTTTTATAAATGTAATTTTTAAATTCCTAATTCACATCATCATTCTCCTACTCTTATCCTAATTACTTGGGGTCGATACAATATGTACTCTTCTTTCATAGTATATATTGTAAAAGCTTTTGGCAATGGTTTTATGACCGGCTGCCTGCCAGACGTCAACCCTCCTTGGGGAATGTAATTGTTAACCAAATGGCATCAGATGGAGTTGGCCCAGGTCGTTATAAGTTATCCTAATTCACATATCGTCGGTTAAATAGAAAAGTGATATTAATCAAAACACTAAATGTAAACGCAATTAAAGATTTTTTTAACAATCAAAATGGCGGTTTGACACGTAATATCAAAATGACAATTGTGACAGCACAGAGTTTTAAACGTTTAATTCGATGATGTGTCATTTTTCTATTAAAACATAAACGATAACAAAACGTTTTAATGAATATATTTTTTTTTAGAAATATTACTTCACTTTAAATGACGATATACTAAGGTCTATAGTAAGTCATACGACGAAAGAAAATATTAATAAATTAATTAATTAATAAAATACCTAGATGGGCACTAGTTCAGGACTGTTTTTGGTAAACTGTGCTTTTTGTAATATATATTTAGATATTAAACATCATGAGGAAAAAATATCTAAAAAACTAATAATAAAAAATGTAAAACCGAGTATCGAATCGGGCTGTCTGAATTTAACTGCTCGATTTCTCAACTGAGCTACGTCTATTCTTAATGACAGCGGCCAAATTTTCTTTCATATTCAAACTAGCAAACCCAGCCCGTTGGTTTACCGCAGCACCACCTGGTGGCTAGTTACATCAATGATAGCATACAAATCTACTCCATGAAAAAAAAACATATACATATCAATTTTCATAATGATTGATCAAACAGTTTTTGAGTTAAGTGATATATACAAACATCCTCTTTTATAGATATAGAAGATTACATTTTGTCATGTGGTGAAAACATTGAAAAAACTATATTTTCTATAAATGAAACCACCCACCAGAACCTGCTGCGCACTAAATTTCATAGAAATGGCGATGCCGTTGCAGAGATTCTGAATACCCAGAAATATACAAGAATTGCTTCTTTAAAGATATTAGATAAAAAATCTTCCATTGAAAGGCGATGTTTCTAAAATTGTTCTTTAGTAACACCGTGGCTTCTAAGCATCAGGGTTGAGTGGGGTTTAGTAGTGTCAAAAGAGTAGATAGAGCGTATTCGAACGTGTAGCCGGAATTCTAATGTACGTAAGGATTTTACATCCATCTGTCGCTGTAGCTCCAAAGTTCAACTAAAAAAAATTAGACAGGATTCAGTGGTAATTTCGTAGTGTCGTAAATTATATTGCGTCCATGAGTGTAAGTACCTATACAAATTAGTAAGTTATATGGAGTAGACGAAATATGTACTCTTATTAATCTTCCATCGTTAATTTTGTAAAGCTTTTGGGAATAATTTTATGACCGGTCGCCTGCTTGACGTCAACCTTCCTTAGGCATATAACCTTTGTTTAGAAGGCATTAGGGGACGTCCATTAATCACGTAATCTTTTTTTTTGCATTTATTAAAAGTGTACAGTAACTTAATCGTTGCATTATATTTTTATGACTACAGGGCAATTTTGTGTCGTTTAGGATACGAGAATATAAAGGGAACTTGGCAATCTTATAAATCACATTAAGGCTCGATCCACACTGTGATGCCGTTCACGGTTCGATCTCGCTCCGGTCTCGGTCCGATCAAATCTCGCTGTGTCTACACTACTAGTTCCACAATCAGTCTGTCTCGATCCATGGTCGACATAGGACGTTTCTCGAAAAATTCATCAATCAATTTTTCAGTCGAAGAATTAGCGATAATAGCTATTAGTTTGGACGAACAGGATACAAATATAAAAAAATTACAACGTAAAATAAAAAGACGAAGAATGTGGATACATCCTAGTTTATTAACGAGAAAAGAAGAAGGCGAATATCACACGTTATATCGTCATTTGATAGACGACGAAGAAAAATTTGTACAATACTGTCGAATAGACTCAGGAACATTCGAAATGATTTTGAAAAAAATCGAATGTAAAATTTCAAAAAGGAACACTTCTTTTCGTGAGGCGATTTCTCCACGAGAAAAACTGATGGTTTAAGGTAAATAATAATACTGTTACATGAAATCAAACTTTATTCTAATACAGGGTGTATTATGTATGTATTGTATCCTAAATGAAACGTATTCTACGAAGTTCGTATGTAAAGATTATTAGCATCACTCAAACTAGCGTAGCAAAATAGTAGCATAAATATTATTATACAGACTCTGAGTAATAATCTGGAGATGAAAGAGGATGTAGGGTATATTGTGTTTGAGAGAGCACAAATTCAGAAGAAGTTGTTGTTTTTGGGGCAGAAATAATCCTTGATGTTGATCCATTCCCTACGTGAGCAAGTGATGTCGAAGGTCGCAAGTGTTTGTTATATGCATGTTGCGATAGCGGTGTTGGGCAATCACGTGGCGGATCTTGCGAGTGAGGTAGATTAACTTCAGCGGAATTAAATAATGATGAAGACGACGTTGAATATGTAGGTGGGGCAGGTGATACTTGACAATGATGAACAGTTGCCGGTGATAAGAAGGGCGAAGAAGCAACCGTAATATATTTTTCTTCAATTTCACTGACAAGATTGAATACTTTCGTTTTTATAAAATGTTGATCAACAGCAGAAAACGTTTTAACGGTGCCAGCCATTAATTCAAAAAAATTATCGATGGGGTGTGCTGTACTTTTTTATCTAAAGTATACTTCATTAGGGTCGATGATGCATTCTCCTGTTGCACTCCTGTATTTTTTTGTTTAGTTCGTTTCTTGCGAGCCGTAAACGTATTGACTGGATCAATGTCCAGTTCAACTTCTTCGTTGGCATCAGTTTCTTTCGTCAGAGTTATTTGTCCATCTGTCTCTTCGATATCCATATCATGAATATTATCATTGTCTCCCTCCTCGTGCATAATAGTAGAAATTCGTGGTCTATCACAATTAATAAATTCATTAATAAATTGCATTTGGTCGTGATATCGCCATTTGGAAATTTTTGTAGCTGCTTGGCCACTTTTGGTCTTCAATTTAGCGAGGTATTTTCGATATTGAGCTCGTAGTCCTTCCCATCGATTCTTTGCTCCTGATAGAAAAAAAATCCATGAATGAAACTATGTATAGTACAAAATAAATGTTATGAAATCTCTTCATTTTCAGATTTTTGTCTACAGGGGATTCCTACCGAACAATTGCGTTTAGTTATCGCCTTGGCCATTCGACAGTACAGAGCATCGTTCTCGAAATTTGCAGAGCAATTAACGAAGGGTTATTAACAGAGTATATTCCAACTCCAACTCAAGAAACATGGTTACAAATAGCAGATGAACTATGGAGCATGTGGAATTTTCCAAACTGTTTGGGAGCCTTGGATGGCAAACATGTAACAATAGAAGCTCCAGGAACCAGCAGATCTTTATATTTTAATTATAAGAAGACGTTTTCGGTAGTTCTCTTGGCGTTAGTAGACGCCAATTACAAATTCGTTGCTGTAGATATTGGGTCATATGGCAAAAACAGTGATGGTGGAATTTTTGCAAATTCTGCACTGGGAAAAAGACTGGAAAATGCGACGTTGAATGTTCCAATAGACTCACATCTACCAGGGACAAACATAATAGCACCGTATGTAAAATTAGGAGATGAAGCGTTTCCACTAAAACAATATTTAATGCGGCCTTACCCAAGATCGAAGAATGTTGAAGATAATGCGAAAAGAATATTTAATTATCGTTTGTGTCGAGTAAGATTAGTTGAATGTGCATTCGGTATTCTATCACAAACTTTTCGCGTGTACAATAGAAGACTCAGGGCTCATCCTCAAAATGCATCCTCAATAATTTTAACAACATGTATTCTGCATAATATCATTAGAAATACTCGGATCATTAATTTTGAGAATAACTCGGAATGCATTAATACCGATCACATACAGAATCTAAGAAGACAAGGAGGAAATGCACAGATAGAAGCATTTCAGACAAGGGAAATTTTTAAAAATTTCTTTAACTCTCCTGAAGGTTCAGTACCGTGGCAAGAAAATCTAGTGATGTAATCAAAAAAGGCTATTAAATAAATATCAAATTTTGTATAACTTTTGTGTTTCACTCACCAGGTAATCCAACTACTTCTTCAATCTCGTTCCACATTTTCCTTTTATAATTATTGTCACTATAGTAATGTGACTGCAAATCATATAAGCTGCGTTTGCCTTTTACTAATTCGATCAGTGTTTCATCTAGAAATAATAAATACATTTGTATTCAATTTATTCCGTTTCACTTTATATATAAAATATTTATTGAAAGTGCAAAACAGTCAACTATTCTTCAAATTACTGAAATTTAGCATTTAACATGCTTGATTATTTTGAAAAACTTGATTACGAGCGAGAAATGATCGTCACACGTGGGATTCGAACTCACGCCTATTGGAAATCCGTTCCAATCGTGCTACCACTTACACCAGTGTGACTCGTTGTATGACGATCAATTCTTGCTTCGTACCTATTATATTTTTGTGTTTAAAGGAGAAGTGTGCCATCTACTCGTCAATGTTTACACATTATACAGATTTAATACTCTAACTTTACAGTTAGAATTGTATTAAACGATGACACGACCCTATTTTTCAAATTACTGAAATTTAGGTTCGTGTCATCGTTTGATACAATTCTAACTGTAAATTTAGAGTATTAAATCTGTATAGTATTGACGGGTAGATGGCACACGTATCCTTTAAAGACGAAAATATACGAAGCGAGAATTGACCGTCATGCAACAAGTCACGCTGGTGTAAATGGTAGCACGATTGGAACGGATTTCCAATAGGCGTGGGTTCGAATTCCATGTGTGACGATCATTTTTCGCTCGTAATCAAGTTTTTATAAGTCAACTATTCTTTTAAAATGTTTGCACATTTCACCATATACACTTTTTCTCGGAAAAAACGCTTACAGAAAAGCTGGCGAAAATAATTATAGTGTGATTATTTATTATTCATAATCAAATGTTATAAAATCACACGCATAAACTACATTACTTACCTTTTTCAGAATTCCACGATTTATTACTAGCCATGACTAGAAGAAAAATGTAACGTCTCCCTGCACGACCGAAGAAATGCTGGAGTTGAAACAAAAACGTATTCACACTGTCGCTGTCGGTCGGTACAAGTCATGACAAGTCCGATCTCGCTCCAGTCAAATATTCTTTTCGACCAACCAGTACCGGCGCGATATCGAATCAGAACTAGACCGATACGATAGTGAGAATACTCTGATTCTTTCTTATTCAAGAATATTTTACCAGACCGGGAACGGACCGAGACCGGAGCGAGATCGAACCGTGAACGGCATCACAGTGTGAATCGACACTAATATTCCAGTTTGCCATATTTCTTTACATTTAGTATCCATTAATCTCAGCAAATTTGATTCTAGGAGTATATAAATGTAAATAGATAAATATTTAAATTTGAATATACAAGTATATTAATTTGAACGCACCAATCTGAAAAACTATTAGCCCAATTTAAATAAACTATTTACACATTTACTGCTTCAAACCATATAAGTTTCGCTAACTGACATGGAACTTGAGAGGGAAAACAGTCTACTATCTCAATTGATAGTGTTTTATTAAGAGTTTCATTTCCTTGTAAATATTTTTTGGATGCCAGCCCCTATTGACAACCCGATAATAAAGCGGCGAATTTCGCCCACGGTCGGCCATCTACCATCCGCCTACTTACCTCCCTTAGTCACGTTTATGACGCCCACGAGCCACGCTTACTTTATCATCACAAGAAAAGTTCATGGAACTCATCTCTGTAGTAAAAAAAAACCTATGTTATATAAAACATCTTTGGGAACTATAGGACCATAATAAGTTAAAATTTACCGAGATTAGTGCATTTAAATTTGCTGAGATTAGTGCATTCTAGTTTACTGAGAAATGTGCATTTTATAAATTTTAGAGGTTTTTTACATTTCAATTTTTTAAGAAGTGGGTTTGGTAGATTATACCACAGAGCAAACTTATTCGCGACAACTTTTTATTACATTTCAACCTGACATATAAAGGGGAGAATTTGATTCCTTGCCGGCTTACATTGGATGACTTTGGGTTTGCTCTTTTTTGGTCGCAGTAACTAGTAATGTCGTTATTGTATTAATTACATTAACTTATACTTCAACATTTAATAGAGAAATAATTATTCTAGTCTTTTGTTGTAGTAGAGACAATGATAATAAAAAAAAGTAAAACTAAAGAGACCAGTCTCAACATTAAAATTTAGGCTCTATACTCTCAACACTAAAAGTTAATCATAAACAATTCAAATTCTTTGGACATATACTAAATTGAAAAAAAAAAAAATGTTATCGCAAACAAGTTTTAAAGTCCTGTTGTCTGCCTGGTACACAAAGTTGACCTTTTAGAGTTTTCCAGATGGTTTAACTTTTTTCTTACTTTACAGAATATTTCTCTACAGTAGTAGTTAAGACAAATATAATGAGCTTAAAGTTGGATTTACTACTAGGCAATCCAGGATTTCGTATCCCATTTTCGAGTTCTATTATCAGATTGCTACCGTTATACATCAGTCTTTTAAAATGTTAGGCCACATATTTTTGAAAATTAAATAAATACCAATTATGAGTCTAAGATACCTAAGACAGCTAACAAAAAGAGCTGAAGATTTTGAAATAGATATTCATAAATTGCAGCTAAGAACAATCTCGATCGCGTCAACTTTCAAATAAAAAAATTGCATCATGATCAGTCCATTTGTTTTCGAGCTACGATTTCACAGACGAGCACACACATACACAGACAGAAACACGTATCAAATGTATAACACCCCTCTTTTTGCGTCCGAGGCTAAAATATATACAAAATGTTTGTATCGTTATTTATCAGAATAAAAATGAGATAAAAAACAAAAATTGTTTGAAATTTCGTTGCTCTTCAAGCAGCATAACGCTCGTATGTAGGTCAACTGGCGGCCGCACTTAATTGGGCCAAGAAAAACAGCAGACGTGTCCCGAAAACACTCATGACTAATGATCTTGTAAAGTTTAGAGTAGACACTTTGTTTTAGTGGAATTTTTTATATCAATTGTGGTGTGGATTTTTTATTTTTTTATTAGAAACACATATAGACCTTTGCTATACCAGGGTATAGCTAGGCCGCTGCCTACCATTACAATCCCCAAACCCACCCAGTATGGCTTCCGGCTCTCGCGCTCATCGAACGAAGCGCAATAGCACATTGCTATTACTCAGACGTCGATCTTCTGCAAGAGTGTGGTATTACTCCGGACGGACCGGCGCGCACTTGTAGACAGGGATCTGTCAACAGCGTGGTCCTACCACTATTAAAAGATAAAGATATTATAAGATAATTGTTTATTACTGAATATTTTCCGTGTGGTGACGGAGTAAGAATACAATTCACCACCCCTGTATCGTCCATGAATGTAGTAAAAGTGGGGTGGTGAATAGTATTCCTACTCTGTTTCCACACGGAAAACGTTTTGTACGTTTATTGTAAATATATAATGCCTTTGTTATTTATAATTGTTGTGCTATTTAATATAATGTGTAAATATAGGTACATTGAATAATATGTAGCTCGCTGAAGACTTGTCGCAGGATGCACCGGGTTGAGAGCCTTCAGCGCTCACCCATAGTTCGGGCATAGCTGTCAAAGCCATCTGCGGCTAACAACTAAACACATAAAAAAATGTCTCAGGCATTTTGCAAGTTGATGGCCGTGGTGTTTAATCATATCAACTCTAAAAGCTAAAAGTATAATTATAATATTATAAGCACGCATATAATAAAAAAAAATACAAACATATCATCACACCATATCCCTTGCAGGGTAGACAGAGAGAACAGAGTGCCAGAGAACTCTATCCTTGCATACTTCACTCGCTTCCTCAATATTCATAATTCTCTTCATACAAGCTCGCCGGTTTCGGCGACTCTTGACTCCACCTTCCTTCAGTACGTGACCAATCTGGTCTAGGTAGGTTAGTCTCGGTCTCCCCCGGTACCTACATCCTTCCACATTCGCATTGTATATCTTCTTAACCAGACGTTCGTTCGGTATTCTTTCCACATGTCCGAACCATCAGATTGCCTTTCGCATATTTACACCAATACTCTCTTTCATACATACTCGCTCTCTTACGTCGTCGTTACGAATGCGGCCGGTCAGCCTAACTTCACAGATTTTCCTTAGAGATCGCATTTCGACCGCATAAATTTTACTTTATAACAAAAAATAATAACAATTAACTTTATTGTATCGCCATGATTAAAGGAAATATTTATAAAAATGCTGGTATATTTATAAAAGATATACAGTACCTCAAGCTTAATTTAAGTCACAGAAACAACGTAACCCTTTGCAAACTTCAAACAATCTCAGTAAAATGATCCTGACATAAAACAATATGAAAAATAAATCTTATAAAAATAACAATGTCCTTTTGCGTTCAAAGAAACTATATTTGAGAAGACAACGTTAGAGGGCTAGAGGAGGGTTGGTTGTTCGTATGTATAATCTCTGAAGATATTTTATTATAATTGTATGAAGCCGATAGTGAGGAATGTAGATGTGGTGATATTGATATTCTAGAGATATTAAATGGTAGCATTTGACGCTTGATCGGGGACGTTTGCGTGGAAAAATACATTCTTTACGCATCCACCTCTCAGAAGAGAGATGGGGTGTGTCGGACTCATCACCAATTAAATAAAACATACGCTGTTCCTAACCTCCCGATTACGGCGAGATTATGAAACCGTTTACACACGCACTGTAACTCCGTCGTGCCGACACATCGCGGACTCACCTCACGAAGGTACCACTCCTTGCCTTTACCATCTCGAGTAATGCCTAGGAATGCAGACACTTACACCTCCTTGTGGCCTATTATGCTTATTGTGCGACGCTGGCCGAAGTCCTTACAATCCTTGCCTCCGACCCCAATCCTAGTTGGCAATTGTAAGTGGTATTATGAGGTATCCACTCTTCTGTTGTACATTTATCATCATCTCATACATACATATCATCACGACATATCCTTTGCAGGGTAGGCAGAGAGAACAGAGTGCCAGAGAACTCTATCTTTGCATACTTCACTCGCTTCCTCAACATTCATAATTCTCTTCATACACGCTCGCCGGTTTCGGAGACTCTTGACTCCACCTTCCTTCAGTACATGACCGATCTGGTCTAGGTAGGTTAGTCTCGGTCTCCCCCGGTACCTACATCCTTCCACTTTCGCATTGTATATCTTCTTAACCAGACGTTCGTTCGGCATTCTTTCCACATGTCCGAACCATCGGAGCATTCCCTTTCGCATCTTTACACCAATACTCTCTTTTATACCTACTCGCTCTCTTACGTCGTCGTTACGAATGCGGTCGGTCAGCCTTACTCCACAGATTTTCCGCAGAGATCGCATTACGACCGCATTAATTTTACTTTCATACTCTTTTCTGCATACCCAACTCTCGCTTCCATACAGTAATGTTGGGACAAGCACTTGTTGTGCACGTTATGTATTGCTACACGTGCCTTCTCGCTGAGGTGGTGGCTACCGAGAAGATGCCCCAACGCTCCGTTCACTCTATTTCCCGCATTCACTCTTCGCTCTATATCAGTGGTGTACCTTCCATCTCGGCTAAATCCACATCCAAGATATACAAATTCATCCACTTGCTCTAGTACATCATTACCTATTGTTACTCTTACATCTGCTCTGGCTTCATCTCTTTCAAAGACCATCATCATCTCAGATTATATATATCCCACTGTTGGGCTCGAGCCTCTTCTCTAATGGGAGGGAAATTGACCTACAATACCACGTTGGTTAGACGTGTTGGTATAGGGTTTTATTTCGAGCTTTCCTTCTCTTGCATATATTTTATATGCGTTTTATATCCCTTAGTCGTGTCTTACGATCACCCACAAGTATGACAGGGGCTGATTAATTGTATTCTTACTCCGTCACCATACGGGTCGTTGTCGATCTGTTGTAACTTAATTTATAACTTCGGAAAAATAAGTGGCCAACACACGGCACGGCTTAGTAAAACAATTTTATTCCCATTGTTGAAGAGACACGTGACCTCGCTTAAAAAACAAGTACTCTCGCATTTCAAATGGCTTCGGTTCCCTTCTTACAAAACAGTTTTAGAAAGTGTTTCATAAATCTTTGGTAAAGTTTTTGAATAAAATTTTTATTCTTTTATTGAGAAATGAAGCCCCTTTTATTTTTGTTTAACGAAGTATTTTTATTTCAGTGCCTAACAAATATTGTTTCAACAGTAAAACGTTCTTTGTTGTGTATTTTTCTATAGGCGCTTGTAAAATAATTTATATAAAATTTATAATTTTAAAGCAAGTATTATACGCCATCCAGACATCCTTGATGGATACCTGTGGACGTTCATTGTTGGATATAATCATACCTACGACAATGCTACTCAGAACTGTGATAGCAGCTGCATCCAACGGATCCTTGTCAATTTTGAGATGTCTTTAATCCACTTAATCACTTTAGCCATTCGAGAACCTTTCTTTTCCAACGGTTTTCGCTTTGACAAGTGATATAGCACCCTTTCTTCTTGCAAATTCCGAATTCTAGATGTTATTATGTAGAGAAAGTCTTATAAATGTAAACCAATTTGATAGTACTATAATATTTCATCTTCTTGTCCTGTGGCCATTAATACTGTAAATTTTTAATACAACATCTGTAGATGTATTATAATTTAGAGACATTCTCTTTAATTTGCTAGCTTAATAATCTTATTTACCTTTTTTTTTGCGGTGGGCTATGGATGCGTCTCGCACCGCCAAATCGGTCCGGGGTGACGGAAGAGGCGGCGTGTGACCTATTATATTATAGACCCACCATGCAAAACTCCTCTCTTCGCCGTGCAAGCGGGTCACCGGTACCCGATCTTTGGCTTCGGTGGCGTAATCTTATTTACCTAATAAATAATTTATTAGTGTCTTAGTTACCTCATAAACCGTTCACCGAAGACTTTTAACTTTGTACTTGAATTGAAAACAACCCTTAATGTTTAATGAGTTGAATATAACATTGTAAGGCTATTGCTGATCAGTTGCTATGCGAAACCGGAACTTGCAGTTTTAGTTTATAAAAACTTGACAAATAATTTAAAACGAAACTAAAGTGTGACAAAAAAATAATAATATTTAAAAGTGTGATTGACAGCAAACTTTTTTAAATTCTTTAGGTTTTTCTTATTTCTAATGGAAAAATATTCTTCAGATTATATAAAAGTATATAATGTATTTATATTAGGCAATTAATATGTTGTAAGTGTGTCGCGAGATCTATTGTATTTTTACAAGGAAATACATACTTTTCATACAATTACTAATATCAAAATCTAGCTGTGTGGTAGTGGCTACGAATACTACCAACCCTTATTTTGCTCGTCGATGTCGTAAAAGACGACTAAGAGCCTTATAACGACCTGGGCGAACTCTATCTGATGCCGTTTCGTCAACAATTGCATTCCCAAGGAGGGTTGACGTCTGGCAGGCAGCCGGTCATAAAACTATTGCCAATAACTTTTACAATATGTACCACCACCAAGTGATTGGGATAGGAGTAGGAGAATGAAATGATGATACTAATATCAAGATCATTCTAAATAAGAAGATCTGAGAAATAGGTACCTATATGAAATTTCTTTTTACGACTCGTTTGACATTTATCGTAATATTTTAACCAGTTTAACATTAGACATCAATAAAATTATACACATAAATCTTTCACATAAAACACTTCGTCTATTATAGAAAGCCATATGAAAACCTGTTTCATATTTTTCGAGTATATCGCGAGCAGACATACAGACAGACGCGACGGGGGGGACTCCGTATTATAATCTACATAGTCTGGCAGATCAAATAAGTACTTTAAGACGTTGTCTTAATCAGTGCTTTGATATCTACGTATTTATTTAACTAAACTTGCGTAGGTAGTTAAATGTTCTGTAATATTTCAAATATATGTATATCCTTCGAAACTATTAAACTTGCGGTAGTTTTGAATTTGTTTCTGATGAGATTCAAGTTTATTTATCACAGTTATGTTTATATTAACTATTCGTGCTAGCTTAGATAATAATTAAATGTCATCATTCATCATTCTCCTACACTTATCCCAATTACTTGGGGTCGATACAATATATACTCTTCTTTCATAATACATATTGTAAAAGTTATTGACAATAGTTTTATGACCGGTCACCTGCCAGACGTCAACCCTCCTTAGGAAGAGAATTGTTGACCAAACGGCATCAGATGGAGTTACCCCAAGTCGTTATAAGGGTCTTAGTCGTCTTTTACGACATCCACGAGCAAAATAAGGGTTGGTAGTATTCGTAGCCGCTACCATACAGCAAGGATAATAATTAAATGTGTAAGTAATTATTTAATTCGTCATGGTCTCAGCTCATAAATGTCCCAATATTGGGCTCGAGCCTCCTCCACAGTGACAGCTGATTAGACGGTTTGGCATATAGTTTTATATTGAGTTTTCTATCTCTTGTAGTGATGTTATTAGCTTACGTTTCTTAGTCATCTGTTACGATCACTTATGGCAGCGGTCGGCAACGCGCGGCCCGCGAACGTCGTACTTGCGGCCCGTGAATGTTTTGTACATAAGTTATAAATATCAAAATAAATGTATGAACAAACCACGACCGACCGTATACCGTATATTCTAGGATTAACATCATTATAGTGAAGTTATTAATTAATTTATTTATGTATTATTATTATTAATCATATTAGTGTAGCCCGCCTTTAGTTTATTTTTCCACCTTGTGGCTTGCTGCTTGTTGCCTGCCAAAAGGTTGCCGACCACTGACTTGCGGTAAAGATAGGGGGTGGTGAATTGTATTTATATTCCGTTACCACATAGAAAAATAATATCAATATTAATTCATAAATCAATAAGGATATTTTTTGTTATCTTAGCAATTAAAAATGGTATGTGCTTTCCAGATTATATGTTACACAAAACATTTATTTTTCCTTAGCAGATCTTAAGTAGAGTAGTAGATGTTAAGTAGATCTTAAGATTGTCCTTGTGGAATCAGAAAGTCAATAAAAATAAAAATACAATTAATAATACTCATTGCGCAAATATTTTAAAATCATATGAAAATAATGATATAAAATACAACAGTTAAATTTACCATCGTAATAGATTTAATTTGGAAAAATATCAACAAGACTTTTTGTTAATTTCTAAGTAAAACTTTATTAAATGTCATTAGAATTAGTAAACATTATTCTCTCTGCCTGTTCTGTTCTCTCTGGCTACCCTGCAAGGGATATGGCGTGATGATATGTATGTATGTATGTATGTAAACATTATTGAAAATTCTATATATTTTTGTTTATATATTATGGTTTATTAAAGTAGTTTACCCAAATGCAAGATCAAGTCGAGACTTTAGTCTTGCGATATCACACCTGGTCTTGGTATTGTCCATTAAAGTTTTAGTCTTGATGTTGTTCTTGCAGCACCAGTCTAGCAACTTTGGCACTTAAAATAATCAAATTTATGTAATTCCTTCCATCCAACCATCTATCAGTCTATCGTTCCAAGATTGGGCATACACCCCCCCACTAGAGACAATGACTCCCCTGGTGCTCCCTTACACAGCTTTTACGAATCCCAGCTCGTTGATACATGGATGGACAAACAAACAGTTAGTTACGGCTTTCTTTTACCACTTTCTGAGTACATAATTCTAATAAAAATTGTTTATACAATTTACAATTTATATCGTTAAACCACGAATCCCATAATTGTATTTCGGCTGTCCTACGCAATAGAATCAACGCTAAATGAGTTTACCTACTTTTGAACTTGTAAGTGAATCGAGTTTTCGATAAGTGCTTCGGCAAAGTGGTCCATGTCGAGTGAGACATTTATTATACTTACGTGACAAGTTATTATTAAGATTGTTGAAGACATCTTAAGGGACTTAAGAACTGAATAATTTGTGTATCACCGGCGATGAAAAAATTCATAAGGTAACACTAAATTGAATATGGCCGCCACATCAAGATGGCGGATTACGTTTTCTTTTCAACGTCCTTAATATGCGTATCAAATGAAAGGGTTTGAAGAATAGGAAACGATTAGGTTAGTGACGTCACACTAAATTCAATATTGCCGCCGTCCCAAGATGGTACATTACATATTCTTTTGAACTTTTTATTATAGAGTAGGTAGGTATGAAAAGTTAAAATGAAAATATTTCATTATTAACTTGTAATCCGTCATGGTTTCGCGCGGAAAGCAGAGCATATTGCTATACATTCTTTACTATTTTAGTGTCGCATTTAACTAATTGTATCAAGTGTATGAATTATAATTAAATGTATTATAATTGTTTTCATCTTCTTTCGAATATTTTTGATATTTTATAGGTATTTGCGAAATAATAATAAAACCACATATTATTATAAAATGGAGGAAAGGAAGGAAGACCCACCACTTGCCCACGGTT
This sequence comes from Lymantria monacha, assembly GCA_905163515.2. NCBI lineage: Eukaryota > Metazoa > Arthropoda > Insecta > Lepidoptera > Erebidae > Lymantria > Lymantria monacha. The sequence goes on along the minus strand of LR991084.1, from coordinate 34,263,087 downwards.
AATCAATATATCTTACACCTCATGAAAGGAAGGAATACGGGATGGGATCAAGGTGGAATAGGATATAAAACAATCTTACTCCTGCGATGAGCACTGCCTCCAGTACTTCAACCTGCAATTTGCCGCAGAACATCGAATAAAGATTCGACACGTGTTTCGTCTCTAAACGAGGCATCCTCAGGATGGTTCGGCTTCAAATGCAATCCGCGAATTCGTTATTATAATTGGTGGTTAATCTATAAATGATTACATAGATGTCGTAGTTGATAGTTCGTGGGTTCGATTCCGACATAGAACAAAACTTTCTACAAAGTTGTTCTGAATTTAGGTGTAATTTGTTACTGTTAATTGCATGTTTCTAAAGTTTGCAGCAATACAATACAAGAATCCTTAGTGCAGGCTCTTGTGTTAAAAAACTATTTAATAATAATAATAATAAACAATTCGCTTAACACCCAAAGAGGCTCGCGTTAGGTAGTTGGATTGATAATCTGATGCAGAAGGCGGTGTTACTTGACACGACACGCATTGTGAAAAAGTTCCTCTCTCTAAAGCGCTAACCACCGACGGCTTGGCCCCCGTATTAGCTGCCGGTGGGTCAACACGCTTTTTATATTTTTAAATATATTATTTTTTATATTATATTTAGAAATGTATTAATTATTTGTAAGTTAATATAATAAAATACTATTAAGTAAATAAAACCGATTCAATAGAAGAAAAGCTGTGTCAAGCTTTTTAGAAACCGTCTGACTAACATGGTATAGAAGGTCAAATTCTCTCCCATTTCAGAGGAAGCTCGAGTCTAACAGCGACACTTGTATAGACTGAAATAATAACGATGATAATGAACGAAGATAAAACGATGGAAACGAACTAACGACAGTTAGTACTGAAGGTCGTTTCTTAACTACTACACCATTAGATGATAAAATAGCAAACAAGTATAGGTATCTCATTTTACGAGCATTTACTCGTACATATATAGGTACTGCATTGCTCTGTGTGACCTAGTTCCGTTAAAGGACAATTGGGGCTAGAGGCAAGCTCACCTTACTTGTAGAACTGTCACTATAAAATTATTTGATTAGTTTTGAACTTGTTTTATGATTATTTTAGTGATAGTATAATATTTATCGTTTAAATAGCGTATTAGAATATAATATTTGCTATGTAGCTATGAATACTATCAGCCCATATATTGCTCCTGAGTACATGACAAAGTAAGAAAACAATTCATCTCCTATTTTATCTGTAAGTATCCTAAATTACAACTAAGAGATATAATATGTAAGAGAAATTCCAACACGTTTGGTCGTTGTGGTATGGTAGGTATTGACCCTCCTGACTGACCCTGACTATTATGTAGGAGTCTCGACCCAGCAGTAATACGTATATGAGCTCAGATGACGATACTCTTGTAATAAAAAAATCAAAAAACCCAACTGCGTAAAAAGTGAACCAAATTACGTACACACTAAAAAAAACTGGAAAAAAAAAAAATTTAGATGTCCGGTGGTCTAGAATTCTATAATATATTATTGAATGAATACTATTGCAGAAAATAATATATATTTTAATAATGGAACACAACAACTGAAGAGTCGGGATCCATTATTCGACAGTAAATCTAATTTTTCAATGGATCCCGACTGTTCAGTTGTTATGTTCCATTATTAAAATATATATTATTTTCTGCACTACTTGATATAGTTTGTTGACTTTAATTTTTTTCATTTTCACAATATGGCGTCCAGTAGTTGCCATTTTGAATTTTCACTAACATCATGTCTTTAGTGTCTTTAGTGCTTGTCTCAAGATTACTGTATGGAAGCGAGAGTTGGTTATGCAGAAAAGAGTATGATAGTAAAATTAATGCGGTCGAAATGCGATCTCTGCGGAAAATCTGTGGAGTTAGGCTGACCGACCGCATTCGTAACGACGACGTAAGAGAGCGAGTAGGTATGAAAGAGAGTATTGGTATAAAGATGCGAAAGGGAATGCTCCGATGGTTCGGACATGTGGAAAGAATGCCGAACGAACGCCTGGTTAAGAAGATATACAATGCGAAAGTGGAAGGATGTAGGTACCGAGGGAGACCGAGACTAACCTACCTAGACCAGATCGGTCATGTACTGAAGGAAGGTGGAGTCAAGAGTCTCCGAAACCGGCGAGCGTGTATGAAGAGAATTATGAATGTTGAGGAAGCGAGTGAAGTATGCAAGGATAGAGTTCTCTGGCAATCTGTTTTCTCTGCCTATCCTGCAAGGGATATGGCGTGATGATATGTATGTATGTATGTTAACAAAAAAAAAGGCTTGATTCTCACGCAGGACAATACTTTCGATTCACAAATTATTATCCTTAGCATGGGTATAATTTGTATTCATTAGCTATATTTGAAAAATGTCCCACGAATGCAAGACTTGTCCGTAGTACTATTAATCTTAAAAATATACCTACATATAAAAATAAATAATTCGTATTGCTGATACGTTAATGATATATGACGTCAGACTATGTCGTGTAACGTGAATACTGATCATTACTCCTAACGACATCACAGCTTCCCTCTGATGGATGGGCAAGTGGGTCATTGTCGTGGATGTATCCGCCCTCATAATGACTTTCAACTGCGTTGACAACATTTCACACTTGATTTAAATTAAAGTGTTCGATTTACATATTTTGTATCAGATTTTATTCTACTATCCTACTAATATTATAAACGTGACGGATGAAAGTAGATGTTTGGATATTTATTATTCAATCACGCATAAAATGTTAAGCAGATTTGGATGAAATTTGATATATAAATAGACTATTTCCTGGATTGAGACATCTAATAATTTGACTTTACAGATAGCGTAGTGGTTAAGATACTGACATTCCGTGCCAGTGGCGTGGGTTCGATTCTCACTCAGGTTTACACTTTGCGTGATCCACGAAGTGTTGTTCTGAATTTGGGTGTAATTTTTCTACGTTAATTGCATGTTTGCGGTTTTACGGTATTTTGTGCGGTGATTCTGTGTGTGGGAGCTATTGGTTATAAATAGTACTAACTTTACCTATGCATGTGGTTGTCATAAAAAGACGACTAAGAGCTTTACATTGATTTGGATCAACTCACCTGATGCCGTTTGGTCAACAATTACATTCCCAAAGAGGGTTGACGTCAGGCAGACGGCCGGTCATAAAACTATTACTTTTATAATATGTACAATTTTAGAGGAGTACCTACATATTGCATCGACCACAAGTAATTGGGATAAAAGCTGGACGACGATGATCATAATGATGACTCTTAAAATATCAATATGTAAATAACATTTTTCTTTTTAATTATTAAACAAATCATTTTCAATTTCAGAAGCATTGAAGCTCTATGGTGATAGACTTTCGGATTGGGAGAGGAACGAGATTAGAAAATACCCGGAGGTGTGGTTCTTGGGCTTAGATGCGAACAAAGTGCAAGCCAGATCAAATCTGCCAAACAACTGTGGTTTCGATGACGAGAATGGTAGTTATAATAAAGTAAGTATTTTTTCTCGTTTTTTTTTTAATGGCAACATTCTGCGCTAAGGATAATATAGTCCTTGTATTGCGAGAGATATTACAAACATATAATTGACAGACACAAATTACATCCAGACTCGGAACAACAATTTGTGGATATCAATTTTCTAAATTTTCTGGTGGGAATTGTGTATATTATATACACAATTCCCACCATTGTGCGACACAACTTAAAGGTTTCTAGAATTGGAAATGATGTTAGAACACTGGTGTTAGAACACTGGTGTTAGAACACTGTTGTTAGAACACTGTTGTTAGAACACTGGTGTTAGAACACTGGTGTTAGAACACTGTTGTTAGAACACTGTTGTTAGAACACTGGTGTTAGAACACTGGTGTTAGAACATTGGTGTTAGAACACTGTTGTTAGAACACTGGTGATAGAACACTGGTGTTAGAACACTGTTGTTAGAACACTGTTGTTAGAACACTGGTGTTAGAACACTGGTGTTAGAACACTGGTGTTAGAACACTGGTGTTAGAACACTGTTGTTAGAACACTGTTGTTAGAACACTGTTGTTAGAACACTGTTGTTAGAACACTGGTGTTAGAACACTGGTGTTAGAACACTGGTGTTAGAACACTGGTGTTAGAACACTGGTGTAAGAACACTGGTGTTAGAACACTGGTGTTAGAACACTGGTGTTAGAACACTGGTGTAAGAACACTGGTGTAAGAACACTGGTGTTAGAACACTGGTGTAAGAACACTGGTGTTAGAACACTGGTGTTAGAACAACTGAAGTGAATTTCATCATCATCATCTCAGCTCATATACAGGGTGTAAGGGGACCGCTCCCGAAAACAAAGACAGGTACTACTAGTCCCTACCCTACTAGTCCTACTAGTCCTACTTGTAATGATAGGCTAGCAAAAAAACCGATTCGGATGAAAAAAAATTTTTTTCACCACGCGAGGTCGTTGAACTCTTGAACATATGATCGTGAGTTTTGAATAGATTGCGTCTTTTCTCATCTGAGTATAGTTACGTATTTTTATCGAGTTATCGTTACATGGCACTGTCCTAATACGATGGAATGTGAAAAAAACATGAACTTATTTGTGAAAATAATTTTGTTTTTTCATCCTGATCGATTTTTTTTCTAGCCTATCATTACAAGTAGGAGACTAGTAGGGTCACCTGTCTTTGTTTTCGGGAGCGGTCCACTTCCACCCTGTATATCCTACTGCTGGGCTGGAGCCTCCTTCACAATAGGAAGGAGATTAACATACTACACCTTTTTTTTCATGACCTTATTCATTCTTATCCCCTAGTAGCTTTTTTACGATATCCATAGGCAAGATGGATAATGCCGGGCGGGCCACCGAAGACAAAGATCTGGTACCGGTGGCTCGCTCGCACGACGAAGAGAGGTGTTTGCAGGGTGGGTATATGCGGTTGCGCGCCGCCTCTTCCGTCACCCCGAACCGATTTGGCGAGGCGCGACCACATCCATAGTCCAACGTAAAAAAAAAGGCAAGATGGATAATATTGAAAAAAAAACTTAATAAAATGGAATACTTATGAGCTTAGGTTTAATCGTCGTCCTCCTCTTATCCCGATTAGTCGGGGACGACGCATATGTACTCCTCTTTCATCGTAAATATTGCCATAGTTATTGACAATAATTTTACGAAAGTTGGCTTGTCTGACGCTTTGGCTTCTTGGGAATATAATTGTTGGTCTAGCCATCAGCGGCATCAGGTGAAGTTGGTCCAGGTTGGTATAAAGCTCTTAATCATCTTTTACGACATCCACGAGCAAAGTATGGGTTGATAGTATTCGTAGCCGCAACCACGCAGTAAGAGCGTAGGATTAATGGCATTTTACAAATTTAAAATAATTATGTCAAACCTAAAAATAAACATTAAATTGCTCGGATTTTTAACAATTCATAAAATTCAATAAAATGATATGCAATGAAATGGTAAATGAAAGTTGAAATTGAAAGAACGATATTATCCCAAAAAAAATAATTGGCCAAATGCTAAGCTCAAATTATATATTCATTTTGCAGACTATAATATTTCGGCGAGCTTGTTAAATGTTGCCGTGGAGAATTATAATTTGATATTTTTTGAATTTTTCGATATTTAGTTGCTTGAACTTTGTTTTTTATTATATAAAAGTGAGTTTGATGTACCTATAATATTTGAGATTTTATGCGTTAGTATAATTTTCTTTAATGCGTACTGTGTAGTGATCGTAAGAGACGACTAAGGGATATAAAATGCATATAATATCTATGCGAGACAAGGAAAACTCAAAACAACATCAACCAACACGTCTGACCAGGGTGGTATAGTGGGTCTCACCAAATTGGGTGGGGGACCTTAGAGAAGATGTAGCTGTCCTGACCAGAGAATGCGTCGGCCATCCTCTCTCCGCCCTTGAGAGGGGCAATGGGTACGTTGTGGTGGGGTGGAGAGATTTTGCCATTATTGGCATATATTTCTCCCCCAACCGCGACCTGGCGGAGTTTGAATTATTCTTGGACTCTGTCAGTGCCGCGGTTTACTGTCAGTCGCCGAAGAAAATGGTGGTCCTCGGCGACTTCAATGCGAAGTCGCGCATGTGGGGAAAACCCACCACAAACGTCAGGGGTGCGGCCGTCCAGCAGTGGTCTTTGCTCTCCAGTCTGTCTCTCCTTAATAGAGGGACGGTCCATACTTGCGTGCGACATCGGGGTGGGTCTGTGGTAGACCTGTCGTTTGCCAGTCCCAGTGTCGCCCGCGAGGTGAGGGACTGGAGAGTAGAAGAAGGAATGGAGACTCTCTCGGACCACCGCTATATACGGCTCGAGATCTCCGCTCCTCGAGGACCACCAGAACCCCGGTGCGGTAGAAGAGGCTGGCTCCCAAACTGAGCCATTGGTCAACTCGACTTGGAAATGGCCCGGGAGTGTGCCATAGTGCAGCGCTGGGGCGCGACGGGACATCTACCCACAGATGTGGAAGGGCTCGTAGGCCATCTAAGAAGGGCCCTTGAAGCGGTTTGCAATGCGGCGATGCCGAGGGCGCGGCGGAGGCCGCCGCGTCATCAAGTGTATTGGTGGTCGCTCGAGATTGCTAATCTTCGGGTGGCCTCCAACCGGGCGCTGCGTGCCTACGTCCGATGCCGTCAGCGAGCTAACCGGGATGACGTCCTTGAGGGTCAGCTGCGGGAAGAATACAAGACAAGGAAGAAGACACTGCAGCTGGCCATCAGCCAGGCGAAGGAGAGGGCCCGTGAGGAGCTTCTTGCTGGCCTCGACAGGGATCCGTGGGGGCGCCCGTACCAGCGGGCGCGAAATAAACTTCGCGGCTGTGGCGCCCCCGTCATAGAATCGATGGATCCGGGTCTTCTGTCGGGGTTAATGGGGGAATTGTTCCCGTGTTTCTCGGGACATATTCCCCCTAGAATGACTCCTCGGTCGGTGGTGGAAGTGGAGACATTCATTCCTCCCATAACCGACACAGAAATGGAAGTGGCCCTCTCGCGACTTCGTGGGAGGAGGAAGGCGCCTGGTCCGGACGGCGTCCCGGGGATTGTACTCGGCATTGCCGTGGAGTACCTCAGAGATGAGCTCCGGGAACTGCTCAACGTGTGTTTGAGGTCCGGTCAGTTTCCGGAGCAATGGAAGTGCAGACGGTTGTGTCTGCTGCGGAAGGAGGGTCACCCAGTTGACTCTCTTTCCGCCTACAGGCCACTGGTGTTGCTGGATGAGACGGCTAAATTGTTCGAGAAGGTGCTCGCGGACCGTCTCGTCCAGCACCTCGAGGAAGTCGGGCCGGGACTGTCAGAGAGACAATACGGCTTCAGGAGAGGCCGGTCAAAAATTGATGCGCTGGCTGCCTTGAAATCTCTGGTCACCGAAGCGGTGGCCGAAAAGGTAGTCATCCTGGCAGTTTCGCTCGACATAAAAAATGCCTTTAAATTACTGAAATTTAGCATTTAATATGCTTAATTATTTATAAAATCGGATTACGAAGCGAAAAATGATGTCACAAGCGGGATTCGAACCCGCGCTTATTAGGATTCCGGCCCAATCGTGCTGCCTAATTTACATGTCCTACAATAAGTCACGGTGATGTAGTAGCAGCACGATTGTGCCGAAATCCCAATAGGCGCGGGTTGGAATCCCGCTTGTGACATCATTTTTCGCTTCGTAATCGGGTTTTATAAAAAATGCCTTCAACAGTCTCCCACATGAGACGTTGAAGGAGGCGCTCCGTTACCATGGAGTGCCTCCGTATCTCCGGAGGCTGCTGGAGGTGTACCTCGAGGGAAGACAAGTGCTCTGGGAGAGGGGCGACGGGCGCATTTACCGTCATCGGGTGGAGTGCGGCGTCCCGCAGGGCTCGGTCCTTGGTCCGATCCTGTGGAAAGTCGGGTTCGACTGGCTCCTGCGGGGCCGGCTCCTTCCCGGGATGGGGACTATCTGCTACGCGGATGACACCCTCATCACGGTGAAGGGAGCTGACTTTCAGGGGGCCTCCCGATTGGCACAGGTGGGAGTAGCGCTCGTCGTAGACCGGATCAGCATGCTGGGTCTGAGGGTCTCGTTGGATAAAACTGAGGTCCTCCTATTCTATGGCCCACGACGTGGTCCTCCCCGAGGAGCACACATCAGTGTGTCTGGGGTTTCCGTGCCGGTGCGGGCTCAGATGTAATATCTGAGCCCGCACCTCGATAGTAATTGGAATTTCAAGCCGCACTTTTCCTAGCTCGTCCCTAGGCTCACCAAGTCAGCCGCGGCGCTGGGAAGACTTCTGCCAAATACTGGTGGCCCTGGGTCATCCTGTCGGCGGCTTTATACCGGGATCGTGCGGTCCATGGCACTGTACGGTGCCCCTATCTGGTCGGAGTCCCTCACTGCCCGCAACAGGGTCCTCCTGCAACGACCACAGAGGGTTATGGCGGTGAGGGCTATCAGGGGCTACCGTACGGTGTCCTGGACTGCGGCGACACTACTGGCAGGTGACCCGCCTTGGCCGTGTGAGGCCGTCACGAAGAGGAAGGAAGCCGCGGAGCGGGAGCGCGAGGCGCTTGCGTCCGCTGACTCGCTCCGACGGCGGCGACCAGGAAGTGGGAGGCGCAGATATGCGCTTCTTCTTGCAGCGCCTTGAATGACGACGGGACGTGGCCAGACGGCCATGCGTTGGGGTGTCGGGGATTGAATGTCATCAGACGATCTCCCCGGCACCCTGTAAAAGCGCGGATGGGGCCGCTGTGGTTTTAGTGGGTATTTCGGTCACACGGTGGCCGGTGAATCCCACACAAGTCCTCCCGTCCTCACAAGTGGGGGATAGTGCGCAAATGCATTTCCACAGCGTGAAAAAGAAAAGGGTGGTATAGTGAGTCAAATTTCCCTCCCATTGTGGAGAAGGGTCAAGTCCAACAGTGGGACATATGTGAGCTGAGATGATGATGATGTACTGTGTAGTAGCGTCTACAAATACGGGTAAGTAACCCGTATATTGCTCGAAGGTACAAGTACAACTAAAACAACTCATCTTATGCCGTCTGGTCCACAATTACATCAGGCGATTATAAATAAACGCATTGCTAAAAGTTTGCAATATTTACTTATAATGGAAGAGAGACTACCGTATGACGGAGTAAGAATACAATTCCCCACCTCCCATTTTAGTCGTGGGTGATCGTAAGGTATGACTAAGGGATATAAAATGCATATAACATATATACAAGAATAGGCCAACTCGAAACAAAACTCTATATCAACATATCTGACCAGTATGGTATAGTGGGCAATTTCTTTCCCGTTGTGGAGGAGGCTCGAACTCAGCAGTAGGACATGTGATGATGACGATGGACCTATTATCCTAACTGCTTGGGGTCGACGCAATATGTACTTTTTGTACATATTGCGTTGACTCCAAGCCGTTAAGATCTTCATCGTTTTTCTATGGGAGTTGTAAAAACCGACTGAGGAATCACCAAAAAAAATCTGCAGTAGCAAACTCATGGAGAACTTACACCAATTGCAATCGCTAATCGAACTACCATAGTGTAACAATTGTGACATTGTTCTCCTTAGAGAAAGTCTGTATTTAACCGTGGTTATCGGTGTCAATTAAACTCAAGTTTAATCAAGTAAATACGTAAATCAAAAATCAAAAACTTGGTAAATGATTTAGGATAACTTAACATTAAAAGGTTAATGAAATAAAACTACTTTTACGGATTCTATCGCGTTTGTATTTGATTATTAATTTCCCGACGTTTCGAACACTTTATAGTGTAAAGTACACTTTACAGTGTAATTATATTAAAATTTTATTGTTATTTGCTCTATTAGGTATATATTTTCTAGAAAGCGTGGCTGGACTATGTCTCTTCTTTGAATCTGAATGACAGTATGACTGAACAGAAGAAAGAAATATATCGGCAATGTAAGAATGACACCAAGGCCTTAGTGAAAGAGAAACGTGATAGAGCAAATGTGAGTGCAGAAGATAAGCTGACTAAAAACTTCGAGGATAACACCAAACTGTTTTGGAGGGAGGTGAAGAAGTTTCGGGGTAGTTGTTTAGCCTTCAGATTGAATAAAATAAGGTCTAAAGGTGGAGATATTCTTACACAAACACTAGACGTGTTAAGCCGATGGAGTGAATATTTTGGCGATATGTATGCGGATACTCGGGTTGGCGCGGGTGTTGCATGTGATCTAGTAGATCAACATTCAGCACCGGCGTCCTCCGATGGCATCAGTATGGATGAAGTTGAATGGGTGATAAGAAGTTTGAAAAATGGTAAGGCAGCGGGCATTGATATGGTGTCTGCCGAGATGATCAAGCTTAGCAGCTCTTGTGTCTGGGAGGCGTTCTTGTTGCTCCTCAATTTATGTTGGAGCTCGGGAATGGTTCCCAGGGACTGGAACAGCGTCGTCATCGTGCCTTTGTTTAAAAACAAGGGTTCACATTATGATTGCGCAAATTACAGAGCCATAAGCTTGACCAGTTTGGCAGCAAAAGTGTATGGTAAAATTATTGAAAGGAGAGTGAGGATGGTGTCCGATGGTTTACTGTGTGAGGCACAAGGAGGTTTCAGGAGTGGAAGGGGACGCATGGATCAAGTGCTCTCTGCGCAACATTGTGGAGAAGCATCTGGCTCTAGGTCAGAGGGTTTTCTGCAGTTTTGTGGATCTGCAGAGAGCATTTGACACGATTGTACGAAAGGAACTTTGGGACATTTTACCGGAGTATGGTATTAATGGTAAACTGCTGCAAGCTGTGCAGTCCAGTTACATGGGCTGTAGAGCTTGTGTGCAGCTGGATGATGGAACGTCGCCTTGGTTTGACGTCAATATCGGCGTTAAACAGGGGTGCGTTCTATCAGCCAGGCTGTTTATCATATATCTGGATAAATGTCTCCAAAGGTTGAACGATATGAATGTGGGAGTTCAGATGGGCGACTCAGTGGTCAGTACTCTGCTCTATGCAGATGATGCAGTCCTGCTGGCGCAGTCAGCGACTGACCTGCAGACCCTAGTCAACACAATGATAGAAGATTGTAAGAAAAGGGATCTATGCATGAATGCGAGCAAAACCAAAATAATGGTCTTTGAAAGAGATGAAGTCAGAACAGATGTAATAGTAAAAATAGGTAATGATGTACTAGAGCAAGTGGATGAATTTGTATATCTTGAATGTGGTTTTAGCCGAGATGGAAGGTACACCACTGATATAGAGCGAAGAGTGAATGCGGGAAATAGAGTGAACGGAGCGTTGGGACAACATCTCGGTAGCCACCACCTCAGCCAGAAGGCACGTGTAGCAATACATAACGCAGTGCTTGTCCCAACATTACTATATGGAAGCGAGAATTGGGTATGCAGAAAAGAGCATGAAAGCAAAATTAATGCGGTCAAAATGCGATCTCTACGGAAAATCTGTGGAGTTAGGCTGACCGACCGCATTCGCAAAGATGACGTGAGAGAGCGAGTAGGTATGAAAGAGAGTATTGGTGTAAGGATGTGAAAGGGAATGCTCCGATGGTTTGGACATGTGGAAAGAATGCCGAAAGAACGTCTGGTTAAGAAGATATACAATGCGAAAGTGGAAGGATGTAGATATCGGGGAAGACGATGATGATATCATCACGCCATATGTATGTATGTATGTATATATTTTCTCTTTAAAACGCTAGTGTTAGTTGGCGTCCACGACGTCATCAAAGCGTTTCCACGAAAGATCAGTGCAGGTATTTTTAGGCGTTTTATGACGGGCAGCATCTCATTTACACTATTACTTTTTTTTATCCAATTTCTGTCTGTTGCAATAAATATATTTCTTTCTTTCTTAAAATTCTTCACTGTAAAGTATTCGAAACGTCAGGAAATTAAAAATCAAATACAAACGCGATAGAATCCGTAAAAGTGGATTAATTTCAAATGTGTAACACTCGCGTAAACATTAGAAATCATTAAGTTCATTTTATATACACATACATACATATCATCACGCCATATCCCTTGCAGGGTAGGCAGAGAGAACAGAGTGCCAGAGAATTCTATCTCTGCATACTTCACTCGCTTCCTCAACATTCATAATTCTCTTCATACACGCTCGCCGGTTTCGGAGACTCTTGACTCCACCTTCCTTCAGTACATGACCGATCTGGTCTAGGTAGGTTAGTCTCGGTCTCCCTCGGTACCTACATCCTTCCACTTTCGCATTGTATATCTTCTTAACCAGGCGTTCGTTCGGCATTCTTTCCACATGTCCGAACCATCGGAGCATTCCCTTTCGCATCTTTACACCAATACTCTCTTTCATACCTACTCGCTCTCTTACATCGTCGTTACGAATGCGGTCGGTCAGCCTAACTCCACAGATTTTCCGCAGAGATCGCATTTCGACCGCATTAATTTTACTATCATACTCTTTTCTGCATACCCAACTCTCGCTTCCATACAGTAATGTTGGGACAAGCACTGCGTTATGTATTGCTACACGTGCCTTCTGGCTGAGGTGGTGGCTGCCGAGAAGTTGCCCCAACGCTCCGTTCACTCTATTTCCCGCATTCACTCTTCGCTCTATATCAGTGGTGTACCTTCCATCTCGGCTAAATCCACATCCAAGATATACAAATTCATCCACTTGCTCTAGCACATCATTACCTATTGTTACTCTTACATCTGTTCTGGTTTTATCTCTTTCAAAGACCATTATTTTGGTTTTGCTCACATTCACGCGTAGACCCCTTTTCTTACAATCTTCTGTCATTGTGTCGACTAGGGTCTGCAGGTCAGTCGCTGACTGTGCCAGCAGGACTGCATCATCTGCATAAAGCAGAGCAGTGGCCACTGAGTCGCCCATCTGGACTCCCACATTCATATCGTTCAACCTTTGGAGACATTTATCCAGATATATGATAAACAGCCTGGCTGACAGAACGCACCCCTGCTTAACGCCGATATTCACGTCAAACCAAGGCGACATTCCATCATCCAGCTGCACGCAAGCTCTACAGCCCATGTAACTGGACTGCACAGCCTGTAGCAGTTTACCGCTAATACCATACTCCGGTAAAATATCCCAAAGTTCCTTTCGTACAACCGTGTCAAATGCTCTCTCCAGATCTACAAAACTGCAGAAAACCCTCTGACCTAGAGCCAGATGCTTCTTCACAATGTTGCGCAGAGAGAACACTTGATCCATGCATCCCCTTCCACTCCTGAAACCTCCTTGTGTCTCACACAGTAAACCATCGGACACCATCCTCATTCTCCTTTCAATAATTTTTCCATACACTTTTGCTGCCAAACTGGTCAAGCTTATGGCTCTGTAATTTGCGCAATCATAACGTGAACCCTTGTTTTTAAACAAAGGCACGATGACTGCGCTATTCCAGTCCCTGGGAACCATTCCCGAGCTCCAACATAAATTGAGGAGCAACAGGAACGCCTCCCAGACACAAGAGCCACCAAGCTTGATCATCTCGGCAGACACCATATCAATGCCCACTGCCTTACCATTTTTCAAACTTCTTATCGCCCATTCAACTTCATCCATACTGATGCCATCGGAGGACGCCGTTGTCGAATGTTGATCTACTAAACCATATCCAACACCGGCGCCAACCGTAGCATACGCATACATATCGCCAAAATATTCACTCCATCGGCTTAACACGTCTTGTGTTTGTGTAAGAATGTCTCCACCTTTAGACCTTATTTTATTCATTCTGAAGGCTGACCAACCACCCCGAGACTTCTTCACCTCCCTCCAAAAGAGTTTGGTGTTACCCTCGAAGTTTTTAGTCAGCCTATCTTCTGCACTCATACTTGCTCTATCACGTTTCTCTTTCACTAAGGCCTTGGTGTCATTCTTACATTGCCGATATATTTCTTTCTTCTGTTCAGTCATACTGTCATTCAGATTCAAAGAAGAGACATAGTCCAGCCACGCTTTCTTCTTTTGCTCTACGGAAGCTGCCACTTCCGCATCCCACCATGCATCACCATTTGTTTTTCTATGCTTCTTTGAACTTCCACATACTTCTTTCGCTGTATCTACCATACTCTCTTTCAATACTCTCCAGCATTCTTCAATGTCCGATTGCGGCTGGCTTGCCATCGTCAGTCGTTCTCGGACACCCTCTGCATACTTTTCTCTTACACACTCTTCTTGCAACCTTTCAACCTTTATTTATAAACATAAGTAATAATGTTTATTATATTTTATTTTCAGCAAATCCACGACCATATAGCTTACAGATACGAAATCCTCGAAGTCATCGGCAAAGGTTCTTTTGGTCAGGTCATAAGAGCACACGACCATCGTTCTGGCAACCAAGTGGCTATAAAAATTATCCGCAACAAAAAACGTTTCCATCACCAAGCGCTCGTGGAAGTTAGAGTATTGGATCATCTTCGTTTGAAGGATAAAGATCAGTCACATAACGTGATTCATATGTTGGATTATTTCTACTTCAGGAACCATTTATGCATCAGTTTTGAGTTAATGAGGTGAGTTTAATGAGAGACAGATAATATATTCCGTAGAGCTGTGTGGTAGTGGCTACGAATACTGCCAACACTTACTTTACCTATAGAAGAGAGTACCTATAGAATGAGAACTCGACTGCAAAGATGGCTTAGTGGTCGTAGTTTCGATTCCTAAGCAAGATGAGATTTTCCTAGCCGAGGCCACGGGTGACTGGACCGGGGCATTAGTCCGTCACCCGTCGAGAGGCTGACCGCGTGAGGAAAAACCAACGTCCTCCCCGAAGGGAGGGGGACGTCGGTCAAGGAGAGGGTACCCCTCAGGAGGTATTTCGTCGGGCCGGCCACTGACGTCAAGTTCACTCTGCTCCGGTGGTCGGTCCAACAACGAGGACGACGTGTCACGGGTGGGTTATGGGTGTGCGTGCTTACCCCCTCTGTCGCCCCGGACGGAGTGTTGCGAGGAGTGCACCGACCGTAGCCCACCCCAAAAAAAAGATGATATTTTTAACAATCTACAAATTTAATATCAACTCAGAATTTGTAGTCTTCTGCAAAATAAGATTAACTTCTTAGGTTTTAAAATAATATCATTTTCAGCATCAATCTGTATGAGTTGATAAAGAAGAATAACTATCAAGGATTCAGCTTGAGTTTAATCAGAAGATTCGCAAGCTCTCTACTGCGATGTCTCAGGTTGCTTGAAGCTGAAAACATCATACACTGTGATTTGAAACCGGTGAGTAGACTATCGTTAACAACAAGAAGAGAATACCTATTACCTTTTATACAAGGCCTTGATATTTATTTGCTAATATTTATGTCTAATAACGATAATATTCCAAGTGTTGTGAACATTACTTTTCATATGGCTAGCGTAAAGAATAACTAAGAAATATAAGAAGCTAAAAGTATTGCAAGAGAAGGCAATTTCGATATAAAATCCTAAAATAACATTTGCTCAGCATAATAAGCTGAGTTTTCTCTCATTATGAATATTTATACTAAACAGTGGAACTCTTAAAAATAACACTGATGGCCGTCCTAGTCGAAACTGTGGGTGAACGTCCAGTAATCCGCCACTGGCAGAGAATCTAATCGCGTGAGGGTGACGCTTCGCTGCATTGTTGCTGGAGTGTCAATAGCGGTTTATACCAAAAGAGTAGTTCGCTGGTCTGACTTTCAAAGTAATCTTTACCGGTAATCCACTTTTCTGGCGATGAAGAGATAGATATAGTGAATTATCCAGGACATCCTAGACGGGATGTAACTAAAGCAAAGCTTATCATAAAACGAAAGGGATAAAATAACAGGATTTCACTAGTATTTATATAAAACTGATTTAAAATACCCGATTACGAAACGAAAAATGATGTCACAAGCGGAGTTCGAACCCACACCTATTGGGAGTCCGGCCCAATCGTGCTGCCACTTACACCACCGTGAACTATTGTAGGACATGCAAATCTCGCTTCGTTTTATATTTACGTCTTCAAGGTGACGTATGCCATCTAGTATCTGGCAGCACGATTGGGCCGGAGGTGCGGGTTCGAACCCCGCTTGTGACATTTTTCGTTTCGTAATCGGGTATTTATAAATAATTAAGCATATTAAATGCTAAAAATTTCAGTAATTTAAACTGATTTCAATTAAAATGTTCTTACAGGAAAATATCCTGCTAAAAGCGCGAGGCAGTTCCTCCATCAAGGTGATAGACTTCGGTAGCTCGTGCTATACGCACGCTCGTATCTACACTTACATTCAATCACGATTTTACCGGAGCCCCGAGGTCATTCTCGGTCTGCAGTATGGGACCCCTATTGATATGTGGAGTATGGGTGAGTTACTTTTTTTTACCTGCCTGCATTAAAGTACTAATCCTTGTTTAGCGAGGGACTTTAAAAAATATACAATTTACAGACACAAATTACACTCAAACTTAGATCAACAGCTGTGTGGGAATCGAACCTGTTGTCCCGTCTGTCCAAGAGTCGTTTACGAGACCCACATTTTGAAAGAGCAATACCTACTTTATCAATATTCAAACATTACACTTATGTAGTCAAAAATCTATCCTATAACAAAAATAATCCTATTAACAAAAAAATAAAACCAAGCGTTAATTCTTCAACTAAGTAAATCGTCACTTCTAACACACAACTAAATAACGTTACATTAGTGCCCCTTGTTATTACATAACTCTAATAAGACCATAAATCGTCGCACAACGCAACATTAGATTCTTAACTAACCGACTTAAGTGAATCATGCTCATCACCGTAAAATTGACGGCGATTTCTTGCTGAACTAAAAAGTCTCGGTCCCTTCGTCAATAAAAAAGTTATTGAAAACCTTTTAAACAACAATAGAAAGAAATTTAATAGCAATGTACGCAACAATGGTAAGTATAATGGTACAATTATTGTAAGTTGTGGCCGCCTAAAATCAGCTGAGCCCTTTTTTTCTAGAAGAATTTGCTTCCTACAATCGAATTGCAAGAAATCAAAAAAAAAAATTACGCAACAGATTAGTAACATTTTGATAAGGTTATTTTTGGAGTTTACTCCTAAAGAATCGATTTTCATATAAGGCGCCCGGTATGAGAAAATTTGAGGAGTAAAATCTAGTGATCGAATGACCTCGTTACGTTTTTGGTGCGCAACCTGTTCTGCGCACCTTTCACTTTCTGACGTGAGATAATACTTCACTGAACAGTTTTAATAAATGTAAATAAAAACATATATATTATTTTTAGTCAAATGAGCTTTTTTTACGCCTGTTTTGATAATCGTACTTAAGGAGTAAACTCCAGTCGTGCGTCGGAGCTGACACACACACTTTTTTTTTATAGTTTTCATGTATTAAAAGTACAATTACTATCTCTGTTTTGTCCGTGGATGTCGTAAAAGACGATTAAAAGATATGGTATGAAGATAGCGTAGATACAAGAAAAGGATAACTTGATATGAAATCCTATTTCAACAAATTTAACCAGTATGGATCTTATAGCGATGGGGTAAGAATAAAATTGTCGCCACTCGTTACTTGCCCGTGGGAGACGTAATTTTTTTTTTACTGCCTATGGTGACAAATGAGCAAGCAATTTGATGGTTAGTGTTACTGCCGTCCTTGAATCTTTGTAATATCAAGGTAACAGTTAGGCTGGGATTTATATAGGCTCACATGATGAAAATGAGATTTAATAAATACCTATACCCTTGGCGGTTTATTGAAGAAGAAAAAGAAGAAGTGCAATTTATGGAAGGCCTTTAAAATTCTAATCCCGCAAGTTTTATGTGTGACTAAATGTTCAAAATAAAAAGAACATAAGTGACTTCTATATCGCGTACTTAAGCTTGTAAATCACAGATTTTTTAAATTATCATAAAGTTTTAATTTGTCTCCTGCCTTCGGTTATCGGAGAAGAGCGCGACTCTTTTCAAAGTCATAATTTTCTGTATATAAATGAATGATAAATATAATCTAAATGATTTCTAATGTTCAAGTACATTTTAAATAAAATTATTTTTATAGATTCTATCGCGTGTGTATTTGATTTTTAATGTCCCGACGTTTCGTTAGACGATTACACTGCAAGAAAAAGAGAACTTGATATAAAACTCTGTATGAACTGGTCTGATCAGCATAGTAGGTATAGTAGATCAACTTCCCTCTCACTTTGAAAGAGCGTCAGGCCCAGCATTAGTATTTATTCCTCACTGTTAATGTCTTTAAAAATATCCCAATTGTCTCATTGGTCTAACGGTATAAGAATATAATTGTATGGTCGCAATTAATTCAAAAACTATCAAATGAATTTAGATACGGTTACATTAATAGGCGGAGTATTTTACGAGAAAGGTCTGTGTGTTTAATTTACTATTTTTTTTGTAAATTGTCAAAAATATAACGATTAATGTTAAAAGGAACAAAAATTTGTATGCAAATTCTTAGAACAATCTCTCGGCCTGGAATACAAATTCCTGGCCGAGAGGTCGGTGTTTAGACAACTCTGCTCTCTGTGTTGACAAATTCTATACTAACAAAAACATATGCGTAAGCCAGACGTAGAAAGTAATGGAGAAAGGTGACTCCGGAACGTCTCGATGTTCGCAGATATCGAAACTAAAGAATGCTGTTTTTACGCAATCCTATGGTAGAAATTACTCGTTATATTACGTTATGGCTCTTCAACGCAATGATTACAGACATCTAGGTTTTTATAAGTAGTATACATGCGTAGCCTAGTAGTGTTAGGCATGATAATTAATAGTTTTGTTATTTTGCAGTAACATCGAGAACTCTTTCTTAAAACGTCTCAGAATATATTATTAGGCGTTAGGCCAAAGTAGAGGTATTTAATTGTCTAGAATAGTTCTAGCATAATAACCATCATCAATCACACGTTATAATAAATAAAGTGTGTGTGTGTGTCGAAGTGGCTTTTACTAGTCGAGCTCCATTCTTCGTGGGTCCCGCTCAGATATGGTTTACGGGGCTGCTACTATAGCTAGACGGTGGATAAAATAGGCGGCCCGAGCAAACCAGGTCCCAGCTCTTACAATTTAAATGTAAACTAGATGAAATATTTCAATCAGTTAGAGAGAAATGAAATAGAATGATTTCAAAATTGTTATAGCCTAACAGCCCATCTCTGAAGCTAGTTTTTAAAATTCCTCAACGTCGATAATTATTGAACAGATTAATATCTAGGGCTTGAACTAGAGAATCATCTGAGCACTTTCGAGCCAGTCCAATCCTGAACACTAAGAAAATCATAAATCTTTAAATTATTTTGTTTATTTCCATATCTTTGCTTTGTATATGTCGTAGTTTACCTTTTTTTTTCTTTGGCCATATTATAATGCATACATCATACGTATTCATTAGGTTTAACAACTTAACACATTTTGAATATCCTTTGTATATTAAGAATGTGATGATTTCATAAAATGCTTATTCACTGATAAACTAAAATACACTTGATTTTATAAAATGCTAAACATATGCTAAATTATGAAAATAATCAAATGAGCTCTGTCTATCATTAATCAAATGTTATTTTTTTAAATAATCGTAAATATCTATAGAGTGATTATAATAGAAACGACACTACAAATGTGATTTAAAATAATATTATGCCATACTATTATTATTTATTTATTCAAATGTAGATCGAAAACAGAAAATTAAAAACGATTAAATATATATAACAGGCCTCATTAGGCGCGCCCGGATATCCGGTTCAACTTAAGCTTTCATTTTAATATACTGCCTTAAGACAGATCTTTAGATCAAGAAACATTGGCCACAGGTTGCATCCTTGCGGAACTCCACACTGGATACCCGTTATTCCCCGGAGAAAACGAAGCAGAACAATTAGCTTGCATCATGGAATTGCTCGGGCCACCGCCTCCTGATCTCCTGCTCCATGCAACACGAAAAAGACTATTCTTTGGTAAGGAAATAATTAACGCTTACGCTATTAGAAGCCTTTTAGCGTTAATATTATTAAGAATATTTTTTCTTGAAAGAATTAGGAAGTAAAGAATCAGAGTAAAATATCTATAATAGCCTTCCGATATCAATTACAAATTATAATCCTCATTAAAATACATGATAACGATTAAATATTTTTAAAGTAAACTTCTGTGTCAATAGCCAGAATAATATTAACATAACCTGAATTAAGATTGCAACAAGCAATTATATGATAAAAGCAAAAGATTTTTAATATTTTGAAGCACACCTGTTGAGCTCATAATGTTTTTTAACACACTATTAAACGAACTCACGTATTGAAATAAACTTTATAAACTTTACAAATACTACAACTGTATTCGAAATTAATATGTTTCGATCATTCTAGCTATTTACAATTCCTATTATTTTTTTTGTAGTCTGTCTTTGTACGAAACTTTGGCAGACCATTAAGGCTATCCGTACTTTTACTGAACCAATGTCACAATTATAATATGATATTCAACATCTGTGGCTCACTGCCGTTGAAATCTAAGGTTTCATTGGCTTTGCTTCAGCTTTGATTTGTTCAACACAACATTTTTACTTGTAGCTAATAGATAGCGTAGATTTGTAGTTTATTACGAGACTTAATGTTAAATTGATACTGCTTATATAAAAACTTAATATTAACTTGTAGAAAAAATATTAACAATTTGGAAATAAAAGCACTGAAAGAAAAATAAATAAGTTTGGTTTGAAAAACAAAATACTATGGACCATTTAGACGCCACTATAATTGATAGTTACCGAAACCACGGCATCAATTGATTACTAATTTTATCCCTTTAAAAAATGTATATTCTCAACAGATTCCAAAGGCTCACCTCGCAGTGTGATAAACTCAAAAGGCAGAAAGCGGCGACCTGCCTCCAGAACGCTGTCTGCAGCAGTTCGTGCTGATGACCCCGCTTTCCTGCATTTCTTACACAGATGCCTCGAGTAAGAAATATAATTTAATATTACATAACTTCTTTTTTATTCCATTAACTATCAAATATCAATAACATACATTTTTTACTTTAAACTTTTTATTTTATGACTAGTCCCCTGCCTAGGGACCGGTCATAAGACTTTAAAATAAAAAGTCGTAATACTTTTGCAATATATACAATGGAAGAAGAGATAAATATTGCGTTGACCTCAAGTAATTGAGATAAAAGCAGGATAATGATGAACTAATAGCATACATAATGACTTCTAATGTTTACGCGAGTATTACACATTTGAAATAAAACTACTTTTACGGATTCTGTCGCGTTTGTATTTGATTTTTAATTTCCCGATGTTTTGAACATTTTACAGTGCTCATGGTCACGGGAGGACTGGTGGAGATCCTCCGTAAAAGTAGTTTTATTTCTAATAGCATACATATTTTACCATTTTCTTTGAAATAATGAATTTAGAGAATTAAGGTAGTCCTAGACAATTTAACGTTAAATATTATCATAATGAAGTAATGAAGCCGAATTAATTTTAGAAATTTATTTATTTCCTTGCTAATGAATTATTTAATAATTTGCTTGATCTCACTAGTTACATAATCTTTGGTCAATGGATACTATAATATTAATTAATTAAAATCTGAGTGATAGCTGTCTCTGATGAATTTATTCAATTTATGCAAATATCTATAATTTGTGGTCGGCCTTTTCGTTAAAACAATTTATGAGTTTGATAAAGAATATAATAGAAGCCTATTCGAACAAAATATCTTTGGCTAAGTTTACGTAGGCTAACTCTGATTTTCGGGTACCGGTGGCACGCTCGCACGGCGAAGAGAGGAGTTTACATGGTGGGTCTATGAGGTCACGCGCCGCCTCTTCCGTCACCCCAGACTGATTTGGCGGGGCGAGACGCATCCATAGCCCACCACAAAAAAAAAAAATAAAGAAGGCTAACTTCGATTTGCAGTGCCTGTAAAAATGGTCCCGTGACTACGGCGACGTAACGGACAGTGTGTGGTTTTAGCAGATAGGGACACATAGTCGAGGCTAAGTCTGGCATATCCCACCTCATTTGAGAGAACCTAGCTCAGTTGGTCTCATTTTTTGGAGTGTTTGGTAGATATACAAGATCAAGTTTAAATTTTAATTTTATGTTCCTGATTATCTATTTTAAAATAAATATGATTGAAGTAACAAGAAGTTCTAAAGCGCTCTCAGAAAAAAATCATTGGTGTTATCGTACGTGGAAACTATTTTAGATACTTACGAGAACATTGAAACTATTGTAGTAATTACAAAATTTCAATAGTCGGCATATTCAGTTACTTATTATTTTAAAAACCTAAAGTAGCCGAGTTCAAAATATCATGTTCAATCATCAACCAAAAGATAGTTGTTTTTTTTTACCAATAACTCAAGGCACGTTTAATATTACATTAATCTTCAATAATAAACTTAAACGTTCATTAATTGTATAATCGCACGTAGAAAATGCCACACTTAATCTCGGACACATTACGTACAGAGTGAACTATCGTAAAAGAATTCCCACACTAGTTCATAATGTTGTACACCATGGGAAAGTAGATGGTAGCATAGTGCTTACGCAATCATGCGGATACGAATAACGCGAAGCGTTCAACCTTATCTAACTCATCCTTAGATCACACATTTTAAAAATAGGTACATAAAACTTATTGATTCAGTTTGTCTTCTTAAAATAGTTTACTACTGAAATTCTTGACCCCATGCATATCCAATGGCTCTGTAACTGATAGGAGTTTTTCTTATGTATTTCCGTGATATTAGTGTGAAATGAATGGATGCACTATGACTATAATTTGTCAGATTTCTTTTGTATTTGAGTCATGCAGTCACACCTTAGTGACATCTTATCTACATCTGTTACTACCTATCTATCTAGGCACGGTGTAAAATTACGTAACTCTTGTTTCAACGTGATCCATAAATTTGATCATATACTTTAGTGGTACTTGAGCTGCATTTTTCATATTATTTAGAACTTTATATAGGATAAAAAATATAATCTCAATAACTTAATCTACTTTTATGATCTACGATTTTACTGATCAGGAAGGAATACAGTTTACAAAATGCCAAAGTTAATAGTTACGGAAGCTGGGTCAGTGTGCACAATGAGCCGATAAAATATGCGGGTTGATGACTAATGTCAAATATTATAGCTCTAGCCTCCATTGTTCTGCTACTGAGTTTCATAATACGTGTAACAATTTATTATTGTAATATTTACTATAGTGGTTAATTGTATATGAATGTGAGAAATTAATATTTGTTTCTCCTAGTCTTTATTCGACAGAATATTTACGATGAGTTTTTTCAGAATAATTCGACAAATGCATAATGATAATCTATAAGAGATAAGATACGTTGTATGGACGCAAGGATGTCCTTCTCTGGCATAGATGTTATCTACCTAGTCGTCTTTTTAATTGTTTTCTTATTCTGTCACCACACGGAGAAGTGTAGTCCGTATTACAAGATTACAAGTAAAACTTCAATATCATTAAAATCAGCAATGAAATGTATATAATCTACTATTTTATTAATAGCGATTTTAGCTGATGCTGTCTTGCCATTACCTCTTTATTGTATACATTGAATACAAAACTTGTAGGTCTAGATATATATAACATTATTTTAAGAACTTCAAATATAGTTACAAAGCAGACTTTTAATGTTTCTAAAGAAAATTGGTTGAAATTATTGAGCACAAGATAGCAGCATAGAAATTTACTAAATTGAACAAATTAACGTATTGAGTATTAGAAATTTATTCGGCTATTTTAAGACTGATTTAGTTAAATTCTTTTAAATGTAAAGGTTAGTTTAGAATAATAAAAATATTAGACAAAGCCTTAATAAGGCTGATATAGGCCCCGTTATGCTCTGCCGTATTAGTGGTGCTGTACTGCTGAGCTTATCATAACTATTCATCTCTTATTTATTGACTGATCAGACAATATTAGTTTCTGTCTTTCGCATTGTATAGGAGGGAAGTGCAATTAATCTTTACCAACTTATCAAGTTTAATTTTTTAATTACATTTTTGCGGATTAAAACAATTAAAAGCATTATCTGTGACCGCCTGAGGGCTAAATCTCGATGTCATTTGTAGAAATCATAGTGGTTCCTGGCTTACAGAAGCTATAATATTGGGAATGTGTAATGGAAATAGTCCTAATAAAAAAATACTGTTTAATAGTTGGCAGTTGTAGATCCTTGGGTTCATGTTGTGTAAGAACTAGATTACTCTCGTAACTTGAATTATAAACCTGCATTATGGAGAAGGGAGACTATACCTATTAATTCATATTTAATAATCTTATCAGACAGACAATGTTCTTATAGTTCACGCCTGTGTTCGTGGCCTTCAATTTCTACTCTGGCGGTCAAAAAAATTTCATTTCACAGAAATTTTAGCGAATATTACATAACATTGGCAAACTATTAATATATTCAGAGTTATAGAAACCAATAATTCTGTTTCCTAACATACGTTTCTAATTTATATAACGCATCTGTGTTTATAGAAAGTATTTGAAAAACTCGTTTGTTTTGCATTATTGTTGCCGGTTTTGTCGGCTATGGTTTAACTGCGATGCTTTTCTTGTCTTCCTTGTTCAACGTGTTTCCTTAATGGGCTTCTTTTCCGCAAGGTTTTAGTAATTTATATTTAAACACTTGTAATGCATTAGCGGATAGATTTGGTTGAAAAATTATTTCATTATACCTAATCATCTTAGCTCATACTAGTTTCACTGCTGGAGTCACGTCTCTTTTACAATGAGAGGCTTCTATTGGAGGGTGATCATTGCATTCTTATTTCATCATCACACGAATAAAAAACGATTTACTCGCATACAAATATTGTTCCTAACTATACTCTTTTTAAGTTATCAAAATTAAGTCCAAATTATTGATCATATTTTTTATTGATGCTAATGATATTACTACTAGCCAATCAGACGTCACTTGACATAAGCCTCCCAACGAAGAGAGATAATGGCCTTGTGGCAATTACAATTGTTTAGAAAACGGATTAGCGTCCGCAGTGAATGTTATGTTTTCTAAGAGTTCACTCAGTATTGGATAAACTGCAACTGGATAACGGATAACGGCTTGAACGACCGTGGAGATCATTAATAATAATTGTTGGAATGTGTCTGAGGGTAGTTCTTAGCCGCAAGTGGATGAATTTTGGTGAATTGTATTCTTACTACGTCATAAGAAAAGTAAAAATAAAAATACGGTATATATATTTACTATAATCTAATAATATCTAAGATCTATACGAACACGTGTTCATTGCAACAGCATATAAATGTTCATACATGTATGAACATAAATAAAACATCACAAATTTAACATAGCGTATGCAAACTTGTTAAATATGCGGAACAAATATGATACGCATGAATCTAAAAATAATTTTGAACTTAATATTAATATAGATAAGGTGGAA
Organism: Lymantria monacha; assembly: GCA_905163515.2. Taxonomy (NCBI): domain Eukaryota; kingdom Metazoa; phylum Arthropoda; class Insecta; order Lepidoptera; family Erebidae; genus Lymantria; species Lymantria monacha. The sequence continues at coordinate 34,237,588 of LR991084.1, read as the reverse complement.
AATAAAGATATATCGTCAATATTAGTCTCAGGGCAGACGAGACATAACTTTCTCCAAGTTCACACATATTTGTAGTGTAAAGTGAAGTTAGAAGTAGAACAGGAAGCAATAAATTTATCTGAACATGAATCGTGAATATTTCATTACTAATGTTTACGTGAATATTATAGGTACTTATGAATTAAAACAATTTTTTTACAGATTTTATATACATATTAACTTGTTTTTTGTTTTGTTTTTTAAATACTCAGGATCACCTAGCGTTAAGAATTTTGATCCTTATATTGCAGGAGACTTTATAAACATGTAATTAACGAATGAAAATTACTCTCAAGCCGTCTTTTGACTATGGGATATAATATAATATATATTACATCTTGAGATATAATATTTTATCGCCCGTCACACATTTTGTACGAGACCGTTCACACTGTGCTATAATATATATTACATTCCATCCATCCATCCATCCATCCATCAGCCCGTACACGTCCACTGCTGGACATAGGCCTCCCCACGAGAATGCCATCTGTAACGGTCCTGTGCCACCTGCATCCAACGGTTTCCTGCGACCTTGATGAGGTCATCAGTCCACCGAGAGAGGACGACCCCCCGTCCTACGCTGCGTCGTCCGATTCGTGGTCGCCACTCGAGAACCTTTTTTCCCCAACGGTTGTCGGTTCGTCGAGCGATGTGGCCTGCCCATTGCCACTTCAACGTGCTAATTCTTCGGGCTATATCGGTTACATCCGTTCTTCTACGGATTTCCGTATTCCGGATTTTGTCACGTAGAGAAATACCGAGCATAGCCCTCTCCATAGCACGCTGAGCGACTTTGAGCCTTTTTATGAGGCCGACATTTAGAGACCACGTTTCAGTGCCGTAAGTCATCGCTAGTAACACACACTGGTTATAAACCTTTGTATTCAGACACTGCGGAATATTAGACGAGAAGATCCTCCTAAGTTTCCCGAATGCTGCCCAGCCGAGTTGGATTCGTCGGCTGACCTCTTTCTCGAAATTGGATCTACCTAATTGGACTGTTTGTCCTAGGTAAACATAGTGATCGACAACTTCGAGAATCGCATTCCCAACCAGGACCGGTACGGAAATGACATGGGCATTAGACATGATTTTCGTCTTGTCCATGTTCATTTGCAGCCCTACTAGTTGGGAGACCTTGCTGAGGTCATTGAGCATGGTACCAGGGTCCTCCAGAGATTGCCATGACTACGATATCATCTGCAAATCGAAGGTGAGTGATGTATTCGCCATTGATGTTGATGCCGAGTCCGGTCCAGTCTAAGAGCTTGAAGACATCTTCCAGTGCAGTGGTGAACAGTTTCGGAGAGATGACGTCTCCCTGTCTCACACCTTTCTGCAACTGAATCGGTTTCGTACTCTTATCCTGGATGCGGACCGACATAGTAGCGTTTTTATACAAACTTCAGCACTTCGATATATCGATAGTCAATTTGGCACCTCTGAAGGGACTGCAGTACTGCCCAAGTTTCGACAGAATCAAAGGTTTTCTCATAGTCCACAAACGCTAGACACAGAGGCCGATTATACTCCTCGGTCTTCTGTATAATCTGGCGTAGCGTGTGGATGTGGTCTATGGTACTATAACCTTTTCGGAAACCGGCTTGTTCGGGCGGCTGGAAGTCGTCTAGCTTGCGCGCGAGTCGGTTTGTAATGACTCTTGAAAACAATTTGTACACGTGGCTCAGGAGTGAGATGGGTCTGTAATTCTTTAGGAGCGTTTTATCGTCCTTCTTGAAAAACAGCACCACCACACTCCTGGTCCACGATTCTGGAACGTCGCCCCCGAGAATGACGGAATTAAACAGCCTCTGCAGGGCTTTTAAAACTGGCTTGCCGCCTGCCCTCAGGAGCTCTGTGGTAATTCCATCATCTCTCGGTGCCTTTTCGTTCTTTAATTGTTTTAGAGCCATTCTGATCTCGTACAAGCTGACGTACGGGATTTCTTCGGTATAGTGCCGAGTTAGCTTGGATCTGGGGTCTTGGACCAAGCCAACAACAGGATTCAGGGATGATTTGTACAACTGCCCATAGAACCTTTCGACCTCTCCCAAGATCTCACTCTGGGATGAAATGACAGTACCGTTATCGGTCTTCAGCTTAGACATTTGGCTCTGCCCAATAGACAAATCTCGTGCGAACACTTTGGAGCCTCGATTTCGCTCTATCGCCTCTTCAATACGCAGTGTATTGAATCGGCGAATATCGCGTCGCATAGATTTAGAGATTTGTCTATTAAGCTGCCTGAGTTCGGACCAATCGGCTGAAGACTGTACTGTCATTTCCTTTCTCCTCTCCATGAGTTGAAGAGTCTGGTCAGAAAGCTTTTTTGTTCTAGTAGCGCGACGGGCCTTAAAGAATTTTGACCCGACCGCGCGGACAGTTTCCACGAACTGTTGTTCATATCGTTCGAAGATTCGCACTCTTCCAGGCATTGGAAGCGATTATGTAATTCGAGTTGAAAGCTATCGGGGTTCTGGTATTGGACAGGTGTAGGTCGGAGTGTAGACTTCATCAAGCGGAACCGCTCGACTTTCGTACGAAGATTCAATGTGCCTCGAACCATCCGGTGATCACTCCCAGTTTTAATCCTGCTGATCACAGAGACATCATTGAATATTTGTCGTTTGTCGGTCAAGATGAAGTCTATCTCATTTTTAGTGGATCCATCAGGGCTAATCCAGGTCCACTTCCTTTGTGGCCGCTTCTTGAAGAAGGAATTCATCATGAAGAGGCTTTCCTTCTCCAAAAAGTCGGCCAGTTTTTGGCCCCTTTGGTTTCTCTGTCCAAATCCATATTGCCCCACTCTCAACTCATCGTCTGTCCTTTTGCTTAGTTTTGCGTTGAAGTCTCCCATAACTACCGTGAAGTGGGTTTTGGACATGTGGATGGCTTTCGAGATATCCTCGTATAAGGCCTCCACTACGTCGTCGGAGTATGTCGAAGTCGGTGCGTAAACCTGTATGACCTTCAACGAATACCGTTTGGTAATTCTGAGTATAAGGTACGCTACCCTTGTTGACAAACTTTCGATCCTCTCCACGTTCTCGACGAGAGACTTACGAACGACAAACCCTACACCGCCTTGGGATGGGTGATCTCCCTCCCGGTAGAAGAGCAAATTTCCAGACCGGAGGATTATCGTGCCCTCCCCCTCTCTTCGCACTTCTGATAATCCTACAATGTCCCATCGGATTTTACTCAATTCCTCTTCCAGTTCGATGACCCTCTCGTCGGTCCTAAGCGTCCGAACGTTGTGTGTTACCAGGGCCAAGGGTTGATTTTTTTGGTAGCCGGATCGCGGCCGGAGATTCCTAGCACCCCCTGCCCCGCCACCAACAGGCCCGCTACCAAAATGAGCCCGTGGAACAGCGGAACTGCCGTGACTGGGGGCCGTGACTTCTTTTGTATTCATATTTGTTTTGGGGGGTAATAATGCCATAATCGCCACGCTTGGCGAGCGGATTGGCGATCGCGGTAGATGTTATTGAGTTTCCCGGGAGATAGCCCAATCTCCCGGTGAGACCCTTAGCCGATTTTTACGACTCCCACGGGCAAGTAAGGGGTGACGACCTTTGTATTCTATTCCCGTCGCCACACGGGGAATCACAAAATATAATCATAAAATATTACATCGACCAAATAAGCGATATTAAAAAATCCTAAGCGTCTATGGAGAAACTTAAAATCGAAAATAATTCAAGAACACACACATGATATACCTGTATCATTGAGCGATCCCGAGATAATCAATAGTTGCTTCTTAAATGTACCGGGAAACAATAGGGCATATATTTCGGACTTAACTTTCTATGAATTTCATAGATTCAGAGACGCCACGTTTAGGTTGAAGACCGTCGACGCGTTTACTGTGCTTAAGATTATTAACGATCTACAGACGAATGCTGCTGGTGTGGATGAATTGTCATTGAATATGATCACTATGTCTACTACTTATACATTGGATGTCATTACCAACATAGTTAACAGGTCCATTGAGGAATCGAGGTTTCCCTTATGCTGGAAAACTGCACTCGTAAGGCCTATTCCTAAAAAACTTAACGTCTCCGAAATTAATGACCTTCGCCCCATTAGCATACTGCCCTGCTTATCAAAGATTTTGGAAAAAGTTGTAGCCGCACAACTAAGAGAATATCGTGAGAGTAATAATGTATTGCCAGATCTACAATCTGGCTTTAGGAAATGTCGTAGCACTGCCACCGCCATTTTGGATATCATGGATAATGTACTGACGGCTCTTGATGAGGGCAAGTGAACGCTGCTTGTCTTACTGGACTTCTCTAGAGCATTTGATTCTCTCAACATCCCGTTGTTGCTCTCGAAGTTACATTATTATGGTTTTGACAGCAAATCAATAAATTGGTTCCATTCATATCTGAGCAGTCGTTATCAGTTTGTGGAAATGTATAATTCTGACGGTACATCTCGGCGATCAGCTGTATCTGCAATTTGTAGAGGTGTGCCGCAGGGATCAATACTCGGTCCTCTTTTGTTTATTTTATACAGTGCCGACATTGTCAACGTGATAAAGCACTGTCAGTTTCACATTTATGCTGACGATGTTCAAATATACCATAGTTTTAAGCCTATAAATACTCAATCAGCTGTGACAAAAATTAACGAAGATCTGTGTAATATTTCTACTTGGGCTCAACGTAACTCGTTGACACTTAACACAAAGAAGAGCAAGTATATGGTATTGGGCAGCAAAATACAACGTCAACGCATTATCAATTGCGACCCTATATTGTGTGTTAACAATGAACATATTGTGCGCGTAAATGAATCACGCAATCTAGGTATATTGATGGATGAGGAGTTACGTTTCGAAAAACACATTGCGGAGGTAGTGAGAAACTGTTTCTATCGTTTGAAGATCTTGTATGGTATACGTAAACATGTTGCAACCCCTCTTCGCGAAGTGTTGGTGGAAACCCTGATTTTGTCCAAATTTAATTATATGGATGTAGTTTATGGTCCAAGATTACATAAGAAAACTTCAAATTTTATACAAAGAGTACAAAATGCATGTGCGAGGTTCTGCTATGATATACCCCCTAGAAGCCATGTAAGTCCTTACCTCAACCAATATAACACCCTCAAAATAAAATATAGAAGAGATATGCACTTGGCTATGTTGCTCTTTGGCGTTATAAAAAAGAAAAAGCCAGAATACTTATATACAAAATTGAAATGGATGACAACGAACAGTAAATTCCCTAAGAGAATGATATCGTTCCCTTTACATAATCGTTCACATAAAACCACAGCGTTCCGTGGCAGTTTTAAATATAGTGCTACAAAGTGCTGGAATAATCTGCCACCACCGATACGGCAATTGGATAGTATTCATACATTTAAAAAAAAAATTAAACATATCATGAAAACCTTACAAAAGGCAAATTCTTAGCCTAATTGCTTTGGGTTTTGGGAACGTCTTTTTATCTTTTTGGTGCTCTTCACCATCTGTTGGTAACTCGTATTTTATTACTATTTCATTTTATTTTGTTCCAGACATTACCTTAAATTTAATATTATTTTTGACATCTTTCAATATAATCACTTATTTGGTGAAAACAATTATATCTTATTATTTATAATCTTTTTTTTTCTCTGAATACATAATTTATAATAGAAAATTTACAATCTCTAATACAATTCTGTTCGTCTGATAATTCAAATTTATTATTATTATTTTCGTTTTTTTAAACTCTTTGTTATTGTAATATCGTATCAATGACTTCTTAATTATTGTTATTGTGAATATTTAATACTATTTAGAAAAAATGTGCATCTATATAAATATCTTAATTATGTCTAATCTCTATTTGTATCTCGCGATGCGATCTAAGGCTGCAGCTGAAAATCAGCGCTGCATCTTTATGTAGCATATGCTGAGCTGTTGCCTTTTGGGCACACCTTTTTATAATATATTAAATAGTATGTATAAAATAATACTTGTGGATTCTATTGATATATGTATATAATACATGTTAGCGGGGATTCATGGATGTTTAATGTAGAATCTCATTTCTATATACTATTATTGTTTTAATACCTATTTTGTATATTCCACTATTATTTTTACCACCGATTTCTCGTCTAATTATTATCTTTTTAGTCCTATTCTTATGTGTATTTAAATCTACATGTGTCCAATAAATCATATTTTCTTTCTTCTTTCTTTCTTTTCTTTCATATTTTGAAGAAGTATATTGTACCTTGCGTCCCCGGACACCGCGCCTCCCCCTGCCTTGTCCTCATTTTGAATGGTGACCGAAGCTAAACTGGGGGTTTTCGGCGGGAATCTAAAACGTCATGTGGTGCTCTTGTATTATATTCGTTATCTTAGTGTTTTAACGTATAACACATTAGATAATTTTGATGGCATTTTATATAATGTGATGTGACGGAACTGCTGAGATGTAATGAATATCATATAAAAGTGCTTTACAATGCTGTGTGGTAGCGGCTAAGAATACTACCAACCCTTACATCGCTCGTGGATGTCGTAAAAGACGACTAAGAGCTCTTATTCGACCTGGGCCAACCCCATCTGGTGCCGTCTGGTCAACGATAGCATTCCCAAGGAGGGTTGACGTCAGGCAGGCGGCCGGTCATAAAACCATAGCCAAAACAAATTGCAATATGTCTGGGAATAAATTAAATGACGCTAGGGCTAGGGCGTACCCTGCAAGCGACGCGCAGGGTCAGCACCCGGTCCCTGCGAAAAATGGACAAGGGTTGTTGCACCACGGGCGGGTGCAACGTAAGAAGCAAGCTCTTGGTATGAAAGGGATAAGAATGAGGTATGCAAGTTGGAATGTTGGAACGATGACTGGAAGAGGAAGGGAATTGGCAGATTTCTTAAAAAGGAGAAGAGTAAATATTGCATGTCTGCAAGAAACAAAATGGAAGGGAACGAGAGCTCGAGAAATTGGTGAAGGATACAAGTTATATTATAGTGGTAGCGATGGAAAAAGGAATGGTGTAGGCATAGTCTTAGATAAGAATTTGAAAGAATGTGTGACGAATGTAATAAGAATGAATGATAGATTAATAGTTGTGAAAATAGTGTGGGAGAACGTCATCCTGAATGACATTAGCGCGTATGCACCCCAAGCCGGATGTAAAGATGAAGTGAAAGAAAAGTTTTGGCAGGATTTTGATGAAATTATGATAGGTATACCAGAAAGTGAAGAGATATGTATAGGAGGTGACTTTAATGGACACGTAGGAGCGGGCAATGAAAGTTATGAAACAGTGCAGGGAGGATGCGGGTACGGCATGCGAAACGCTGGGGGGGAGACGCTACTTCAAGCGGCTTCGTCGTTTCACCTGGCCATCGGTAATACGTGGTTCCAAAAAAGAGATGAGCACCTTATTACCTATAAAAGTAGCAACCACTGTACGCAGATCGACTACTTTCTTATTAAGAGAAGTAAGTTGGTCTGCGTAAAGGATTGTAAGGTGCTACCAGGTGAAGCACTAGTATCCCAGCACCGTCCGTTAATACTAGTGATGGAGCAAAGAACACCCTCTATTAAGACCAGAAACCGACCCCCTCCTAAGGTAAAATGGAGTATGCTTGAAAGGAAAGAGTATGCAAGTAGATTTAAAGAAAATGTGATGGATAAAATGATTGAAATGAATGATATGAATGATAAATCTGTGAATGAATGTTGGAATGAAATGGCTAGTTGTATTAGAAATACAGCTAAAGGAATACTAGGAGAAACGAAAGGAAAAGGTATAATTGATAGGGATACGTGGTGGTGGAATGCATATGTGCAAAAGATCGTGAAAGAAAAGAAGAATGTATTTAAGGAATGGCAGAATGAACATAATGAAAGATTGAAGGAAGCAAAAAAGCTTGAATACAAGGAATGCAAGAAAAAAGCTAGACGGGTAATAGCTATTGCGAGAGCACAGGCCGAAGACATGATTTTTAAATCGATAGATGGGCCTCGAGGTCAAAAGATGCTATACCGCATAACTAAAGCCCGAGAAGAAAGAGCAAAAGATATTAGGCATGTCAGGTGTATAAAAGATGAAGCAGGTAAAGTGTTGATAAAAGAAGAGGAAATAAAAGAGCGTTGGAAGCAGTACTTTGAAAGGTTAATGAACGAAGAGAATTCATGGAGTGGAGTGTTAAAAGATGTATCAGAGAACGTCGGCCTAGTAAGGGAAATTACAATAGATGAGGTAAGAGAAGCAGTGAGAAGTATGAAAAATGGAAAGGCTGTAGGGCCCGATGGTATACCAGTTGAAGTATGGAAGATTTTGGAAGAGGATGGGTATATGTGGTTAACTTTATTCTTCGATAAGCTGCTGCGCGACGAAGTAATCCCCAATGAATGGTGCAATAGTACGCTAGTGCCCATTTTTAAAAATAAAGGGGATGTTCAGGACTGCGGTAGTTATCGAGGAATAAAGCTTATGTCACACAGTATGAAATTGTGGGAAAAAGTGATTGAGAAACGATTGCGAGAAGAAAGTGAGATCACCCAAAACCAGTTCGGATTTATGTCGGGCCGCGGGGCAACGGATGCCATGTTTGCACTGCGCCAACTGTGCGAAAAATATCGTGGTGCACATAAAAACTTGCACATGGTATTCGTTGACCTCGAGAAGGCCTATGACAGAATACCGAGAACAGTTTTGTGGTGGGTACTGAAAGAGAAAGGTGTGCCTGTGAAGTATGTTAGGTTAATCTGTGCCATGTACCGACAATCTAGGTCGTACGTGAAATCAGCGGCTGGAGACTCCGACGAGTTCAGTGTCGAAGTAGGTCTGCACCAAGGGTCGGCGTTAAGTCCTTACCTCTTCCTGTTGATAATGGATGCATTAACATCGGAGATACAGGAAGAGGCACCCTGGTGCATGCTATTCGCTGATGACATTGTTCTCGTCGGGAAAGAGGGCCTTGAGGTACAGAGCATGCTGGAAAAGTGGCGCTGTAAGTTGGAGAATGTAGGCTTGAAAATCAGCAGACCAAAAACAGAATACATGTTCTGCGATTTCGGCGGTCTCTCCAATTTTACACCCATAACTTTGGATGGAGTACCAATCCCAGTATGCTCGAACTTTCGATACCTCGGTTCTCTTATCCAAAGCGATGGCGACCTGGATCGTGCGGTGAAGCACAGAATTGATGTGGGATGGATGAAGTGGCGGCAGGTCACGGGTACAACATGCGACCCCAAAGTACCTACCCCTTAAATTAAAGGGCCAAATATATAAAAGCCTAATAAGACCTGCTGTACTGTATGGATCAGCATGTTGGGCGATAAAAGCGACGGATGAGAGACGACTGCATGTAGCGGAGATGCGAATGTTGAGATGGATGTGTGGTGTGACAAGAATGGATAAAATAAGGAATGAACATATAAGAGGAAGTTTGAAAGTTGCGCCAGTGACGGAAAAATTAAGGAGTGAAAGATTGACATGGTATGGACATGTGATGAGAAGGGATGAAAGTAATGTTGTGAGGAAAGCTTTAAGCATGAATGTTGAAGGCTTAAGGGGTAAGGGAAGACCGAAGAAAAGATGGATGAACTGCGTGAAACATGACATGGATAGACAAGGAGTGACCACAGAGATGACGTCTGATAGAGTTGTATGGAAGGAGAAGACATATTGCGTCGACCCCAAATAAATTGGGATAAGAGCAGGTTGATGATGATAAAAGTGCTTTACAACGTTTTCGTTTTTCATCAAAATTCTCACAAGATACCATTAACAGCGTGGCCATAGCACTGTTGATGGCGACAATTTGACTTACTGACGGACAATGACTAATCTGAAGACACTAAAAACTTGAAGATAATTATAACTCGACACTGGCAACAATGGCTCATTTAAGTAGCTGATTGCCAATACATAAAAATAAGAAGAAGAATGTCAAACGTCTAAATCTATTATAATTTTTTAAACTTATTTTACTTGACATTGGCGAAGTTGTGGTTAATCACTCACAGAGGCCATTCATTAAGAAGAAGAAGAAGCTAAACTGTTCTAAAATATATATCTTGCAGTGTGAACAGCAATCGCGGGATGTATGTAATATATAGCTCAAGATGTGATATATATATATATGTACATTTTATTGAGTTTTCTTCTACGGTTCTTAATCTAACCTTTATACTGCACAGATGCCAGACCAGAGGCTGTGTGGTAGCGGCTACGAATACTACCAACCCTTACTTTTCTCGTGGATGTCGTAAAAGAAGACTAAGAGCCTTATAACGACCTGGGCCAACTCCATCTGATGCCGTTTGGTCAACAATTATATTCCCAAGGACAGTTGACGTCTGGCAGGCGGCCGGTCATAAAACTATTGCCAATAACTTATACAATATGTACTGTGAAAGAAGAGTACATATTGTATAGACCCCAAGTAATTGGGATAAGAGTAGGAGAATGATGAGGATCAAGTGAAGTGAATGGTGATGTCGTTAATATAACACACAGCGAGGAGTATCACGTGTGGCTGTAGACATTTTTATTGAGGCAGTTACGAGCAGTTTAGTATTGTTGACCTTTTGGCCGTGAGAGTAGTGAAAGTGCCACAAGATACGAGACATATAGTGAAGGTTATTTATATATTGACATATTATATTAGAATGTGAGGAAAACATGCATCACGATATATTATTTAACCAGCTTTTGATTGCGACTCGTCCACATGAATGATGCATTATATATATATATATATATATATATATATATATATATATATATATATATATATATATATATATATATATATATATATATATAAAATACATCACTCATGTGGACGAGTCGCGATCAAAAGCTGGTTAAATAATAATTCGGCTGGCTGGTTAAAAAATAATAATTAATATATATATATATGACGTCTGAGCAATTGCAATGTGTTAATGCGCTTCGTCCAGTGAGCGAAAAGCCTGGATGCCCAACTATATCCAGCATGACATGAATGACAAATGTCTGAATGATTATAATACTGCTTACCTGTTTGCCAATATAGGCAATAAAAAAAACATATTTAAAAACAGAATTATTTCTGTGGAGGGTCAATAAATTTCTTAAGGCTAACGAAGATAATGATTAATCATATTTTATACGTAATTCATGGAAATTACGAATTCGATATGCATGAGGAAAGTATTGATATCTACGATGAAACTAATGATATATTAACTTTCGCTATAGAAACGTTTGCATTTCGATTCAAGGGAATATTAATAATTCCTGGTATGTGAATGGTTCCGGGCCGGCTACGAACGTTAAGAAATCGATACTAGCCGTCGCTCCAATGATGATGGCGAGGGAACACGGTCGGATATGCCGCCCGTTCTTTGCCTCGAACAGAACGAGGAAGGGTGTACGCAGACTATAGCCTACCCAAAAAGAAAACAGAATGACGACAAGTATACAATATGGTTATTTATATACAGGAAAGACAGGATCAACAAAAGCAGGGAGCGATTGAACAGGCAACTTGTAACAAACACTCAGATTCGTCTGCCAAGCGTGTTAATTGTGGCACTATGAGCTTTAAGGCAATTTTGGGCTTAACTGAAAATTTATAAGCTGATAGCACTCAGGCCAGGTACATTTTGTTTCGAGTTTGCCTAGTCAAGTAAAAAAAACAAACATCTGACCAGTCTAAAATAAGGAACGACTTGGCTGTATCACTTGTATTGCTTAGCTTGCTTATCATCAGGTGGATCGCTTTCTCGCCTGCCACTAGAAGGTAATAAAAAACTAAGCATAATTAATTAATAAACAGCGTCTCACTGTCGTGATGAAGAGACTCACTAATAAGGAATATTATCAAATTTTTTTCCTTAAATTCTTAGACAATCAGTGAATATATTCCTCCCTAAATAGTATAAAATAGGTGGTGAATTTTGCTTTAGTATTATTCACTTTATAACACAAATAATTTAAATAATTTTTAACGAGAACGTCATATGATTTTTATAGGGATGAAATTTCACAATATCGTCCCTTTAAAAGCTAGTTTAATAGTAATTCTTGATTGCAACAGTTATCACTTACCACCAGGTAGGCTGCTAGCACGTTTGTCACCAGATAACAGTGAAACTACGTCTTATAATAAATAAATTTTCTTTCAATGTTGAATAGACTCGTGCCAAATAAAAATAATGAGATATTTTTCTAAAGATAAATAATATTTCCAATACTGACTGACTAGAAATACAATTCTAACCATCTCTTTAATTTCCGTGCGTGGGTCGTAAAAGATGATTTGAGGATGCAAAAACATCACTGCAAGAGAAGGAAATCTCGAAATAAAACTAACACGTCTGCCTAGCGTGGTATCGTATGTCAATGTCGTTCCTATCATGAAAGAAGTTCCAATAATGATTTATATTAGATCAGATGATTATTATAATGAAAAAATATATCATCATCATCCAGCCCTTATCCAAATTGACCACCGAAGACAAAGATCGGGTACCGTTGGTCCGCTCGCACGGCGAAGAGAGAGGATTTTACGGTGGGTCTATGGGATCACGCGCCGCCTTCTCCGTCACCCCGGACCGATTTGGCGGGGCGAAACGCACCCATAGCCCACCAATAAAAAAAAAATAAAAAAATAATAAAAAAAAAAAAAAAAACCGCCTACCTGAAGTCAACCCTCCTTGTGAATATAATTGTTGACCACGCGGCATCGCTCAAAAACTCTTAGTTGTCTCTTAGCACACCTACCAACAATGTAAGCGTTGGTAGTATTCGTAGCCGCCAACATACTATTAAAAATATCGATTAAAACTACAAATTGTAAAGAAAATTAGAGTAGAATTTCAATGCGTTCATTAGATTGGAGAGTTCAAGTTCGATTGCAATTACACAGTCAGGCTTCGTGTATTTAGGTAAAGGGTGAAAGTGTATAATATCCTCGACGGGCCGAATTCACTTTCAATATGAATGAAGAGAGACTTTTAAACGTGTTGCTTGAGTCACGAATAAAATTTTAAAAAATCATTTGAATTTTTTAACCTGATATTTTTGATGTGAAATCTTCTTTTGGCACACCGCACACAGATTTTTTCGTAGGCTGTAAGTGAGGCTAATCCGTCACGCTTTGATGTGAAAGGCTTGATCGAGAAAACTCGGGATCGCTGAGTTTACCCGAACAAGAGTCGGCGTATAGTCAGCAGCTCTTCACTGCTGTGTCGCTGTGTTTACTATATTCAATTTATATGTAATAATTGTTATTATTAATTATTATCAATTATTCAATAGTTTTTAATAGTTATTTTTTGACGGCTGGCAATAGTATGGTCACACCTATACATATTCCTGGGGCACGCCTTTTATATTTTTTGTATTGGTTTTCTTTTTCATAGATTTAAGTTTTCACTTCTATCGGCAGTTCTCATGACTGCTTTGTTTTTTTTTTCACATATACTGATTAATTTTACCACATCAGAGGGTCACAACAAGGTTAAGTTCAAAAACTTTTTAACTTCAGTTTAGTATATCAAATGATTTGATTATGAAACGCCACAATTTTGTTTTTTTTTTATATAAATCTGTCATTGGCTTATTCTATGGGATCACATAGATAGCACATTATTTCCTGGTGATTTCTTGGCAAACCAAGTCCATAGAAAACGTTATTAAGAGTGGTTAAGTGGAATCACTTTTATATATAAACCAGCCAATGTTTTATTTGTTTAATACTCTGTAATAGTATTACTACGTAAATAGTACTACAAAACTAAAGCTACAAGTTATCTGCATTTAAAACTTAGTCGATATGCGGCGATGTTGAGCCTCGATGACACGCAACATGACTGCGTACGAGCCTAACGCAGTGAAAGGTTACCGCATTGGTGACGTAATAGCCATCATCAGTCGCTGACCCCGAGCTATGTGATACAACAGGTGTCGATAACGGCATTTTTTATTTCATTCATTTTTAAAAGTGAAACTTTAAAAATCTTAAGGATATTTATTAATTAAATCTCAAAAAAATCTCTGAAATAAAATCTGTACCAAGCGCAGAATTAGTTTTACTAATCTGTTAACCTATTAATATACAATGTGTATTAGCCTCAATAAAAAGAGAAATTAATAAGAATTAATAGCATAACCACCCCCTGGGCTGTTGATTATAGTTGGCATTATAAAAGTGCTTCTGCCCATTCCTCTAATAAACTTTCAACTGGTTGTTTGAAAAAAAAAAGTGGTAAACTACTAGACATTAGATTTTTTTGTGATCTTAAAAATCTTTGCTATATCTCAGCATTTATAACGAAAATATTAAAAGCTATAGGTAATATCTTTCAATAGTTAATTGAAGACTAACACTCTTACTTAAACGACACACGTACCGTATGTGGAAATGAGATTCAGTTGACCGGACGTTTTCTCTGTGACTCAAAACTTACTTACTATTCGCATTAACCTGTGTAACCAAATTAGAATTTACTTTGTTCGGGCTTACCATAAGTAAATAGGATTGCAATACGCGTACTTAAGTAAGGCTAGGGTTGTGGAATAGACTTATAGCGTGGCGGAACAACATTTTTTCCTTTGATGAAAAATTGTAGATGAAAAAGTAATAAATTGAAAAGTAAGTAATTCATAATTATTTAATTTCTTCTTTATTATAATTACTACATCATCATGACTTCTAATGTTTACGTAAGTATTACACATTTGAAATAAAACTACTTTTACAGATTCTATCGCGTTTGTATATCATAACTGGGTTCCCTCTTAATTGGAGAAAAACTGACATACCTACTATAGTACTCTTCTCTTCTTCGCTTCTCCGATGTGTTAGTATGGGTCTTTTATTACCAGTTTTATTGCTCTTGTATAGATATATGCATATTATATGCCTCAGACGTCTTTTAAAATACCCACGGGTAAGATTGGGGTTGCGAATTGTATTCTTACTCTGTCATCACATGGAAGATTGTAGCAAGCTTTCCTTCGTCTCGTTTCGACTCATAAACATCCCACTGCTGTTTTCGTGCCTCCGCTAGCTGTAGACTAGTCGATTTTAATATGGAAAAATTGTAAGTGCCCGTGCGTGGTATATATACCTACATTAATTTTATCTCTGCGGAAAATCTGTGGAGTTAGGCTGACCGACCGCATTCGTAACGACGACGTAAGAGAGCGAGTAGGTATGAAAGAGAGTATTGGTGTAAAGATGCGAAAGGGAATGCTCCGATGGTTCGGACATGTGGAAAGAATGCCGAACGAACGCCTGGTTAAGAAGATATACAATGCGAAAGTGGAAGGATGTAGGTATCGAGGGAGACCGAGACTAACCTACCTAGACCAGATCGGTCATGTACTGAAGGAAGGTGAAGTCAAGAGTCTCCGAAACCGGCGAGCGTGTATGAAGAGAATTATGAATGTTGAGGAAGCGAGTGAAGTATGCAGAGATAGAGTTCTCTGGCACTCTGTTCTCTCTGCCTACCCTGCAAGGGATATGGCGTGATGATATGTATGTATGTATGTGTAAAACAGGCTAGAAATCATCTTTAAACTAATATTTAAAACTGTAGTCACTTTTAATTGTATGGTAGTTTTTTTTTATATATGTATGTTTTATTTTTAAAATTTTATGTTCTTTTTATTACGTTTTATTACGTTACGTAATATCAATTTCACATCATCTATGTAATACTCGTATAAATATTTGAATCATTCACTAGTGACCTGAATTGTTAAATGACTTCTTGATCAACTATAATGATTGACGTGAACTTTTAAGTTAATATTTTATAATTAAAGTTAATATTAACAATGTAATATTAACACTATTATAAAGAAATATTACTTTGTATAAATGAATGTTAACGGGCTCTTGGGAAAATGAACCTTATATAAACTGTCTTTATAAAACTTCTTTTATCATCATCATCATCTCAGCTCTTATATGTCCCACTCTTGGGTTCGAGCCGCCTCCATAATGGGAGAGAAATTGACATATGCGCTTTATATCCCTTAGGCGTCTCTTACGATCACCCATGGATAAGATAGGGGGTAAGGAATTTGTATTCTTACTCCGTCACCACGCAGATATTGGATGAATAAACTTCTTTAGACGATTCTAAATCCCACGATCTTTCGCCTAAAAGAGGAAGACCAAAAATATACGGAAATACTACGTTTCTTCCATTATACACCATCATTAGACTAGTAACGGAAGAAAAACATAAAGATATTTTGTTTTTACTGCCATAAATCCCTCCAGTTTTTCAGGAAACATTTTAAAAATTATCGTTTCAAATAAAACTCATAATTCTTTAAGTCATTTATATTGCTTTAAGTCATTTATATTGCACTGCTTTATGTTCAATTCAAACTTTAAAAACAATATTTTCGTTTGAAATTCAGACAAAATTCCATTATCTAAAAAATCAAGTCTAAAAAAAATTATAAATTAAAATGTCGTATAATCCAAAAATATTTTTTAATTCATACAACTGCAATTCATTAAATATTTCGACACAAGAAATTCGAGACCAATAGTGATACATATGTGAACTGAGATAACGATAATTCATCATATTTGATATTTTGTATAATAATATATTATAACCGCTATCCCTATGGTAATCACATCGCTTACCGCTAATATCGTAAGCCCCACACAAATGTTTACGCAACACAAAGCCTTTCTATGAGACTCGATTAACATGGCGATTATTAGTCATACGAATTCTTATACCGTAGGTTTACGACATCTCAAATTTTATTGTCATTTCCTTGTTCAATACGAAACCATTGTCACGGTAATGTTATTTCTGGTTGGTAATGAAAACTGTAATTAGTTAAATCGTGTAAGAGAAAGCTAGTTTTAGTTTATGCGCCTGGATAGTAGATTTGACTATACAGATGGCGTAGTAAATAAAATGCTGACCAATCTTTTTTTTTATTGCTTATGGTGGCATACGAGCAAGCAGCTCACCTGATGGTAAGTGTCACTTCTGCCCATGGACCTTTGCTGTACTAAGGATATAGCTAGGCCGCTGCCTACCGTTACAATCCCCAAAAACCCACCCAGTTGGGCTGCCGGCTCTCTCGACTCTCCACTCGACACTCCTACTGTGCCAGCATCGTGGAGTTGCTATGTAAAATATTACATACATACATATCATCACGCCATATCCCTTGCAGGGTAGGCAGAGAGAACAGAGTGCCAGAGAACTCTATCTCTGCATACTTCACTCGCTTCCTCAACATTCATAATTCTCTTCATACACGCTCGCCGGTTTCGGAGACTCTTGACTCCACCTTCCTTCAGTACATGACCGATCTGGTCTAGATAGGTTAGTCTCGGTCTCTCTCGGTACCTATATCCTTCCACTTTCGCATTGTATATCTTCTTAACCAGGCGTTCGTTCGGAATTCTTTCCACATGTCCAAACCATCGGAGCATTCCCTTTCGCATCTTTACACCAATACTCTCTTTCATACCTACTCGCTCTCTTACGTCGTCGTTACGAATGCGGTCGGTCAGCCTAACTCCACAGATTTTCCGCAGAGATCGCATTTCGACCGCATTAATTTTACTATCATACTCTTTTCTGCATACCCAACTCTCGCTTCCATACAGTAATGTTGGGACAAGCACTGCGTTATGTATTGCTACACGTGCCTTCTGGCTGAGGTGGTGGCTGCCGAGAAGTTGCCCCCAACGCTCCGTTCACTCTATTTCCCGCATTCACTCTTCGCTCTATATCAGTGGTGTACCTTCCATCTCGGCTAAATCCACATCCAAGATATACAAATTCATTCACTTGCTCTAGTACATCATTACCTATTGTTACTCTTACATCTGTTCTGGTTTTATCTCTTTCAAAGACCATTATTTTGGTTTTGCTCACATTCACAGGTAGACCCCTTTTCTTACAATCTTCTGTTATTGTGTCGACTAGGGTCTGCAGGTCAGTCGCTGACTGTGCTAGCAGGACTGCATCATCTGCATAAAGCAGAGCAGTGACCACTGAGTCGCCCATCGGGACTCCCACATTCATATCGTTCAACCTTTGGAGACATTTATCCAGATATATGATAAACAGCCTGGCTGACAGAACGCACCCCTGCTTAACGCCGATATTGACGTCAAACCAAGGCGACATTCCATCATCCAGCCGCACCCAGGCTCTACAGCCCATGTAACTGGACTGCACAGCCTGTAGCAGTTTACCGCTAATACCATACTCCGGTAAAATGTACCAAAGTTCCTTTCGTACAACCGTGCCAAACGCTCTCTCCAGATCCACAAAACTGCAGAAAACCCTCTGACCTAGAGCCAGATGCTTCTCCACAATGTTGCGCAGAGAGAACACTTGATCCATGCATCCCCTTCCACTCCTGAAACCTCCTTGTGTCTCACACAGTAAACCATCGGACACCATCCTCATTCTCCTTTCAATATGTAAAATATTACTATTTAATAAATATTACTATATTAAATATTATTATGTAAAATATTACTTTGTGAAATCTATCCAAATTGTTATTCTAAGTATGGGTGTAATTTGTGTCCTCCCAATATCCCCACAAGGATTATCTCTTGCCGTGTAGGATGTTGTCTTTTTGTTCAAAATACAATAGACCAGAATTGCGATCAAAAACCGTGGCAATTCGACTGAAAGGCTGATCTAGATGGGATTGTTGGCAGTCATGACCTCTCTCCAGGGCTGTTTAATTGCTTCATAATTACCCTGCTCTTATTCCAATTACTTGGGGTCGACGCAATATGTCCTTTTCTTCCACTCAATCCTATCCGATGTCATCTCTGCGTTCACTCCCTTTCTATTCATATCATGCTTCACGCAATCCATCATCTTTTCTTCGGTCTTCTCTTACCCGTAAAGCCTTCAACATTCATACTTAAAACTCATCTCCCAACATTACATTCATTCCGTCTCATCACATGTCCATACCAAGTCAGGCGTTCACTTTTCAACTTTTCCGTCACTGGCGCCACTTTCAAACTTCCTCTTATATATTCATTTCTTACCTTATCCATAAATTTTAATTTAATTGCTTATGGTGGCAAAATGGCCGTTGGTGAACACGCCCATTAATTGATTTATACGACACCTACATAAAAAGAAATGGATGGTATGCCATGGAAAACTTTTATAAATTCTTATACAATAAAGCCAATTAGATTATATCAGAATTTATAAGTTAAAAAAATAGTTATAAGATTTAAAAATAATCTGGTACAGATTTTTATAAGAATCTATCGGTTGAAACTAAGACTAATTTTGAATCAGGAGTTACTGTTTTTTTTAAGAATGATTAAGGTTGAGTAATGAGCTGTGTGGTAGCGGCTTCGAATACTACCAACCCTTACTTTGCTCGTGGATGTCGTAAAAGACGACTAAGAGCCTTGTAATGACCTGGGCCAACTCCATCTGATGCCGTTTGGTCAACAATTACATTCCCAAGACGTCAGGCAGGCGGTCAATCATAAAACAATTGGTTTTTGGCGGGAATCTAAAACGTCATGTAGTGCTCTTGTATTATATTCGATATCTTAGTGTTTTAACGTGTTATATTAGATAATTTTGATGGCATTTTATGTAATGTGATGTGACAGAACTGCTGGGATGTAGTGAATATCATATAAAAGTGCTTTACAACGTTTTCGCTTTCCATCAAAATTCCTACAACATACCATTAACAATGTGGCCATAGCACTGTTAATGACGACAATTCGACTTACTGACGGACAATGACCAACCTGAAGAGATTAAGAACGTGAAGATAATTATAACTCGACACTGGCAACAACGGCTCGTATAAGTAGCTGATTGCCAATACATAAAAAGAAGAAGAAGAATAAAACAATTGCCAATAACTTCTACAATATGTACTATAAAAGAAGAGTACATATTGTATCGACCCCATGTAATTGGGATTGGATAAGAGTAGGAGAACGATGATCATGATGATTAAGGTTGAATAAGTCATGAGATTTTATAAGGTAAACACTGTTGGAGACTAATAAAAGATTACATGTATTTTCATAACTTTATGAGTTTACCCTATGGTAATTTTAATAAGATATATAGTGTAGATTGAGATACATAAGATAATACTTGAAGCAAAATCTATTTGACGTAGATACCTACTACTTATAAAAGAAACCATTTCATAAGTTTTTTGGGAGGCCTTTCGTGGACAAATCCAAAACATTTTCTGATAGCTCATATTTTTATAAGAATATGTAAGATATTCTCCACAGATTAACACTTTCTATTATTTACGTATCTACATAACTAAAGTACAATAACTAATTGTATTAATTTTGAATTTAACGTGTCATATTTTTTTTTGTCAATACTACTTTTTAAAGTAATATTTTGTCATATAACAAGAATTACTTGAGTTATTTATATACGCTTCGGTATTCGGGGCCTGGCTACTGATTGCAAAAGTGACTGTAATCTCCTTGATCCAGATTTAATAAGCGGCCATTACTATTTGACCGAACACCAGTTGGTAGCTAAAAAGGGCTTATAAACGTACAGAGAAGATTAATAACATGACCGTATTTATAAAGTTCTAGCTTCTAGCGGCTTTGGCCACGTAAAAAATTACTTTCTCAAAGTTGAACTCCAAGGTGTGCCTATTACTGAGATAAAAAATACTGGGATAACTATCCTATGTGTTAATCCAGGAAATGGTCTATCTATGCGCAAATTTTCATTTTAATCTGTTCAACGGTTTACGCGTGATCGAATAATAAACATCTTTCCAAACTTTTACATTTATAATATTAGTAAGATAAATATTTTGTTGGGTTTTCATCTAACCGTTAGCCTATTCCACGTCTATTATTGTACATAGACCTACCTACTAAGAAAAGACTGGTGACTTCCATAGGGCTTACTTGGTTGATTTTTACGACTATTACGGTAAAGAAACTGGTGACACATTGTATATTTAACCTTATCGCATAGGGAATGGGGATTATATTATATTTTAAATTTGTTATTGCTTTGCCAAGATTAGAGATATTGGACAGCATCTATACATGATCTCGTAAGGCAGACACAGTAAATTTGTTTCACACAGTTACGTTCTAAGCCTCACTTACGTAGAAGCAATACTTTATTGTTATTATGATAATATAACCAAACATTTTAAAATAATACACGTTCATATATTTCAATGAGCATCACATCCAAAATTGTTATTACAGCAGTTGTTAGTACAACTACCCGGATAAAAAAAAACCACTATCAATATTATATCTTTCTAAATTTCTTTCATTTTTATTTTGACAATTATGATCGCTGCCAAGGTCGTAATTGTTGTAGCACTATGTTTTATAGCCTTTAAGGTTTTTCGATAGGCATACTATACTATCTAACAAAAATGAGTCTTCTTTTCTTAATAATTCTTGAGATTAGCGTGTAAATAAACAAAGAAATCTTTTAGTTCTTTAGTAATGATAAAATAATCCAGTACTTGCGTAAACATCAGAAATGATTATTCTCATGCTTTCAGATAATAAGTAAACAGGATTGTCCAAAATTGCATTTGCACATTACTATTGGGAAATGAAATAGTCATTCATACAAGGATATTGTCGTAACAGTTTCTGGCAGACCATACCAATATCATTTATTCCCATCTCAGTTATTAGTCATATATTACAAAACATTTCTGCTTAGTCATACTGAGACGATGTCGGATATTTTCAAACCGGTTTATTTGGTCATTGCTATACGGATACTGCCAACTTGCTGACACAATGCTATTCGAAATTTACCAATGCTAAATTTTTTACCGTGTGGTGACGGAGTAAGAATACAATTCAAACAACACTCCCATATCTTACCCGTGTGTAACGAGACGACTAAGGGATATAAAACGCATATAATATCTATGCAAGAGAAGGAACACTCGAAACAAGACCCTATACCAACACGTCTGACCAGCGTGGTATAGTAGGTCAATTTCCCTCCCATTATGGAGGAGTCTAGAGCCCAACAGTGGGACATATGTGAGCTGATGATGAATAATGATGATGAATGCAAAATTGCAGGGATTACCGCCTTAAAAGTGTACTCAAGGAGTCACAAGTGTTGCCACTAAATTATCAACTTATGAAATTATATAACGATGTTTTAAAAAAAAGCGCTTTAAAAAAGAAAACTCTAATTAACATTCTATATGTTACGTAGTCTGCCATATTTAATAAATATTTTATAGCAATCAACTAATACAAAACTAACCATGTAAGCTTTATAATCGCTAAAAGCGTATTATAATGCTCAAGTTATTAATTCTATTCGTGTCACGATCGAATCACTATTTGCTATACCGCTAGCAATAAAAAAACTTGTATATAATGTACATATAGGTACAACAAAAATTAAAATTTTGTAAAATTTTTGCCGATATTAATAATTAAAAGTAAAAAACTATACTCATTCATCATCGTTTCAGCTCATATATGTTCCACTGTTGGGCTAGAGCCTCTTCCATAATGGGAGGGAAATTGACCTACTATACCACGCTAGTCGGGTGTGAAGATTCTGTTTCGAGTTTTACTTCTCTAGCATAGATGTTGTATGCGTTATATATCCCTTAGTCGTCTCTTAAGATCAGCCACGGGGAAGATAAGGGTGGTGAATTGTATTCTTACTCCGTCACCATACAGAAAGAAACTACTGTATAGCAAATAATTACACAACGACTATAATATTATTTCTCTATATTTTAATCAATTTACATATATTTTTATATTTTTCTCGGGCAACACGCCTGCCTTTTCTTTCGTGAACCGTCAAAAGTTCTTTTTAAAACCTTTTTTTTTTAAACATCATCTTTGATTCTCTTCTTCTTCTTATTTTTATGTATTGGCTATCAGCTACTTAAATGAGCCATTGTTGCCAGTGTCGAGTTATAATTATCTTCAAGTTTTTAGTGTCTTCAGATTAGTCATGTCCGTCAGTAAGTCAAATTGTCGCCATCAACAGTGCTATGGCCACACTATTAATGGTATCTTGTGAGAATTTTGATGAAAAACGAAAACGTTGTAAAGCACTTTTATATGATATTCACTACATCTCAGCAGTTCCGTCACATCACATTACATAAAATGCCATCAAAATTATCTAATGTGTTATACGTTAAAACACTAGGATATCGAATATAATACAAGAGCACCACATGACGTTTTAGATTCCCGCCAAAAACTCTTTGATTCTCTTCCTCTGTGGTCATAGTTGCCAGTGCTTCGTCCAGAAAATATAATTTTATCTAGTATAAAAAATAGTCATCAGTGTGGAAACAATCATATAAATAAATTGATATTAGTATGTTTCATATTTTTTAAATTAAAGCTAACCGATATAATGATGTCGAAGTAAATTTAAAAAAATATTTAAAACGATATTAGAGAATCTACAATAGAGGACTGTTACGAACGACTGTGAAGCATTGTTACTACAGGAGTACACATATTACTGTAACATATATATTCTTAATCAAATATATTCTTCATCATTTGCCTAAATCTGTTCTGGAAATTACTAATATTAATATATTTAAAAATAAAATAAAAAAGGTACTTCTAGAGAAAGCTTATTACTCAATTAATGATTATTTAAATGATAAATTGAATTGACTGATATGTAATTACTGCTTTATTGTTGTAATGTTTTTGTTTTATATTATTTAATTATCTGTTATTATTATTATTATTTTTATGTAGATTGTTTTTCTCAGCACGGGGCTGGTTTAAACTGCATTTACGGGTTGTCACCAAGTAAATGCAGCGTGTGATGAATTTATATGTTACAGATTAATACGTATGTTAGTGTATTGATGACACATGATTATGTGATGTGTGATTGTGGGGTTATATCAGTTTCTTCTATGTCCATGAATTTTCTTACTGTTCTACATGTATTCAAAATTGCAGCTTTTTGGAGAGTGATGTAAATGGTTTTTTGTAAACCTATCAACTTGAGACTATGATGAAGATATTTAGGGATGACACCGGTAGTAGAGAGGACTATTGGTACAATATATACTTTGTTTTGTCTCCATATTCTTTTTATTTCGTCTTTAAGCTCTGTATACTTAGTTATTTTTTCAGCTATTGTCTTCTGGATATTGTGTGTATTAGGAACTGCGATGTCTATCAAATAAGTAATTTTACTGTTTTTATCCTGAAGTGTTATATCTGGTCTATTATAATGTATCGTTTTATCAGTGAGCAAGGCGCGGTCGTAATATAGTTTGTAGGTTTCGTTTTCCAGTATAGTTTCAGGTGTGTATTTATAGTATGGTGTGTGTTTATTTTCTGCGAGACTATGCTTGATAGCTAATTTCTGATGAATAATGTTAGCAATTTGATTATGTCTGTGTGTATAATCTGTCTGAGTGAGAGTAATGCATGCTCCAGTTATATGCTGTATGGTTTCTGGTTGGGTATGACACTTACGACATTTATCATTGAGAACAGTGGGATCTTTTATTATATATTTCTTGTAGTTCTTAGTGTTTATTATCTGATCTTGTATTGCGATTATGAATCCTTCTGTTTCCGGGAATAAAGACCCTATTTGAAGCCATTTATTGGACGCTTCTGCATCTACATGGGGTAATTCTAAATCATGGCAGTGTCGTCCATGAAGCGTTTTCTTCCTCCAGTTTTCAAGTATTTTTGATTGTGGGTTATTAGGGGTATTATAAGTATCTCGAGATTCGTGTAGATTTAGAGGCGTGTAGTTATGATCACTATGTACTATAACTCTATGTATGTTGCTATTATTTGCTTTTTTATAGAAAAATGTTTTTAAGGAGCTCATTTGTTTCTGCCATAAGTTATAAATGTCAATCAAACCTCTGCCGCCATCATGTCTTTTGATAGTTAGTCTCTCTATTGCTGATTTTGGATGTAGGTGATTATGTTTAGTGAGTGTAGTGCGTGTGGTTCTTTCTATTTGTTCTATATCAGTTTTGGTCCATTTTATTACTCCAAAGGAATAGGTGAGAATTGGTACGGCGTATGTGTTTATTGCTTTTATCATATTTTTACTATTTAATTGTTTTTTACAAATTATATTTATTCTTCTTTTGTATTCTGTAGTTAATGTATGTTTGATGGTTGTATGTTCAAGTCCTTTTAGTTGTTCGTAACCTAAATATCTATATAAATCTGTAGTTTCCATAGCTGTTATGACGTTGTTGTCTACAGTGTAATCACCTGGACGTATTTTCCCTTTTACTATATGTAGTGTTTTGCATTTGTCTAGTCCAAATTTCATGTTAATGTCATTACTAAATTGTGTTACTTTATATATTAGATTATTCATTTGCTTTTCAGTTTTGGCATATAATTTTATATCATCCATGTATATCAAATGTGAAATAATTGTTTCATCTGTAGAATCTTTGAGGGAGTATCCAGCATTACACTGATGCAATAGATGTGACAAAGGGTTTAAGGCAAGACAGAACCACAAGGGACTTAAAGAATCACCTTGATATATACCTTTTTTTATGGATATTTCTCGAGTAGTAACTGTTTTTTCGCTAGTATTTAATTGCAACGTTGTTTTCCACAGAGGCATAATTTTCTCTATAAATTTTATTAATTTAGGGCTGATTTTATAAATATCTAAAATTTTTAATAACCAGGAATGAGGAATACTGTCAAAAGCTTTCTTATAATCTATGTAAGTACAATGTAGGTTTCTATTTTTAATCATTGCATGCTTGTGGATAGTAGAGTCTATAACTAATTGTTCCTTACAGCCCATGTGGCCCTGTCTACAACCTTTTTGTTCTTCTGCTATTATTTTATGGGTTTCAATGTGTGTGGTGATTTTTCTCGCTATAGCTGATGTAAGAATCTTATATATTGTAGGTAAACATGTAATTGGTCTGTATTGAGAAGGCTGTGCAGAATAAGTATTAGTTTTTGGGATCATATAAGTTCTTCCTTTCGCAATGAATTGAGGTACAGTTTGTTTTCCTAAGATGATTTCTGTCAAGTTTTTGGCTATTATGTGGTGAAGCGATTTTAGCTTTTTATACCAATAGTTGTGTATGTTATCTGGGCCTGGTGATTTCCAATTATGTAATCCTGCCGTGACATTAGCTATATCTAATTCAGTAATTTCATTAAATTCCATTTCTTCTATTGTTCTCCATTTATTTTCTTCTTCAGTGATCCAACCTGCTTCATTGTTATGTTGAATATTCTCTGCCCACATACCAGCCCAGAATGATTCAAGTTGAGATTGTGTTGGTATTTCACTATTTTGCGCTCTATCGGGTTTTGAACCAATTAGATTTTTGTAAAATATCTTTTCATTGAATTTAAACAGTATGTTATCATTTTTTCTTTGCTGTGCCTTCTTGTAACGTTTGAGTCTATGTACTTTTAATGCTAGTTTTTGTTTTATGGTATCTAGAAATTCTTCAGGTTTTTTATTGTTATTTTCATGTTTAGTGTGCATAACTCTACTTTTAAAAATGGCTTCTACTCTTCTTACAACCTTTTTTGATCTATTGTTATTAATATATTGAGTTAATCTACCACAATCGGCTCTTAGTAGTTCTATATCTTTTTCTAACCTAATTTGCCATGGCTGCTTATGTATATTTTTTCGTCGGGAATTAAGTGTTATTTCTGTTATTTTGTATTTAAGTTCTTTGGATATTACCAAAGCGGTGCAGTATATGAGAGTGTGTATATCTACTAATTTAGTATCATTTGAGAGAAATCGGTTCAGTATATTATGGTTAAATACTTTAACTAATTGGGAAAGTTTGTAATTGTCTCTTAATTTCGGTAACTTAGGTCTTGCAGTAGGATCCATGCCAGAGTAGTGTATGAGTGTTGTTTTTAGTTTGTCATACATTTCTTGTGCTGATATATCTAATGTGGGAATATGATCTGTTAAAATATCTACTTCATTTTCTAGCAAAAATATCTGAGAGTCTGTTTGAGTGGCTATATGAAATGTTTGTGATTGCGATTGGGATCTTAACCTAAACGAAGTTATGTTTGATTGAGATATTGGTTCCTCTTCGAACATGGAGTTTTGTGTGGATAGGTTTGGTGTATTATTTGTGTTTACATTTTCATACTCCTGTAATTGTATTCGAACTTCTTCTTTTATTTGGTGTAATGTATTTGTAGGTAACAGCTTATTTCTTATGATCGTTCTTCTTTGATCAGAAATCCGTTGCTCTGTAACTTTTATGTCTGGATATTGTTGTGAAAAAGCTTCGTGCAGTTGTTTTCGGTATGTGGTCATGTCAGTCTCTAATTTCGTTATATAAAAGTAGGTACGCATGATAAAAATGTTAGTTTCTTGACTCCAACGCATGCGTATCCTAGGTTTACCGGCCTTAGTGGACGCAGGTAAAAAGGTATTTACCTCCTGCGCAACATTTAAGACTGGGCTAAGCGTTCCGTGTGAATTTTGGTCCATGGAACTTGTCGGTGACGGTACGTATGATAGTGTTGATGGACTAAATGGTTCAGCTATTAGTTGAGCAGAGTTTAAGCTAACTGTGTCAGTGTAGTTGGCTGTAGTATCTTCGGGTGACCCGGCAGGAGCCCGCCTATTCAACTCCTTACCGCTGACGGTTCGTATACTTATTATTGACATTATTATTGTTGTTGACATTATTATTATTGTTTGTATCTCCTTTTTAATCACGGGATCTTCCGTAGGGAAGATGCCCGGTCCTTTGGGAGGCTTACATGGGGATAAGGATCCAACACGCCTTTGGAGAAATTTAATCTAAATATTGGGATGGGACATCTACTGATGACATTCCACGTCTGCACGTAACATACGTGGACTGCCAATTATTATTATGCTGCTGCTTGCTCTGCCAATTAATATTGTTGTTGTTGACATTATTATTATTGTTGACACTATATAATTAAGTAATTTATTTCAATTGGCTAAACATATTGTATTTGTTCTGAGGGCATTAACTCTTTTGCATGCCGCTTGACGGTCAAATATGGTGATACATTGAATACCTGTAACTAATATTTTATACCCATATTTCGCAAAATAAATGATTTGATTTGATTTGAAATGCATATATTCTTAATAAAATACACAGTTTTATAAACATACAGTCTTAAATTTTGATACACTCGAGAGAATCAACAATTTTTTAATGAATACATTAATTTGATAATATACACTTACTTTTCATCACCAAAAGCAAAAATGTTCTTCAGAATGGCGTATCAAACACTAATTTAATCTTTACTAATATTATAAATGCGAAAGTAACTCTATCTGTCTGTCTGTCGCTCTTTCACGCCAAAACTACTGAACCGATCTAAATGAAATTTGGTGCACAGGTAGTCTAGAGCCTGATAAAGGACATAGGCTACTTTTAAATGCAAAAAAAAAGTGTTGTAAAGGGGGATGAAAAGTTGTTAGGACTTATCCTCATTTTAAAGCCAGAAACTTGAAACTTATTTTACGTTATTGATTAGATATAGATAGATATGACATTAAAATTTCGTCAAAAAATTATCCTTAAGGGGTATAATAAAAATAAGGGATGAAAAACTTTAGGAAAGTAACCTTTCAGGCGGGCGAAGCCGTGGAGAGAAGCTCGTATTTCATAAATTTTAATATCCACCGAAAAAAAACTTAAAAAAAAATTACAAAACGTTTGTATACCAATATAGTATCATTATCCTGCTCTTATCCTAATTACTTGGAGTTGACGCAATATATACTCCTCTTCTATCATACATATTGCAAAATTCATTAGCAGTAGTTTATGACCGGCTGCCAGGCTGACGTCAACCCTTCTTTGATGCAATTGTTGACCAGATGGCATCAGACTTGGCCCAGGTTGATATAAGACCACCAGGATGTCACGACTGTGGCGTGCCAGTAGATGATGCGCGTCACACTTTGGAGGTTTGCCCCGCCTGGGGGCCCCAGCGCAATGCCCTGTCGGCGTTCGTTGGAAGAGACCTGTCGCTGTCGACCATCATCTCCAAGATGCTTGACAGCGACAGGTGCTGGACGTCGATGGCCTCGTTTTGTGACGCCGTCATGCTCACCTCCTCCCACCGCCTTGAGGACCGGCAGGACGTGGCCAGAAGGTCAAGCGTTGGGGCGTCGGGAATCGAATGTCAGTAGACGATCTCTCCGGCGCGGCGCCCCGTAAAAGCGCGGAAGGGGGCCACTGTGGTTTTAGTGGGTATTCCGATCGGACTAGCCGGCTGGCGAGTCCCATAGTCCCTCCCGTCTCGACATGGGCGGGAAGGGGTTAGCGCGTAAAAGCGTTTCCACAGCGTCAACAAAGAAAAAGGTCGTTATAAGACTCCTAGTAGTCTTTTACGACATCTACGAGCTAAGTAAGGGTTGGTAGTATACAGCCGCTACCATACAGCCAATACCAATATGGCATATTGTGTAATATTATTACTACAAATAATAATACTTTAAATGCCGGTTATAGAATCCTTTTTGAGAATGCAATTAGTGGTGAAATATTGCCTAAGAGAACCCGAATTGGTGATTGACGTCCGTGTTGAGTAAACGTTTAAAAATAAGCAATCTAAATCGAAATAACCAAACTTATTTCATATAAGGATGCTGAGTATTGCATAGTTGGTTTATTATTAACATCCATTCATCACAGTCCATCGACTGTGAGTATACCGCAAGAAAACAAAAGGCAAAGTAAACGTTTCAAGGATTAATAGAAGAAGAACAGGAACTTCTTCTCCTAGGAAACTTGTAGCACCAACCACTAACTAATAATGGAACTACTATCCTCTAGAAGTATTTGTCCAATGGTGGGCGTCCATGGACTACTTATTTAGTAGTCCATGCGTAGCTGCTTAGTAATTGTGCCAGTATTTAACAGCTGATCTTGCAATAATGTATGATTCCTCCCATATAACTGCTCGACTTATGCCTCTTTCACAATTAGAGGGCAATTGACCTACTATACTTCATTAATCAGATGTATTGGTATAATTAGGGTTTTATTTTGAGATTTCCTTTTCATGTACATATAGATGTTATATACATATATTGTATCACATCCACGGGTAAAATAGGGGGTTGAGAATTGTATACTTACACTGTCACTATAAGGAAAATACATATGTACAAAAATATGGTTAATTTAAACCAGAATGCCACATCAGTTATAAGAGTACACCATCATTTCAATTGGCAGAAAAGTCAAATTTTCCAAAAATTAATAACTAATATATCTTTTCTAGATGGGATCCTAAGCGTCGGATAACGCCTACAGAAGCTTCCCGCCACGAATTTGTCACCGGCTGCGCACTGGGTACTACTCCAACAGGAGTCCTTGCACTCCCACGATTGGCTCCTCCAAGACCTACCAGGGGTGCTCTTCTGCACTCGCAGTCAGCTGGCGATGTGGCAGCCATGTTAGGTCGTGCGTGACCTCGAGACTCCTGAGCTAGGGCTGCTTCTGGCGGACTCCCGTAGTACAGCCTGAAAAGTATTAGGTACGGGTAACTCTTGTGGATTCGAGACGAGCGAAAATGAATTTCCCTTATTTCGAAGTTTATTTAACCTTCAATGCAATTTGAAAACAATAGATTTATGTTGAAGTAAATGTTATGTGTTATAGAAATCTGGTATATGCATTGGAATGTATTAGAAATTATATACAGGAGTGTGCGACAGAGACGACGCTATATGAATCTGAAATTAACCGATTGTTTCTTTTCGAGGGACGATGTGCAAAATTTATTGCTGGATACTATAATTATTAACTTTCAGAACAAATTTAAAGAAAATTATGTTATTTGATTGTTCCTATTAGATTATTAATCATCATTCAAATGAATTTCATCGTCGAGATTGAGATAAGCATTCCATAGAACCCCAAATGGCGCAATATTGCGTTGCAAAAATTAATACTTAAATAGTAGCAAAATAATATTTCACATTTAATATATTTGACTCTTAAAACTTTTTTCTATATAGACAAAATAAAACTTAATTACATTTATGTTTTTATGATTGATCCAAATGTTTTTTATAAAATATACCGTAAGAGGACGCTCTTCGTTGTAGCGGATTATTGATATGCGCTGTTCTGCTCCTATATGTTTCTGGGTTATTTTTATAACCTATAACGTCTCGTGATAAACAGATAGTCTGTTTATCTGTATATTAATAGAGAAAAAATATTGGTATCTGAAAAGTATTGCGTAAAATTAACGAACGCATTCGAACAGCAAAAATCTCTTCAGTTTCAAGAATATAGTTAGGCTACGAGATATGCGATTTGCAATTGCGGCACTAAAAGCGACTTAAAAAACCTTGACTTCATTCAATAAGGCAACACATTTAAAAGTTTATTCAATTCTAATACAACTAAACCCAGTCTTATTTGGAATGTAGCTTTCGAACAGTTGGTAAAGATTACGAGTTAGTTCATATCAACATCTATTTCAATACTTGCAATTTAGAAATGTGCACTTCACTTACGGAAGCCATGTGGATATTGCAGAATATAATTTACTAGTATATTCCAAGTTCTCGCAAGATTATAAATGGCTGGTTATTATTTTAGTTACCAATCACTTTAAATCATTAAATGCTTACGTAAAAAGAATCATACGAAAATCACCGCTTTTTGCTCTAATTTTCCTTGATGAGTTTTAGAAACTAATCGATATAACAAGAAAATTATTTATTCAATGGTTATGTTAGTTTAATTAGCTGATTGGTTTTGCCGTTTTTACGTAAATTTAAGCTTTAATATCAATGATTAAATAATCGTATCGATTGTTTTTATATTTAAATTCTAATTCAATTCTTGATTGCCTATGAAAATATACTTAATTGTGCCAAAAATTATGAAAAATTAAGCAAGAATCAATTAAATTAATTATGAATCTAAGTAATCACTGATTGCCTGGCCCACTCGTTTTTTGTTATGATATTGATGGTCCCTTAACACCAACAACCAAATTAAATTTTCACCTCATTTGCCTGTTTAGACTTTTTATAGAAATCTTCATGGCAAAAATTATTGAAATTTTTCACTCAATTGAATGAAAGTTGCCCAAACGCATGTACATTATAGAAGCATTTGTATTTAAAATGTATACTGGGTCCCCATAGTGGGATAATACTAGAATCGCTATAACTATCAGACGGGTTGACGATTATAGTTGGTAGGTATTGCCCGCCAAAGCATTAGGTACTGCGCATTTACCTGTGTGGTTTTACAGCCAATTCTCACGACTCCCACGGGCAAATACAGCTTGATAACACGTAAATTCTTGATCTACTATTCATTATTCATGTATAAATAAATATTGACAATATGGTTATTTCATTTTATTCTGTTCCTTTTGTTAGAGTTAGAAAAAACGTAGTCGAGGTCCACAAAGAGAGAATAATGATAATGAAATGTTTACTACCTAATCATATCGCTAAATATCATCTCTTTAATAGAAAATATAATATCAATTCCATCTACATATATCTTGCACTTAGCTAGACCTGAAATATTATCATGACTGAAACGTAGTACAATATGGTATACGTCACTCATATCATGGAATGGTCTATTTATCTTTAGTAAAGACCGCGATAATGAAATACTTGCATTGAATGTCTAACAGAAAGAGTCGCTTTCTTTGGAGACTTTTTAAATAGCAGTTCTAAAAAAAACTGCATAATAACTATGACCTAATTTGAATATGATTATAGATTATAAATGAGATATTGACTTATTAACTAACTGAATTTGCAAATCATAAAAAAGAAACACGACAGAGACTAAAAATTGTGGAAAGGACTAAATAGACTATAAAGTTATGCTCGTATTCATATGAAACGATGACTTCTTTACTATTCCAATAAATTAATTATTTTAGATTTCTAAAATGACAAAGTTGACATTATTTTTTAATAATTAAAGACATTAATAAAATGAAAAAAAAAAACATTTATGATCTTGTCTATAGATAGATCGATATCGATAGATATCTAGATCTTAATTAAATACGAGTTATATTTAAAACTATATTGGCATATTTATTTAAAATATTTCACATATTAAATTAACCTCGTTTCATGTGAATACTAATAAATAATTAGTTAAATAGTCAAATATTTAGACCAGTAGTCGAAATCGGGTATTTAGCTATAAATGTTAGTGAATGTGATGTTGTAGATTTTTGTAAATTCAATATTAATCTAGATAAGATATCTAAGCTTTAAATATATAATCAAAATGTTCATAGTTACGTATGTAGTCAACTTGTCACCCACGACGGGAAACAGTATTTGTATGTATTTCACATCACCGTTTTTATTATATTTAGACAATTAATCTATACATATATATACATACCTACTATGTTTATGGAATTTCTTTAATTATATTGCACCAACGTTAGTGTTCGATGAACTATTTTTTTTTTTTTTTTTATTTATTTGATTATCTTAGCTCAATAATGACGAAAGATAAGTATATAACAAAATGTATGTATTCATTGAAAAAATATAGTTTATAACTTCAGCAATGTCAGTTTTCAATTTACTTCTTCTTCTTCTTCTTCTTCTTCTTCTTATGTATTGGCAATCTTCTTCTTCTTATTTTTATGTATTGGCTATCAGCTACTTAAATGAGCCACTGTTGCCAGTGTCGAGTTATAATTATCTTTAAGTTTTTAGTGTCTTCAGATTATTCATTTGTCCGTCAGTAAGTCAAATTGTCGCCATCAACAGTGCTATGGCCACACTGTTAATGGTATCTTGTGAGAATTTTGATGAAAAACGAAAACGTTGTAAAGCACTTTTATATGATATTCAATACATCTTTGCAGTTCCGTCACATCACATTACATAAAATGCCATCAAAATTATCTAATATAACACGTTAAAACACTAAGATAACGAATATAATACAAGAGCACTACATGACGTTTTAGATTCCCGCCAAAAAACTCCTATTGCCAATCAGCTACATATACGAGCTATTGGTGCCAGTGTCAAGTTATAAATATTTTCACGTTTTTAGTCTTTCAAGTCAGTCGTTGTCTAAGTCAAATTGTCACCATTAACAATGCAATGGCCACACTGTTAATGGTATCTTGTGGGAATTTTGATGGAAAACGAAAACGTTGTAAAGCACTTTTATATGATATTCACTACATCCCAGTATTTCCGCACATCACATTACATAAAATGCCATCAAAATTATCTAATATAACACGTTAAAACACTAAGATATCGAATATAATACAAGAGCACCACATGATGTTTTCAAATTCCCGTCAAAAGTCCCACAAAATTTTACTTGTTTTTTCGTTTTCAATTTACGTAAAGTACATTATCGTTGGTGATAAGGTAAACAATTCAGAAATAACAAGTGTCGCCATCTGTTGAAAAATCCTTACTACGTAAATGAGATAAAAATATAAATACGCGAAGGATTTGCACGTATGTTTTGGTCAAGAGCATATTATTTTAAAGGCTAAATATTCTGTATCTGTACTATCTGTGTCTGTACTTTAATATTCAAATAGAATAAATTGCGTGTAGTTTATTCTATTTGAATATTAAAGTACAGACATTTAAAGCAGCAGACAATATAATTCACACAAATAAATATATGTAACATTTTAAATTATGATTTTTCTATTATAATTCTACGTATGTTGATAAAAATCTTAATAATTTAAATATTTTAAACCTGCAATATTATTATTAGTCTATTACTTGTGTACTATTAAGAATTTTAGTGCTATCTTATACCGTTTTAATTGTTAAAATTTAAGTGACACCTAAAGTAATATAAATGACACATAACTTAGATGTTATTGTTTTAAATATTAATTGAAGTTACATAAAATTAAACTAGCATTAACACCAAGACGATATATTTAGTAACATTGATTTTATATGCTATTTATATTGAATAGGTGTTATCTAAAACTTAGGCGTTGTTCAAATTACTGAAATTTAGCATTTAACGTGCTTGATTATTTATAAAAACCTGATTACGAGCGAAAAATTATTGTCATCCCATGTGTGACAATAATTTTTCGCTCGTAATCAAGTTTTTACTAGTCGTTGATTTTGATACAAGTTTTTACTGATCATTCCTTAAACTGGTAAATAACTGGATTCTGAAATACTCTATTAACGTCGTGGGTTTCTAAAATTCTTACTAATATATAAATGTTTATATGAAATTAAATTTACTTGTGCTATTATTATTATTATTTTTAATAAAAAAATGTGATATATTATTTAATATTGGTTCAAAAATGTATGCGAATATATTAATGATTTAATGTTTTATATATTACTTTAGCTTTAATGAGTATAAGATTCGAATTATAATAACATACATCTGGATGTCGTTATTTTTATATTAGGCCAATTTATATGTAAAATATCAATATTATTTAAATAATTGTTTAAAATTAGATGTTCAATTGACGACAATGTAAAAAATGTTTTGTTAAATTATTATAGCTTCAAATGTTTCTATGATCGGCACAGAATCTCTCGATACAAAATAAAAAGCACGTAATTTAAAATGAACTTATTAAAAAATTATGTAACAACTGGTAAGTACAAAAACAGATGCACTATTGACTAAAAACTGCAAGTATGAATATATTTATTCTGAATGTTCACATATTCACTCATTTTATGGTTTTAAAAAATAAAGTTCGTATGCAAAAGATGGACATATTACGAAATGAATATATTCAGCCTTTTTTTTTGCTGTGGGCCATGGATTGGTCACGCCTCGCCAAATCGATACGGGGCGAAGAGGCGGCGCGCAACCCCATAGACCCACCCTGCAAAGCGCCTCTCTTCGCCGTGCGAGCGGGCTACCGGAACCCGATCTTTGTCTTCTGTGGCCAAATATATTCAGTCTGCATGTTGAAATTTTCTTCTTAAAGGTGATCGGTTGCTAATATAACCGTACCCTTATTTTGGCCGGCTATGGTCTAACAATACTCTGGTAAAACAGAAATTGTGAAAAACCCACCGTGTTTCTCCATGTTCTCCGCCTATTTAGCAGGCCACCGATAAGAAACTAGATTGATCTCATAAAATTAGTTATAATTATATATATGTATATTCGTCGCGCCTAATTACTTTACTATCAGTACTGAGTTACTTAATCGTTTTAATTATAATGTATGTTAGTGTAGTCGTGATCAAAGTAATAAATAATATATTTGTTCTAGAATAATTAATGGACCAAAACTCCTTGGTTCGGTAGTTTTGAATATCGTGTGTATTTCTATTATTAATTTATACATCGAAAATTTTTATTGTACATAAATTTCAATTATTTTCTTTATATTTTATTAAACTAAGAATA
The DNA here is from genome assembly GCA_905163515.2 of Lymantria monacha. Classification (NCBI taxonomy): domain Eukaryota; kingdom Metazoa; phylum Arthropoda; class Insecta; order Lepidoptera; family Erebidae; genus Lymantria; species Lymantria monacha. The sequence continues at coordinate 34,201,135 of LR991084.1, read as the reverse complement.
TTTATTTTATGTACAATTGTTTGTACATATAAGTTTTTTTTCTGTGTATTATGCTATTTATTGAGCATTCAAAATTGAGAAGTTTATGTACGAATAAATTATGCATACGGATTGCTATTAAAATTAATTCTAGTAGTATTTTCATAGAATAGAAACTATTGTTTGCAAGTTCCTTTAATTTTTACTAAGAGGGTTAGTAAATAAGCCAAATTTTCAAATAGTTCTTTATATAGATTTAGTGATAAATTTGTTACTCCTAGATAAATGGTCTAAGTATTGTAAATACTCTAATATATATACATATATATCTCTTAGTTATAGGATAGGCCAAGCCAAACTGTGAATTGATTTAATAATTAATCATAAATATTTAATTAGATTTAATGGTGCATTTAAAACTTAACAATAATCAGCGAATAACAATAATTAAACTTAACGTTGAAATATTTTAGTTTTGAGTTATAATTGTAGCAATTTAATAATAGGTTTCAAATTATTTTTTTTATAACATCATTCTCCTACTTTTATTCCAATTACAAAAGTGATGACAAGCTGCCTGCCAGATGACAACCCTTTTTGGGCAGTATTTGTTGACCAAACGGCATCAAGCCAGGACTTGGCCCAGATCGATATTAAGCTCTTAGTCGTCTTTTACGACATCCTCGAGCAAAGCAAAGGTTACTAATATTCGTTACCGCTATCACACAGCACCTTAAAATTATTTTTTTATCGTTATTTAATACAAACATATTCAAGACTAATATTTGACTATCATAACTTTTATCCAATTTCTGTGAATCGTAGTTTATGAATGCGCCATTAAAATATTAGAGGAACAAAGTGTTAATGATTTTGGTAATTAATAATTAGATTTAGACAATGGTTGTTATACTTATATTAATATATAACAATAATACGTATATCATTATAATTACGTAACCTGTTCTTTTGGGAAATCGTCATGATTAAAGTTCTTCCAAATGCAAATTATGTGTTTCAACATTGTAAACCCCTTTATTAATTCTATTTAATAGTTATATCCGTGTGGTGACGGAGTAAGATTATAATTCACCACCCCCTATCTTACCCGTGGGTGATCGTACGAGACGACTAAGGGATAGAAAACGCATATAACTTCTATGCAAGAAAAGGAAAACTAGCAACATATATAACGTATAGGGTTTCTATACCAACACGTCTGACCAGCGCGATATAGTAGGTTAATTTCTCTCCCATTACGGAGGAGGCCCGAGCCCAACAGTGGGACATATATGAGCTGTGATGATGATGATGATGATGAATAGTTATCCATTTTTGAATCAAAATCTAATACGAAGCTTGTTCAATTTTGTATTTAAAAAACATTGATTTAAAGGTTTGTTTTTATTGTTTATGGTGGCAAATAAGCAAGCATCATGTGATGGTCAGTATTACTGCCGCTGATGAACCTTCGCAATACCAAGATTATATCTAAGCTACTGCCTAGCAATAAAAACCCCCAAACCTACTTCGAAAATTCTGTCGGCTCTCTCGCTCACCGAACAAAGCGTTTGCCATTATTTAGACGTCGATCTTCTGCGAGATTGTGGTACTACTTCGGACGGACCGGCCCGCGGCTATAGACAGAGAACTTTCAACAGCGTGGTCCTAACACTAAAAAGAATAAAATTAATTAGCTATTTTTTTTCTTGATAGCAATCACATTGTTTTCTTTTCAAACACTTTTTATTAGCGTTTAAACAATAACAATTCTACACAATTGCTATATAATTGTGCTAAAAAGTGTTTCTTCCGTAACAAAATAGGTACTAGCTGTTGCAGGTCGCACAATAGTCGAGATATTATCAAACATTATTCAATGTGGTTATCATGAAACTAGTGTCACTAAAACCTACTTGTACGATGTGAATTATGCATATAATTTACTATTGTTATACAGATGTGTAATTTGTATACCCACGTCACTCGTCTTCCACATCTTTGCCCTTAGGATGAATGATCAGCTCTGCTCTTTTCGAAAGACAACACATTACACTAATTCGAAAGACTGCATTAAGGAACCAATTCTTGTATTATAAGTGACTTAACAAAAATATAATTCATCATCATCATCTCAGCTGTCATCTCATCATGTCCCACTATTGGGCGTAGTATAGTGGGTCAATTTCCCTCGTACACCAATATATACTTATACCAACACGTCTGTGTTGGTATAGGGTTTTGTATCGAGTTTCCCTGCTCTTGCATAGATGTTATATGCGTTTTATATCCCTTAGTCGTATCGTACGCTCACACACACACACATCTTAATATATATAAATTACGTGTCACGTTGTTTGTCCGCGATGGACTCCTAAAGTACTTAACCGATTTTAATCAAATTTACAGAGCATGTGTAATTTGATCCAACTTAAAAGATGGGATAGTTTCCATCTCAATTTATAGTCGCAATATTATGATATTGCAAATTGTTTGTCTTATTTGATAGTCAAAATTATCTATTATCTCCAAACAATTCTAACAGATGGCGGTATCTGTTGACTGGATTGAGTAAGTATTTAATAGATGGCGCTATATTAAACGTACAAACGTTTCATATAAGCTACAATTTATTAGCATAACCACCACGTGTTACTGAGGCAACCTTAGCCACAGCATCGCGTGGCCGGATCGGCTAGTATATATATATATATATATATATATATATATATATATATATATATACTAGCAGACTCGGCCACGCGTTGCTGTGGCTAAGGTTGCCTCAGTAACACGTGGTGGTTATGCTAATAAATTGTAGCTTATATCAAACGTTTGTACGTTTAACAATAAATTTAATACTTACTCAATCCAGTGAACAGATACCGTCATCTGTTAGAACAAAAATATGTGTATTGCATAATAAAGTATTAATCGAACCTACTAACGACGATGGTAGATTTTAACCACGGCGTCTTCACATTAGAATGAATGTATGCCGTTATCTGTAAGCTTACCTTACTTACACTGCAATGGTAATATTTCTTTGATTTAGGTTTTATAACCTTTTATTAGTCAAAGATATCTATGACAAAAAGACCTTTGTTAACAAATTATTAATTGACTGTATGATGGCGTAGGGGTTAAGATACCAAGCGAACATGCTAAGTATCGGTGTTCGATTCCAGAAGAATACTTTCTACGATCAACAAATTGTTGTTTTGAGTCTGGGCAGGCGCGGCTCAAGCACATGTAGCGCCCGGGTGCAATCAATAACCTGGCGCCCTCTTGTACCAAAATGGGTGAACAAAATGGAATAGGTTGATGGTTACAAGCGGCTCTCGGCGCCCCTAACACCCGGCGCCCGGGTGCACCGCACCCTCTGCACTATAGGTAAAGCTGGCCCTGAGTCTGGGTGCAATCTGTGTCCATTAATTATATGTTTTTAAAGTAACCTGCGATACAAGGATTAGTTCAACAACATGTAGTTGTTGACTTTAAAAAATAATATTAAAAAAGAAAAATACCAAGTATAATATCGTCAAATGGTTTTTTGAAAGCATGTTCTACTCATATTTATTTTAAATCGCTGGTATATCGTGGACGTATTATATACTATAGTGGTCTGTAGACGCACAAAGCTCGAGATTAGACAACCTTTCACTGTTACCAATACGGTCGGCGCTATTTTGCAATACTGGACGCAGCCGGCTACGGGAAGGACCAGGTGAGAACTACTTTTCTAAAACCTCGAACCATTTGACCTGGAATAAGCCGATGTAATAATTATACAGCAATCTATCTTTTTGTATATATGCTGAAATCATATATACAAATTAACTTCACAGATTGCGGAGTCTGAATACCGATCTTCCATGTTGAGAGCTGTGGGTTCAATCTCCATGCAAGATAGTTCTCTGTGCAATTCACAAAGAATTGATCTGATTCCGCATTTTTTTTATGTCTCCATGTCTCAAAGATTTATTTAGTGGTGGATATTATTTTAAAGAAAAACAATTAGGTATCCATTTTTAATGTTAAAATATCAGGTTTTATTAAATATATGCAAAAGTTATACAGTACTAAGAATAAAACTTTTGATTTAAAATTTTAAGCTATTTCTTTGTTCGACTAAACTGCGCAAATGATGGACTGAATTTGATGGAACTTGACTTTTAACTAGCCTAAGTTGCTCATGTTACGACGTATTATATCTCTTAGTCTTCTTTTATATCTCTTAGTTATATCTCTTAGTTTTTGTGTGTGTTTTGCTGTGTGATAGCGGCTACGAATACTACCAACCCTTACTTTGCTAGTGGATGTGGTAAAAGATGACTAAGGGCCTTATAACGACCTGGGCCCACTCCATCTGATGTCAGTTGATTAACAATTACATTCCCAAGGAGGGTTGACGTCTGGCAGGCGGCCGTTCATAAAACTATTGCCAGTAACTCTTACACTATGTACTATGAAATAAGAGTACATATTTGATGAACATGACAATGACAAGTAATTATGATGATGATAGACAAGAAAAGTGTCTTGTATTTTTACATCGCAGCTTTGTTCATAGTTAACAATTAAAACAATATTATACCATTACGAAAAGTAAGTCAGGAGACTTAATCATATGGGCAGGGCTGCAAGACCAATTTTAGTAGCATTATTCACTATGAGAACTAAATTACAACAACTGATGATAAGGTTCATGTGAATGTAGAATATACTGTTCTATGTGAACGAGTCGTATGCATATGGGTTCACGGAAATGTTGTAAGTGCTAGACTTTACTGAAATTAGATTTGATTGGTAGTTATAACTGGGAATAAATTTACACAGACCCATCAAAAAATAATGGTTCTGCGGTTTACCGCTTAATTTTAATTTATTAAACTATACTTTTCTGACATATTTCGAGCTCTTGAATCGATATTCGAAGTCAAAATTAAGATCCTATATACCATTTTTAGATAACTTCAAAACTTTATTATTCTTGTTTAGCGTCAACTAGATATTTTTGGAACAATCCACTGACTTTATTATATTAAGATATTCACATATTGACCTCTGTCAAGGTGAGAAGTATTAACAGCGTATAAACCAAAAAAATATCTAAGATCAACGGAACCCGAATATTTAGGGAAAATACGCAAAAAAAAAACATCCTTCATTTTATATCTCTGCAACAAGTTTCAAATACTTCATACCCCATACTACGTATATATCTGTTAAAAATATCTTACACAGGATGTTAATTCTGACTTCGAATATTGATTCAGGAGCTCAAAATACGTCGGAAAAGTATAGTCTTATTTATCGCAAAACCAACTTGTTTTTTGTGGGGCTTTGTTGTTATTAAATAATAACGAATATTTTTGATAATGCATGTCAAATTACATCTAGAAATTAGTAGTAGCGACGGGATAAGAATACAATAGTCTTGAGGACTATATTAAAGAATCAAAGACTGAATGATTAATCAGAATAAAGTATGATAAAAGGATTATAAAGTTAAATAAAAAACAGTTTTATAATTAACATTGAGATTAATAAAATTTTCAATAAATTAAGACTTTTACAGTCTTTATTTATTATACCTACAGCAACCGGCCACGTTTACTGAAACACTAATCAGCCCAAAATTTGTCGTTTGACGTCAATCATAAGTAAACTACACTATGCCGTCTGAATATTTGTTGTTATTACGAATTTCAATTGTTTTTCGCAGTATATAATCAGATTATTTGTTGTTTTTTGTGTTAATAATGTAAATCCAAGGATGATAGAGCAAGATTTTATTAAGGTAATAATAGCGCTTATTTATCAAGAATTGAATTAATAATATTGGAAGAGTTTCTGGCCTCAAACAACCTTGTTCATTTGAATTTCAAAATGTAAACTTCCTTCTAATTATAAAATGGAGGAGAGGAAGGGAGACCCACCAAATGCGCGCATTTGAAGCCGAACCATCCTGAGGATGCCTCGTTTAGAGGCGAAACACGTGTCAAATCTTTATTCGAAGTTCTGCGGCAAATTGCAAGTAGAAGTTCTGGAGGCGGTGCTCATCACAGGAGTAAGATTTCCTTATATCCTATTCCACCTTAATCCCATCCCGTATTCCTTCCTTTCTTGAGGTGTACGTTATATTGATTAACCGTGGGAAAGTGGTGGGTCTCCCTTTCTCTCCTCCATTTTATAATAATAATGGATTTTCGCTATGTATCGCCTAATTCAACCAATTATAGGTACTTCCTTCTAAGTACATCCATCAGCCCGTAGACCTCCATTGTTGGACATAGACCTCTCCACGAGAATGCCACTCAGACCAGTCTCGTGCCATCTGCATCCAACGGCTTCGTGCGACTCTTAAGACGACAGCAACTAGTGGGGAATCGTCCTACACTGCATTGTTCGTTTCATGATCGTCATTCAAGAACCTCTCTTCCCCAACGGTTGTCGGTGCAAAGAGTGATGTAGCCTGCCCATTGCCATTTCAACGTGCTAATTCTTCGGGCTATGTCGGTTACACCAATCTACGAATTGCCGTATTTTGGATTATATCACGTAGAGGAACATCGAGAATAGCCCTCTCCATAGCACGCTGAACGACTTTGAGCCTTTTTACGAGACCGACATGTAGAAACCACGTTTCAGTGCCGTAAGTCATCGCTGGTAACACACATTTATAATTATATTTATTAATAGTCTTCATTGTGAGTTTAATTAAATGTAAACGAAATTTTTTATCTCCCTCTTATAGTTATAACGTACATTTTGGTTAGAATCGAACGTCTATGTTGTAATAAAACTTAAAAGTAAACAGCTGTCACTACCGCGTCCTTTCTACCAGATGTCGTGAGAGACAACTTTTCTTCATGGGATGCCCTTTATAAAGTAGAAACCATGCATAAATATGTTTACCATACGCACGCATCATTATAACCATGTAAATTCCGTATCAATTTTCTACAGAATAACAAACTTTAAATGTCTTTGACGCTTTCTAATATCATCATATGAAATATGTTCTATTAATTAAATTGTTTAAAAGAGAATGGTTGAACCTTTCGCATATAACAGACCATATAATTGCTGTACACGAGAATCTAGTGCTTAAAACAACTATATCTAGTTAAGTAATATTATTCGCAATCATTTTATATAATGGTTGATCGTTTTGCGATAATACTTCATCGTCTCAACTTATATACATTCAACTGCTGGGATCTAGCATCTAATAGTAGCAGTCCATAATAGGAAGGCATTTGACCTACTATATCACGCTGGTTATACGAATTGTTAAGGGATCTCAAACATGCTTGGAAATTTGAGCATTACTTTGACAACCTTCTTCGAGATAAATCGATTTTGCTGTACTGACCAAATACATACGAGCAGCGGCCGGCAAAAAATGTATGAAAATCCATATCTGTCGTGTTTTAGCGGCCAAATAAATATACATATATGTAAATTCATATCTGTCATGTATTTTAAAAGTGGAACGTTTTGTTACTTCAAAAAATAGCCACCGAGGAGACGACTTATCAAAGTTTTATTTAAATTTCGAACTGGCTTGAAAAAGAAACCTGTTTGATAATGAAAAAAAAACAAATGAACCCTTTATCACGTGAAAAATGTTGTTCATTGTTCATCATGTATACAGTTCTACTTAATACTACTTAGTTTTAATTGCCGCGCATTATTTGAGAAAAGCACTATACAAGCCTTGGCCGCAACTAGGAGTTGATGGACTTACGTATATGTGCCTTGGCTACGCCTCGGCCCACATTTACATGTTCGTCCATCAATCCCTGTTTTGCTAGCCGCTGCAGTAATGTACTATTGTTTCCAGTTTTCATTCTCTTGTATAAATGTATATTGATATTTAATAAGCCCTCAGTCTTCTTTTACGATACCTACGTGTAAGAAAGGGATGAAGTGTATTCTTACTCCGTCACCATATGGAGAATTCCACAGATATTAGTAACTTTAAATCAACCTTAATTATAGTATTACACACCTAATAAAATAATATTATAGAAGACATCTGATGTTTACGCGAATATTACACATTTGAAATAAAACATCATGTTATTATTTGATTTTTTTTTTATTTCCGGACGTTTCGAAATTTTACAACGTGCAAGGACACAGGAGGACTGTGGATTCCATCAAATACAAACGCACTAGAAACTGTAAAAATTGTTTTAGATTTTTTTTTTTTTTTCAAAAATAATTGTTTTTTTTTTTTGTTAAAGAGATGAAGCCAGAACAGATGTAAGAGTAATAATAGTTAATGATGTACTAGAGCAAGTGGATGAATTCGTATATCTTGGATGTGGATTTAGCCGAGATGGACGGTACACCACTGATATAGAGCGAAGAGTGATTGCGGGCAATAGACTGAACGGAGCGTTGGGGCAACTTCTCGGTAGCCACCACCTCAGCCAGAAGGCACGTGTAGCAATATTACTGTATGGAAGCGAGAGTTGGGTATGCAGAAAAGAGTATGAAAGTAAAATTAATGCGGTCGAAATGCAATCTCTACGGAAAATCTGTGGAGTTAGGCTGACCGACCGCATTCGTAACGACGACGTAAGAGAGCGAGTAGGTATGAAAGAGAGTATTGGTGTAAAGATGCGAAAGGAAATGCTCCGATCGTTCGGACATGTGGAAAGAATGCCGAACGAACGTCTGGTTAAGAAGGTATATAATGCGAAAGTGGAAGGATGTAGGTACCAGGGGAGACCGAGACTCACCTACCTAGACCAGATCGGTCATGTACTGAAGGAAGGTGGAGTCAAGAATCTCCGAAACCGGCGAGCGTATATGAAGAGAATTATGAATGTTGAGGAAGCGAGTGAAGTATGCAAGGATAGAGTTCTCTGGCACTCTGTTCTCTCTGCCTACCCTGCAAGGGATATGGCGTGATGATATGTATGTATGTAATTGTGTTTTAAATTTATAAATCCCCGATAAAGGTTCATTACCGTGCATCGCGTTTAAACGTGGCCGCGCGCGTTTAAACCACGGAGAAAATACAAAGAGGAGCTGTTGTAATGAATATTTTCTATGAAACAATGCGTGTCATTTACAGGGGATGAGGGGGACGCTGCTAATGGAGAAAGTGAGACAAGTAATAGTACTTGTCTCACTCCCTCCTTTATGTCCATCTACCGGCTATTAGCACAACTACTAATTTCGTATATTGTATGCAGTTGAGCTATCTTGCATTAGATGTCAGTAAGTGTATGGTGTAACAGGGACGTACTCAGAATTTACCTATATCAAGGAGTGCTAATTTTTTTTTATTTCAAAGATACAAACAAATCTTATTAGCTGTTTGCTCTATTCCAATACAAATGTTTATAATCAAATAATTCTGCATAGCGAATAGCTGTATGACTACTGTTTTTAACCGAAAATTTCTTTATAAGGCTTGTCAGCATTGTTCATAATGTTAATATTTTATGAAAAATCCATCTTTTCTTTACTGTCATTCTGATAAACTCAGAAGTTTAGAAACCTTTTTTTCTTCATATTTGTGTCCTTTCCATACGACCAAATAATACAATTATTTGTTTGGGTTTCTAACAAATTATTGAATGAAAGTAGTTGGACTTTTATTAAATATGTTAGCTCCACGGTATATATTTTCCTTCCTTTTTGTCTTTTCCATATAAAAAAAGAATCAAACCACTCTATTAAAATAAGGCTTTATACAATTGATAATGCAACAATGGTGTCAATGAACAAGACATGTAAAAGAGTATTTCAAGCGAGCAGACCAGCCCCCCCTGGTAGCAACCGTTTGATTGACGCACGGGCCATCTAAAACTTAGCCATGCCAAAGGTAACTTGAAGACCTTCGACGCCACCACCATTTTGAGTATTTTTGTGACGTGCTCAACCTCGTTAATCTTATCAAGAAATTGCATCGAGTGCAATTACATTATTAATAAATAAAGGAGAAAGGGTGACATTGGTTTCAATAATAAAAATGAAATACTCTTTTGCATCATATATTTCTTGAGCTATACCTAGTCTTGCCCTAAATACTGTAACAAAGAAAAACCTTTTTCTATTGCAAAAAATATTTATGACTTTTACAGTGTTAGTTTAATACATAAATATAAAACAATTTAAAATATAAAAAGCTTGTTCGAAGTGGTTTCTATTGGCTGCAATACAGTCCTTTAAATCTTCATTGTTAAAATGAGAAGAACAAATCTTTGTATATTTCGTAGGAGTCCAGTTTTTCTATTAATTTTTGAAATCCATTGCTTCTAACATCGTCATTGGACGGTATTCTAAAACATACAAAATTTACAGTTTAATTATAATAGGTTCATTTAAAGTAGTGTAAAAATATTTTTCTTTGATGAAAAAGCCGAATGTTATAATTATATTCTAATTACGACCCTGGATTTTTGACACTTTTATAGTTCTTCATAGTTAACGACAGCTGGCGTATTGCTTACAAAATAATTATTAACTACATATAAAACTCATATTTTTGTTGAGGTAAAAGGCTTTGGGTATAAATTTTAATACTCATGGTTATTAGTTATTACAATAATCTTAAATGTTTGAACTGTATGTGCTTTTGTTGTTCTAGATCCTATTACGCAAAGTGGTGCCATCTAACGTTGAGTAAAATTATTTCTGAACATGATACCGTCAAAAGAACTTTCTAGAAATTATTTTTATAAATTATGAATAAATATACTTACAAATGGAATGTGATTCTTTCCATATCATCTGTACGTTTATTGGAGTAGTTTTTACATGATAAAACACAACACTTCATGGTTTTCTTCGTAATAACATAAAAATACACCAAAAATATAATTTTATGCACCGTACGAACACCGGCAGCGACGACAGAAGACTAATAGGCCACGCCTACTATTGATGTTAACGTGATGACGTCAGGGCCTACTTGAGAATCACAGTGCACAGTTACTTAGGCCGTCTCCTCTTTGTATTTGCTCCGTGGTTTAAACGCTTACGACTGTTGCGCGCGGCCGATGCGACAATAGTCAATGTATGAAAATGTATGGCGCCGTTTCCGAGGACCGCGACGAATGATTTACTTCATTCGTCGCTTACAACTGTGCGCCATACATTTTCATACATTGGCTATTGTTGAATGAACCGCGCGCGAGAGTCGTAAGCGTTTAAACGCGCGCGGCCGCGTTTAAACGCGATGCACGGAAATGAACCTTAACAGTTGTAGCAAAGGCTACAATGCAGCAAATCATTATTATAATCTTGCTCCTATTACCTGGGTTCAACCAATAGTATCCTTCTTCCATTGTACATGTTGTAAAGACTTTCCAATAGTTTTATGACCTGCCTGACATTAACCCTCATTGTTAATCTAATTTTTGACCAGTAGATATCAAATGGAGTTTCCTCGGATCAATCCATATTAAGCTTTATAGCTCTAACTCATTTTTCGTGACATCCACGAGCAATGTAAGAGTTGGTAGTATTCGTAATCACCACCACACAACAGAAGCTACCAAATACCAATTAATTAAAGTATTAAACATTAATTACAATTGCACTTCTCTGTGTATCAGTCAACATAATACAATTTCCTTTTAACCTCGGACATTACGTTCACTTATAAAGTTTTCTTTTTTAAATAATTTTAAATTTTTATTATTTTTAAAAATATCATCGTCAATTCTCTCTAATCATAGCTGCCAGTACTTCATCTAGAAAATATTAACCAATTAAAAAAAATGAATAGCGTTCTATAAATTATTATTAGCATATCATTTTAGTTGGTTAAAAACAAAAACCATACACATGTAAAAAATATAAGGAACCGCTCTTTATTTTTATCTGGGAATAGTAAAACTTAGTTAAGGAGTGTCAGGGGAGCTATATCTTGAGATAGACTTGAGACGGTATAAGTAGCGTTTTAATAAGATAGACTGAGTTTTAAATAGCTTTTTCTTCTTTTGGCGCACTGCAAACATATTTTTTTCATGGTTTGTAAGTGAGGTTGATCCGTCACGTTCTGAGGTGAAAGACTCGATCGGGTGAACTCGAGACTGCCGAGTGTACCCGAGCGGGAAAGATATAATCAGCTGCTCATCATTGCTGTGTCGCTATGTTTACTATATATATTCAATTTATATGTAATAATTGTTATTATTAATTATATTCAATTATTCAATAGCTTTTATTTAGTACCCAGTTATTTTTTGACGATTGGATATGGTATGATCACTCCCATACATTCTTTTTTTGCTTTTATTTTTTTGTTCATAGATTTAAGTTTTCACTTCTATCGGCAGTCCTCATAACTGCTTTGTGTGTGTTTTTTTTGTTAAAACGGTCTGTAATTAAGATAAGGAACTTGTTAACATTTGCCAAGACGAGTGTTTGGATATAGAATCTCTTGCACGTATAGTTGCTCAATATGTCCAGCTGAAGATTACCATGACCAGTTATGAAACACGTGCGTACAATTTATCATGATTTATGGTGGTTGAAAGTGTCATGAGCTAGGCAACAATAGTTTGAACATTAAACATCATAACGAGCCTCATATTTTTGCTAAAGCAATAGCTTTGCAACAAAAAAAAGTTGCGTCTCGAATTTTTGTGGCATTATTTAAAAGATCTGACATCTTAATTCGTGGACTGCACAGATATCGTAATAATGAAGGTGTTATCCTACCGTGCCAGTATTCCAGGTTCGGTTTCCATCGAAGACAATACTTTGTGCAATCCAGAAATTATTATTCTAAGTCCGAGTGTAACTTTAGGTTCATTAATTGTATTATTTATAAACGCTGCAAGGGTGATTTCCTTAGTGCAGCAGTACGTTGTCTTTTAAAAAACTTATTCATACGCTAACTTTATACAAGTATTTTTCAAATTTAATAGTGTTTCTATATTTTGCTATACTGATATGTTATCCGTGTGGTGACGGAGTAAAAATACAATTCACCAACCCCTATCTTAGGCAGTCCATTAATCACATGAGATTTGAAAGGGGGGAGGGGTTTGACAAAAATCATAAAATATCACAAGAGGGAGGGGGGCTGTAGTAAGATATCACGTGTATTTATTTTTTTGTCAAAAGCTGCGGTTTCTAAACTAAAAAGCGGGGTGTAGTGTGACTTTGACTTACCGTTGCCAGGCAACGAACGAAGTTTAAAGTAGGTGATCTGTATAAAGACCTTTTTGCGAAGTATAAAAAAGCAAAAAACCAAGAATATAATGAGCTGTGGGCTACATCTTTGTAAGTACTAGAAAGTCACGTGATATTGGTGGGGTAGGGGGGGGGGGTCATAGAACCTCACCACGTATCACCATTGGGTTAAAAATACTAAAAAAAAGATCACGTGATTAATGGACGTCCCCTTACCCGGTGGTGATCGTAAGAGACTACTAAAGAATATAAAACGCATATAACACCTATGCAAGAGAAGGAAAACTCGAAACAAAACCTTGTACCAACACGTCTGACCAGCGTGGTATAATAGGTCAATTTCCCTCTCATTATGGAGGAGGCTTGAGCCCCACAGAGGAATATATATGAGCTGAGATGATACTCATATGATGCAAGATTTTATTTTCTTTATTTACTGAACTTGAGAAGCGCAGAATCAATATTGTTTCTTTATATCCTGAAAAGTTTCATTAGCGTTATATTGAGATTATAGTTACTGTTCTATAAAATTCGGCGTACCAGTTTTATTGCAATATTATAATTTTTATGATTTTTTTTAATGGTTATGAAATATACGGCCTCATCTCTTTTTTTAATGGAATCAATTTAAAAGCTGTGGATTTTATGCATAACGTACCTGTGGTAATAAAATCTGCACTTTTTCTATTTCTAATCATTTTGAAAACATTACAGAATAATAATGGTTGCCAGACTATTGCTACCTAAGTGGTAAAAACAACCACAAACGTATGCAACATCTAATTCATACGTCAAAAAAAATATAATAAATCGTTATTATGTTTCATAAATCTTTATCCGTTGATGGTAACATCGGCCTTCGGTAGGATAAATGTTTCAACTAAATTGGGTAATTCGTTTAAACGAACGAGAACCGAGCGTGCCAAATGTAATTAGGTGTTGCAGTTGCATTCAAACATTTTTTTATTGCTTAGGCTCTCTGAAATCTATAGATACTTACATATCTAATTGATTTTCTTCTCTATGAATAGTTATTTATAATTGTGTACATTTAGTCTGTAATAATTACAACATTAAATGCTTGCGAATTTGTAGGAGTTAATTAATTTACATTAAGATAAGATAAGATATTTATTCGCTGAGAATATGGTACAAAGATATATAATTACAAAGTAGAAGCCCGACATATTCGCCTTTAAAAGGCATGCGAATTTTTGAATATTATAATCATATGTACATAACAATAATAACAGTTTATCATCATCATCATCACAGCCCATAAATGTCCCACTGTTGGGCTCGGGCCTCCTCCGTATTGGAAGGGAAATATATAATAGAATAGGGTTTTGTTTCGAATTTTTCTTCTCTCGCATAGATGTAATATGCGTTTTATATCCCTTAATCATCTCGTACGATCACCCACGGGTAAGATATGGAGTGGTGAATAGTATTCTTACACCGTCACCACACGGAACAGTATATAACCTAATTTAAAATTTATATAACAGAAAATCATTTAATGTATAGAAGCACTTTTCAGTAAGCCAAGTCTTCAGTTTAATTTTTTTTTGTTAGCATTTTTCTGATAAATTGAGGAATGTGATGTGATTCCTCAATTTATTAGAGAAATGCCGATAATCATTATGTTTAAATATGAGTAAAATAACAAAACTTTTAGTTAAATTTTTATTACAATAAAAGATGCGTTTTGGACATTGAGTAAGATTCTAGCTTATATATTTAAAATAATTAAGAAATACCCCGAAAGATACGTCTAAAGTGATCTTGGCACATACATATATATATTTTATTTAAGAAAACTCAATTTAATTATTTGCTTTTGTATACTAATTATTTAAACGATCGCCCTTAATTTAACTTTTTTGTAAAAATTCTTTTCCATAGATTTTTTTATTTGGATAATATTGAAAAGCAAAGAGTATGAACTAAATTTATGGTGATATTTAATAATGTATTAATATTTAAATATCAAGTATTACAAAATTATTGATTCGTACAAAAATATTGGTTTACACAACTAGGAAAATCGAACGGCCGTAACAATACGACAGCATAATGTCACCGATTGTCATAATTTTATTGAATTATGTGGCAACACTTTAAATAATAAAAAAAATCAAGTCACGATATTTAGTTTATCTCTGTTGCTAATACAAGTATTATTGGATTAATTGATTCATGCCGTATCATATCTGTGAACTTTGTAACAAAAAACCTGTGCCACACTTTTCACTGTAATCGATAAAAAAAAGAGAAATAAAAGAATTATTGCTTCATAAAATCTAGACAAGTTCGATTATGAATTGTGTTCTAGATATTAAATATTCTTATTTTAATCCAAGGCTATTTATTAAGATTTTATATAATTCTGTTTTAGTTGTAACTCAGCAAGAATAAAGTTATAATCATCTAACGCGGACAATTTCTCCCTGAAGGCGAGAATGCAATGACAATGTTCTCTTTATTTTTTCTCTAAAGACGAAGCACTAAGGAAATATGTGTTCGGAAAATATACCTTCTATTTCGGGGTACTTTACAAACATATAACCATCGGACACAAATTAAAACCAGATGCAGGATTTTTTTTATTGCGTATGGTGGCAAACAAGCAAACAGCACCCCTGACGGTAAGTGTTACTGACGCCCATGGATCTTTACCATGTCGGGGTATAGCTGGGCAGCGGCCTATCAATAAAAACCCACACAAGTTAGGCTTCCTGCTCTCTCGCTCACCGAACGATATCACACACACACAATACACACACGTGCAATAGCATATTGCTCAGAGGTCGATTTTTCCCCAAAGGGTCGGCTCACGAATGTTGACAGAAAATTGTTTGAAGTGTGGTCCCTACTATTAAACTAATTTCTACTACAATAATTTTTGAATCGCATAAAATATTGTATGTACTAAATAGGAATCGAACCCACGCTCGGCACGGTTGGTCGTTATCTTAACCACTACGTCATCTGCGGCGTCGTTTTAATGATTTCAAGAATTGCAATTTGTTTTAGCATATTTTGGTATTTAGGAGAGTATTACACATATGAATTCTGTACTACTGCGATTAACAATAATGACCTGTTGGACGTGAAAGACCTTAAGTCCACCCATAACCATGAACGGTATAAATTACGCGAAAGGTCGAAAAAGTATTTTTTTATAAGACAGTTATATAACTATATGTAAGTATTACACATTTGAAATAAAACTATTTTTACGGATTCTATCGCGTTTCGAATACTTTACAGTCTTCGTGGTCACGGGAGGATTGAGGTGTCTCACGTCCAACATGTCATCCTCATTATACGTTACTGATAGTAATTGTGGCATTGGAACACTATATATTGGAAATCGGTTTAAAATGTTAGCTAAAATGAAATCTACTATCTTGTTCAGAACTCTTCATAGAGATAGGGATTTTTTTGGAATATTAATTACATAGATTGATATTTGCTAATAAATATAGGAAAATAAAGGGGTGATGCCTCATTGAATGCTCACTCTCAAAAGGCTATATCATAAAAACACCCAATAAAAATTAAATATTTGCATTACAGTGAAATAAATAATTAAAATTCATTAATAAATTTTGAGTAGCATAGATTGTGTTTATCATTTATTTATTTACATATTATTGTGAAAATAAGAAAAAAAATCCCACTCTCCTTCGATAACCAAAGGCGAACAAGACATTTTTTACCTTCTCTACATATAATAATAACATAATAATTGAATGTAATTTTTTTAACATATCTTACTATGAACCCTATATAAAGAGAGGGCCTAGGGATTTGTCATATAGCTCTTGTGCCTACTACAGAAATCAGTTCTCTTAAGGTTACCTAAATAAAATAAACAGAAAGTTGTAATAAGTATTGTAGCTTAAAAGAAAACGAAATAAATAAATTAAAATACCTCCAAGAATACGAATTTTGAGTTTAGGAGCTGCTCAAATATTTCACAATGAGTAGTGGCTTTTCAATATTTGGTTGTAAGTCTATAAAAAAGCTATACAAATCCAGTATCAAATTCTACGACTGTTTAAAAGTGTGAGACGAATCCGCGTAAATACGTGACAATACAGTACCTTAAGCTTTTTTCTCGCAAAGTTTATGTACCACAAAAAGATTGAAGATCTCAATTTTAAATAACAATAATTCTAAAAAAAATATTTCGTTATTATTTAACGCAATATTAAATTGGTGTTAGTAACATTTACATATAGTTACACATTGTTAATTTATAACTAGCGACCCGCCCTTACTTCGCTTTTAGAATATTATAGACATATGACATCCCAGATCCTTTTATTATATACTAGCTTCTGCCCCCGGCTTTGCCCGCGTAAAAGGTTACTTTCCTAAAGTTTTTCATCCCCTATTTTTACTTTACCTTCTAACGGTAGGTATATTTTTTAACAAAATTTTAATGTCATATTTATTTATATCTATTCAATAGCATAAAAATAAGTTTTAAACTTCCAGCTTTAAAAATGACGATACTTCCTTACAACTTTTCATCACCCTTTACAACCGTTTTTTTACATTAAAAAGTAGCCTATGTCCTTTATCAGGCTCTAGACTATCTGTGTACCAAATTTCATTTAGATCGGTTCAGTAGTTTGGACGTGAAAGAGCGACAGACAGACAGACAGAGTTACTTTCGCATTTATAATATTATTAGTAAGGATTGTTAAGATATACAATTTCGTAGTACCTTATCTTGAATTATCTCGTAAGGCTTGGCTAGCATTTACAATATAAGCACACATCATCATCATCTCAGCTCCTATATGTCCCACTATTGGGCTCGAGCCTCCTCCATAATGGATGGGAAATTGACCTACTATACCATGTTGGTCAGACGTGTTGGTATAGGGTTTTGTTTCAAGTTTTCTTTCTCTCGCATAGATGTTATATGCGTTTTATATCCCTTAGTTGTCTCTTACGATCACCCACGGGTAAGATATTTATTGTATTATGGTGGTGAATTGGTGGTGACGGAGTAAGAATACATTTCACCACCCCCAATCTTACCCGCGTACCGGGTGATCGTACGAGACGACTAAGGGATAAAAAACGCTTATAACAGCAAGAGATGGAAAACTCGAAACAAAACACTATACCAACACGTCTGACCAGCGTGGTATAGTAGGTAAAATTCCCTCCTATTATGGAGGAGGCTCGAGCCCAACAGTGCGACATATATGAGCTGTGATGATAATGATACATTAAAATCTTCTTCTTGAACCACTATCTATTGACGATAATCTAATTAAAATACGTTTTAAAAAATATAAGCGCACAAACGACGGAAAACATCTCTGTTTTACTATGTTACGATTTAAAAACAGCCGTCTGATTCTGAAGGTGCCTATTTAATTGCATGCATTCATATCCACCGTCTCAAGATCGGCGATTATCAGCAATCAACCAAACCTTTTATTTTGCTATTGAATCTGGTGGGTATACAGCGTAATAGCAACGCGCTTTTCTTGCGCATAATGACCGAAATACTATCGAAGTTATCGTCACCAAGCTATAAAAACACGGCAGCCCCAATAATACCCGGAAGGTGTTGTTTCATTGAATACGCAGGTCACTGTATACCTTTTGCGTAATGTTTACCCGCAGCTTGCATGTACTAACTTTAGCAGTAAGCTTAAAAACACACCCATAAACATTTTCATTTGAAACAAAAAAGAAATAAACAATTTTTAAAACTATTTCGTTAAAGTAAGCATTAATGACATTCTGTATTCATGTATTACGTGCGATGACGGAGTAAGAATATAATTCACCACCCCCTATCTTACCCGTGAGTGATCGTACGAGACGACTAAGGAATATAAAACAGAATATATAACATCTATGCAAGCTTTTGCTTGCCCTAACCCTAAACCCTATACCTACACATCTGACCAGCGTGGTATAGTAGGTTAATCTCCCTTCTATTATAGAGGATACCCGAGCCCAAAAGTGGGACATATATGAGCTGAGATGATGATGATTATATTCTATTTTCATCACACGTGGATATATTTCTAAACGTTATCAATAACCTTTACATAAAAATAGCCGCGGGTAACGGTTAACTCGCCTATGATTACATTCTCATAATGATCTAACATTACTAATAGTTATCCAACGTGTTGTTATAACACGACCGTGTTGTGTTGATCGTACGCTTTCAACTGACACCGATAGATGTATCAACAATGTAGCTTTGCCGGTTGTAAAACTTTCTCTTACAAGGTCACTGGTGAAAGCGATAGTGATTATTAAAATAACTGGGATGTTCCGAGAGGATATTTAACAACATGTACTCTCTTGTTATTTCATTTATTTTATTTATTTTTAAAGGTTCACGCTTCTAAGCCGAAACGTATAAGTAGATATGTAAAAAGATTTCTTTTAGAGGTCTATCTTCTATGTATCAGGGGTGGCAATAGCCAAGATTGCAAAGTAAAGATCTCGGATTCTAATAACACATCAATGATTTTTCAATTTCATGTGACTAAATCGTAAAATTATTTTGGGAGGACTATTCTCCCGTGACCACGAACGTTGTAAAGTGTTTGAAACGTCGGGAAATTAAAAATCAAATAAAAACGCCATAGAATTGGTAAAAATAATTTTATTTCAAATGTGTAATGCTCGCGTAAACATATGAAATCATTATGTTATAGTGTGAATTAAAAAATAAATACATTCAATGAAAAAGTGATTACCGTGTAAGGTAAGGCATCCATATCTATTTAAAATATAACAATAATAAGTGGTATAAATAGCTATCTTCTGCTTCCACTATTTAGAAAGAGAACATCCTAAAAGCAGGCGACATATTTATTTAAATTTGGAGAAGAAAAATTAAAAAGTCATTGCGGATTTTATGATCTCTCACAAATAATTAAACAAAAACAAACTAAAGTTTGTGTAAATATATCTTGTGTTGCCATATCGATATTTTCAAAATTTTCTATTACTCCAGTGATTTTATTTGCCCCCTAAGTTTTTCTTAAAATACCGACAAAAAAATTGTACTCTTAGACCTTCATGAAAAATCTTTCGTATTATTGTATCAAGTTACTCATTACCTATCCCATATTTTTATTGCCGTTATGTATTAACTCCATGCCTAATATAGTATACAGGTTAAACATGATACAAAAATACGACTAAGTCAATGGACAGCACCTAGCGGTCCACCTAAGTTAAGGAATTGATGGTAATTGGAAGTGAATGATAATACGGCGGCTATGACCAATAAACCACACTTCCATCGCCTTGAACGCTCTTGTCAGAGGTCAGTCAACCCGACATGAAAACCTTTTTATCATCATCTTGGCTTATACACGTCTCTTTGCTGGGTTTGAATCTCTTCCACAATTGGGAAGAATTTGAACTACCATAGCAATCTGGTCAAACGGATAGTTTCATTTCGGGTTTTCTTTATCTTGTACAGATAATATTCGCAAATTATACCTCTTAGTATATTTCTTACTTACTCTTTACTTCTTCACCACACGGAAAGGATATGTTTTATTTCAAAATAAAACAAAACAATAGTTCTAAAGGCTACTTAAGACTAGACCCCACTTAAGTAGTCAAAGATCGAATTATCGCATCAAACAGCTTCTCACACACCAAGCGCTCATTGCTTAATCACCATGTAAATCGTCATCAATCACCGAACGACCTTCCAATGATTAGTTCCGTTATAGATCCGTGACGGTTTCACATCAGCTCCGTGCCGCGTGGGTCTGGCTCGATTTCATTATATCTGGTTATAATTAATTACGTAACAGCACCGTGGTGTCTAATGTTATGTTATAAATGTCATATAAGTAAAAGGAAGTACAAAAGAACTAGTTCTTAATCCGAGGAAGTTACTATTGTATTTCTTTTTTATAGTCAAGTATAGGTGTGTAGCGTGGTAGCTATGTGGTAGCGGCTACGAATACTACCAACCCTTAATTTGCTCGTGATGTCGTAAAAGACGACTAAGAGTTTTATAACGACCTGGACCAACACTACCTGATGGCATTTTGTCAGCAATTGCATTCCCAAGGAGGGTTGATGTCAGACAGGCGGCCAGTCATAAAATTATTACCAATAACATTTGCAGTGTTCAGGAAGACGAGTACATATTGCGTCGACCCCAAGTAATTGGGACAAGAGCAGGAGAATGATAATGATGATGATAGTCAAGTATAGGTTTATGAAGCATTTAAGTTATTTTATTAAAATGTTATATAGTAAGAAATTAATGTATTTAAAATGAATGACCTAGAAAAAAATTAAAATTTTCTTGATTAGAAATATCATCATCATCTCAGCTTATATATGTTCCACTGTTGGGCTCGAGCCTCCTCTAAAATGGGAAGCAAATAGACCCACTATACCACGCTAGTCAGACGTGTTGGTATAGGGCAGGGGTCGGCAACCTTTTGAGTCGGAAGAGCCAAAAATTAGAATTTATAAAGGTTTAAAGTTTTTAAAGAGCCACATCTTTTTTTTATCCACAATAATTTGTGCCTTAACCTCATTAATCAATTTATAACCATTTTTAAATGTTTTCTTTATAAAATATTTTTTAGCGTATAGAATTAAAGAGCCGCAACTTCACATCCAAAGAGCCGCATGTGGCTCGCAAGCCGCAGGTTGCTGAACCCTGGTATATGGTTTTATTTGGAATTTTCCTTCCCTTGCATAGATGTTATATGCGTTTCATATCCCTTAGTCGTCTTTTACGATCAACCACGAGTAAGAGAGAGGGGTGGTGAATTTTATTCTTAATCTGTCACCACACGGCAAATTAGAAATATAATATTTTGAAATGGAGAATAGGATAGAAGACCTATCACTTTCAGTTCAACGTACGCTTTTTTGAGAACGCACCTACTTGAGGATGCTTCGTGTGATTTGATCAATTTAGATTAAATCAAATTGCATGATTATTTCTAAAAACTTGATTACGAGCGAAAAATGAATGTCACACATGGGACTCGAACCCACACCTATTGGAAAACCGTTCCAATTGTTCTCCCACTTACACCAGTATGAGCTATCATATGATATTCAATTTGCGGCTCGTATT
This sequence comes from Lymantria monacha, assembly GCA_905163515.2. Lineage (NCBI taxonomy): Eukaryota > Metazoa > Arthropoda > Insecta > Lepidoptera > Erebidae > Lymantria > Lymantria monacha. The sequence continues at coordinate 34,178,856 of LR991084.1, read as the reverse complement.
ATATTTTCGTCTTTAAAGGAGACGTGTGCCATCTACCCGACAATGTTTACACATTATACAGATTTTAATACTCTAACTTTGCAGTTAGAATTGTATTAAACGATGACACAACCCTGTTATTCAAATTGCTGAAATTTAACATGCTTGATTACACAGCCACACAAAAAAAGTTTTTGGTCGAGTCTGACAGTCAGACTAGGCATACTATATGTTTTTGGGGTCGCTGAAACCAAATCTGAGGTCAAAAATACCCCTGCACGTCTGATTTTTAACATAACCTCAAAAAACTTATTCTACAAATAAAATTTTTTTTTGTCGAATCTGACAGTCAGACTAGGCATACTATATGTTTTTGGGGTCGCTGAATCCAAATCTGAAGTCAAAAATATCCCTGCACGTCTGAGTTTTGACATTACCGCAAAAAACTTATTCGACACAAAAAAAAATTGTCCTGTCTGACAGTCAGACCATGTATACTATAAGTTTTCTATATGTTTATGGAGTCGCTAAATCTATATCTCACGTTAAAAATACCACTGCTCGTCTAATTCTTGACATAACCTCAAAAAACCCGTTTTGAAAAAAAATTTTTCTCGAGTCTGACATTCAAACCATGCATACGTACTAATGTTTTTGGGGTCGCTGAATCCCAATATGAGTCGCTTAATTTCCATTCCAGTTATTTACTCTAATCATTATATTTCCATGCCAGTGATTTACTCTAGTTAGGTATTCAATTTCTATCATCTACGCGAATCATACAATTCCCATTCTATTTGTTAATTCTAGTCAGTAGTCACTTTTATTTCTAGTCATTTATTATAATCATTTATTCCAATTGGTTACCAATTGGAATAAATGATTATAATATTTTTTTTTTTTGTAGAATAAGTTTTTTGAGGTTACGTCAAAACTCAGACGTGCAGGGGTGTTTTTGACCTCAGATTTGGATTCAGCGACCCCAAAAACATATAATATGCCTAGTCTGACTGTCAGACTCGACCAATTTTTTTTTGTGTGGCTGTGTTATTTATAAATATATAATACATACATATATATAAATAAAATGTTTGTGCGGTGACAGAGTAAGAATACAATTCACCACCCTCTATCTTACCTATGGATGATAGTATGAGACGACTAAGGGATATAAAAACGCATATAACATCTATCCTATACCAACACATCTGACCAGCGTGGTGTAGTAGGTCAATTTCCCTTCCATTTGGGGGGAGGCTCGAGCCCAACAGTGGGGCATATATAAGCTGAGATAATGATATAAATAATACATATTGTTTAATATCTTCTTCGAACTCAATGCTAATAATAAAGGACAATGAGATTATTGGAATTCAGCATTCTAGGCTTTTGTTTTTCATTCAATTTATTAACATAATGCCATTATTTTCAATAGGAAAGTCTGTACTTACACGTTTATAAATATCATTCATAATTTTTCAAAACAAACTATCCTGATCTAATAATGATCCTTCATAATAACATGATGAACTCAAATATTTTTCTTGTCGTTATAATAAGAGCAATCACAATGGTGTATTTAAATTGGATTTAATTTTATTTTTAATTTTTGAAGTGAAACTTCTTTATCGGCGTTGGAAAAAAAAAATACCGTCACATTTTTCCGTTACGCGCCATCTTGTTTCGAAGGGAAACTTTAAACACATGTATGTAAACGAGATTTAAAAAATAGTTCGCCATAGTTTCACTTCTGATATGTGTACTTTGTACGCACGCATAACTTTTTTTTTTTATTACTTGTGGTGGCAAACGAGCAATCAGCACACCTAATGGTAAGTGTCACTGCCGCCCATGGACCTTTGCTATACCATTTTTTTTTTTTTTTTATTGGTGGGCTATGGGTGCGTCTCGCCCCGCCAAATCGGTCCGGGGTGACGGAGAAGGCGGCGCGTGACCCCATAGACCTATAGTCTACCCACCGTAAAATCCTCTCTCTTCGCCGTGCGAGCGGACCACCGGTACCCGATCTTTGTCTTCGGTGGTCCGCTCGGCGGTTTACCCTCGCGGGTTCCTCTCGTCGACGCCCCGACAGATTTCGCCGTCGGGGCGACCTTTGCTATACCAAGGGTACAGCTTTCGCCGTCGGGGCGTCGACACGAGAGGAACCCGTAAGGGTAAACCGCCGGGCGGGCCACCGAAGACAAAGATCGGGTACCGGTGGCCCGCTCGCACGGCGAAGAGAGGTGTTTGCAGGGTGGGTCCATGGGGTTGCGCGCCGCCCCTTCCCTCGCCTCGGGCCGGACCTTGCGAACAGGAAAAAAAAAAATTATATAGCTAGGTCGCTTCCTACCAAAACAAACCCACCCAGCTGGGCTTCCGGCTCTTTCGCTCATCGAACGAAGCGCAATTGCACATTGCCACTACTCGGACGTTGGTCTCTTGAGAGAGTGTGGTACTACCCCGGACAGACCGGCCCGCGGCTGTAGACAGAAAACTGTCAACAGTGTTGTCCTACCACTACAAGTTTATTAATGAATTAAAAAAATAGCGCAAATAAGTAATATAATATTATGTAGGTACTTAAACTTAAAGTGGTTTTAAATATTGCCTAAATTCTATATTATGATTCATATATGAACTTTCATCATAATCTCAGTCCATATACAATTCCACCTTTGGGCTCTGGCCTTTTCTTTTTTTTTTTTATAAGTTGGACTATGGATGCGTCTCGCCCCGCCAAATCGGTCCGGGGTGACGGAAGGGCGGCGCGTGGCCCCATAGACCCACCATGCAACTCCTCTCACCGACGTGCGAGCCACCGGTACCCGATCTTTGTCTTCGGTGGCTTTGGGCTCTGGCCTGGCACTATGGGAGGGCAGTTGACTGTTACCGTTGCTGCTGATGCCAGTTAAACGTGTTGGTATATGTTTCTATGTCGAGTTTTCTTTCTCTTACATCAATATTATCTTCATAACAATGTAGAGTTAATTTATTATTACCTATCATCATCTCATCATCATCTCAGCTCATATATGTTCCACTATTGGGCTCAAGCCTCCTCCGTAATGGGAGGGTAATTGACCTACTATACTACGCTGGTCAGACGTGTTGGTTATAAGGTTTCATTTCGAGTTTTCCATCTCTTGCATAGATGTAATATGCGTTTTATATCCCTTAGTCGTTTCTTACAGTCACTCACGGGTAAGATAGGGGGTGGTGAATTGTATTCTTACTCCGTCACCACACGGAAATTTTATTGTTACCTATAGAGTTAAATATTTCGCGAAATAAATATAGAAATAAACAAATGATCCGTTTTGAGAAAACAAGTTCATTTTATTTGTCAATACCATTAAATATAATTGAACTTAGCAATCAATTCTGTCCGATAGATTGCCCGCCACGCGGCTATGGTAATCTGCATAAACTAGCAAAATAAACGTAATGTTAAACAAGCAATTATAAACTTTAATGTAATAGTAATAAGATCACGTAAATCACAAAATAACATAACATGCTAAATTAAAGATTTCATAAAGCAATAAGTTAGTAAATTATATTTATACTATGATTGTGGAAACAATTCGCAATGTTGACAGTAATTAGATATGGTTTCAAGTATTTTTTTTGTGCCTAAAAATTATATTTACGTTTTACCTTCGAATAATCATTGACAAAAAGTCTGGATTACAAAATATCGATTTAAATATGAGATTTATTTCTAAATTAACATATTCTTATCAATGCCTATAAATGAAGATGTTTGTATATATGACATCGTTAAACGCGGCAACTATTTGACCGATCATTATGAAAATTGGTATGTATCACGGAGAATGTTTATATGCTATCCCTATTGATGTAACTCGCCACCAGGCGGCGCTTCGATATATCGACTCTTACAAACAAACCAACGGACCGGGTTTGCTAGTACTCGATAAAATAAATGAGTATAATAGTTTAAGATATCATTTACCGTAATTGCTAGTTCGCTAGGACCGTTGCGAATGGCGTTCTCGTGGGGAGGCCTATGTCCAACACTGAACGTTTACGGGCTGATGGATAGATGGATGGAATTGCTAGTTAAGTGTTCTGAATATTGATCAACTTAAAATTTAATAAGCTAAACATTTATGTAATGTTTAAATTTTTAAATCTCCTTTGAGTATAGAGCAACGACAAATACCGTTGAAAAAGCCAACGCCATTTGAAAAAAATAACTTCATAACACATGCAATCCGCATATATTATATTTTTATTAATTATCATATTCTTTAATACAATTAATTTTAAGCAATTAACATGTTCGGCTTTCTTTTTTTAATCAAAACGTAATCACCGTATAAGTAATAAATAAATGTAGATGAATTTTCATGAAACCTCGACTCGGAGTATTATTAGCAATCAATTACTTAGCAATATGACTGAGCCATTTTAAAAAGCATAAATTGTCACTTTTGTGAGCCGTTATAACTTATTCTATGGCAAACTCCTATTCCGTGTAGTGACGGAGTAAGAATACAATACACCGCCCCTATCTTACCCGTAAGAGATTACTAAGGGGTATAAAACGCATATCACATCCATTCAAGAAAAGGAAAACTCAACCCTATACCAACACGTTTGACCAGCATGGTATAGTAGGTCTATTTCCCTCCCATGATGCAGGAGGCGACCCCAGCAGTAGAACATATATAAGCTGAGATGATGATGATAATGAAGATGGCAACTTCGGGGGTCTAATCATAAATAATCATAGATTGATATAAATATCAAAGCAAATTATCAAATGTAACTATATATTAATTTCTAGAACACGCGTAATACTTCATATAAATAGATTCATCTAAAAATTTGCATATCATTGATGTAAGAGAAGGGCCATGTGGCAACAGTCACATCATAAGTCTTCGATAATATTTACTTATAAAACAAGATTACGTAAGACAGTTTACAAGTATGCAAATACGATGATTTTATACTAAACAGATAACTTGCATATTTAGTGAACAACTTATGAATGAAATAATAATAACATTGTAACTATTGCACGGCTCATAAGCGAAGCGTTGAGGTCTTGATCTACTCTCGATATATGAAAATCAAGCACTTTTCTAACCTAAAAATGATTGTATTTTTCTCACATTGCACTTATAGGATAATATTATCATTCATATGTCAAGAAAAACATTCGTTTAAACGTATTTGATATTTTTAAAAAGCAATTAAGTTGTTTAAAGTAAGAAAATAGTTGATTAAAAAAATATTCGAGGACGTTGTATAAAATATTCTGGATCTAGCAGTCTCACGACCGTAAAAATTAATGTTTCGAAGTTTTTCTTTTATTAAAAGCTTCATAATCGCAACGCGCTGCTTCCTTTCGAAAATGGCTTAGTAATTCTTTGTCGTTTAATTGCAATTAATAAAAAACTAAACTGCTTAGTCTTTAATACATGTATACCGTATGAAAATTAGGTTCGTTTACATTTTTTGTTCGTCCATTTGGACAGGCAAAGAATTCCCATACAGCCTATACAGCTATGTCTAGCACTAAGTCGAGAATGGCATGAAATTTCAAACGTATTTTTTTTCTTTCATTTTCACTTATGGTGTTGACTTATAGTAGATGATAAATAATATAAAAATTATGAGGCTTGCACTTTTGAATTTTCCAAATTATATGTTTTTCCGTGTGATGACGGATGAATACAGTTAGGTTTGACATCTTTCAATTTTTATCTGATTGTCTTAATTAATTATAAGCATAAATAAACTGACTGTGTAAGAACACAATTCATCACTATATCATGATAAATAATAAACATTATAAATATTAAAAAAAACATATGTTTTTTATTCTCCCCCTTTTATCTCGATAAAGGCAAGCGATAATTTATAAACAAATAAAAAAAATAACTGTAAACAAATTTATTATATAGTAATAGGGAGCGAGATTATTAACGTACATATATTTTCTAACATCGAGCTTTCTATTGAGATGGTTTTGAAATAATCTTTAAAAATTGCACGACTCCAGATATGAATTTGAGGCTCTATAATTGTGGTAACGAATTATTGCTATTCGATCAACATATGCGTCACATTAAAATTATATGAAACGCATATTAAATGAATTAGTTTTCTTTGCAACAATTGGTTTAAAGAGTAATTTGAACTTTTAACACGCTATTGTCTATTTACTACGTTTGCTTTCAACATCTTGTTCAAAAACCACGCCCTCTTGTGATGACCCGTTCATATAGGCCATAGTATTAGCTAACTGTCGATATCAGATTCAACAATCAACATGTCTCGATTTGATCTCAACTTTTTGAATTTCAGCACCTATTGTTGTCAGAACAATGTGTTACGAAAATGGTAATTTTAACGGACTTTTTTGATGTCCGCCATTATGAAATATTATGTTACAAATTTATGTTATTAATTTATTTAAATGTACTCAATTATGAAGGGAATTTATAAAGAAGAACTTCTTCAATCGCAGGGATCGTCATCGCGCATCTCCGATTGCCCTGGGACCACGGCGATTTATTTGTAGCATCGGCAACCCATGTAATTTTCCGAGCAGCCTTTCGTTATTTTTGAAGCCCCATTAGGTGTGGTTAATTGAAATTAAATAACTCACATTTAAGCTTATACACGTCTCTCTACTCAGCCCGAGCCGTTTAGACTTATTATCACGTTAGTGAGACGTATCTGCATAGGCTCATTTCCCGTTCTCCTATATATCCTTTAGTCATTTTTATGACACCTACGGGTAAGAAAGCGGGTAGTGAATTGCATTTTTCTCCGTCGCGACAGGGAAGATCAAAAAATTCAAAAACTTAGTCTTTTAAAAATTCTTAAAATATTGTGATACAGCTATCAGCCAATTAACTTTCAAAATTGGGCATAGTTCTTTTAATAAGGGGATATTATAATAATGACCTCGCTTGGTATGAGGGTTCACCCTTAAGCGAGGCGTACTTGATATTACATACATACATACATACATATCATCACGCCATATCCCTTGCAGGGTAGGCAGAGAGAACAGAGTGCCAGAGAACTCTATCTATGCATACTTCACTCGCTTCCTCAACATTCATAATTCTCTTCATACACGCTCGCCGGTTTCGGAGACTCTTGACTCCACCTTCCTTCAGTACATGACCGATCTGGTCTAGGTAGGTTAGTCTCGGTCTCTCTCGGTACCTACATCCTTCCACTTTCGCATTGTATATCTTCTTAACCAGGCGTTCGTTCGGCATTCTTTCCACATGTCCGAACCATCGGAGCATTCCCTTTCGCATCTTTACACCAATACTCTCTTTCATACCTACTCGCTCTCTTACGTCGTCGTTACGAATGCGGTCGGTCAGCCTAACTCCACAGATTTGCCGCAGAAATCGCATTTCAACCGCATTAATTTTACTATCATACTCTTTTCTGCATACCCAACTCTCGCTTCCATACAGTAATGTTGGGACAATAATGTTGGCTGAGTTGGTGGCTGCCGAGAAGTTGCCCCAACGCTCCGTTCACTCTATTTCCCGCATTCACTCTTTGCTCTATATCAGCGGTGTACCTTCCATCTCGGCTAAATCCACATCCAAGATATACAAATTCATCCACTTGCTAGAGCAAGTGGATGAATGTACTAGATACATCATTACCTATTGTTACTCTTACATCTGTTCTGGTTTTATCTCTTTCAAAGACCATTATTTTGGTTTTGCTCACATTCACGCGTAGACCCCTTTTCTTACAATCTTCTGTCATTGTGTCGACTAGGGTCTGCAGGTCAGTCGCTGACTGTGCCAGCAAGACTGCATCATCTGCATAAAGCAGAGCAGTGACCACTGAGTCGCCCATCTGGACGCCCACATTCATATCGTTCAACCTTTGGAGACATTTATCCAGATATATGATAAACAGCCTGGCTGACAGAACGCTTCCCTGCTTAACGCCGATATTGACGTCAAACCAAGGCGACATTCCATCATCCAGCCGCACACAGGCTCTACAGCCCATGTAACTGGACTGCACAGCCTGTAGCAGTTTACCGCTAATACCATACTCCGGTAAAATGTCCCAAAGTTCCTTTCGTACAACCGTGTCAAATGCTCTCTCCAGATCCACAAAACTGCAGAAAACCCTCTGACCTAGAGCCAGATGCTTCTCCACAATGTTGCGCAGAGAGAACACTTGATCCATGCATCCCCTTCCACTCCTGAAACCTCCTTGTGTCTCACACAGTAAACCATCGGACACCATCCTCATTCTCCTTTCAATAATTTTACCATACACTTTTGCTGCCAAACTGGTCAAGTTTATGGCTCTGTAATTTGCGCAGTCATAACGTGAACCCTTGTTTTTAAACAAAGGCACGATGACTGCGCTATTCCAGTCCCTGGGAACCATTCCCGAGCTCCAACATAAATTGAGGAGCAACAGGAACGCCTCCCAGACACAAGAGCCACCAAACTTGATCATCTCGGCAGACACCATATCAATGCCCGCTGCCTTACCATTTTTCAAACTTCTTATCGCCCATTCAACTTCATCCATACTGTTGCCATCGGAGGACGCCGTTGTCGAATGTTGATCTACTAAACCACATCCAACACCGGCGCCAACCGTAGCATCCGCATACATATCGCCAAAATATTCACTCCATCGGCTTAACACGTCTTGTGTTTGTGTAAGAATGTCTCCACCTTTAGACCTTATTTTATTCATTCTGAAGGCTGACCAACCACCCCGAGACTTCTTCACCTCCCTCCAAAAGAGTTTGGTGTTACCCTCGAAGTTTTTAGTCAGCCTATCTTCTGCACTCATACTTGCTCTATCACGTTTCTCTTTCACTGAGGCCTTGGTGTCATTCTTACATTGCCGATATATTTCTTTCTTCTGTTCAATCATACTTGATATTATATTTTCCGTAATTAATAGTATAAGAGTAACGCTGGCAATTCTCTTCTTGATTCCTCGGACAATTTTTACGACTGCAACCGGAACTTAAGAGTTGGTAATACGTTTTTTATTTGGTTATGTTGGTAAACGATTTAACAGTAGGTACACCTGATGTTAAGTGTTTCCGCCGCCCATGGACCTTTGTAATACCCGCCCTCCAACCAAAATCCAGCAAGATAGTTAGAATGCCGGCTCTCTCACTCATTGAATGAAGCGCAATAGCACATTTCCTCTGCTCATACATCGATTTTCTGCAAGTGTGTGGTGATGTGGGATAGTAACCCCGGATGGATCAGCCCGGCTGTAGACAGATAACTGTCAAGTGTGGCCCAACGACTAATATATGTATGTACTATGTATGCTTTTACTTCGGTAACACAAGAATATTATACGAAAATTGACTTCGCATATTATCAGCTAGGATTAAGAATTCTATGCTTCCGCAAGTGGAGCGATGAGTCAGTCGGTTTGATGAAATTAGATAGATAGGTATATTTAAATTATTTATTTATCTAATTCGTAATTAAATCTTAAATTTACTATCATCAACATCGTTACAGCTCATATACGTCCCACTGCTTGTGGTTCCTATAAAATTTGAGGGAAATTGTCCTATTATACCACGCTGTTTAGATGGATTAGTATAGGATTTTATTTCCAGTTTTCCTTCTATTGCATAAATAATATATATGTATTCCTTAGTTGCCTTTTACGACACACAAAGATGGAGTTGGTAAATTGTATATCTGTTACGTCACGTTATCGCCCGATGGTTCGGACATGTGGAAAGAATGCCGTCTGGTTAAGAAGATATACAATGCGAAAGTGGAAGGATGTAGGTACCGGGAGAGACCGAGACTCACCTACCTAGACCAGATTGGTCACGTGCTGAAACAAGGTGGAGTCAAGAGTCGCCGAAACCGGCGAGCGTGTATGAAGAGAGTTATGAATGTTGAAGAAGCGAGTGAAGTATGCAAGGATAGAGTTCTCTGGCATTCTGTTCTCTCTGCCTACCCTGCAAGGGATATGGCGTGATGATATGTATGTATCTATGTTACGTCACCACACAAAGAACCTTAAAGTACTAAAGATAAATTTATTTAAATTGTTATTTCTTCTTCTTTAGACAATATTTGTTCCACTCACTCATGTCCATAAATACCGAACTCCCTTACAATATAAACGAAAATAGGTTTCTATGACACATGTGCTAGGATTGCATTGATTTATTTTTTTCAAAAAAAGAGAAGCTGATATAATTTATTCTTACTCCATGTATTCTTATTTTTTTCTACACTACATCATCACATGACGGTTATTTAAAATCTTTTGTCTCTTACCCAATAACAATTCCTAGACTAATCCTAATCTATACTAATATTATAAAGTTTGTTTGGTTAAACGCGCTAATTCCAAAATATAATGGACCGAAATGAAAAAACATATTGATGTATATTAGGCTATCTCATTTATCGAGAAACGCTATAGGCATCGCGCTACGACCAATAGGAGTGGAGCACCAATAGAAAATGTTGCAAACATGTGGCAAACTTTATTCCTTTTGAGATCTGCCGTTGTGGGTGCTGCACATTTATATACACTCTCTATTATCCAGCCTCTCCAACTCTTATGTGACACAGATGAAGTTGTGCGAGTCAGCTAATAATATAAATTTTAATCTAAACTATCATGTATCAAACACTTCGCAGCGGATACATTTTTGGTTATGGCAGACAGCAGATACGTACCCGAAAGGGTAAACAGCCGGGCTGGCCAAGGATGGCAAGGAAGCGGTACCAGTGGCCGACCCAATGGCGATGGGGAGGGAATACGGTGGGTTATGGGGCCACGCGCTGCCCTTCCGTCGCCCCGGACGGAGTGGGCGACGTGTGTCCGGACCATAGCCTACCAAAAAAAAAAAAGACAGCAGATATAAAATGCCTTAACATATTACCCACAATTAAACGCATGCATTTTTCTATGTAGCAACGGGACAATAATGCAATCATCTTCATGTCTTACTTGACCGTGAGATTCGTGTGGGCAGGCAGCATGGCTAACCTGCCTAACAAACTTACCGTATAACTCTATACCTACCGATAAGCCAAGCGTGTAAATTACGGCACTATTCTCATCATAGGTATGGGAGACTTGCGGCCAAAGTATATAGCGAAAGTCTGAATGATGAAACCTGTTAATACAACGAAGATCCACCACAATTTTCGCTTACAACATTCAACACAATGCAGTATTAAATGGTGCACAAAGTATAATTAGCGAATAACAATATATTCACTATACCAAGACATGGCATAACGACTATTTTCCATTGTGTTCATGGTGCATTACAGTTTAAAGAAATTTCAACACTGATACTTCGCCCGATTAATGATTTTACCATAAGATTTCGAGACCTCGTTCGTCAGAATATGGCGTAATTGAAATTTGCATGGCGATGAAATTTCAATTTATTAAGATTATAAATAATAATTTCATTAAGTTTCGTGTTATAAATGTAATCTGTAAATACCAATTACTTATCTGCGAATCGTAAAAGATAATTAGGCTCAGATAATATCACTATAAAAAAAAACTCATTATGAATTCATTACCATGAAGGGAAAATTACCTTATTTTATTGTTTTCTATACGTCAGGAAACCCTTTATAAGTACTTCAATATCGGGTACCAAAGGTGATTTTTAAAGACTCAGCTTTGTATTTGTATTGCTGAGTACTTTACAAAAATACAATTAACGGACACAAACTTCACTAAAAAAATAACAATAATTTATAGATCGATCAAAGTATTCTCTCGCCAGGTAAATGGAACAACACTTGGCATTGTAAGACGGTCTTAACAAATAGGTCGTCTGCGATAATTTATTCCTAATTTCTACTCTTTGCTTCCAGGTACTAGGTACTACTATTACATACTTCTAGATCAAGCTACGTTCTATCTGTTAGAACTTTCTGTTACTACCGTTTATCTATTGTCAGGGCGTCTGCGGTGTTACTTCCTTTTGCCAATTGTCGGGGCGAGGGCAATTAGACTTCACATTACACTGCGATACTTCTTTTTGGTTGAAAAATATCTTCTATTTTTCAATTCCATTGACGTCATCTTACAATTACCATCTTTTAACTCATATGTCCCACTGCTGGCCTTATCCACAGAAAGAGAGACATTTACCGTAATTATACCACATTAGTCGGACGGATTGGTATAAAATTTAAATGGTTCGAAATCCTTATCCTTACCCGGAAGCCCTTAAAGATTTTCATTTTCTGTCTGTTCAAATAATTCTATTATTTTTATTGAAAGAAAGAAAGAAGAAGAAAGAAAGAAAATTCATTTATTCGGCGGAAGACATGCCAAAGATATATATATATATATATAGTGAACAAGAACAAGTTTACACTTCATATAAAAGAAAAATACAATAACAATTATAAAAATAAAATAAAAAAAATAAATAAAAAATATATAAAGGAAACAGTGGTCAGAATAACAATATTGCTTATAGTGGCAAACGAGCAAGCAATACACCTGATGGTAAGTGTGTCTTTGCAATGCCAAGGGCAAAACTAGGCCGCTACCTACCAATACAAACCCCAAACCCACCCAGTCGGGCTTCTGTCTTTCGCTCATTGAACGAAGCGCAATAGCACATTGCCATAAATACTCAGGCGTCGATTTTCTTTGATAGTGTGGTACTACCCCGGACGGATCGGCCCGCGACTGTAGACAGAGTCAACAGTATGGTCCTACCACTAAAAACTGATATTTTTGTACATGTGGTGTTTACCTTTATTATCTACCCGACTAGAAATTTTTTCGTCTTCCTTAGCAGGACCGGACCGGGCATGCCCGATCTGGACCAGATAAGGTATGTAACGCAGAAGATATATCTGGACCCGATCAGGAAAACCTTATCGGGTCCAGATCAGGCATTCCTAATCGGGTCCAGATCAGGCGTTCCTGATCGGGTCCGGATGAAATTTTACTGATCGGAACCAAATCAATCATCTGCGTTATATATCTTGCCTGATCCAAAATGAGTATGCCCAGTCCGGTCATTTTAAAAAACATGAATATCTTAAAGAACATGTTTAATAGGTAAAAATATAAATTAATATATGACGTAGACACCGAATGGAGTGCTATATTCTTATCGTAGAGAGTCCCAGTGAGCCGAGTCCCAGTGAGCCGTTCCGATTATGGTGCAACCACCAGATGCTAACGAGTCTAACGACTGCAACTGTCGCCTGAATTTCTCATTCATGACCTGATCGATCTGTTTCAATCTGATTCGATAACAACTAATTTAATATTGGGCCATGTCATTACGCTTCGGAGAATCTTAACACCGCGATTCAAATAATGACGTCATTTTACTAACGCCATCTATTTATTATGACCCAAAACTTTAAATGTTAGAATGGTTGTTACAATATAATATTTCTATCTATCTATGTTTTCAAATGTTAGGTACATTTATATATACATATTATTTATTTTTGTTTATTACTTTAAATATAAATTATTTTTATATTATTAATTAAACATTATTATTATTATTAAATACATATGATTAATTAAAGATTTCAGATTAATCTCCTCTGATGCAAATACAATTTCGCCGTGGCATAAATATGACAATCATGTCACTTTTTTGAATTTTGATTGATATTTTTTTTGTGTTACGAAAACTGTTTCTGGTTCTGATATACTACAAGCCTTACTATATACTTGATGATATTTCACATCAGGCTATCCTTATTTGGTCCTGATCTGGTCCGGTATGCCTTACCATACTTGATGTTATTTCATCAGGCTATCCTGATCAGGACCAGACCTGGTCCTGATAGGGTTTGCCGGATCCGGCATGCCTCATTCTGTCCTGATCGGGTCCTGATCCGGTATGCCTTACCATACTTGATGATAACGCACATCAGGCTATCCTTATTTGGTCCTGACCTGGTCCTGATCCGGTATGCCTTACTATACTTGATGATATTTCACATCAGGCTATCCTTATTTGGTCCTGACCTGGTCCTGATCCGGTATGCCTTACCATACTTAATGATATTTCACATCAGGCTATCCTTATTTGGTCCTGATCTGGTCCTGATCCGGTATGCCTTACCATACTTAATGATATTTCACATCAGGCTATCCTTATTTGGTCCTGATCTGGTCCTGATCCGGTATGCCTTACCATACTTAATGATATTTCACATCAGGCTATCCTTATTTGGTCCTGATCTGGTCCTGATCCGGTATGCCTTATCATACTTGATGTTATTTCACATCAGGCTATCCTGATCAGGACCAGACCTGGTCCTGATCGGGTTTGCCGGATCCGGCATGCCTCATTCTATCCTGATCGGGTCCAGATACATGATCTGGTTGAACCATACTTTTTTTCTAGTCGGGTAATTACACTATTATTTGTAATTCAATCATGATTCTTCTACTCTTATCCCAATTACTTGGGGTCGATACAATATGTATTCATGTTTCATAGTACATATTGTAAAAGTTATTGGCAATAGTTTCATGACCGGCCGCCTGCCAGACGTCAACTCTCCTTGGGAATGTAATTGTTGACCAAACGGCATCAGATGGAGTTGGCCCAGGTCATCATAAAGCTCTTAGTCGTGTTTTACGACATCCATGAGCAAAGTCAGGGATGGTAGCATTGATAGCCGCTACCACGCAGCTATGATATTTGTAATTCAATATGTTTTATAATAAGATTTTTTGTAAACAACTGTTGGTAAACGAAATGAATAAATAAAAAGATAGAGGGTTGGTGAAATGTATTCTTACTCCATTACCACACAGATTTAATTGACAACGTGTATAAAAAGATGATGATGGAAGATAGCAATGAAATAATAAAGGCGTGAAAGCGTAACAAATTAATATTCACTGTTATATTAGTTAGGACATGTGGAAAGAATGCCGAACGAACGTCTGGTTAAGAAGATATACAAAGCGAAAGTGGAAGGATGTAGGTACCGGGGGAGACCGAGACTCACCTACCTAGACCAGATTGGTCACGTACTGAAGAAAGGTGGAGTAAAGAGTCTCCGAAACCGGCGAGCGTGTATGAAGAGAATTATGAATGTTGAGGAAGCGAGTGAAGTATGCAAGGATAGAGTTCTCTGGCACTCTGTTCTCTCTGCCTACCCTGCAAGGGATATGGCGTGATGATATGTATGTATGTATTGGTTAGGTTATATTTTCCCTATTCCAGTGAGTATTTTATGAGACATAAATACTTCTTATTCTCAGCCCACATATATATCACTGTTGGGCTGAGGCCTCTTCCACAATGGAAGAGAAATTGACCTACTATTCTACACTAGTCAAAGATGTTCATATAAGATTTCATGTCGAGTTTTCCTTTTCTTGCATCGATGTTATCTGCTTATCCCTTGAATAATCTTTTACGACACTCACGGTCAAGAGAGGGTGTGGTGAATTGTATTTTTACTCGTTCACCACATGGAAGAGGATATAATCTAGATAGGATAAGTTACTTTAATTAGTACTTTAATTAATGAAATATTTTTTCGAATTAAATCAGTACCTAGTTCCAGAGATTACCTATGCTTTTTAGTGGAACTTGCTGTAATATGGTTACACACCCGCTTGATCCGTCTGGGGCGACAGAAAGGACAGCGCGACTTCATAGCCGTACATGGACCTGTCATGGCATGCGGGCGTGCCACCAGTACCCGGTTCTTCTCATCGGTAACCCGACCGGCACGTTACCCTTTCGGGTACCTTCCCATATCGAGTGTGGCGTCAACCCCACTTATTTATAATAATTTATATAATAATAATTGTGTAATGATTTTATCACTGTAAATTAAAAAAAAACTTTACTTTTTCAATTATTACAATAATAAATGATAAAATAATAGAAAATATTAAATATTATAAGTTATTATATAATTTTAATAATAACATATAAAATATAAGTTATCATATAATTTTTTAAGTCAGAATCAGAATTATTTATTGCTTAATTGTTGATTTTTTTATATAGATGCTATCAAAATTATATCCAGTTGAACAATATATTATATCGGGACATCTAATAGTTAAAATATACATCTTGAATGACTTTAAAGACAACATCATCATTATCCTTCCTTAGGATAAGGATAAGACTTGGAGTCGACGCATGATATATGCTTTTCTATCATACATATTACAAAAGTTTTGGCAATAGTTTTATGATCGGCTGCCTGTCATATCAACCCTTCTGGGGAATGTAATTGTTGACAAGATGGCATTAGATGTAGTTAGCCTAGGTCAATGAAAGCTTTTAATCGTCTTTTACGGCATTCACAAGCAATGTAAGGGTTATAGCCACTACCGCACAGCAAATAATTATTTTTAACTTAATTATCTTTTAAGATACACGCGGATATGTAATTGGTGATTACAGATTATATTTATAACACGAAATTTGACGAAATTATTATTTATACATACATACATATCATCACGCCATATCCCTTGCAGGGTAGGCAGAGAGAACAGAGTGCCAGAGAACTCTATCTCTGCATACTTCACTCGCTTCCTCAACATTCATAATTCTCTTCATACACGCTCGCCGGTTTCGGAGACTCTTGACTCCACCTTCCTTCAGTACATGACCGATCTGGTCTAGGTAGGTTAGTCTCGGTCTCCCTCGGTACCTACATCCTTCCACTTTCGCATTGTATATCTTCTTAACCAGACGTTCGTTCGGCATTCTTTCCACATGTCCGAACCATCGGAGCATTCCCTTTCGAATCTTTACACCAATACTCTCTTTCATACCTACTCGCTCTCTTACGTCGTCGTTACGAATGCGGTCGGTCAGCCTAACTCCACTCCCTCACCATCTTGGAGGCCTCGTTACGGCGACTGGCACCGCGCCAAGTCTTCGTTCTGGGGGACTTCAACGCCAAGTCCATGGCGTGGGGGTCCCCCGCGACGGACGACCGAGGACGGGCGGTCGAATTGTGGGCGGCGGCATTGGGCCTCTCTTTGTTGAACAGGGGCTCAGTGCAAACGTGCGTGCGTCAGCGGGGCGGGTCGATAGTGGACTTATCGTTCGCTAGCCCCATTGTCGCCACACGCGTGAGGAGCTGGCGCGTCGCTGAGGAGGTTGAGACCCTATCGGACCACCGATATATCCGGATTGAGGTCTCCCAGACCCTCCCGACGCCCAGCAGGGGTCACGGGGCGGACGGACGTTCCGCGTTCCCGCGATGGGCTGTGGGTCGTTTGGACCGGGACCTGCTGGCGGAGGCAGCCATCGTTCACTCGTGGCTGTCCTCTGCCCACCAGTTGGACGGGGTGGACGCCGAGGCTGGCCGCATCCGCAATGCTTTGACGCAGATTTGCGATGCGGCCATGCCCCGTGTGCGGTGTCTGCCCCCGAAGAGGGCTGTCCACTGGTGGTCCCGGGAGCTGGCGGATCTTCGGGTCGCGTGTATACGCGCCCGAAGGGCCTACACCCGCAGCCGGCGGCACCATCGCGACGAGGAGCGGGAGAGCCAGCTTTACGAGGGCTACCGCAATGCGCGGTCGGCCTTCAGGCTGGCCGTCCGTACCGCCAAGGACGTCAGTCGGCAGGAGATGTTGGATGGTCTCGATCGTGACCCCTGGGGTCGCCCCTATCGCGCAGCGCTGAGTAAGCTCCGCGCGCGGGGCCCTCCCCTCACCGAGACTCTCCAGCCCGGCCTCCTCACCAGGGTCGTCGAGGATCTGTTCCCGCGACGGGCGGAACACACGCCCCCGGTCATGGCTCCGCCAGACACCGAACGGGAGGCCGACGATGACAGTGTTCCGCCCATCACGGAACCCGAGATGGGGGCGGCGGTGGCGCGCATGCGCGGGAAATCCACCGCCCCCGGGCCCGACGGTGTTCCCAACCGCGTGCTGGCCCTGGCCCTCGACCACCTGGGTCTCCGCCTCAGGGGGCTGTTTGACGCGTGCTTAGCGTCGGGGCGGTTCCCTAGGTGTTGGAAGGAGGGGAGGCTGGTGCTCCTGCCGAAGCCGGGACGGTCTCCAGAGTCGGCCTCGGCCTACAGGCCCATCGTGCTGCTCGACGATGCGGGCAAGCTATTGGAGAGGGTGCTGGCTGCCCGCATCGAGCGGCACCTCGTCGACACGGGGCCTGATCTGTCGGATGCCCAGTTTGGGTTTAGGAGGGTTCGTTCGACGATCGCGGCTCTGTTGCGCCTGAGGGCCGTGGCGACTGAGGCCGTCACCGGCGGGGGAGTGCTGTTGGTGGTGTCCCTGGACATCGCCAACGCATTCAATAGTCTGCCATTTAGCTGTGTCAGGGAGGCGCTCCGATATCACGGAGTGCCAATTTACCTGAGGCGGCTAGTGGCGGACTATTTGGAGGGGCGCAGCGTCCTCTACACCAACCGAGTAGGGGACGTTGTGCGAACGCCCATGACGTGCGGTGTTCCGCAGGGGTCGGTCCTCGGACCCACCCTGTGGAACATCGGCTACGACTGGGCGTTGAGGGGGAGCCTCCCGCCCGGGCTGGGCGTGATATGTTACGCCGACGACACGCTCGTCACAGCTCGTGGTGGGACGCTGGAGGAGGCGGCTAGCCTGGCGACTCTCGGCACCGAAGAGATCGTCAGGCGGATCGGGGCGCTGGAGTTGAGGGTGGCCCTGGACAAGACGGAGGCCCTCTTGTTCCATGGGCCCCGCATGGGCCCTCCCATCGGCGTCTCGATCACCGTCAATTCGGTTGATATCAGCATCTGGGCCCATATGAGGTATTTGGGCCTGGTGCTCGACGGGCGATGGTGGTTCCGGGAGCATTTCCGCAGACTCGCTCCACGGCTCGTCGGCGCGGCGTCCGCCCTATCATGGCTTATGCCGAATGTGGGCGGACCGAGCGCTACCTGCCGACAGCTGTACGCAGGGGTCATCCGGTCGATGGCCCTGTACGGCGCACCGGTGTGGGCGGGATCCCTGACCGTCCGACTCAGGGCTCTTCTGTGGCGACCACAGAGGGCCATGGCGGTCAGGGCCATACGCGGGTACCGCACGGTGTCGACGGAGGCAGCGTGTCTATTGGCCGGGACCCCTCCATGGGACCTGGAAGCGGAAATGCTCGCCGGTTTGTATCGGCGGATGTTGGGGGTGCGAGCGGAGGGCGGTGTGGTCTCGTTGAGGGAGCACACCGCCTGGCGCGTCGACGCCCGCCGCGACATCATTGCCCGTTGGGCAGTCCGGCTGGAGAGGCCTCGGTTCGGTGTGCGGACCGTGGAGGCCTTCCGGCCGGTGCTGATGCAGTGGCTAAATCGGCGGCACGGGGTGCTCTCCTTCCGACTGGTGCAGGTTTTGACGGGGCATGGATGCTTTGCCAAATACCTGCACACGGTCGTAAGGAGGGAGAGTACACCGTCCTGCCACCACTGCGATTGCGACGAGGACACGGCGCAGCATACGCTCGAGGTTTGTGCCGCTTGGGCAGAGCAGCGTCGTGAACTCGTCACAATCATCGGTGCTGACCTGACGCTGCCGACCATCGCCAGGGCGATGCTCGACAGCGTCAGGAACTGGGACGCGGTCGCATCCTTCTGCGAGGCAATAGTCTCGCGGAAGGAGGCGGCGGAGTTCGTGCGCGAGGAGCGTCTCCTCGACGACGCGAGCCGCCGCCGGCGACTGGGGCGGCGCAGGCGCGATTACCTGGGCCTGATGCCGCCCTAGCCGAGGCCGCGGGTGACTAGATCGGGGATTTAGTCCGTCACCCGCCGAGAGGCCGACCGCGTGAGGAAAGACCGACATCCTACCCGAGGGGGGGACGTCGGTCGAGGAGAGGGTACTCCTCAGGGGTATTCCGTCGGGCCAACCACTGACGTCAAGTCACTCTGCTCCGGTGGTTGGCCCAACGACGAAGGCGACGTCACGGGTGGGTTACGGGTGTGCATGCTTACGCCCCTCTGTCACCCCGGACGGAGTGGTGCGAGGAGTGTGCCGACCGTAACCCGCCCCCAAAAAAAAAAAAAAAAACAAAAAACTCCACGGATTTTCCGCTGAGATCGCATTTCGACCGCATTAATTTTACTTTCATACTCTTTTCTGCATACCCAACTCTCGCTTCCATATAGTAATGTTGGGACAAGCACTGCGTTATGTATTTTACGCGTGCCTTCTGGCTGAGGTGGTGGCTGCCGAGAAGTTGCCCCAACGCTCCGTTCACTCTATTGCCCGCATTCATTCATTTATTATTTATAATATTAATAAATTGAAATTATATCCACTGCACATGAAGATTTCTCTACTAAAAACATCGCGTAATAGAGAATAAAACCATTTATCGCAACTTCACAAATATATCCGAATAATTAACGGCCACAAACTAAAACTATACACAGAATAATCATTTGTCGATCAAATAAAAAATTGTCCTACGTAGAGTTGTACCTACGACACTCGGCACAAGAGATCGGTTCTTAGACTATTACACCATTAGTGCAGTCATTATATTAAACTTTTAAATAGAAAAAAAAACTTTAACGAAAAAAGGTTTAAATGAATATATCTATTATTAATTTTTAATGAGTAACATATATTTACATAATAAAATATTTTTTTATGTAAATATATGTATAATCTATTAATTCTTAAATTTATTTTCAAATATCCCATCTAATGCCTTAAAATAGAATTGAAGATGATTATATGGGGGAATTACTAACTGATTGCATTAAATTATTTTTAAAATAATAAATATAGGAGACGACCTTGCTAGTCATTATGGAAATATGAAATGAGATGCAAAGCTATTACAACATAATATAGATAAAACAGCATTAAATTGCAAAATTCTTTCACACAATATCTTTACTAGTAGGCCATTAAAAGTTATTGTCTTTTTCCGCAACACAGCGACCCAGAAAATATTATTCAATTTATGCAATATTCAATTGACATCCTAAGAAGCCCGAAGACGTGGTTAATTTTGTGACAGATCCTTTCGAAACAAGTAGGGGGAACGAAGAGTAGGGGATGGTAAAACGGGCAGGTGCGCGCCGCTCGCGCTATTGCCGTGCCGACTGCCGCTGCGTGCGTCTGCCGTGAGCAGCGATAAACAACTGTCAAAAAGTGACACTTCACATTTCCCGCCAAAATTATTCTCCTTTTTTCTCTAAAAGTGACGTGCAGTGGATTATAATCGTGGCAAAGGAATAACTCAGACAGGATTGTAGTGTGTTGTGTGATGATACTCAGCCGCTCTGAATTTTAAGAGCAGTATGAGGAGCTTTTGTCAGTTTTTGTTGTTGGCGCATGCAGTCTGCGCCATAACCGGACCAAGAGTAAGTACTTATTTATTTATACTGCTGATAATAGAAAAATATGACTTGGAATGTATTACATATTTTTTTTGTAATATTCTTTAATCTCTCCGGAAAAATAAAACCATAAACAATCGTGATGCAAATTTAAGTTAGATAATACTGATTAAAAGCTCAAATAAAGAAAGATTCTTATAAGCTTTAGTTAAAGCATATTGACTGTATTATAATCTTAAGATGTATATAACAAAACATATAAAAATAAATATGCAGAAAGCGGCTTCAATGGTCCGGATGAAAGCGGATGATAATTATACATCATTGTTTAGATTATCTACATAACTTCGAATGTATAAAACAGACAATCTGTTTTCAACGTAATTGTACATCGTCAACATGCAATATACATTTCTTTTTTATTTATATTTCATAATTATGATACTGTTATTTAAAATTTTGAATATTTTTATTTATTTGCAATTTGTCATAAGTATATTTCTATATGTTTATAGGTATATTAAGGATATCTTGATAAAATTAGGAAATAAATCTTATTCATATGATTAATTAATCATACTAATTAGTAATGACTGTTTTATCATATTTGATAATTTTAAAAATTATAACTCTATTTTTGTATTAATTTTTAGAACACACACACTAATTAGAAATTGTTCATAAAAACCCGTTTAAAGTATTGTTTTATCAAATATTATAATTATGGTAAATGGACTTCTTTTTTATATTTAGTTAATTGTATTCCTATAATATATTTAGAAACTATACGCAACAAACTTTCCAATAAAAAAATATTTATTTGAAATCGTAATTATTCATTCAGAAATGATGGCGCTTTCAAATTAATAAATCATGTAACACAATAATCATGTGAGCAATTATTGTATAAAGATTGTTTTAATGAAAGTATTCAATTTATAACTTATTGTAATAGTATAAAATTATAAATTAACACTTATAAGTAACTTATTATTTTGTTGATATGGTAAACGTGTTCATTCAAACCATTTTAAGTATGTAAAATATGAATGATAATAAGTGCACTAATGATCCAATGGTAAAGATTGAACATACCGTTCTAAGTGTCATAATTAATCGAATCTCACGCAGAGCAATACTCTGTGCGAATGACAAAATTGACAAATTGTTGTTCTGATTCTGAGTGTAATCTGTATCCGTAAATAATACTAGTCTAGTACTAGTCCAATAATACTAGGATAAATATTTTAATGAAGGATTTCTTTTTAAATGTTAACTTAATTAATATTAATATATCTTCGTCATATCATTTGGCCTGTTGCCGTCCATTATTCAACCTATGCCTCTCCCATAAATGAAGAGGTACTAACGCAATGGCCATGCTTGACTTTCTCAGTGACATATTAGACGTTGTCCAGGAGATGGTTACTGCCCACACTTCTGTTGCGCCGATTTTTATGACTCCCAGGAACAAATAAAATGGCGATGACTGTATTCGTTTCCTACACACAGGATATTAATTAATAGCAACTTACTTATATCCATGTGGTGACGGAGTAAGACTACAGTTCACCACCTCCTATCTTACCAGTGGGTGATCGTAAGAGATGACTAAGGGATATAAAACGCATATAACATCTATACAAGAGAAGGAAAACGCGAAACAAAATCCTATACCAACACGTGTGACCAGCGCGGTATAGTAGGTTAATTTCCCTCCCAATACGGAGTAGGCCCGAGCCCAACAGTGGGACATTTATGGGCTGTGATGATGATGATGATGAACTTATTTATTTGTTACTATCTCCACCCATATACGTCCCACTAGTAGCCTCCAGTTTCCTCCATAATAAGAGAAATTGACCTACTACACCACTCTGGTCACATATATTGGTTTAGGGTTTTATTTCGAGTTTTCCTTCTCTTTTATAGATGTTATATGCATTTCTTACTCGTCTTTTACGACACCTACGGATGAGATTCATAATGGTGAATTGTACTTCGTAAATGAACGTACTTACATAAATATATTAAAGCAAATTGTCACATCCTATTACTATAGTTAAATTACAGTAGTAAATTATTTGTAGGTAATTAAATTCAGTTAGTTCTGCGTCCTTTAACTGACGTTTGTCTATACGTAGATTGAAGTGTCCGTTTGTGATGTTGATATTATATTTATTAAAAATATACATGGCAACTTAAGTTTAAATATAATATATAAAATTGTTTTAATAATATTGCTAATTATATAAATTATATTTATACAAAAAAGGAGATGAATAGTCGAATTGGCGTGAACGGCTTTGTCTACTTTTATTTCTGAAAAAAAAACAAGAACCCATAAAATTGCGAATAATTTTCGGTTGCACTGATTTTGACGAGACGTTTCTACTTTAATTTTTTTGAAAATAAAATATTGCTCGAGAAAAGATTTAATAATCAAAATAATTAATAATTCTAAATAAATGATTATTTCGTGAAAATTCTTTTGCATTAAATAATTCTTTTTTTGAATACTGAAATATCATCATAAATAATTTTTTTTTTTTATTCTTAAGTATACATATTAACGAGGCATGTTAAAATATTAACATTCTGCCATTACTTAAAACTATTTTCACGGATTCTCTATTTCTTTTGTATTTGATTTTTAATTTTTCTACTCTTCGAACACTTTATAGCGTTCATTGTCACAGCAGGATCCCTCGGGAGGAGACCTCGGTCATCATGAAACGACTGGAAATTAAAAATCAAATACAAACGCGATAGAATCCGTAAAAGTAATTTTATTTCAAATGTGTAATATTCGCGTAAAGATCAGAAATCGTTCTGTCATTAATTCCACACGGACCAAAGCGCAGGAAGCATCTAGTGAGGTAATAAAATTTAATAACTGTGACGAAGCTGTAAGCAAATATTATTTTTTACAAACGATACTTTTACTTTCTTTACGAAACATATGAAGTAAATATTGATTAACATAGGCATGACAGTTTTGTAACAATTGAGTATTATCATCTTGCTCTTATCTCAATTACTTGGGGTTGATGCAATATGTACCCACTCTTCCTCCATCGTATGAATTGCAAAAGTTTTAGTAATAGTTTATATTACAAGCTCCTTACCTGACGTCATTGCTTAGATAGGTAATTATTTAAAAGACTGCATCAGAATAAAGTTAGCCCAGGTTGATGTAAAACTCTTACTCGTCTTTTACTACCCCCACGACTAATGTAATGGTTGGTAGTATTCGCCGAAACGACATTTAAGTATCATAATGATTTCTTATAACGACCTGGGCCAACTCCATCTGATGCCGTTTGATCAAAAATTACATTCCCAAGGAGGGTTGACGTCTGACAGGTGGCCGGTCATAAATCTATTGCCAATAACTTCTACAATATGTACTATGAAAGAAGAGTACTTATTGTATCGATCCCAAGTAATTGGGCTAAGAGTAGGAGAATGATGAATGATTTCTGGTGTTTACGCAAGTATTACACATTTGAAATAAAATTATTTTTACAGAACCTATCGCGTTTGCAATTGATTTTTAATTATCCGATTTCTTGAACGGTTTACAGCGTTCCAAACGTCGGGAAATTAAAAATCAAATACAAACGTGATTTAAGTATGTCTCTAAAATCTTTTGCAATGAATGACCTCACCGTGTGGAGTTTTAGATTCTGTTTACGTCTTATATCTGCATAAATGGACGACAAAATGCCGAATGTTAATTATTTCCTAATATATTGAAATATGTAATTACTATATAGCATGCACCATCAATGAGTATGTCAGCCTGCAATTAATTTGTCGAAGTCAGTAAGCTAATAGCGGACACGACTTCATTCCAACACGTCAACTAATAATAGTCTGCGAGAAACAAATCATATACTCATTCAAATATTTGTAGATAATTTTGCCTATTTGTGCTTTATTAATTTTATAAGATATTTATAGAGAGAAATGAATATTATATATATTCTGTCAAAATAGATTGACTTCTAAAATTATTTGACTTCTAAAATTATTATCTTCCTTTCTAAAATTAGTATCATGCCTCCTGAGTTTTCTCGCCGGATCTTTCTCAGTGTGGCCGCGTTTCGATCCGGTAGTAGCTGAATAGTTTTTGTTACTTTTGTAAAAATTGTAAAATTGCCACAATAATAATTATCATAAATTAAATACCTTAATAATAACAAATCATAAACAACATAAATTTTATATATAGAATCATTCTCTTTTTGTACTGGCAATGAATGTACTTATAGGGTACATATAAATAAATTTCTGTAATAACAATGACATATTGGACGCAAGACACCTCAGTCCTCCCGTGACCATGATCACTGTAAAGTGTTCGAAACGTCGGGAAACTATAAATCAAATACAAACGCGATAGAATCCGTAAAAGTAGTTTTATTTCAAAAATAGATTGATTTAGAGAAGTAATTTTGATTAGATTTTTTGCTTCCTATAAACTACTACTTAACCTAAATGATTACCCAAGGAAACCACTAATTTAACCTAAGTACTAAAGAACTACTCAAACAATCTTATTATACACATTTCTACCTAAAGAG
Organism: Lymantria monacha; assembly: GCA_905163515.2. Lineage (NCBI taxonomy): Eukaryota > Metazoa > Arthropoda > Insecta > Lepidoptera > Erebidae > Lymantria > Lymantria monacha. Next base: position 34,152,977 of record LR991084.1, on the reverse strand, counting down.
TACCTTATAGTCAGTATAATTATATATAGTCTGTATATCTATCGTCAAATATCACCGAAGATCTTCATGAGAATATCACCTAGTTAGTAAACCTCCTTGAAATATTACGTTTCGTTATTTCATTCGTTACCACAATCATCCTGTACAGAGAAAATGAGAACATTAACAATATAGTCGAGGATAAATATAGTTATGCATTGTTGAAGTTCGGACGGCTAATCAGATCTTGATCAAATTGAAATAGAACTATATCGAAAGTATCAGTTTTGAAATAAAAAAAAATCATTCAAATCAGTTCACCTAGACAAAAGTTGGTAACACAAAAAATACAGACAAATTGGGAACTACCTTTTTACGATCTCGTTTAAAAATCAATTATATACTGGTTAATAAATTAAACGGTAATGTAGCATAATTATTATGATTACCACATAACACAGATGTTTGCATCAGATGTGGATATTGGATATCTTGTAAGATAATACCAAGATGCTTTCTCCTCACGAACGGCTATGCATCGTGATGTAATCACTGATATGTCTTTACGCACTATTTATTTAAGCGAGTGAATGTTTGGAATTTTATTGTTTTTATTTTATTTTTTAAAGACTACTAACCTACAGTACTTATTAAGTTACTGCTTTATGGTAGTTAATTTTACGTTTGTCAATTTCCTCACAACGCAAGGACTAATTCGTTATAGCGGATTATAATGTTTTAAAACACATCAAAATTAGTATTCAATATGTTTTTAAATTTTATAGAAAATCAGAAAAAAAAAGAGAAATGATATGTCATCTTTAAAATAATCATAATTATCGTGAATGTTAGAATCTTCAATATGTTAGACACAATTCGTCTCTAAAAATAACTGCATACATATTTGAAATAAAACATTTTTTACGAATTCTATCGCATTTGTATTTGATTTTTATTTTACCGCCATTTCGAACACTACAGCGTTCATAGTCATGGAAGAAAATGAACGCTTTAAAGAGTAAGAAACATCGGGAAATAAAAAGTAAAATACAAATGCGGTATATACCGTAAATTTAGCTTTATTTCACATAAACATCAGGACACATTCTTTAAAAAATTTAAATAAATCAATAACTGTATATTTTCTTTTTTTATAGATATCTTTTTTTTAATAACTGTTAATTATGCCAGTCTCGGTAAGCGATTATATGATATTTTTTGATTTGTGGAATTACCCCAAAAGATTATACCATAGCGTAATATGGAATCGACTAAACCATAATAGGCAATTAATAAAGCTTCTTCATTAACTTTCCTTGATATTTTTAAAAGTGCATATGCTGCTCTATTTAATTTTTTACTTAGTTGTTCTATATGGCTCTTCCAATCTAGATGGTTGTCAATATAGAGACCTAAGAATTTTGTACTATTTGCTTGCTCTAAAGTACAGTTATTGTATGGATATATAGTATAAACGTTTATATACCTACACATAGATTTAGGTTTCTAGTTTAAAATTATTGAAAAAAACACATACAGACAAATAGTTCAGCGCAATTTATAATTTCTTAAAAGGTTGAAACATGAGGCAATAAAATAATTATTGCCTTATTTTATTACCTAAGTTTGTAAATCATCCTCATTCTCACCCTCCAAGTCTTTATTATAAATCTTATTGGGGTTTCTAGTTCAAATAATTTCGACAGATTTTTCCACTTTGAACTATGCAATTGCAGTAGACGAAATATTATTGTTCTCTATCTTAACCTTACTTGTGATGGCCAAAATTATGGCGATAATTCCACCTAAGAATTACCACGTCAAGTGCTATTCTATGAGAAAAGCCTACGTCTAGTAGTGGATAATGAAAGATTCAATGATAAAACTGTGATCATATCAAACAAGTTATTGGGCTAATTGTAAGAGTTATTTCCATTTGCATATAAAATAAAAATAAAAACATTAATACTTTTGTATAAATAATTTAATTTTAAATTTCTAAATTTAAATTAATTACAATTTAGTACCTACTTATACTTATTATATGTTTTTAAGCAATTAGTACTTTTGATTGACTAATTATATACCTTTCTTTTTTAATTTGCTTTTACAGTACCGACACCAATGTTTCATTACTTTATAATTTCCATATTCATTACAATTACTAAATTCGAAGGAAATTGTTACCTTATAGGCAGTTAATTAATTTATATTAAGAACACGCTTAAATTATGCAAGTCGCACTATAATTAAAAATGGCGTCTGGAACTTAATATAAAGTAGACCAGATTTTGCGTTTTGAATCTGTTCTTATTATTTATTTATTTTTTGTATTGGTAATAAGCTACTAATATGAGACCAATTTTGGCAGTGTGGAGTTATATTTTCTATAAAAATTATAAGTTTCTACGTGTATTTAGTTTCGTTATATGAGTCATTGTCCGTCAATAATACAAATCGTCACATCAACGTCAACAGCGGCATAGCCACCCAGTTAATAGTATTGTCTTAGAATTTTGATGCGAAGTTAACATCTGTAAAGCACTTTTATATTATACTCACTACACCGCATTACATAAAATACTATTAAAATAACACCTTAAAACACCAAGTTACTGAACATAATACAAGATCACTACATAACGTTTTCAAATTCCCGCCAAAAGTGTTTAGTTCTGCTCGTCTCCATACAGCCCAAAAAACCCATGCAGTCTTATCAAAGCCCATACAGCCAAGACTTATACTACTATCTTTACAAATTAATTAACACTATCTCATATTGAATATTTTATACATAGTCCTTATCCGTCAGTAAGTCAAGTCACTACCAATATTAGGCGCTGTAAATAAAATTAATTATTTGTCTGGGAGTTTTGACAGAATATGAAAATACACGTAGACCGCTATTATATCATATTCAAAACTTTATCTGTATCATATTATACAAAATACCAGCAAAATTATTCCATAAAACACTTCAGAATGCTAAAGCAATGAATATTATTTGAAAGCGCGACATGACATTTCCATATTCCCGCCAAAAAAAGTCAAGATCAGAGATGTAATTTGTAGAAAGCTTTATGGCCAATATTTTGTTGAAATATCACAAATTATGCATAATCTGTACCAATGATGGCACAATGATACTATTCGTTCTTCGTTTTTTTTATTACAGTGATGTTAAAGAAGGGTTATTTTGATGTTTGTGTTATTATACTGTCTATTACTCGGATGCTTCTAGAAATTTTTGCGACAGAATACAATTTGTCTACATAATACTTTCAGTACGCATAATAATGATTACGGAACATGGTTTCGACAATATTCAATTACCGTTTTTTTTTTATTCTTGCTTCAAACCACAGAATGTACACAATACTGGTTATGTTTTAATTCACAAACAAGACATACCTTGTAGACGAATATTAAGAAGTAATGTTGATGGAACTCCAATAACCCTTGCCTTAATCTATTACTGCGAATACTAACTATCTATGTAATTATTTTGAATAATTAATTAGCTAATAATTAGACAAAATATTCTTGTTAAAATAAATTAACGTCTGCTTCTAAGATTGCATAGAAAATGATCGTGAACTATAAAAAATATAACACTTAGAATATTTAACTAATTAGAAAGAATTGAAAAGAGTAATAAAAAACTCATTCGAGTTGCCATGTAAATATATCGAATCTCTGAGTTCTCTATAACAGAATACCTGACAAGTTTATAATGCACACATTTTGAGTAGACTATGGTCTGGATCACGGAGCAAATACAAAGAGGAGCTGTTGTAATGAATATTTTCTATGAAACAATGCGTGTCATTTACAGGGGTGAGGGGGACGCTGCTAATGGAGAAAGTGAGACAAGTAATAGTACTTGTCTCACTCCCTCCTTTATGTCCATCTACCAGCTATTAGCACAACTACTAATTTCGTATATTGTATGCAGTTGAGCTATCTTGCATTAGATGTCAGTAAGTGTATGGTGTAACAGGGACGTACTCAGAATTTACCTATATCAAGGAGTGCTAATTTTCATTATTTCAAAGATACAAACAAATCTTATTAGCTGTTTGCTCTATTCAAATACAAATGTTTATCATCAAATAATTCTGCATAGCGAATAGGTGAATGACTACTGTTTTTAACCGCAAATTTCTTTATAAGGCTTGTCAGCATTGTTCATAATGTTAATATTTTATGAAAAATCCATCTTTTCTTTACTGTCATTCTGATAAACTCAGAAGTTTAGAAACCTTTTTTTTCTTCATATTTGTGTCCTTTTCATACGACCAAATAATATAATTATTTGTTTGGGTTTCTAACAAATTGTCGAATGAAAGTAGTTGGACTTTCAGTAAATATGTTAGTTACACGGTATTATTTCCTTCCTTTTTGTCTTTTCCATATAAAAAAGAATCAAACCACTCTATTAAAATAAGGCTTTATACAATTGATAATGCAACAATAGTGTCAATGACCAAGATATGTAAAAGAGTATTTCAAGCGAGCAGACCAGCCCCCCTGGTAGCAGCCGTTTCATTGACGCACGGGCCATCTAAAACTTAGCCATGCCAAAGGTAACTTGAAGACCCGGTCTTCGACGCCACCACCATTTTGAATATTTTTGTGACGTGCTCAACCTCGTTAATCTTATCAAGAAATTGCATCGAGTGCAATTACATTATTAATAAATAAAGGAGAAAGGGTGACATTGGTTCCAATAATAAAAATGAAATACTCTTTTGTATCATATATTTCTTGAGCTATACCTAGTCTTGCCCTAAATACTGTAACAAACAAAAACCTTTTTCTATTGCAAAAAATATTTATTACTTTTACAGTGTTAGTTTAATACATAAATATAAAGCAATTTAAAATATAAAAAGCTTGTTCGAAGTGGTTTCCATTGGCTGCAATACAGTCCTTTAAACGTAGAGGCCAGTTGTAGAAGCACGCACTCTTTCAATGGGAAAATTCTTCACTGCCAATCGTATGGATTGTTTTAGGGAAGGCTAGGCTAGGCTCCGGTAACTTCTTTCTAAGCTACAACATAAATAATAAAAAAATATGAAATTAGTAGCCTCTTTCTTTTTTGGGGGTGGGTCATGGTCGGCGCACTCCTCGCACCACTCTGTCCGGGGTGACAGAGCCTCTCTGTTTTGTCTGTAAGCACGCACACCCGTAACCCACTCCTGGCATGTCGCCTTCGTCGTTGGGCCGACCACCGGAGCAGAATGTCTCGACGTCAGTGGTCGGGTGGACCGATGTCCTAGGTCCTATTACGCAAAGTGGTGCCATCTAACGTTGAGTAAAATTATTTTTGAATATGATACCGTCAAAAGAACTTTCTAGAAATTATTTTGATAAATTATAAATAAATATACTTACAAATGAAATGTGATTCTTTCCATAGCATCTGTACGTTTATCAGAGTAGTTTGTACATGATAAAACACAACACTTCATGGTTTTCTTCGTAATAACATAAAAATACACCAAAAATATAATTTTATGCACCGTACGAACACCGTCAGCGACGACAGAAGACTAATAGGCCACGCCTACTATTGATGTTAACGTGATGACGTCACGGCCTACTTGAGAATCACAGTGCACAGTTACTTAGGCCGTCTCCTCTTTGTATTTGCTCCGTGGTCTGGATATACCCTGCACAATCCATCCAAGGTGACACAAGGGCGACGCACAGTCCCATGAGCCATGACCTAACTTATTTCCTACCCATCGCCATAGGACTATTGGTGCCAATTCCTTTTCCTCGATTGTCAGTCCGGGATTAATCTTTTCGGGTAACGACACCATCGACGCATCAACAACAAACAACAGTGCTGCCGTGTCATCGTCATTATGCAGTCAGCGTCTTTGCGGATGGGGGACTAATTCTCAATTGATCCACCTGCAACCACGGCAGTATAAGGTGCAGATACGATAGAAGAGTGCCTCGTTGATCCGTTTCGCCATCACTGTTTGCAAGACGACTGCCTCGCAAACGCGGCAACCGCATCATAGTTTCTTACGCTATCGACCATCGTCCTAACGATAGTCGACAGATTATGAATGTTGAGGAAGCGAGTGAAGTATGCAGAGATAAAGTTCTCTGGCACTCTGTTCTCTCTGCCTACCCTGCAAGGGATATGGCGTGATGATATGTATGTATGTATTACCTCAACTCAGCCGGTACCTCTGTATAATTTTATTATTAAATTTAGTGCAATAGTTAAGAAATTTAAAACCTCCTATAGTTATGCAATAGAATATTCAAAACAATATATGGTATATGAAGGTTATACTAATAAGGAATTCGAATTATTGTTTTTTTTTTATTGCAAGCAGACAACCTAAAACAAGGGTAAGTGCCAACTACCAATATGGAGTTACGCAATAATAGGTACGTACTGTCACGGGTATTGATTAGAGTATTCAGATACAGATACTATTTACAATAAACAGATTCAGATACTTCTTATTCTAAGATTATTTGAGCGTCCAACTTTTTCGTTTAATGAACGTAGCTCAGTTACTACTAGTCATACGTTGATTTTCTGCGAGAGTATCGTAGGAGTCGATCCATCCAGACGCAACTGAGGCGACAGTAGTGCTGTACTTCGTCGGCGAAAATTGGGCCCGCAAGTCGGTCATATCTTTAGCCAACACGCGATTTCCCTTTCACACCGCCTCCAACTTCACCTCCAATTTACGGTTTTGGTCTCGCAGACCTCACACCTCACCGCTAAGGCGAGCATTTTCGAACCGCAGGATCTCCACTGAGTATCTGAGAGAGCACCGCTCACTGTCACCTTAGTGGCCCCACGTGGCTCTCTCACTGTTCCCACTGTTAGATCCTGAGCTTTTCCTCCAATGGACTACAACATAGGAGCCGGCCCATCGAGGATAATGGCTTAAGTAACAAAGTTACTCTCAAATTCCGATATTTGTCACAGTCCATCAATAAATATTGGACATTACTTTGCATATATATATTATCCATAAATCTCACTATTAAATCTTGTAACAATTATCTACAGATATTATAACAGCATATACAGTTGTATAATATTGGACACCATGACTCATAAATTGTAAAAATTTAAACGCTTTCTGTATATATTTGCGTGTATAATGAAAATGACATCATAAATACGAAAGTTTATTATTTGAATTTGGTTATATACGCAAATACGATAAAATTATGTACAATACGATTATATACCGTTGTCATGACAACTGACGAGATAACAAAAAATATCTTTGATAAATATTGTTTTTAATGTTATTACTATTATTTGTATGTATAAAATTATACGCAAATATGAATGTTCTTAAGATTTTTACACCTTAACTCTCTTTCACGTATGAAAAGATGAAAAGAAGGAAAACTTGAAATAAAACCCTATCCCAACTCATCTGTTCAGCATGGTATAGTCAATTGCCTTCCCAATTGTAATTTAAAAAAGAAAATTTCCATCTTCACCAACCAACTCTTATCCCAATTACATGGGTCTACGGTATATGTACTCTGCTTGTATGACACATATTGCAAAAGATTAATGACCAGACGCCTGCGTGACGTCAACCGTTCATCGTTGACTAGACAGCACCAGATAAAGTTGGGCCCAGATCTGTGTAAAACTCATAATCATTTTTTACGAAAATCACAAACAATTACAATATACAATCGTAGAGTGCAAAATATAATACATACCTAACAGTGGGCATACAGCCCTATTTGGGTTTGAGAACCCTCAGCACCCACCAACAGTCCGGGTAAAGTTGTCATAGCCATCTGAGGCTAACAACTAAGACAAAAAAGAAAAAAAAAGGCTGTACAGCGTTCTGCGCTGTCGCCGCTATAAAGAGACGCGGGTAATTAAGAAATAATATCACCAATTTAAAACAGATATTATTAAAATTGACATAATAACTATTATGATGAAACGATTTGAGTTTTCAAATAAAATAAAGCAATAAGTATGTAAGTTATTCAAGTGTGTTTAAATATCAAAACTATCAGAGAAGTTATAAATAACCCTTTATAAGCTTTTTATAAGCAACTAGCAAGAAGTTTGATGGAGGAAAAGCCAAATAACAGATTTAAAAGACTAAAAAGGAGAACTCCTCAAAACTTACTCTCTAACAAAAGTATCGAAAATACTTTATAGATGGATACTAGTCCGCGTAAATCTGTCAAATCTATCTGCGGCTAACAGCTAAACACACACAAAAAAATTTTTAGATAAATATATCAATAAATATTGTACTGGGTATGTCGCATTATTTAAATACTTAAAATTTTACTTAATGTCAACAATACGGATTGCAGGACATAAAAGAGATCTAAAAAAAATCAAGCGTACAAAGCTGGCAACACTATTATTGATTAACGTTTTCTTTTTCTGTTCTTTGAGACGTTTAATATTCTACATGAACGGACTCAATAAATAGTCAATACAAATCAATGAAATTTAAACGTAGATTTTAAACATATAATACAATTTTTAAAAATCTTGTCTCTCTGTTTTTTTTTCGAAAATCACCGAAACCACTGAATTAATTTTAAGAGGCTAACACTGACAGGTATCTGATGTTATAACGTTTATTTTAGGTTACTTTTATTTTATAAAAATAATTATTATATTCGGATTATAAACTTTTAAAGTCACTTTCACTGAAAGATGGACGATGCTACTAGGAGAAACTGGTATTCCAGTGGATGAATTAAGTTTCTGTAACAAAAGTTAAAACCGCATACAACTAATTTGTATTTTTTTTTTCATAAAAAAGCTTTTGCATTAAATAACTTAGGGTTTTAAATTGAAATTGTCAAATAAGTTTTATATAATTTTAGTGCGTGTCTATATTTACGAAGAAAAATGATTTCTGATATTTAGTTGAGTATGATATATAACTATGTATATACATTAAATGAAACTATTTTCATGGATTATTGCATTTGTATTTGGTTTTTACTTATCTGACAATTATAACACTATTTAGCCTATCTTTCCGTGACGATGAACACTGAAAAGTGTTTCAAAGAAGCCATAAAAGCCTTAAATATAGATTATATTTCATATGAGGTATTTTTTTAATTTTTTTATTGCTAGTAGTGGCAAACGAGCAAGCAGCACACCTGATGATGTGTCACTGTCGTCTATGGACCTTTGCAATACCAAAGGCATAACTAGGCCGCTGTCCACCAATATAAACTCCAAACCCACCCAATTGGTCAGTAGCACATTGCCATTACTCATACGTCGATCTTCTGCGAGAGTGTGGTACTACCATGGAAGTAATAAGTACGGTTGTAAGTAGTACTTATTACTTCCATGGGTACTACACCGGACGGACCGGCCCGCGGTTGCAGACAGAGAACTGTCAACAGCGTGGTCCTACCACTTTCAAAAAGGCATAAAAATATATTAACTATTTACAAATCCAACGAACTAAACAAACATTTAATTATAAATTTCACGCGTACCAACTGGCGGGCCACAACTAGTTAGTAACGAGTTAATAATAAATGAATCTAGCATGTGTCAAAGCAACTTTCTCTTTAGAATCTGTGCGTGCGCCGAAGCTAAGCGTTCACTACACAGATTTATAGTTATCTGACAAAGTAAACAGATCGTGATTTCTTGTCGCAATTATTGTGTTAATATATATCAGATTTATTTTTTTTAAAGTAATACACTGCACATACGCATATATATACGCATAATTCTTGTATTGTGGAGGACTTGACAAACATATACCTACGAGTAATTTAACGGACACAAATTACACCCAGGCTCCAATGAACGATTTGTGTTAAAAAGAAATTGACCTACTAATGATGGTCAGACGTGTCAATATATGGATAGTTAAAGTTTTATGTCCAGTTTTTCATCTCGTGAAAATATTTTATAGGTACCTATACTATATAAATTTTTATGACATCCACAAGCAATATAGTTGTGTGGTGAATGGTATACTTCCTCCATCACCGCAGTCTAAATATATAATATGTACGTAGCGCAACACATTTCACTATAATCATTATAAGCATCAGTGGAGTCTCATGCTAGGCTGGGAATTTATAGGCAAATCCAGCATACCTGTCAGTTTGTACCCAAAGAGTATAAGTGGAAAAGCCATAATCTTGACCAGTTTGGCAGCAAAAGTGTACCTACGGTAAAATTATTGAAAGGAGAATGAGGATGGTGTCCGATGGTTTACTGTGTGAGTCACAAAGAGGTTTCAGGAGTGGAAGGGGATGCATAGATCAAGTGTTCTCTCTGTGCAATATTATGGAGAAGCATCTGACTCTAGGTCAGAGGGTTTTCTGCAGTTTTGTAGATCTGGAGAGAGCTTTTGACACGGTTGTACGAAAGGAACTTTGGGTCATTTTACCGGAGTATGGTATTAACGGTAAACTGCTGCAAGCTGTGCAGTCCAGTTACATGGGCTGTAGAGCTTGTGTGCAGCTGGATGATGGAACGTCGCCTTGGTTTGACGTCAATATCGGCGTTAAGCAGGGGTGCGTTCTATCTGCCAGGCTGTTTATCATATATCTGGATAAATCTCTCCAAAGGTTGAACGATATGAATGTGGGAGTCCAGATGGGCGACTCAGTGGTCAGTGCTTTACTCTATGCAGATGATGCAGTCCTGCTGGCGCAGTCAGCGACTGACCTGCAGACCCTAGTCGACACAATGACAGAAGATTGTAAGAAAAGGGGTCTACGCGTGAATGTGAGCAAAACCAAAATAATGGTATTTGAAAGAAATGAAGCCAGAACAGATGTAAGAGTAACAATAGGTAATGATGTACTAGAGCAAGTGGATGAATTTGTATATCTTGGATGTGGATTTAGCCGAGATGGAAGGTACACCACTGATATAGAGCGAAGAGTGAATGCGGGAAATAGAGTGAACGGGGCGTTGGGACAACTTCTCGGTAGCCACCACTTCAGCCAGAAGGCACGTGTGGCAATACACGTGCCTTCTGGCTGAAGTGGTGGCTACGCAGTGCTTGTGCCAACATTACTATATGGAAGCGAAAGTTGGGTATGCAGAAAAGAGCATGAAAGCAAAATTAATGCGGTCGAAATGCGATCTCTACGGAAAATACCGAACGAACGTCTGGTTAAGACGATATACAATGCGAAAGTGGAAGGATGTAGGCACCGGGGGAGACCGATACTCACCTACCTAGACCAGATTGATCACGTGCTGAAAGAAGGTGGAGTCAAGAGTCTCCGAAACCAGCGAGCATGTATGAAGAGAATTATGTTATGAGAGTGTTATGAATGTTGCGGAAGCGAGTGAAGTATGCAAGGCAAGAGTTCTCTGGCACTCTGTTCTCTCTGCCTACCCTGCAAGGGATATGGCGTGATGATATGTATGTATAAGTAACAAAATCTATGTTTGAACTAAGCCTAGCATATGAACAAACGAACCTATCCATCCTTGCACCGGCCTATGGATTTTTATTGTCACAAAGAGACCCCAAAAAAGCATAATGTAAAAATTCGTCACGTTGAGCTGATAAATTAGCGCTCGCATTTGATATTATGTTCACTAGGACTACTCTAGCCCATCCTCGCGATACCTCTACCAGCTTTCACGACTATCACGGCAAGTTAAAGCGTGGTCGTAAAAATACAAACAGTATTCGTAACTCGTCTGAAATAATGGAACGTAATTCAAAAAGAGAATGATTGTATTTACGCCACAGACGTCAGCTTTTTTTTTTGCTTTTTTCAACTGTAATTTAAGAACCAAAGTAACAGGTATAGACATCATCATATGTTACACCACAGATAAGTAATCTTGACAGATGTGTATCAATTTTAATGAGATTGCAATATAATAACAGCAATTTTAACCAATTGTTAACCTATTACATCATTCAAAGCTGTAACGATTACCAAATACTATTTGAGCATTATTATTACAAAGAAATATTTTTTATCTATGTATCGAATGTAAGTCTGTAGTTATATGATAGAAGTTAGCGGGAAAGTAAGTGTCATTTGGTGCTCTTGTATGATATTCAATATCTTAGGGTTTTAACGTGTTATATTGAATAATTTGGATTTTATGCAATTTGATGCGTAGGAAGTACTAAGATGTATTGAATATGATATAACAGTGTCATACATACGCTTTCGTTTTCCACCAAAATTCCTAAAAGATAACCTTACCTTTAACAGTGTAGTCGTGAATAGTTAAGTACCTAGTTTAAAAAAATAATTTGAAAATCATAGTATGAAGCGTGTTTCTTCAAAGTTTATATTGACATTAAAATATAACCCTTGTGACCTATGAAAACATAGCCATAATTTTCAAACCATAAGCCTATATGTGTCTTATTCTATTTCCTAAAATTTACATCTGAGTTTAACATTCAAAGGTCAAATAAAACCATTGTACGACAATACAGCGTACGCTGTAATGTACTCGAAGCGACGGCATTCTATAAAAGTAATTTTATTTCAAATTCCAAGATTAACGAAATATATGTATATGAATTTGGTGTATACTTGTTATGTACGACCACAAGACATGAAAGGGGAAACCTCATCAAGGCGAGGCTATTAACACGAAATACAACTATACTTATGGTTCTACATTTTTAAGTTAAGTTAGGTTAGGCATTTGCAATATATATCTACCTATCATTATAATTATTCTGATAAATTTTACTCTAGTTAATCATCATTTGTATTATAACTAATGAAGTCGGTTGAAAAATGAAACAAGATAGTGATAATTGCTATATAAACAATATATTTTCGATTAAAGTTTTGCTTAATATTTAAAAAAAAACTTAGGTTAAGAAGTCATTACTTGACAATGTTGACAATTGTCAACTATGTCAAGAAATACCCGGGACTTTTGATGGGAATCTGAAAACGTCATGTTGTGCTCTTGTACTATATTGGATATCTTAGTCTTTTAACGTGTTATATTAGACAATTTTGATGGCATTTTATGTAATCTGATGCGACAGAAGTGCTAGGATGTAGTGAATATCCTATAAAAGTGCTTTACAACGTTTTCGTTTTCCATCAAAATTCCCACAAGATACCATTAACAGTGTGGCCATAGCACTGTTGAGGGTGACGATTTGACTGAGACAATGATTAACCTGAAAAGACTATAAACGTAAAATAAATTATAACATGACACTGGCACCAATAGCTCGTATAAGTAGCTGATTGCCATTGCCAGATTGTGTATACAAAGAGAAGAAGAAGAAGACTTCTTATTCTAGGTTTTTCAAAAATTGTTGATATTAACAAAATAATTCTAAAAAATATAATGTTAAAACGTATTTGAGCACGAAATATTTTCGCTGAAGTGTTTATGTTATGATTTAATCACAAACACGACGAGAGCCGAATTTACTTGAAAGAGCGTTACATAGCTGATCGTGACGGATCAATCTGAAAATAAAGTGCACAGTGCACCTTTTTTTTTTTTTGGTAGACTATGGCCCGGCCACACGTCGTCCGGGGCGACGGAAGGGCAGCGCGTGGCCCCATAACCCACCGTATTCCCTCCCCATCGCCATTGGGCCGGCCACTGGTACCGCTTCCTTGCCTTCCGTGGCCAGCCCGGCGGGTTACCCTTTCGGGTACCATCCCCCGTCAACGCCCCAGCTAACTGCCGGGGCGTCGCCCTCACGCGGTCAGCCTCTCTGCGGGTGAAGGACTATTCCCCGGTCCAGTCACCCGCGGCCTCGGCTAGGGCGGCATTAGGCGCAGATACTCGCGCCTCCGCTGCCCCAGGCGCCGGCGGCGGAGCGTCTCACCGAAGAGGATTTCCTCTCGGAGTCGCCCCGCCGCCTCCTTCCGCGAGACAACTGTCTCGCAGAAGGCGGCGACCGCGTCCCAGTTCGGCACCGATGATCGCGACGAGTTCACGGCGCTGCTCTGCCCAGGCCACACAGACCTCGAGCGTGTGCTGCGCCGTGTCCTCGTCGCAATCGCAGTGGTGGCAGGACGGTGTCCTCTCCCTCCTCACGGCCGTGTGCAGGTACTTGCCGAAGCAACCATGCCCCGTCAAGACCTGCACCAGTCGGAAGGAAAGGACCCCGTGCTGTCGACCCAACCACTCCATCAGCACTGGCCGCAAGGCCAGCCCTGTTCGAGCATGGCAGCAGCACTGAGCGCAGCAAGCGCAGTCGTGGGCGCGCTAGCCGATACCAGCGATGCAGGTGTGGGCACTGGTTGCGGCGTGGCCTTAGCAGGAGCCGGCGCCGATCTCGGCTTCTTAGCCGAAGCGAGCCCCTTGGATCCAGCCTTGGGCCCAGTCACAGCTGCGGCGAATCTCACGCGGCCACCCTGGCAGGGTAGCGGGATGGGTCTCGACGCTATAGTCGGCCGCGTGGTCTTGCTTCCGTCCGCAGCGAGTGGCGGCCGGAGACGTGGCTCCGGAGGCAATCTTGCCTCGAGAACCTCCATGCGCGCATTGACCATGACGCCAACAGACAGAGTCGGACCTTGTCGACGGCGTTGTCGGCGTCAAAAGCGCGAATTGGCTCCGCAAGTCGGCCATATCTTTGGCCAGCTTGCGGTTTTCTTTCCGCACCGCCGCTAACTCCGCCTCCAGTCGGTGGTTTTGGTCCCGCAGACCTGATACCTCGCCGCTAAGGCGGGCATTTTCGGCCTGCAGGGCCTCCATCTGAGTGCCTGGGGGGTCGCTGCTCACAGCGCCCGCAGCTGCCGCCGCGCCAGTGGGAGGGATGTTGGACAACACCCTCACCATCCTCGCGGCGACTGCTTCATTTTCGGCACGCATGCGAGCCTCGGCCTCCCTCAATTGGCCGACCGGGGACGGAGCCGCCGATCTTGCCGCCACCGCGGCCCCTCGCCCCCTGCGAGAGGTTGCCACCTTGGGAGGAGGCATAATAATTGCACTCCCCTCGTAGTCGGACCCTGAGCTGCCACCCTTATTTAGAGGGCGCTTCCGCACCTTCGAGGGGAGGGCCTCCTCCCTGAGTGTCAAAGCCGCCGCCATGGTTGCCGCAGAACGCGACGATGATGCAGCGGCAGTCTCGGCAGCCGACATGCTGCCCTCCTCCATCTCCAACGGACCTGCGGCATCGCCGCCCTCGTCCTCTGTCTCCACGACAGATCTGCCGCCCTCGTCGTTGGACGGCTCTGCGACAGAACTGTCGCCCTCGTCCTTCGACGGCTCTGCAGCAGAACTGTCGTCTCCTTCATGGGTTGGAGCGGCGGCAGCCTCCCTGAGAGCCCGCCGCTCCTCTCGCTCCATTTGGCGCCTCTTCGCAACGGAACCCTTCCCACGACTCACTTTGGGTGGTCTTCCACGCCTCTTCGGCTTCGATTGGGCCTCCATGGGTGCCGGGCCCTAGGCGGATATGAACGCCTCTAGTCTAGAGGACGAGACGGCTTCTGTGCCAGTTTTGCGGTAGCATGGCGAGGCTGTAATGTGGGAACCGCTAGGATCCCCGTCTGTATTTGGTAAAATATGAGTATCCATATTGTTCCCACGAATACGGGAAAAATACATCGTCCACCCGGGCAGAGATCCCTGTACCCGGGCAAGCCTACATTTACCAACCAGGGGGTCGGCCGGTACCCTGGCTGGAGCGTGCTAAGAACAGAATACCCCATCTGCCATGCATCCTCTCACCGCACGCCAGAACTTAGGATTCTGGGTAATTTCCGAATTCGAATGTCGAATTCTTTATAGAGGTTGTCTTCCTCGCGGTCCAGGCAGTTAAGCCAAGACCCTCGCTCCTGAAACTACGCCTCACGGCAATATGTCTTGAAGCAAGATATCAGGTTTACGATATGTCGGCGGTGGCATCCACCAGCCCTTAAATTAATGAGTGACCAGGCCCGTCCGAAGTTTCGCCTCCTGTACCCTCTACAACTAGAGGGTCAGGAGCGAATTGGGGCTCAACCCATTGCTGGGGAACCCCCCCTCGCGCCAGAGATTCGCTACGAGCGACAATTCGACAGAAGGATCTGGGGGACTGTCGCTCGCACCCAGGGGCACAGTGCACCTAAAGAAGTTTTCACTCCAAAAAGCGAACGTATAACCATTGTATAATTTGGTACATTGTTTTCCGCTGCTATTCAGAATTGCACGAAATAATATGCTAACAAAACTTGATCGAGGTTCGAATGCAGAACTTTCAAGTCAGCAGACGAATGCTTACTTCACTACATTAACAAAAGATGACATCTTGTTGCTATGAATTACATTTCAAAATTTATATAATTTGCTCCACCTTCCTATTTCGCCATAAAGTTGCAATATGCACTCACTCTGTGCACACTTTTTTGATGCAGTGTAGATAAACTTAATTAGATTACAAGTAGGTCAAGTTAAAAATAAGAAAATATTAATAAAAGTTACGACAGGAATAGTGAGATCATCTTGCGTCATTTATTTGATAAAGTTTAACTGACAGGCTGCACAAATCTAAACAATTGCTATCGATTTACGCAATTTTAATATCGATATTACTCTCTATGCCTTTTTTTTTTTACTCTACGTTGCTGAGACTTAGGCATTATATTGTATATATTTATAATTTTAATACATGGAGACTAGAGTAAGGAGTACCATCTTGTATGGAGGATTAGTCAAAAAAGTGTCCACTTGTAAACAGCAAATTATTGTTCGAACACTCACCGAAATAGCGCTAGTGTAGCAAGTGGAAATGATATGAATGTAGCAGTAATAAGCAGAATGAAGTGTGCTGAGTTACGTAGTCAACTGTGATTTGATAAATAATAACCTATGAACCTATGAAATTTGTGGCGCTTTTATTAAAATGCTTCCACTTGCTACTATAGCGCCACCTTAATTTGCTCCCGTTCATTGGACACTTCTTAATACACTGAGATGGTACTCCTTACTCTAGTCTCCATGTTTTAATAGTTATTTTTGAAGTGAAACCTCTTTATCGGCGTTGGAAAAAAATTCATCGTCACATTTTTCCGTTACGCGCCATCTTTTTTGAAGAGAAACTTTTTTGCGCGCATGTGGGTAAAATTTTTACAGATGAAACGCGACACGAGGAACACGTTACGAGAGAGAGAGAGAGAAAGAGAGAGAGAGAGAGAGAAAGATAGAGAGAGAGAGAGAGAGAGTACACGTTATTGATTGATGTATATAAACGAAATTTAAAAAATAGTTTGCCAATGTTTCACTTCTGATATGTGTACTTTGTACGCACGCATAATTTGTTTTTCTTAGAAACCAATCGACTTTGATAATATCTAAAAAATGATATTTCCGTTCTCTTTCACTTGATTCTGAACCTCGTTATTTAGGTTGAATTAATTTAAATAGTATAAATTATTAAACTACTCCTAAAGCGTTTATAAATATTTCTTCATGTCAGGCCCAATAAGTCCCACTGCTGAACTTGAGACTCCACCGTAATCGAGGAGAATCACAGATCAGTTAGCATAGGGTTTTATGGCAAGTTTGCCTTCTCTTGTATCAATGTTATCTGCATATTATCCCTTAGTCGTCTTTTCAGCACCCACGGCCCAAAGTAGGGTAGTGTCATCATCATCATCATCATTTCAGCCCATCACCGTCCACTGCTGGACGTAGGCCTCCCTCATGGTACGCCACAGAGTGCGGTCCCGTGCCGTCTGCATCCATTGACGCCCAGCAACTCTCACCAGGTCGTCTGTCCACCTAGTGGGGGGGCGTCCTACACTGCGTCGTCCGGTACGTGGTCGCCACTCTAGAACCTTTTTTACCCAGCTGTTGTCGGTTCTTCGAGCGATGTGGCCTTTTTTTTTTTTTTTTTTTTTTTTTTATTGGTGGGCTATGGGTGCGTCTCGCCCCGCCAAATCGGTCCGGGGTGACGGAGAAGGCGGCGCGTGATCCCATAGGCCCACCGTAAAATCCTCTCTCTTCGCCGTGCGAGCGGGCCACCGGTACCCGATCTTTGTCTTCGGTGGTCCGCTCGGCGGTTTACCCTCGCGGGTTCCTCTCGTCGACGCCCCGACAGATTTCGCCGTCGGGGCGTCGCACTCACGCGGTGGCCTCGCGTCGGGTGACCGGACAATTCCCCGGTCCGATCACCCGAGGCCTGGGTCAGGGCGGCATCAGGCGCAGGTATTCGCGCCTGCGCCGCCCCGGCCGCTGGCGGCGGCCCGGGTCACGGGAGTCCTCCCTGACTCGTTCCGCCGCCTCCTTCCGCGAGATGACAGCCTCGCAGAAGGCGGCGACCGCGTCCCAATTCCTGACGCTGTCGACCATCGCCCTCGCGACAGCCGGCAGTGCCAGGTCGGCACCGATAATAGCGACGAGGTCGCGGCGCTGCCCATCCCAGCCCGAGCATTCCTCGAGCGTATGTTGCGCCGTGTCCTCGTCACTACTGCAATGATGGCAGCCCGGAGTCCACTCCCTGTACACGACCGTGTGCAGGTATTTCCCGAAGCACCCGTGCCCCGTCAACACCTGCACCAGTCGGAAGGTGAGGACCCCGTGCCGCCGCTCCATCCATTTCATCAATACGGGCCGGAAGGCTTCGACGGTCACGATACCGTGTCTAGGCCTCTCCAGCCGCGTAACCCAACGGGCGATGACGTCTCGGCGGGCGTCCTCGCGCCAGGTGGCTATCTCGCTCAACGATGGGGAGCCACCCTCCTCGCGCACTGAGGTAACCCGCCGGTAGAGGTCGGAGAGCAGAGCGATGTGGCCTGCCCATTGCCACTTCAGCGTGCTAATTCTTCGTGCTATGTCGGTTACACCCGTTCTTCTGCGGATTTCCGTATTACGGATTCTATCACGCAGAGAAATCCCAAGCATAGCTCGCTCCATAGCACGCTGAGCGACTTTGAGCTTGGTTATGAGGCCTACATTTAGGGACCACGTTTCCGTGCCGTAAGTCATCACTGGTAACACACACTGGTCGTAAACCTGTGTTTTCAGACACTGAGGTATGTTAGACACACTGAGGTATGTTGGACGGTAGTGTAGTACCTATTGAATTGTATTAATACTCCATCACCATACGTAAAATATAAATAATGCTTTCGAATTTCAACTCCATAGCAAACTTATTAGTTGATTACAATTTAAATAACAAAAAAAAATGGGACAAAAATATAACAATATTTATTCAAATTTTATTACTTAACTCTCTCGAGTTTATTTTACAAGTAAACAATTTTAAAATATGTAAAAATTTAATTATCCATTATAAAAGTTGTTCTCATAATCACACAAAGCGGCTTCAAAAGTGATTTCACACGCTTTTTTGTATGAATAAATAAAAAAAAACAAAAACAAATAAACGCATCACACTATATTCATCTAAAGAAAATACTGCTTTTAAATTTTTCATCTGTTTAGTAATTAATGTCGCCAATAGACAAATTAATGTATCTCAAAAAGATCGCACTTTCACTGAAGCGAACAAGTTATGGCGAGCTTTCTGTTTCGTACTATTGTGTGGAGGTCACCGACATCTTGTCTGCCAGTAATAATTACATAAATTATGTTGTCGTTGGTAATACCGACATCCGTTTTTTTTTTATGCTGCGTCTAAAAGTATTATGTTTTAAAATAATAAAATATGTTTTACGTTGCACGGTTACGAAATATCTAAAATATTTCTTACTTTATAAGACAAATTTTAATGTCGAATTGAAATGTCTAATTGCTAACTCATCTGTATGCAAGAACAAAAATATGTTTTTTTTCTCTTAAAGAATGTTTTATATTATTTATTTTACGCTAAAGAAATAATCCTTGTATTGTAGAGGATTTTACAAACATATAATTAATTTTACAAACACAAAATACACCCAGACTTAGAACAACAATTTATGGATCGCATAAAATATTATCCTGCATGGGACTCAAACCTGTAATACTGGCATTGTAGGTCGGTATCTTAACCACGACACCATCTGTGCAGTCACCTTTATCTTTGAAAAGATAAGTAAAGATGTCACATATTGTCATTCCACCACATGATCCCTAGTCCGCAAGCTTATTGCTACTAACCGAATACACGTTTGTTGAGAAATTTGCGAAGAAATCCTCGAAAATGAGGACAATCCCCAGAAAATCGCAATAACACTTTTTTGTTAGATCTGAGATTGGAACTCAGGACCTCACGATTAAAACTACTTAATACCAATAGAATAGTAGATCAACTAAGAACAAAACTCATTTTGTGTGTTGCTGTTTTTTTTAATAGGCCATGACCTTGACACACCCCGCACGTACCGATTCCTTGATATCTATAGTCTCTCCGGTGGGTTATCCTTTCCAAGATCATCCCCAAAAAAAATGGGTCGTCCTCTCCGCGGATGGCTGACTGATCCTCCATTCGTTCACCAGCGACGTTGGCTATGGCACATTTGTATGTTACCTGCGATAGATGAAGGAATAACGATATATTTTGGTATTGTCTATCAGTACAAGAGAAATATCTTTGAAAATTGCTCCCAAACGGCTGGATAGATTTTGATGAAAATGTTCTTGTGTGTTTGAATAGGTCATTAGATAGTTTAGATTTGCAATTGAACTTGAAGTTACGTTGCTACGGAGTTATAACAATAAAAATCTTTAATATCTTTTTTCAGTAAAAATATATTTTTTTTATTCTTGTACTGAAGAACGTCTATTAGATCACAGACCTCTTCATCTATTGCCTATTTATTATACTATCAGTCTATCACCTATTTTCTGCGTGTTGGTCGTTACGAATATTACCAACCCATACAATTTAAGTGAGTGTAGTTAAAAAAGAAAGAATGCTCTTAGCATTACATCAACCTGGGCCAAACCATCTGATGGCGTTTGGTTAATAATTACATTTTCAAAAAAATCAGGCAGGCGGCCATTCATAAAAATATTACTAAATTTTTTGCAATAGGTTCGATTAAAAAAAGATACATATTGCTTCAACCCCAAGCAATTGAGAGAAGAAAAGAATGATGATGACAAAAAATACACGTATAATTGATATATACTGTTTATTAAGCTTAACTTATTATGCGAATTATAACAATTTAATAATAGAAACACGAATGCAACTCACGAACCACATGTCTGTACACGTGAATCGTGAGTTGCATTTAGCTAACCACAGACAATATAAAAAAGCCTTTTAATTATTTAGACATGTCAAAACTTTCGCTTCGTTAAAATTAAAGTTTATTACGGGTGTACAAGTTGGTACTACCGTTATACTGTTCGAATAACAATGGTGTTGTTTCCACAAAATGATGAAAGTTTACTTTCTGTCATGTCATAAGATATGCGAGACCTTGCCCGCTTACAAATTTACCTAGTAAAAGCGCGATAGATAGAAATAAAGGCAGTCCTTTAATTTTAACGTAGACCATTATAATGAATTGCGGCTCTTATGGTGATGTCCGTCACCTGGTAGTGTGTTAACACCTAAGTTTTAAGAGAAATTTTTATTTAACATTTTAAGATACGTGTCAAAGATGTTGGAATATTTTTAAGTATTTTATTAAGATCTTTTTCTGAGGCAGTAATTTTTGTTTATGTGCTAGTAAATTATGATAATGTTAGAATATGATGGATCTGTCATTACCTAGAGGCTAAAAGCTCCTGAATAAATAACGATAAAAATATGTATATAGAATATAATTCAAACATTTCTTTGTATTTTATTAGTCTTAAGAAATACAAAGACATCTTTGAATACCTAAAGATGCGAAAGGGAATGCTCCAATGGTTCGGACATGTGGAAAGAATGCCGAACGAACGTCTGATTAAGAACATATACAATGCGAAAGTGGAAGGATGTAGGTACCGGGGGAGACCGAGACTAACCTACCTAGACCAGATCGGTCATGTACTGAAGGAAGGTGGAGTCAAGAGTCTCCGAAACCGGCGAGCGTGTATGAAAAGAATTATGAATGTTGAGGAAGCGAGTGAAGTATGCAAAGATAGAGTTCTCTGGCACTCTGTTGTCTCTGCCTACCCTGCAAGGGATATGGCGTGATGATATGTATGTATGTGTGTATGTATGTATGTTTATCGTAATAAATATAAGAAAATCGTAAAGATTGATGTTAGTCAAGTAACATAACTTAAGTATCATTCTTGTTTCGTGTGATGACTAATTTCTCGTTCACTTCACATATTTACGGGAGGTGTTTTGTTATGTATTCATCTACTGGATAGATTTGCACATTACTCTGGCTATGTTTATTTTTACAGTTAATAGCTTAATTGTTTGTGGCTATACGCAAACCGCGTATGCCAGGAAAAAATAGCTTAATAAATAAAATGGTTAAGTGCATTTTTGTTTGGTTGCACTACTTTACTCTACATTACGACTAACCCAGCATTTCCAGTGCCTCTTAAAAAAAAGAATAATAATGTTAGAAGCTCCAATTTGATTGCTATAAAATTTTTTATCTGTTTACTTCTTTCAATCTTTATTTCCAATAATTAGTCAATGACAAGAAAAAATATTCGTTTTAATTCCTTCCTTAAGATTAATGAAAAGTGTATACTTTAAATATCATCTATAATATATTAAGAACTAATATATACGTTCTGTTTAAATAAAATCAATGGCGCTATCAGGCATCAAAAAATTCCTCCGCATTATTATCCACCCGTAATATTACCAAAAAGCTGGCAGCATTACCACGTTGAATGGCAATCAGTGCTAATCTTTTATGGAAAATATAGGCCAGCTTTTTAATCACATTAGTCGCACTGATTATCGCATCGCAATCTCTTCGTAAAGACAAGCAATCGCATCCCATGGCCCATGTGTCTCGATCTCAAATGGATCGAAAATATATTTACCAACAAGGTGATTGTACGTTCACCGCTTAAGGATCTCTGCAGACATTTTCCTGACAGTTTTTTCATTATAAGAGTAAAAGTGGCTGTAAATTTTTATTTGCCCGCGCATTATTTTTTTTCACCACAATGCATGAGAATATATCATTTTGCCAGGAGCGCGTCGTATCTCGCACATATTCGTTTGTCCGTGACGCTTCGTGAAAGTGCATTCTTATAATGCATATGTACTTACATTACGTTTTCATAACAACTCACTATTTTGACGATTTCCTTTAATTATTAATTTTTTTTTGATACCGCAGTGGTCCGAAATGCGTTACGCACTTACGGGGAGTAAGTGCGTAACGGATGGGAAGTGTGGGACTCCTAGCCTAGGGCTAGGTTACCCACTAAAACGTATCCACTGCGATTGCTGTTAGCCGAGAGGGCTGTGACAGCTTAACCGGACTGTAATTATTAAATGACATACAAATAAATTATAAACATTTTTCTGAAGCAAAATTTGAAACTGGGTATTTAATTCAAAATTCTATCATCATCATTTCAGATCATATAGGTCCCACTGTTGGGCTCGAGCCTCCTCCATAATAGGAGGGAAATTAAGCTACTATACCACGCTGGTCAGACGTGTTCGTATAGGGTTTTGTTTCGAGTTTTTCTTCTCTTGCATAGATGTTAGGTATATGCGTTTTATGTCCCTTAGTCGTCTCTTACGATCACCCACGGGTAAGATAGGGAGTGAATTGTATTCTTACTCCATCACCATACGGACCATAAATATCTTATGAAGAATACAAATTAAGATTTAATGAGCTTATCTTTACATACACGAATATTACACATATGAAATAAAACTATTTTTATGGATTTTATCGTTTTTGTGTTTAATTTTTAGCTTCTTCACGTTTCAAACACTTCAGCTTTCAAGGTTACTAGAAGATTTCATTTCTTGTCTTAATTTGCATTCATGTTTAATACTTATCTTGAGAAAATGCATATAATGGCATTTTGATTGCCAATTACACAAGATCAGGTGTCCGTCGACACAAATTTCTAATATTCATTAGCAAGATACAGCTAAATAAAGTATACATTAAATGTTGAAAATGTTAGGTACATTATTTCATAAATTTTTGCAGTTATTCTCTGCAGTTACCTAACTTGGTCCACTGAATTATTCTAAGCGACTACTTATTTTTAAATGTCAATGTTTCATCCTATTTGCTGTATTAATTTAAGCAATGCTTTAGAAATGCAATATGACAATTTTTATTTGTCAGAAACATGTGTAAATACAGATAATGGTATACTGGTAGATTTTAAATATACATATATTTTGTCTACTTGCAGCACAAATTACTTACCAAAGCGTCTTTAATTAAAATTTATCAATTAAAAATATTATATTTAAGATTCAAATGTAATTTTTTTCCTTGTGATGGCGGAGTAAGAATACAATTCACCACCCGCTATCATGTCTGTGGGTGATCGTAAGAGACGACTAAGGAATATAAACGCATATAACATCTATGCAAGCGAAGTAAAATTAGAAACAACACCCTTTACTAACACGTCTGACCAGCGTGGTATAGTAGGTCAATTTTTCTCCTGTTATGGAGGAGGCTCGAGCCCAACAGTGGGACATACATGAGCCAAGGTGATGATGATGATGTAAATTTTGGCAATTAGAACAAGAAAAATAGTGCACGTGAGTAAACAACTAATTGTGTCATGGTTATTGTTCTATTAAGATATGATTCGATATGTATTTTAGATTTTTAAATTAATTTGTCAAATATTAAAGAAATATAATAATAATGCAAAACAAAGCGCTTTTTTTAATTGGGTTAATAACTAAATAGTTCCACACCATTGTAACAATGAATTATAAGAAAAATATTTTAATCTTTTCATAAACTGACAAGCACAAAAATTAAAAATCACTGAAGTTTAGCATTTAATATGCTTGATTATTTATAAAAACCCGATTACGAGCGTAAAATGATATATGGTATGATAATGAAATAATGATATATGGTTCGGTATGGTATGATAATGATATTGTAATGATATATGATATATAGTTCGAATCCCACTTGTGACAATCATTTTTGCTCGTAATCGAGTTTTCACAAAAATTAAACTAATATTCACTGAATTCTACAAAACTGTTTCTAATGTGCTTGTTCTTTTGTCGTTAACTATAATGTCTCTCTTTTGTTTCAGGTCGAGAATGACTTCGATAGGCGAAGACAGGCCTCGCTACCGCACTCCGGATTTAATGAACATCAAACAAGATTTGGCTTGAGTTCACCTCTGCAGAACTTCCAACCCCAATCTGGAGCTATCACTGGCCCTCCACCCACAGTTCAATTCCAACAATCTCTATATCCTCAACAACAGCAACAACCTCAGCAGCAACAACCATACGTCCCGCAATTTAACAATCACGCCCAAAACATCCCTAATAATTTACCATTACAGACAAATAATGTGCCTATACAAAACAACTTTCAGTTTCCCGCACATCCACAAACAAGTGTAAATCCTCCAGTACTACAAAATAATTTCCAACAACAACCAAATATAAGGCAGATACAGCAGCAGACACAAAATGTTTTACCCCAGACTTTACCTACATTGCCAACTTACCAAAATGGAATTCCAATACAACAAAGCGCTCCTACATTTCAAACTAACATCCCAGCTAATCAAGTCAGCATAAATCAACAACGACCTACACAACAATCTTTCTTACCTACTATTCCATCACAAGCTCAATCTATTAACCAGCCCGTCTTCAGTCAACCCAACCCAATAACTATTCAGCCTGCACCAAATCTAGGTCCACAGAATTTTAACCTGAACAATGCACAGCTTCCGTTCCAACCATCGCTTGGCCAAGCTCCAATTTTCTCAAACGGTCAATCTTCTCAGATCCAAGACTTGTTAGAGCAGCAATCTAAGGAGAATTTGGAAAAACTAAAAGAATTACAAGAAAGAGCTCGTATTATCCAAAAACATCAAGAATTTGTTCAAAAACAACAACAAAAACAACAAGAGAAAGTAGAGAAACTCCATGAGGAATTTGTAAAGAAACAAGCGACTAAAACGATCCCGAACTACTCGACTACTGAAAACTACGAAGATTACTGGCAAGGTAATATTGAAAGACGTAGACCAATCCTACCGCACGAGACTGATTTATTTAAAAAAGCTGTGGAGCTCTATGAGAGAGAACATCCGACTACAACAACGACGACAACTACTACTACAACTACAACGACTCCTCCACCACCACCACCACCCACTCCACGATACAGACCTCGACCCAAACCTAAACCAAGGAATCCTCCTCAAGATAGAAACAAGCAGAAACTGTACAATGAAATCAAAAGCCTTCTTCACGAAAGTGAAACAAAAGGTTTTGATGACAGTCTGAGAGCTAAAAGTGCCGAGTTGTTAAAAAAACCTGACATTTTGAAACAATTGAAATTAGCTTTGGCTGAAAATCCGGAAGACTTTAATGAAAAGAACTTTACTTCTAGGGAGATATCGCTCAATGGTCAAAAGTTTGAAGTTATTAGAACTTCCAATCCAAATCTCATTCCTAAAGGTGCATTAACTGCTGATACTTCAAACTTAGCTCAAATTATGGCCGCTGCTCATCTTGAGCCTCAAAAGGAGAGTCGTGTTAGTATTGAGGATTTAACCAAGGGAATTTTACCACCTGGTGCAAATTTTGAACTCATCAAACAAGCTGAAAACGGCAAACTTGAAGAAGTAAAAGTTCCAAATGAAATTCACAATAAGAAAAAGGTTACTTTCGTATTCTTGGAGGAGCAAGAAGATGGATCATTCAAAGTAAAGGGTGTAAAAGCCAACGGCCAACAAACCGAGGAAGGTCCTGAAGTTGAAAATATCTTAAATAAGATAAAGAATGGCGAAATTCAACTCCCTGGTCAAACTAAAATATCAAATCAGATTTACAGTTCGACTACTTCCAGACCAACTACAGAGACAACAGACTACATTACAGCTTCTTCTCATCTTCCTCCAAGCTATTCTACCTTTGTTAGCACTTCTAATCACGGGACCACGGGTCATACTTTCCCTACTACACATACCACTCCCACGCCAACCTATCAAAGCCCGTCTAGTTCTCATCAGTCTTCTCGAAGCACACAAGTATTTACACAAACGCACTATCCATCTACCCTCGGTGTGACAAGTACAGAGCGTTATATATCAAAATCTACCACCCCATTTGTAGAATATACATCAAGAAACAGTATCAGCCAAACACCAAGAGTAACTTACTCCAGTTCTACATTGTCTCCAATCATAAACACCACCCCGTATCGTTCTTCTGATAGTGATCTAGTTGTCATTGGGTCTAGTACTATTACTCCCACTATAAGTGATGGTAGCACAACAAAGGAAGCTCAGTTAAACAGCCTAAGACTTGTAGACATTTTGAAAGAGAACGGACTATTTGCGACGGCGAAGTACTTACGTCAATCTGGTTTAGATGCTATCTTGAATGAGACTGGTCCGTACACCATATTTGTTCCAACTGACAAAGCATTCAGGACACTCTTGGTGCAGCTTGGAGGTCCGGATAAGGCTGAGGAAAAATTCCGTGACAACCCAAGATTACTAAGTGGCGTAAGTATATTATGTACTTGTTCATATCTTTTGAGATCGAGTCTAATCTGGAGCCCGTCCACCTACCACCCGTCCGGCGTGGAGCCTCATAGTCCGCCATATGTGTCCTCTCTAGATATTGAGCTAGCCATCAGTACCATTGGCTGGACTTTAGTGGCGCTTTAGTTACACTTTCGGAAACTTACCCTCTCATTGACGTGCAATGTCACCTCGATGTAGACGACATATCCCTCAAGTACACGCTGTAAGCAATGCTTTTCTTTATAACCTTTTTTGCCGCCTCCTTCGCAAGAAGGCGGCACTGGTCAGCACCGAAGATTATAGCGAGTTAACGGCGCTGGTCTAATCAAACTTATGCGTATACTGTGCCGTGATTATCCACAATATATGAAAATAATAAAGCTACACACATTATATAGCAATCTACATACAAACATTTCTCTATACAAATTTACGAAAAAAATTATTCACAGTAGGTAGCTTGATCATGGTGCCGATATTAACTAAATCTGTGAGTGGTAATAAATGGTACCCCCTAACATCAGTGGGATGAGAGTTTATCGGCCACCATAAGTAACAAAAAAATAAGCTAGCATTTCTAAAAGTTAATAGTGTTTTTACATAACAGTAATCTAAAGGTCACTTTCAGTTGCTACTCCATCACGTTATCCCTGGTGCTTTTGACATCGGCTCTCTTCAAGACGAAATGACCGGTGTGTCACTTGCCGGTACTCAACTACGCGTTAATCAGTATGACTTGCACGATGCGGAATGGAACGAGGTCCGTGTTACCACCATCAACGGAGCCAGGGTTCTAGATGATAAGAAGGATATCTACATACCCCAGGTATGATTTCTTAACACGAGAAATTGTGTTAATGCAGGAAACCTCTCTCTTAGAGATAAAGTAGCTGGCGATGAAAGCTTATTAGATGAAGTGTTGTAACAGTTTTTTGCGATTTTACTTGAATACAAATCCCATTTAATGTCATGCCTTAATCTCACGTAAAAAGTATTTTCTCCAAAGTTAAACTTTTATTAAAGTTTAAATTATTATCCCAAAGGTGATCCGTTGCGTGCATTACGGATATAAATAATATTCTATGTATTAATACAGGAAATGGTCTATCTATGTACTACCAATTTTCATTCAAATTTGTTCAACTATTTACGCGTGATTAACAAATATCCGAACATCTACGCAAACTATTAAAATAATATTAAAAGGATTATCTCTTGAAACTAGTAAACTCGTTACTGATTGGTGCATTTTTAGGGTATAGCGCATGCTGTAGACCGAGTAATGTTCCCGCTGCCAGTCGGTGACCTGGTGCAAACACTGCAGGCAGATAGAGACAGACGATTCACCACCTTCCTCAAGGCCATTCATACCAGTGGTTTCGCAGAAACTCTTGCCGGTAAGATAAATTTTATTTTCCTTTAACAGCTCCTGAAAAAAATATTACCGCAATATTTTCTTGTGATTATTGATAAATGTCTTACTGGAAAGGCATTGCTGACGGCAACTTCAAAATTAAACATAATAGTTATAATATCGTGCGCATATTAATAAGGTCATCATCATTCTTATGCTCTTATCTCAATTACTAGGGGTCGACCCAATATTGGCCACCGAAGTCAAAAATCGGGTACCGGTGGTCCGCTCGCACGGCGAAGAGAGAGGAGTTTTTACGGTGGGTCTATGGGGTCACGCGCCGCCTTTCCGTCACCCCGGACCGATTGGGCGGGGCGAGACGCATCCATAGTCCAACAAACAAAAAAAAAAGGGGTCGACCCAATAGGTACCTACTCGTACATATTGATAAAGTTATTTATTACCAATGGCATTATGCCTGGCCGCCTGTCGCCAATCCTCCTTGGGAACATAATTGTTGATCAAACAGTATCAAGTAGAATTGACTCAGGTCGATATAAAGCTCTTAGTTGTCATCTCTCATCCACGGGCAAAGTAAGGGTAGTATTTATATTAACTACCATACAACACCTACTAATATACAGATACAAATAACGTAGATCATCATTCTCCTACTCTTATCCCAATTACTTGGGGTTGACACAATATGTACTCTTCTTTCATAGTACATATTGTAAAAGTTATTGGCAATGGTTTTATGAACGGCCGCCTGCCAGACGTCAACCCTCCTCGAGAATGTAATTGTTGACCAAAGGGCATCTGATGGAGTTGGCCTAGGTAGGTACGTTATAAGGCTCTTAGTCGTCTTTTATGACATCCACGGGCAAAGTAAGGGTAGTATTTGTAATCTACTACCATACAACACCTAATATACAGATACAAATAACGTACATAGGAATAAATATTAAACTCATTTTAATGTATTAAAAATTGTGGCAATATGGCCATACTTTGAGCAACACTGGGTTTAATCATTGATATTATCATTAAATAAAAAACTAAACAGAATATGTCGTAAAAACAAACGATAGAACTATTTTTACGGAAGACTGTCCTCCCGTGACCATGGAATGTTCGAAACATCGGGCAATTAAAAATCAAATACAAACGCGTTAGAATCCTTAAAAATAATTTTATTTCAAATACTCGTTTGTTTTTTTTTTTATTGATTATGGCGGCAAACGACAAAAACAAAACGTTTGCAATACCAGGGGTACCGCAAGGCCGATGCCTACTAGCCAAAACTCATCTAAATTGGGCTTCCAGCTCTATCAGCCAACGAACGAAGCGCAGCAGCATATTGCCATTGTTCAGACGTCGTTTTTCTACGAGTATGGTATTACCTCGGACAGGCCGAACCGCGGCTATAGATAGAATACTGTCAGCAGTGTGGCCCTACTAGATACTTACAACTGTTTATCATTCATTTATTTGAAAGCGACAAGCGCGTCTTTTACACTCTCATCAAGGTCGCGAAAAAAATAACGTAAGCGACTACCACGTCGTGTTCTTACACACGCGTACCTACTCCTCACTTTTTATTACAGAGTGGGTGACTAACTTACGCGTATTAAGTATGCGATATTTCAATCGCTTAAGCTATTTTTCCTCGTAAACTTTTATTCACAAAAAAGCGACGTACGAATCATAATTTTAAGGCATAAAAAGTTTCATTCCAAAGTTAAATAGATTCTTACCTTTAAAAAATTCAAAATCAAAAAAGTATTTACTACTTCTTCTTCTTTTTATGTATTGGCAATCAGCTACTTATACGAGCCATTTTTGCCAGTGTCGAGTTATAATTATCTTCACGTTCTTAATCTCTTCAAGTTAGTCATTGTCTGTCAGTCAGTCGAATTGTCGCCATCAACACTGCTATGGTGACACTGTTAATAGTATGTTGTAGGAATTTTGATGGAAAACGAAAACGTTGTAAAGCACTTTTATATGATATTCACTACATCCCAGCTGTTCTGTCACATCATATTACATAAAACACCATAAAAATTATCTAATATAACACGTTAAAACACTAAGATATCGAATATAATACAAGAGCACAACATGACGTTTTAGATTCCCGCCAAAAGTCCAAGTATTTACTACAAATTCATTTGCGAATTAAAATGCGATCATTATACAACGGACCTAAACTCCTGTCAATATTTAGTGTCGTACTAACTCACTAAGCGAATGATTTTCTTTCAAGAGTCCTGTTAGGCTGACTAAACATGTTTAGGGACAGCGGTCAAATCTTTTAATTTCTTAAACTTATTTTTTATAATTCGAGTCATATTTTATAGCTTCATACATACATACATATCATCACGCCATATCGCTTGCAGGGTAGGCAGAGAGAACAGAGTGCCAGAGAACTCTATCTTTGCATACTTCACTCGCTTCCTCAACATTCATAATTCTCTTCATACACGCTCGCCGGTTTCGGAGACTCTTGACTCCACCTTCCTTCAGTACATGACCGATCTGGTCTAGGTAGGTTAGTCTCGGTCTCCACCGGTACCTACATCCTTCCACTTTCGCATTGTATATCTTCTTAACCAGACGTTCGTTCGGCATTCTTTCCACATGTCCGAACATCGGAGCATTCCCTTTCGCATCTTTACACCAATACTCTCTTTCATACCTACTCGCTCTCTTACGTCGTCGTTACGAATGCGGTCGGTCAGCCTAACTCCACAGATTTTCCGTAGAGATCGCATTTCGACCGCATTAATTTTACTTTCATGCTCTTTTCTGCATACCCAACTCTCGCTTCCATACAGTAATGTTGGGACAAGCACTGCGTTATGTATTGCTACACGTGCCTTCTGGCTGAGGTGGTGGCTACCGAGAAGTTGCCCCAACGCTCCATTCACTCTATTTACCGCATTCACTCTTCGCTCTATATCAGTGGTGTACCTTCCATCTCGGCTAAATCCACATCCAAGATATACAAATTCATCCACTTGCTCTAGTACATCATTATCTATTGTTACTCTTACATCCGTTCTGGCTTCATCTCTTTCAAAGATCATTATTTTGGTTTTGTTCACGTTCACGCGTAGACTTATAGCTTCATTTCTAATAATTATGACCTTATATTTTCCAGAAAGCAAAACTTACACAGTTTTCGCACCAACGGATGCGGCGTTCGCACGTCTCCCGGCAACCGACCTCGCAAAATACGCTGATAAAGCGGGCGCAAAGACGCTGGTCGCTAGACATGTATTACCAGGGACCCTGTATAGCGCAGGCATGAGGTACTATCAGCTGAGAAACTCCATGGAGGAAGCTAGCCCGTTGACACTGCAGAAGAGTTCTGGTAAGTAGAAGTAATTAACTGGTGCTATATGTACATTAAGGCGTACCTACTTACATCATTTATTTCTGAACAGGCAAGCTTAGGGGACGTCCATTAAACACGTGATCTTTTTTGTTAGCATTTTTAACCTTCCCAACCTCCTTGGTGATACGTGGTGAGGTTTAAGACTATGACTCCTCTCCCCCACCAACATCACTTGAATTTTTAGTACCTACAAAGAAATAGCCCACAGCTCATGATATTCTTGGTTTTTTGTGTTTTTATACTTCGCAAAAAGGTCTTCATATAGATCACCTACTTTCATCTATTTCGTTCGTTGTCTGACAACAGCTTTTCAGTTTACAAGTATCTTACTACAATCTTGTGATATTTCGTGATTTTTGTCAAACCCCTCCCCCCTTTCAAACCTCACGTGATTAATGGATGCCCCTTAGATCTTCTGATAGTAACGTTTACCACTATTGCTAAGAAATCTTTGTATTGAACTAGTCGGCCCCGAGCTTCAAAGACTCGAGCCGAGTATTATGTGTTTATTTAATTAAATTTCCATTTTCCCCTTGAACCATCATGTTTTCACTCCAACTATTAAGCTGAGTTTGCTGGCCCATTTAACAAAATCGGCACCATACAGTCTGCCTCATCACGGGTGGTGAATTTGTCGCTGGTGTGTCTGCCATCAACACGGCTCCTTTCTTTATCTTTATCGTAAAAGATAACTGAGTGAGTTAAACAGATAACATCTATTCAAGAAGAAAATTCGAAACAGGACCTTATAAAATATAGTCTCCTCACCAGTCAGTCCTACTGTTTTTTTATGATTATAGGTATATCTTATTTTGTCTCGAAATGGAATTAAAGCAAGATAATGCTGTAGCATGCGCTCAAGTTCCACGATCACTTTCAACTTCGTTATGGTTGTTCAAAACGTTTGTGCATTCAAGTTTCAAATATGACTGTTATTACTGTTTACAGGACGCATCAAAGTAAATAACGCACAAGTAATAACGCACAATATACCAGCAACGAACGGTGTCATACACGCACTCGACGCGGTACTGTAACACAACCCCACCATCCTAGCTTCAGTGAAGCTAACCGCCACCGCGTGTATTCGTGAGCCGACCGCCGACGAGAACGGACGGCACCGTCAAATTTATTTTAAGACTGTAAATAACATTAGTGTAAGGCAATAATTTATATAATGTGCGTATTAGATATTTTTTGTAAATAAACATTTTTATGATACTATTTTTTGTTTTTGTTACCATATGGGTCGTAAATATTCAAAATTAATTTAACGATTAAAATTAATAACGCGTCAGTTAAAAGATAAGAGTTTGTTACCTTGGACTAGTTTTGGCTCATATATTATGTATATGTTCACATATTAAAACTAGAATTTCTACGGACTCGTGGGATCTTCGTTTTGATACCTTTAAAATCATGTGCGCTACAAATCTGGAGCATATATGTTATGGAACGCCAGCGTGGGCCGATAACAATAAGCGTGACAAACATAAATTATTTCAGAGTCAATGAGTAGCGCTAATATTTCTATGAAGGTATAGGTACAGAGCAGTTGCAGCAGCACCAAAGACTTACCAGTTCTTACTGACATACTTCTAGTCGATTTAGCGATATAAAGACGCGCGTCAATGAACATGACTGCACTGATGCACTGATTTTCTTCTGCCGCTGGATAGTAATAAAATTGCCAGACTGTTCGCGCCACATTCCACTCTGTACGTAGAGCTCCTGACCAAATGTTTGGGACGGTGGGATTCATTAACGAAAGGCCACCTATCTATTTTCCCTAACTGGTTTTGAGCGTTTAACTTTAAAGGGATATTGACAGAGATGCGACTTATCTAAGATACAAGTATCTGAAATACAGATACAAGATACGTATTTCCATCTTGTATCTAAGATACTTTTTAAAACTTTATTTAATATCTTGTATTTAGATACCTTTTGTTTGGTATCTTAGTATTTTACAAATACTTTTTCTGATAAAATACTTTTATTAATATTTTAGGCTAGCAGACATTTATAAAATTATTAGTCCAACATCTCATTGATGTCACATTTTTTAACAAACTGTGCTAGGTCTTTCATATTTTTTAATGCCTTTCTTTTAAAATCCGCGAGCAACTCAAAACAAATAATATCGACATACAGTTTTACAAATCACGTGTTTCAAATGCAGTGCTGTTATTTGTCAATTTCATTTTAGGACTTTGATAATAATTATAGTTATTTTAGCGGATTTTGCAACTAACATTATTTTTAGATTGTATTTATGGCAATTTTAGTGAGTTACATTAATAAGCATTGACTTATAGCAAATTAAATTTAAAAATCTTTCCTTTGGTACAAAAAGTATCATACATACATACATATCATCACGCCATATCCCTTGCAGGGTAGGCAGAGAGAACAGAGTGCCAGAGAACTCTATCTCTGCATACTTCACTCGCTTCCTCAACATTCATAATTCTCTTCATACACGCTCGCCGGTTTCGGAGACTCTTGAAAAGTATCAAAAATCACTTTAGAGGGTTTTGAAACTATACCTTTCATTTCAGCGATTAACACGATTTATTCGCAAATAATATTAATGTCAATTATCAAAAATAAACTTAAGTTCATTAAAATTAAATCTTGTTACAAAAGTATTTTCATCTTAAGTATTTCGAATATACCTATTTTGTATCTATAGATACAAAATAGGTATATTCGAAATACTTAAGATGAAAATACTTTGAAAATAGTATCTGAAATACTATAGTATTTCAGATACTATTTTCAAAGTATTTTGTATCTGGTATCTGAAATACTTAATTTAAAAGTATCTTGCATTTTGTATTCCAGATACTTTATACAGGGTATTTTGTACATCTCTGGATATTGACCACCATGTAGCCCAATTCCTGGCCATGGGAATTTTAGAAGTTATTTCGTTTTGAACTAGTAACTTATCATTTCGTCAATGTCCTGCGACTTTTAACAAACAGTTCACCACATCCTCTGGCGTGACGAGCGCAATCTTATTTTAGATAGTCTACAGGGGGATACATCTCTGGGATAGTATACTTAACGTGACCATACGTCCCGGTTTGAGCGGGACAGTCCCGGTTTCAGGCAGTCTGTCCCGGTGTCCCCAGCGAAGCCAACATAGTCCCGGTTTTGCAAGCAGACCCAATAATAGTGACTAAATAACAGACGACGACAGAGCGCGCCGCCCGCGTGGTGCTGTGCCAACCAGGATAGATAAATCTCTTCACAAAGAACTGGAAGTGTTAAACTTAACAAAGGTGTCTGCGTGGAAAGAGGTGCAGAGAGTGATGGATTTACTGATCACGCAAGTGTTTATTAGCAGCAGCCAAGATACGAAAGTCTTTGATGGGTTTACATTTATTTCCAACTATGCAACATATGAAAATATCTCTGGCTGGCACTAAAAACTTTTTTATTATATATTTCCGCAGATGTGTCCCGGTCTGACAAAATAAATAAATGGTCACTTTAAGTATACTTCACGCATGTAGCAAGTCAACACTCATGAATTATGTTAATCTTTACTATTTCTACCATCCTTTTCATTGCCCGTGGGTGTCATACAAAACGAGTAAAGGATATATGCATACAACATCTATGCGAAAGAAGGTAAACTCGAAATAAAACCCTATAACACCTATCTGAACAGTGTGGTATGTAGTAGACATGTGTAAGTAATGCGAGTGATGTATCACACGTAATATTACCCGAACGCGTACTGTCATATCACACATTACGCGAATAAACATCACATCACATTAAACATGACGCGAACACCCGTGTACTGTTCTGCATTTCTGCAATGTTCGGTAATTTGGTAATGGTTATCTATCTCTCAAACGCGCCGTGTGTCTTTTCGGGAGAGTGAGAGGGATAGAACGACTGGACCGCGCTGCGCCTGGGGTCGATAAATATTTATTTTGAGCTTTATTTTCGGGATTTTAAGGCTTATATTGAATGAAATGTCATGTGTGATGTTTGAAGTGATGGTAAAATGTAATATTACTCGGCACGAAATGTAATGCCATATAACATCACTCCGCGAAGTACTGTTTCGCGCATGTCTAGTATGTAGGTCAATTTTCCTCCTATTTTGGAGGAGGCTCGAACCCAGCAGTGGGATATACATGAGCTGAGATAATGATAAACTTATTACTAGGGCTTGCAATTAAAAAAAAATAATACTTAATACAAAATATAATAAAAATCAAATTGAGACCATAAACAATACTATATTATAATTACATACAAACAAACACACAAAATATTCACATTTTATCACTGATAATTTAATTTCGTCAATAACATCTTCAATTTGGCTATTTCATCATCTTTTGCAGCTAATTCTTCTTTCAATGATTTAATAATATCATCCTTATTTTCACACAAGTTTTTTAATTCTTCTAGCAGTTGAGTGGTGTCTAACCTCTTATTTGGCCGCCGCTGAACTAATTTACCAATGATATGGGCTATTTTAGGGTAATTTGCAGTTAAATGCGCGGGGATTTGACCCTTTCTAAGATCGGTAATTGTTTTCACCCGCTCCATATCAGTGCTGAATGGTTCAACCATTTCCAGAAGTATTATACCAAGGCTGTACATGTCACTCTGTAAATATAAATTATGGTAGATTGCATTGAATATTCATTTATAGATTATTGGAGTGAATATTCAGTCATAGATTGGAATAGATATTTATTTGTATATATTACATCATCTATGGAAGAGAAGGAAATCTCGAAACAAAACCCTATACCAACACGTCTGACCAGCGTGGTACACTAGGCCCTCCTACTATAGAGGAGGCTCGAGCCCAACAGTGGGACATTATATGACCTGAGATGATGATGATGAACAATATCCTTTTACTTTTATATATGGTCATTGTCTGTACAATAATATAATGCAATTTCCACATTACGTGTTGTGCAAGAATATAAGATCATAAGTAAGAGTTGACTTATGACCGTTATCATCAACAAAACCTAAATTTTTAAATAACAGCTTGATCAGTATATACACCGTCACATATATATCGTCTTACAAAAGAAGTGAGTGCCATAAAAGTATCCGACCAAAGATACATATCTAACATATTTAATTGTTCGATAGTGGTAGTGATAAAAAAATAATAAAATAAAATAAAAATAAAGTTAATATTTTGTAACACACTGTTTATAATGTTTACATTTTAAACAAAAGAAAGCATATGGCATTCCGCATGATAATGATTGCTCGATTGACAATCACAGCTACGAAGTCCACGTGGACTGCTATTCCAAAGCTTACCTACGCCTAGGTAGTACCTACACAGTATGTAGGTTATGTGAAGTAGGTAACCTACCGCTCGCTACATGCTGTTCTCTTACTATTTAAATTAGTAATTATTTATAATAATTTTTAATAAAAAATATTCCAGTAAATATTTTTTTTAACCTTTTAATTGTACTAATGAATAGTAGATACTGGATACGTTAACTGAACTGCTTTTGTAAGGCGATATAAATGTCACCGTGTATATACGCAACATTAGTGTCATCTATATCGGCCTCACGTCATCGTTCATCATTATCTTAGTCTTCTCCCAATTATTGGGGGTCGATGCAATATGTACCCTTCTTCTATTGTCAATATCGAAAAAAATTATGACCGGTCGCCTGTCTAACATCAAATCGCCTTGGGGATGTAATTGTTCACCAGACGACATCAAATTGAATCCGTCTAGGTCGATATAAAACTCTTCGATACCCACGAGCAAAGTAAGAAAGAAAGAAAGACATTAGAAAGAAAGAAAAACATTTATTTTGTTCTCGTTAAAAACTAATGAAAATAAACAGAACTAAAGAAAATAACTTCTGGTATAAAACAATAAACGAGAAACAAAAAAGGCTATTGGCTCAGCTTTGGCTGTTTTTTTTATAAAATAGCACTGATATTCTGTCAAAGTAAGGGTTGGCAGTATTTGTAATCGCAATCACATAGTACTTACGTACTTTATATCACCTCATGTGTTATTTAAATTTTGATGATGATTTCTGATGTTTACTCAAATTATACACATTCAAAATAAAATCATTTTTATATTTACTTCGCCGAGTTTTCAATCAGAACAAGTTTTAATTTAATAATATTTAAATAAATATATTGATTAAAACCACGCAATTAATTTACATCGACGTCGTGCCTTGGAATTTACCTAAAATGTAGGGGGGTATTTGGTGACAACGAGCATTAAAAACATAGCAGATGATATCATTGGAAAAGAACACGTTATTCTTAAGAAGAGTCGTATCTATAAAAATAGTTTAAGAAAGCTTATATCTAGCAGTGAGACAACATCTTAAAATAAAAAAAGGTAGAATAGACTTGAGTAAAATTCTCGAAATTAGATGCTAATAAATAACTAATCAACTAGCCTTGTCCCATTTGGTGACATAGTAAGAATACAATACTTGGCCACGTATATCATAAAAGCCCTCTAAGGGTATAGTTTTTAATAGTGGTAGGACCACGTTGTCCGGGATAGTCCCACACTCTCGCAGAAGATCGACGTCTGAGTAATGGCCATGTGCTATAGCACTTCGTTCGGTGAGCGAGAGAGCCGGAAGCCCAACTGGGTGGGTTTGAGGATCTTATTGGTAGGCAGCGGCCTAAGCTATACCCTTGGTATTGCAAAGGTCCATGAGCAGCAGTGACACTTACCATCAGATGTGCTGCTTGCTCGTTTGCCACCGTAAGCAATAAAAAACAAATTAAAAAATATATAATATGCAGATAGCATTAATGGAAAAGAAAAACTCTATAACAGCCCATCAGTTCAGCGTGTTATAGTTGTGGAGGAAGTTCAGGTATCTAGCAATAAGACGCTATCAGTAAGACAAATATGATATGTGATGAAGATGATAATTAAATAAAAATGTGAATTACCTTAGGATTGCATTGGCCGTCTAGTTGCTCAGGAGCAGCATACAATTGCGTTCCCAATGCCAATCCGCTATGAGACTGTTGCAACGGACATGCCAAACCAAAATCACCCAATTGAACGGAAAAACCTCCATCAGTCTCAGCAACAAACACATTACTAGGCTTGATATCATGATGAATGATCCCTCTGGAATGAATGTAATGTAAACCTTTCACTAATTGCGTAAACATATCAATAAGTATATCAATACTGGTCCATGATACTGGATATGCTATGTCAGGCGAATCAAGGGACGCAGAATCACTAGATTCACTATGATGCAAAGTGAAATCTTCCGAGCTTTTTCTGGTTAAAGTCATATGCTGATTCCGGTTATCCAACCACTGCTTTAAAGTTTGCTGACAGAATGTCATCTGAATATACAAAGTTGCCCATTTTAAATTCACTCTAGAGCAATTCTCAAATTCTTTGCTCGAAAAGAAATTACAGATAGCATTGTCTTCTTGAGGCGATTCCTCGTCAGAGTCCTCCAAAAATTCATCTAAATCAGAATTAGAACTGTCATTGTGTTGAAACTCTTGTTCGAAACTGTCCGAGTTTTTAAACGATATCACGAAATCCGAAAGACTATTACTTTTATTGTGTAAATCTTTGGAGTTGTGTGTTTTGAATGAGGTTAGTATGTTTGGCTGGGTCGAAGATACTATATTAGCACTCAACGTAATCTCTTCATCTGTCTCCATTTTAAATTTTCGGGTCTTCTTTATAGTAGATTCAATCATTGGTTCCAACCACGCGGCCTTATAGTTCACTATGTTCGGATGATTGAGACTGGCAATAGTTTTCACTTCTGACAAGTGCAGCATAATAGAATTTACATCTGATGATTTTATGAAAACTTTTTTAACTGCATATTCGACACCGTCTAATCTGTGTCGAGCTTTGAATACGCTTCCAAAACCACCGCCAGCTATGAAATATAGTTCCTCAAACTCCCGATGGTATCTGGACCATTCAAGACTAGATGGTTGGACTATTGGCCAGGTTGCTGGTACATTAATTGGTATTTCAGCACCACTGGCAACAGTCACGAGTTGGTATAAGGCACGTTGATATTGACTCCTCATTGCTTCGAACTCACCCATGGCGTATGAGTCATCAATTAGATTCATGCTGTGTAATTTTTCACATATTGTATTATACAACTGGTTTGCTCTTAGATTATCCTTCTCTAACAATGAACAGAGTTGTTTTACAAGGGATTGGACTAGGAGGCTGATCGGTGTTGTAGTAGCAGAGTTGATAATGTCTATCTGCTGTATACTTTGCTGGAAAACAGACGCCTCATGGTGACTATGCCGAGTTATACCTGAAATAACAAAAGGCAATATAATTACAAAAAAAAATAACTTTAACCAATATTAATTTTCCTTTATATATGTATGTACCTATATAAGACATTCTTGATATCATCTAGTCTTGATTGGAACATCCAGTTTCCAATGTGTATTAATAATATACCAATCCTATGCTCTCCACCGTGTGTGGAGTGACAGAAGTTTCAGGACTGATGTCACTGCGGTTGCAACTGTCCTTGGGGTTTGAAGGCCATTGCGGTCTTCAGAATAACCGGACCCATGGAATCCCTCACTCTGCTCATCGCAGCGACGATCAGTCTAGTCCAGACGAACTATTGGAGACGCCAGAGGAGGTCCAGCTCCATAGGACCAGGGACAGTGGCTGTGCGGGGAGCAGTGACCGATCAGATGGAGTTAAAGAGACGTTTTGACATTACGAACGCACGAGAGAGCGTGTGTTCGTTATAAATATACACATCTACCTATATATAATTTTGTTTACGTAGTAATCAAACCAATATTCAACGATAAATCACTATTTGTATAAATACAGTTTTATTTTTTTATTGCTACACGTGCCTTTTGGCTGAGGTGGTGGCTACCGAGCAGTTGTCCCAACGCTTACTCTTACATCTGTTCTGGCTTCATCTCTTTCAAAGACCATTATTTTGGTTTTGATCACATTCATGCGCAGACCCCTTTTCTTACAATCTTCTGTCATTGTCATAGGGTCTGCAAGTCAGTCGCTGACTGCGCCAGCAGGACTGCATCATCTGCATAGAACAGAGCACTGACCACTGAGTCGCTCATCTAGACTCCCACATTCATATCGTTCAACCTTTGGAGACATCCAGATATATGATAAATAGCTTGGCTGATAGAACGCACCCCTGCTTAACGCCGATATTGACGTCAAACCAAGGCGACATTCCATCATCCAGCCGCACACAAGCTCTACAACCCATGTAACTGGACTGCACAGCTTACAGCAGTTTACCGTTAATACCATACTCCGGTAAAATGTCCCAAAGTTCCTTTCGTACAACCGTGTCAAATGCTCTCTCCAGATCCACAAAACTGCAGAAAACCGTCTGACCTAGAGCCAGATGTTTCTCCACAATGTTGCGTAGAGAGAACACTTGATACATGCATCCCCTTCCACTCCTGAAACTTCCTTGTGCCTCACACAGTAAACCATCGGACACCATTCTCATTCTCCTTTCAATAATTTTAGCATACACTTTTGCTGCCAAACTGGTCAAGCTTATGCCTCTGGAATTTGCGCATTCATAACGTGAACCCTTGTTTTTAAACAATGGCACGACGACTGCGCTATTCCAGTGCCTGGGAACCATTCCCGAGCTCCAAAATAAATTGAGGAGCAACAGGAACGCCTCCCAGACACAGGAACCACCAAGCTTGATCATCTCTGCAGACACCATATCAATGCCCGCTGCCTTACCATTTTTCAAACTTCTTATCGCCCATTCAACTTCATCCATACTGATGCCATCGGAGGACGCCGGTGCTAAATGTTGATCTACTAGACCACATGCAACACCGATGCAAACCCGAGTATCCGCATACATATCGCCAAAATATTCACTCCATCGGCTTAACACGTCTTATGTTTATGTAAGAATGTCTCCACCTTTAGACCTTATTTTATTCATTCTGAAGGCTGACCAACCACCCCTAGACTTCGTCACCGAAACCGGCGGGCGTGTATGAAGAGAATTATGAATGTTGAGGAAGCGAGTGAAGTATGCAAGGATAGAATTCTCTGGCACTCTGTTCTCTCTGCCTACCCTGCAAGGTATATGGCGTGATGATAGGTATGCATATATTTTTTTATTGCTTGTGGTGGCAAACGAGAAAGCAGCACTCCTGCTGGTAAGTATTACTGCCGCAGACCACTGCCTATCAACGAAAACCCCCAGACACACCCTGAAATATGGGCTTCCGGCTCACTCGCTCACCGTACGAAGCGCGGTATACAGCACATGGCCACTGCTCAATAGTCCATTTTCTGCGAGAGTGTGATACATCGGATGGGCTAGCCCGCGACAAAAACTACTATTAATATTGAACGTGACAAGACTCACATTCCTATATTTATTATGCGTTACCTACCTTTACACAACTTTTTTACTCGCAACAATTCCATTTATCAAATTCTTTCACACTTTGTACTACCTCGCAAGAATCGAGACAGACGAATGACAGAAAAGATAACTTAAACCATTTTATAACTACAATTTCGGAATATTTTAAGGCAAATAATGCATGAATAACAGTTTCTTGGGCGAACGATTGGTCGATTCCCTCTGTTCTTGAATCCATGTTTACTAAAGTTGAATATAAAATAGCAATGGATACATCTGTCGAAGGTAAAGTTTATATGAAATGTAGATGTGTTAATATATGTATCAGCGACGCGGTCACATTTCTTTATACATATTTATAAGAAATATCGTTAAGGGGAGTGAGAGGACTGAGGTATGAGACACGGGAGGATCCACTTGAGTCCTTGAGCCCTTACACTCGTCTATGCGAGTATACGAACGCTTCCAAGCGACTACTCCAAGCAGAGCTACAGCGAGAGCCCAGGCCCAAGACAGAATCTATAATTCGTTAGATGGGCCTCGACGGCAAAAGGCGCTTTACCGTATTACTATAACCCGCGAGGATAGAACGAGATATTAAGCATGTATGTGCATGAAAGATGGAGCTGGTAAAGTTTTAATAAAAGACCAGGAAATAAGGCAGCGTTGGAAGGAATTTTTGAAAGATTATTGAATGAAGAGAATTTATGGAGTGGAGAGTTAATAGATATGTCTGAAAACGTCGGTCTAGTACCCTAATAAGGCCTGCTGTACTGTATGGCTCAGCATGTTGGCCGACAAAAGCGACGGATATGAGACGACTGCATGTAGCGGAGATGAGAATGTTGGGATGGATGTGTGGTGTGATAAGAATGGATAAAGTAAGAAATAAATACATTAGAGGAAGTTTAAAAATTGCGCCAATGACGGGAAAGTGTGTAATGAACCAACATAAGTGTAATGAACGGATGACATGGTATGGACATGTGATGAGGCGGGATGGCAGTAATGTTGTGAGGAAAGTTTCAAGTATGAATGTTGAACGCCTTAGGGGTAAAGGAAGACCGAAGAAAAGATGGATGGACTGCGTGAGGTATGACATGGGTAGTCTGGGAGTGACTACAGAAATGACGTCTGATAGAAGTATATGGAAGAAGATGACACATTGCGTCGACCCCAAGTGATTGGGAGCAGGATCATGAGAATGATCTAGAAAGTTTATGCAAAGTAACCTCGATATAACGAAACTCAAGAGTATTAGGCAATATTCGTTATATCGAGTAATGCTTTCAATTGAGCTGTTCCATAAGGTTTGTTATAGAGATTATGTTGTAATTCGCCTTATCAAGGTTACAAAACTTTACTTTAAAACTGTGTACATTCTTGTATATCGATTTTCCTTAATAAATAAAAACACATTTTAATACAAGCCTGGCGCCTCACCATGTTTGTGTATTTAAATTGTTGCTATTATTGTAAAATTACTGTACATAATTGATCGGTAAAATACGTTATGTAAAAATCAGATTAATAAAAATTGTGCATTGTAAGAAGCAAGCTATGTTAAATAGGTAACCTATATAACAATTTTTCCCAACCTAATTTTTGTTAAATTGTACTTCATATCTATATGAAAATTTGTTACATATATAGAAATTTCTAAAAAAAGATTCGTAATTGAAATGTATGTTTTATATTAAATCTTACAGATAGTTCTGGAGATTTTCGAAAAAAAATCGTTAAATCAAGGCAATCGTTATATTGAGGTTTGTTATATTAAGGTTACACTGCATAACGAGCTGGGCGATTTAAATGGGCCAATATGACATAGATGGCCTAATAATTATTAAGATATCAAACAAACATAACAAATGTTGCGCGTCCGATTCCCACGCAGGACACTCACATTTGTTTTTGTTGTTATTATTACAATTGTACAGCGTAGCGTGTGTTACCTTACGAATTTAGGTATTTATTGTTTTAGCACTATCTAGAAAAAAAAATAACCTAGTTCGAAGGGTATCACACTGGGTACTTGCTT
Organism: Lymantria monacha; assembly: GCA_905163515.2. Lineage (NCBI taxonomy): Eukaryota > Metazoa > Arthropoda > Insecta > Lepidoptera > Erebidae > Lymantria > Lymantria monacha. The sequence goes on along the minus strand of LR991084.1, from coordinate 34,108,265 downwards.
AAAAAATGACATTCACGCGGCGTTTCAAGAAACGTATTTTCTTTTTATTATTATTAATTTTAATATTTAAGCGTATCTTCTCAGTTATGAGAATCAGTGCATACCCTAGAAAAATATTAAACATCTCCCGCTATACAATTTAGCAATTAAAAAAGTATTAAATTATGTCATTTAAATTAATGAAAACTGAAATAATATTAACGTAAACGATTTTAAGATTAGTATTGTATGCAATTCAAGATCTTTCGAGAATTCAAGTTTAAGTTATTTTAAAGCTGTATTATTATCATAGAAACATCTATGCTTCTTACAATGCAAGAGTCAATGGAACCATAGGGAGCAGACAATAATTGCATTTAGAAATCGACTTAATATATATAGATATACAGTATAAAATTAAATAACCAAGTAATTATATTTTCCTCACAGTTGCAGTGTACTTTCAAAGTTATGCTAAACAAAACAAGTCTCTAATACATAGAGTAAAGACGCATTCTATTTTATATGGAATCATCTAGATGTTTCCGGCAGCACGCAGCTGTGTGTTGCTTGCGTGTTTTAGTCTCGAAACCGCAAACGAACTTACCTAACATTACCAAATGTAAATATAAAATTGTAAGAATTATATATTTAATAGGCTTTCTCTATATGCAGTAACTCATATACCCTATATGTTGCTGGGTTTAGATTACAATATGTCATCACCCCTTACTGGTCCATGTGAGTCATAAAAATTGGCTCATCATTCACCAAAAAAAATGGACAACGAAACTTTTCTAGAAAACTTCTAATGCAAATTGCAATTGCCAATCTGCTAACAAGTATGCTGATTGTGGTATTACTTATCTGTTCGTGAGAAGTTTTATGTCCAACAATGTACTTCAGTAAAGTGGCCATATAGGATGCAGTGACTCATCCCGTAGGCTGAGTATAATGGGGGGCCACGGATGTCAAGGAAGCGGTACCAGTGGCGGGGCGAAGACAATGAAGAGGGAATAAGGAGGGTTATGAGGCCACATGCCGCCCTTTCGTCACTCCGGGCAAAATGGGCGGGGTGTGTCTAGACACAGCCTAATCGAAGAAAAAGACTGAGTATAATGGGATTGATTTGGACATAAGACTAATATTAAAATTTTAAATAACTAATCCTAAGTCTAAAGAAAAGTGCATAATTTTAATATTATACCAAGTTTGATATCATATTCTTCAACAATATACAAGGTCTGATAATGATGAGGACAGATATAGCACTTATCAATGAGGATTTGAAACATTATTTTATCAAAATATTGTTGTTATAATCTCTGATTTTCTATAATAAAAAAATTAATGACCTAAATAATATGGTCATCACTTGTAAAATATTACAGATAGTTTGAATTTAATCATCAATTATTTATAATTATATATTTTATAAAAATTAAAAATTTTTTAATCATCAATTATTTATAATTATATATTTTATAAAATAATTATATATTTTATAAAAATTCTCTAAAATAAGCAACTAAACTCCGGTACGATAAGTTTCTACTGTAAAATTCCACTTATTCTAAATCATCCTCTTTCTCCTGCTGCCAATTACTTGGGGTCGATGCAATATGCACTCTACTTTCATAGTACATATTGTAAAAATTATTGACAAATAGTTTTATGGCCTGCCAGATGTCAACCCTCCTTGGGAATGTAATTGTTGACCAAGTGGCATCAGATGGAGTTGGCCCAGGTCGTTATAAGGCTCTTAGTCGTCTTTTACATCCATGAGCAAAGTAAGGGTTGGTAGTATTCGTAGCATCTACCACAGAGCATTATTCTAAATATTGCTCATAAATTTTAATTAGAAGATATTTACTCATTAAATAAAATTTCAAAGTGTGATGCTAAACACTCACAAAAATATAGAACAAGTAATGAAGAACAGCAAATATTGTTCAAGAAATTCATATCAAAATAAAAACATATTGCTCTTTTTCACGGACAAGGCCTAAATTTAGGTGACACGTAAGGCAATATAACATACACATAACATTGATTATAAATAAAATTTTTGATGTTATGTATCTGATAACAAAATATAAGTTTTAGGTAATACCAAAATATTTGACACTTAATATTCACTTTATGAATCATTTACATTGATGTAAGCTAAATTTTAAAAGTTGTTGGTGAAACACAAAGTTGTTGAAAAACTTTTATAAGCATCTCGGATTTTAAGAGTTTAATAGTTATATTGCTAACCTAAACTGTGTTTTTAATTTTTTTTAATAAATTATAGTTTTTGAGAAGCTAAGGCACTTGTATGTCCTGCCTAAACCGTCCACGACGAACATTAGTAAGCATAATATATATGATTGCCTTTTTAATGTACATTTAAATAAATAAATAATGAATACATACATACATACCATCACGCCATGCCCCTTGCAGGGAAGGCAGAGAGAACAGAGTGCCAGAGAACTCTATCCTTGCATACTTCACTCGCTTTCTCAACATTCATAATTCTCTTCATACACACTCGCCGGTTTCGGAGACTCTTGCCTCCACCTTCCTTCAGTACATGACCGATCTGGTCTAGGTAGGTTAGTCTCGGTCTCCCCCGGTACCTACATGCTTCCACTTTCATAAATAATGAAAATGTGTATTACACCTCATAGACGATTGAGTGAGCCACTAAAATCTATCCCTTGACAGTGTTAGCCTGCCCGGTAGGAACTTTTACACCATCAGCTTGACTTTTATTGGTAAGTTATTGAATAGTAAAATTTCTCATCAGTGTAGTATAGTAGATAACTTATAACGACCTGGGCCAACTTCATCTGATGCCATTTGATCAACAATTACATTCCCAAGGAGAGTTGACATCTAAACTATTGCCAATAACATTTACAATATGTACTATGAAAGAAGAGTACATATTGTATCAACCCCAAGTAGTTGGGATAAGAGTGGGAGAATGATGAAGAGTGTAGTATAGTGGATCACCTTCCCTTCGATTGTGAGAAGATTAACATACATCATACACACATCTTTGGGTTTCACATAAAATTCACAAAAGAATGTTGTAACTTATATGACATTCAAAGAAAAGAAGTACATTGTAACATATTAATTTGCATAACTGATAAGAAGGTTTCATCATACTATAGAAATAGAACCACATATGTTATAGACAAGGAATTAAGACACCTCAGTCACAAGGAAAATATACTCTTTAATTAAAAATCTACGACGTATGATTCACATAAAAGAGTAGCTTGTTGAACCTGTTCTAAGATTAATATTCTGTCCCAGGCATCTTTGTTTTTAGCAATAACAAGAATTTAATTAACACTGACTTACCTAAATCGAAGGATTTTATTGTAGCTAAAGCCTTCCATTTATCTTGTTTTGAATTCTCCATTTTTAATAATAATCTCTAGTTCCTGTATCACGAAATATTGCAGCCAAGACTTCAATTCAATAAAGTCCCGCGCACCCATTTTTCAAGCCAATGCCATCATTTATTTTAATTATCTATTACAAGCTGAAATTATAACTTTCGTAACAGATACTCATGACTACGTAGGTACCTATGTATGTATAATATTATAAATTATAAAACAAAACTCGACAATAAATTTCACAGCCAGCCATATAATTATTTTTTTAAAGTGCTTCCACAGAGTGCTTCTGTTTAAACAGGTAAAGGGAACGAAGTCCATACAGCCAAATCTATCTATATATATATATATATATATATATAACTCAAAGGTGACTGACTGACATAGTGATCTATCAACGCACAGCCTAAACCACTGGACGGATCGGGCTGAAATTTGGCATGCAGTTAGATGTTATGACGTAGGCATCCGCTAAGAAAGGATTTTGATTAATTCTACTCCCAAGGGGATAAAATATGGGATGAAAGTTTGTATGAAACTTTGTCAATTTTAAACCGATCGGGCTGTGACTTACATGCATAAAGCTACTATGACGTAGGCATCCCCTAAGAAAGGATTTTGAGATGTAGGCTATATAAGATTAGTAACTTTTCAGTTTAAAATATACGAATTTCTGTATGCTAACGACTAGCTTTTGCCCGCGGCTTCGCTCGCGTTAAGAAGTATTATTATTAAATAGGTATAGTTTTTGCGACTTTACTTTTGTTTAGCGTGTGTAAAAAAATAGGATTATTTTTTTAATTTTTTGGGCTGTGCGTTGATAGATCACTATGTCAGTCATACTATCATATGTCAGATAAGTTTTAGTTTGGTTTAAGTATAGGTTTTGTCGTTTAGACTTTTTTAAAATAGCTAAAGAAAATCTGAACGTTAATGGAGAAGTTGAAGAATGTACTGTCGTCCCTATTGTTGGTGACGGTGAATGTTTGTTTCGTGCTCTCTCTTATTTAATGTACAGAACACAAGATAAAGCGATGGAGGTGCGTTCAGAAATTGTCAGATATGTGGTTAATGACTGGAGCAAGTTTTCAATTATGACCCACGACATGAATGGTGAAGTGAAGTCCATACAGCCAAATCTTGTATAATTACGTGTGCTTTCCATTTAATACAAAAAGTGATGCAGTGTAACGCAGTGTTCGATAAAGCGCTTTCCGATCAACGACACTGTTGAACACAGCCGCACACTGTTCGACACTCGAAAAAGTGGTGTTTGACAGATGCTTACCTACTTTCATAGAGTACTTTAAATATATAGGTAGGTACTACTTTGCTTGAATTAAGTATCATTACTTAACCTCGCAATTTATTTACGGCATATTCTAGTAGTATTATTTGAGATTATTAAATTGAGCTTGTCTCTTACTGCTTATTGAAATTTAATAAAAATGTTCAACTGTAAATATAGCACTATTGAAGTGAGCCCTGATAATGTGGTTATGTTTATAAATTATTGAGCCAACACTTTGTCAAGGAACTTGCATTTAGGTATACGACGCCAATATGTTTGCGATATTGATGCACTCTAGTGTTATTTTGCGACAACTAGCTGTTTCATTTAAACTTTTACACAGTGTTTGGCAGTGTATCACAATGTACCGCAGGGTCCCTCTGTGTTAACTAAATGAAAAGCAACCTATATTATTTCATAAATTGAATTACAAGTAACCTAATTCAATGTAAAGAAAATAACAAATGGTTTTCTGTAAAGTCGATTTACGGGCGAAAATCTTACATATTAACGTTATAAAAATTGAATACTTTCATGAATTGAACAATGGAAACCACATTAACTTTTCACTTGACTTTATTTTATAAACAAGTCAAATTAATCTTAAAATGCAAAAAAGCTTGGACCGAGCAAGCCTCTCTATAGCTTATTCCGCTCTCTCACTTACACACCCTGCTCAGGTGGAGCGTAACATTTTTTCGTGCGTGCAGCTGGCGTTCATCGATTTATAAGATGTTATCAAGTCAAAAAATAATATAACTTAATTCAGTTGAAATGCTAAACTGTAGTGTATATCATATAATAGTGCTTTACGGACATTGTGTTCCACCAAAATTCCTAAAAGAAATTATTGATAGTAGCAATCGCACTATTCACGAAGTATAGATACACATACTTCGTGGCACTATTGATGACAATTTGACAGATTACACGACTTTATTGGAAGTGAGAGTATTATAAAATTTATAAATATAAATAAAGACAGAGCATAAAGGTCTTGGTAACCACGCCATAAATTACCTGAAATAAAAAATGATAAATAAACCCCAAATAAACGCGTTCAAAAGTGTATTTGTTTTTTAATATTTTCTTATATTTGAAAACAAACTGAAATGAATCTCTTGCCTAAAACCCACAAAGAATTTAGTGAAAAGAACTATTGGAATAAATTCTTCAAAAAACGAGGAAACAAATCCTTCGAATGGTAGGTTATGTTTCTTTTAATTATTATAGCATTGTTTTATTAATATTTTTTTCAAGGAAATTGAATAATGAAAATTGGCCTATTCTTTAGGTATGGAGAATACTTAGAATTATGCGGCCAGCTACACAAATACATAAAACAAAAGGATAATATATTAATAACTGGCTGTGGTAATTCAAGCTTAAGTGCCGACTTGTATGATGTTGGTTACCAGAATATAACTAACATCGATGTCTCTGAGGTCGTGATTAATCAAATGAAGTCTATAAATGCCCATAGAACGAATATGAAATTTCTTTGCATGGATGCTATGAACACAACATTCGAAAATGAAGAATTTACTGTTGTATTAGACAAAGGAACATTAGATGCACTAATGTCTGATGATACAGAGGCTACACAGGAGCTCATAGACAAATATTTTTTTGAAATTAAAAGGGTATTGAAGCTTGGAGGTCGGTATGTCTGTATATCTCTGCTACAAAGTCATATCATGAACAAATTATTACAAGTATTCTGTGATAAATCGTGGATGTTCAGAGTGGTTAGATGTCATGAAGCTGAACAGAAAAATGCTGAGAATGGTGATGGGCCCACTCTGCCTGTCTTTGTAATTGTTGTTACAAAGTTTAAAGAAATGTCTCAACTGGTAACTATTATTGTTTTACTTAAAATCTTAATTGTGTAAAAAATAAGGAAACATATCCATACTAGGTGACTTGTTGATTGTCTTTAAAAATAACACATATTGTCAAAATTGGGTCTTGGTCATATATTATGGGTGATCATTGAGGTGGTTCAGAAATTGTAAAGAATGGGTCATATAATATGTATACCTTAGGGTCAGAAATGGCATTAGCACAAAGATGACAGTTGATAGAAATTTGTACAGGAAAAAGCATGTCAATGATAATGCCTTCATTCATTATTTATTGTCTTGCCGCTAACCTAAGTTTTTTGATAGTTAATTTGAAATCAGAATACATAGTACTGAAATCTAATTGAAAATAGATTACTATATATAACAAAATCTAATTGAAAATAGAATACTATATATACCGAAATCTAATTGAAAATAGAATACTATATATACCGAAATCTAATTGAAAATAGAATACTATATATACCAAAATCTAATTGAAAATAGAATACTATATATACCAAAATCTAATTGAAAATAGAATACTATATATACCAAAATCTAATTATAATAGAAACTATTGCAATTTTTTAATAATTAAATTTATTAACTACTTTGAAAATATTAGATTAATAATTTTTGCTATCAAATCTTCTTCAACTTGTTTATATCTACATATTGGTCATTGCATCTTTAATCTGATGGGAGAAAAATGGCATACACCACACAATTATTTAGTCAGATTGGCAGAAACGAGGCTATGATACTCAGCATGTGAGGTTGGCAAAAGTAAGCCTATGATACTCTATATGGGAAGTTGGCACAAAATTACTATGCTATCTGTACTGTTGAAATGTATTGTAAAAATATTTTTCTTTTTTAAGATACCACCCAGCACTACGAAAATAATCCTAGTATTATCATACATAGGAATCGAACCCATTCCACTGGTGTGGAAGGTCGAAATCTTCACCACTACACCATCTGTACAGCAATTGTTTAGATATAATCCAAATATATTTAATTTTTTTAAAGATACTGCTAAGGAAGTAATCCTTGTATCTAGGGGCCTTACCAAACATACAATTATATGTTGATAATAACACAAAGTATTGTTATACATGGGAATCACACCTATACTGCTCTGGTAGCCGGTATCTTAACCTCTACACTAAACGTGCAGTCAATTTTATTATATAATAATATTTGTGTTTACAGATATTGGAAGTGTGTATGGCTGGAGATAAGATGCAGAGATTACAGGCTCCAGACGAAATGAAGGAGTATATCAAGTCTGCGCAGGACACAGCATTTGTTACTAATGGATTATCAAAAATAAGTCTGGAAGATGATAATGAGGTACACAGATATGTATCTTCTCTACATATAGTTCATGTTCAAGGTCAAAGAAAGATGATACTGCCAAATCTAAAAATGAAATCCCGAGGCCAAATCCCTTACCGTTGGCAGTAAACTGGTTATTTCTCTGGTATTGCAAAGGTCTACGAGGATAGGCTATCACTTACCTTAGGAATTTCACCACGGCCACCGAAGACAAAGATCGGGTACCAGTGGCCTGCTCGCACGGCGAAGAGAGGAATTTGCATGGTGGGTCTATGGGGTCACGCGCCGTCTCTTCCGTCACTCCGGACCTATTTGACGGGGCGAGACGCATCCATAGTCCACAGCAAAAAAAAAAGGGGTTTCACCACTCATTTGCCACGAAAGCAATAAAAATGAATAACCTGCATACAAAGAGTAATTCCCATCATTCTTAGCGTTTACGATTTATACTCGTACCATTAACTTGACGTCGGTGGTTCTTCTGACGGTTGACCCGTTCCTTTTTTTACTAGCAAGCTCTCTACATTTCCTTCGTCAATTGGGCGAACTAGGGGTAGTCGGTGATTATTCGTTTTTTTGACAACGTGTGGCATGCGCGCCTATAAATTTGAAATAAAACTACTTTTACGGATTCTATCTCGTTTGTATTTGATTTTTAATTGCCTGACGTTACGAACACTTTACAGTGATCATAGTCACGAGAGGACTCTGATAGAATCCGTAAAAGTAATTTTATTTCAAGTGTGTAATACTCGCGTAAACATCAGGCACCATTACGCTCCTATAAATTTTATGTATTATCTTCTCCCATCATTAAATTAACCTGGTTTGTGTTTTGGTGGCAATATGAAAATGTTATGTGGCGGTCCTAAATTTTATTAAATATTTTAGTGTTTTATTGTGTTATATATATAGCCTGTGTGCGGCTGGAATGGAATGTCACCTTGGTTTGACGTCAATATCGGCGTTAAGCAGGGGTGCGTTCTGTCAGCCAGGCTGTTTATCATATATCTGGATAAATGTCTCCAAAGGTTGAACGATATGAATGTGGGAGTCCAGATGGGCGACTCAGTGGTCACTGCTCTGCTTTATGCAGATAATGCAGTCCTGCTGGCACAGTCAGTGACTGACCTGCAGACCCTAGTCGACACAATGACAGAAGATTGTAAGAAAAGGGGTCTACGCGTGAATGTGAGCAAAAACAAACTAATGGTCTTTGAAAGAGATGAAGCCAGAACAGATGTAAGAGTAACAATAGGTAATGATGTACTAGAGCAAGTGCATGAATTTGTATATCTTGGATGTGGATTTAGCCGAGATGGAAGGTACACCACTGATATATAGCGAAGAGTGAATGCGGGAAATAGAGTGAACGGAGCGTTGGGGCAACTTCTCGGCAGCCACTACCTCAGCCAGAAAGCACGTGTAGCAATACATAACGCAGTGCTTGTCCCAACATTACTGTATGGAAACGAGAGTTGGGTATGCAGAAAAGAGTATGAAAGTAAAATTAATGCGGTCGAAATGCGATCTCTACGGAAAATCTGTGGAGTTAGGCTGACCGACCGCATTCGTAACGACGACGTAAGAGAGCGAGTAGGTATGAAAGATAGTATTGGTGTAAAGATGCGAAAGGGAATGCTCCGATGGTTCGGACATGTGGAAAGAATGCCGAACGAACGTCTGGTTAAGAAGATATACAATGCGAAAGTGGAAGGATGTAGGTACCGAGGAAGACCGAGACTAACCTACCTAGAACAGATCGGTCATATACTGAAGGAAGGTGGAGTCAAGAGTCTCCGAAACCGACGAGCGTGTATGAAGAGAATTATGAATGTTGAGGAAGCGAGTGAAGTATGCAGAGATAGAGTTCTCTGGCACTCTGTTCTCTCTGCCTACCCTGCAAGGGATATGGCGTGATGATATGTATGTATGTTATATGCTTTTTATATACTTTAGTCGTCTTTTACGACATCTAGGGTTAAAGTGGTGGATGGGTCTGAGGGTGCTGAATTGTACTCTTATTCACTATGTGGAAAGTTAGCAAGCCTTTTTTTGGGGAGATGACGGAAAGGCGGCTCGTGGCCCCATAACCCACCATATTTCCGCCCAATCGCCATTGCCTGGCTGCTGGTACCGCATTCTTGACATCCGTAGCCAGCCCGGAAAGTTAGCAAGTCGAGGTTATATTCAGGTTATTAACTAGGTATGTAGACGGAAGGGCTTTGTATACACGGTCATGAATAAATATAAAAAAAGTTTACTGGTATTGATACGTTGATCTTGGTGTCCACTCTGCAGTCAACCCTGACTGTAATTAATTCTAGTTTAATATTTTAGGTGTCTTTAGACCTGATGCAGCCAGGCGTTGACAATCCGCGGTACACTCTTTACGTGGTAGATCAGAAACGGTCTCAGGCCATCAACAAGTATGCCGTCTTCATAGTTCCACAAGGCAGGTGAGTCTATTCATTAATGGCGGTTAAAATAATAATTTGTCCAGGCAGTACGTATTTCACGTATCAATTAATAACTAATTGCATAAATGGCGTAGTGGTTAAGAGTAAGACCCTGATCTATCGTACCTGTTGCGTTAGTTTAATTTTCACACAGAACAAAAGATATACAATACATTGTAGTGTATATTATATAATCTATATGCTCCTTAAGTTGATTTTAGTATGTATGTTCTTTTATAATATCTATATTTCCTGATGTTTAGAAGGTTGCGATAGTTCGTCCATTACCAAAAATTCCACATCCCAATGAAATGAAGGATTTGAGACCTATTAGCATTTTACCATGTTTGTCTAAGGTTATGGAGAAAGTCGTCTGCAATCAGTTGGTAACTTTTTTAGAGAATAACAATATATTGCCTGAGACACAATCCGGTTTTAGAAAAAAACGTAGCACAGTAACAGCTTTACTTGATGTAACGGACAATATATTGTGCTCTCAAGATGAGGGTCTATGCACTATACTTGTACTTCTTGATTTTTCCAGGGCGTTTGACTCTATAAACATTAATCTTATGGTTTCTAAATTGCATTACTATGGTTTTGATTCCAAAGCTGTAAGATGGTTTAATAGTTATTTAAGTAATCGATCTCAGTACGTGAAGCTGAACTCTTACGATGGTTCCTCAGTGATGTCCGAAAAAGTGGCTGTGACACGAGGAGTACCTCAAGGATCAATACTAGGGCCCATCCTATTTATATTGTACACTGCTGATATATACACGCAAATTAGGCATTGTAAATTTCATAGTTACGCAGACGATATACAAATGTATATATCATTTAAGCCATCTGAAGTTGATAGTGCAATATTAAAATTAAACGATGATTTGTCACGTATTGCCACATGGTCTATCCAAAATAGCCTGATGCTCAATCCTGATAAAACGAAATATCTCTTATTTGGTAGTAATCAAAGACTTGGTAAATTGTGTCCATCAGTGAGTGTTATGATGTCGGGACAACAAATTGAGCGCGTAAATGAGTGTCGAAATTTGGTCTTATATATGGACAGTAATTTACGATTTGAAAAGCACGTAGCAAATTGTGTAAAGAGTTGTTTCTACAAGCTAAAAATTTTATATAAGATAAGGCCGTACATACAAGAAAGTTTGCGTATTCAGTTGGTGGAATCCCTAATCCTATCTAAGCTAAATTACATGGATATAGTCTTTGGTCCACGCTTACTAGCATGAACAAAGAAACTAATTCAACGAGTGCAGAATGCGTGTGCTCGTTTTTGCTTCAAAATTCCGTTAAGGGCATATGTCACTCCATTTTTGAACAAAAATACAATTTTAAAAATGAAGCATAGGCGCAAACTCCATTTAGCCTGTCTCCTTTTCGGAGTCTTGAAATATAAAGTACCTAGTTACTTATATAGTAAATTGTGCTGGCTATCACAGGCTAGATCCTGTGGGCCTCGGCGGTGTGCAGATCAACTGTCTATACGATGTCATAGTTCGGCAGCTTTCAGAGCCAGTTTCCGATATGTAGCGACAAAGTGCTGGAACAATATCCCTCCACCAATTAGGAATCTGCCAAACATGTGTCGTTTTAAAACTACGTTAAAAAAATCCATTTTCGAACATCAAAAAACAGAAGAGGCTTTGAGGCACGACACTAGTGTTATCTGAGATATTTTTATTTTGTGTTGAAAGAAAAATCCTACACATAAATTATATTACTTATTCAATTATATCAGATTTATTTATTATATTTATATTATTGCTATGCTTGCATTCATTTGGATTTATTTTGTTTTTTTTTTTTTTATTTATTTATTTTATATTTACTTACCACCATGTTTTTCATTCTTCAAGAAACGTTGAAATTACATTATCCAACATTTTTATGGTTATACTACATAATTCACACCGCATATGTTAATTTCGTATGAATTGGTTATCTAGATGACAACAACATAAATCTATTAAGTAGAATACGTAAACTAAGTACCTGCGTAAATTGATTACGGTAAACATAAATGGCGCCGCGTTGTTATAAATGTGCAATTGACTTGACTTTTTTCTTTTCTTTTTTTTTCTGTTTTAATGGCTATAGTAGTTTAGGACATAAATGATTCTGCCAATGTCCGTTTGGTAAGAATACGCTCGGTAGTTATAAGTTTATTTTATAAGTTACTCTATTGCCAAAAGTGTCACGAGTTGTTGTTTTATTTTGTTTTGAGTTTAATTATAATTATTTATAGTTTTGTCCTTTTGATTCTGTAAATTTGTGTAATTTCGCTTGTTTTTCGTGACGTCATCACTACGACTCCACGGAAGATCAGTGCAGTCTTCTGGCTGCAATATACTGAGCTGGAGTCGTTTTGTGACGAGCATTTATTTATTTGTAATTGTTACTGATACCTACTTTTGTTAAATAGCTCGTTACAATAAATCTTTTCTTTCTTTCTTTCTTTCTTATAATATAATTTTGTTAAGCTTGCACTTTACATTATAATGCGCATTATATTACCATAAGTTTAATACATAGAATATAGACAGCACTCAAACAGTATGGTTGTATTATTGAATCAAACCTAAAATACCAACATTATAACATTTAGGAGGGCATAGTCCGGAGCGTGCCCGTCGCGTCCCCTGCCAGTGTAGTTAGATTGCTAATCCGGCTCGATATGCGTACCGCAGTGCGGGTTAGGGCGTCCACCGGAGGCGACGCGTACCGACCCGCCCCCGTCGGTACGAACATCGGCAGATGCAGCGATGAGGGGCGCCACCCATCACGCCGTGCCCAGTCAGGCGAGTCGAGGAGAGCAGAGTGCCGGGTGGGCACGTGGAATGTAAGAGGTTGTGTGGAAGGTAAGTTGCACGAGCTGATAACCGTCATGGCGGACAAACAGCTAGACGTGCTCTGTGTAACAGAAACCAAGCGAAGGGGCAGCGACGTCTGCGATTTTCCTGGTGGCGGGATGGCTTTGTAGTCTGGTGTACCACAGAGCGATCGAACCAGCATGGGGGTAGGAGTGCTGTTGTCCTCTCGCATGGCCTCAGGTGTGAAGGATTACGGAATGTATGATCCCAGACTTCTTTGGGTCCGTATAAAACTAGGTGTCACCAAGGTATTCATGGTTGTAACATATGCTCCCGTAGGATCCTCGGTCTAGAGAAGTTTTGGGATAATGTTAGGGAAGTTCGGGATATGGCAGAAACCAGTGAACGCGTGATTGTATGCGGAGATTTGAACGGATGGGTGGGGTACCAAGCGTCCCGACTATGAGGACGTACTTGGTCCATTTGGTGATAAGAGAGTGAACGACGCAGGTAGGTTCATAGCGGATGTTTGCATGGAGAGAAGCTTGTGTCAAACACATTTTTCCAACATAAGAAAATCTATATGTATACATGGAGAAGGAATGAACAGAAAAGTATAATAGATTTAATTTTGGTAGACAGTCGCCTCCGAAGCAAAATTTTGGACGCAAGAGCCTACAAGGGCCCCACAGTCGATACGGACCACTATCTCGTTATACTTCACTTCTGTTCAGAAAGTGGAGGCACTGGCGAGAGCGTGTCCACTTCGGAGGGCTTGAAAGAATAAAGGTTGAAAGGTTGCAAGAAGAGTGGTTAAGAGAAAAGTATGCAGAGGGTGTCCGAGAACGGCTGACGATGGCAAGCCAGCCGCAATCGGACATTGAAGAATGCTGGAGAATATTGAAAGAGAGTATGTTAGATACAGCGAAAGAAGTATGTGGAAGTTCAAAGAAGCATAGAAAAACAAATGGCGATGCATGGTGGGATGCGGAAGTGGCAGCTTCCGTAGAGCAAAAGAAGAAAGCGTGGCTGGACTGTGTCTCTTCTTTGAATCTGAATGACAGTATGACTGAACAGAAGAAAGATATATATATCGGCAATGAAAGAATGACACCAAGGCCTTAGTGAAAGAGAAACGTGATAGAGCAAATATGAGTGCAGAAGATAGGCTGACTAAAATCTTCGAGGGTAACACCAAACTCGTATTGGAGGGAGGTGAAGGAGTCTCGGTGTGGTTGGTCAGCCTTCAGAATTAATAAAATAAGGTCTAAAGGTGGAGACATTCTTACACAAACACAAGACGTGTTAAGCCGATGGAGTGAATATTTTGGCGATATGTATGCGGATACTCGAGTTGGCGCCGGTGTTGCATGTGGTTTAGTAGATCAACATTCAGCACCGGCGTCCTCCGATGGCATCAGTATGGATGAAGTTGAATGGGCGATAAGAAGTTTGAAAAATGGTAAGGCAGCGGGCATTGATATGGTGTCTGCCCAGATGATCAAGCTTGGCGGCTCCTGCGTCTGAGGGGCGTTCCTGTTGCTCCTCAATTTATGTTGGAGCTCGGGAATGGTTCCCAGGGTCTGGAATAGCGCAGTCATCGTGCCTTTGTTTAGAAACAGGGGTTCACGTTATGACTGCGCAAATTACAGAGACATAAGATTGACCAGTTTGGCAGCGAAAGTGTACGGAAAAATTATTGAAAGGAGAATGAAGATGGTGTCCGATGGTTTACTGTGTGAGACACAAGGAGGTTTCAGGGGTTGAAGGGGATGCATGAATCAAGTGTTTTCTGTGCGCAACATTGTGGAGAAGCATCTGGCTCTAGGTTTAGGGTTTTCTGCAGTTTTGTGGATCTGGAGAGAGAATTTGACACGGTTGTACGAAAGGAACTTTGGGACATTTTACCGGAGTATGGTATTAACGGTAAACTGCTGCAGGCTGTGCAGTCCAGTTACATGGGCTGTAGAGCCTGTGTGCGGCTGGATGATGGAATGTCGCCTTGGTTTGACGTCAATATCGGCGTTAAGCCCCTGCTTAACGCCGATATTGACGGTGCGTTCTGTCAGCCAGACTGTTTATTGTATATCTGGATAAATGTCTCCAAAGGTTGAACGATATGAATGTGGGAGTCCAGATGGGTGACTCAGTGGTCACTGCTCTGCTATATGCAGATGATGCAGTCCTGCTGGCACAGTCAGCGACTGACCTGCAGACCCTAGTCGACACAATGACAGAAGATTGTAAGAAAAGGGGTCTACGCGTGAATGTAAGCAAAACCAAAATAATGGTCTTTGAAAGAGATGAAGCCAGAACAGATGTAAGAGTAACAATAGGTAATGATGTACTAGAGCAAGTGGATGAATTTGTATATCTTGGATGTGGATTTAGCCGAGATGGAAGGTACACCACTGATATAGAGCGAAGAGTGAATGCGGGAAATAGAGTGAACGGAGCGTTGGGGCAACTTCTTGGTAGCCACCTCAGCCAGAAGGCACGTGTAGCAATACATAACGCAGTGCTTGTCCCAACATTACTGTATGGAAGCGAGAGTTGGGTATGCAGAAAAGAGTATGAAAGTAAAATTAATGCGGTCGAAATGCGATCTCTACGGAAAATCGGAAGAGAGTATTGGTGTACAGATGCGAAAGGGAATGCTCCGATGGTTCGGACATGTGGAATGAATGCCGAACGAACGTTTGTTTAAGAAGATATACAATGCGAATGTGGAAGGATGTAGGTACCGGGGGAGACCGAGACTAACCTACCTAGACCAGATCGGTCATGTACTGGAGGAAGGTGGAGTCAAGAGTCTCCGAAACCGGCGAGCGTGTAATAAGAGAATTATGAATGTTGAGGAAGCGAGTGAAGTATGCAAGGATAGAGTGCTCTGGCACTGTGTTCTCTCTGTCTTCTCTGTAAAGAACATGGCGTGATGGTATGTATGTATGTATGTAACAATACATACTTTGTACAATCCACAAATTATGTTCTGAGTCTGGATGTAATTTATGTCCGTTAATTATATGTTTATTATTTATAAACAAGGATCACGTTCTTAGCGCAGAATGTCTTTTAAAAAAATCTTAAAGCTAAGGTACTTTAATGAGTGTTTTTTTTTTTTCAAAAACGCTTTCTTACGCTAAATAAGAATAAATCCTTGTGAAATGAGGGACTTTACTGACTTATACGGACACAAATTACACCAATACTGAGAAAAACTTCTTCATTTTTACCGTGTGTATTTCCTAGCTTCTGTAGCTAAATAATAAGTAGTAATAGCCGCTCATGAACCTATCAAAGCAACAGCTAGGTATTTCTACCGTAAGGTTGGTTTTGGACACTAGCTTTTAAACAGATCATCATCATTCGCCTGCTTTTGTCCCAATTACTTGGGGTAGACGCAATATGCGCCCCTCTTCCTACATATTGCAAAGGTTATTGGCAATAGTTTTATGACCGGCCGCCTGCCTGACATCAACCCTCCTTGGGAATGCGATTGCTGATCAAATGGAATCAGGTAGTGCTGGCCCAGGATGATATAAGGCTCTTAGTCGTCTTTTACGACATCCACGAGCAAAGTAAGGGTTGGTAGTATTCGTAGCCGCTACCACACAGCAAAGCTCTCAAATAGATCTCTCGTGAATAATCCTAGAAAACTATCATCTTAGAATATACAACAGTGCTTTGATTTCTGTAATAGTAAACTGGCTATCAGTTAACAAGATTATCCTTATTATAAAGGCTAGAGAACAAGTAACATCACGACTTCGTTTTATCCTGACTAAGAAACTGACTGAAGGCACTAATTTAGTAAGCTAAGCACGCAATTTCACCACTTCAAAACTTGTAAGAAAATCCTTTAACATAAATCCTCTGACTAGCATGATATATAAGCCTATTTTTTTTTTAATTTCCTAGTAGTAAAATCTGTATTAAAATCTTATATAGTATTTCTCAAGCCTATTTTTCAGTTGGTTTATGAGATATTCCTTATTATTTAATTCAATTTCATGATTTATCCCTCATTATAAGGCTTATCGTGCCTTTTTTTTTATTTTTTTTTTGTTGGTGGGCTATGGATGCGTCTCGCCCCTCCAAAACGGTCCGGGGTGACGGAAAGGCGGCGCGGCGACCCCATAGACCCACCGTAAAACCTTCTCTCTTCGCCGTGCGAGCGGGCCACCGGTACCCGATTTTTGACTTCGGTGGTCCGCCCGGCGGTTTACCCTCGCGGGTTCCTCTCGTCGACGCCCCGACAGATTTCGCCGTCGGGGCGTCGCCCGCACGCGGTGGCCTCACGTCGGGTGACCGGACAATTCCCCGGTCCGATCACCCGAGGCCTCGGTTAGGGCGGCATCAGGCGCAGGTATTCGCGCCTGTGCCGCGTCGGCCGCTGACGGCGGCCCGGGTCGCGGGAATCCTCTCGGACTCGTTCCGCCGCCGCGAGATGACAGCCTCGCAGAAGGCGGCGACCGCGTCCCAGTTCCTGACGCTGTCGACTATCGCTCTCGCGACAGCCGGCAGCGTCAGGTCGGCACCGATAACAGCGACGAGGTCACGGCGATGCCGGTCAAAGCCCGGACACACCTCCGGCGTGTGTTGCGCCGTGTCCTCATCACTGCTGCAATGGTGGCAGGCCGGAGTCCACTCCCTATACGCGACCGTGTGCAGGTACAAGCCGAAGCATCCGTGCCCCGACAACACCTGCACCAGTCGAAAGGAGAGGACTCCGTGCCGCCGCTCTATCCACTCCATCAGTACGGGCCGGAGAGCCTCGACGGTGACGACACCGTGTCTAGGCCTCTCTAGTCGCGTAGCCCAACGGGCGATGACGTCTCCAGGTGCGGTGGTCTCGCGCCAGGTGGCTATCTCGCTCAGCGATGGAGAGCCACCTTCGTCGCGCAGTGAGGGCACCCGCCAGTAGAGGTCGGAGAGCATCTCCGCCTCTAGGTCCCACGGGGGTGTCCCGGCCAGTAGGCATGCCGCCTCGGTCGATACCGTGCGGTACCTGCGAATGGCTCTGACCGCCATGACTCTCTGGGGTCTCCATAGAACAGCCTTGAGCTGGGAGTTCAGAGCCCTCGCCCACACGGGTGCGCCGTACATGGCCATCGAACGGATCAGCCCCGCATACAGTCGTCGGCCCTCGAAGCTGGGACCGCCCACGTTCGGCATGAGCCGCGAAAGGGCGGACGCCGCCCCGACCAGCCGGGGAGCAATTCGGCGAAAATGCTCCCGGAACCACCATCGCCCGTCGAGCACCAGACCCAAGTACTTCATATGGGCCTGGATGCTGATGTGGACAGAGTTGACGACTAGCGAGGCGCCGATTGGCGGCCTTACGCGTGGCCCATGGAATAATAGGGCCTCCGTCTTATTTAGGGCCACCCTGAGCCCCAGCGCCTCGATTCGCCCGACCATCTCCTCGGTGCCGAGAGTGGCCAGGCTCGCCGCCTCTTCGAGTGTCCTGCCCCGGGCTGTGACGAGCGTATCGTCAGCGTAGCATATCACGCTCAGCCCGGGGGGGAGACTCCCTCTCAACGCCCAGTCGTACCCAATGTCCCACGAGTCGGCCCCAGAACCGACCCCTGTGGAACGCCGCACGACATGGACGTCCGCACAATGTCCCCTGCGGGACTCGCGCAGAGGACACTGCGCCCCTCCAAATAGTCCGCCACCAGCCGCCTCAGGTACAAGGGCACCCCATGAAATCGGAGCGCCTCCCTGATGCAGCTGAATGGCAGACTATTGAATGCGTTGGCGATGTCCAGCGCCACCGCCAACAGCACTCCCCCGCCGGGGACAGCCTCCGCGGCCGTCTGCCTCAGTCGTAGCAGGGTTCCGATGGTCGAACGCCCCCTTCTAAAACCGAATTGAGCGTCCGACAGATGGGGCCCCACCTCCTCCAGGTGCTGGACGATGCGGGCAGCGAGGATGCGCTCCAGCAGCTTACCCACATCGTCGAGGAGCACGATGGGCCTGTAGGCCGACGGCGAATCCGGAGGTCGTCCCGGCTTTGGCAGGAGAACCAACCTCCCCTCCTTCCAGCACTCAGGGAACCGCCCAGACGCCAAACAGGCGTTGTACAGCTAAGGCTTATCGTGCCTGCTAATGACGTAAAATGACATAGACCAACACACAACGGTTTATAAATGTAGGTACCTCTCATTCAATGCCCTAAAATTTTAAATGTACAGTGTAGTGCAAAATATTTCCTTAAATATATAATCACAAAATGTATCTTACATATAAAATTTGGAATTTCAATACCTATGAGAAGTGTAAAGAAAGTATTGTGGTAACCGTTTAAGCAAACATTGCAGGTGTGTGAACGGCTGAAAGCTGTTCTTCGATCTTGAACTTTTCTTTTAAAATCAAATACAGATTCAGAGCTATTTTAACAATGTAATTTAAAATTAAAAGCTATACAGAGTTTGTCGTAAAGTCTCACGATGAAAGTGAGTCTTCATTTTGTTCCCCTGTTGTTATTCCAATTACTTGGGGTCTAAAACAAATGATAAATGAAACATTGCTATCAATCTATCTACTTTTCTTCATATTAAAAGTTGCCGAATTCAAATTTAACAAAACCCACCCATACAATGTTTTCACTTCAAAAGCTTTTAACATATACCCACGCTGATTTGAAAAGATATGATTAAGACTAGATGATGATAATGATGATGGATGGTCTTATGACTTAGATGTTTGTTATCTTATTCACTAATGTTATGTTCGTGCATTTAATAATAAACAGTAACAAAGTGTTTATGCATTGGGTATGTCGAAAATAGCGCGAAAGCGTCAACAGCGCCCACGCCTCGGCCACGAGTTTATTGTGAAACCGAGGATCAACACTTGTATATAAATTTTTGCATTCGAAAATCTGTTTGTGTGTAAGTATATATTATATACACCAGTTGCAAAAAATTAGGAAAAGATAAAATACGTACTTATTATTTTAATCAAAGTAAAAAGGACCAAAAAATGTTTTCAAGTCGAATTTTAAAAAATATTTGAGACCCGTAGAAGGTCTACGGGTCTCAAATATTTTTTTTTAAGGAATAAAGCATAAATTTGGCAAATTTTCCCAATAGTTTTCTTCGTACTACTTCGATACCATATACACTACCGTCCAAAAGTTTGGAAGCACACCTGTTTTCAAACAAAACAAATAAATGCCGACTAATAGCGGTAAAAATAAGCAATAATCTTAAGTTTTACAACCTTTTACGACTGTCTACACAAACACAAAAGGATTATTATCCTACATTCATCAAGTTTTATGGAATTCCTTAATATTGACGAAACACGTGTTTTATGACTTAATCCGTCGGCTACTTTATCCTATGCAATGGTGTAGTTTTATTGATAATGTTTGCTGGTTTTAACTTTTTTAGACCTTATTCAGTCGCACTTGAGCATTGGCACGTGAAAGTTGTGATATTAACATTGTCTGTATTCGAAAGATATCGGCTACTACTTTGACCGTATTTTTTCTTCTGAAAATGGCAAAACGCAAGCAAATCACGCTTGAACAGCGAAGCGCTATTTGCACTCTACGCGAGGAAGGATACAGTGAACGTCAAATCGCAGAAAGGCTCGGAATTTCTTGTAAAGGTGTCCACTATACCCTTGCTAGAAAACAAGAAACGGGGAAAAATGAAGATAGAAAGAGATCTGGTAGGCCCAAATCCACAACAAATCAAGAGGACAACTTCATTAGAGTTCTTTCTAAACGGAATCGACGCTTAACTGCACCACAGATCACTGCAGCTCTGAATGATACGCGAGAAACACCCATTTCAACAACTACTGTTAAAAGACGCTTACTGTCTGCGGGATTAAGAGGATGTGTTGCTGCTAAAAAACCCAAACTAACAAATCGACATAAGAAAAATAGACTAGAATGGGCAAAAGCGCATAAAAACTGGACTATAGAACAATGGGAAAATGTCCTTTGGAGTGACGAATCAAAATTTCAGATTTTCGGATCCAATAGACGTGTCTTTGTACGCCGATCAAAAGAAGAGAGGGCTTCAGAGGCATGTACAGTGCCTACCATCAAACATGGTGGTGGTAATGTCATGGTTTGGGGGTGTTTTGGCAACAGTAAACCCGGCAATCTTGTGAGGATAACCGGAAAATTAAACAAGGAAGGCTATTTAAAAATTCTCCAAGATTCTGCCATACCCAGTGGACTAAGTCTCATTGGTTCTGGATTCATTTTTCAACAGGATAATGATCCTAAGCATTCGTCTAAATTGTGCCAGAACTTTTTAAACAAGAAAAAAGCTGAAAACATTTTAAACATCATGCAATGGCCATCTCAATCCCCTGATCTTTCTCCCATTGAACTTGTTTGGGATGAACTTGACAGGAGGGTGAAAAGTCGTTGTCCTACGAGCTCAGAACATTTGTGGCAGCTATTAGAGAACGAATGGAACAAATTAGATAAAGATTATTTTAAAAAATTGATTAATAGAATGCCCAGAATATGTGAGAAGATTATAAAGGAGAAAGATGGACACTTTGATGAAGCTAAAATTTAATCTAATTTACCATTGTATATTATTTTTTTATTTTGTTTAAGTTAGTTTCTGTTTGTTCTTTATTTTTTTATCAATACCAACGACGAAGGCGACGTCACGGGTGGGTTACGGGTGTGCGCGCTTACGCCCCTCTGTCACCCCGGATGGAGTGGTGCGAGGAGTGCGCCGACCGTAGCCCACCCCCAAAAAAAAAAAAAAAAAAAAAGCTACTATAATTTTTAGTAAGTAGCAAACTGAACAGGGCTCGCTAAAGTAATCTGTCGGGATCTTTGATAGTTTTTTAAACTAGGTGTTTGGGTACTTTGAAAAAGGTTTAATAATCATCTTGTTCATCCTGTACGATAGAAAGAGGACATTTGCCAAAGTCAGCCGTGAATCCCTTTTCTGCTTTTTAATCAGGCTACCAGCTCCATACTAGAATTAACGTCATAATTTCGGTGGTTTGGAGTTACCTTTTTGAGTGCCATAATCATTATGCAAATATGTCACTTCAGATAAATAAAATAATATTCCATCTTTGTTTTAGTGCATTCTATCACGCGTAAAATGTGTTAAAAAGTTATTTCTTTTAAAAGTAAGCAAAAATATTTAGAGTAGTTTGCTAATAGGTACGTAAAAGAGCATACTATTTAATTGCGTTTTGTGTATTTCTTTTTATCTAAATTTAATTTATATCTGGTAACTGTATGGTTGTTAAGTGCTCGTGATTTATTGAGTTATTCGATATAGACTTTTAGAATAGTTTTTTTAGGTTAGACTAGTCTTTTAAGGTGGTTGAAGCTGCCCATGCAAAACTTATTGTTTGTTGTTGGGGTGTCGATATGGTATCCGAATGGGTAACCCGCTGTAGAGAGGTGCAAGTATGGCAGGTTATGGGGTTGAACGCCGTTCCTTTTGTTGCCTCGAACGATCCTGATGGGGCGAGACCGAACCACATAGTCTTTAAAAAAAAATTAGTCATCCAAAATTTTATTTTCTCGTAAAAACAAACTAAATTATATATACCTACTGATTACATTCGGATTGTTATGATAACAAAAAAAAAAGTAATTCGTAAATAATAGCTCTTCGACTAAAATAAGCGTAAACATCATACATCGTACCTTGCTATATTCTCCAGTCGTGATTATTTTGGAACATTAGAAGCTACAAATAGATGTTTCTAGAATTTTCAACTGTTATTTTAAATAGTTCAAGTCAGGTATAGGTGGGTTTAATGGCGCGTTGGCATTATATTACAGTGTTATTTATACTAGAATTAACGTCATAATTTATGTTTATGACAACGCCTACTAACCTGGTTCTTAATTTGTTATGCCAGCAGAGATAGACGCTAGTAAAGGGCTACGTGATTATGAAATGCAATATGTTGTCATTACAACTATCGGCATATTGATGTCCTCTGTTGGTAGGTACCTATATAATATATAGGTATAGGCCACGAAGAAGGATATGATAGGTTGGAGATCGCAGTTGGTGTTATAAGTTTGCCAAAACATATCACATATCCCTGAACTATGGATAATATCGTGAACGCTACGCAGGAGCTCAACTGCCTACATCCCTGTTCTTATTCGATATATTAAGGCTCTCACGTCAGTAAGGGATGATTTGAAAGATCCTCTTAGGGCCATAGGAGTTTATGTCCGATCACCAATGACCCCTAAAGTTTAGGGATCGCCTAACATTTTATAAATAACACACTACGTTGATTTTATTCTTAATCTATATATCGCATTAGATGTTACTTAAAATTTAAATTTTATTTAACAATATAAATATTGTTGTGTCATCATTCTCTTATTCTTATCCCAATTACTTGGGGTCGATACAATATGTACTGTTCTTTCACAGTACATATTGTAAAAGTTATTGGCAATAGTTTTATGACCGGCCGCCTACCACACGTCAACCCTTCTTGGGAATGTAATTGTTGACCAAACGGCATGAGATGAAGTAGACCCAGGTCGTTATAAGGATCTTAGTCGTCTTTTACGACATTCACGAGCAAAGTAAGAGTTGGTAGTATTCGTAGCCGCTACCACACAGCTCATAATTATTTTTGTGTAGGTATGTGAAAAAAAAAAGAAATATTATGTGTTATTTATGTTGCCTTAGATGTTACCTAGCTAAATTTAAGAGTTGTTGGTGAAATTGGGCGTTAGATTTTTTCCGTAGGGGTAAAGGAAGTCCAAACAAAAGAATCCATCTTCTGTTTGGACTTCCTTTCCTTTATGACATGAATAGAAAGGGAATGAACGTAGCAATGACATATGATAGGGTTGGATGGAAAAGGACATATTTTGTCGTTCCCACTAATTGAGACAAGATCCTACGCTAGTGATGATGATGATGAAATTAAAGGACGCTGACAGATCGTAATCTTAACCAATGTATGAAAGATGATCTATTTATATAGCGCGAAGTATTCACGGACGCGCCCACAATGTTACGCAGTTGAGTTGTTTTTGGATTGTGTTGATAAACATATCAACTTTGAGCCAATGAACTCGCAACAAATACACAGTTGGGTCATAAGTTCTGTTATATCTTTTTTTAGATACAATTTCGAACACTAACCAAAGATATTTATAATAATTTAAAAATTAACAAATTAGGCGCGATTTAATATTACTATATGTACTGTCAAGCGATTCAATCTGTGTGGTAGCGGCTACGAATATTACCAACTCGTACTTTGCTCGTTGATGTCGTAAAAGACGACTAATAACTTTATAACGACCTGGGCCAACTCCATCTGATGCCGTTTGCTTAACAATTACATTCCCAAGGAGGGTTGTGTGTGTTATGTCTACCAGGCGGCCGGTCATAAAACTATTGCCAATAACTTTTACAATATGTACTATGAAAGAAGAGTACATATTGTATCGACCCCAAGCAATTGGAATAAGAGTAGGAGGATGATGATGACTATCAAGCGATTCAATAAATATTTGGTGCATCGAGAATCGCGTAAGAAATTGATAGACCATGCACGGTTAGAATATTATCGGTTATCAAAGTAAAACGGGCGCTAATTCAGCAATAGTATTCATCCGCAAAGAATAAAATGTAAGATTTGTATTTGGGTTTAACTAAAACTACTGTCAAAACAGTGCTAAGTGAAGACCTAGGACTTTTAGTTGATCGTAGAATAACAGGTTATTTTCTTAATTACAACAACTGCTATCGTCAGTCAGCCCGTTAAGTATGGCTATTAGGGCATCGTTCCCATTCGTGAGAATATGTTGCAATATTAGAATGTAAATATAAGCGTTTGTATATAAAATAATTCTTGGTCATTTGGCTGTTGTACTGATACAGACTGCTATGACCGAAATACGCACTTGAGGACACAATTTCAGTCCAAATACGTTCCACTGTTTGGCTCGAGTCTCCTCCACAATAGAAGGGAAATTAACCTACCATACCACGCCAGTCATATCTGACTGGTGTAGGATTTCTTATCAAGCTTTCCTTCTGCGTAGAGGTTATATGCATATTATATCCCTGAGCCGTATTTTACGAGACCCATTGGCAAGAAAGGGAGTGGTGAATTTTGTCAGTCACCATACAAACTACAAGTTTTGTCCTCGACAGGGGTATAGATAATTTTTCAAATGATTTAATTTACTAATTTATGATATCCAGAGAATCGGAGTGGTTATTCGGCACTCCAGCAGGCAGAAGACAACTCCAAGATTCGGCCAGGTTTGGTCGTCTAGTGGTGGCAGTGCTACGGCGAGGACACAAGTTTGATAGCCTTGAAGCTGTAAAGGAAGAGTTAGCTCACGCTGCGAAAATGCTCATCCCTTTCGGATTTGTGGGACAGGTATTGAATTATTTAGGATAATTTTAAAGAAAAGTTTTTAGACGACCTCGTTGGTTCAATGATTGAACGTAAAGTTCAGGGTTCGTCTCTGAGACGTACTTACCGGACACGGGGTCTTCGATAAGTACCTGCACAGGATCGGACGGGAAGAGGCCTCTGGATGCTATGAGTGTGGCGCGCTAACTGATGATATGCGTCACACCCTAGAGGTATGTCCCGCTTGGGGGCTTCAGCGCCGCACCCTGTCGGCGGTCATAGGAATAGACCTGACGCTGTTGACCATCATTTCTAAGATGCTTGACAGCGACAGGTGCTGGTCGACGATGGCCTCATTCTGCGAGGAGGTCATTTCTTCGAAGGAGTCTAGCGTTGGGGTGTCGGGGATAGAAAGTCAATAAATAGATGATCTTTCCGGCACCCCGTAAAAGCACCGAAGGGACCGCTGTGGTTTTAGTGGGTATTCCGGTCGAATTAGCTGGTCGGCGAGTCCCACACACCTTATCGTCTGTCACCGACGGGGGCTAGTGCGTAAATGCATTTCCACAGCGTGATCAGAAAAAATAGTTCGACTCTGAAGATGGATAAATGTATAAAGTTCAGATCTATACGTGGTAGACGGCGGTGAACCTAATATACCTGACGATGTGAAATTTTCCACACCTTACTGCTCCTAAGAGTTTGTTGGCTGAAACACCCAAACACACAAAAAAGATAAAGGTTATCTGTAGCGAAAATCAAAGCCCAAAAATCAGCAATTGTACGCATAGGTCATGAGGAAGTATCATGAAATATATCTTTGTGATCTCAGTGGCAGAAAGATGCTGCCCATAAGAACAGAAATAATGTTTTGATGTCTAACAGATTTAATTATGTTTTCAGATTCCGTTCCTCTCGTTGGGCAGCGACGTTGGTCGAAGAGTGAAAGTCTTCGAAGGTTCATCGCAGATCTCTGGTGATTTTGTGGTTGAAGATGTTGATGTTGACGATGCCACACATCGCAGGCTTGTTTTCCTAGATAATCAATTCTTAGTGCAATCCGAGGCGAAGTTGAAAAGTGGTAAGACTTTGTTTTATCTCTATTTCTGACTATTGTTGTATTTTCCCAACGTTTTAGGGAGCACCTTTTTCTGTCTAAGTAATTTTAAAGATTAGCGTATACGTATGTATACACTAATCTTATACACAGACAAGTATATACAGACATAAAATAAAAATCAGTTTTGTAAATTTTACTTTTTATTTGCCCTCGTTCATTTTCGACACTCACGGTTTCCTCTGCTTCATCATCTATCAGCCGTCCGCTGTTGGTTTAAGTCCAACTGCTGGACTTCAGCTTCCTTCATATTGTTAGGGTAGTTGTCCTACTATATCTAGAGCCAGACGTGTTGGTATGGTTTAATTTTGGGATTTCCTTCTCTTGCATTTAAGTTAATCCCTTCATCATCTTTTACGAATTTTCATACTCACGGGCATGATATGGGTTGGGAATTGTATTCTTACTAGCGTCACCACACGAAAATTCACAAATTAACATTATAAATTTTAATGTGTGATTACTGAGTAAGAATACAATACACCACCATCAATCTTACCCGTGGGTGATCGTAATTGACGACTAAGGGCTATAAAATGCATATAACATCTATGCAAGAGAAGAAAAACTCGAAACAAAACCCTATACCAACACGTCTGACCAGCGGGGTACAGTAGGTCAATTTCCCTCCCATTATGGAGGAGGCTGGAGCCCAACAATGGGACATACATATATGAGCTAAGATGATGATGATAATATTAAAAATTATTATACCAATATTATTTAAAATTGATAAATAATTAAAATGTCTTCCTTCAATACAAAAGCTTTCATGACACACCTTATATAGATTTCTTGTTTAGATTAGCACAGAACAACGTCTTTTAAGTCAGTTAGTATATACTATATACGTATAAATGTTTTTCACAGTTAAAAGAAAAAACAAAACAAAGCTGGTGGTGGACTTTGGGTACATATCACTGTATCATTCGTTTATGTGCGTTGGGGTCGAGATCTCGCGTAGTGATGTCCCCAAGGTCGCAGTACTCGGCCTCGGCGGTGGCAGCCTCTGCATGTTCCTGAGGAAATGCTACGATAATCTGAAGGTGACCGCAGTCGACCTGGACCCGGCGATGTTAGACGTTGCCAGGGATTACTTCGAGCTGCACTTAGATGATAATTTAGAAGTTCAGATCAAAGATGGACTTGATTTTTTGAAGGATGAAGCCACGAAAGGTACCGTTCTACGCATGTAATTTCACCCTATCTGTGTGGTGACGGAGTAAGATAACAATTCACCACTCCCTTTCTTGATTCTGGGGCTCGTAAAATACGACTAAGGGATATAAAATGTCGACAATATTTATACAGGAGAAGGAAAACTTGAAATAAAACCCTATAGGAACAGATCTGACCAGCGTGGTATAGAAGGTCAATTTACTTCCTGGTGTGGAGGTGTGTCTTGAGCCCAGCAGTGGGATATTTATAAGCTTAGATGATAATTGAGAAAAGGTGGTCTTGGAGATACTATGACTTCCTATTACGGAGAATTTATATGTTCAATTTTTAGTGCCAGAGGTTACCCCATACTTTGACTCACCGTTTCACCACCATTCATAGCCCATTATTTGGTCTGCTCTGGGTAAACCTCTTCAGCGCCGTTCAGAACGACGAAAAAGCTGCTTGTGATCCCACAATCTACCTCCTCACCTCCTCAATGACTTTTAAGTTGACTGGTACCGATTCCTTGACTTCAGTGAAGAGATTGAGGTGCCACTGGTGGGGTAGAGGCTCCTTTATAATGGGAGGGTTAACATACTATAGCACGCTAGGAGGAATTTACATACAATAACATGGTGCCCAGATGGTTTGGTATAGGGATTTAGTTTTGAGTTTTCCTTCTCTTAGCGTTGTATCAAATTCAATTGATTAAAGCCTTGAAACCTATTGACGTCTCCAAAAGGAGAGCAGAAAAGTTTATCTATTATACCTGACCAGCAGGTCAGATGGGTTGGTATAAGGTTATATTTCGAGATTTCCTTCCCTTGCTGTGATGTTAGCTTGCGTCCTTTAGTCTTCTTTTACGATCACCCATATGTAAGATAGGGCAAATTGTATTCATATTCTGTCACCACGCAGAATACCGTATAGTTTGCCTATACTTTATTGATTTTTTTGGACATTTTCAGGTAACAAATACGATGCTGTGATGTTCGACATGGACAGCAAGGACCGTTCTTTGGGTCTGTCGTGTCCGCCCAAACAGTTCATTGCAGATCACGTTCTAGAACATGTCAATGATATTCTCCATAATGAAGGTGAGATTATTTTATTATTAAAGCTATGTAGAAGCAGGGACTTTAATAATTATGAAGATTCAATTTCCATCTGAAACAATTATAATTTTTTGTTTGCTGATGGAGTAATAATATTATTTATCACCCTCTATCTTATCCGTGGGTGTTGTAAGCAAAGGTTCCTTCTCTATAATATGGCTGTACTATGTCCATTTTTACAATTCCTCGGTGACCACTCATATACATAAACGCCGTTTATGTACCGTTTATTTAACCGTTTATTAGTACCGGTCAAATTTTGTTTTAGCTTAGTATTTTTTAAGACCTGCTCCCGTTATAAGGGATATAATATTTTTTATTGCTGTTGGTGGCAAACGAGCAAATAGCACACCTGATGGTAAGTGATACTGTTGCACATGGACCTTAGCAACATCAGAGGCACAGCCAGGAGATTGCCTACTTTGAAAGAAGTGCTCATCTTAAATCTCGTTTGAAGACATGTAATGATGTCATCACACATATATGCAAGTAAAAGAAAACTTTATTTCACTTTTATTGTAGATGAGGCTCGAGCGCAGCATTGGAACATATATGAGCCTCCTCTGCATTCTAAGACGAGATTTATTCCAGCATTTTTTTTAGATTGTTAGACTTACTTTTTTTTCTATTATATTCCAGGTCATTTCATCCTCAATCTAGTATGCCGTGACACAGCACTGCATGAATCCATAATGGATATACTCAAACAGCACTTCAAACATATAACCACAGTCAAGCTGTATGAGGAAGTAAATGAAATTGTATTAGCTACTAACAGCAACAAGTCATATAATAATGAGGACTTTGAGAAGGCCATTAGAGACTTAAATGCTTCAGCTAGACAGAAGAAATTAGTTAATGTTCGGTGTGTGGACTTAAAAGACTTTATGCAGTCTATTGTTATAGTATCTTAAAGTTGTGATGTGTTTTTGTAGAACTATATGTGAAAATGTTTGCAAATCCCATCGTCTATTATTCTATAGAAGTCTACTGTTTAAACCTCCTTATCATCATCTCAGCTAATATACCTTCTACTGCTGAGTTAGCAAAATTTACCTATAATCGGTGGTGAGACAGGTTTGTATAGGGTTTTAAGTTTCTCTTCTCTTGCATAAATGTTATATGCATATTATATCACTTTCTTTAACGACACTTATGGGTAAGATAGAGGGTGGTGAATTGCAATTTTACTGTCACCACAAAAATAGTTATTGCTGGAGAATAAAGCTGGTTGGCAATCAGTATGAGGTGTTATACTGTTTCCCAGGTGAGAGCCGCTACCCATTCTTGCATTGAGACCCTTAACCGATTGTTACCTCTTCCACAAGCAAGTTAGGCGAGACAAATATTGTATACTTATCCCATCTCTACACGGGGTGGACCTTACAAAATATTCTATAATTTCCTTGTTTTTTCGATAATAATTGGAATATCCACACTACTTTAAGAATAGCTAGAGTTCTCTTCGCACGATATAGACTACAATACATTAATTTTACATTAAATATTATATTAAGATATGAAAATAGCTTTAAGTAATTATAGAAATCTGTATATTTGTGAATTAATAATATCTATAAAATATTTAAGGAGTTATATTAAATGAAACTACACAATAAACTTAATTGCATTTAATGCCGTTTTCTTTGTTTACTGATCGCTTCACACACCCGAGACTAGTACTCGTCTTGATCAATTTTCACGTTATTGTCTCCCATAGTCAAACAAACATACACAATAATAGACAAGCAAACACAACTTGCATCAAAATCAATATAATAACCACACTAAACAATTAGGCTCCCTAATTTATCACATTGGCACCTATGAGCACTAAATACAAACAAAATATACAATAATTTAAACATTAATATTCGCAATGAAATAAATTACATATAGCGGAACGCGCTTTATTATTTTATAAGCGGAATAGACAGCTACACTTGAATTATAAATTACCATTTCAAAACACTTTCTTCAGGATATTCTTCAGACTTTTCTTTTTCTTGCTGCCGGTGATCTCTTCTTGTTGGCCGTTCTGTGAGATCTCGGTTGACTCCGACCATAAACTTCCCGTAGGGGATTCGGAAGACGCTTTTTTATTTACATTTCCATTGAAAACCGGTTCTAAAGTTCTTACAACTGGACTCGGAGTACTTCTGCTGCTTTGTCGACTAAAAGTCCTTAGGAATGCTGGCGATGACAATCTCCGCGTCTTCATCGTCTTTGTTTTCAAATTGTTAAAGAAAGAGCCGTTTGTTTTAGGTAATTCGCGTTTTGGTGGTGTTACTACTTCTATCTCATTGAACTCTTTCGGTTCAGGAACAGGAGCGTAAAACTCCTCTTCGTCTAAAGGAATAGGATTTTCTTGTAATAACCCTACGCTATTCTGTCGTGACCAATCATTGTTCGGTTCCACTTCTGTTACTCTATGTATTACAGAAGTTTTTCTTCTTCTATTTTTACGTGCAACTTGCCACTCGCCTCCTTCGTCTTTGTTAATTTCATCAGTTGACTGTCTAGCAATCTGTAAGGCCTCTTCGCTAGGGCGGCGTTTCTTTGCTGATGGTGTCGCATGCCCACTCACGCCTTCTACTGATTTCCTTCTGAATTTATCTTGTTTCTTTTTGGTTTTTTTGACTATTGGTATTAAGACTGGCTCTACTTTCCGTCTTTTAGATAAAACATAAAATACTATAGTGATAATTATGGCTTGGAATAGTAGGAATTTGAAAAAGTTAATGTTACCGAACCAACTATCTCTTTCTTCCATAAGTACATGAACCGCTGCAGCCATCTGAACAATTTGTTCCTGTAACGTAGTCATCTGATCTAGATATTTTTGTTCTCTTTCGTTGCTCTTTCTACGTTCCTCTGTCATTTGTAACACTGTTTTTTCAAATGTCTTCTGCATTTCTTCTACTTGCTTCTTGTAGCGCCTGCTAAGTTCTTCTAAGTACTGGCCAGAGAGAGACATGTTGCGTTCCAAAGTCTGAAACAATTTTAAAACATGTTTAGTTATATGCTAAAAAATATTGAAAATACAAGTAACAGTATGGAAGAACTCAGATCAACAATGAGGACTTTCTTTCAACACTCAGGAGGTTTCTTTTAAAGTTAGGTGATGGTCAAGTAAATTTATTTTTATAGTATATATTAGATGGGCAACTACACTTGGTGGTTTGAACTGATCTGTAGTGTCTATCACAGTCTTTACGTTAGCTATCGGTTAGTTTTATTGAGGTTGTAAAGCAGCAATTTGAGGTCCCGAATTAGTAGGTCTACTATGAAATTCGAAAATGGACGTTTCGAATAGAAAGGCCGCGTCTTCTCACACGAGCATCGTCTAAATATCTACCACTAAAACATTTCAGATATTGTATTTTATATTGTGTCTTACGTTTTTCGTCCTTAAATTCATTCGTATTGACGTCGCAAGCTACTGAGTCAAGTTTTTGTATTTCATTTTGATACTAGGAAAACAAATGATCCTTTAACGAATTCGTCTTTGTTCGAATTTTATAGTGCGGGCCACAGACCTGGTAATATTCATATGGAGAATCTTAATATTCTGCATGAATTTTGGGAGACAATTTTTATAACTGAGAGAATATAAAAACTGAATTCTTCTTTGTAGCAGATGATCCATTTTGCAACTTGACACTAAATGGTTACAGCTTTACAAATACTCACCATAAGAGAGAAAACAGGTTTTATTTTTAAAGTAAGATGTTTAACAGCTAAACAAAAATGCTAGAACAACAGTAGGTACCAAAAAAAGTAGCTTTCGTTCGAACAAACATAAGAATACATCGATGCTGAAATGGTTTTGCTTATTGTTTGCCTTCTTTCAATTCACGAGAAAACAAAGCAAGGATATACTTTATTTTTAATCTGTCCTTATCCATACATGAGTCTGGCCAATGTGGACATAGGTTTGTTAATAAAGAGAGGACATGTCATAACATAATCGTCATGCTTGCAGGCAGGTTGGCGAAAGCATTGGTGTTATAAGTGTCTTAGAACAGTGTTGCTGCGTTAGCCGATTTTTACTACTCCTTCGACAATGTAAGGTGATGACGACATATTCGAAGTCCATACGAGGACTAAAAGAACGGAAATGATATTGGACTACGTCCTATTATTATATACAATTCAAACGATAAAAATTAAAGTATACAATCAATCAATACCCACCTTTACTCTATTAGATAGCCTCAGAAATACAGACTCTTTCTGTAGTGTCGTTTGCGCCAGATTCTGCGGGACATGCACCCCTGCAGGTGTGGGATCTACAGCTATTTGGTCGAAATCCGAAATAAAATTATCATTATCTATTGTTATCTGCTCGTTACTCTCTTCTAATCCATTATTTTCTTTTGGTCTATCAATTTCTATCTTACCATTCTTCATTTCAGTTTTCTGATTTGAATCTGTATCTGTAAGCGATTCAGCAGTTTTCTCCATGTCTGGTTGCAGTTCTTGTGATTCCTGTACAGGTTTTTCTTCGAACGTAGGCACTTCCTCCATGCTTTCATCTGTTAAATCATTTTGTTCTTTAGGAAGTTCCATTGGAACAGTAGTACCTTCTAATATAGCATTAGTCGTTTTTTCTTCTGATTGCATCGTCATATTTATTTCGTTATCATCGGAAGTGGTACTCCTATCTGGCACTAATTTTATCTCTAATTCTCCATTCGTTTCACTGTTAATAATTTGTGGCGACTCGTCCACGGTTACATTCATGGTAACATTGAGTTCTGTTTCAAAGCTAGTATTTAAAACTACTTTTTTTTCTTTAATAGCTAAGATATTACAGAGGGCGGCTATATATTTTTGAGGAAATAAAGCATTAATATAAGCAACGCGTTCATCACTAAACTCTATTGTCTTTGTACTTTTAAAATCAAGTCCGTACGGCTGACATATGCCAGTGCACTTCAACGTATCGCGTAAGAATACTTGGCGCACTAAATTCACTAACTTGTCCGAACTACAGCTAATTAATTCAAACACTTCATGATAGAGCGTCTCACTGCAATTATCACACACAATTATATGGCTGGGTGAACAACACCGTTTGTACATTTTATCTGTTGATGTATCGTTGTGTTCTGATGATACGTTTTTAGGAACTTCACTTTTCACCAGGGCCTGTGCCGCTTTCTTCATGATTGACATCACTGCGTCTCTTGCGGAACCAAATAGGTTTTTAGACGGCTCAGTCTCAACAGCGGGGATGTCTGGCACGTCTATTATGTCGTCATCTTCATCTTCATCGATATGAGCTGGATGCTGAGAGTTTTCTTTCTCTAACACTTCAAATTCTGAAGTGCCGTATACTTTAAATAATGATATAGGGCAATAATGCTCCGATCCATGATGAGACAACATTTCAACTTTGATAAATTTTCCAAATAAATGTGGATACAAATCGAAGCTTTGAACATCTCTCATGTCTTGCGCTGTGAATTGGCCCACGCTCGCCCAATCTCTTGTTGGAAATCGATCGCTGAAGTACACCGCGATATCTTTGGGTGTAGAAGAAAATAGCTCAAAATTAGCTATCTCTATCTTCTGCGCTTGGACAGCTTCGCAGAGCTCCACAACGAACCAGATACGGCTGTTGCAAGTATTGAGCATATATTCATCCCTATTGGGAGTGAGAATTGAACTAGCCGAGCCCGCTTCTGGGTTAACGGCGACAACTTTCGCGCCACATGCAAGCGAAGCATAGTTCTTGGATCGTAGTTTTGTGCTTTTACTACTAAAGTTTGTATTACTATGACTAGGTTGACTCGAATGGTTTAGTACTGTGTCTTTTTTCTCTGCTTCGGCTAGTTGCTTCTGTGCCCATTCTGAAAATGAAGGTATGTCTTCCTGGGGCGACTCCGGTTTGACTGGAATGTTTTCTATTTCTTTTGGTTCTTCAGATTGAGATTCTACAACGGTTTCTGGTTCCGCTAGTTGTGTTTGAAATGCATCTTCTGTCTGTCTCGTTTCATGCATTGGTTTAGCTTTGACAATGAGCCTTGGTTCAGTATTTTCTTTCTCTTTTTCCAAATCTTCGGGCAATTTCTCTGCTTCATCGACAATCGTATCACCGTCAATGATTGAGAATATTTTAGTGTCATTATGTTCTTCCGAATCGTTGGCGAATAGCAGTTCTTCTGGGTGTCTCAATTGTAATTTGGCGTTGTCTGCTAACGATACGAGAACAGGAGGCTGTCCGGTGTCAGGTAACCTGGAATAGAAGAAATAATACGAATTAATAACTTTTATAGTATAATAGTAATTATTAGTTATAGTGCAATATATAATTATTTTATTGTAGTAGCGTGCTAGATGTATGGATCTTTCGATTTGTATCAAGTATATATTATTACAGTTCATTTCTTACTTTATCTAAAATAGTTGGTAGTTACTTTAGAACTTTCACCTAATGGTAAGTGACATTTTTGGTCTTCCTAAGAAAGCATTTTATAGCACAGCATTTTACAGCTAGAATAAGCTGTAAAATTATGAGTATTAAATCGTAATAATGTGTAAACGTTTATTTTGGCACGTGGCGTGTTCATCATAAATACTAGAATGCAAGTGATAATTTTGTTACCATGCGTAACTACCCACGCTGGCGTAAATAATAAGGCGGTTGCAACAGATTTCCAATAGATGTAGCTTCAAGAGCCAAGTTTAGTAAATATTTTCCGCTCGCAAATGAGGTTTTATAGATATCATTCGCCTTAAATTTATATAGAGTCGATGCAGCATGCCTTCTTTCCAAAACACAGTTAGCAGGGAAGAACATGTTGCACAGGAATTAGTTGTTAAGATTATTTTAAGAGACATAGTCAAGAAGATAGATAGCAACACATTTTATTTATACGTTCAATAGCCTGTGTATGCATGAAACACTAAAATGGCATTAATATACTCAGCTATGAGACCACAATGAGCAAGAAACATTCAATATTATTTACGTTTATTGGTTTGATTGTGGACAATTGAGTTGAACAATATCGCCGTCATTGCTGCCTCTACGAAAGTATTGCACAATTAATTTAGTTCAACGACAAAAAATATCTTGACCACACTTTGCTAACTACCCGTTAGATTTTATTGATTTGATGGTCGTATGTCGTTTCAGCTCATATTTGTCCTATTACTGAGCTCGAGCCTAGTCCACGATAGAAAGGTAATTGTCCTACTTCTACGGTGGTTATATGAGCTGTTATAGGGTTTTATTTTGAGCTTTCCTTCTCTTGGCATAGATGTTATATACATATAAAATCTCTTAGTCGTCTTTTACGGCGTCCATGAGCAAAATAAGGGTTGGCAGTATTAATAGCCGCTACCATACAGCATAAGCGGTTACAGATATTTATTATGAATGATTTATAATCACCTACTTTTGATGAGTTAGTTCATACCAAATTTGGCGGACCCGTAAAATTAAATTATCATACTATATTTCAATTCACCATAGACATTTTAATCCCGCTGTTGAATACTATTAAAAAAAGTGTCAGATTATGAACACATCAGATCAGTCTAAAGTTCTAAAGTCATTATAGATTGTAATTTTTATTTTTATTTTGTAATATTATATTATAAGTACCAGGCAGATTTGGTCCTGCTTGGAACAGTAGCACTACATTAAATATGATATTTGTAACTTTGTCAATTGTACAACAAATAAAATTTGGTAACATACTGACAACATCTCCAATCAAGTCCAATCACATGTTTTCAAACCAGAACCAATACCAGAATCTAGACACCCATTGAAAAATACACACATTTTTTTTATCTAAATCGATCCACTTCCTAAACAGGAGAAGTGACAAACACACATACAGAAGAATTTTATAAGTAATATCAAGTAATCAACTAATCATTGTCCTATAATATAATATATACCTATTTACGAATGCAAAATTTAAAAAAAAATATTTTAGAAAATGCTTAGGCACGTTGGTGATAAGCTGCAGGCTTGTTATTACAAACTCAAAATGGTTTAATAAATATAAAACCTGCAGAGCCACTTATTTGTATATTGACAAATTTACATAATAATATTAAATTCATCTAGCAACGGATTGGAATGGGGGCCTCAACTAAGATAGCCATCAAAAAGTTCGACGGAATTATCTTGTTTCAATAAGTTTTTCTTTATTATATAAAATTATAATAATTTCGAATGACGAATTAAAATTTTAAATGTTTAGTTACAAATTATAGTATCATCATCTCAGCTATATACGTCCCAGGGCTGGGCTCGAGCCACCTCCATAATGGGAGGGAAATTGACCCACTATATCACGCTGGAAAGATGTGTTGATATAGTGTTTCGTTTCGAGTTTTTCTTCTTTTACATAGATACAAAACGAACGGCATTAGGTGTAGTTGGCCCAGGTCCGATATAAAACACTTAGTATTTACAACATCCACGTATAAAATAAAGGTTGGTAGTATTCGTAGCCGCTACCACACAGCGACTCGTGATACTCGAATATACCTAATTATTTCTATATACATATTTGCTTTTCTTTCATTTACAACTCTACAATAAGAAGTATATTAGCTTATTATGTATAATGCCACGCCGAATATCGTATAGAGATGTAATTTCATTTTTAATTATCCGCCATTTGACGCAAAACAAACGGATCTGTATAGATTTTTATTTTTGTTTTACACCCTGCAATAAGAAAAAACATTTATTAAACAACAACAAATATTTAATTAAAGGACACAAATTGCACCTAGGCTCGGAAAAATGATTTGTGGGGTCGCACCAAATAATATCCTGTGTGGGAATTAAATTTATAGCACTGGCATTAACCACTACGTCATCTGTAGAGTCATATTAAAGCCCTGAAACTCGTTGACCTGATAACACATCTTCCGTCTCATAACTTTATTATTGTTTCAACTTCAAATACATTTCGTTCCAACTTTACCAAGTAACAGTTTATTATGATTACGCAGCATGTTTGTTAAATTTGTTATTACTGCAATATCACGTAAATGTTTCATTGTATTATACAGATGTTCGCTATTGTTCAATAGCAAATTTATATTTACAAATGTCTATCTATACTAATATTATAAAGCGGAAGAGTTTGTTTGTTTGTTTAAACGCGCTAATCTCAGGAACTACTGGTCCGATTTGAAAAATTCTTTTTTTGTTGGATAGTCCATTTATAGAGGAAGGCTTTAGGCTGTACAACATTACGCTGCGACCAATAGGAGCAGAGCAACGATGATGAACGTGTAAAAATCGGGTTTTTGTTTCCTTTTGAGAGCTTCCGTTGCGTAAACGGTTAAAGTTGCGCAAAAATTATGTACTATATAATTGTTCCCCTTTCAAAGTTCTAAATAAAAGTCCGCGACAGCATATGTCTATCTTTTAAGATTGGCTCACTATAACCTTTTTTATGCTAATCAAATTTGTTTTAAAATAATGTGATATTTTCGAAGGTGTTTTTATAAACATAATATTAATCCTTATCCAAATAAATGAGTTATTCATCACAAGTATTTAATTTAAAACAAAATTGCTCTTTACATTATTTGATTTCAATGAATATCTTAGGAAATATCGCAGTTTAAAAATAACATCGCAGCAAAATAATGATCAAGTACTGGGCGCGCATTTACGATAAAAATACTGGGTCTTATAATCTTATATTAAAAAAAACCCAAACTAATGTTATTTCAAAGTACTTCTGCACACACTACATTTTTAGTTTTGTTTTCTTCTTATGACCTTCCGTCGGCTTTACACATCATAAATAATAATAATAGGTATAGGAAGTATTAGTGCCTGCCCTCATGTATGACAGTGAAAGTTAGATTTGGCGGAGAAGACATGAAAATAGAATAAATGCTGTAGAGCTGACAGCTCTTCGTAACGTGTGTGATGTAAGTCTGACAGATCAAATTAGGTATAATGTTATAAAAGAGCGCTGGTATGCTGAGGTGGGTTGGACACGAAGTGGAAGAAATAATGAGTGGGCAGAGGTTGACGAAGCAAACATATAAAGCAATCGTGAATGGGACGAATACAAGGGGAAGACCACGTCATACTTTTCTGGACCAAATTGGAGATTTGTTCACGAGAGGTCATCATCATCATCATTCTCCTATTCTTATCCCAATTACTTGGGGTCGATACAATAAGTACTCTTCATTCATAGTACATATTATAAAAGTTATTGGCAATAGTTATATGACCGGCCGCCTGCCAGACGTCAACCCTCATTGGGATGTAATTGTTGACCAATGGCATCAGATGGAGTTGGCCCAAGTCGTTATAAGGCTCTTAGTCGTCTTTTACGACATCCACAAGCAAAGTGAGGATTGGTAGTATTCGTAGCCGCTACCACACAGCGATGTCATACACATTAAAAGTATGTGTAATCGTAAATGGGCGTAAGTGTATGTATGTATAATATACATACATTGTATATGGTATATCTATAGAAAGTATAGATAAGACCCAATACTTTTACTTAAGGTTTAATGTTCTACTCTTACTAATAAAAGGGTCATGTAGGTACCTAAAACAGCTTTAACGAATGTATTATTTAAAAATATTTCCACCTTTTACGTAAACGAATTCGCGAGTTGAAGTTAACGTTAGCCCAAAGTAACCATTCCACGCGGACGAAGTCGCGGGCGGAAGCTAGTATTATATAATGAGATTAATTCTAAAAGACTACTTCCGCTACTAAATAATAATTAATTGTTTCGTGTAGTGAAAGAGTAGGAATGAAAATAGAATAGAATACGTCTATTATGGCAAATGGACACTAAGTAAACAAATCAGCGTTAGAAATATATTTGCATTATTATTAAAATAATACAAATCGAGCCGTGCCTATTTTTGTCACAACCCGGTCCAAACCCAGCGATATGTCGATTATAAATAACCAACGTTGATCCTTCCTTTAGTAAATCAAATTATCACGTATCCCTTTTCCGCTGACACCATAAAGATGACTAATAGATGCAAGAAATTTAGATTAGAATAAGAGTTTTAAAAAAAATCTCTATCGTCAAACGTTTGACTCGCTGGTCATTAGGCGACTTAGTAGTCCAGTTTGCTGTATCCAATATACCTTAAATTATGTGTGTTCCACAACTGTTGGACCTTCTTCACAATGGAAGAGAAATTGAACTAGGTACTGGTCAGACGTATTAGAATAAGACATTGTTTCAAGTTTTTCTTTTCTTGTACTAATCACCAGGTATATTATATGCAACCGGGCGGGCTACCGAAGACATAGACCGGGTTCCGGTGGCCCGCTCGCAGACGCTTCGCAGACGAAATGAGATACATTGCTGGGCGGGTCTCTGGGATCACGCACCGCTTCTTCTGTCGCCTCGGACGGATTTAGCGTGGTATGACCAGAGCATAGCCCGCCGCCAATAAAGGTACATATATTATATGCATATAACGTTTCCGTGTGGTGACGGAGTAAGAATACAATTCACCACCCCCTATCTTATCCGTGGGTGATCGTACGAAACGACTAAGGGATATAAAACGCATTAATATCTATGTGAGAGAAGGAAAACTCGAAACAAAACCCTATACCAACACGTCTGACCAGCGTGGTATAGTAGATCAACTCTACTCTCCCATTTTAGGCCCGAGCCCAGCAGTGGGACATATATGAGCTGAGATGATGAGGCATATAACACTAGTGACTGGTGTACTCTACGGGCAAAAAATGAGGTGCCTTGGTGTTCCGCCACCAAACGGAATGCCCGTATTAAGAAAATGTTGGCGAAAGAGATAGAACTTTATAAACGCATACAAAGTAGTAATGCTGATAGACTTGACGGAACCATACGCGATATACCTATAGTCTGACTTTTAATTAGATGCAGTAAACTGACACTTCCTACTGTCATTTCGTAAAAAAATGTTGCCACACTATGTCTAATAGTTATGTGATTAAATCGCAAGGAAACATCGTTTTAAGGCCAGGATAATCGACATTGATCAATTTTGCATCAGTGGTCAGAATAATGGCTTGGCGTTCCAGTTTAATGAAATTGAAGCGATTTTATCGCTAACAGACAATGAATGACATGTATGCATAAGAATATTTAACGTTTTTTTTTTATTGCTGCGCGCCTCTCTTGCTAGACCGTACCAGTGTATACACTTATAAACCGAGACCTCTCCGCACCAATGAGAATACGCCCGCCATTTCGTTTTGCTTGACACTCAAGCGGCGCACAGCTCGAGAGTTGTTATTCGTTATCATCAAGACTATCATGATGAAATGAACGCAGAATGTTTTGAGGAGTGGTTCGCTGGAATTCTATCAAATCTGAAGCCGAACGCAGTAGTAGTTATGGATAATGCACCCTACCACTCCAGAAAGATTGAAACAACACCGAGAATGTCATGGACTAAAGTAAAAATACAAGAGTGGATGACAAATAAACACATTTCTTTCGAAGTAGATATGGTGAAGGCCACACTTTTAGATATTATACGAGAAAATAATCAAATATATGACAAATATGCTGTAGACGAGATGGTAGCACAACATGGTATTACTATTTTAAGGCTGCCCCCATACCATTGTGAATTAAACCCTATTGAATTAGTTTGGGCGCAAGTAAAGGGGTATGTTGCAAAAAATAATACAACATTTAATATGCAAGATCTAAAAAAAATATTCCAAGAAGGAATTCAGAAGGTAACACCATCTAAATGGAGTGACTGTGTATCTCATATTTTAAAAGTGGAAGATGAAATGTGCCACCTCGACCACGTAATTGACGAACTAACCGACAGTTTTGTTATACATGTTAGTGATAGCGACTCTGATTCTGAATCATAATAAATAACATTATTACTAAAGATATTTTTGCTTCGTTTTTTAGTCCTTCTATATCGATCTTAATATTCTTTAAAATAAATAAGTTTTTATTAGCATTAACGTTTATGGGATTATTTGCCAAACACCACAATTTCATTATGAGTAAATATACCTACTATCTCTTTTATAAAATTAATTTAACAAGGATCGATTTCGAAATGAATAATAATCGAATTAATTGCTAATCAATTTTTATATCTTATCACTATTGAAATTTCATTAAAAAGTGGTAACACTTGAACTGTCATTTTACTGCAGCTAATTAAATATACTTATATATACTTATACTTCCCTAATTCGATATAAATTTTTGTAATGCAAAGTTATTTCATTATAAACTATTGTTGTTTGTAATAGAATCACATTATTTATTTTTCCTTAACAAGCTGATAAAATATTCTGTGCCAAACCAGGGTACAACCCGTTCGTAGTGTGTATAATTTTGTTTTTAAAGTTAAAAAATGATAACAATGATAAATATCAATGAAATGCTTATATTTTTCCTTAAATTAATATCTTTGCGAAATTCGTTATTTTTAAGTTTTAAATAATTAATTTTCGCTAGAACGATATGCATTTTTTTGTGGGTAATTTTTTTTCTGATTATAATTACACTCTAATCTAGAATAGGTACTATAAATTATCTGACAATCGTGCTAGTTACAGAAAAAAAAAGAACAGGATAAAATAAACAAAAACTATTTGTATTTGACAAATAAAAATGTTTACTGCTGAAAAATAAAGACATAAATCACATTTACAATACATTTATATCATTACATGCGATTTACAGCGAGATAAGTTAATAAATTATTCTTGGAACCGTTTATTTAAAATAATTATAATCCGGCCGCTAATTGAATGCATTTGACAGACATAAATGTTAATAAAATATCTTAATTAAAATATTCAATTACATACATCAAAAGTACAAGTTACATGAACTAATTATAAATAGCTACAAATACGCAGTGTATGAATGGATTGTATTATAAATTTAATGTTTTTATTCTGCTTAAACGCTGACATAACTTCAAAGTAAATAATTATTTTAAAACAATAATCGAATAAATCCATTAAGGCCGTTCGAGCCAAGCCCATTGGCTACATTTGATTGAATAACAAGCTTTCATTTAAACTTTCAATAATAAGTATTAGTTATATTGAATTACAGAAACGGTACATAGTCTAGTTCTTATTATTTGTTTCACAATATTATATAAATTGGAATTAATGTAATTGATCGTAAAATTGTACCAAGTATTGGATTTCGCAGTTCATTGATCGCTTATTGAAATTGTTTGGGCATTTTAGTTGCGTAATTGAGTGAAGGTTTTAGTTATGTTACGATTAGATTTTTCAGTATTGATAGCAAGCTGAAAATTAATTGAATGTTTCGTAGTCATAATCATAATTACATCGCAAAAATTAATTTGAGGAGTTTTTTTACAACTTTTTTTTTTCGAAATTTTGTTCGGTCTCTCCACGTATAGCCGTTAAAAGCCATTGTAGAGCAATGTGTATGGTAATGCTCCACTTTTTTAAAGCACTATGCCCCAAGGAAATAATCTTTGTATTACGAGGGGCTTTACAAATATACAACCATGAAGGAACTACATTCAGACTCTGAAGACCAATTCGTAGTATATAATACAAGAGTATTGGTGTAAAGATGCGAAAGGGAATGCTCTGATGGTTCGGACATGTGGAAAGAATGCCGAACGAACGTTTGGTTAAGAAGATATACAATGCGAAAGTGGAAGGATGTAGGTACCGGGGAAGACCGAGACTCACCTATCTAGACCAGATTGGTCACGTGATGAAAGAAGGTGGAGTCAAGAGTCTCCGAAACCGGCGAGCGTGTATGAAGAGAATTATGAATGTTGAAGAAGCGAGTGAAGTATGCAAAGATAGAGTTCTCTGGCACTCTGTTCTCTCTGCCTACCCTGCAAGGGATATGGCGTGATGATATGTATGTAACAACAATTCGTGGACCGTACAAAACTTCGTCCAGCGTGAAAATAGAACCCGCGACCGGACACCGGTCGGACCGATTTTGATGTTTTTTTTTATATGTGTATTCGAGAATGGATATATAAGAATGGAATAGATTAACAATTGACCCAGTACGTAGCGCTGCGATCGATTTCAAAGAATTCTATTTTATTCTAATTTTGTACAGAACAGATACTGTTAGGTCAGCTAAGTATAAGTCTTT
Source organism: Lymantria monacha (assembly GCA_905163515.2). Taxonomy (NCBI): domain Eukaryota; kingdom Metazoa; phylum Arthropoda; class Insecta; order Lepidoptera; family Erebidae; genus Lymantria; species Lymantria monacha. The sequence continues at coordinate 34,064,231 of LR991084.1, read as the reverse complement.
TTCCACCTTCATATTCAAAAGCGTTATCATCATCTTGCTGTTATCCCAATTACTTGAGGTCGACGCAATATATTCTCTACTTCCATACAGCCCTAACAAACCACTCCACTGTGCTTACTCCCTGTCTATCCATATCATGTTTCACGCAGACCATCAATCTTTTCTTTGGTCTTCCCTTACCTAAAGACCTTTAAGAAAAGGCGACAGTAATGTAATTTAAATTTCCCATTGTAATTTTCATTATCACGAAATTGACGGTCACTTCTGTTGAGTAAATTTTATCTATATGTAAATACTGGTATGACGAATGTTGCTTTTTATGATAAACAAAATATTTTAAACATACCCACGTACGGTCATATACGACATACATTGAAAATAAGTTTATACAAATAAAACAAATTAGGTTAGTGTAATTTTGTTCCACCTTGCCGAGCACGTTAGTGGCTGGAAAATTTTTGTAAATATATCTGATAGCGCTTAAATTGTACCAAAATGAGATTTAATTCATGTAATAGGTACAATGAGTACGAACTGTGCAAATAATATGCATGTTTAAGATCTTATAAATATCATCATATGCCTGCCTGAAGCATTGAATAGCGGATTAGAACGAATGATATTAGTAGTGAATATTTTGCTAACTTGAAGGCGCTAAATCTCAAGATTAAATTCAGATTAAAAGATCTTTTGCCGTTAATATGTATTTTCTTCCATGAGAACGAAATTTATAAGAATTATCATCATCATCTCAGCTCATATACGTCCCACTGCTGGGCTCGAGGGTCCTCCACAATACCTACTACACCATGTTGGTTAGACGTGTTGGTACGTATTTCGAGGTTTCCATTTCTTGGATAGATGTTGTATATATGCTTAATCGTGTTTTATGAGACCCCACGGGCAAGATAGGAGCTGGTGAATTATATTCATACCTCGTCACCACAGTGACCCGTGATAGTCATAAAAACCGGCTTAAGGTCTCACAATGAACATGGACAGCTCTCTCTCTCTCCTAAGTAAACGGATCACTGAGCCAACTCACCTACCAAGAGTGGCGAGTATATTGTTTTTGTTACCATCGTAAACTCGGCTTGTGCCCACTATTTATGCGTAATCAAACCAACGCCAAGGTTCGGTCTGGTAAACGCTGAATGAGATTATTTTCAATTTGTATATGTCTACTATGCCTTCTGTCGCTGAATACATTACTTTCTTTTTGGTCGAAAAAGTTATAAGAATATACAGTACAGTACGTACAGCCTAGTTGGTATAGCGTCTTGAGTTTTGACAAAATATTAAGATTATACAAGCAGGGCACTGGTATGTAGAATACATTTCTGATGATGAGATTGTTCTCATACCATAACAGTTCTTTGATGAGAAGGAACAATAGGGAAAACACGCTTATGAAAATTCAAAACAAATCGATGGTAGGTACTAATCTAAATTCAGAGTTAGTAGCACCTTTTTTGTATAATGTACAGTAAGTAATATATTATATTAAAAGCCCTCGTTCATGTTTATCGTATCGACTCAATATTCGTTACGTGGGCTGTGCTTATCTATCGCAGTATATGAATGAAGGTAAACTATTATGAATACAGTTCAATATGTTAGAACAAGCTAGTGAATGTTATGCAGTTTTTTCTATTACGTTATAATCTCTTTTGTTATATAAAATATATCCTATGAAATATAGGATATATTTTATTTAAAGTAGAAAAAAGATACATAATAAAAGACCATCTGCCCTCTCTTTGTTCATGAAGCTCGTGCAATATTTTTATATGAAGAAAATATATCTCTCTGCATTATTCATTTTGCGTTTTGCTTTTCATCTTCGATTTTCGCCACTTTAGCGTTAAAATTTCAATTTAGATGCGACTGTCATCATCGTTGCACACTATCATCATCTCAGCTCATATATGTCTCACTGTTGGACTCGAGCCTCCTCCGTAAAGGGAGGGAAATGGACTTAGTATACCACACTGGTCAGACTTGTTGTTTCGAGTTTTCCTTCTCTTACATAGATATGATATCACCCAGGGGCGGCTCTAGCACATGTAGCGCCCGGGTGCAATCGATAACCTGGCGCCCTTTTGTATCAAAACTCCGAACCTCACTGGAATGCGTTGTCACATGCTTAGTCTCGTTGTCTTGACACGAAACCAGGTAAACGCGATTGGATTACGAAGTTACAGTGAGCATGGCGACAAAGCAACCTACCCAAACCTGTCAAATAACGCACCCACTACGTTTATAGATGGTTAGGCACTCGCTGCATTCGGTGTGCCTGCTCCGTGCGAAGCGTTACAGTAGAGGCTGTATGTTGCCCGAGCGGCTCTCGGCGCCCCCTAACACCCGGCGCCCAGGTGCACCGCACCCTCTGAACTATAGGTAAAGCCGCCCCTGATATCACCCACCGGTAAGTTAGGAGGTGGTGACTTCTTATTCAGTCACCACTCGCTGTACATTATATAAATTTGTATTATTATACGATATGTGTAATAACGCCACTTATCTTTTAGGTCAATGCCTAGTGTTTTATATGAATGATATCTATATAGATATGTGGTAAAATACCGTGATAATTACATTACACAGATATATAATTAATTATTATCCTCTTGACATACGTGGAATAGTTAAATATGGTGGGTAGGATTTTGTCACAATTTTTCGACGTGTCACATGACGTCATATCTACTTAAAATTTAGTAGGTATTCACGGCGTTGTATGGTAGGCCCAATTTCCTTTTCATGTCGATTAAGTTTCTTCCCACAGTATAATCATCATTCTCCTACTCTTATCCCAATTACTTAGGGTCGATACAATATGTACTCTTCTTTCATAGTACATATTGCAGAAGTTATTGGCAATAGTTTTATGACCGGCCGCCTGCCAGACGTCAACCCTCCTTGGGAATGTGATTGTTGACCAAACAGCATCAAATGGAGTTCCAGGCCCAGGTCGTTATAAGGCTCTTTATCGTCTTTTACGACATCCACGAGCAAAGTAAGGGTTGGTAGTATTCGTAGCCGCTACCACACAGTTTCTTTCCACAGCATATGGAATTTAAAAAAAATAAAGAAAGCAAGACTGACATGAAACGAGTAAGCAGCACACCTGGTAGTAAGGGATACTGCTGCTCACAGACCTTTATAATATCAGGGGTACAGCTAGGCTGTAGCCTACCAACTAAAACCCATCCAGAAAGTTCGGCTTTCGGCTCTCTCGCTCACCGAACGAATCGCAACAGCATATTGCCAATGCTCATACAACGATATTCTGCGAGTGTGGACCCCGATAAGACCTAGCTGTGGCTGTAGATAGAAAACTGTTAACAGTTTGGAACTACTATTAGGGAACGTCAATTAATTACGTGATCTTTTTTTTAGCATTTTTTTAACCCCTCCTGCCCCTTGGTGATACGTGGTGAGGTTTAAGACTATGACCCCCCTCCCACACCAACATCACGTGAGTTTATAGTACATACAAAGAAGTAGCCCACAGCTCATTATATTATCGGTTTATGCTTTTTTATACTTTGCAAAAAGGTATTTTATACAGGTCACCTGCTTTATACTTCGTTCGTTGCCAGGCAACGGCAAGTCAAAGTCACACTACACCCTGCTTTTCAGTTTAGAAATTGCAGCGTTTGACGAAAAAATAAATACACGTGTTATCTTACTACACCCTCCCCCTTGTGATATTTCGTGATTTTCGTCAAGCCCCTCCCCCTTTCAAACCTCAACTGATTAGTGGAAGGCCTCTTAGGCAAATATACATTTCCCTGCTGGGCACAAGTTTAGAATAAAATAGAAGGGAATTTGGCCCATTGTGCTTTTGGACTGATTGCTATATGATTTTTTACGAATTTTCTTAAATAATTTCCACTGATGTTATATTTTTATACCCTTTTCACCCACAACAAATATTTTTTAAGTAATACCTAAGGCATTTTATATATCAATGCTAAATGACACAAAACCAACTAATCATTGATATTGTGCTTTAAGTGCTACTTAAAATTGAAATCTCAGTTAAAAACGGGCATTTAGTCGTTTCAAATAACACAAGCAGTATAGGAAGAGGTGTATATTTTCTATTCTTAGTTCAAGACTACATAGGTAGTAATGTGTAATAGAATAGTATGCTTACGTGTAGAATATCTTGGTGAGTCCTTGGTGGCCACCGTAGGACAGCAGTTGACATATTAGTAGAGCCGCCAACAGCGCCCTCGGCGGCGACATCCTGTATCCACCGCCGGGGCATTGGCGACGCACCGATACACCTATCACGATACACCAGGGACACTAGCGATACTATCGATATATCCTCTCGATTATCAATCGATAGCGATCGTCGATACACTACACTATACAATGATAACGTCTGTTTGATCCCACGGTATCGACGAATCGCCCACGTATCTTCACCTTTTAGTTCTAAACTTTGATTTCGTCCTGTACTTGTTAGTGTCCATTCGGATTATTAGCAATAATGGTGGCAACTATAAAAAGAAATTAACGATTGAAACGTTTGCAAAACAAGGATTGCGTTCGAATATTTTAGTCAAATATATCTCAAATTTGGTATTGGTATGTCACAATTGTTATGTCGCATAATTTCAATATTTGTTTACTGCATTTATGAGATGTTCAGCAATCTTTTTGTATTACTAAACTTACGTAAAACAATATTTAGACTTTACACAACAATATTAAGACATTATTCCTAACCCTTCTTAGAATTCACTAGAACAATACTAGACAATTACATCCAATGTTCAGCGATTATAAACAATAATGGAGACTTTCTCAGAACATTTTTCTATGTTTAATTTAATTTTTAAATTATGGATACAAAGTCCTTGAGCCGAATAAATAGTTAAATTAATAATCTGAATAAAACAAGTCATAGAATATTATTTCCTTTCTTCGTTTTGAGTAGCTTATCCGTAATCACTGTTCCTTAGTAATCATTACCATTAATTAGGGGCTGACAAAAAAATTAACCATTTGAATTAACGAAATTTAGAAAGAACATGAAAATACACGTAATTCATTATTATATCATAATCATTGTACTTCAGCCCTTTCTATGTATTACATTACATAGAATACTAACATAATTATTCTATATAATGCCGTGAATATTTAAGTATTGAAAATAATTTAGAAGCACCACATGACATTCCCGCCAAAAATATGTTTTTATTTCAAAACTATTGTTATTGCTACATCTGTCTATGCTTGTACAAAAATGTAGTTACACTTAGCAGCATCCGTAGCGAAAACGTTTTTTGAAAGCAAAATTGACATCATTAACACATTCTGCCTATTACACGTCGAAAACACACACAACAATTCTTTAGCTATTCTAAAATTACCATTAGAAAACAGTCAAGTTTTTAATATATTCAGAAACTATAGGTGTTGGGTAAACAGATATTTGTCTTGTTTTGTGCCAATTAGTATAATGGTTTGCGACAAAGCCTGTTCTGTTCACAGAACACCTGGGATAGAATCTCAATGTAATAATGCAAATTTATATTTTATTTACAGACCTCAGAGTTTAATTTAGAACCGATTCTGAGATTTTGAAATTGTTTTTATATAAAGAAATAAAAAAAATAGTTTATGTTATAATCAATAGCGTACAAAAAGAATTAAAATGATTGGTGTATAAGTTCCATTGCTACGGTCATTTTGCTTCGATTTTTCAAGGTTTAGAAATCCAATAAAGAGCGTGTTTTTTCTACCTTTTTATTTTTAATAAGTTTTTGAAGTCGCTGTCTTAGGTAGAAATTCGTATAATAAGATTGTAGTAGTTATATGGTACTTTGGTTAAATTAGTGTTTCCGTGAGTTCCGTGAGATAGTAGGGTAATAGTTCAAAATAATGAAAAATTGTGTCGTAGGAAGGTAAGACTCTCACGGACACAAATAACACCTAGCCTTACAAAAACATATTATGCTTGCACAAGGAACTATCCTATTAGGCTCTCACAAGGAACTATCCCATTAGGCTCTCACAAGGAACTATCCTATGTGAGGCTCCAACTTTTAAAATGCGGCATGCGAGGTCGCCATTGAGACCACTACGTCAGTTGTTTGTTACTTAGAAAAACAGTTTCTTCTTCATCATCATTCAGCTTTTTGACGTCCACTGCTGATCGAATGCCTGCCTCATACTTCGCTTATTATATCAGAGCATAGTGTCATAATCACCATGATTGGCAGGCGGATCGACAATTGCTGTGATGTGTTATATATTTCCTAATAGACAGATGCTCCCCGATCTCCTGGTGAATCCTTAACTGATTTTTGCCTGTCTGCATTGTACTTTTCGTCACTCATAACAAAAATATCGGTTTCCCACGCGTATAGACGGTTACGTTATATGATATCTACAACGCAATAGATATTGTTCTTTGTCAGGTACACGTGGTGTTCGCACAATCTGCTGAAGCATGACGCCCAATTCAAATACTATTATTAATATTCATGCCCATAGTCAATTAGATATCATTAGTGTATGAGCAATCTACCAACTACTGTATGTAATCCACAAATTATAATTGCTTGTAATTCAGTTTTACACAGGGTTCAGTACTAGGTCCGCTTTTGTTTAGATTAATGTAAAAAGTAAATTTAAGATTTTGCATAATAGAAGTGTGTGTGATCTCGGATAAATAAATCTTATATTTATTTACAATATGGCTAGCTTATATTTATTTACAATAAGGCTGACCGACCGCATTTGTAACGACGACGTAAGAGAGCGAGTAGGTATGAAAGAGAGTATTGGTGTAAAGATGCGAAAGGGAATGCTCCGATGGTTCGGACATGTGGAAAGAATGCCGAACGAACGTCTGGTTAAGAAGATATACAATGCGAAAGTGGAAGGATGTAGGTACCGAGGGAGACCGAGACTAACCTACCTAGACCAGATCGGTCATGTACTGAAGGAAGGTGGAGTCAAGAGTCTTCGAAACCGACGAGCGTGTATGAAGAGAATTATGAATGTTGAGGAAGCGAGTGAAGTATGCAGAGATAGAGTTCTCTGGCACTCTGTTCTCTCTGCCTACCCTGCAAGGGATATGGCGTGATGATATGTTTGTATGTATGTATTTACAATATAATTAAAAGTAGGTAATGAAAACAGATAAAAAATGCAATATGAACAATATGATTTGCTTATTTGCTTCGACTTTGCATATCTTCTATACTCCACTAGAGCTGGCATTCCAAAATCATAGCAAATTGCAGTGTCCAACAAAATATTCTCCATATTAAAATATTCTTTCCAGTCTAAATATATATTCTTTTCGTTATTAGAAACAAAAGTACTTCACATTTGAAGACAAATTAATCTAATTAAACGCACGGACTAAACCACAGTTTTGTTTCAAATTTGATTTTAGCTACTCGTATGTTGTCAGCTTTATTCTTGACTATTAAATCATATCATATGGGGTGCCGCGGGTACGCGGCAAAAGAAATAGCATATTCAATTTTTAATCATTACCATTAAAACACAATTATTTCATCATATACATGAATTGACCAAATTATTCTTTCCTATATTCGACTTCTATTTAATTTCTTTTTCATTTTTAATTATAGGGAAAGGAGCAATATAAATATGTATACAATGTCAATTCAAGACACTGAATGCCTAAAACGTTAATATTTACCTTTGCGGCGAAAATGCATACATATTCATTCAGTTTCTCTTTATGCATTAATTATACGCAATAATTGCGTATTTACATCATTAAGTGAAGAATTCACATTGAATTTAGTACCTATTAGACTAATGATATCCAGCAAGACAGCATATTCAAACAATTGTAATAATCAATTTTTAAAATATAATGTCATTTTTAATTCTATACAGGACTTTCTTTTTTGCTACATAAGGAAACTATAAGCATAAACCCCATGTGGCGTGCAAATGAAGGGGTTAGGCCGGAGTCTTGTTGCTTTAAACCACTGCAACTGTAAAAGGCCCGCGGTATTTCGGCCATCTACTTGGAGATAAGGATTATGTTTTTTGCATTCTGTCTTCTAGTCCTGATAGGTCAGGCTCGATATACACAGTGAACTCGTATTATATTCTAGCTGCCTCAAAAAACATAGAAGCACTTAGCACCTCAATACATATAACTGGTAATTTACCCTGAACTACATCAACAGGTCAACAATTTCGCTGTCACAGTGAATATATTGGGCTGAGATTACTTATTCCATCAATATATGCGTCGTATCCTCGGAAGAGGCTATAACGGCACCAGATGAACTCTTCTCAACAGATATCACCGAAGCAGCTATGCACTGAGAGCATCTGTGTCATAAGAGACGCTAAGTCGTTTATCTAGCACCTCCTCATGAGATGGCACTGTGCCTTATCTATACATATAATAAATCAGTAGAAATCCCGTGTCTGTACATTTGATAAATTTATTAAAAAATGAATCTAGGCAGTAAGAAAACACTAACAGAAAACAAAAAACATTTTTTGGAATTTATTGTCTGTCTGTATGTCTGTAATCGCTAATCTCCGAAGTTACTGAACGAATTGTTTCGCAGTTTTGATAAAAAGATTAAGCCCAATTCAGAGCAACATTTAGTCTTTGTTTCATTGAAATCTGATGTCTGTAAAAAAAAGTTATGGTCATTTAAGTTTTTAAAATCACCGCTCGCCTTTTATGTCACTAGAAGGTTCAATTCAAAATAATTATTTAATTTATCTATAGTGTAAGGAAAGTATTTATATTACTTAATATATAGTAGTTTCATCAATTCAGCTCATATAAATCCCACTGCTGGGCTCAAACCTCCTCCAAAGTTGAAGGGAAGTTGACGTAATACATAACATTAGTCAGGTAGTCAAAATAACTATTAAAACTATTTGTGATAGAAAATAATGTTTTAATTAGTTAATAATATATAATTTAGCTATAAATTAATAAAATGCAAAATTTATTTAGTTTGTTAAATGAGCAATAGATGGCGCTATAATTTAGTTTATAACTTTAAATAATTTTTTCGTTATATTTTCAAAAGCTACTACATTAACTTCTTGAACTTAGTAAAGGTACGTTTCAAGCAGCTTGCAGAGCACTTGAAGGTGATCAGCGCTGAGATGACACCCTTGAGTAGGCCTGTAATAGCTATAGCCCCATTCGTTTGAGTCTTTTGCTTTTAATAATGCTATTGTTTTACAGTCTTTCAAATCTTTTGACATTATTATAAAATAGAAAAGATATCCATCTGAAGATATTCTACGCTACTAAAATGCGACACGAACCAAGAAATTCATTTTTATTAATTCTTTCGTAATGAAAGCCATTTATTATAAATTTATCCGTGCGGTTGCGCAGTTAGAATACAATTCACCAAACGCTTTCTTACCCATGGGTCGATCACCCACGAGACGACTAAAGGACATCATACCGAACATACATCTATGGAAGAAAAGGAAAACTCGAAACAAAATCTTATACCAACACGTCTGACCAGCATGATATAGTAGGTCAATTTCCCTCCCAATAGTAGGCCTGTAATAGTAATAGCCCCATTCGTTTGAGTCTTTTGCTTTTAATGATGCTATTGTTTTACAGTCTTTCAAATCCTTTGACATTATTATAAAATAGAAAAAGATATCCATCTGAAGATATTCTACACTACTAAAACGCGACATGAACCAAGAAATTCATTTTTATTAATTCTTTCGTAATGAAAGCCATTTATTATATATTTATCCGTGCGGTTGCGCAGTTAGAATACAATTCACCAACTGCTTTCTTACCCATGGGTCGATCACCCACGAGACGACTAAAGGACATCATACCTAACATACATCTATGGAAGAAAAGGAAAACTCGAAACAAAATCCTATACTAACACGTCTAACCAGCGTGATATAGTAGGTCAATTTCCCTCCCAATACGGACGAAGCTTGAGCCCATTAGTGGGATGTATATAAGCTGAGATGATAGATGTTCATGTCCCCGGGTAGCCCTGAAAATATTTCTCTGAGCAGAGCAATCTTACCAAAATGAGGAGACAGCGTAATATAACTTTGGAATTAACTACGTCAGAAACTGCAGCTGCATTACTTCTTGGTGGTAAAACAGCTTTGTTTAAAAACCCGATAGATTTATGTACATTGTTTATAAACCCGATAGATTTATAAAGCAATGAAACATCTCGGATGTTCAATAACACGAAACTGCGACACATTCAAAGTGTTGTTTGTTTTATTGTGTACGGTGGTAAACGAGCAAGCAGCATGCACTTATTTTTTTGGCCGGCCATGGTCTGGACACACGTCTTGCATTCTGTCCGCGTGGCCCCATAACCCACCGTTTTCCCTCCCCATCACCATTGGGCCTTTCGAGTACCATCTCCGATGACACCCCGGGCCATAGGGCTTTACCCTCGCGTGGTCAGCCTCTCCGCGGACTATTCCCCGTTCCAGTTACCCGCGGCTTCGGCTAAGGCAAGTAGACGCAGGTAATCGCGCATGCACCGTCCCGCCGCCTCTTACAAATGAAGCGGCAATAACACATTGGCACTGTTCAGACGCTGCTTTTCTGCAAGAGTGGGGTACTAGGTCCGACTGGGGGCGGACCGGCCCGTGGCTGTAGAAAGAATACTATCAACTGTGGCTTTACCACTATTAGTGTTTTCATTAAGGATTTCTGTCTAATCGTTTGCGTTGATTGGACAATGGTAAATAATAAAAAAAATGTAGAGGCCGTAGATCGAGCACTACGAGATCGTAATGAAAAGTCAATGGTGCTTTTCTTTGGAGATTTTTTTCCTGTTAAAACTCGAGGAAATAGAACTGATGAGATGAATTCTTCACTGAAGTATTTTTATCTGTGGCCCCAAGTAGGAAAGCTGACCCTTTTTTTTTTTTTTTTTTTTTTTTGCCGTGGGCCATGGACGTCGCACCCCGCCAAGTCGGTCCGGGGTGACGGAAGAGGCGGCGCGCAACCCCATTGACCCACCCTGCAAGCACCTCTTCTTCGCCGTGCAAGCGGGCCACCGGTACCCGATTTTTGTCTTCGGTGGCTCGCTCGGCGGTATGCCCTCTCGGGCTCCTCTCCTGTCGACGCCCCGACAGCTTTCGCCGTCGAGGCGTCGTCCTCACGCGGTGGCCTCACGTCGGGTGACCGGACAATTCCCCGGTCCGATCACCCGAAGCCTCGGTTAGGGCGGCATCAGGCGCAGGTATTCGCGCCTGCGCCGCCCCGGCCGCTGACGGCGGCCCGGGTCACGGGAATCCTCCCGGACTCGTTCCGCCGTCTCCTTCTGCGAGATAACAGCCTCGCAGAAGGCGGCGACCGCGTCCCAGTTCCTGACGCTGTCGACAATCGCCCTCGCGACAGCCGGCAGCGTCAGGTCGGCACCGATTACAGCGACGAGGTCACGGCGCTGCCCGTCCCAACTCGGACACACCTCCAGTGTGTGTCTCGCCGTGTCCTCGTCACTGCTGCAATGGTGGCAGGCCGGAGTCCACTCCCTATACGCGACCGTGTGCAGGTACAGACCGAAACACCCGTGCCCTGACAATACCTGCACCAGCCGAAAGGAGAGGACTCCGTGCCGCCGCTCCATCCATTAGGAAAGCTGACCCTAACAATCAACATGCAAGCAAAGCCAAGGTCACCATTCACATTAGTGTTGCCCAAATGCAAGACCTAGATTTGCTTTACGATTTTCTTAGCAAAGAAAGGATTGTCAACATTTCGTATTCTTACGAGTAATACAGTACACGGAAGAATAATAGCCCCACTTCCGTTTAGTGGTATGTACCTAATTATTGATAGTTGTACAGTTACTGCCACTAGATGAATAGAATTTTATTAATTTAGTTGGATTTTTAATGTCTATGGGGATTTTTTATTTCTATCAAAACAAGTGACTTCGTGTTATTCTAAAAGCAAAGGTTCCAAGATTTGCGAGCCTCGCAAGAGTCTTGCATTTGTGCAACACTAATTCACATGCTTAAGAATTTACCGATGTTTTAAAGAAAATTGGAGAAAGCGTCCTTGATGAAAATGGTCAAGTGGCTGCCGGACATACTTGGTCGAGTTTGATTTTTAAGTTTCAAATAGGGGTGCATAATAAAAGTGAATATCACGCGGACGAAGTCGCGGGCATCAGCTAGTAGAACAATATATTTTAACTTATTTGCACCTAAATCTACGTAGCATAATCCAGTCTAAGTATATTTTAACTATACTTTTTTCCTTCTTAATACAGAGTTTTTTTGTCTGATACAATATTTGAACCCAAAACATCTTAATCAAAAGCTTGTATCACTGAGAGGAGGTAGGTCATTGTACCAGCAAGGCACGATACTTACTATAATGCCATTGAAGTGAAAGTTTTAATTTTGGGAACAGATTGTATTATTAAATTGCAGTTTTACATCAAATCAGATAAAGTTAATAGTGATGGCTGGTACAGATAAGATTTGCAAAAATTTTCTATTCATGAGTGTTTTGATACAGAGTTAATAACTAGTAGGTTTTTAAAACATGTTTGAAATAGAGGTTAACGAATAGTTTAGAGGACATGCGCAGTTAAATTTAAGAATATTTGTTTTTGACTTAAAGATTATATACATTAATTATAATATTATTCAGAATTAACTGATATTTTTTATATCACGTAAAAATACATAATACTTTAATTCGAGTTTTAGTATGTTTTTTTAAATAAATTGTAACAATTTAAAATAATTTATATTTATTGGTGTTACCATATAGCAAAAGTTATAAACGCGGCAAACTAAATATATACTTTTAAGTTAAAGGTAAGAAGTAATTTATCTCCACTTTAGCCCTTTTTCATAGATGTGGCAATTAAATTTATAATTGATAGCATCACAAATACCAACCCGTTAGGGCAGGACAGAATTTGTATCACAGGATGCTAAGACCCTCTGAAGGACAATTGTATACCTACAACATTGTAAAAACATAGATTGAATAAGAAGAAATATAGCTGATAATTTTTTAAAAGCTTTTTTATATTTAACGAGAGCGCCGTATTTGGTATCATTGCCGACATTTTCGTCCATAAACAATTTAAACAATGGTAATACATTCGCACTAGCATTTAAATATGGTTATCAAAAATTTTACGACGAAATTAAATAATTCGCTCAGACAATATTTGTATACTTATGTTGTAAAATCATTATGTATTTAGCATATGTCGGCAAATATTAAATAACGACGATATCACGTACGTAATGGATAATGATGATTTAAATTTAGTGTTCATATAAATATGGACAGAATATTTGTGTAACGCAAAATAAATGCAATGGGAAATGTTAAAATTATACATTTAATTCTGTTCTTACCGCTAAAATATCTATCAATAATCGAATAATAAATTTCTGAAATGGATTGTCACAATATCAAAAGACATTGCACAACATTTAATAGAACTATATAATACAAATCCTATTATTCGGCTGAAATCAAATGAGATTTATCTGAAACTAGTACGGATATGTCGTATTACAACATTCAAAAGTATTATTGTAAACTATGCCAATTAATTTATTAACAAAGTATTATTCTAACGCAATTGAATAATAATTAACTTGAATTTTAGATTCATAGTTTACAGAACAAATTGGATTGCAATAAAAGCCAGGTCTACAAGGTAACCAAACTCCGAGGTATTCAATCTCGCGAGGCAAATGTTTGTGCAATTCACTAATAGGCTCTAGGTCTGCATTTTGTTGCCTATCTGGAATTATAACGTGCACTATCTTCAATAATCGCTTAATATGTTAGCGTTCTGTGTGGCAGCGGCTTCGAATACTACCAATCCTTACTTTGCTCGTGGATGTCGTAAAAGACGCCTAAGAGCCTTATAACGGACCTGGGCCAACTCCATCTGATACCGTTTGGTCAACAATTACATTCCCAAGGAGCGTTGACGTCTGGCAGGCGGCCGGTCATAAAACTATTGCCAATCATTTTTACAATATATACTATGAAAGAAGAGTACATATTGTACCGACCCCAAGTAATTGGATGATGAGGAGAATAATGATGATGTTAGTATTTTGTTCAGCTTTATAAATATTTTTGATTCTCCAAAAATAAATAGTATTCAAAGAGCTGACCAGATTTTTTTTATTGCTGGCAGACGAGCAAGCAGCGCACCTGATGGTAAATATTACTGCCAACCATAGACCTTTACAGGACCAGGAGTGCAGCTCGGCCGCTACCTACCAATGAAAACCCCAAACCAACCCAGAAAGTTGGGCTACCGGCTCTCTCTCATCGAACGAAACACAACAGCACATTCCCACAGCTCTGACGTCGATTTTTTGCGAGTGTGGTACTACCTCGGACGAACCAGCCCGCTGTAGACAGAAAATTGTCAACAGTGTTGCCCTACCATTATGTTAGGCTAATTTAATTTATATACTTTATATATCAACTGGTGACTTTGAATTTTGACTGATGGCTGGTCTAGTAGTTAGCGCGTATTTGGTTGCCGCTTGTAGAATCTGGTCCAATCATATTCTTTTTGTATTATATTTGAAAATTAACATTATATCGTGGACATCAGCTGTTACTTACTAAACATGTTGAATATAGTTTAAAAAAAATATAAAAAGTAGACAAATCCACTAAGTTTCTTAACGAGTTTTTTTTAGTAGCCGACGCGTTCCGATCCGTTGGTAGTTAATTGGATGATTTTAATGTAAAATATTAAAATTAAATATGTAAGCGCCCCGCGCGGTTAAAGACATAATAGATTATTATGAGTTAAAAAATTATTAATTATATTTTTTTTTAAATTTAATAAAAAAGTATTTTCAAATGTTAATACATAAATATTCATAATTAAAATTTGAAAATATATTTTAATTAAATACTTAATTATTAGATAATTTCGTTCTATCTGTTCTTTATACACCGTGGAATCTAATTGGCTGTTTTCCCGAAACATATATATACTCAGTTAATGATATAGAACCATAATATAGCATTCATTCAATAAAATAAAAACATAAATTCTAGTCATTTGCAATCCTGGACGTTTCCTTAAAATATAATTTTTACATAACTGTAACATGTTTTGTCTAATAATTTTGTTATACCTACAGTCGTTTGAGAGCATCGACCGTAGCTATCAACCTACTGTCAATGCTCTTACCTTGGTTACCTACTTTCTTTAATTACTTTAAAACCATGCCTCCATTTTCTCAAGAATTTCTTCTTGTAATCGAGCAGAATGTCGGCGATACCTACCTCTAGCCTGAGCACGTGTAAGCACTCAACACTGCCTGTGGATTAGTAGGCGTTATGTGGCTGATAAAATTATCGCTGTTGTAGGCACAGGCGGATTTATAATGCCACATCTGCGTAACGAATCCAGGTGTTCTGGCTGAGCGTACAGGCATCTAGCCTTCGCCAAGTTGCCTCCAGCAATCGCATAAAAACGAACCATGTCTAACCACTCTACGTCAGAATACTGGTAATGACTTGTCATTTTTTCGCACTTACTAGCACTCGCGTTCGGGATTTGTTATAAACATATGATATACGTCTAAGCCGTTTGGCAAAAAATTGCAAACTCACCTATTAAAACATAGACCAAGGTCGCGCGGCTCGGGCGCATCAAAAGCAAGGGGTGCGTGCGGGACGCGGGCGAGCTACGAGCTACAATGCCTAAATAATTTTTTTACCTATTATTGCGATTTAATTCGAATGCTATGTCGTAGGCATGTTGGGAACAATACCGTTGCATATCAGACAAACTTAAGAACGTCTATTTATCAGACTTTTTATCAATGTATTATGTTTTTAGTTATGTGGAGATATTAAGAATGATTAACTGAGTACATACATTTCAGGAAAACAGCCAATTAGATTCCACGGTGTATAACGATATATAGACAAGGTCGCATATTAATGATAGAATTAATTCCTCAGCGACACTGTAATGTGCTCCAATTCGTTAAACATTTTGTCACTATGCAATGTTTTCAAAGCAATTACGTTATGGAAATGACTTTGCCCAACGACTTTTACCCATAAAGTGTTTTAAGTGTAAAGTAAATCTAGTGTTCAGCGTTCTTAATGTTATATAGACCACCCGCCTTTCGAGTTGTTTGATGTCACAATTGTAACTAATTTCATTAGTATTTTTAGTTCAAATTTGCAACGGCAACAAGTTAAATAACTAGTTAACTAATAGGATTTCACATGCTTGTTAAATACCAACAGCCCCAATAACTACATCCTTTTTTTGCAGGTAGGTATTTAAATTTTGTACTCAATCGAATCTTTAATAGGCTGCCTATATTATCCTACTAATACTATAAATGTGAAAGTTTATAAAGATGTTTGAAAGTTTGTTATTCAAACACGCGTAAACCGTTGAACAGATTTGAATGAAAATTGGCAAGCAGATAGACCATTCCCTGGATGGACATAGGATACTTTTATCCCGTTAATATGTTCCTTGGGATCATTTGGAGATAAAAGTTTTATGATGTGAGTCACTTTTACGCGGTCGAAGTCGTGGTTAGATACCCCTAAGTAATAAAGGCGTTTTGAAGTGAAAAACGAAAATCAGCGAATAAAAAAATGTGAAAAACGAAAATCAGCGAATAAAAAATGAAATTGCAACTTTAGTAAATTAACTTTTATTAACTGAAATGAAAGATAAATAAATCACTGAAAATAGCTTAATAGAATCACAAAATTAATTTTCAAGAGGTCAGCTCAACATAACTATATTGAGCTGACCATACGTAGCATCCTGGGGGGGCACACTTAAAACATTACTTATTTTTACTGACCGTCGCGCCGCCTACAGATTGGTTGTACAAACTTAACTGCTGCCATTTTGTCCTGCCTGTCAAACGTTTGACAACTAAGAATTGTTATTTTTTGTTCCTAGCGTAGGTACTTATTCTCATCGATCTATTTTCGGTTATTGATATTTTTCTGAAAATTATCTCAAGTTTCAATGTTAGGCTGATATTATTATTGTTTAATTATCAGCTGATATGTTTTTTTTTATATTTCAGGGTAGCTTTCATAGTAAAAGAAAATTCTATGTCATTACACATACACATGTAGATATGTATATATATATTACTTCAACTTTAGTTCACCGCCTAAACTCTGGGTGGCAGCACTTTCCATACATGCATATTTTATCATCGAGTTGCCACTCTTTTTCAATTTAATAACTTTACTCTTTGGTAGCATCCAAATAAATTACTAGCACAGACGGGATAGCAGTGAAAGCAGCAGACTTTCTCTGCCGAGGATCAAGAGTTCGATTCCCACGCAGGGCAATTATTTATATGATACCTACACAAATATTTAGTGTAAATCTAGGTGTTTTGCGTTTGTTAATTGTATGTCCATAACGTCCACCGTTCCGTGCCGATTCTGGGTGTAATTTGTGTCCGTGAAATATATTTCCCACAAAATGCAAAGATTGTTTCCTTATTGTTCCAGTAGGTACGTTGTCTTTTAAAAATAAAATAAAAAGGATTTTGCGTCGTTTTTGCTCTTGCATAGATATTTGTAAATTATAAAGCCTTTTTTCCTTTTTTTATTAAAGGCCGGCTCGGTGGATTTCGTCCCCATCGACGCCCTGGCAACAAACGGTGTTGCATGGCGATGCAACACGCTGAGGGCGCTCAGCCGTGGTCGGCCGGCCTCTCTGCTGGTGGCGAACTAATTACCAGCCAATTCACCCGTGACCACGGCTAGGACGTCATCAGGCGCAGGGCAGGTATACCACGTGGGTGCGGCAATTAAAGAAATTGATGAATTATATCCTTACTCCACACGGGTAATGTGTAGGTAATAATAATTAATATACAAAGCAACGGAACGTGAAAACGTTAATTATCCATTACCGTATTTGTATTCTACTACCTATTGGTGGAGCCGTGAACTATATATACTAGTATTATAATTACGTATAAAACTCCTCTGACTAATGTGGTATAGTAGATCAATTGCCCTCCTATTATGGAGGAGGCTCGAGCTCTGTAGTGGTACTTATATGAGCGGACATGATGATGAGTATTTTATTAGGTATTTTTGCAGATTTTAGTATATCGCTATCCTATCAATAGACTAACAATATTACAACGAAGTCAAGGAATCGGTGCTAAAGGTCTGCTCAACGGAGGAAGAATTCTTCCCCATTCATATTAGTTAGTTAGTCCCACTGTTGGGCTCGAGCCTCTTCCACAATGGCAGGGAAATTGACCTACTACATCACGCTAGTCAGACGTGTTGGTATAGTGTTTTGTTTCGAGTTTTTATTTTCTTGCATAGATGTTATATGCATTTTATATCCCTTAGTCATCTCTTACGATCACCCACGGGTAAAACAGGGGGTTGTGAATTGTATTCTTACTTCGTCACCACACGGAAACAGGAGCAAATATAGGACGCACTACCAAAGAGTCTGACTCGTTACTTGTGGTCTGCTCAAATGGTGATACAGCAGGCAGGTCATGGGTTAAAAGTCGTCCCTTCCGCCACTCTAGCCATTTTGTGACTGTACCCATGGCCTGTCTTTAAAATAAAAAGATATGGAGGCCACGCGATCTATAGTTGTTGACGGTGTGTGGCCTAAGCATAGCCGGTCAAAATCAAAAACGACTAACACTGCTTAGATTATAAACCATGATTACATTGACATTATGCTTTTGACTTCATTTAATTTAAATTCTAATTTGAATAAAGTTGATTTAACGCATTGAATTTAGATTTATACAGGCAGCTTTCCCTTAAGTGCAATGGCCGCTGTGGGCGGGCAGGTACACACGCAGCGCTAAGGAGCGACCATAAACCATGTTTGGAAAGGGGCGGACAATTGTGCCCGTTCGTTAGAGCGTCCACTTTTGTAGGTTATAGTGCTACGTTAGATTAAATCGACAGACTTTATTATTTAACTGTTGAGTTACTGTGTCTTGGTTTGTAAAGATTAATGGGATCAAAATATGGGTTTATTGTTGAGTAAGTATCCTATTATAAACTATACATTGTAACTGTCAATGTTCACTACCTTTATATTTTTTAAATGTTAGGGCCACAATGTTAACAGATTTCTCTTGCCGCTCTGTCCGTGGTAGTACCACACCCTCGTAGAATATCAACATCTGAGCAATGGCAATGTGCTGTTGCGCTTCATTCGGTAAGAGTACCAGTAGCCCAAATTGTTTTCACATTCAAATTTATTAATTACACTTTAAAACTCCCGGTATAGCGGCGGGATAAAAATCCAGTTATCTATATTAATCAGATTTAGCATGTAATTAGCCTAGGTTATATACAAAAACTTGTTTTTAGAGTGAAAACTGATTACTACATGGGGGTCTATGAACATACAGTCAAAACCGTTTACTGCGACATCGTTTAGAACAACATGCCGGTTATAATAACCTCCCGAACAAAGGTCCCGGCTGAATGCTATATGACCGCCTTATCAAAAACATTGCTTTTCACGACATTGCTAATAACGACATACCTCATTAAACAACCACATTTAACTAATATTTCGGAGAATTAGATCTGTTAGAACGACCGGCTAAGCTGTATTGTAAACAATTTGAATAGATATCCACATCTGTCTTCAATGGCTATTAAAATCAGGAAAGAAAACAATAGGATTTAGTTTACTGTAGGGTCTTTTCTAATTCTTAGAAACAAAACACGTGCATGCAGTAGAGTCAAAGGCCGCTTCTTCATATGTCTTTAGTTACTTTGTTACTTATCTTTGTACAGAAGTGTTCCAAACAGACTAAAATTACCAATTTTATGCACACATAAAAATAATATCCATTATATTTATGTGCAATAAACAAAATGTACATAGTTGAATTAATATATTTTTCCAATAATTACCTATCGATTTATTTGTACTTGCACGATATACATTAAACATCACCGGTTGTTACGACTATCGGTTTTTACGACTGAATATGAGCAGTCCCTTCGATGTCGTTATAACAGATTTTGACTGTATTAATTAAAACATTTTTCAAATATCAGGTAATTTAATTTAAATCATTGAGTTAGAAATATAATTTTAACAAAAAAAATATTAAATCGTTGTATACATACGTTTTTCGATAAATAGCGTGCGGAACGTCACCCGTAAAGATGAGAATACGAGCGAGAATTTGGTTGTTATACGCTCTTCTAATTGGTGCGCTGTTTGGAACGACTTTCCAATAGATGGGTGTTCCGATCGCACGTGTGACAATCATTTTTTGCTCTCTAATTTTTTAAGAATACTATTGTCGCTAACCTGTGGAGAACCAAAATTCGACTAAGTGTATCATCAGAAAAATAAACATCAGCACTGCATTACTAATCCAGCTGCCTGCCAATGTGGTAATTTCAGCACTATAGCCCTCATATATGGGAGAGGCCTACGTTCAAAAATGGATAGAGAAAGGCTGAATGACGATAATACTTTAAAAAGGCGTCTTCAACTGCATCTATAATGCATATTGATATATAAAAAAATCTAAATACAATTTCCGTTGTAGGTAAGATAACATTGTTACAAATGTAATGGTGGGAGTTAAAGGGCGTCCAGCAACAATACACTTATGCATGCATAGAGACAGATTACATGTTCAATATTTATTATGGTACCACCCATAACTGCTTTAAATTGATTTTAGATTAGATAATAATAGACATCAAGCAGTACAATAACTCACTGTACAAGATAGGACGGACAAAATATCGCACGAAAAGAAAGTGTTTATGTTTAAAATTCATTTTATTTTTGGAGTTTACTCCTTAAGAATCGATTTTCATATAAGGCGCCCGGTATGAGAAAAATTTGAGGAGTAAAATCTAGTGATCGAATGACCTCGTTACGTTTTTGGTGCGCAACCTATTCTGCGCACCTTTCACTTTCTGACGTGAGATAATATAGTCAAATGAACTTTTTTGCGCCTGTTTTGATAATCGTACTTAAGGAGTAAACTCCAGTCGTGCGTCGGAGCTGACACACACACTTTTTTTTTTTATTTTATTTGGAAGACCAACAGCTAATAGTTACAGTGTAAGTGAAATAATTAGATATTTGAAGCCAATAATACGTCTCCAAGCTTATGCTTATAGCAACGCTATAAGCATAAGCGCTAGCTTATGCAACAATACACAAACAACTGATGATGATGATGAAACAATAAATAAGTAAAATGTAGTTATTAGTTCATCATCATCATCTCAGCTCATATATGTCCTACTGTTGGGCTCGAGTCTCTTGCGTAATGGTAGAGAAATTCACCTACTATAACTACGCTGGTCAGACGAGATGGTATAGGGTTTTGTTTCGAGTTTTCCTTTTCTTGCATAGATGTTATATGCGTTTTATATCCCTTAGTCGTCTTTTACGATTACCCACGGGTAAGATAGGGGGTGATGAATTGTATTCTTAGTCCGTCACCACACGGATTATAATAGGATGAATACAATTCATTACGTCTTAATTTTGCCTTGATTGTCATCATGTCATGTAAGCAGATCGCATCACTTGTAAGAGAAGAAGATCTTCGAAATAAAAACCAATACCGACCCGTTTGATTTCATAATATAGGAGGTTACTTTCGTTCTCATTGTAGACGAGGCCGGTCCGTAATTGTGGGCCGTATATATTCTTAAGAAATGAAAGTAAAAGAATATGCATCTGTCAATCGAGATTCCATATTAAAAGCTTGGAGCCGATAGAAAAGAAATATTATAATGAAATAATACTTGATAAAAATGCTCAAAATCTTATAAGATGAAGCTAGAACTGAGGAGACGTGAAACTAATCGAACTTTTTGTTTAAAATTACACCAAAGCACGAAATTGAATGGACGAAAATGTGAAAATAATATTTCTTTCTTATTCATTCATATTATTTAGAACTTTATTAAGAAAATCTCATAGTGAGAATACTCTTATATTTCCTTCACGTTACTGTAACCCAAATCGTATCTAGGACTCTTAATACAATTATGTAACTGTCATAGTTTACACTGTAAATTTAAAAAAAAACAAATTAAACCCAATATCACCGAAAACTTTGAATATGACTAAGGTATAAATCCTCGTTTTTAACTTGTTTTTCATTACATGTCAATATAGGTATTATATAGGTATACTGTTATGGTATAGGTATACTGTTAAGTAATGTTGTGAGAAAAGTTTTAAGTATGAATGTTGAAGTTTGTA
Source organism: Lymantria monacha (assembly GCA_905163515.2). NCBI lineage: Eukaryota > Metazoa > Arthropoda > Insecta > Lepidoptera > Erebidae > Lymantria > Lymantria monacha. The sequence goes on along the minus strand of LR991084.1, from coordinate 34,041,948 downwards.
GGGGTAAGGGAAGACCGAAGAAAAGATGGATGGATTGCGTGAAGCATGATATGAATAGGAAGGGCGTGACCGCAGATATGACTTCGAATAGGATTGTGTGGAAGAAAAGAACATATTACGTCGACTCCAAGTAATTGGGATAAGAGCAGGTAATGATGAATGACTGTTATGGTTTCAACAACTTTTTTATTTTGAAAGCTGTAATGCGCAAATAACAGGTTTGTGATAATAAGGGTAATATGTATTAAATATACATATACCGGATGTAACAGAGATTGGAGCAGCTGGTCAGAACGGACATTTTCCTTTCAAATTTTTGTTATGGGATTCTACCAGCATTACCTACCACCTCTCTAACCAGCTGCTCCATTCTCTGTTACACCGGTATGAAAGAAAATTCCAAATTATATTTAGTTTAAAATGTAATTAGAATCGTAATAAAGGGCGAAGAAAAAGCTTCCAATCATATATAAATTGACTTGAAAGACTTGTACTCTATAGCCGGGCCCCCCAGTTGTCTGTTATTAAATGTATATTGCTAACAGGTTCGATCAGACGATTCGTATCGCTGGAATGTTGCAAAACTTCTCGATTATAATATAGCAAAAAAAATATTTATATAAATTTGTAGATATTGAATTGGTATTGTATTCAATTTTGTCCTAGTAATTTAAAAGAAATACGGATGGTTACTGATTTGGTTTAAAAGCCTTTTGCCCAGTAAGAGCTTTCAGCGCTCATCCATAGTCCGGGCTAAGCTATGAAAGGCATCTGCAGCTAACAGTGAATAAATGTCGCTTCAGTGTATCTTGTGTGCTATTACAATATAATTTTATAGCGACGGACGCTCCGTGGTCTCTAATGCCAATTTCGAAAGTGAACGTTGCAGATCAAAACAAACATTCGACAATTATGTTCCAAAAAACCTATCCACAAAAACATTTCAGTTTATATACCTTTCATTTCGAATGTGTAGTTAAACGTGTGAATGAACGCTGTAAGCGAATGCATCAAACGTTAATTCGATTTAAATACAAAAGATTTTGGTTTTAGGGAAACAAATCATATCGAAATCGTCTTCATTCGTAATTGAGTCTTAGGGTAAAGCAACATAGCCACCGAAGACAAAGATCAGGTACCGGTGGCCCGCTCGCACGGCGAAGAGAGGAGTTTTGCATGGTGGGTCTATGGGGTCACGCGCCGCCTCTTCCGTCACCCCGGACCAATTTGGCGGGGCGAGACCACATCCATAGTCCACCGCGAAAAAAAAGGGTAAAGGAACATTTTTAGCTCTTTTTTAATTGCTTATAGTGGCAAAAGAACAAGCAGCACCTGATGGTAAGTGTTACTGCCGGCTCTGTAATAGAGCCGCACTGCATTCTTGATCCGTCACCATTGTCATCATCGACATCATCATCTCAGAACAGTTACATTATTGTTGAATTTGAGCTCCCTGCATATTATTATCAGCACAGGTCATATACGCCTCATTGCTAAACATGAGCCTCCTCCTCGTTAGGAATTCACCTATAGGTGTTAGTGAAATGTAATTTTACTCCGCCACCGCCACCATACGGAAAACCAACATACTCATTATAAATATAGTTTAGCTTACCCAGCACGCTTCGCCGGGCTTAATTTAAAGGTATATTTATTACATAATACATAATAAAAAACACATTTAATATGATGAAAACACCGCAATAATAATTTTTATTCATCCTCTATTTCATTTTCTTCTACCCGTTTCTCTAGCGGGTGAAAATTGTCACCTACAGTCATAAACATGTCAGTTAACATAATATTTTCTTTACGATGGATACAGAAGCAAATAGGACTCGTCTGAATGTTGACAATGAAAGTTTGAGTTAAAGCTTGCGCATCGTAAATATGAATAGCCTAAAAATCGAATCAATAAATAGCTAATACAGTGAATTAATTGACAATTTACAAATTACAAATATTGTAATTATTTGTTTTAATTATCAAATAAAAATACTAAATAAGTTAGATCAATAGAACTAAAAAGCTATTAAATAAAAATGTACAGTATCAATTACTATATCAAATTATTTCTACCAATTATTTCATATTATTTTTTTCCCTTACTCATCTCTTACCATTACCCACGGGCAGGATGGTGTGAATTGTATTCTTACTCCGTCAACACACGGAAACATTTCATTTGGTGTATAAACGTATAAGTTTTTTGATGTGCTAACTCGAGAGCAATCCACATACCGTGTGTAAAACACGAATTTTCAAAATTTAAGACGAGGCTCAAGGCACGACAGTTACTTCAAAAAAAAAAGAACATGCTCCGATCGCCACCAAACTTGACAGGATTCTTTGCTGGGTCAATCTAAAGATTACCTAAAAATTTCATTAAAATCGGTCCAGCCGTTTCGGAGTCTATAAGGAACAAACATACATATTTTCTATTTTATATAGGTATTTATATTTAAGGCAAGCTTACTCCAAAAAACGTAATTTTTTCAATACATTTTATTTATAGTACAAAACATGTTGAGTAATCATTTTTTTTACATATGAAAGCACATACAGGGTGTCCCAAAATTCAACGATAAGCTGGCACCAGCAGGTGGACCTACATATGACTACTCGAGAACAGAAAAGAAAAAAATTCTACCTTGATTTTTTTTTTCATTACGACAAAAAAACCAAAATCTTTAAAAATGGACATCCGTTATTATATTATTAAGTGCTATTGCTACAGTTTTACAAGTAATTCTGTGATTTTTTTTGTATTGGCAAGGTAAGTAGCACTACTATCGATCACAGCCATTAAAAATTCCAGAATATCTATAGTTTTTACACAAAAATCAATCAAAACTATGTTTTTTTCATAAATTATGTAAGATTTTGACTTTCAGCTCACTTTCACTCATCATAGTGAAAAAAAAAGTATGGACACTACTGTGGCAAATAGTATTAAAAATTGGCGCAACTAACTACAATTCTAAAATGGTATAACATTCAAGGCAAACTAGCTACAAAAATATACTTAGGTGTACTATTTCAAAATAACAACCATATTTCGAAAATTGTTAGTGTTGATAGTAATCACTTTTAGTAAGTAGCCAAAATGTTTTTGTAGCAAGTTCCCAGAATTTGAATGAGACATGTGCGTAGTCCGTAGATCCACAGTCTGAATTATTTTATGGCGAAGCTCGTCCAAGTTTGCAATCGGTTTTGTGTAGACTCTGTCCTTTAGACAACCCCAATAGAAAAAGTCCAGGGGATTTAGATCGGGTGAACGGGGTGGCCACAAGATAGGACCAAGTCGCCCGATCCAACGCCCTGGGTACTCTTGGTCTAAGTACTCTCGCACAGGACGGGCATAGTGAGCTGGGCAACCATCGTTTTGAAACCACATGGTTTGCAAATCACTTAAGGGCACATCTTCTAATAATCCTGGCAACTCATTTTGTAAGAAGTTTAAATAACTATTGCCATCTATGTTTCCTTGTAACTCAAAGGGCCCTATCACTTTGCCATTTATTATGCCAGTCCATAGGTTAACCTTAAATTGGTATTGGGATTGTCTTCTCTCACCAGGTGCAGATTTTCATTGTTCCAGCAATGAAGATTATGAAGATTTAAATATCCATCTTTCTTGCAGGTTGTTTCATCACGACGACGTGACGTTTTAAAATTCTATGTGCAGTACTTTTTGGGATTCCCGTTGCTGCTTGTACAGCACGTACAGAGGTAGTTGAATCGTTTTCTATTTCAGTGAGAACTTCTTCATCGTGTTCCGATCTAGGTTTTCCAGCGTTTCGCCTGTCAGATGGTATACGATCCTCCGAAAAAGCTTGATACACGTTAATAAATACGCGATAATCTGGATACCTTTGAAGATTAGGGTACCTTGCTCGATATAATCTGCTAGCAGCGTTGGCATTGCATCGGCATTCTCCTTAAATTAGGTGCATATTAGCGTATTCTAACGCTGTGTATGGTAGCGGCATGATGAATGCTAAACACTTGAAAATAAGGCAAAACTTCTTTAAAAAAAAACACAAAATCACAGTCAAAAATAATGCCAAGTCAGGTCAATTTCCAGGTCACTTAATTCAATCCAAAAGTCGTCAGTACCAGAGCCACTTTAATTAAAACAGAACGGTGTGCAGTAAACAAAGAAGTAGAGCATACTGACTTGCTGTGCTGCTGAGGACATTAATTACTTCTCCACCTGCATTAATGTTACTAAACAATTAGCATCTATCTATCTCCCTCTAACGTATAATCTCTCTATCTCTGTCTAACTTATTTTATCTTATGGACTACGCACATGTCTCATTAAAATTCTGAGAACTTGCTACAAAAACATTTTGGCTACATAGTAAAAGTGATTACTATCAACACTAACAATTTTCGAAATATGGTTGTTATTTTGAAATAGTACACCTAAGTATATTTTTGTGGCTAGTTTGTCTAGAATGTTATACCATTTTAGAATTGTAGTTAGATGCGCCAATTTTTAATACTATTTGCCACAGTAGTGTCCATACTTTTTTTTTTCACTATGATGAGTGAAAGTGAGCTGAAAGTCAAAATCTTACATAATTTATGAAAAAAACATAGTTTTGATTGATTTTTGTGTAAAAACTATAGATATTCTGGAATTTTTAATGGTTGTGATCGATAGTAGTGCTACTTACCTTGCCAATACAAAAAAAAATCACAGAATTACTTGTAAAACTGTAGCAATAGCACTTAATGATATAATAAAGGATGTCCATTTTTAAAGATTTTGGTTTTTTTGTCGTAATGAAAAGAAAAATCAAGGTAGAATTTTTTTCTTTTCTGTTCTCGAGTAGTCATATGTAGGTCCACCTGCTGGTGCCAGCTTATCGTTGAATTTTGGGACACCCTGTATATGAAATTACTTGAAAAAAATTTTTTTTTTTTTTTTTTTCAAAATGGTGGTCCTGAAAATGGCTGCTGAAACTCATCTGATTCGTAAAAGGATGACATCATTTCTTGGAAAAGAATTATCTGAAAGCAAAAAACAAAACGGTTTCATGTTCTGTATCGCATTGGCTATGGCCTCAAGCAGAACCAGAAATATTCATTATTATTTAAAAAAGTTATAAACAATTAAAAGTGAAAAAAGGGTAAAAAAAATTCAAAAGTCCGCCATTTTGTTTTTTTTTATTGAAAATGTTTCATTCTGCTTGAGGCCATAGCCAATTCGATACAGAATATGAAACCGTTTTGTTTTTTGCTTTCAGATAATTCTTTTCCAAGAAATGATGTCATCCATCTACGAATCAGATGAGTTTCAGCAGCCATTTTCAGGACCGCCATTTTGAAAAAAAATATTTTTTTTTTTTCAAGTAATTTCATATACTATGTGCTTTCATATGTAAAAAAATTGATTGCTCAACATGTTTTGTACTATAAATAAAATGTATTAAAAAAAATAACGTTTTTTAGAGTAAGCTGACCTTAAACTAACATCCATTTATACTTGACGAATACCCTTGCCCAGTACGAGTATAGTAGGTAATTAGACATAGTTCAACGCCTGACATACAAATCAGTTCAGAAATAAACCTGAAACGTTGAAACGTCTTTACCAAAGATGTACCTACGTTTTAAAACGGAAATGGAAAAAAGCTCAAAAAAAATAATGCTCATCCTTTGATGTAAACGGGTCAACGTACTTTTAATTGCAATAACGTGTTAAAATGCATTTTTAGAAAAGAGTCATTTTATATTTTTTAATATGCAACTCTAGTGATGAAGACCACGAGCATCGTCGTTCTATGGGTCTATGCGTATCATTTATTTAAGAAGTCGTCAACACACTGCTCTTATTCCAATTACTTGGGGTCGACGCAATATGTATACTCTTCTTACATCGTACATTTTGTAAATAGTCATTGGTAATAGTTTTGTGACTGGCCGCCTACCTGGCGTCAATCCTCCTTGGGAATATAATTGTTGACCAAATGGCATCAGATGAAGTCATCGTCGATGTTAAACTCTTAATCGTCTTTTGCGACGTCCACGAGCAAAGTAAGGGTTAGTGGAATTCGTAGCCACCACACAGCAATTTTAAAACTCAGCAGTATTTCGTTTTTTTTTTAGTATTTGGATTTCCCTTTTTTACGCAATACTTAAATTCTTCTGATATTTAAGCGAGTATTGCACATTTGAAATAAAATATATTTTTACGAATTTCTTTAGGCGGACATTTTAAAGCATACGTTTACTCAAATTACTGAAATTTTTAGCATTTAATATGCTTAATTATTTATAAATACCCGATTACGAAATGAAATAAATAATTATTAATTAAGCATATTAAATGCTGAAAATTTCAGTAATTTGAATAACAAGGTTGTGTCATCGTTTAATACAATTCTAACTGTAAAGTTTGAAGTATTAAGCCTATACAATGTGTAAACATTGTCCGGTAGATGGCATACGTCACCTTGAAGACGTAAGATATAATATGAAGCGAAATTTGCATGTCCTAAATTAATTCACGATGGTATAAGTGGCAGCACGATTGGGCCGGGTTCCCAATAGACGCGGGTTCGAACCCCGCTTGTGGCATACGTTTACTTGCACGTTTGTGGTCACGGGGGACAGTCCTCCCGCGACTGCGAACGTGACACAACACTTTTAAGCGTTCATGTAGATGGAAGGACAGTGATGAAAAGAAAATTATGAATGACCGTTTCGAACGCCTTGAAATTAATAATCAAACACAAACTCTATAAAATTCTTAAAAACTATCAATTTTTTTTTTCATATACATCAACGTTAGTCTGTCAGTCTACTGAAGGAGAGGAAGTTTGAAAGTTGCGCCAGTGACGGAAAGTTAAGGAGTGAAAGGTTAACATGTATGGACATGTGATGAGACGGGATGAAAGAAATGTTGTGAGGAAAGTTTTAAATATGAATGTTAAAGGCTTTAGGGGTAAAGGAAGACCAAAGAAAAGATGGATGGACTGCGTGAGGTATGACATGGATAGACAGGGAGTGAATGCAGAGATGATGTCTGATAGGACTGTATGGAGGAAGATGACATATTGCGTCGACCCCAAGTAATTAGGATAAGAGCAAGATGATGATGATAGCCTGTCAGTCTACTGTCTCTTTAAGTAGAAAATAACGCCATAATAACCACGCTTGTTATGCACTTAACGATATCATTTAGTGTTATAGTTTTTCCAGGCGAGTGCTGTTGCCACGAATCCAAAAATTATTGGTCTAAGTCTGGTTGTAATTTGTATCCGTTAAAGTTTTCTGATGTCTACGCGAGTATTACACATTTGATATATAACTAGTTTTACGGATTCTATCGCGTTTGTATTTGATTTTTAATTGCCCGACGTTTCGAACACTTTACAGTGATTATGGTCATGGGAGGACTAAGGTGTCTTACGTCCAACAAGTCATCGTACACATTAAATCAAATACAAACGCGATAGAATCCGTAAAAGTAATTTTATTTCAAACGTTAATGTTTTGTTTGAAAAGTGCCCCGCTTTCCGTGTGGTGACGAAGTAAGAATACAATACACTACCCACTACCTTGCCAGTGGGTGTCGTAAAAAACGATTAAGAGATATGCTGATATGCATATAACATTTATTTCTTTGGTGTCAAGTATTGTCATATACAAAAAAAAACTGAATACGTAACACTTTCAAGTTATGCGAATACAGACATGTCAACAGTTTCACTATGCGTTCTGTGAAATATGTCGGCTATCTGATAATATTTACTATTTGGAAGTGCCTTAAACTTGCAAGCAAAGCGGACCGAGCTGTTGGCATTGATAAATTCCCTTTCGAACGGAGCTGTCGGATTATTAATCAAAAACCACTGGCCATTTATTGGGTACAACAAATCAAAGAGGGAATGCTACTTGGACATGCAATCCTAATAATCAGTAAAGTTTGTTCCATATGAGAGTGATCAAGGTATAATAATTATTATAAATTTTTACTTTCTTAAATTAAAACAAAAATATTAAAAATATATAAGTCCAAATTTATGTGTAAGTCATTATTTTTTTTTAAATTTAATTATTTTTTAAAATACGAGATATAGATATTATAACGGGAAAGTATGGCCAATGTATTATGAAGCTATATCGATCGAGTCAATAAATCAATTTATTACTACAATACAATATAACACAGAATATTATTATTAGAGAATTTAAAAGGATTAAACATTATAAAATTGGTTTATACACGCTCGCCGGTTTCGGAGACTCTTGACTCCACCTTCCTTCAGTACATGACCGATCTGGTCTAGGTAAGTTAGTCTCGGTCTCCCTCGGTATCTACATCCTGCCACTTTCGCATTGTATATCTTCTTAACCAGACGTTCGTTCGGCATTCTTTCCACATGTCCGAACCATCGGAGCATTCCCTTATTATTATTCCTTCATTCGTGTATGAAGAGAATTATGAATGTTGAGGTAGAGAGTGAAGTATGCAAGGATAGAGTTCTCTGGCACTCTGTTCTCTCTGCCTACCCTGCAAGGGACATGGCGTGATGGTATGTATGTATGTAAAATTGGTTTATATAAAATATTATTATAATAAAAATGAGCATTGTAAATAATTAGGATGACTATAAGACTAACGATGAGATTAAGGACCTCTCAGACGCAAGTGAAATCTGTGTTCAAGATAACCTCAGAAATAGTTCAAATCCCCGAGCTGGTCTAGACTATAGCCTGCCAATAAAAATACGTACTACCCTTTTGAAATAATTACTCATTAGTATTTTTAAAGGAAGAGGGTTTTCTGAAATTAATTCGTTCTGAACATAGAAGACTACAGTCCCGCAGACAGCAATGCAGGATCGATGTCAGCTACATAAATATTGTGAATGTAATACAACCCGTTCTTTTTACTAGTGACCGGACCGAACCCGATTCAGCTATCTCGGGTGACAACGATACAGTACGAGATTCCTAATATGTTGCATAATGAGTGTTGTCTTTTGAGTGATATAGAAGCAATCCGGAGGCTATCTCATAAAAATCGGTATTAATCATTGAACTTACTGCAAATTTTACGAACGACATATTGCAGAGCACTTATTTATTAAATGCATACAGAGAGGAATTTCTAATCCCACGCAAACGTAGGCGGCTTATTGCCAACTGCCTTAGACGCTGCAACACTAGAAGTTTACTGTCCATTGTCTTATAAAATGGCGAAACCACCTTACTAGACTATGACGTCACAGGTCAATAGATTGATAAAATTGAATGCTATTCGGTTCCTACTCCGATTACTGAACCAATGAGGTTTATTGGTATTTCACAGAATTGCATGCACCGATGGCGTAATGGTTTAAGCTACGACCGCCCACGTTGAACGTTCATAGTTCAATTCTCACATAATTAATTATGATATTAATTAATATTGTTTTGTGTCTGAATTCAATTTGTATATATTAATTGTATACATACATTATACCTCTTTGGTTTAAAGACAAAAGTTGAGAGGTTCGGAAATTTGCGAGCCGGAAAATCTTAGTTGAGGTAATAATTTTAAATATTAGTTGGAAACATGACTTGTAGTTATCTCTTGTTTATCTTGTAGGAGAGATCTATGTCCAGACAGAGGACGTCGAAACGATGGATGAATAATACCTCAAATCATCCTTTCGGGGATAAACGCTGATGGATGAATTAATACCTGAAATCATCCTTTCGGGGATAAACGCTGATGGATGAATTAATACCTGAAATCATCCTTTCGGGGATAAACGCTGATGGGTGAATTAATACCTCAAATCATCCTATCGTGGATGATTCTATAAATAGAATATAATAAGAGACATATTTTTTTTAAATTGTATCTTTATAAACTCACTTAAAAGAATACTTTCAAATTATAACTAGATACGCGTGAAAGATAATTTAAGGGTAAATAAGTATTTCCTTGGTAGTTCTATCGTTGATAGCACTGGAACAGTACGCTCGAAGTCATCGCATCTATTCGTAAAAGTCTAGCAGTTATGTTCTTCTTAAGAGTCATGAATGACATTTATGATCATCATATTTCATCAACATTCTCCTACTCTTATCCCAACTACTTGGGATCGATACAATATAAACTCTTCTTTCATAGTACATATTGTAGAAGTTGTTGGCAATAGTTTTATGACCGGCCGCCTGCCAGACATCAACCCTCCTTAGGGAATGTAATTGTTTACCAAACGGCAGCAGATGGAGTTGGCTCAGGTCGTTATAAGGCTCTTAGTCTCCTTTTACAACATCTACGAGCAAAGTATGGGTTTGTAGTATTCGTAGCCACTATCACACAGTAAGAATGACATTTATAATGATATTACAGAAACAAAAGGCGTTTATAATTTCTATCACAGCAAGAAGGCTATTTATCCTTGAATGATAATGCTGCCTCTTATGGCATTATTATAAGTCCTTGCCGTGAGAAATAAGAACTTATGCGAACGGAACGCCCGGGCGAAAGCTATTTAACGCAAGAATATCAAAATACAAACAGGTTTTTATTACAACTCTACCATAATTTGCCAACCATAACAATTCTAAAGAATCCATTACACCAATTGCCATAAATAAAGTTGTATAACAATATAAACTAAATCCAGAACCTCGTTAATTTTCACTTACAATGTAATTGTCGCTCTAATGAAATTACTATTCTGTCAGTAATTATAATAAAATAATCGTATTAATGCCCGCAGGTAAGCGATTGCGGTATACAATTAATGATAGCAATAGTTTATAATAAATAGCTACATGAAGCGAGTTCAGCGCTGCACTGGTATAATTGACTGTTGCATTATTAACTGAAGCCTAAGATCAAGTATGTCCAGTTACAAGTAGAAAATATGGTTCAGATTATAAGATAGACTTAAATGCAATAATATGTTTGAATTATTGAGTAAGACTGTAATAGATTTATAATTAATAACTCGGAACTAAAAGTTACGCACCCATAGCCCACCAATAAAAAAAAAAAAAAAAAAAAAGGCTTACCGTATAAACAATGAACTTTAGCATAAACTGTCAAGTGCTTTGAGAGGTTATATCTAATATATTTAAAAGAGCATTTTTTTTTGTATATTCAAAATCTCAAAAACGACTCTAATGATTTCTATAAAATTTAGTATGCAGATTTCGGGGGCGACAAATTGATCTAGCTTAGTTTCATTTACAAAAAATCTCGTTTTGATTGTGTTTTTAGCTAATGAAAATAAGAAAATATATCTTATTAAAATGTTAAGGTACAACTAATATCATCAAGAATAAATAGAATAATAGTTCAGTTGGTAAATCGAGTTGTCGCTTAATCCATGCAGTCCCATTACGACTTACCTATGTATATAAAATAGGGAATTTTATATTTTTCCATATTTTTTTAATTTCATCATTTCTTCAATCATTCTTTAGTACTGGGTGAATGGGCATTTGCGACTGAAGCATAGTACGTCCAAATAAATAATACAATGCGTCATTTTCAAATCTATTTTTCTCTCTAAAGCCAAAGTATATAAATATTTTAAAATTAATGTTTCTTTAAAAAAGTTTTCCATGTGGTGATGGAATAAGAATACAAATCTCCACGTTTGTGAGTGTTGTAAGAGACCCCTCTGGGATATTATATACATATAACATCTATACAAGATAGCTGTGTGGTAGCGGCTTCGAATGCTACCAACACTTACTTTGCTCGTGGATGTCGTAAAAGACGACTAATAGCCTTATAACGACTTGAGCCAATTTCATCTGATGCCGTTTGGTCAACAATTAACATTCCCAAGGAGGGTTGACGTCTGGTAGGTGGCCGGTCATCCTTCTCAACGATGTGGGTAAGCTGTTGGAGCGTGTCCTCGTTGCCCGCATCGTCCGACATCTGGAAGAAGTGAGGCCCGATCTGTCGGACGCTCAATTCGGCTTTCGAAGGGGGCGTTCGACCATCGGGGCCCTGCTACGCCTGAGGCAGACGGCCGCGGAGGCTGTCGCCGGCAGAGGAGTGCTGTTGGCGATGTCATTAGACATCGCCAATGCATTCAATAGTCTGCCATTCAGCTGCATCAGGGAGGCGCTCCGATTCCATGGAGTGCCTTGTACCTGAGGCGGCTGGTGGCAGACTATTTGGAGGGGCGAAGTGTCCTCTGCGCGAGTCCCGCAGGGGACATTGTGCGGACGCCCATGTCGTGCGGTGTTCCGCAAGGGTCGGTATTGGGGCCGACTCTGTGGGACATCGGACACTTTTTTTTGTTTTTTATTTTCCGCAGGGTGGACCATAGATGTGGTCGCGCCCTGACAAAGCCATCCGGGGCAACAAAAGAGGCGGCGCGCAACCACCCACCCTGCAAACATCTCTCTTCGCCGTGCGAGCGGACCACCGGTACCCGATCTATGTCTTCGGTGGCCCGCTCAGCGGTTTACCCTTACGGGTTCCTCTCGTGTCGACGCCCCGACAGCTTTCGCCGTCGGGGTCCCCGGTCCCCGGTCCAATCACCCGAAGCCTCGGTTAGGTCGGTTATCGGTTACGACTGGGCGTTGAGAGGGAGTCTCCCCCCCGGGCTGAGCGTGATATGCTATGCCGACGACACGCTCGTCACAGCCCGGGGCAGGACACTCGAAGAGGCGGCGAGCCTGGCCACTCGGCACCGAGGAGATGGTCAGGCGAATCGAGGCGCTGGGTCTCAGGGTGGCCCTAAATAAGACGGAGGCCCTTCTATTCCATGGGCCCCGCGTAAGGCTGCCTATCGGCGCCTCGTTAGTCGTCAACTCCATCCACATCAGTATCCAGGCCCATATGAAATATTTGGGTCTGGTGCTCGACGGGCGTTGGTGGCTCCGGGAGCATTTCCACAGGATTGCTCCCCGGCTGGTCGGCGCGGCGTCCGCCCTATCGCGCCTCATGCCGAACGTGGGCGGTCCCAGTTTCGAGGGCCGTGTGGGCGAGGGCTCTGAACACCCAGCTCAGGGCTGTGCTGCGGAGGCCACAGAGAGCCATGGCAGTCAGAGCCATTCGCGGGTACCGCACGGTGTCGACAGAGGCGGCATGCCTATTGGCCGGGACACCCCCGTGGGACCTAGAGGCGGAGATGCTCTCCGACCTCTACCGGCGGGTTACCTCGGTGCGCGACGAGAGTGGCTCCTCATCGTCTGACGAAATAGCCACCTGGCGCGAGGACGCCCGCCGAGACGTCATCGCCTGTTGGGCTACGCGGCTGGAGAGGCCTAGACACGGTATTGTTACCGTCGAGGCCCTCCGGCCCGTATTGATGGAGTGGATGGAGCGGCGGCACGGGGTGCTCTCCTTCCGGTTGGTGCAGGTCTTGTCGGGGCACGGTTGCTTCGGCAAGTACCTGCACACGGTCGTGTGGAGGTAGTAGACTCCGTCCTGCCACCATTGCAGTAGTGACGAGGACACGGCGCAACATACGCTCGAGGTATGTTCGGGCTGGGACGAGTCCGGGAGGATTCCCGTGACCCGGGACCGGGGCCGGGGCGACGCAGGCGCGAATATCTGCGCCTGATGCCGCCCTAACTGAGGCTTCGGGTGATCGGAACGGAGAATTGTCCGGTCACCCAACGTGAGGCCACCGCGTGAGGGCGTCAACACGGGAGGAACCCGTAAGGGTAAACCGCCGGGCGGGCCACCGAAGACAAAGATCGGGTACCGGTGGCCCGCTCGCACGGCGAAGAGAGGTGTTTGCAGGGTGGGTCCATGGGGCTGCGCGCCGCCTCTTTTGTCGCCCCGGATCGATTTGTCAAAAAAAAATTTAAAAAAAATGTGGCCGGTAATAAAACTATTGCCAATAACTTTTACAATATTGTACTATGAAAGAAGAGTACATATTGTATCGACCCCAAGTAATTGGAATAAGAATAGGGAATGATGAACATCTATACAAGATAAGGAAAATTGGTCTTCAAACCCTATACCAAACTTTTGACCTGCGTTGGTATAGAAGCTCAGTTTCCACCATTATGAAAGAAACTCGTGAAGTCGGACGTATATGAGCTGAGAGGATTATCTACTGAAAGTAACGTTTCAAGTCTTACATTAAAATACGCCATCTGTTGGCAATCCATTTTCTCGCGTGACCTAAGTATAAAATCGATAATTTATTAATGTATAAATTGTTAGATTACAGTTATATACATAATAAATCCTGTACTTACCTAACGGTGCTAAGCACTCTTACGATATTATCTCTTACTATATCATATGAAAGAAAAAAAGGACAAAACATATTATTTAAAGGTAAGGCATGCTATACTGAGTCCAAATAAACTAAAAATGTCACATAAAAACTGGAACAACAAACAAATATATTTCTATCTTGAAATATAACAACTTAGTGTCATCGAGTTGGAAAAATAGTCTCATGACATTTATAAGATAGAGAATATTTTAATTCGAGAGAAAAATAAAAACATTTTTTATAACTATGAATGAGGTTGTTCACCCCAAGAAATCGTGTTTAACGAAAGTTCACTGAATAAATTTGGGCTTAAGGCAGCTTTAGGCATATTGCTTATACATATTGCTGGGGATTTTATCGTTTGCCACCGTTTACCTGGGGATTTATTACTTTCTGTGTGATGATGGAGTAAGAATACAATTCACCACCCCCTATCTTGCCCGTGGGTGTCGTAAATGACGACTAAAGGATATAATATCTATTTAGCATCTATGCAATAGAAGAAAAACTCGAAATAAAACTATTGATCATTCTCCTGGTGATCCTTCTGTCGATATTTTTAACTCGGTTTATAGAGTCGGTCCGTCTCGGCTGGGCTTGAACCTTCTCTACAATAGGAAGGAAATTGACCTACGTTAACTCGTCACCGCATGAGACAGTTAGTTATACTCAGAATGTCATCATTTAGTCCTCTTCAGTGCACTACTGGCCGTAGGCTAACCCTATATAACGTCGTCACGCTTAGCAAACAGGTTGGGGATCGCAGTAAGTTTCTCAGAAGCTAGCTACTGCTCTTTAGTCTACTTTTCTAGTGAGACCATTAGCTGATTTTTACAACGACCACAAGCAAGTAAAGGTAATCTACAATTGTATTCTTAGTCACCAAACGGAGAAATCTCAGATAAGAAAAGCAATTTGAGCATAACGCTTTACATTTCAATCTAAATACAAGATTAATCGTTAAAAATCGTTGTTTATTACATATTTATGCCATTTATTATTGATATTGCGTACTGTTTTAGTTTATGTAATCGAAATCGAGCAAATGATCTGATCAAGGTCGTGTTGCCAGTTTTATGTATATAATCGGATCATAATATCTAAATAATATCCGTCTAAATCTGGTTTTAATGTATGCTTCAAAATTTTGTTAGCAAACCGCAAGGTTATTCCAAAATTTTTCAAACATTTCCAATTAGCAGCTAGATAAATTTGGAACATCCTAAACAATTTCTGATTTTTGCGAATGCATTTTTTTTAGTAGCGTCGAATTGCGCGATAGAGTAAAAAGTTTTCTTCTTCTCAGTCCATAAAAGTTTGAAGTTATGATTATAATGTGATTGCTGAGGGGAGTATTACAGGAGTATGAATAGCTGGAAATGGATATTCGACTCTAGATTTTTGGATCCTTGATTGAAGCGCTTACTGGAGTATGTGGCTATAATTAGTTATTATATTCCAGTCCAAGATTGTCGGTCGTGAATTTAAATGTTCATTATATTGGCAGATACCGTTGCAGCTCGACGTGTATGGTATCAACGGAAACAAACTTACGATCAAGAATGTATATTAATTACTACTATAGCTAAAACAGTAGTTGTTCGCCCTAAACTTCCATAGTATTCCCATTCAAGAGTCATAATATAAAAATCAAATACCAACGCAACAAAATCCGTGAACAGTTTTATTTCAAATGCGAAATACTCGCGTAAACATCTGAGAATTTTTGTTTTGCTTATAATTGCTTTTCAGTAAGTATTCTATGAGAATAGACAACATGAAGGGAGTAATTACGGAGGCTTAGCTGTTACGATATAAGACTGATGGACGTATGTAGTAATAAGCTTAAGAAAACATTGCTCTTACAGATACATGTCAAAGTTACATAATGCACCCATACCTTAGCGCCGAATACGATTAATATCAACATGTTCAAGAGTCAACGAGCAACGTAGACTGTACAACGCCCACATAACTATGAGTAATATACACGTACCGTTATTTGGGTCACTCGGTATAAAACCTTGGCTGCTGTGTTTTAGAAGGCGAGCTATGTGACTCTATTTGGTGCATATATAGATCTACAACGGGTCAATGAAACCTGACGACTTCTGCAAATGTTTTAAGAGATTAGCACGTTTGTGAAGGCGATAGGTGAACTAAAATACAAATATCTCTACCCAGTTCTTTGACGAAATGGCTCAGTTACTTTAAGATTGTGAAGTCTCAATCTTTTGACAATTTAGTTCGTAATATTCGACAAACTTGTTGCAGTTTATATACTTGCTATATTGATGGGTTCGATACTACTCCAAAATAGTTTTCTTTTTGAATACCTCACCCTGCACTAAGGAAATAATTCCTTGTATTTCGGGGGACTTTACAAACATACGATTAACGCATTCAAATTACACCCAGAGCCCAGACTCAGAACAACACTTTGTGGATCGCACAAAGTATTGTCCTGCGTAGGAATCGAACCCACTGTACTAGCACGGAAGGTCGGTATCTTAACCACTACGCCATCTGTGCTGTATAAATTAATCATGCTGGTCAGTCGAGTTAGCATTGGGTTTTATTTCGAGTTTTCCTTCTCTTGCGCAGATGATATATGCATATATGAATGTACCCTTAGTCTTGTCTTTTACAATACGGACAAGATAGAGGACGTGAATGATATTTTAATATGACCACCACACGAACAAACGATAAAAATTCACATCGCTATTTCTTACCGTTATGATCACAAAAAAACAATGACACTGGTTATGATGACAACTACAAATGTTATGAATACAGCTATGTCCGTTAATCGCTGCGGTGGCAGTATCATACGTCAATCAGGGATCATATGATAAGGGAGCCTACAAATAGGGCACAAATAGCTCTAAGTTTTTCAGCGCTAAAGCTAAAAGGCATATTTCCAAAATAATGCATTTCCACTACTAATTTGATTAACTTATTGTATCTAAAGCATTTATCATTGATGTAGGTACCGGGGGAGACCGAGACTAAACCTACCTAGACCAGATCAGTCATGTACTGAAAGAAGTTAGAGTCAAGAGTCTCCGAAACCGGCGAGCGTGTATGAAGAGAATTATGAATGTTGAGGAAGCGAGTGAAGTATGCAAGGATAGAGTTCTCTGGCACTCTGTTCTCTCTGCCTACCCTGCAAAGGACATGGCGTGATGGTATATATGTATGTATCTAAAGCAAGGCATATTAAGTCTAATATAAAGTCAAAATAATCTGAAGCCAATCTCGTCTAAGGCTTGCAGCTTTATTTATCTAAGACTAACCCGTTGACCAATCACGTTTGAGACCTCAACACTTACGTTAAGAGCATGATTAATTAGGGATATACGTGGTTAAAGCTTAGTGGAGAAATTAATGGGGGTCTTAGGTTCGAAACCACGGTGCGCACCTCTATCTTTTCCGAGTTATTTGCTTGTTATATTACCGTGTATTAACGGGGATTTAATACATTGAGGATAAATAGAATGTGAGAGATGTTCTTGATCAAGAATGATATTCGCTTACTTTATGTATATATTGTAAGCCTACCTTTCTAAATAAAAATGCTAACGCAAATACCACAATAGGATTATTTAGAATTCAAGTTTAAGAAAATAATGCAGTCAAATAAACAAACAAACTCTTTAACTTTATAAAATGTACCTATATGAAGACTTTTTTTTTATTGCTTATGGTGGCAAACGAGCAAGGAGCATACCTGATGATGGTAAGTGTCACTACCGCCCATGGACCTTTGCAATGCCAAGGATATAGCTTAGGCCGCTGCCTACCAATAAAATCCCCAAATGGGTGGGCCATTTGGACCTCCGGCTCTCTCGCACACCGAACGAAACGCAATAGCACATTGCCACTACTTAGACGTCGATCTTCTGCGAGAGTGTGGTACTACCCCGGACGGTCCGGCTCGCGGCTGTAGACAGAGAACTGTCAACAGCGTGGGCCTATCACTATTAATAGATATACATAGATAAAATGTATTTAAAACTTATGGCCAATTGGTCAAACGTGACGATTGTGTCATTTGACCACTTGGGCGGACCACTCAATAGGCATGATGGATTAGATTAGATTTTAATTAATTACACTATAGATTAGTTGTTTAGAACTGTGACATTTCTATAATCTCGATTCGATCAATATGTCTGTTGATATCTGTTTTAAGAGCCGGTTTTTGTTGATGTCCTTGCAGTAATATCTTTTTTCTACTAAGCTAATGCGACTTATTATATCAGATTAACTAATAACAAGTTACTTATTACTATCATCAATCAGCTTATCGTTGTCTAATATTGGACATAGACTATTGTAATGCAGAATAACGTAATATCGCGCTTGACAAACGCGTTTTGTTTTTGTTAGACCATAAGCCTGCACACACCCTGCCCAAAAAAAAAAAAAATGTAATCTATTAACATATTATTCTTTCAGCCGTTTCATGTTTCACAGACTTAAGATTATGTAAAAAAAAACCGCCCTGGCGCCATATCTGGCGCCTATAGGTCGTCAAGCGGCGCGTCGCTTTATAGCAATGTATGTTTTGCAGAAGAACTGAATGTTTAATACTCGCATAAACAACAGAAATAATATCTGATGTTCACGCGAGTGTTAAAATATTAAAATAAAACTATTTTTAAAGATTCTATCGCGTTTTTAATTAGCCGACGTTTCGAACACTTTACAGCGTACATGATCGTGAACAATGTAAAGGGTAAACGCAATGACAACCGTAAAAAAAAAACAAACATGTTAAATCTCAGTAATTTTAATATTTGGTTCGTAACATCGTTTAATACAATTCTAACTGCAAAATTAGAGTATTAAATCTGTATAATGTGTAAATATTGTCGGACAGATGGCACACGTCTCCTTTAAAGACAAAAATATAATACGAGGCGAAAATTGAATGTCATACGACAGCTCACGCTGGTGTAAGTGATAGCACGCGGGTTCGAATCCCAAGTGTGACAATCATTTTTCGCTCGTCATCAAGTTTAAAAAATAAAATAATTTTATTTCAAATACCCGATTACGAAACGAAAAATGATGTCACAAGCGGGGTTCGAACCCGCACCTATTGGGAGTCCGGCCCAATCGTGCTGCCACTTACACCACCGTGAACTATTGTAGGACATGCAAATTTCGCTTCGTATCATATTTTACGTCTTCAAGGTGACGTATGCTATCTACCGGACAATGTTTACACATTGTATAGGCTTAATACTTCAAACTTTACAGTTAGAATTGTATTAAACGATGACACAACCTTGTTATTCAAATTACTGAGATTTTTAGCATTTAATATGTATGTGTAATTTAATATGTAATAAAGTTAGTAGATGGTTAAGAAATAATAACTTAATCATTAATTTAAAGAAGACAAATATAATGCATTTTAATAAATATATGACATCCTCAAAAATTATAATACATCACGAAACTGACATAATACGAGAAGTAACTAATACAACATTTCTTGGTCTCGAAATAGATAATAAATTGAACTGGAAAGTACATATAGAGACTCTATGTAAAAAATTAAGTAAAACATCCTATGCATTATACAAGCTAGCACCTACGATAAATATTAATACGTTACTCACTGCATACCATGGGTTAGTAGCATCTGTTCTTAGGTATGGAATAATGTTCTGGGGCAACTCTACAAACAGGGAAATAATATTTAAAATACAAAAGCGCTGTATCCGCTCTATGTTCAATTTAAAACTTACGGATAGCTGTAGGCCATTTTTCAATAAGCATAAGATCCTGACACTACCCTGTTTGTTTATCAGGGAAACAGTAGTATTTGTGAACAGTAACCCTCAACTGTTTCCCCGTCTGTCAGATCACAGTGAGCGTAGTCGACGCGATAATAATAGACTTCGTATGCGCAGCGCCAAAACTGCTCATATGGGCAAGAGTGTATTTTGTATGGCACCTATTCTTTTTAATAAAATACCAAATATATATAAAACCTTAAATATAAATTCATTTAAACAAAAAGTCAAGGACCTTCTTATCAATAGAACATATTACAGTGTTCAAGAATTTTTAAATGACAAGGTTATATAAATGTACCTTTTTTATTTTTTTTTAATATATGACATTTCACTTTACTATTATTGTTATTTTTTTTTTTAATTTTAATTGTGACATGACATAGACATTCTATTTAAATGATATTGTAATATTAAATAATACGAATGTAATAATAAATAATACGAATTTAATAATAAATGGAAATCTATAATGTTATGACAATTTGTACGCCTATAGTGGCAGAACATGTTGAATCCAATTAATCATAGATTGTTTAAGAACTTACCTACACATGTTTTCACAAATAAAAATTATCTTATCTTATCTATAAAATAATATGATACGAAGCGAAATTTGCATGTCCTACAATAGTTCACGGTGGTGTGTTCACAGTGGCAGCACGATTGGGCCGGACTACCAATACGTGCGGGTTCGAACCCCGCTTGTGACATCATTTTTCGTTTCGTAATCGGGTATTTATAAATAATTAAGCATATTAAATGCTAAAAAATTCAGTAATTTGAATTTTATTTCAAATCAGATAGTTTTACTAATTAACTATATTTTAATTTGATTGTTTTCTCATAAACCGAAGCGAAACCAAACCAAACAAACCTGCCGTAGGTTTGTTGTGTTATATAAACTATATAAAGTACAAAAGTTAATTCCATTCACTAAACTTTTATGCCATTGATTATGTACCTACGAGTTTAACGAAACGAAGTTTTGTTAATGATCGAAGGCTATTTATAAGTAGAGTGGGGTACACTAGGAAGCAAAACGAGATATCTTAATAAGGTTGGCCGTTAAAGAATCATTATAAAGTATTAACAATCGTATGTCAGTCGTACTAGCTTAGGGTTGCCACCACAGTTATAAAATATTAATACTTTATTTCGAATAATATTTACTTATATACTTCATGTGAATAAAAAAGTACACAAAAATGCTTTATTTTGCATGAGTTTATTTCTTTGGGATTCATTTTAAGACTAACGATATATTTTTTTAGATTTGTATAAAATAATTTCCGATTTTAAAGTCCGTTTCCGCCGCTTCGATATTCACCGATAGTCGATAGTTTTTTTTTTTCTACGAGGATAAGCAAGTCAAGACATAAGAAATAACGCAGCTCTGAATCTAAAAAAAATGCAACACTCATTAACTTCAACTTAAATATAAACTGCATAAATGCTATTTAGTTGTGATATTTATGCCCTTGCTTGTTATTGTTCTTTTTTTGTTAATAATAATAATAAGAAGTACGTATGCATAAACTTAAGGTAATTAATTAACTTTACTACGTGTTGACTATAATAATAATAAGTTGAATATCAGTGAGTTGGCGAGTCACCGTCTGCCACCGTTCATCTCTCAATATGGGTTTGAAGGCAGACGACAGTTAAAAATTCATAGATTTAAGATGAACCAGTCCATTAAGCACCCACTCCCATAATCAGATATTAGTTACCATAATCACACAATAGTTTTACACTTACCGCTGGCAGTCCACGTATGTTATGTGCACACGTGGAATGTCATTGGTAGATGTCCCATCCCAATATTTAGATTAAATTTCTCCAAAGGCCTCTGCGTGTTGGATCCATATCCCCATGTAAGCCTCCCAAAGGACCGGGCATCTTCCCTATGGAAGATTCCGTGAAAAAAGGAGTTGAATATTAGTAAGTACTTTATGTACTTGCTTGTAATACTTTAATTAATCAATGTAATTTATTTCCAAAAAAAAAATATGGCAGCCCTACACAAGTAACACTTTCGATTGGGGAACACATTAATTGAACTAAAATCGTATTACATATGTAATGTTTAATATTCTATGCGGATAAACTTTAGAGATTTCTCTATACAATAATTACAAAGTTATGTCCAACATAGTTCTACAAACGCTAAATGGACGAACTATGTTATACTATAAATCGTTGCAATGGTGCCGACCCAACAAGTTTTCTATTTCATGG
This sequence comes from Lymantria monacha, assembly GCA_905163515.2. NCBI lineage: Eukaryota > Metazoa > Arthropoda > Insecta > Lepidoptera > Erebidae > Lymantria > Lymantria monacha. Next base: position 34,019,672 of record LR991084.1, on the reverse strand, counting down.
AGAAAATACGAATTTACAGTGCGCCCGTGAAACGTCAATTAGGCGGCTTTCGCGCCTTTTACAACTATTTCGAGTATTGTGATTGTGTGATTGTCAATCTGTATTCCTTTAAAGGGGTGAACTGCGAATACTCTGGGGCGGTATGCGCGCAATGAGAAATGGGGCTACGTCTGTTGCGCGCCTTCGTTCGAGCCCATATTTCAATAAATAACAAGTTAAACTATAGTCACAACGAATTAATCCAAAAGTACAAGAAGTATTTAATTAATAGCTTAGTATATGAAAGTTAAATTAGATTATACGTTATTATTTTAATTAAATACGTGACCAACATTAATTTCACCGAAATATTTATTACGACATAGCTTTCGCTGGGTATTATTTTTTATTACATGTACACAGCTGTACTGTAGCTTGGTATATCATCTTCATCTTAGCTTCACGTACGTCCCGAAAATCGATCACAAACTTTTCAACATATAGGTACATATTATATTCTTTAGACGTTCGATTTGTAACACCCACGGGCAAAATGAGATGGTGAATTATATTCTTACTCCGTTACCACATAAAAATATATATTCTCTTTTAAAGTGATATTTATGCTTTTATATATACCTAACAATTGCTGTGTTGTGGCGACTACGAATACTACCAACCTTTACTTTGCTTGCCCGTAAATGACGAGAGCATAACCTAGACCTGGGCCAAATCTATCCGAATTCCGAAGCCGTCTAGTCAACAATTACATATCCCCCAGGATGGTTGACGTCAGACAGATGGCCATTTATAAAACTATTACCAAAACTTTTACAATATGTACAACGGAAGAAAAGTATTACGTCGATTCCAAATAATTGGCATAAGAACAGGATGATGACGATATATATAGCTATATGGTGGTTAGCTAACCATGCTAGTCACTCACGATACATCAAAATATGTATTTTCGTTGCTAGACCGGATTGATATATTATACCGTGTCAATACTTGTATTTCTTTTATTCTCATTTGTAGCATCGGTGGTTCAGTGGTAGAATGCTCGCCTGCCACGCGGGCGGCCCGGGTTCGATTCTCGGCCGATGCAATATACTTTTTGGGGGGCATATTCCGGAGCGTGCTCGTTGCGTCCCCTGCCAGTCTAGTTAGACTGCTAATCCGGTTCGAATAATGCGTACCGCAGTGCGGGTTAGGGCGTCCTCTAGAGGCGACGCGTACCGACCCGCCCCCGTCGGTACGAACATCGGCAGATGCGGCAATGGAGGCCGCCACCCATCACGCCTTGCCCAGTCAGGCGAGTCGAGGAGAGCAGAGTGCCGGGTAAGCACGTGGAATGTAAGAGGATGTGTGGAAGGTAAGTTGCACGAGCTGGTATGAAGAGAATTATGAATGTTGAGGAAGCGAGAGAAGTATGCAAGGATAGAGTTCTCTGGCACTCTGTTCTCTCTGCCTACCCTGCAAGGGACATGGCGTGATGGTATGTATGTAATAATTTCGCATTTGCCGTGTATGACACAGTAAGAATTCACCACCCTCTTTTTTCACATGTATACTTGTATAGTCTATTTTTTTGTTTTTATGTATCGTAAAAATCCATTAAGAGGTACAAGCAGATACCGCCTGTCCGTCGCCCGGGACAGAATATATACTATAGTTCGCCAAAAAAAAAGACGCTACACCTTACCACCTGAGCAAGTGGTACCTATAGGTACTGGTTTAAAGCTTATGTAGATATAAGAGTTGTTGTGCTAAGATAATATTCATTTCAAAAGATCGCATTACAAAATTGCGAATATGAACAGTCCAAGGTAACATCTATATATTTCGAGTGGACTGATAACTAGTACCAGTTCGATCACAAGTCGTCATGAATTAATTATTGATCATTATCTGAGAACAAAAAGTAAATGAAGCAACTCTATTCTTATTTAAATATTATCCTTTCCTATTCGCTATTTGATTACTAAATATGTCTCTGTTGTTATGATCTTGCATAATATGGTAAGTAATCTTAAAGAAATTATAACTAGACTTATAACGAGGATTTGATTATTTTTAAAAGTGTTTGCAATGGATAAACTTAAAATTATTTAACCAATTTCAAATTAACAGACACAAATTCTTACATTTTTTACTTTTCTTGCTTTTTTATTTATTCGTTTAAATATTAAATTTATTAATATACTTACAACATTTCGATTATAGACGGGAATGTTTTTTAATAAGTAGTAAGTATAATGTGTCATCACCCCTTAATTTTTTGTGGGAACAGTAAGGAGTGGTCGGGAGTGTATCAGTAGGAGGAGCAGCAATATCCTGACTCACACAAACACAATACTTTGTGCAATTCACAGATTTTTTTTTTCTGAGTATGAGAGTCATTTGAGCCCGTTAATTGTATTTTTTACCCGACTGCAAAGGAGTGGTAATGTGTTTAACAGTCTATGTATGTATGTATGTTTGTATGTTCCTTTGAAGCACTATATATACCAAACGCCTGGGCCGATTTTTATGATTCGCACGTCAATCGATTCCTCTTAATCCGGCGAGTGTCACTAAAGATATGACGTTATTGAAAATTCAATATGGCGACTACTGGACGCCATATTGTGAAAATTAAAAAAATTAAAGTCAACAAACTATATCGAGTGGGGTATCGTTAAATAGGTATTTAAAAATCATTTTTAGTTTTCTCTCAACATTTTTCGATTTGACTGGCCGTGTAGGATCTATATTGATTTAAAGTTTCGTAACAACCTTTCTCACATATAGGTTTTTTAGACAGTAGAAATTTACGATGAAAAGACGAAAAATTCATATAACTGGATGTGGATGGACATATACTGAAGTATCTAGTAGGTATATTGTCCAATATACCATAGGTAGTCCTACCTAAAGTATCTAATGTCTGACGCGGTCGCCCATCTCCAATTTCTAACGATATAGTACTTTACTTCAGTCGAAAAACTATATATAGTTAGGTACTTACCTACTTATTAATAAATAAGATAACTATAGCTACCTAGGTATTTATAACTAAAAAGTATAAAATAAAAAAAAAAAATGATTAAAAAAATCAAAAAACCCGACTGCGTAAAAAGTCACCAAAACTACGTACATAATAAAAAAAAACTGAAAAGAAAAAAACAAGCACTTAGATGTCCGGTGGTCTAGAATTCCATAATATATTATTGAATAAATACTATTGCAGAAAATGATTTTTTTAATCATTTTTTTAAGAGCCCTGCAACACAAAGATTAATATATTTTTGGTGCAGTATTAAAAAAAACAGTGGCCCGATAGTGATTTCTTTTATATATTTCTATTATTAACCCATAAAAGAAATCACTAGAGGGCCACTGTTTTTTGGCGCATTCCAAAGACGTCTTTCCTACGCGATATGTGCTTAGCAGACAGTTACCGGTCCACCGACGCATGGCCTTTGCACATTTCTTAATAAATTTGTAATATAACCACCTGTCACATAAATAAAAAAAGCTGATTATTGTAGTACTGATTCCTTACTAGAATTTTATTGCCAACTATTACTAAGTAGTAATACATTGTGTTCTAACTCTTTACCACGCGGGGATCAACCACTCAGCCCACTGCTGGGTTCCAGCCTCCTCCAGAATGGGAGAGAAATTGATACATCACGCTGATCAGACGGTAAACGGTTGGTAAAGGGTTTATTTTGGTTTATACTTTTCTTGCTGTTATATTATCTACTAATAGAAAGCAATAAAAAAACCCTTAAAATAAATACGAGTAGGTATATTCTTATTAGGAAATATTTTACAGATATTATTGCAATTTTGATTTTCACTTTCCAGACGTTTATCCTACAAAGTCACAGGAAAGAAAATCGTAAAAAAAGTTTTTTCATAATCATCATCTCAGCACTATTTGTGGTAGGTAGTAGGTAAATTTCCATCCTCCAAAATCGTAGGTTAATTTTTCTGCTCCAGATTAGGAGAGAAATTAACCTACCATATCACGCTGGTCCAACGATGTGGTATAGACTTTTATTTCCATTACTTTCTCTTGTTATAGCATTTCTCATTCCCCTTAGCCGTCTTTTTCGACATCTATGAGCTGGAGAGAGGAATTGGTCTTTTGAATTCTTACTCCGTCATCACACAGAAAAGTTTTATATCATAATCATATTATTATTATACTCGTAATAATTCATAACCATGACGACATTATATGTACGTCATGCCATTAACCGTCACGGCGCACGAGCCCTATATCGAAAGCACACTTCAACGAAGCTACATAAATAATCCATATTGAAATATTGACAAGCTGTCGTTCTCATTTGCGAACTAGTACAAGACAAATTAGTTACAATTTAGCATAGCCAACTGGATGTTTTAAAACAATTGTATGAATATTACATGATTTTAAACCTTGTTATTACATCATTTTGAATAACATCAGTACGAACACGCACGAAATATTATCGACTGAAGTAGGCGCTTACAAAATGTCCGAACAATCACGAGACGTAGCGTTACTAACAGTTTTTGACAAGTCGTTCATCTCATAATACTGTACATTGGCTTCGCAGATAGCGCAGTGGTTAAATAGGTACCGATCCACTGTACTAAGTGTAACGAGTTCGATTCCCACACAGGATAAAACTGTGTACGATACACAAATTATTTTTTTGTAGTCTGGGTGTAATTTGTGTGTGTTTATATGTTTGTAAAATCCCCCGTAATATAAGAATTACCTAGTAGAAAATAAAAATATCTTTTACATGTAAACTAGCTTATCTTGTTTAGAATTTATTGGTGCAAATAATTCTGGATTCGAACACTTGTAAAAAGCGATAGGAAATCACTATATTATCCGGAAATATATTTTTATTGACGTGTGGTGACTTATTAAGAATATAATGGCTCCGCTCGCCCGTCGGAATCGAGTCAATCAGCTGAGGTATCACCAGGAGAATGATCAGCGATATTTCTCTGTGAAGCAGAAACTACCTAACAGTCCGATTTGAAACAGTATATACTTTGGCATTAATATTTTTTACAAGAATGATTATATGGCACAAAGTTCAATGTTGCGATTAATAAGAACAACGGTCGTAAACGTCAACAATTCCAGCAAAATGTAGTAAAATGGATGAAATTTATCTACGAGATGACCTATTTGTCGATTATCTCAGCTAATATATATTCCAGTGCTGGGCTCGTACCTCCTACACAACAGGAAGAAGATTGGTCAACTATACCATCTCTTTTTTTAACAAGCTATGGTTTAGCCCTGCCCGTTCCATTCAGGGCGACGACAGAGCGGCGCGCGGCCCAATAACCCACCGTGTTTCCTGTCCATCGCCACTAGAATCAATATCTTGGCTTTCATGACTGACCCAACTATTCCACGCTGGAGAAGGCTCGAGGGCAGCGTTGGGAAAGCTGAGAAGATGGTGATGATAACAATACCACACTGATTAGCCTTGTTGGTATAGTGTATTATTTCGAGTTTCCCTTCTCTTACTGTTGATGTTATATGCATATAAATCCATCCCATAGAGTAGTGAATTGTATTCTTACTGCATCACCACACGGAATCCTACTATTTATAGATGCTAATGAAATTTAACATGTATGGAGCAGTAATTAAATAGTTAATTACTGAACTGGCCGGACCGAGTCACGGCTGGCTTATCTACAACAATACATATATCAGCGAAGACCGTTGTTGGACCCAGAATTCTACAAGGGAAGTAACGTCATCATCGCTACGCATTCAATGCGGGTTGGGGCCGCAATTGATGTTATAAGCTTCACAGATGAGGGCTAAAGAAGAAATAAAAACAACAACCTGCATAATGTAATTAATCCTCACATTGCGGAGGACTTTACAAACATACAATTAACGAGCACAAATTTGGAAAACTGACTTTTCGCTTTAAATAATGTGTCTTAAATTCTTTCCTCTTTTATTATTTTTTTAAAAGTTATACAACACCTTTTTTAAAAATTAAAGGAATTATAAACCTATCACGGAAGACAACAGGTACGAATTGCACCCAGACTCAGAACAACAATTTTTGAATCGTACAAAGTATTCCTGCGTGCGCATCGAAATTGGAACACTTGTGCCGGTAAGTTGGTATCTTCACCACCACGCCATCCATGCAGTCAAATGTGAAAACATATTTTAATCGTAACTATAAAGACTAATATCACAATTCTCTATTAAGAATATGTTCTAAAATTTAAAAAATACTAATTTAGTTTAAATATATTCTAATTGTAACGGTTATAAATCATCGAAAATCTTGGCGCAATTTTAGTGTTATTGAGAATAATATTCAAGGTAATGCAATAACTTCTTGCGCGCGAGTATAAATAAGTACCACAAACACGTGAGAAAAACAAGGTTCACGTACTAAACATCTGTTGCCTTTTTTTTTCATACATACATATCATCATGCCATATCCCTTGCAGGGTAGGCAGAGAGAACAAAGTGCCAGAGAACTCACTAGCACTCGCTTCCTCAACATTCATAATTCTCTTCTTCTTCAGGAAGGTAGAGTCAAGCGTCTCCGAAACCGGCAAGCGTGTATGAAGACACGCTTGCCGGTTTCGGAGACGCTTGACTCTACCTTCCTTCAGCACGTAACCAATCTGGTCTAGGTAAGTTAGTCACGGTCTCCCCCGGTACCTACAACCTTCCACTTTCGCATTGTATATCTTCTTAACCAGACATTCGTTCGGCATTTTTTTTTCAATACCAATAAAATCTTCAATCTTTTTTTTTTGTAGGTATGGTCTGGATACATGCCATCCGTTCTGTCTAGGGCGACGGAAAAGAAGCGCGTGGCCCCATAACCCACCGTCTTCATCCCTCATCGCCATTGGGCCGGCCACTGGGACCGCTTCCTTGACATCTGTGGCCAGCTCGGCTGAATCGTCAGTCTAGTGCATTTATTCTTATGAATCATTTATACATTTAGTACATAAAAGCACATTATTAGTACATAAACCCTTAATGCGGTCCGTTGCGGTATTTCCCTACATTTATGACAATAAAAATATATGTCAAGCTATAATAGCATGTAAAACGTGAAGGGCTGTCAATCTTAAGACTAGCCTCGTATTTAATACAATTTATTTTAAATGTAATTTAAATTTTACAACACTTAAAAGCAGAAGATAGAGTGACGAAAAAAGACATTAAATTCCACAGAGTATTAAGTTCCACCCTATTTACTTGCCAGGATTTTGATAGCTTAAAATTTAAATAAAACTTCATCTAACAGTTGGTAACAACATGAAGCCATAATATCTAATGTACTAATTGAATGACCCTCGAATGTAGAGCATTATATTAGCAATGCGTTTACTTCACACCTACACTAAATCCTTACTAATATTATAAATGCGAAAATAACTTTGTCTGTCTGTCTGTCGCTCTTTCACGCCAAAACTACTGAACCGATCTAAATGAAATTTGGTACACAGATAGTCTAGAGCCTAATAAAGAACATAGGCTACTTTTTAATGCAAAAAGGGTTGTAAAGGGGGATGAAAAGTTGTAAGTAAATATCGTCATGTTTAAAGCCAGAAGCTTTAAACTTATTTTTAGGCTATTGATTAGATATAAATAAATATGTATTAGATATAAAGAAATATATTAACGTAAGAATTTTCCCTTAAGGGAAAAATAAAAATAGGAGATGAAAAACTTTAGGAAAGTAACCTTTTACGCGGGCGAAGCCACGGGCAGAAGCTAGTCCTTAATACATATATTATGTTTTAAATTAATAATGATTATGTCATAGACAAACCAATACCAAAATATCGTAAATGAATATTATTTTTAAATAAAAAATACGGTAAATTTTAAACGTAGACATTTCAAAATCGATATTGAAAGAGGTAAATGTATCTAGAGTTAAACTCTACGTGATCAATCGATGTTTTGCAAACACGTAAGGGATTTCCATTTTCCAAATAAAACTTACGTTATCGTAGGCAAACCACAATCCAAATAAGTATTCCAAACACTGTACACTTTAGAACGCGAATAAAATAGAAAGCCAAAACATATATTCGATCAACGAAATTTAAGTTTTCAAAATTCACGATCGCGTCAGATTATAAGATTTATTCTCCAACCGAACGCAGCAGGACACACCCTCTATGTGCGCAGTCACGCGCCATACTGAATTATTACCAAGTACTGCGCAGACTGAGAGCGAAATTGGTTTTCGAACCGCAATCCTATCAATATAAAATTAACCTTAATATAGATATACGTAGAGTTGAATATAGAACAATAAGCTTGCTTTTTTTTTAACTGCAACGTGCAAACAGGTTAGGCACGAGAAATTCGTAGTCTGCCAGGAAATTGATGTATAGGTCTTTAGTTCTTTGACCGATAGGGGCGAGCAATCTGTAAGATCTAGATGCGTTTAAAATAATGTAATAGATCTAGATGCGTTTAAAATAATGATTTGTCTGTTATAATTAGTAAACATATATTGATAACATCGCTAAAAAAGTTTTACACTGTTTGCTTCTAGAATAAATAGAAAGTATAGATAAACCGAGATTTGTGACACAATATTTGTAAATTAATGAGCAATGACCATTTCATAGAGAACGGAAGCAGTTATCTGAATAGATGTGACTATTGAAAAAACTGGCCCCCAAGTTTATTTATTACTGACCTTGTCATACTTGCTCAACTTGTATTCTTTTCAGTTCTGCAGATTTTTCTATATTTTTTTGTTGCTATTATTAGAAATTAAATTATTTTCCTTTAGTCAATTGTTTGTTAAAGGTGCCTTAATTATTTCTTATGAAATGACTTGCCTTCATTCACACTCACAGGTTCCTTTTGAAAATCAGCGCCAGAGCTTGGTAACCTGGCACATGCTGAAATGGAATCCTGGTTGATACATTTTCAATATACATAGTGTCTTGTTATTTTTGTATAATTTTGTAATTTGTTAAAGGAATGTATCAATTTTTTTTTTTTTCTTTCTTTCAATTGTTTAATACCTGTCCCATAACATATGAATGAGTTTAAAAAAAGAAGAAATCCTGTATTTTTTAGAATTTTCTAGAACTCTTGTCAATCCGCTAATGCGGTTTGTTGTTGTTCTCAATAATATATCTGAGATTACATAGAGCGTTATTCATATAAGGAGAAGCATAATAATAAATAATTAGTCTATCTTTATTCAACACTGGAAAATAAGCTAAGATAACCTTTGCAGTCTAAATAACTAATGTTGAATTTGTCTATTACGTAAGGCTTATGCTGACTGAATATTATAACTTCTTACTATAAGGCAGGGAGGGGGTAGTGAACCTAACGTTACGTTATATATTAAATTAAAAATTACTAATTTTGGTCAAAACTGTGATCGATTAATGTTATTGCAGTGAGTTAATGATACCTACTTGTAATAAGAAGATTGTAATAAAAGATAGTTTCAGAATAAATGGAGTTATATTTGATCAATAGGGCTGGAAGCTGGGGCAAATTTATAAAAATCTGCAGGGGCATTGGGTATTTGCAATCGTATGATATCTTACAGTAGTGGGAGGTGGCCAAATCATTCTTCAAAATCCCTTACGTAATTTCTGAACGGCCCCTATTGTAAAGGAAAGAAAAAAATTAGATAAGACCATCTTTAGTAAATGACACGGCGGACAAGGCTAGAGTATTCGTAACGGCAGTTAGTTTATATGGTAATATCTAAACTGGCCTCTTTAGTTTTAGTACGAAGGAACTGCACTTATAAAGGTTTGCCTTTATTAAATGATCTGATATGGAGAACACATTGACTTAATCTAAAACCTATGTATTACATGTTTTTATATTAATTTATATGTAGTTCGTATGTATATCAAGTTATTAACGATAATAGTAATACTTTTCGATAGTATAGATAGTATTCACGTGTAGAATAGTGATAAGAATAGTAATAAACTTTGACTGCACAGATGGCGTAGTTGTTAAGATACCGACCTTCAGTGCCAGTGCCGTGGGTTCGATTCCTACACAGAACAATACATTGTATGATCTTGTGGATAGTAATGTTCCGGGTCTAAGTGTAATTTGTCTGTGTTAATTATATGTTTGTGAATATTTTGCCTTAACGCAAGGCGGTATTGTAAAAATAAAAAAAACAAATAAATATTATGCATAAATCCCACTAAGGTACTTACATATTATTAATTTTTGCATTAAAACATATTTTAAATTAATCGAAAATCTATTACCAGATCGGAACGCGATCGCACTGAGAGGATCTGGCGAGAAACTTAGCGGGTTTGTCTATTATTTTATTTTATTTTTTACTGGCTTATTTATATTAAACAGTATACATGTTAAGTAAGTATTAGATCATGTGTGATGCCCTTACCCCATTACCACGATACAATGTAATTCTCCTCCCTCCGTCCATTAGAGGCAACCGATAACGATAACTACTAAAATTATCATTATCATTCAACCGTACGCCGTCCACTGTTGGATGTACGCCCCCTTTATAGAATACCATATAATGCGCTCATTCCTCAATGGACCCCTCCCCCATTGCCATAATCGCCACGCTGAGCAAACGGATTGTTGCTTGAAAAAAAGTTTGACATATATCCCCGGTGACCGCTGCTAGTCATTCTTCTAACAAACCTTGAAACAGTTTTTTAGAGAAATAAGGGTTGTCGGCGAATACTTTAATAGAACACACGGGTGGGTTTCAATTAATTAATTAGAAACATACATTAATAATAATGACTGGTACATATTAATCATCAAGATTATATTATTGAATGTGTCATTATACACGTGGTTATTATTGTATTAATATCTATACTACAGTCCCTGAATGTTGACAATTTTAATTGTGCTAAGAATCTCTTTATCGTTTACAAAACAATATTAATAAATGATAAGCAGAAATAATTGGATTGTATTATCATGCTATCAAAGATAGTCGTAGATTATAATTGTAGTACGATTAAAAATAAAAGACACGATATACAGGGCGGAAGGGGGCCGCTCCCGAAAACAAAGACAGGTATCCCTACTAGTCCTACTTGTAATGATAGGCTAGAAAAAAAATCGATACGGATGAAAAAAAAAAATGTTTTTTTTTGCACCACGCGAGGTCGTTGAACTCTTGAACATATGATTGTGAGTTTTGAATAGATTTTCTCATCTGAGTAAAGTTACGTATTTTTAATGGAATTATCGTTACACTGGCACTGTCCTAATACAATGGAATGTGAAAAAAACTTAAAATTCGTTGCTAAAAAAAAAAAATTCATCCGAATCGATTTTTTTTCTAGCCTATCATTACAAGTAGAACTAGCAGGGTGACCTGTCTTTGTTTTCGGGAGCGGTCCACTTCCACCCTGTATATTGCAACGTTGTTTATCCAAACTCTTGATGAGACAAGGGCCTTCATTAGCCTATAAACACAAGTGATAGAACGCCAATAACCCTTGAGTTTATAATACGCTCTTAAAGCAAATATAAAAAGGAATCTAGTAAGAATTCTGAGCAAATATCATTCCATATTGATGCTACGTCTCATAACTTATCCGTTTTACATAATTATACGGTCACATCGAGTACTACAACACTGGAAATTTGTACATGATTCTTAATTAACACTCAGATGCTTTTCATTATTATTATTTATTCAATTCTGAATTGAATCCGATTGGTTTGAGAGAATAAATAATAAAGAGCAAATCCCTTGGCGTTACCCAGCGGCAGTATATTTCTATTGTTTGAAAGTCAACACCAAATTGACGAGAAAAAACTGTCACGATTAAAACTAACAAGTGCCTCATTTCGGAAAAGCTGTAACTTAGCTAGGTTAGTAAAGTACATATCTTCATATACATATAGAGTACTCACTATATAAGGTGGAGTCAAGAGTCTCCGAAACCGGCGAGCGTGTATGAAGAGAATTATGAATGTTGAGGAAGCGAGTGAAGTATGCAAAGATATAGTTCTCTGGCACTCTGTTCTCTCTGCCTACCCTGCAAGCGATATGGCGTGATGATATGTATGTATGTACTATTGCTGTGTGGTAGTCGCTACGAATACTACCAACCCTGACTTTGCTCGTGGATGTCGCGAAAGACGACTAAGAGCTTAATAAGAAGAGCCAGGTGGACCTGGGCCAACTCCATCTGATGCCGTCTAATCAAAAATTACATTCCCAAGGGGGGTTAAAGTCAGGCAGGCGGCCGGCCATACAACTATCGCCAGTAACTTTTATAATATCTAAGTCCATGTTGCGTCGACGCCAAATAATTGGATAATGATGATGAGGACTTATTAGTTTTTTTTTCTGGATAAGCAATAAGCCCATCCACATAAGAGCTGGAGTCCCCAGCGAATTGAATCGTAAGTCCTACTTTGGAATATAGACAAATCTTGTTGGTACAAACACTTTCAGTTTTCAACCTTTACGAAGAGATATTAAGAAATAGAAAGCAATTCATCCGTATCACATATAAATTTCGTCATCTATGGCAATTGGTACATTTTCACCGAGATTAATTGCTAAATGATATATAATACATGACATGATGGACTATATTTTAATTCATATCCATTATTAGATAGAGAATGACACGAGTCAAACAACTAAAACATCATCATTCTCCTACTCTTATCCCAATTACTTGGGGTCGATACAATGTACTCTTCTTTCATAGTACATATTGTAAAAGTTATTAGCAATAGTTTTATGACCGGCCACCTGCCAGACATCAACCCTCCTTGGGAATGTAATTGTTCACCAAACGACATCAAATGGAGTTGGCCCAGGTCGTTATAAAGCTCTTAGTCATCTTTTACGACATCCACAAGCAAAGTAAGGGTTAGTAGTATTCGTAGCCGCTACCACACATAAGCACATAACAACCGAAACATAGCATTTAAAATACCATAAAAACTACAACTAATAATAGGGAAAAAGAGAATCATTTAGTCTAATTTAGTAGCAGGATATTGGTAATAACGTCAGAGGTCGTAGTTTATTTAATAAGGAAACATTGTGTGCCGCAACAATATTGTCCTAATCTATGGACATTGATGTGACGGTTTTAATGGTAACTCGGTTACTACATACACAGCGGTATTTTATTTCCGTATTATAAGTCATCATCATCATTCTCCTATTCTTACTCCAATTAGATGATATATTATTATTCCAATAGGGACATATTCCCTACCACGTGACTCCAAAATGAACAAAATATTTTTTTTTTGTAATCTTTATTGTTTAAAAAACATACCTATACAATTATTTTTGAAATTCATCATTATTTAATAGTGAAATTTAATTATCAAAAATCGGCTTTTTTGAAATTCGCTCGCAAATTTCTAAAACGCAACGCGATTGGTTGTTCTTGAACAACCAATCGCGTTGCGTTTTAGAAATTTGTCGTCTTGACGTGACGTCATCGTACACTCGAGTCTTCTGGTATCAATGCGTTTCTATAGTGATTATTTTCTATCGTTACCCAGTTATTTCATGAGTTATTAGTTTTCTGTGTTCAAGTATTAATCCTTGTGAATGAGAGACTTAACAAACGTCACTTTTTGTCCCTGTTCTAATGCCATTATTTTGTATTGCATATAATTCTCTGTATTTCAGATACAGAGAATTATTAACCCAATAGAAAAATGAATAATAAATAATTTCTCTTACTCTAATAAGTTACATGTTTTCATTCATAGGTATCATAGATGACTAAACATATATTACTTTTAGACCCATGTACCTATTATATATTGAGAATATATCTTTAAGAACTTTACGTAAACTAGGTAGTGTACGTCGAAGTTTGTTAACAAAACAAGTATGTGCATGTAATTAAGGAAAAATTATTCTTTTATGTAGGTACTTCATCACTTCTCTAATGTGTTTACTTACGTTAAAATGATATTCACAACAGTATAAACTACTCAAACACAACACATTGTCTTTTCTCATCGCCTTGCATCATTTTTTTCTTATTTATTACATTTCTCGGCATAAGGAAATATACTTTGTTAGGTACAGTTTTGATAATATTTTGGCACATAGGAACGACACAATATTTATAATACGGTTTTCTGTTCTTTTTCATGGTAATAAGTTGACTTTACACTCCCTTTTTTAATTTTCAATAACTTCGTGAACCAACCATTTCGTTAATGACATCCAACATGTGTGTGTATTCTGACGTCACAGAAGCGCGCCATAATAGCCGCGTTTTTATCGCCCAAAAATGATAGTGATTTTAATATTTTTTTTAGCTTAATGGTTTATATTTTGGATGTGTTATATTTATTTTTGGTAATGTAATAACTAGTAGAAACGTTTAAAAAAATAAAAAAATATCATGCATATTCCCCATTAGATGATAGATGTTAGAGCTCCACTTAGACTATGTACTATTACTATGTATACTACTAGATTAAGGTCAGTTTATATGTTGTTATTCTAATTAAATTAAAAAAAAATAAACAAAAAAAAAAGTATTACTTATGGGTCGACACAATATGTACTTGTATATATTGCAAAATTTATTGGAAATAGTTTTATGACTGTTTGTCTGACTGACGTCAAGTCTCTTTGGTAATGTAATTGTTGACCAAACGACATAAGGTGAAGTTGAACCAGATTTATATAAAGCACTTAATCGTCTTTTACAGCATCCACGAGCAAAGTATGGGTTTATAGTATCTGTAGCCGCTACCACACTGCACTTCCGCATTATAAGTACAACATATCATCACGCCATATCCCTTGCAGGGTAGGCAGAGAGAACCAGAGAACGAACGAGAGAGTGCCAGAGAACTCTATCTTTGCATACTTCACTCGCTTCCTCAACATTCATAATTCTCTTCATACACGCTCGCCGGTTTCGGCGACTCTTGACTCCACCTTCCTTCAGTACATGACCGATCTGGTCTAGGTAGGTGAGTCTCGGTCTCCCCCGGTACCTACATCCTTCCACTTTCGCATTGTATATCTTCTTAACCAGACGTTCGTTCGGCTTTCTTTCCACATGTCCGAACCATCGGAGCATTCCCTTTCGCATCTTTACACCAATACTCTCTTTCATACCTACTCGCTCTCTATGTCGTCGTTACAAATGCGGTCGGTCAGCCTAACGCCACAGATTTTCCGCAGAGATCGCATTTCGAACGCATTAATTTTACTTTCATACTCTTTTCTGCATACCCAACTATCGCTTCCATACAGTAATGTTGGGATATACATACACATTATATTTTACAATTATGGTAATTGGGTTTATATATCACCCATCCATCAGCCTATCAATGTTCACGGCTGGATACATGCTTCTTCAAGGGATTTCCACTATGACTCAATCAACTCAACTAGACGAGACGACGATCGCAGTCAGTATTATGATGATTCCTCAATCGTTAAGTTCGCCGCAACAACAGGATTCCTCAGTGCAAGGTATCATCTATAAAATACAAAAAAAAAATCTTCCCATTGTGGACGAGGCTAGAGCCCAACAGTGGGACGTATATGAGTTGAGATGAATCAATTAATTTAAAGAGTACGAACCGCCAAAATTCCAATACCTATAGGTATATGAATTCTTAATCAACAACATAGCCACAGTGTTGCCTTTGAAATTTATATGAAATCAACTAGAGGAAGACTTATGTTGCTAAAGAAAGCAATTTCGAGACATGTTCAATATGTACCAACATCTTTAGCACGATTGGAACGAATTTCCAATAGGTATGGGTTCGTATCCCATATGTGACATTCATCATTTTTCGCTCGTAATCAAGTCTTTATAAATAATCAAGCATGTTAAATGCTAAATTTCAATAATTTGTATGTACCAACATTTCCAGAATTTTTAAATGATTATCATTTCATTATTTTTAATTATTCGTATATTTTACGAAAATATATTGAATTAATTTAACAAATACGAGTATATTAAATTCCAACGAAAGGCAGAAAATAACTTGTTTTATTTATACTTTGATGACGTAAATTTCATTGATAAGAGAATTAACATATGAAATTTTCCGACGCATTATCGTCTTTTCTTCAAAAATGTTTTAAAGCGCCACCTATAACATCATTGCAAAAAGTCTGAAGGATGTCTTTGCGACATGTCCTTGCGACTAAAGCAAATTTACACATAAGTAAAATAGTGAATTGCGTAATCTATTTAAAAATGCGGTAAATACCGCGTCCATGAAATTAGCAACCCTAATATTGCTTGAGAGTATCGTTAAGACCGAATAAGAACGCCATTCGAATCTGTGTCAATTTCAACTTAAGGTTGCCAAGAACCACTAACATCAGACAGGCAGCGGAATTCAGCTAAAACCTTGTTGTTAAGTTTTTCTTCCATCTATTTAAGACGAAGGAGGCAGATTGTTCCAGCCCTATATAAATTAGGTATCAATATTCGAGGTTCTGCCGAAAATTGCAAGTTGAAGTTCTGGAGACTGCTCATTACTTTTTTTTAACAGGAGTAGGAGTAAGGCTACCTTATTATTCCACCTTGATACTATCTTGTTTGTTTATATTTCTTTCTTGAAATTTGCTTCATATTAATTTACCGTGGGAAAACAGAGTCTTCCATCCTCTCAGTCATTTTAAAATAAGATGACCATTCTATCAACTTGTAAATCACATGTGCTGCGACCTACTTAGATAATTAATCTATGCCATAATTCTTTTGTTTATGGTCGAAATTGTTTCCCATATTACATCACAGATCACAAGTTCACGCTTGGAGGCAGTCGTGACTCTGGCCGCTGATAATCAAGACGTAAATGGCGAATTAAACTATCTAATAGATAAAGTTGTGAGGTGGATTTCTTCATAATGATTCATGTGTTGCTATGGGATCAACTTTCTCTCATAATATAGGGAGGGTAATTTTAATTATATGAACCCTATCTGTAATGAATTTATTTATATTATTTAATAAAAAGAAGATAACACTCTGTTGCCGGCTAAGAGCTTAGAATAAACCTGGGCTGATCTGTTAAACAACAGTTACATTCTTAGAAAGTGTTGACATCAGGCCGGTCATGATTAATTATCAAAACTGTAGCCAGACTACTATTGCGTAGACCCTATGTAATTGGGATAAGAGCAGAATAATAACGAAGCTAATTATGGTCTGATGGCCCAGAGGTTCGAAGGAAGATCGGCCTGGGACATAGGTCCCGGGCCGGGGAGAGAATGTGGCGGGTAATAGTACCCGCCACATTCTCTCCCCGTCTATTTACCGAGCCATCCATTTTATTAGATTAGTTATAAGTGAAGCTAATATAAAGCGTGTAACAATACTACGCCATAGGTATGTATGAATACATTTTACAAATAACTAGCCCTGAGTTAATAACCTGATCCTAATCTAAAAAGTTAGAACTTGCGTGATAGTTTCAAAGGCACGAAAACGAAAAAAAAAGAACTATTTTAAGGGAGTTTATATAAAGGCTGAATAAAATTGAATAAACTCATAAGCCTAGTCAATATATCCCAATATCATAATCCTGTTCTTATCCCAATTACTAGGAGTCACAATAGTCTTATGATAGTAAACCGTATTTTTGCCAATAATTTTATGATCGTTCGCCTGCCAGACGTCAAACCTTACAAAAAATTAAATATAGTAGGACTAATGCAAACAATAAATTGTCCTATTTGTTATAAAACGGCTAAGAATTCTACTTTTTATCATCTGTTATCCCTGTGGAAGTCATAGAAACTGGCTAAGCGGTCATTAGGAGAACGAGCAGCAGTACATTAAGAAGTGTAGCGATTAGGGAATTATGCCACCCACACAGATTGCCCATGTCTATTGAAAGTTAATATGCAAACACATGAATAGATAGACGTTTATATGGATCTTTAACTTAAGTTATCATTAACAGCCGGCTCTAGCCTCTTTGATCCATCTAAACTTTGCTTGCTCTATGATACAGCACACTAATCCAAGTCAACTGCACTCCACGAAAATAAAGGTCTAAGGAATAACGCTCCAAGACTGAGTGCGCGACTAAGCCCTCAGGACACAGGCTACCGTTTTATCAATAAACCACGCGGGCAAAGCCACGGGCGGAAGCTAGTTATATAATAAAGTTGAATGTTTAAAATAAAACTCGTCCTGTATTTAATAACCTTTTCAAAGTCAATGCCACAGGTCATGCAGAACGAGATGAACTTAATTATGAATCCTGCACTTTCTAAGCCGTGAATATCTTTATATGGATGGTGTTTGGAATTAATTACATGGAAACAATGGTTTACGTAAACATGCGGTCGGGTGCTGGCGACCTATGGGGCAGGTTAATACATAAATAATACGGTCGTAAGAATAATCGACGACTTCTTTTGATATTAAGTGGAACATTAATTACAAAAAATGCTTCGTTGATTTTGTAGAATAAGCATGCGACTGTTGGGGGTATGACTTAATTAGTTAGTGCGGAGCCTAATTTAGAATCAATCTTGATATTAATGTAATACTTTTTTTGTAAGTATACTTGAATCTAAAAATAAACAAAATCTCTTTGATACGATAAAATTTCTATTAAATACTTTGCTATCGCCGCTACTCAAAGGTTGTCTTAAAATTGAGACGTCTTTATAATTAAAGTTTATGAGTCGAATAATATTAACCATAGATTATACTATTTTTAATATTTATGGGGTGAGAAAATAAAAATGTTAGACGAATCACCTTATAATCTACGAAATTAACAGACACAGGTCAACCAACTACCATATACGTCGACAGATGGCGCTGTGCAAAGCCTATAAATTGCACTATCATTGTATTATAACCAGTTCATTCGTTATCTGCAATTTACAACCCTTAGCCGGTTGTTACGATAACCAGAGTCAAACATGAGTTGGTAAATTGTATACTTACTCCGTCAAAACACGGAAATTCCTACTAATATAATAAATTCAATGTAAAATAACATGGGATATATCAGTCGCATAATCGAATAGCAAATTTATCAGGTGTGAAAGTGGGGTTTCGGAGGGGGCGTTCGACCATCGGGGCCCTGCTACGCCTGAGGCAGACGGCCGCGGAGGTTGTCGCCGGCAAAGGAGTGCTGTTGGCGGTGTCTTTGGACATCGCCAACGCCTTCAATAGTCTGCCATTCAGCTGCATCAGGGAGGCGCTCCGGTTCCACGGAGTGCCCCTGTACCTCAGGCGGCTGGTGTCAGACTATTTGGAGGGGCGCAGTGTTCTCTACGCGAGCCCCGCAGGGGACATTGTGCGGACGCCCATGTCGTGCGGTGTTCCGCAGGGGTCGGTTCTGGGGCCGACTCTGTGGGACATCGGGTACGACTGGGCGTTGAGAGGGAGTCTCCCCCCCAGGCTGCGCGTTATTTGCTATGCTGACGACACGCTCGTCACAGCCCGGGGCAGGACATTCGAAGATGCGGCGAGCCTGGCCACTCTCGGCACCGAGGAGATGGTCAGGCGAATCGAGGCGCTGGGGCTCAGGGTGGCCCTAAACAAGACGGAGGCCCTGCTATTCCATGGGCCCCGTGTGAGGCTGCCCATCGGCGCCTCGTTAGTCGTCAACTCCATCCACATCAGTATCCAGGCCCATATGAGGTACTTGGGTCTGGTGCTCGACGGGCGATGGTGGTTCCGGGAGCATTTTCGCCAAATTGCTCCCCGGCTGGTCGGCGCGGCGTCCGCCCTTTCTCGGCTCATGCCGAATGTGGGCGGACCCAGTTTCGAGGGCCGACGGCTGTATGCGGGGGTGATCCGCTCAATGGCCATGTACGGCGCACCCGTGTGGGCGAGGGCTCTGAACGCCCAGCTCAGGGCGGTGCTGTGGAGGCCACAGCGAGCCATGGCGGTCAGAGCCATTCGCGGGTACCGCACGGTGTCGACAGAGGCGGCGTGCCTATTGGTCGGGACACCCCCGTGGGACCTAGAGGCGGAGATGCTCTCCGACCTCTACCGGCGGGTTGCCTCAATGCGCGAAGAGGGTGGCTCCCCATCGTTTAACGAGATAGCCACCTGGTGCGAGGACGCCCGCCGAGAAGTCATCGCCCGTTGGGCTACGCGGCTGGAGAGACCTAGACAACGGTGTCACTACCGTCGAGGCCCTCCGGCCCGTACTGATGGAATGGATGGAGCGGCGGCACGGGGTCCTCACCTTCCGACTGGTGCAGGTGTTAACGGGGCACGGGTGTTTCGGGAAATACCTGCACACGGTCGTGTACAGGGAATGGACTCCGGGCTGCCATCATTGCAGTAGTGACGAGGACACGGCGCAACATACGCTCGAGGAATGCTCGGGCTGGGACGGGCAGCGCCGCGACCTCGTCGCTATTATCGGTGCCGACCTGACGCTGCCGGCTGTCGCGAGGGCGATGGTCGACAGCGTCAGGAATTGGGACGCGGTCGCCGCCTTCTGCGAGGCTGTCATCTCGCAGAAGGAGGCGGCGGAACGGGCCCGGGAGGATTCCCGTGACCCGGGCCGCCACCCGCGGCCGGGGCGCCGCAGGCGCGAATACCTGCGCCTGATGCCGCCCTAACCGAGGCTTCGGGTGATTGGACCGGGGAATTGTCCGGTCACCTGACGCGAGGCCACCGCGTGAGGACGACGCCTCGACGGCGAAATCTGTCGGGGCGTCGACAGGAGAGGAGCCCGAGAGGACATACCGCCGAGCGGGCCACCGAAGACAAAGATCGGGTACCGGTGGCCCGCTCGCACGGCGAAGAAGAGGTGCTTGCAGGGTGGGTCAATGGGGTTGCGCGCCGCCTCTTACGTCACCCCGGACTGATTTGGCGAGGTGCGACGTCCATGGCCCACCACAAAAAAAAAACAAAAAAAAAAAATAAATAAATAAAAAAAAAAAAAAAAAAAAAAAGGTGTGAAAGTGCGACCACGTCTAGGTATAAAATAGCGATCGTCCACATCAAAAGTATTTCCACGGCTTAAGCAACATAAAATTGGTTTAGTTGAAACCATTAGTATCAAAAAAACAAGCTTAGAAGCGGGTCTAAGAGAAAATTTCACTCGAGCATCTGATCGCAACAATGTTGGCTGGTCACAGATACAACGCCCATGGCACCTAGAAAAGGCTTCCTTGTGATATAATACTTTGTAAATTATCAAAACGGCCACATCTAGGGGTTCGTGTGTGAGAATATACTGGTATTTGGGACTTAATCTTATTTCTCATCTTATGTAACGTGCCAAATATGACTACAAATGTTAATAGTAGTTTAGGTTGGTATTTTGTAGCTACCCGCATTGTATAATAATAAGTCTAAGGTTCGCAATACATTGTATTAGTTATCGAATTGCGTTTGTTATACAAAAAAGTAAGTTTTTGTTTCAAATCATTATTGTATTACTGGGAATAGATTTCGTCTAAAACGAGATGTGGTTAATTTACTATATAAGCTCTTTATAGCTTATATTTACGCGATATTAATTAAGGAGACCCAAACAGAACCCAGGAAACAAACATGGTAGCTTTAAATAAATTGATTTAAAAAAACGGGACTAGATACATTTAAACAAAAAAGAAACAAGATTAAAATAAAGGATAAACAAGATTAAATAATGGAAATTAAATAAACTAGAACATAATATATAAAATTCGTGTACTTCGCGACTATTCTAAAAGAATTTCAATCAGCGTTTGACAGACAACGCTGGCGAGGGCTATTAGCTACTAAGCTATATTGCACTAGCAATAGCGTGTAGCTGATATTAAATTAGAGTTTTAAGTACCTAATGCGTGGCCGAATATACTTGGCACTAATGGATATACTAAATTGTGCTACACTATTTATTAACTTCAAGACAAGTTTGATGTGACCACAAAATTGGACTAGTCTCTAATTGCAATTTACTTAATGATGGTAGGTATTAACTATACTACTTTGATTACCTATCGCAATTCCGTATTATTTTCCAAACTTTAATTACACATGAAATTTGGGCATTAAACTTTCAATGCGAAATATCAATAAATATCTCAGGAAAAATTACTCTTCTTGTTTTTTGCATAAGCAATCAGCTACCTATACGAGCTATTGTTGGCAGTGTCGCGTTACAATTTTCAGGTTTTTTTTTCTCTTCATGTTAGACATTGTCCTTTAGTAAGTCAAATCGTCACCATCAACAGTGGATATGGTCACACTGTTAATAGTATCTTCCTGAAATTTTAGTGACAAACACGAAAACGTTCTAAAGCAGTTTTATATCATGTTCGCTATATCTCAACAATTCCTTCGCATCATATCACATAAAATGATATTACAATTATTTAATATAACACGTTAAAACACTAAAATGTTGAATATGATACAAGATCAAAACATGTCACGTAGGTACCTATTATACCTATACCGTCAAAGGTCCAACAACCACTCTTGTATGTAATAAATGAGCCTGAAGGTTCCATAGAAAATTAAATCTATAAAAAACTAAGTGTACAATTGTTAACATTAAGATTGCTTACAGTAAGTAAAGAAGAATATCGGAGTAATACAAAATTATTAAAAAAATAAAAATTAATAAGCTATTAAACATACTATCCCAGTTATTATTGACAGCAATATATGTAAAGCCACATCTAGGCTATCCTTACGTAGGTGAAGAAACCGACACACTGAAATGAATTTTGATTCTAAATGACACAGAAATAATCAGTGAGCTAAAGTGCATTCTAGGCGCGAACACATTTTTTTGTTAGTCAAAACCTGACCTAGAGAGTTATTTAAAGCTACTCGTTTTACATGAAGAAATAAAGAAATTCGTAAAAGAACAACAATCAGTAGAAGACATGTTTGAAACATAACACGAAAAATTAGCAGGCTAAATTTATAATGAACGCCGACTTGCCCGATAACTGTTGATAAAGAAAACTTCTCGGTTCTAAGCTCATCGGACTAAGTGTAGGACGACCCCACCAGATTATCCGACGACTGGATGAAGTCGTTGGATAGGGGCGATATAGGACCAGGCGTTACTGCGTTTTATGGGGGAGGCAAACGTCCAGCAATGGATGATTAAAGCCTGAATAATAATGATAGTTACGGTCAAAACTAAACTTGCAAACATCTACTTAAAATAGGTCAGTGACCGCGCAATATTATTTTTCTTCTGGTCTGAAATATTCAGTGGTTGTCTGAAGCCCAGCGGCCGGGACGCTTAACCCAGTTAACTCTTCAACTGTATAGGGTACGTCCTCTTTGCTGTGTACATATTTATGTTACTTAGTGACCGGATCGACCTCCTGCAGTTTATCGAAACTATGTAGTGGCTTACAAATCTAAACGAAAATGTAGTTTCCATATGAATACTCATAATTAATGCTGAGAAATAAATTGCATGCCTTTAGTTTTTACGTCTCCCGAAGGCAAGTAAGGGGACGTCCATTAATCACGTGATCTTTTCTTTAGCATTTTTAACCCCCCTGCCTCTTGGTGATACGTGGTGTGGTTTAAGACTATGACTCCCATCCCCAACAACATCACGTGAATTTTTAGTACCTACAAAGAAGTAACCCACAGCTCATGGTATTCTTGGTTTTTTGCTTTTTATACTTCGCAAAAAGGTCTTTGTACAGATCATCTACTTTAAACTTCGTTCGTTGCCTGGCAACGGTAAGTCAAAGTCACACTACACGGCGCTTTTCAGTTTAGAAATCGCAGCATTTGACGAAAAAATAAATACACGTGATATCTTACTACACTCCCCTTTCCTCTTGTGATATTTCGTGACTTTTCTCTAACACCTCCCCCCCTCCTTCTTTTCAAATCTCACGTGATTAATGGATGGTCCCTAAGGGTTGGGGACAAATGTATTTTTATCGCGTCGCCACAAGAAATGTTATTTTCTTTATTACTATAAATTGCAATGCTTCTATTATTTTATCTAATGAATAATGGAAACGCTTACCAGTTATTGCGTAGTATCGATCAATGACTTACCTGTAAAGAAAATAAACACATTAATTAGACATACCGATGACGTTGCCCTCAGAATGCACTGTGGCACACATTTGCGACATTTAAAGTTCAAACACTATTTAAATCAAGATATAATTAGTACGATAAGCCCACTGTTTATAAATATATGTATACTATATTGTTATCATCATTATCTCAGCTCATTCAATCGATTTCCCTCTCATTATAGTAGCTCAAGCCCCACATTGGGACATATATGAGCTGAAATGATGAGATTATGACATAGCAAGACATATAATATAAACTTTAAACTACGTTTAACCTTAATTAAAATTAATTATATTTGCGTAGATGAAGCTGTTCTCCAAAAAAACTTCACGTTTGTATTTTTTTGCTTGTCTGGGAGCATGTTTGGGCCTTCTAATTCTGGTTGAACAAATATATATCTGAAATAGTTTCCTGATTAATACTGTCTGATAGCGGCTACGAATACTATTAACCCTTGCCTCGCTCGTGGATGTCGTAAAAAGACTACTAAGAGCTTTATATCGACCTGGGTCCACTGCACCTGTTGCCGTTTGGTCAACAGTTACATTCCCAAGGTTTGTTGAAGTCAAGCAGGCTACCAGGCATAAAACTACTGCTTTTTTCCTATTTCAGCTAACTTTATCATCTGCTAGCTCGAAATTCGCCGTCTAGACAACTTAGCAAGTGTGATGGCATGTATATATAATATCTATTTATTGCCGATTATCTCTGAAACGGCTCAACGAGAATTGATAGGACGTTCACTGATATTTCAAAAAAGATTTTGTTTGCGTGAAAATGTATACAATATTTATTCAAATCGCTAGATAATTGAACAGAGTAAATGAATCTCATTTCTTACACAATAAGGGGCCATATATTGGTTATCCTCCGTGATACCACGATTGCTTTGGGCGGTGCAGGTCGTAGGTTAGATGATAAAGCATGCACGGGGCACGCCACGAGCGCGGAAGCACGTGTACGAAGCGATCCTATTATGATTTACGTATAGAACAATCGTGTTAAAGGAATCGGAAGCCGATAATATGTTGCAATTGCAATGTACAAGCGAGAATGGAAAGTATGACGACATATTCCGTATGAGTTCTTTGTTGCCATGAAAATATTGTAAGCTAAGTTTAGCAACATTTGAAATACACGACAACTCACTATACTTTGAAGAAAATATGATAATATCATGTGACGGTCTGGAATTAAATTCAATAATTTTGTGTTTTATAATATTATATTGAAGGATTTGTTGATATATTAATGTAATACAGAGAAAGTGTTAAAATATATAAAATATGATATATCAGTGGTTACATACATACATACATATGATCACGCCATATCCCTTGCAGGGTAGGCAGAGAGAACAGAGTGCCAGAGAACTCTATCTCTGCATACTTCACTCGCTTCCTCAACATTCATAATTCTCTTCATATACGCTCGCCGGTTTCGGAGACTCTTGACTCCACCTTCCTTCAGTACATGACCGATCTGGTCTAGGTAGGTTAGTCTCGGTCTCCCTCGGTACCTACATCCTTCCACTTTCGCATTGTATATCTTCTTAACCAGGCGTTCGTTATTAGTTCGTTATATCAGTGGTTTATTGTGTATTCTCATGTTCTGCCCAAATTCCCAGAGAAATCTTTAATTCGGTTGTCAGTGCCCAATTAGTAGTAACGATATAAACTACTGAGGGATAATGACTATGAACGAACTACTCAATATGCAAATGTGTTCCACTTTTTAGTATACCATTTTTTTCATTATACTATAAGTTATGGTGGCAATTGTAAAAGACTTGGTTTGTATACTAATTAGTAAGCTAACAATGTACTCGACTAACGGACTTTCGTGAATAATATCCAACAAGTCATTGTTACTACAGAGATTAACCGCTAAAGTATTAATTATCAAAATTTGACAATGACTTATCCAAGGAGGGATCGTACTACAATCCCTATGCTTGGCAGGCGTATAATGCTATCTAGTCGCCTGAGAATCCCTTAATCGATTTTACTACTCTTAGGGGTAAGTAAAAGGTCACCACGGAAGGATCAGGCAAGGCGTGGCCACACGATAGTCTGTCGCTAATTTATCTTGTTTGGCAAGGAAAAGGTTGTGGGGCATTGAATTATTTGTTTTCACCATATAGAGAGAAGTTAAGAGACTTAAAATACTAGCTGATCCAAAACACGCTCTGTTCTGTACAATCAAAAAAATTCACACAGCATGATCTACTTGGTTCAATAACCAATTTAAATCATTCTCGAATCGTCCCTCCTGAATGCACACAAAATCTTCATTAGAATTAGTCCAGCCGTTTAGGATGAGTTCAATCACATAAAGACGCACAAACAAATTACAATAAAAATAATTAACACAAAGAATTTAATTTATTTATCTACTTAATTAACAACTAAGTATACTCGTATTATAATTTTGTTAATGTAGTTACATAGGAAAGGGAGTATTGTCCGGCCTCTGGTAAAGGTCATGGCTTCAAATCCTACTATTCAGACCTCGGCTGGTTACATACTAGAAGTGAAACAATGGCTATTTAAATCTTTTGTTGTTATAGGTTTTTAATACTTATTATACCTATATACATATTTACTAGTTAAGTCGAGATCGTTGATCCATCTGTCAGGCTAGGGACTATCACTATTGGACATAAGCCTTAACATATAGTGGATGGAGATTATGCCAAAATCGCCACGCTTGACATAGAAGTTGGATATCAATCGCCACGTTTGACAGTTAATTTCTTTAACGGGACTAATCCCATAACACATTCGTACCATTGTAGCTCTTGTAGGCGCTGGCCTACTAGATTATTGTGGATCCTGATCCACAATGATCTTCATAGATGACTAGTATTGCCCAAATGCAAGACTAAGGCTTGTAGCAAGTCTCGCAGGGCTCCCGTAGACAACATTTTACGACTTCTTTGGCAAAGGAAGGGTTATCAACATTTTGTATTCTTAATACCAGTATACAGGGGAATAATTGGATGTTATTTTAAATAGTCTCAAAATAGATAGGTGTGATTATAGACCCTGTTTCGCTAAGTGGCATGTTCCTAATTATAGATAGTTGTATATGTAGAGTAATGAATGGCATTTCATGAATTTAGTTGGATTATTCAGTTCTATAGTATGTGCTCAAAACAAGACTGTATTATCCTAACAGTGAGAGTTGCAAGACTCTTTCTGCAAGTCTAGGTCTTAGATTTAAGCAACACTATAAATGACACTGAGGTTTGGCCCTCAAACAGATCCGGGAAATAATTTTAATTGTCTTGGGACCCGCAACAAATTAGATTAGAAAGGTTAAGACAACAAGTTTGAATAGAAAAGGAGTTAGAAGATATTAAATACACTTCCCTTCTATACACATCGGGAGACAGAAAGCAAAATTGACTAGTTAAGCAATAAATAAGAGAATTTACAATTTGTACAGCTACAATAAGCATAATAGTCAATTTTCACGATACCTATAGGCAAGAAAGGGATTGTTTTAGAACAATAGCACATAGAAATATAGTTCCGTACTTTAGAGTATAAAAAAGTGAAGCCAAAAATCCTGTTAAAGTGCAAGCGATTACACGAGTATACATATACTATAAAATGTGAAGTGATTTATAAAACCCGATTACGAAGCGAAAAATTATGTCACAAGCGGAATTCGAACACGCGCCTATTGGGATTCCGGCCCAATCGTGCTGCCACTACACCACCGTGAACTATTGTAGGGCATGCAAATTTCGCTTCATATCATATTTACGTCTTAAGGTGACGGTATGCCATCTACCCGACAATGTTTACACATTGTTATAGGCTTAATACTTCAAACTTTGCAGTTAGAATTGTATTAAACGATGACACAACCTTGTTATTTAAATTACTGAAATTTAGCATTTAATATGCTTAATTATTTATAAAACCCGATTACGAAGCGAAAAATTGTCACAAGCGGGATTCGAATCCGCGCTTATTGGGATTCCGACCCAATCATGCTGTCACTACACCACCATGAACTATTGTAGGATTCGGTTTTCGCTTTGTAGTCGGGTTTTATAAATAATTAAACATATTAAATGCTAAATTTCAGTAATTTAAATGTGAAGTGATATTAATACACTTTTTATGTTTTTGAGATGTATTGTGACACAATTTAATTGTAAAAACCGTCACATTTATTTATTTTCTAAGAGATGAGTGACACACACAGACACACCTTGAACACTACAAAATGGGCCGCCGTATGGAGACATTTGTGGCTCCAATTTAGTAGCTTCAAATATTGTGCACGACATAGGTAATACTATATGTTATTATTCTAAGGGTATTGTGAATTATACTTAAACTCCGTCACCACAAGGAAAATATAAAATGACTTGTAATGTTTACGCGAGTATTACACATTTGAAATAAAACTACTTTTACGGATTCATGGTCACGGGAGGACTGATGATGATGATCACTGTAAAGTGTTCGAAACGTCGGGAAATTAAAAATCAAATACAAACGCTATAGAATCAGTAAAACAAGTTTTATTTCAAAAGAAAATATATTATTTAGATATGTATAACACTACATATAAGACCACAATAACGAACAAAAGTTATAAATATAAACTGATAGTTTACAATGGAATACTTAATGAATTTACTCGTTTATACGTTTGCCTTTTTATCACGGTCATTGACGCTAAACGTGTTATAAATACATCATTTTATTTAACGCTTTAGGTGGCAAACGAGCAAGCAGCACAATTGATGGTACGTATTACATTTGCAATACCAAGTGTATAGGTAGGTCGTTGCTTACCAATCAGAATCTATCCATAAAGTTGGGCTACCTGTTACCTCTCTCATCGAACGAAGCGCAATAGCATATTGCCACTGCTCACATGTCGATTTTCTACGAGCGTGGCATGCTAACCCAGGACTGACCGGCTATTAAACATACATACATATCATCACGCCATATTCCTTGCAGATTAGGCAGAGAGAACAAAGTGCCAGAGAACTCTATCCTTGCATGTGAGGAAGCAATGTTGAGGAAGCGAGTGAGGTATCACTCGCTTCCTCAACATTCATAATTCTCTTTATACACGCTCGCCGATTTCAGAGACTCTTGACTCCACCTTCCATTCATTTTGTTCTATTGACGAATTTTATTTATTACCCGAAGTATGACATACCTGTAATGCAAATAATAAAGTATATTAAGATTTCTATTTATATTGTATACATAATAATTAAATTCAATTATCGTAAATAAGTTTAAGTTAAATTAAATATTAAAATAATTAGAGCACTGTGAATTAGTATTTAAGTAATGACTTGTAACTTTGTTATCAATAAAGAATACAATACAATACAATTCCTTCAGTACGTAACCAATCTGGTCTAGGTAAGTTAGTCTCGGTCTCCCCCGGTACCTACATCCTTCCACTTTCGCATTGTATATCTTCTTAACCAGACGTTCGTTCGGCATTCTTTCCACATGTCCGAACCATCGGAGCATTCCCTTTCGCATCTTTACACTCATACTCTCTTTCATATCTACTCGCTCTACTATTAAATATCAACATTAAAACATCATTAACTCAAGGAAGTAAGTACTTGTCGCTGTAGTAGAGTAGTTCAGAGTTTATTTCTCCAACTTAGAATTAAGTAAAGGAGTTGACTATACAGATGGTTACAGTCATCTACAGTGCAAATTTGTGGCTTCGATCTCTTTCAGAACAATACTTTGTGCAACCCAAACATAGTTTGTAAAGACCCCCACAATGCAAGGATTAATTCCTTAGTGCTATGATGATGATTTCGACTATTTAGCTACAGCGACTTGATATTGTACGTGTACACACACATAAACAGTCAGCGCACACTCGGACACACGCAAATACACACACATACATATATGAATATGGAGTTGACATGACCGTTACGCATGTTCAGAGCTTTTTCCCCGAAACGAAAAGTGCCTAAAATAGTTTTCAATAATCTAAGTTATACTTCGCATCTAATTTCTACAATAATTTACGTATTGAAAATCAACTGCCATGCTCTCCGCCCCAATAGAAAACCATTCCATATCTTGTAGTTAGATTTAATATGCAGAATGTTCAAAGCTTGATACGATCTATACACTATTTCAATATAGCTGGGCCGTAGTAACGTGAGATAAAAGTACTCGCTTTGATGCTAATATTAAAATAAAAGCGTGGTGGATATCATTGCTATAGAAATATAAGTAAATAAATTGCACATCCAAACCACACCATTTGACTACATATCGTCAACAATAGTACAAAGAACAAACGGAAACATATCAACATAGACAATCGCACAATTCATAGACTTTACTTCAAAAGGATACTATTTTATTCAAAGGATCCAAACACATGCGTATAAAGAGGTGTAATTTATTTCATCGAAGCGCAATGAATATTTGAATTTATAAGTCTAGAAGCGCGTTCAGACATTTGACTAAGCAAACTAATTGTAGACGATCATCTGCTCGTTTGTATAAATTGAAGCCTATATTTTCATTCACTGTGGATTCTTTATGAAACAAATATAAAGCTTTTGCTTTATGTTATTTTAATTAGAAATAATATAGATACTAGCGTAGCAAGGAAACAAGAAGTTTAAGTCCAAAAATGCAATTAAAAATAATATATTTTTTTTAAATAAAACCTGACTCTGATGAACAGAAAAGAATTTCCTCTCCTGCGTTCGAGCTTCACAATCTGATAGCTCAGTGGTAACATTATTCATCATTTCAGCCTATCGTCGTCCACTACTGGACGTAGGCGTCCCTTATGTTACGCCACAGAATGCAGTCCTGTGCCGCTTGCATCCAACGACGCCCAGCAACCTTCACCAGGTTGTCTGTTCATCTAGTGGGGGGATGGGGCGTCCTACACTGCGTCGTCCGGTACGTGGTTGCCACTCTAGAACGTTTCTTTCCCAGCGATTGTCGGTTCTGCGAACGATGTGGCTTGCCCATTGACACTTCAGCGTGCTAATTCTTCGTGTTATGTCGGTCACAACCGTTCTTCTGCGGATTTCCGTATTTCGGATTCTATCTCGCAGAGAAATCTCGAGCGTAGCCCGCTCCATAGCACGCTGAGTGACTTTGAGCTTGGTCATGAGGCCTACATTGAGGGACCACGTTTCCGTGCCGTAAGTCATCACTGGTAACACACAGTGGTGGTAGACCTATGATTTCAGACACTGAGGTATGTTCGATGAGAAGATCCTCTTAAGTTTCCCGAACGCACGAACATCATACATGGGTGTTACAAATGTCAAGATACGTATATGTTTGAAAGTTTAGTAAATTCCTATTATGCGTCTACGTTTCCCACGGCAGCTAACAAACAGCTGATGAAACGTTTAAAGAAATATTCTTAAATTATAGCTAAGAACTATCTCGACCACGTCAACTTTCCAACAAAAAAACAATCTTCAAATTATAGTCGGTCTATTTTTTTTTAAGAGCTACCTTGCTACAGACAGATAAACACGCCAAACAAACCTCTTTTTGCGTCAAGGGTTTAAAAAAAACGTAGAGACACCTAGAGTGTCTTAATATTCTTAATTCATAATCAATCTTGGTTATAATGTATAGATTAAACAAGCTTATATTTCAAATATGTGCCTGCTAATTGCGGCGTATAGAAGTAATTTGTAATCTAATAAAATTGATGTATGTAAGATAGTGTTAATTAATATTGATTAACAAAAACACCTGCTGCATATATATAAGTTCAATATCACAATATATGCAAGAATGGTGCTTAAATAAAATTGTGTATGAGTACCTAAAATATCATCGTTCAATCTTACGCCGTCTATTGTTGGACGTAGGCTTGCCTCATTGCCTTACAGTTGGGGAGATATTATGATTTTTAATGTTTATTCGAGTATTATACATTGGAAATAAAACTACTTTCACAGATATACTGTCATTACAGCGTTCATGATGGGGTAGACGGGAGGACACTAGTTCCTCCCATCTATCCTATCGCTACTAAAAAAATAGGGGTAAAACCATAACCTTCACGTTAGTGAAAAAGATTCACAAATATAAGATAGCGAGGAGAGCGCTGGCCTATCTTCTGGTAAATACTTAACCGGGTCATAATACTTCTACTTGAAACCACGGTATCCTTACCCCCACCACAATATTGTGATAATACATCGACAACCAATCTAAGCATATGAAATATCAAATCAGCATATGAAATAATAAATCTTCTGATCAAATCAGAGAAGTGGACTCCAAAAACTATTTTAAGTACCCAGAATTGCCCAGAACCCAGAAATTCGTAAAAATAGTTTTATTTCAAATGTGTAATACATCAGAAATCATTACAGAACAAGGTGGTTTGTCTGCCTTACACGTGTATATGACATATGGCGATTTATCAGCTACATACTGTGAGCGAAATGAGTAATATCTTTACTTTCAAAGAAAGACTGGTTTCAGTTAGACTTCACGTAAATCTTTCAGGAGCCACTGACTCATATCTTTAAATGATACATTTATAGCGAGCGTGCGTCAAATGCGGGCGCTTCTTTGTTTTGTGAGTTTGTTTTAGAATTTCAATGCGGCAATCTGTTTCAATCTTTGTGGCGTTAACGCTCTTCGTACTCGCTTTACTGTATATACAGTAATGCAGTGTAAAAAAAATATCGCATTGGTTGGCTTTCTGGTATAATCAATTTGGTCAGGATACAATTTTATCACAGAGCGGTTATCATTTGAGTTTTGAAAGCCAAGGGATTGTGATATTATAGGTTTAACCAATTCGTCAGGACATATAGCCGGGACGAGCGGATTAACTTGATTAGAGGATCTTTCTTTCATATTCAGGAAGCCTTTAATATCGATAGGTTAATGGACTACGCTTTACCTACAGTCCTATTCCATCTTGTTAATTTCTACACAATGATGGTATGATTGGATGCATGTGGTTTTGTCAACCAATGGAGACTGATGCGTTCGTGTATAACTTATATCAATAAAACAATGAATTACCATTACATAATGCTTGATTAAATCAGACAAAATAATACATATATACATATCATCACGCCATATCCCTTGCAGGGTAGGCAGAAAGAACAGAGTGCCAGAGAACTCTATCCTTGCATTCTTCACTCGCTTCCTCAACATTCATAATTCTCTCCATACACGCTCGCCGGTTTCGGAGACTCTTGACTTGATTCTTGACAATATAATTACAAATATAAATCAATACAAAAATAAACCATTAGAAAGATCAAATATAACAATTTCTGATGTTCACGCTAATAGTGGAAACTCGATTATCCGACCCTCAGTTATAAAGACTCGTGATGGATATCCGCAATACCAATCGCGATCTTGCATATACAAGTTGAATCAATGCAAGCAAACGCGTTGGAATTGGCATTACCTGCCCGTGTTTCGCGTTTCGTTATTGTTTTATTTAGTTAGCAATTATTATTCTGCTGTAACTTCAACATGTTGTGAGTTCAACTTAAATCTCTTAATTTATTAATAAAACATTGGTTTTAGTGATAAATATATTTGTTTTTTTTTCTTCTGCATAATATTATACAATATGTGCAAAAACAGATTTTCTTCATACATTTTATTATCCGGATTTTCTATTATCCGAATGCCTAACGATCACAATTAGTCCGGTTAATCGAGTTCCCAATGTAAAAGTATTTTTAGAAATTTGATTGCGTACATTTAACGCGATAAATAAAATTATATTACGGATTTTATTCGCACTGAAACGTCGAGAAAGTAAAAATCAAATACAAACACGATATCGGCAAAAATAGTTTTATTTAATCAATAACATGTATAATTGGGACATTCCATAAATGATAAAGAGATCAATTTAATATCAGGATCGCTTTTATCGCATATAATAATGAAATACCGTGTCATTTCGCAATAGGTTTGATTAAAATAATTAAACATATTATTGCTATCAGTACGTGAATGTTTTGATAATAAATATCCATTGATTATTATGAAAATATTTATATCTAACCAGCAAACCCAGCCGGATGGTTTGTTTGTAGGAGTCGATATATCACAGCGCCGCCTGGTGGCAAGTTACAGCAATGGGGATAGCATTAATAGCATATAAACCTTTTCTGTAAAAAAATATACATACCAATTTCATTTCAGATCTTGCACGTACTTGGGAGATCGTTGCAAACGTATAGTCGAGGACTGTATCGTTTCTAGGTGAAATGGATGCACCAGAATGATGTATAGCAATATTATGCTATATATATATATATATATATATATACTGGACTTTATCAACGTTTGAGAAGTGGCAATGTGTTGTTACGTTTCACTCGATGAGCGAGCGAGCCGGCAGACCGAATTTCTGGGTAGATTTTAACCGTTGATATTGCAAAGTCCTTGGGCGGTGGTAACATTTACCATTTTTTTTTTTTTTTTTTTTTTGGTGGTCTATGGGTGCGTCTCGCCCCGCTGAATCGGTCCGGGGTGACGGAAAGGCGGCGCGTGACCCCATAGACCCACCGTAAAACCTTCTCTCTTCGCCGTGCGAGCGGACCACCGGTACTCGATTTTAACTTCGGTGGCCCGCCCGGCGGTTTACCCTCGCGGGTTCCTCTCGTCGACGCCCCGACAGATTTCGCCGTCGGGGCGTCGCCCTCACGCGGTGGCCTCACGTCGAGTGACCGGACAATTCCCCGGTCCGATCACCCGAGGCCTCGGTTAGGGCGGCATCAGGCGCAGGTATTCGCGCCTGCGCCGCCCCGGCCGCTGACGGCGGCCCGGGTCGCGGGACTCCTCCCGGACTCGTTCCGCCGCCTCCTTCTGCGAGATGACAGCCTCGCAGAAGGCGGCGACCGCGTCCCAATTCCTGACGCTGTCGACCATCGCTCTCGCGACAGCCGGCAGTGCCAGGTCGGCACCGATAACAGCGACGAGGTCACGGCGCTGCCGGTCAAAGCCCGGACACGCCTCCAGCGTGTGTTGCGCTGTGTCCTCGTCACTGCTGCAATGGTGGCAGAACGAAGTCCACTCCCTTTGCGCGACCGTGTGCAGGTAAAAGCCGAAGCATCCGTGCCCCGACAACACCTGCATCAGTCGAAAGGAGAGGACTCCGTGCCGCCGCTCCATCCACTCCATCAGTACGGGCCGGAGAGCCTCGACGGTGACGACACCGTGTCTAGGCCTCTCCAGCCGCGTAGCCCAACGGGCGATGACGTCTCGGCGGGCGTCCTCGCGCCAGGTGGCTATCTCGCTCAGCGATGGGGAGCCACCTTCGTCGCACAGTGAGGTCACCCGCCGGTAGAGGTCGGAGAGCATCTCCGCCTCTAGGTCCCACGGGGGTGTCCCGGCCAGTAGGCATGCCGCCTCGGTCGATACCGTGCGGTACCCGCGAATGGCTCTGACCGCCATGACTCTCTGGGGTCTCCACAGAACAGCCCTGAGCTGGGCGTTCAGAGCCCTCGCCCACACGGGTGCGCCGTACATGGCCATAGAACGGATCACCCCCGCATACAGCCGTCGGCCCTCAAAGCTGGGTCCGCCCACGTTCGGCATGAGCCGCGAAAGGGCGGACGCCGCGCCGACCAGCCGGGGAGCAATTCGGCGAAAATGCTCCCGGAACCACCATCGCCCGTCGAGCACCAGACCCAAGTACTTCATATGGGCCTGGATGCTGATGTGGACGGAGTTGACGACTAGCGAGACGCCGATTGGCGGCCTTACGCGTGGCCCATGGAACAATAGGGCCTCCGTCTTATTTAGGGCCACCCTGAGCCCCAGCGCCTCGATTCGCCCGACCATCTCCTCGGTGCCGAGAGTGGCCAGGCTCGCCGCCTCTTCGAGTGTCCTGCCCCGGGCTGTGACGAGCGTATCGTCAGCGTAGCATATCACGCTCAGCCCGGGGGGGAGACTCCCTCTCAACGCCCAGTCGTACCCGATGTCCCACAGAGTCGGCCCTAGAACCGACCCCTGTGGAACGCCGCACGACATGGACGTCCGCACAATGTCCCCTGCGGGACTCGCGCAGAGGACACTGCGCCCCTCCAAATAGTCCGCCACCAGCCGCCTCAGGTACAAGGGCACCCCATGAAATCGGAGCGCCTCCCTGATGCAGCTGAATGGCAGACTATTGAATGCGTTGGCGATGTCCAGCGACACCGCCAACAGCACTCCCCCGCCGGTGACAGCCTCCGCGGCCGTC
This sequence comes from Lymantria monacha, assembly GCA_905163515.2. Taxonomy (NCBI): domain Eukaryota; kingdom Metazoa; phylum Arthropoda; class Insecta; order Lepidoptera; family Erebidae; genus Lymantria; species Lymantria monacha. The sequence goes on along the minus strand of LR991084.1, from coordinate 33,983,404 downwards.
TGCCTCAGTCGTAGCAGGGCCCCGATGGTCGAGCGCCCCCTTCTAAAACCGAATTGAGCGTCCGACAGATCGGGCCCCACCTCCTCCAGGTGTTGGACGATGCGGGCAGCGAGGATGCGCTCCAGCAGCTTACCCACATCGTCGAGGAGCACGATGGGCCTGTAGGCCGACGGCGAATCCGGGGGCCGTCCCGGCTTTGGCAGGAGAACCAACCTCCCCTCCTTCCAGCACTCAGGGAACCGCCCAGACACCAAACAGGCGTTGTACAGCTGCCTGAGGCGAGGCTCGAGGTGCTCGAGGAGCGACGTCAGCACCCGGACTGGTATTCCGTCCGGGCCGGGGGCCGTGGTCGCGGAACGAATCCGCGCCACAGCTGCTCCCACTTCCGTCTCCGTCACGGGCGGAACACTCTCGTCGTCAGCCTCCCGGTCTTGTTCTGGCGAGGCCATGACCGGGGGCGTGTGTTCCGACTGCCGTGGAAACAGCTCCTCGACCACCCTACAGAGGAAGTCGGGCTGGAGGGTCTCGGTGAGGGGAGGGCCCTGCGCGCGAAGCTTGTTCAGCGACGCGCGATACGGGCGACCCCAGAGGTCACGGTCGAGACCGTCCAGCATCTCCTGCCAACTCGCGTCCTTGGCGGCTCGGATGGCCAGCCGAAAGGCCGTCCGCGCATCGCGGTACGCCTCGTACAGCTGGCCCTCCCGCTCAGCGTCGCGGTGACGCCGCCGGCTGCGGGTGTAGGACCTTCGGGCTCTGATACATGCCGCACGAAGGTCCGCCAATCTTGGGGACCACCAGTAGACCCCCTGCCTCGGAGGTAGACGCCGCCGCACTCTGGGCATGGCCGCATCGCAGATCTGCGTTAACGCACTGCGGATGCGGACAGCCTCGGCGTCCACCCCGTCCGCTGGGGGCGGTGAGGACAGCCACGTGTGAACGATGGCCGCCTCCGCCAGTAGGTCCCTGTCAAGACGACCCACAGCCCACCGCGGAAACGCGGGAGCTCCGTCCGCCCTGTGACCCCTACCGGGGTCCCGGAGAGGGGAGACCTCCATCCGGATGTACCGGTGGTCCGATAGGGTCTCCGCCTCTTCCAGGACACTCCAGTTCCTCACCCGTGGTGCGACAGCGGGGCTAGCGAACGACAAGTCCACTATCGACCCGCCCTGCTGCCGCACACACGTGTTCACTGAGCCCCTGTTAAGAACACAGAGGCCCAGTGAAGCCGCCCACTCGATGACCGCCCTCCCGCGGTCGTCCGTCATACCCCCCCACGCCGTGGATTTGGCGTTGAAGTCCCCCAGAACCAGGACGAGGCCCGGTGCTAGTCGCCGTATCGAGGCCTCCAGGTTGGTGAGGGAGGCCCCGAAATCGTCCATTCTCCTGGTAGGGGAGAGGTATACGCTGTAGAGCGTAACCCCTCCCCACTCCGCCGCGACAAATTCCTCGCCCCTATCCAAAAGATACAAGGACGGGAAGTGCCGCTGCGTTGAGACGACGATTGCCGCAGTTCCGTTTCGGCTGACCACCCAATTGGGGCGATCAGGCACGGCGTACGGTTCCGCGACTACGGCTGCACCAATCGACCACTCCGCCATGGATTGCAGGAGTAAATCCTGCGCACCGGCGGAGTGGTTGGTGTTGGCTTGCAAGAGGTGGTGCATGGCTGGTGTAGCCATTAACGGGCTGTATCCATGACCTCCCCCTCGCCGGCGGGCGATCGGACCGCGCTAGGAGCGGGAGCGGCCGTGGTCGGAGGGCCGCCCCGCCCCTTTGGGGCCGAAGCTGGAGGTTTGCACGCCCCAGAGCCCATGCGGTGCTTGGCGGGCTTATTGCCCGCCGCACACGCGGGGCAGTGGGGCGGGGCGGCGCAAGATGCCGCCACGTGCCCGGTTTGACCGCAGCGGAAACACAGTCCGCCGCAGTCGAAGCAATTAGTGCACGTCGGTCGAGTATGTCCGACCGCCATGCACTTATAGCACCTCGCAGGCCGGTGCTCAAGCACGGTCACCCGCGCCGAGCTCCAGCCCACGAGGAGCCTGCCTGAGCCGGCCAGTTGCCTGACCGACTCCACCGGGCACTGCGCCCAGGCGGCACCTACGCCGCCCGGACCGGGGCGGATGACACCAACCCGGACGGTGTCTATGGGACACCCGGTTCTCGAGGCAATAGCCTCCCGGATGTCTTCCACCGTCACGGAGTCGTCCAGACCCGCGATGCGCATTTCGGCGCACTTGACGGGCCTGGCGATCCTGATGCCACCCTCCTCGGCAAACAAACCTCGCAGCTTGTCAGCTACGCTGTCGGCCGTCTTGGAGCCCTCGGCCCCGGGGAACTCGAGGATGCGAGCCCCTGTCCGGCCCTTGCGGGTCCTGGCTTCGACGCCTCCGATATCGGAGACGTCTAGCTCCCGCCGGGCCTTCCTCAAGACGGCCTCGTAGCTGAGGCCCTTCTCAGCCGCCTCAGGCAGCACAGTGATCACCACTGCGGCTGTCTTCGGCGACTTGAGCCCCTTGCGCGGCCTCTTCTTTTTACCGGCTCCTGCCTGTGGAGCGGGAGCGGGGACCTCAGCGGCGCGCTTGGCCTCCGCTCTCCTTCTCTGACCGCGACTCTTCCGGTCACGCTCGGCCACCTGCCAACCCTCGGGCGCAGCAGGCGCGACAGGCGCGGAAGGCGCAGTCGTTGACGCGCTAGTCGTCGCCGGCGGTGTTGTTGCCGACGATGACTGCGGTCCGGCAGGAGCCGGTACCGTCCTCTTCCTAGGTTTCGGCACGGGCCCCTTGGGCTTGGGCGCACCCGCGGCCGCGGCGTAGCTGCCACCCACGCGGCCACCCTGACAAGGCAGCGGGGCGGGGGCTGATGCCACATGCGACCGCTTGTCCGCGGCGAGAGGCGGCCGAACACGTGGATCTGGAGGCAACCTTGCCTCCAGAACGGCCACGCGCGCATCGACGAGTTTCCCGACTGCGTCGATGATTTGGCGCAGGGCCTCGTCCGGTAAGCCTCCCACCGCAAGTATCGGGGTCGGCTGGGCGTCTTCGGGGGCCCGTTCCGCGGCGCCTGGCGGCTTTGGCGCCGCAGGGACGCCAGCCGGCGGCATGCGGTCCGCAGCGAGAGGCGTCATCCTCACCACTGGGACCAGTTTCGCCGCGGCGGCTGGGCCAGCGCCAGCCAGCGACGCGCGCTTCGCGGCGGCTGGCGTCTTTCTCGCCGTGGGGACGGGTGTTACCGTCACGCCAGTGCCCAACGTCGTCGGCACCGCAGCGCGAGGCGGCTTTGGCGCTGCAGCGGCCGCTGAGTGGCCGGCCTTGGCCGGTGGCGCAACTGGCGCAGGCGGCGCGAGCAGCGCCATTTGCGCCTTTAGGTCGGCCACGTCCTTCAATAACTGGCGGTTTGCCCGCCGCATCCCCGCCAGCATGTCCCCCAACTGCCGGTTCCGGGTCCGAATGGCCGACATCTCGTCATTAAGGCGGGCATTTTCGGCCCGCAGGTCGGGGGGGTCGCCGTTGGCGCGGGCAGCAACCGCCGCCGCCCTTTCCTCTCCCGAGGCCCCTCGCCCTCTTCGGGAAGCCGGCACCTTAGGTGGGGGCATGCTGGCCACGCTCCCCTCTGAGTCGGCACCCGAGCTGCCGCCCTTACTTAGGCGGCGCTTCCTCACCTGCGAGGGGAGGGCCTTCTCCTTGGTCGTCAGCGTTGTCACTGTCGCCGCCGGGCTCTTTGCCACAAGACGCGCTGACGACCTGGCGGGGGCTTCAACAGCCGGCCCGCTATCCTTCTCGGACGGCCCTGCGGGAATGTCACCGCCCTCGTCCATTTTGGCGGTAGAACCGCCACCCCCATCTTCCCCGGACGGCTCTGCGACATCGCTGTCGCCCTCGTCCGTCGACGGCTCCGTTTCGGCTCTACCGCCGTCCTTCCTAGCTTCCGCGGCGGCAGCCTTTCTGCGCGCTCGCCGCTCCTCCAATCGCCGTTTGAAGCTGGAGGTCTTCCCCCGGCTCCTCCTGGGCGACCTCCGCTTCGGTGTTGTTTGGGCCTCCATGTGCTGTGCCGGACCCTCGGCGGACGCCTCGAGTCCCGAGGACGAGGCGTCGTTTTGGTCAGTTTTGCGTTGGCATGACCGGGCCTTGAGGTGGGAATCATCATGATCCCCATCGTAAATATTATTTTTTAAAAAAGTTTCCATGATAAAACCCACGAGTGTGGGAGAAACTATGACGTCGACCCGGGCAGAGATCCCTGTACCCGGGCAAGCCTACATTTACCAACCAGGGGGGCAGCCGGTACCCTGGCTGGAGCGTGCTAAGAACAGAACAACCCATCTGCCATGCATCTTCTCGCCGCACGCCAAAACTTAAGATTGTGGGTGATTTCCGAATTCGAATGTACATTCGAAATTCTTTATAGAGGTTGTCTTCCTCGCGGTCCGGGCGGTTAAGCCAAGACCCTCGTTCCTGAAACTAAGACAAGCAAAGAATCAGGTTTACGATTTGACGACGGTGGCGTTGGCACATGCCTGCCCAGCCCTCAAATGAATGAGTGACTGAGCCCGTCGCGGATTCGCGTCCGGTCACCTTCTACGGATAGAAGGCTAGGAGCGAAGCGCCAGATATTCGCTACGGACGGCAGTACAACAGAAGAACTGGGGACCGCCGTCCGCACCCAGGGTACACCGCGTGGAGGTTTCTGACATCGTACCCCTGGTAACATTTACCATCGGGTGTGCTGGTTTCTTGTTTTGTTACTATAAGCAATAAAAAAACATACAAAGAAAGGTGAAGAAATAACGACAAACCATTTTATTTAAAAAAATAATGCAAATAATAATCGAGTTTAAAAAATAGCGACTAATAACAGGGTCATACCATTGCCGTCACTGTGTACTATTCGCTGTTACTATATATAAATATTCCTTGTCAATAAGTACTGAAAGTAAAAAAAAAATTGTATTTTTTTTTAATAAACGAAAACTCTATGGTTGGGACACCGTTCGTTTGAACCAACTGGGACTAAGCTTATGGCTCCATAACCTACCATTGAACGTCGTCATCTTCAGTTGAGCTTACCACCGATACTAATTCCTTACCATCCCGCTTGGTAGGTTATCCTTTCAGATAGCGTTCCTCGTCAATTTAAGTAACAAAAAGACGTTAAGATCTTGTTTTATGGCGGAAGGTGGAGCCGGTCCGTCCACTGCACAACCTAGACTAGCGAATACTCCACAATTTAAGGCGACTTTACAAACATACAATAAATATAAAATTACACCAATCAACAATGGATCACTAAAACAATTGTTCTGCGTGAATTGACGACAACGTATATTAAACTATTACTCTGTGTATTTACAAACTACAGACTCCATTGTACATAATATTTTGATTATCACTTAGAACTATAGCTAGATTCAGCTTACATATTTGGTTTTATAATTGAGCAAATACGAACATTCGAACATCAATCAATATTAGCTGTGAATTGCTAAATATTGTGATACGAAATAAGCAATCTGGTGACAGATAAATATACGATATTTTTTATTGTAAATTTTTTTGGGAGACTACACGTGTGAAATCCTTATAGTTGTGAAGAAATATGCATTTTAATATGTAGGTTATAAATTTATAGTGCTTATAAAATATGACTATATTATAGTGCTTATAAAATTTACACTTTTATCTTGTTTGAGTATGATTTTAACTTTCTCGACGTTACGAGCAATTTCGGCTCGGTCCCCGGTCCGGCCCTGTGGAACGTCGGGTTCGATTGCCTTCTACGGGGTCAGCTTCTTCCTGGGATAGGGGTTATTTGCTATGCATATGACACCCCAATGACGGTGAGGGAGGCTGAAATCCGGGCGGTCGCTCGACTGGCAGAGGTTGGTGTTGCGCTCGTCGTGGACCCGATAGGCAAATTGGGTCTGAGGGTTGCTTTGAAGAAGACAGAGGCCCTCCTATTTCATGGCCCAAGCTGAGGTCTCCCCCGAGGAGTGCAGTTCAGGGTGTCTGGAGTTGCCGTGCCAGGCTAGGTCACAGGCAGAAGTTTACAGACTCTGCGCTGCGGCGCGAGCTAGCGGCGAGAGAATTGCCACGTAGGGACTGAGTTGGTCAAGAGAAACGGCTCGAGAGGCAGTCATCCGGCGGTGTAGGGAGGAATTGGAGTCCACTGTAGCAGGGCGGGGGACCGTCAAGGCGATTGCCCCCTATCTTCACCGCTGGATGAAGAGAAGGTCGTCACACCCTGGAGGTATGTCCCGTCTGGGGCCTCAGCGCCACGACCTGTCGGCGGTCATAGGAATAGACCTGTCGTTGTTGACCATCATTTCTAAGATGCTTGACAGCGACAGGTGCTGGTCATCGATGGCCTCCTTCTGCGAGGTGGTCATCTCTTTGAAGGAGGCCGCGGAGCAGGAACGCAAGGCATCTGCTTCCACAGACTCGCTCCGCAGGCGGCGGCCAGGGAGGGGGAGGCGCCCTTACGCGCAGCTTCTCCCACCGCCTTGACGTGGCCAGATGGCCTAGTGTTGGGGTGTCGGGGATTGAATGTAAATTGACGATCTCTCCGGCACCCCCATAAAAGCGTGGAAGGGACGCTGTAGTTTTAGTGGGTATTTCGGTCGGGAAGTCGGCCGCCGAGTCCCACAGACCCCCACGTCTGTCACTGGCTAAAGATAGTGCGTAAATGCCACAACGTGAAAAAAAAGGTCAATATAAATCTCTTAATCATCTTTTACGACATCTAGGCAAAAACAAGGTTTCCTATGTAAATGTTGTCGCTACCACACAGTTTTATCGTCATTTTAGAAAATATTCCTATGAAAATTAGTGTTTAGTAATTCAGGTATTAAAAGAAATGGTTAGTAATTAACATATCATGCAAATAAAAAATATATGTATAATTTAGTCGTGTGATGACGAAGTAAGAATACAAATCACCACCCCCTATCTTACTCGTGGGTGAACGTAAAAGACTACTAAAGGATGAAATATGCATATAACATCTATGCAAGAGAAGAAAAACTCGAAATAAAACCCTATACCAACACGTCTGACCAGCGTGGTGTAGTAGGTCAGTTTCCCTCCCAGTGTGGAGGAGGCTCGAGCCCAGCAGTGGGACGTATATGTGCTGACATGATATATAATTCTGATAATTATTTTGATTCGATGCAGTATATATGGTTCGTGTGAAACTTTTGTCGCAAACAAAGGCGCTTGTACCAAATGGTAATATATAATGGTATTTATACAAAAGTACATGAATTTAATTTTACTAGTGAACAATACCATTTTACTTGCAATATAACCTCTAAAGCGACATGTTTGACACCCACAAGAGGGCATTAGGAGATTTTATGAACATACTTAAACAGCAATAAGTAAAGATTGTTCCGTATTATCGTGAGAGAAGCATCTATAAAATGTACTTAGAAATGGTTTATGCTTTAAGCTTTATTTGAACACGGTGGGTAGTAAATAAATTTTACTGATTTAACTACTAATGACTTAGCTAGATGAGCTTAGTTCGCCATTTTTTTTTTTGGGTATTAATCAATTTCGATATTTAAGATATATTTTAGATACAAATTATATAATGATGAAATATTAATATGTTTATATACTATCGACATAATAAAGGTATATAATGGAATAATCATAAATAAATAATTGATAAAAAAGTGGCTAAATTTACTTTCACTTTTAATTAGAATAATTATATATTTTTCATTCAATTTCATTTATTATGTATAAACCCCGCGAGGACACTTACATATTGACAGTTATAACAGATTAAATTAATCGAATAAACTACTACCGGATCCGAACGTAACCGCTACTCAGAAGATTCCGCAAGAAACTCATGGGCTTTGTCTATTATTATTATTTATTTTCTAACTTTTTTGTAAGAGAGCGAGTAGGTATGAAAGAGAGTATTGGTGTAAAGATGCGAAAGGGAATGCTCCGATGGTTCGGACATGTGGAAAGAATGCCGAACGAACGTCTGGTTAAGAAGATTGTATATGCGAAAGTGGAAGGATGTAGGTACCGGGGGAGACCGAGACTAACCTACCTAGACCAGATTGGTCACGTGCGGAAGGTGGAGTCAAGAGTCTCCGAAACCGGCGAGCGTGTATAAAGAAAATTATGAATGTGTAGGAAGCGACTGAAGTATGCAAGGATAGAGTTTTCTGGCACTCTGTTCTCTCTGCCTACCTTGTAAGGGATATGGCGTGATGATACGTATGTATGTATCTTTTTTATAAAAAATAGTAAAACATGATCAGTAATAATTAGCTCCAGTGTAATGCCCTTCGAACCCCAATATAATTTAAATACAAAGTTATGTCTGGCTATGATTATGGCTGGTCCAAATCACACAAGCAGCACCCGATCACAAGTTAACTATTAGAGCAGCCATCACTCCCCTTAACTATACCTTGGAGGGAAGAGTGCCATTGCCTTAAAACATTGATAAAACAAGGTTATCTATTACAGAGACCTGATAAAACAATCTCCTGCATACTAAATTTCATGGAAACCATTGCCGAAATTCACAATATATAGAAATATACAAGAATTGCTCTTTTAATGATTTTAAATAGATTAACGTATATTGTAAGTCCGTAATAGTTATTATAACACTAAAGAATAGAGAGAATTTCCGTGTGGTGACGGAGTAAGAATACAATTCACCACCCCCTATCTTACACGTGGGTGATCGTACGACTAAGGGATATAAAACGCATATAACATCTATGCGAGAGAAGGAAAACTCGAAACAAAACCCTATACAAACACGTCTGACCAGCGTGGTATAGTAGGTCAATTTCCCTCCCATTATGGAGAAGGCTCGAGCCCAACAGTGGGACATATATGAGCTGAGATGATGAGATAATGAAGGAATAGAACCTTGTTTGTCTCTGGAGAATTTGCAAACGTAATCATTCTACTGCTCTTATCCCAATTAATTGGTGTTGAAGTAATATGTAAACATAATTTTGCAAAAAATATTGGAAATAGTTCTAAGACCAACCGCCTGCCTGACATCAACCCTCCATGGAAATATAATTATTGACCAAATGGCATCAGGTGAAATTGGCACAGGTCTATATAAAACTTTTAATCGTCTTTTACGACAACCATGAGGAAATGGACACAAATAATACTCAAACTTGGTCGCTACTTAGATCAGTACGCCATTTGTGCAGTCAGTACTATTAAAAATAACTCATCATCTATCTAAAAATGTAACGAATCGCCGTCTGTACATGGAAGATATATGAAAAAAAAATATTACTGGGACCTTTATCAACACGAATAGAACCCAAAACAATGATTGTTAAAATTTTTGTCTGTTTATCTGTGCGTTTGTGCACGCTAATCTCAGAAACGGCTTATCCGATTTAGACGTGGTTTTCGCTAATATATTGTGGTTAAGCTTCACTTAACGTTTAGTCTTTATTTCATGTTAATTGGTTCATAAATAAAAAGTTATATCAATTTAAAAAATACTGGGAGAAACAAATCTTTATCGATTTTTTTCAAATTACGTACAAATTTTCTTCAGTAAAAATAAATAAACACGTGTTTCAACATTTGTCAATTTTCACCCTATGGGGATGTACATTGGGCCTGCGAAGCAGGTTAGACGACTCATTACCGCCAAGCCGAAACTATTAAAACATTATCATATTAAAAAAATAACATAATAATTTTGAGTGATGAGCGTGTATGAAGAGAATTATTAATTTTGAGGAAGCGAGTGAAGTATGCAAGGATAGTATGAAGGATATAGTTCTCTGGCACTCTGTTCTCTCTGCCTGCCCTGCAAGGGATATGGCGTGATGATATGTATGTATGTTAAGTTTACTTATATTTTCTGAATTTTACTAATACTTTCTGAATTTTGTCATAATAAAAATGTCTATTATGGATATTCCGCCAGAAAACTTAGGCACGAGTGACGTTTATCCTTTCCCTAGATTCTTCCTAGATACGCTCATGTAGAGATTATTAAACTAAAACTCTGCGAGCTTATCATTAATTAATGACTTCTTACATAACATTTGGTTGCTCTTATCGCATTTTTAAAGCATAAATATAGCATAATATATCTACTTTCTCTATGTGGGTAGACTTGGAAGAATATTGGGCTCTCGTTCTATGCTTTATTGTATGATTAATAAATCTATTCAGGAATGTTTTAGCCAGAAGCAATAGGGGTCTTTTCTTCTCATGTATAATTAATTACAAAGCAAAGTCATCAGGTTGAAGACCTAGCACAGCTTAATACGTATATACATTAACAAAACAAAACATATCTCTAATTAATTACAAACGTACCCTATAGGTACAATAAAGTGAAGACATCAATCGAAATGTACAAATATAAGCGAATGTTTGATCAATAGAAAGTCTGTGTCATGCTTGTTGATAGAAAATTACAAGTCAGGTGTTGAAGGTGACAAGTGTTATTTTAATTGACAAGTGTGTTTTGAAGTATTAATTGAAGGTCGTATTTATCCATTGTTAATATGAACATTGCTGCACCAAGTCTACCGTGATGTTACAGCGAGATTTATCTCTTAATGAGAGATATCTTAAGAAAATATAGGCTTAAGATAAATTTAAGATTATATATTTCAGACGAATATACAGGGTGTCCCAAAATTCAACGATAAGCTGGCACCAGCAGGTGGACCTACATATGACTACTCGAGAACAGAAAAGAAAAAAATTCTACCTTGATTTTTTTTTTCATTACGACAAAAAAACCAAAATCTTTAAAAATGGACATCCTTTATTATATTATTAAGTGCTATTGCTACAGTTTTACAAGTAATTCTGTGTTTTTTTTTGTATTGGCACGGTAAGTAGCACTACTATCGATCACAACCATTAAAAATTCCAGAATATCTATAGTTTTTACACAAAAATCAATCAAAAGTATGTTTTTTTCATAAATTATGTAAGATTTTGACTTTCAGCTCACTTTCACTCATCATAGTGAAAAAAAAAAGTATGGACACTACTGTGGCAAATAGTATTAAAAATTGGCGCAACTAACTACAATTCTAAAATGGTATAACATTCAAGGCAAACTAGCCACAAAAATATACTTAGGTGTACTATTTCAAAATAACAACCATATTTCGAAAATTGTTAGTGTTGATAGTAATCACTTTTACTAAGTAGCCAAAATGTTTTTGTAGCAAGTTCCCAGAATTTGAATGAGACATGTGCGTAGTCCGTAGATCCACAGTCTGAATTATTTTATGGCGAAGCTCGTCCAAGGTTGCAATCGGTTTTGTGCAGACTCTGTCTTTTAGACAACCCCAATAGAAAAAGTCCAGGGGATTTAGATCGGGTGAACGGGGTGGCCACAAGATAGGACCAAGTCGCCCGATCCAACGCCCTGGGTACTCTTGGTCTAAGTACTCTCGCACAGGACGGGCATAGTGAGCTGGGCAACCATCGTTTTGAAACCACATGGTTTGCAAATCACTTAAGGGCACATCTTCTAATAATCCTGGCAACTCATTTTGTAAGAAGTTTAAATAACTATTGCCATCTATGTTTCCTTGTAACTCAAAGGGCCCTATCACTTTGCCATTTATTATGCCAGTCCATAGGTTAACCTTAAATTGGTATTGGGATTGTCTTCTCTCACCAGGTGCAGATTTTCATTGTTCCAGCTATGAAGATTGTGAAGATTTAAATATCCATCTTTCTTGCAGGTTGTTTCATCACGACGACGTGACGTTTTAAAATTCTATGTGCAGTACTTTTTGGGATTCCCGTTGCTGCTTGTACAGCACGTACAGAGGTAGTTGAATCGTTTTCTATTTCATTGAGAACTTCTTCATCGTGTTCCGATCTAGGTTTTCCAGCGTTTCGCCTGTCAGATGGTATACGACCCTCCGAAAAAGCTTGATACACGTTAATAAATACGCGATAATCCGGATACCTTTGAAGATTAGGGTACCTTGCTCGATATAATCTGCTAGCAGCGTTGGCATTGCATCGGCATTCTCCATAAATTAGGTGCATATTAGCGTATTCTAACGCTGTGTATGGTAGCGGCATGATGAATGCTAAACACTTGAAAATAAGGCAAAACTTCTTTAAAAAAAACACAAAATCACAGTCTAAAATAATGCCAAGTCAGGTCAATTTCCAGGTCACTTAATTCAATCCAAAAGTCGTCAGTACCAGAGCCACTTTAATTAAAACAGAACGGTGTGCAGTAAACAAAGAAGTAGAGCATACTGACTTGCTGTGCTGCTGAGGACATTAATTACTTCTCCACCTGCATTAATGTTACTAAACAATTAGCATCTATCTATCTCCCTCTAACGTATAATCTCTCTATCTCTGTCTAACTTATTTTATGGACTTATGGACTACGCACATGTCTCATTAAAATTCTGAGAACTTGCTACAAAAACATTTTGGCTACATAGTAAAAGTGATTACTATCAACACTAACAATTTTCGAAATATGGTTGTTATTTTGAAATAGTACACCTAAGTATATTTTTGTGGCTAGTTTGTCTAGAACGTTATACCATTTTAGAATTGTAGTTAGATGCGCCAATTTTTAATACTATTTGCCACAGTAGTGTCCATACTTTTTTTTTTCACTATGATGAGTGAAAGTGAGCTGAAAGTCAAAATCTTACATAATTTATGAAAAAAACATAGTTTTGATTGATTTTTGTGTAAAAACTATAGATATTCTGGAATTTTTAATGGTTGTGATCGATAGTAGTGCTACTTACCTTGCCAATACAAAAAAAATCACAGAATTACTTGTAAAACTGTAGCAATAGCACTTAATAATATAATAAAGGATGTCCATTTTTAAAGATTTTGGTTTTTTTTGTCGTAATGAAAAAAAAAATCAAGGTAGAATTTTTTTCTTTTCTGTTCTCGAGTAGTCATATGTAGGTCCACCTGCTGGTGCCAGCTTATCGTTGAATTTTGGGACACCCTGTATATATAATATATATTTATATAATTCAGACGAAATTTACGTGTGGTGACGGAGCAACTTTCCGTGTGGTGACGCAATAAGAATAAAATTCACCACCCCCTATCCTACCCGTGGGTGATCGTAAGAGACGACTAAGGGATATAAAAACGCATATAACATCTATACAAGAGAAAGAAAACTCGAAACAAATCCCTATACCAACACGTCTGACCAGCGTGGTATAGTAGGTTCACTTGCCTCCCATTACGGAGGAGGCCCAAGCCCAACAGTGGGTCATATATGGGCTGTGATGATGATGATGACATCTATGTAAGAGAAGAAAACCTCGAAATAAAGCCCTTTATCACCAGTTCTGACCACATATAATACCAAGTATAGTAGATTAATGGCTCTCCTGTTCTGGAGAAGGCTCACGCCCTGTGGGACGTGTATGAGCTGAGATGAGATGATATTATATTCAGATACTCTTAGCAAAAAGGATAGTATACTTAAAACAGGCAGTTTATTAACTTACGACACATAGTCGTAAGTTTTCTTGTTTATCTTACAGCTTTGCTTGCTTAGTTTCCTTATATTTAGTGTTATTATTTTAATAATTGCACAGAAGGCGTAGTGGTTAAGATATCGACCTATCGTGCCAGTGTAGTAAGTTCGATTCCCACGCAGGACAATACTTTATGCGATTCACAAACTGTTGTTCAGAGTCTGGGTGTAATTTGTGCCTGTGAGTTGTATGTTTGTAAAGTCCTCCGTAGTATAAGAATTATTGAAGGGTGTTAAAAAAAGATTAACTTAGTACTACCCGACTAGAAATTTTTTCGTCTTCCTTAGCAGGACCGGACCGGGCATGCCCGATCTGGACCAGATAAGGTATGTAACGCAGAAGATATGTCTGGACCCGATCAGGAAAACCTTATCGGGTCCAGATCAGGCATTCCTGATCGGGTCCAGATCAGGCATTCCTGATCAGGTCCGGATGAAATTTTACTGATCGGAACCAAATCAATCATCTGCGTTATATATCTTGCCTGATCCAAAACGAGTATGCCCAGTCCGGTCCTTTTAAAAAACATGAATATCTTAAAGAACATGTTTAATAGATAAAAATATAAATCAATATATGACGTAGGCAGCGAATGCAGTGCTATATTCTTATCATAGAGGGTCCCGAGTGAGCCGATCCAATTAGGGCGCAACCACCAGATGCTAACGACTTCAACTGTCGCCTGAATTCGTCATTCATGACCTGATCGATCTGTTTTGATCTGATTCGATAACAACTAATTTAATATTAGGCGATGTGATTACGCTTCGGAGAATCTTAACACCGCGATTCAGATAATGACGTCATTTTACTAACGCCATCAACAATTTATGACCCAAAACATTAAATGTTAGAATGGTTGTTACAATATTATTATATTTATTTCTATCTATGTTTTCAAATGTACCTATTATTTATTTTTGTTTTTACTTTAAATATAAATTATTTTTATATTATTAATTAAACATTATTATTATTATTAAATACATATGATTAATTAAAGATTTCAGATTAATCTCCTCTGATGCAAATACAATTTACACCGTGGCATAAATATGACAATCATGATATGATACTTTTTTGAATTTTGATTGATATTTTTTTTTGTGTTACGAAAACTGTTTCTGGTCCTGATATACTACACGCCTTACCATATACTTGATTATATTTTACATCAGGCTGTCTTTATTTGGTATAGACCTGGTCCTGATCCGGTATGCCTTACTATACTTGATGATATTTCACATCAGGCTATCCTTATTTGGTCCTGACCTGGTCCTGATCCGGTATGACTTACCACACTTGATTATATTTTACATCAGGCTGCCCTTATTTGGTACTGATCTGGTCCTGATCCGGTATGCCTTACCATACTTGATGTTATTTCACATCAGGCTATCCTGATCAGGACCAGACCTGGTCCTGATAGGGTTTGCCGGATCCGGCATGCCTCATTCTATCCTGATCGGGCCCAGATACATGATCTGGTTGAACCATACTTTTTTTCTAGTCGGGTACATAGTAATAAATCGACACCAATAATATATAATACATCGATCACAATATTTGTTACCTCAGCTGTTGTTATGCCGACATAGGGGTGATATAAATATCATAAAGGACTTGACTGATGAATTATCAAAGCCGAATCAAAACAACTGCCACCAGAAACATGAAATTGTGACAGTAGTTTCTTTTTGTTAAGTGGAAATTCGCTGAAAATACTACATCTCCCGAGGGTGTAGAATAGGGATCGCTCCCTATTCTACACCCTCGGGAGATGTAGTATTTTATCTTGCTTTAACATTTTCACCCTGCAAAAAAGATGCTATTTAACAGTCTAAAGCTAGTAGATTTCTATTTATCAATGTCTCGTTGATTCGATGGTATAATAAGCGTGGGACCCGAGATTGAATCTTCATATGCGTAATGTTACTGCAATATTTTCCATTGGTCAATTTTCTATAACAACATGAAAGCTCTGTTTGTCTGCGTCAATTGCATGTTTGTAAAGTCCCCCACAATATAAGGATTATTTCCTTAGTGCAAGGCGGTCGGAAAATATAACTTAAATTTTATACAAGCGTGCGTTATATATAACAGATACAAGGGCAGAGGCGAATTATAAAGATCGTTAAAAATCATGACATCTCAAGATTGTTTTGAGGACATTTTTTATAAGTGAAATGCAAATAGTATAAGGTTTAAATTGATATAATATTTGAATGGCAATGACCCAACCTCAGCCTAAATACGTATTACAGTAAAGATGCGTAGATATCATTCAAAATACCTTGTCATAATCATAAAATACACGTCATAGATCAAACGGTGGCAAGGGTGTACGCGGCAGATGATACTTTCCTCAATAATTTTCTGCTAAAAATACGTGATACCTTGAAAAATATAAACGTATTACTTTAATCTGATAATGTATATTGATATTAATTAATAATTATTTATTTTTTATATTAATTGATCATTTTCCATGTGGTTACGGAGTAAGAATATAATTCACCAACACTTACTCGTGTTTGATCGTAAAAGACGACTAAGGAATAAAATATGCATATGACATCTATGCAAGAGAAGGAAAGCTCGAAATAAAACCTTATATCAACACGTCCGACCAGCGTGGTGTAGTAGGTCAAATGCACTCCTAGTGTGGAGGTTCGAACCCAGAAGTGGGACATATATGACCTGATGATAATGTATATTGAAATTAAACTATGTATTTGAAATTTAAACTTCAAGTGTTTTCAGGCGTCCTTCGCCTTACAACAAAAAAGAAACCTAAAATATATATAATTAAAAAAATATGTATTTATAAAAACTTGTTAGATATTCATTCCAAAAACGGTTGCAATCGTTTCTTGCAAGATGCGGGTTCAAGCCCCAAGGTAATCACTATTGGTATCATCATTTCAGCCCATCGCTGTCCACTGCTGGACGTAGGCCTCCCTCATGGTACGCCACAGAGTGCGGTCATCCATCGACGCCCAGCAACTTTCACTAGATCGTCTGTCCACCTAGTGGGGGGGCGTCCTACACTGCGTCGGTACGTGGTCGCCACTCTAGAACCTTTTTTCCCCAGCGGTTGTCGGTTCTTCGAGCGATGGGGCCAGCCCATTGCCAGTTCAGTGTGCTAATTCTTCGTGCTATGTCGGTTACACCCGTTCTTCTGCGGTTTTCCGTATTACGGATTCTATCACGCAGAGAAATCCCGAGCATAGCTGGCTCCATAGCACGCTGAGCGACTTTGAGCTTGGTTATGAGGCCTACATTTAGGGACCACGTTTCCGTACCGTAAGTCATCACTGGTAACACACACTGGTTGTAGACCTGTGTTTTCAGACACTGAGGTATGTTGGACGAGAAGATCCTCTTAGGTTTCCCGAACGCTGCCCAACCGAGTTGGATTCGTCGGCTGACCTCTTTCTCGAAATTGGATCTACCTAACTGGACTGTTTGTCCAAGGTAAACATAATGCTCGACAATTTCGAGAATCGCATTGCCAACTAGGGACCGGTACAAGAATGAAATGGGCATTTGACATGACTTTCGTCTTGTCCATGTTCATTCGTAACCCCACCAATTGGGATATCCTGTTGAGATCGTTGAGCATGGTGCCAAGGTCCTCCATGGATTCTGCCATAACGACGATATCGTCTGCAAATCGAAGGTGAGTGATGTATTCGCCGTTAATGTTAATACCAAGTCCGGTCCAGTCTAAGAGCTTGAAGACATCTTCCAGTGCAGTGGTGAACAGTTTCGGAGAGATGACATCTCCCTGTCTCACGCCTTTCTGCAGCTGGATCGGTTTCGTACTTTTATCCCGGATACGGACTGACATTGTGGCGTTCCTTTACAAACACTTCAGCACTTCGATATAACGATGGTCGATTTGGCACCGCTGAAGGGACTGCAGCACCGCCGAAGTTTCGACTGAATCAAAGGCTTTATCATAGTCCATAAACGCTATATACAGAGGCCGATTGTACTCCTCGGTCTTCTGGATAATCTGCCGAAGCGTGAGAATATGGTCTATGGTGCTATAGCCTTTTCAGAAGCCAGCTTGTTCGGGCGGCTGGAAGTCATCAAGCTTGCACGTGAGTCGATTGGTAATGACCCTCGAAAACAACTTGTAGACTTGGCTCAAGAGTGAGATGGGTCTGTAGTTCTTTAGAAAAGCTTTGTCGCCCTTCTTGAAGAACAGCACCACTATTGGTATATATGGTGGTAATCAATATTCGACGCAAATATGTTTTATAAACATCCTTGCATGTCAAATGATGAATCTTAGCAGTTTAGATAATAAAAAATAAAATAAACACTAGCATAAATAAAAAGCTTGCTAAAGTTGAGACGAATACAGTCAGCTCAAATTTGGTTCACTAATAGACAATCCAGAATTTCATCTACTACCTTCGAGCTCCATTATCAGAGTAGCTCAGTAGTACCATCATACATAGGTGTTCCAAATATTAAAATCACAATATAGACAGAAAATGTAAAGTTACCCATGATGACTCTAAGATCTTCCAAAAAAAACTGATGACCTTGAAACGCCTGAACAGATTCAGCTTGAAACTAAAAACCATCTCGATCAGCCTTTAAATAAAAACTGCACCATAATCGCTCCATTCGTAAGATACCATAAACAGGCACACAGATACGCCAAACTAATAACAATCCTGTTTATGTGCCGGTGGCTAAAAATTAAAAGCGATGAGAGCAATTAAAGTAATTTTTATGGTTACAATACTCTCCTAAATATTATATATATCTATAAAAGAGGTCGTGGTAGGACCACGCTTTTGACAGTCTTCGGTCTTCAGCCGCGGGCCGGTCCTACCGAGGGGTACCACACTCTCGTAGAAGATAGATGTCTGAACAATGACAATGTGCTATTTTTTTATTGCTTATGGTGGCAAACGAGCAAGCAGCACACCTGATGGTATGTGTCACTGCCACCCATGGACCTTTGCAATATACCAAGGGGGTATAGCTTAGGCCGCCGCCTACCAATAAAATCCCCAAGCCGACCTAGGTGGGCATCCGGCTCTCTCGCTCACCGAACGAAGCGCAATAGCACATTGCCATTACTCAGACGTCGATATATAGACAGAAAACAGTCAACAGCGTGGTCCTGCCACAATTAAATATTATTGCGCTATTGCGCTTCGTCCGGTGAGCGAGAGTCATAACTCCAGCTGGGTGGATTTGGGGTATGTATTGGTAGGCAGTGGTCTAGCTGTGCATGGGCGTCAGTAACCACAGTATTTGACTGATCATTATAAAAATAGGTAGGTATGTATATTTTTTCACTGGTGAAAGTTTATATACTATCCTCATTGATGTAACTCGCTATCAGGTGGCGCAGCGATATATCGACAAACAACCTGAGTTTGCTAATATAATCAGATATAATTAGATATACCAATCTACGAATGGAAGCTTGTCATTCGTCTGGTCATCCGATAGTGGGAAGATAATGAAGTTATTAAGCCGCGTAGTTCCTATAGTCACTACGAAATGTATTCAAGACATAATACCAACAAATAATGTTTCAGTAAACAGCTTCAATGTACATGACCGCTAAGTTTGTCACAGTTGGCTGGTCGCCAGAACCGATCAGCTGATTTCATGGACTGCAAATATATAGAATAATATGAGTACCAACGAGGCGGCATTGAATTATCATACTGAAGTGTTTGTGAAGACTTTGTTTACAGTTATTAGTGATTCTTTTTTTTTAAAGATTATATAGGAAGTGCAGATCCCACTACTGGCATCAACTACCATAAGGAAAATTGGCTAATTAAAGCATGGTATGCTTTTTTTTGTGAAGACAGGGTCCAAACCATCCGGTGCGGCGGAAAGTTGGCGTGCAACTCCATAGCCTGTGGTACCCTACCGTCATTTGGGCGAGTCACATTAAAGTTGATATTTTATTTCGAGTTTGCCTTTTTGCGATGATATACATACATGTATATCATCACGCCATATCCCTTGCAGGGTAGGCAGAGAGAACAGAGTGCCAGAGAACTCTATCCTTACATACTTCACTCGCTTCATCAACATTCATAATTCTCTTCATACACGCTCGCCGGTTTCGGAGACTCTTGACTCCACCTTCCTCCAATCTGGTCTAGGTAGGTTAGTTCTCCCCCGGTACCTACATCCTTCCACATTCGCATTGATTTGCCATGATATGATCTGCTTATACTATTTATGAAATGCACAGATGACGGAGTGTGTAACAAATAACTCTTGCGCCAAGTATCATTGGGTTTAATCCCGACGCAAGATAATTGTTATGCACAAATATGTTCTGCGTGTTATTTGTGTCCTTTAATTGTATTTTTGTGTCTTCCTCGATACTAGAGCATATTCTTCAGTTCTTTAGATTTTAAAAAACAAATTAAATGTTTTAAAATATTTAAACAATTTTGCAGCCGGAATTTCTATCTTAAAATAGCTATCCGATCTGCAGGTACTTGGTGCCTTTTTGTTTTTTTTTTTTTTTTGCGCTGGGCTATGGACGTCGCACCCCGCCAAATCGGTCCGGGGTGACGGAAGAGGCGGCGCGCAACCCCATTGACCCACCCTGCAAGCACCTCTTCTTCGCCGTACGAGCGGGCCACCGGTACCCGATCTTTGTCTTCGGTGACCCGCTCGGCGGTATGCCCTCTTGGGCTCCTCTCCTGTCGACGCCCCGACCGCTTTCGCCGTCGAGGCGTCGTCCTCACGAGGTACTTGGTGCCTAGCTTCCTTTATTCAGTTTGAATTTTGGACAAAATATATTCAAAAGTTTCAAGACAAAATCTATGCAGCAATAACAATATCCACCTTCAGATACATTAGCCCTTGATGATGGATGCTATAAATTATTCTGAAAATATATGTACATTGTACATAGTAAAAATATGCTGTGTGGTAGCGGCTTCGAATACTACCAACCCTTACTTTGGTCGTGGATGTTGTAAAAGACGACTGAGAGCCTTATAACGACCTGGACCAACTCCATCATCAACAATTACATTCCCAAGGAGGGTTGACGTCTGGCAGGCGGCCGGTCATAAAACTATTGCCAATAACTTTTACAATATGTATTATGAAATAAGAGTACATATTGTATCGACCCCGAGTAATTGGAATAAGAGTAGGGGAATGATGATGATGACGATGGGTAAAAAGTAAAATTAACAGCAAAAAAATCCTCAAAATAGTTTTCAACATGAACATCATCAACCAGCCTGTTGCTGTACACTGCCACAAGTAGACCTTTCCTATAAATAAGTTGATAGTACCATAATCGTTACACTTGGCAGGCGGGTTCACGACTGCAGTGAGGTGTTATTTTAGTTTCCCAGGACAGAGCTGCTCCACCGAAGTTAAAATCGAGTACCGGTGGTCCGCTCGCACGGCGAAGAGAGAAGGTTTTACGGTGGGTCTATGGGGTCACGCGCCGCCTTTCCGTCACCCCGGACCGATTCAGCGGGGCGAGACGCACCCATAGCCCACCAATAAAAAAAAAAAAAAAAAAAAAAGGACAGAGCTGCTGCTCGCTTTCCCGGACCTTTAGGCGATTTCTACGATTTCCACAAACAAGTAGCGAGGGCAGGTGTCGATCCTTATTTTTTTCCCCGCCGCCGCACAAGAAAAATAATTGTACATAAAATTATTTTCTTTATTGAAATAAATTCAATAATTTATATTTTTCACACATGTTTGTCGCATATTAACATCTGTGTAAATAATTTTGTAGAACAATTCACGACTGAATATACAATGCACAGATATTATAAACACGATGAAATACGCACATACATACTCGAACTAAGGTTAAGTTGGTATTGCCAATTATTTATTTTTTATTATTCCTAAATTTCAATCCCGCGGATGGATTCATTCACGAATAATTGGAAGAACAAAACTGAAAAACTTATTCAATCAATCCTTTTAATGAACTTACTTAAAGTAAACTTGGATGTGAAAATCAATTCATTTAGAAATTTCATCATTATCTTTATACGCCCACTGCAGGTCTCGAGCCTTCTCCACAATGGGAGTGAAATTGACCTACTATACCACACTGCTCAGGCGAATTGACACAGAGTTTTTTATATCAAATTTTCTTTTTCTTTCATAGATGTTACTAGTTGTCCCACCGCCACCAGGGAAGGTCGGTCCTGGTCAGGTCCTTACCGGATAAGTAATTATCGACATATCGTATATTAAAAGCTTCTCCGAAACACGCTGCATCTTATTGTATAAGTATTATACCAATCGGTTCAGTAGTTTTCGCAGTATAACCGAACAAAAATGCCACTTTTCCAGTTATTAGTATAGATAGATAGATATGCATATTATATCCCTCAGTCGTCTTTTACGACACCCACATACAAAATAGAACATTTACGTGGCAATTTATGTTTATATATTAACTTATATATACTTCCAAATTAAGTCATTTGGATCTCAGAGCTTCGCATCGCCATCCATAGTACTATTAAATTTATTGCCGTTAAATTAATGTGAATTTCATTTTGCATATTATTTGTAGTATCATTCATTCAGTCTTTCGTAGTCCATTGCTGGTTATAAGCCTCCGCCATATAATACCATATGGTGCGTTCATACATAGGATGGCAATAGCAATTGCAAAATATACAGGGTGGAAGGGGACCGCTCCCGAAAACAAAGACAGGTAACCCTACTACTTGTAATGATAGGCTAGAAAAAAAATTGATTCCTTTTTTGCTTTGTATCATCATCATCTCAGCTCATATAAGTCTTACTGCTGGGCCCGAGCGTTCATAATGGAGGGGAAATTAACCTACTATACCACGTAGGTCAGACGTGTTGGTATAGGGTTTTGTTTCAAGTTTTCCTTCTCTTGCATAGATGTTATATGCGATTTATATCCCGTAGTCGCCTTTTACGATCACCCACAGGTAAGACAGGGGGTGGTGAATTGTATTCTTACTCCGTCACCACACGGACAGTCCTTTGTATAACATTATGTAAATCAGCACGAAAAAATATTGAATAATAACACTAAGATATTGAAAATAATACAAGACACTCTCACGTTCCCGCCAAAATTATTTTCTTTATTCGATAGGCGATAATATAGATTATAACAGCAAAGTCGCACGCATACTTATAAATATTTACTCTAATATTCTATTTCTAATTTACATTGAGATTCTCAATTAGATGCGAATGCGCTTTCTATGTATTAGAAATTACGGATAAAATTATCCATTAATTTTGATTGCATCACTACCATTACGAATTTCATCATTCACGCACCAACATCATTCATTCCATTCGACGTTCCAAGTCAAGCTTACTCTATATAATAATCTATTAATTTTTGATGGCGGTGGGAAGCTATGAAATATAAATGATTTAAGTTGAATGTACATTATATTCTCTATAGACATACAAATATACAAATTGCCGTGTGGTGACGGATTAAGAATACTATTCGCCAACCCATATCTTACCCGCGGTGATCGTACGAGACGACTAAGGGATATAAAACACATATAATATCTATGCGAGAGAAGGAAAACTCGAAACAAAACCCTATACCACCATGTCTGACCAGCGCGGTATAGTAGGTTAATTTCCCTTTCATTACGGAGGACGCCCGAGCCCAACAGTAGGACTTTATGGGCTGTGATGATGATGATGATGACGGATTAAGAATACAATTCACCGCCCCATTTCCTATCTGTGTGTTTTTTATTGCTTATGATGGCAAACAATCAAGCAGCTGAAGGTAAGTGTTACTGTCGCTCATGGACCTTGGTAATAGGCCACTACTGACCAAACAAAACCCAACCAGAAAGTTTAGCTTAGGCTCTCTCGCTAACCGAACAAATTGCAACAGTACATTGATACTGCCCAGACGTTGATTTTCTGTGAGAGTGTGGTACTAGTACCCCGGACGGACCGGCCCGCGGCTGTAGACATATGTCAACAATGCGGCCTTACCACACTAAAAGTGAGCATCGTAAAAGATAATTAAGGTATTTAATAAGCAGATAAGATCAGTGCAAAAGAAGGAATATTCGAAATTAAACCCTATAAGCTGATTAAGTTTTCCTTATCTTTTTCTCTTATTATAAATATCTATATCAAAATAAAGCTGCAAATATCAACGAGAAAGGTTTTTTTTTAAATACGTTATTAAAAACGACTAACGACTTGTGAATAATTTTGATTAATAAAATAATAAAGAAGCAACAAGGTACGTATACATTGGCAGTGAAAGTAAATTGACTGTGTATTCAACTGAACAAATTTTCATAGAATAAGTAGACTAATTTATAAAGAGGAAAGCGTAAAAACATTTTATTTTCTATGTAGGTATTTATGTAAAATTATTAACCTACATCTAAAATTTAGCCTAATATCAAAAGTATTTATTTTTTAAATTGTCACTTTTCGGGAAACTGGGGACGCATTTTTCATCCAATATTTCAGTGTCGTGTGTTGTTGTCAAAAAAATGTTAAATTCACATATGTCGCAGAAAAGTGGTCCTTAAGTGTCAGCCTCATAACTAAGGTCAAAGATGTTCAATGTGCTAAGGAGACGTCTGTTCTCGAAATGCCTCTACTTGATAAAATACGAAACAGCTAAATCTATAGCAGAACGAGTGTAACCGACGCAGCCTGAAGAGTTAGTACCCTAAAGTAGCAATAGGGAGACCACAACACTCGTCGAACTGTTGGAGAAGAAAGTTTTAAATTGGTGACCACGACTTAAGCGACGCAATGTTGGATAGACTTTCACCAGGTGGACTGACGACATCATAAAAGACAGTGAACTGATTGATCCAGGTAGCAGAGAACCATTCTGAGTAGCATGCAGGGGGAAGTCTTCAAAAGTGGAGATCAAGAGGTTGATGAGGAGAGTGAATATTCAAAAAACATATTCTAAAAAAATACGAAAAACATCCATAAAAAAGCGTAGCAGACAAAATCAACAATACGTTGCGTCAATATATGTTATTTGCATATCATATGTGAATTGTATTATTTGCATGGAAACAGGTATATCAACTATAAATTAAAGTAAATTTACTGATTCCATTAAATTAGCTAAAAGTGTTAAAAATTTTGCAACGATATGACACGTGATTTATTCTGGTGTTTACTATTTACTGAGATAGAAAATGGCGCAAAAAGCATTTAGATGATATATATCCCGTCAAGTCGGCCACGAATATAAGGATTTGGTACCAGTGGCCGGTCCAATGGTAAGGGGAATACGGTGGGTTATGGGACCGCTCTTTCGTCTCCAAGAACGAAACGGACAGCGTGTGTCCAAACCATAACCTGCCAAAACAAAAACGATGATAAACACGGACCTATTGGTATAAGCAACTTAAGTTGAATGTCACTATCATAAAATAATAAAAAAACACAAAATACGTTACATCTGTGGAATGAATAATTCATAAATGAAAAGGAACTTGAAAACAAAATATGTATGCGCTTATTTAGACAGCACTTCTGGTAAACTTACAACACAGATTGCAACAAGCTTACCGATTGTGGTAATAAAATTATCCAAATTGAGGAGACCTATGGAATAGTGGATCACTTCAAGTCTGATGTATGAATGGACGTAAACACTTCATAGGTTAAATCATAAAACAACTTCAACCATGTATGAATTTAACCATTCACATTGTTAACAAATCACTCCCGTAGTTTGATCAATTTGTCTACGCAATAGAGCAACAAACCAAGTCCCTACAATAACTATACAATCAATCTTGTTTAAATAAATACACCGAAGCATCGCAATAATCTATTAGAAAAGTGAAAGTCGATCGATGCATCCCGTTTAACCGCGTCCAAGATTGATGATGAGGAAGTAACAAATTGAAGACTACACTCGATTATTGTATAAAACCATGATAATTACAAAAGGGAGAGTTAATAATTAATATAATTACTAACTATGTATATTATATTTGTCTAGTAGAGAGAGAGCTATTAGATAAGTGACAGAATAATGTTTGGTCTCGCAAAACTGTCTCGATATATCTGCAGAGCACTCTGGTACAGTTTACGCGATAGGCATTGCCAACTTTATGGCTGATTGACAAGTAAAAGTCGCTTCTGTATTCAGCTTTCAAGTATTAAATGTATGTCAAGTCAAAAAGTATTTAAAGTTCTTACGGGCCCTTTTTAAAAACATTGAATAAGTAGATATGTTCAAAGTATTTTTGACAGGCATACTTAGAACTATCATGGGAAAGAAACGACTTAATCGCAGATATTATCGCCGTTAAAGTGAAGTTACGAAGATAATCCTAAAAATAATGATTTCTGATGTTCACGTCAGAATTACACATTTGAAATATTTTTACATTCATGGACGCAGGAGCGTTGTAAAGTGTTCGAAACGTCAGGAAATTAAAAATCAAATACAAACGCGATAGAATCCGTAAAAATAGGATCCTAAAAATAATTAGAAAAATTAGTATCTTTAAACAAAGTGTAGGACTTTGTTTTCGTAAAAGTATACAGAGGTGTTTTTTTTTTTGGGGTTGGGCTACGTTCGGCGCACTCCTCGCACCACTCCATCCGGGGTGACAGAGGGGCGTAAGCACGCTTTACACCCGTAACCCACCCGTGACGTCGCCTTCGTCGTTGGGCCGACCACCGGAGCAGAGTGACTTGACGTCAGTGGTCGGCCCGACGGAATACCCCTGAGGAGTACCCTCTCCTCGGCCGACGTCCCCCCCTCGGGTAGGATGTCGGTCTTTCCTCACGCGGTCGGCCTCTCGGCGGGTGACGGACTAATTCCCCGATCCAGTCACCCGAGGCCTCGGCTAGGGCGGTAGGTAATCGCGCCTGCGCCGCCCCAGTCGCCGGCGGCGGCTCGCGCCGTCGAGGAGACGCTCCTCGCGCACGCGCTCCGCCGCCTCCTTCCGCGAGACTACTGCCTCGCAGAAGGTTGCGACCGCGTCCCAGTTCCTGACACTGTCGAGCATCGCCCTGGCGATGGTCGGCAGCGTCAGGTCGGCACCGATGATTGCGACGAGTTCACGACGCTGCTCTGCCCAAGCGGCACAAACCTCGAGCGTATGCTGCGCCGTGTCTTCGTCGCAATCGCAGTGGTGACTCTCCTGACGACCGTGTGCAGGTATTTGACGAAGCATCCATGCCCCGTCAAAACCTGCACCAGTCGGAAGGAGAGCACCCCGTGCCGTCGTTCCAACCACTGCATCAGCACCGGCCGGAAGGCCTCCACGGTCCGCACACCGAACCGAGGCCTCTCCAGCCGGACTGCCCAACGGGCAATGACGTCTAGGCGGGCGTCGACGCGCCCGGCGGTGAGTTCCCTCAATGAGACCACACCGCCCTCCGCGCGCACCCCCGACACCCGCCGATACAAATCGAGCAGCATTGCCGCCTCCAGGTCCCACGGGGGACTCCCGGCCAACAGGCACGCTGCCTCCGTCGCCACCGTGCGGTACCCGCGTACAGCCGTGACCGCCATGGCCCTCTGTGGTCGCCACAGAAGAGCCCTGTGTCGGACGGTCAGGGACCCCGCCCACACCGGTGCGCCGTAAAGGGCCATCGACCGGACGACCCCCGTGTACAGCTGTCGGTACGTAGCGCTCGGTCCGCCCACATTCGGCATAAGCCATGAAAGGGCGGACACCGCGCCGACGAGCCGCGGAGCGAGCCTGCGGAAATGCTCCCGAAACCACCAATGCCCGTCGAGCACCAGGCCCAAATACCTCATATGGGCCCAAACAGAGGTGTAAAAGGATATTGGCTAATATAATACATATTCTCAGTAAACTGTACGCATGACACTCCCCGTTTGGTAAAGAGTTATTATCAAGCGCGATAACACTTGCACTTCTTACACTACTGTGAGAGGCATTGGCTAAGTCCTATGGGTGGGCGACACCACTATACTGAAAACACCAACTACCAATTGTGGCCAATAATTGCATCATTTGCCACTTCGCTTATGTCTTAAATTAGACAGACTGATGAATGCATATAAAATACTTAAACAGCTCCAAACTTTGTGTATAGAGTTGAAGCTTACAAGTTTTAATATAACCCTGTCCGAATTAATGTGATTTAGCATTTAACTTACTAAAACACTCTTTACGAGCGAAAAATGATAGTCACACGTGGAACTCGAACCACGCCTATTGGAAATCCGTTTCAATTGTACTACCACGTAGATAAGTGTGAGATGTCGTATGATAATCAAATTGCAGCTCGCATTAATTTGTCGACTTTGTGGGAAATTCATCTACCGGACAATGATTACAAAAATTTGATTGCCATGCGACACAGCTCACACTTGTCTAAATTTTCAATAGGTGTGGATTCGAGCCCCATGTGTGACATTCATTTTTCGCTCATAAACAAGTTTTTCAATAACCTTGGCTCACAATATTCGATCTAAGGACTTTACGATCGAGAGTTGTTTTATTACGTCATTAGTTACACAGCTTGCTATGCCACTAGATCAAACAAGTCACAAAACAATAGGCATATGTTTTATTATCAAATGTCAAACATCGACAGAAGCGATACTACGTTGCGTTTTATTTCGCAACGACATGAATACACTTGTTTAAATATAATTCAATAAGAACTGATTGAATTGTGTTGAGGCTACATTATAGTCCAATGAGAACTTAAGTGCATAATGTTTTTTTGGTTGCCTATTTCGTTATTAAATATGTTATACATATAGATACATATCATCACGCCATATTCCTTGCAGGGTAGCCAGAGAGAACAGAGTGCCAGAGAACTCTATACTTGCATACTTCACTCGTTTCCTCAACATTCATAATTCACTTCATACACGCTCGCCGGTTTCGGCGACTCTTGACTCCGCCTTCCTTCAGTACGTGACCAATCTGGTCTAGGTAGGTGAGTCTCGGTCTCCCCGGTACCTGTTATAATTTAGCTTATAAGAGCACATATGTATTATTATAAAGCTGAAGGTACTGTGTGGTAAAGTCTACGAATATTATCAACCCTTACTTTGCTCGTGGATATCGTGAAATACGACTATGAGCTGCCTGGGCCAACAAAATCTAATATCGTTTGATCAACAATTACATTTCCAAGTAGAAATGACGTCAGACAGGCGGCCGGTCATAAAACTATTTGCAATAACTTTTGCTATATATACGAGTAAATATTGCGTCGACACCAAGTAATTGGGATAAGGGGCGTCCATTAATTACGTGAAGCATTTTTGAAGTTTTTTTTATAACCCCCTCCGCCCATGGTGAGATGTCGTAAGATTTTTCTAGATTCCCTCCCCCCTTCCCAAATCTCACGTGAGATTTTTCAAACCTAGTACTTGGGTATAAAGGATTTTTAATTTCATTTAACTTATCGTACACGCACTTTTGCACCAGTTTCTGCTAAAATAAATTACGTGATATTGACCAAGAACCCCCCCTCTCCCCCAAGTGAGATTTAGTAAGATTTTGCCCGAACCAAATTTTTAGAACATATTATTTAGAAATAAAAAATGTTATCGATTTTTAATCTAAAACTAACCTCGATTTGCCATAGTGTGTCATCCGATTTGGTCCACTTTAAATAATAAAATAGATGGGGAATCAGACGTGCAAGAGTCCATCTCTAAGCTATTATTACATTATATAATTAATATCGTTGAAATATATATATATAACTTTAGAACCGTTCCTAATTATTACTAGCTCATTTGATTGATCGTAAAATGTAAAACGTCAATTTAGTTGATCGATTGATGATATTTACCTTTCAATTTATAAATACTTAATGAATAATGAACAATGTAATACTACTTGTGTCAGCTGTTTCGCTTGATTAAATTATTATTTAATGCTATAATATTATTTTATTTAAACACCCATTGCTGTATGGTAGCGGCTACGAATACTACCAACTTTTACTTTGCTCGTGGATGTCGTAAAAGACGACTAAAAGCCTTATAACGACCTGGGCCAACTTCATTTGATGCCGTTTGGTTAATAAAGAGGGTTGACGTCTGGCAGGCAGCCGGTCATAAAACTATTGCCAATAACTTTTACAATATGTACTATGAAAGATGAGTTATTGTATCGACCCCGAGTAATTGGGATAAGAGTAGGAGAATGATGATTTTATTTAAACACCCAATCACTATTAGTTTATTCAAACACAACAAAAAAGTCAACTTCCTGGGAACACACCACTAAGGAAATAATCCTTGTATTACAAGGGGACTTTACAAACATAAGTAACAGACACAGAACAATAATTTGAGGGTTGCACAAAGTATTGTCCTATAGGAATCGAACCCACGGCACTCGTATGATCGGACATCTTATTCAATACACCATCTATGCATTTGTAATAATATCAATATTAATCATCATCATTATCAACCTGCTTTTATCCCATTTCCTTGAGGTTGGCGTAATATGTGTTCTTCGTCCATCTTACGTATCACAAACGTATGACACTCACGGATAAGAAAGGGGGTGTATTTTTATTTCGTCACTATACGGAGATCTTTCGGCATCCAAATCTTAATTTCTGAAATTAGCGTTTTTATTTCGTTGCCCATGGTGGCAAACGAGTCGCCGCTGACGGGGAAAGCTGTCAGGGCGTCGACTCGAGAGGAACCCGTGAGGGTAAACCGCCGGGCGGGCCACCGAAGGCAAAGATTGGCACGGCGAAGAGAGACGTTTGCAGGGTGGGTCTAAGGGGTTTCGCGCCGCCTCTTTCATCGCCCCGGGCCGATTTGGCGGGGCGCAACCACGTCCATAGTCCACCGTAAAAAAAAATGGTGGCAAACGAGTAAGTAGCACCTCTGATAGTGTTACTGCAGCTTATGGACCTTTAAAATACTAGACTAGGTACCAGCTAGGCCGTATTCACGCAAAAAAATAACAGTTTGTTCAATATTATAATAGCAAAATCCCTACTAATATATAAATGTGAATGTAAGTTTGTTTGTTACGCTTTCACGCTAAAACTACTCAACCAATCATCATGAAACATTGTACACATATTCTTGGAGGTATTAAAAGTAACATAGGATACTTTTTATTTAAAAAAAAATCAAAATTTTTATATGGAAAATAAAAAAATTGTTTGTCAAAAAATCTCAAAATCTAGCTTCTTCAACGCCATCTAGCAGTCCAGTAATGAAGTTCCAACCCTGAGTATTGTAATACCGTTGCACTGTATTACCGACGGTCAAAAATAAAAATAGGGGATCAAAAACTTTAGGGAAGTAACCTTTTACGCGGGCGAAGCCGCGGGCAGAAGCTAGTAGATTATATACTCGCAACAATAGACCTAGTACATGCGACTGCGAATCTCACATCAGTCATAACAATACTTTCGAATATTTCATATCTTTGGTAGCGTTTACGCCATTTCGCCGTGATGTGCAAATTGTTCATCGTTGCAACCTTCCTATGTGAAAGTGCACTTTCTTCGTCAATCATTGTGAATTGAAGATCATCAATGTAACATATCATTAAGGTAAACAAGTGATACTTAAATGCGGCAGGTATTAGAACTTAGACACGCACCTAATAAGGGTTAAACACTTGTTTCATCAGTGAATAAGAATACAATTCAGCAAACAAAAATTATCCGTGTGGTGACGGAGTATAAATACAATTCACCACACCCTATCTTGCCCGTGGGTGATCGTACGAGACGACTAAGGGATATAAAACGCATATAACATCTATGCGAGAGAAGGAAAACTCGAAACAAAATCCTATACCAACACCTCTGACCAGCGTGGTATAGTAGATTAATATCCCTCCCATTATGAAGGAGGCCCGAGCCCGAGACAGTGGGACATATATGGGCTGTGATGATGATGATGATGAAAAAAAAATTGACAATTCATATATTGTAGCCAAGTATTATCTCGATCACGTTAACTGTTAAAAAACGCATCACCATTTAGTCGAATCATCAATTAGTCGAATCTATTAGAGCTACGATGCCACAGACAAACACGTCACTTATAATACCGAGGGGTGTTATTGCGTGGCCACCGAAGTACCGGTGGTCCGCTCGCACGGCGAAGAGAGAGGAGTTTTACGGTGGGTCTATGGGATCACGCGCCGCCTTTCCGTCACCCCGGACCGATTTGGCGGGGCGAGACGCATCCATAGACCACCAAAAAAAAAATGGTGTTATTGCGTCGAATTTAAATAAAAAGTATATATAAATCATACTTCCATTTCAAATGCCTTGTATACTATTATAAAAAAATCAACATATTTCAGGTAGTATATATCCCACTGCTGGCCTCGAGCCTCCTCCTTAAGGGGAGTGAAATTGACCTAATATACCACGCTGGTCAGGCGTATTAGTATAGGGTTTTGTTTCGAGTTTACATAGATGTTCTATGCGTTTCTATATCCCTTAATCGTCTCTTACGATCACCCACGGTTAAGATAGGGGGTGTTGAATTGTATTATTACTCCGTCACAGATAATTTCGACATTACAGACACTTAAATTTTATTTATTTGTAGAGAGTACAGATAAAACACTGACCAAATACTGATAACGACCGCCGTCCGATAATCTATTATTATATAGAATACAGATTTATGTATATAGACTTGGTATTATATTTTCTAGCAAATACTATCTGGTCATTTATTACGGTAAAATAGCAAACCGATCGGTCAGGTTCTACTACAACTATAACAGTCACCAAAGGTTTACTTGACCATAAATAGTAATCGATAGTATTTTGCTCGCCTCGATTGTGAATGTTGAATGATAATATTAGTTGTTTTTCTTTTCATTTCTTTCGTTTGAGTTGTGAAGCTGAGGTATGCTTAGCTCTTTAAATTACGTAACGGGTTTTAATACAGTTACATATATGTACATACAGTAATTAGACAGAGTGATTCAAGAGGAAGGTTTATATGTATTTATTTTTATTACTTATGGTGGCAAACGAGCAGAGAGCACACCTGATGGTAAGTGTCACTGCTGCCCATGGACCTTTGCAATACCAAGGGTATAGCTAGGAATTTAAATGATTTCTATCGTGTAATTGCAAACGCTGGCTAAATCTTATGAGATAGATTAAAATAATGTACTACAAAATTATATATCTTTAAAATATTTACAAAAAGGTCTGCAATGGCATACGTCTATCTCTTAAAAATAATTGCATAATACATACAATAAAATAATAGATTATTTAAGAAGCAATTTTAAATAATACATTATTATTTATTTTTTCAATTAAATACATTACATATACGTGGTGCAATTAATATAGATCCAAATCGCCTTTTAGAACATATAATTAAAATCAATATCTAAGAAATGATTAGAGATTAAAAATACTCAGAGCTGCCGAAACCGAAGTGAGGGTCGGTCGCTAGTAGGAAATAAAACAATTCCTTTTTACTAAAAAAAAATGACTTACCATTTCAGCTTAAACGAATAACCGTAAGAGAACGCTAACTTACCTGTAAACAAAATATTTATTTCATTATATAAGGAAAGAATATTATTAAGGCGAGCCTAGTCGTTGAATGACCATACGAATTTTTGAGTGCTTTTATTTTATTTTTTGATACCGTACAATTAAATTTTATATATTGTATACCCATTTGAAATATTTTTATACATACATACAATATCTGACTGCCTACGGAGAATACTGGTGAAGATACCGACCTTCCGTGCCAGTGCCATGGATTCGATTCCCATGCAGGATAATACTTTGTGTGATACACAAAGTGTTTTTCTGAGTCTGGGTGTAATTGCATGTTTGTAATGTCCCTCGCAATACAAGGATCATTTCCTTAGTGCAGGGTGGTATCTTCAAAAAAAAGAAATCTATTTGAAATAAAACTATTTTTATGGATTCCATCGCTTTTGTATTTGATTTTTAATTGGCGGACGTTTCAAAAACTTTACAGCTGAACGCCCTACATGGCACGCGGTACAGCGTTCATGGTCACGGGAGGACTAATCTGTCTCACATCCAACAAATCGTCATCGTTATTACATACATACATATCATCACGCCATATCACTTGCAGGGTAGGCAGAGAGAACAGAGTGCCAGAGAACTCTATCTCTGCATACTTCACTCGCTTCCTCAACATTCATAATTCTCTTCATACACGCTCGCCGGTTTCGGAGACTCTTGACTCCACCTTCCTTCAGTACCTGACCGATCTGGTCTAGGTACCCGACTAAAAATTTTTTCGTCTTCCTTAGCAGGACCGGACCGGGCATGCCCGATCTGGACCAGATAAGGTATGTAACGCAGAAGATATATCTGGACCCGATCAGGAAAACCTAATCGGGTCCAGATCAGGCATTCCTGATCGGGTCCTGATCAGGCGTTCCTGATCGGGTCCGGATGAAATTTTACTGATCGGAACCAAATCAATCATCTGCGTTATATATCTTGCCTGATCCAAAACGAGTATGCCCAGTCCGGTCCTTTTAAAAAACATGAATATCTTAAAGAACATGTTTAATAGGTAAAAATATAAATTAATATATGACGTAGGCGCTGAATGCAGTGCTATATTCTTATCATAGAGTCCCAGTGAGCCGTTCTGATTATGGCGCAACCACCAGATGCTAACTACTGCAACTGTCGCCTGAATTTCTCATTCATGACCTGATCGATCTGTTTTGATATGATTCGATAACAACTAATTTAATATTAGGCGATGTCATTACTCTTCGGAGAATCTTAACACCGCGATACAGATAATGACGTCATTTTACTAACGCCATCTATTTATTATGACCCAAAACATTAAATGTTAGAATGGTTGTTACAATATAATATTTCTATCTATCTATGTTTTCAAATGTTAGGTACATTTATATATTTACATTATTTATTTTTGTTTTTTACTTTAAATATAAATTATTTTTATATTATTAATTAAACATTATTATTATTATTAAATACATACGATTAATTAAAGATTTCAGATTAATCTCCTCTGATGCAAATACAATTTCGCCGTGGCATAAATATGACAATAATGTCACTTTTTTGAATTTTGATTGAATTTTTTTTTGTGTTACGAAAACTATTTCTGGTTCTGATATACTACAAGCCTTACTATATAGGTACTTGATGATATTTCACATCAGGCTATCCTTATTTGGTCCTGATCTGGTCCTGATCCGGTATGCCTTACCATACTTGATGTTATTTCACATCAGGCTATCCTGATCAGACCTGGTCCTGATAGGGTTTGCCGGATCTGGCATGCCTCATTCTGTCCTGATCGGGTCCTGATCCGGTATGCCTTACCATACTTAATGATATTTCACATCAGGCTATCCTTATTTGGTCCTGATCTGGTCCTGATCCGGTATGCCTTACCATACTTGATGTTATTTCACATCAGGCTATCCTGATCAGGACCAGACCTGGTCCTGATCAGGTTTGCCGGATCCGGCATGCCTCATTCTATCCTGATCGGGTCCAGATACATGATCTGGTTGAACCATACTTTTTTTCTAGTCGGGTAGGTTAGTCTCGGTCTCCCTCGGTACCTACTTCCTTCCACTTTCGCATTGTATATCTTCTTAACCAGACGTTCGTTCGGCATTCTTTCCACATGTCATAACCATCGTTATTACAGATATGTATATATGCACTGTACAGTATTAGTTTAGTATTAGTAGCCGACAAGAATCGGAATGATGAACTGTATTCTTACCCCGTCACTACACCGAAAATAAATACAGAAAAAAATAGTTTTAATTTTTTTTATTGCTTATGGTGGCAAACGAGCAGACAGCACAACTGATTGTAAATGTCACTGCCGCCCATAGACCTTTACAATTCCAAGTGTATAGCTAGGCTGCTGCCTACCATTACTATCCCCAAACCCACCCCAGTTGAGCTTCCGGCTTTTGCTCACCGAACGAAGCGCAGTAGCACATTGCCATTACTCAGACGTCGATCTTCTGCGAGAGTGTGGTACTACCTCGGACGGACCGGCCCGCGGTTTCAGGCAGAAAACTGTTCACAGCGTGGTCCTACCACTAAGAAACATTTCATACTATATTTTGATAAAGCGTACAACAAGCCAATTGTGCGATCACAATATAATGATCTATTAGTCTTTCATAGGATAACCGCTATCTTGTCACTGCCACTCCGTATATGGTATTAGTACAAGTGATAACGACGGCTCGATTCTTATCAATCGTACATTTAGATCAACACTAGAGAGTTTTATTAGTAAATGATAGTATTTTCACTGTGTGTATCTGTCTATTTTCTTTTTCTCGTATAAAGAAGTGGTTTCCAAACTAAATTAAGATCTGCGATCATTTTCATTGGTTTATAAAGCAGTGTGAAAATCTTGTTTGTTTTACAACCGCGAAATTATAATGAAATCTGTCAACAGGTGGATTGCGAGAAGTGAGTGGCGTTTAGTTTTTACAAGCGTTTTTTTTTTTATTTATATTCTTACAATCTGTATTAAGTATATAATATGGATGGGATGTTGCGGGTGTGAAATTTAAAATCTAGATAGGGGTACGCATGTTAGATTAATATTATGCCAATATTGCCGTGTGGTAACGGAGTAAGAATATAATTCACCACCTACCTTATCCGTGGGTGATCGTAAGAGACAACTAAGGGATAGAAAACGCATATAACTTCTATGCGAGAATAGGTAAACTCGAAAAAAAACCCTATACCAACACGCCTGGCTAGCACGGTATAAGTAGATCAATTTCCCTCCCATTATGGAGGAGGGTCGAGCCGAGCAGTGGGACATATATGAGCTGAGATGATGATGATGAGATGTCGATTTTGGATAAGGTTACAGATATTAAATAATTTCGAATTTTCCGACAGTTTTGGATAGTTTCGATTTACGGATGTTAGATTTTTAGGGAATTTGATAAAGAAATGCTACCGGGGTGTAGTGATTACGGTATTATTCATCTTTGGAGAGGCTTACGTTTAGGTTGTCAGCTTGTCTGGTTGATAAAAACTTATCGTAACATGATTCGGATACGTTTCGGGTCTGTATAAGACGTGATACAGACCCAAAACGTATCCGAAATCGTTGCAAAATTTTAATGAAACAATTGGTCTGAACTACGGCGAGCCTTGTCTAAAGCTAACCTATCTGAAAAATTATCCTCTGGGTAAATCACTGAATGGAAATATCCACAAGGGCAGTAGTTCACTCAGAAGGTGAAGACGCCTCACAAAGAACGAATTGTTCTGAACTGCTGTCTGGCTAAAGCGTTCCAAAATATAAGGGACATCTATTTTAAGACGAATAAAATCGACTATTTTAATTTTAAAGTAATTTCCAACAAACATTTCCACAAATCTTCTAATGATTAAGTTCAAAATCTTTTTAAGTTAATAGCATTAAATAGCTGTTCATCGCACATCTATGGTTCTTAACTTACTTATAAGCTATTTTCATTTATTACAACTAAACTACCTTTCAAACACAAACATTCTCAACTTTAATAGCAAATCATTTTAACTTAGTTATCGTGATAAATATACCCTTTTATGTACATTAAGAGGCAAGATAACTTTATGCTTTAAGCTTTTCGTTATCTTGTAAATGATTTTGTAGGCCATTAGATATGTCTACGTAATAACAGTATAATACGTCGTACTCTCTGCCGTTCTGTTCCACATTTTTTAAGTATTAGTAGATTTAAGTCACTGAGATTTAATATTTGAGACATAGGTACTATTTTATCATCATTTTCCTTGTGGTGACGGAGTAAGAATACAATTCACCACTCACTATCTTACCCATGGGTGATTGTAAGAGACGACTAAGGGATATAAAACGCATATAACATCTATGCAAGAGAAAACTCGAAATAAAACCCTATACAGATGCGTCTGACCAGTGTGATATAGTAGGTCAATTTCCCTCCCATTATGGAGGAGGCTCAAGCCCAATAGTGGGACATGTATGAAATGAAATGAATGAATTTTATCATCTCAGCTCATATATGTCCCACTGTTGGGCTCGAGCCTTCTCCGTAATGCGAGGGAAATTGACCTACTATACCACGCTGCTCAAACGTTTTGACATAGGCTTTTGTTCCGAGTTCTCCTTCTCTTGCGTAGATGTTATATGCGTTTTATATCCCCTTAGTCGTCTCTTACAATCACCCATGGGTAAGATATCGATCACCACACGGAAACGCTATTTATAAAAACTTATTTGTAAGCGAAAAATTATTCATAAATAACCTAAGATGTAAATTGCTAAATCTCAATAATTTAGAGTAATAGGCCATGTCATCGTTCAATACATTTCTAGCTGAAATGTTTAGAGTATATAATTGGAACAATTTGTAAACATTCTTTGATAGATGGCGTGTAAAACGTCTCCCGGAAAGACTTTAATGCGAGTTATAATTTGATTAGCGTACGTAACTAACGTACTCTTTCCGTGTGGTGACGGAGTAAGAATATAATTTATCACCATCTCTCCCGCCTATGAATGTCGTGACAGACGAATAAAGGAAATATTATGCAGATAAAATAGAAACAAAATTCTATGCCGACGTGTCTATCTGACCAGCGTGGCATGGTAGGTCAATTTACCTCCCATTGTGGAAGGAAACTCAACCCAACATCAAGACCTATGTGGGTTGAAATGATAACATAACCTTCCCACACTGGCCTAATTCGTATGGTATTTGAAACGGATTCCCAATATATGCGGGTTCAAATCCGCCAAGTGGTAATCATTTTACGTTATTAAGTTATTATAATTAGTTACTTGTTGATGGCGTAGTAGTTACTAACCTACCGTGCCAGTGCCGTTGATTCGATTCTCATGCAAGACAATACTTTGCACGATCCACAAATTATTGTCATAATTTAGGTCGGTTTCATTATACGTTTGTAAATTCCCCCGCAATACAAGGATTATTACCTTAATGCAGGATGTTGTCTTATAAAAAAAATAGTAATACATTTTTAAAATCAGATATATAATTTCAGAAATTACCCATAAATGCAGAAATTTCCACTTAAATCTTAGGAGACGTTCAAGTATTGCGTAACGCAATTTGAGGGGGGGAGCTCTAAGGGGGGTCTTGTAAAATGTTACAATAACATAGCCGGGAGGGGGGTTCAAACAACGCGTTACGTAACATTGTTATTTTATTAAATAAAAAACTTGGGAATTAAAATTTCCCAAGTTGCCAAGCAAATTTTATTTTTTAGATGATGAATAAACAATATACACATGTATCGCGAGTTTGGAAGCTCTTTTTTTATGTATTATTGCCGCAAATACGTTTAAAAATGGTCATTTGGGTGTTACGTAACGATCAGGGAGGGGAAGGGGGGTACAGAGAAACGTTACGGCGCGTTACATTTTAGTATCAAAAATCTTCAAAAATTGCGTTATGTAATACTTGAACGCCCCCTTAAGTATAGACTGTTTATTAGTAGGTATATATTCCTACTATACATATAATGGCAGACAAATTATTCCAATCATTTACAAGTACAAAGCTGCTTACCATAAATACCTAGCGACCTCATTCATATGTCACTGTTCAATGGTCATATGAATGCCTTTCCATAGTCAAATGACTGCAGGCGTAATGCCCTACTTGTTTAACGCCTCAAGATTTATGGTAAAACCTCACCATTTATAGGACTGATTTAGAATAGAAAGTGCAATTATATGGAAATACATAAAAGTAGAGCTATCAATGGCCGATGGAAACATAATAATTATTGTTTGAACGATTTCATTATACAAATATACATAAAATTATATGAAACATAATATCTAGTCTTGAAATGTTATTAAGACACCTTATTTAAATACGAACTGAAGCCTACAGACGCTGTTCCCATTTCAATTAAATAAAAGTTAAATAGAATTTTAATCTAATAAACCATTAGATTTCTCGTGTGGTGATGGAGTAAGAATACAATTCACCACCCCCTATTTTACCCGTGAGTGATCGTAAGAGACAACTAAGGGATTTTTTTTGTTCACGCTGTGGAAATGCATTTACGCACTAGCCCTTCCGCGCTTTTATGGGGTGCCGAAGAGATCGTCTATTGACATTCTATCTCCGACACCCCAACGCTAGGCCATCTGGCCACGTCCAGTCGACAGTCAAGGCGGTGGGAGGAGATGCGCATAACGGCGCCTCCCCCTTCCTAGCCGCCGCTTACGGAGCGAGGCTGCAGAAGCAAATGCCTCGCGTACCTGCTCCGCGGTCTACTTCGAAGAGATGATCTCCTGGCTGAAGTAGGCCATCGACGACCAGCACCTGTCTCTGTCAAGCAATAAGAAATGACGGTCAACAACGACAGGACAGACGGGACATAGCTCTAGGGTGTGACGCGCATCATCAGTTAGCGCGCCACACTCATGTCATCCAGGGGCCTCTTCAC
This sequence comes from Lymantria monacha, assembly GCA_905163515.2. NCBI lineage: Eukaryota > Metazoa > Arthropoda > Insecta > Lepidoptera > Erebidae > Lymantria > Lymantria monacha. The sequence continues at coordinate 33,943,401 of LR991084.1, read as the reverse complement.
GTCCGATCCTATGCAGGATGGTAACTAAGACCCCGTATCCTGAAGATCAAGTTGCCGCGCCTTCTCTTCATCCAGCGGTGGAGGTGGGGCGGAATCGCCTTATTGGTCCCCCACCCTGCTACAGGGGACTCTAATTCCTCCCTCCACCGCCGGATAACTGCCGTTCGAGCCGCTTCTCTTGCTCTACTTAGTCCGCCCACGGTAATATGCTCACCGCTTTCCCGCGCCGCAGCGCAGAATCAGTAGACCTCCGCCTGTGCCCTAGCCTGGAGCAGCCGGGGTGGATCGCCCGCCAGCAATATGGCTGCGGTCCAGGACACCGTACGGTAGCTTCTTATAGTCCTCACCACCATGGTAAGTAAGTAACTCCGACCAAATTGGGGCACCGTACAATGCCATAGACCGCGCAGAATAGCTGCGTATAGACGCCGGCAGGACGATTCAGGACCACCAGTATTTGGCAGAAATCTACCCAGCGCCGCGGCTGCCCCAACGAGCCTGGGGACTAACTGGGCAAAGTGCGGCCTAAGCTCCATTTACTATCTAGGTGCAGACCAAGGTACTTCATCCGGGTCTGCACCGGCACGGCCACTCCAGACACTCAGATCTGATCCTGATCCTCGGGGGAGACCTTGGCCCGTGCCAAGGTCTTCCTCGAGGAGGATGGCCGCCGTCTTCTTCAGAGAGACTCTCAGACCCAAATTGCCTATCTGGTCCACGACGAGCGCTACACCAACCTCTGCCAGTCGAGCGGCTTCCCGAAAGTCAGCACTCTCCGCCGTGACGAGAGTGTCATCTGCATAACAAATAACTCCCATCCCGGGAAGGAGCTTGCTCCGTAAAAGCCAATCGAACCCAACATTCCACAAGGTTGGAACGAGGACCGAGCCCTGTGGAACGCCGCATTCCACACCCTGTGGTAGCGTATGCGCCCGTCGTCCCCCTCCCAGAGCACGTGCCTTCCCTCGAGGTATGCCTTCAACAGCCTCCATACCAACACATCTGACCCGCGTGGTATCGCGTGGCTCGAACCAAACAGTGGGACTTACATAAGTTGAGATGATGATGACTACATTAGATTTTGTTCGCCACTTATCGTGATATTTAGCCAGTTAAAATTTAGACAGATGATGTATTTCTGTTACTGCTATAACAACAAGTAGGTACTAAAAACAAAATAAAATAAATATTTAACAAAAATGGCGTTTGTTGTATGGGAGCCATACAACAAATGCCATTTTTGTTGCTCGTTTTTCCTCGATATTGATAACGCCAACAGGCAGGTAACGGCGCTTGAAGTATTGACAGAATATTTAGTTATATATTCACTTTGAAAATAAATAATTAAATTAAAAGAAAAACAAATATTTAACGGGGGCTCCCATACAACAAACGCGTCTTTTTTTGCTCGTTATAGATAATAGCACGGAACCCTTCGTGCGCGGGCCCGACTAGCATTTGGTCGGTTTTTTGAAATTCTATACTGTACAAACTACTTGTCACATTTGTAAGGTTAGCTTAGGATAACACAAATATTTGATATATACAAAATTAACGGATCGCCGAGTATTTGACAAATAAAACGACTTCAATAATATGTATTTTTTTAATAGTTAAACAACTTGTTCCTTCAAGGTATCTTTTATTGAAATTCTATAACCAATACGAGTGCAAAAATAATATTACTTATATATTTGCTTATAACAATATTAATGTTTGTTATGTTTTTCAGACGTGTCAAGTGTATCACTTATAATTTCGGCCAAGGCACTGACGGCTCTTACAACTATGTAAGGGTTGGTCGTATTCACAGTCGCCGTCAAGCAAAACCTATTGATGGCCACTATTAAAAATGGGCCCCTATGAGGGAGAATAATGCCGTAATTTGCACAATTGACAGGCGGGTGGAACATCAGTTTTAGATTTTGTCTTTTTGGTGACCATCCAGAGCTAGCTACATATTTATAAATAAATAAATTATGCGTGCGTACAAAGTACACATATCAGAAGTGAAACTTTGGCAAACTATTTTTTAAATCTCGTTTACATATATCAACAAATAGCGTGTACTCTCTCTCTCTTTTCCCTTCAAAAAAAGATGGCGCGCGGAAAAATGTGACGGTATTTTTTTTTTTTCCAACGCCGATAAAGAAGTTTCACTTCAATAATATATAATGAATAATATTCGATAGTGGTAGGGGGTCAGGCCACCGAAGACAAAGATCGGGTACCGGTGCCCGCTCGCACGGCCAAGAAGAGGTGCTTGCAGGGTGGGTCAATGGGGTTGCGCGCCGCCTCTGACGTCACCCCGGACCGATTTGGCGGGGTGCGACGTCCATGGCCCACCACAAAAAAAAAAAAAAAAAAAAAAAAAGAAACGGGGTCACACATCTGATCCGTCCGAGGTAGTACCACACTCTCGCAAATAAAATCAACATTCGAGTAATAACAATATGCTGCTATGCTTCGTTCGGTGAGCGACAGAGACGACAGCCCAACTTACTGGGTGGGTTTGGTGTTTTTTAATGATAGGCAGCGTTCTAGCTGTTTCTCTAGAATTGCAAAGGTCCATGGCGCGGTAGTAACACTAACCATCAAGTGTACTGCTTGCTCGTTTACCACCAAGAGTAATATAAAAAAAGATAAAATTCAATGAAAACAATGCGTTACGCGTATAACGTCATTAATCAATCGTCGGCTGAGGCTAAATCGATTCACCAAGGTCCGTGTCGTCCCTGAATCTAATATTACAACAGTACTGTTAGGTAAATTAAAAGAAAAATACTCGAATTTCTAATATTTGTCTTGTCAATGGTATAATTATTATTAGAAACTATACAATTTAAATAACTAGGCATTACATTGAAGAATGAAACCTTAATTTTAATTTCTTTTTCTACTTTTAATATTATTTATAACTAGCTGCCGCTATATTCGCCCGCGTAAATAATTACTCGCGGCATATAATTTCATTTTCCGTATGTTGACGGAGTAAGAATACAATTCACCAACCCCCCTATCTTACCCGTGGTTATAGTACGACATGACCAAGGGATATAAAACGCATATAACATCTATGCGAGAGAAGGAAACCTCGAAACAAAACCATATACCAACACGTCTGACCAGCGTGGTATAGTAGGTCAATTACCCTCCCAGTATGGAGGAGGCTCGAGCCCAACAGTAGGACATATATGAGCTGAGATGAGATGATGATGATAAAATTTCATCACCAAATTATCCCAAGGGACACACATTAACGGGATAAAATGTATGCTATGTGTTAATAAAGGAAATGAACTATCTGTATACTAATTTTCATCCCAAATCTGTTTAACGGTTTACGTATGATTAAGAAAAAAAATATCTAAACGTGTTAACAAAATTTCACATTTATAATATTAGTAGAAGTAGAATATTAGTAGTTACCCTGTCGTACGCCTTCGCGATATCTAAACTGAACACTAGCGGTTCACCCTTGCCCTCCGAGAGTTTCTACCTAAGAATAAGAATGTCACCAGGCGACCAATCATAACGAAACCGTATTAACTATTACCGCTAAGCTAATATCTATAGTGATCAGTATAGGAGTTGGCTATTAGAGCGATGTATGTATTCGTATGATATAAACATCATTTTATTTTATAGAAAACAGTCAAAAGCACCTGCTACAGGGAGTGCCTGATCAAAGTTAACAACGACTTTCCAAGTTTTAATATTCGTACCATAAACGTACGCTCCCGGAGTAGCACTATATTTCTGTGCTGACATTTACAACGTTGCTATGGCAAACGTTTGAATGTGTTAGCATTAGCTTCGTAATCACCTAAACCTAGGTTAGAGATTTCTAAATCGTGATACGTGCATAAACTTAGCACTTACAATAATTATTTTTATGTCAAATTGTAATTGTAAAATGGAAATAATAAAATTCTAAGAATATCCATTGACCTTTAGTACATTATTTATTTCTCATTCACCATTATCCTGGCTCTAATCCCAATTACTTGGGGTCGAAGCAATGTGTACTCCTCAGCCACCGTACATATTGCAAAAGTTATTGGCAATAGTTTTATGACCAGCCGCCTGCCTAACGTCAACCCGCCTCGGGAATTCATAGCTATAAAATTTATTTATAGAACCCGAAGCTTAATATGACACTCGGTACGGTAATTCTTTCTACTTATGGTCAAAATTCATTCATCTATTTACTTGACAAAAATCATATTCATCATTCTCCTACTCTTATCCCATTAGCTTGAGGTCGATACAATATGTACTTATTTCACAGTACATATTGTAAAAGTTATTGGCAATCGTTTTATGACCGGCCGCCTGCCAGACGTCAACCCTCCTTGGGAATGTAATTGTTGACCAAACGGCATCAGATGGAGTTGGCCCAGGTCATCATAAGACTCTTAGTCGTCTTTTACGACATCCACGAGCAAAGTAAGGGTTGGTAGTATTCATAACCGCCACCACACAGCTATGACAAAAATCATATTATATCACACAAAATATGTTTCTGAACATATCACAATAGGGTTACCACAATAGATATGTTCACCACTATAATTAATAAAAATTATAAAAAAAATATATATGGTATCAAGAAGATACCATTAACAAATTAATTCTGATTACCCGAGTATTAGACATTAAAAAACAAATTTTATTGATTTTATTGCGTTTCTATTTTATTTTTACTTTCCCGGCGCGACGTCTCGAACATTTTTCAACGTTTATTTATAGTCACGGGAGCACTATAATGATTCACGTCATCGTTATTACATTTTGTTATCTACCCGCCACATAGCATTAGTTATTACAATTTTGACCCATATTTTTTGTACGAAATCCATGCAGTAAGAAAAATTTATTCTCGGACGTGAAACATTTAAGCCCTCCTGTGACTACAAACACTAAAAGATGTTTTAAACGTCGAAAAAGTGACAGATCAAATACAAAGACTTATATTAGTTTTATTTTACACCATTAATAAATGGCAGCTTGGATGTTGTTGCAAGATTTCAAGTTGAAATCAGTGCGAAGCACCTGCGGCCATGTTATATGCTGGACCTAGATATCTGTTAGTTGTATTCATGAGAAAATAATAGCACCCATAGGAATAGATATGTTCCTACATTATCTATTACTTTTGTTTATTTAGTATTTGATATACTAGAAAGAGATTTTCTATGTGGTAGGTTATAAAATTACTGTCAATAACTTTTGCAATATATAAGATGGAACAGGAGTACACATTACGTCAACCCTGAGTAATTGGGATAAGAGTAAGATAATAATGATAATACTAGAAATAAATTCCCAATAGATGCCTGTTTAAGCTTTCTTTTTTTGGGAGAGGGCGTTCGATTACAGCCCACCCAATCTATCAGGAGCGACGGAAGGGACGACGTTCAGTTCGATAACTTGCCGTTATTTGAGCTGGCCACCGGTACCGAGACCTTCGGCAGCCATGCTAGTTCAAACTAGCGGTAATATCATTTCGATTCACTAATTCAAATATATAAAAAAAATTGTAACAGACCGATGTAATTAGATCATTGTTTATTACAAAAATCTCAATGACCGAGCATAGCTAGGTATTTTCTTTTTAGTGTTTTTTTTTTTTTGAAAATATATTTAGATATTTAAAAAAAATATTGAGAAAATAATGAAAAAGGATCGAACTGGAGCTGTTTCAATTAGACTGCTCGATTTCCCAACTAAGCTATGCCTAGTTTCAAAGACAGTAGCCACATGCCCATTCATATTTTGATAGTTTTTATAAAAAATATACTTATCATTGACTGAAAATACTGATAAAACAATATTTTCTAGAAATGAAACCTAGCTAGATCGATTTATTAACTAAACTTCATAGAAATCGCTGGTGGCGTTGAAATTCTGCTAAAACAGCTAATATTAAAATAACTGATTTATTTAAGCTATAAAAACCTTTCGTGACAATCATCTATTGATGAAGACATATTGTCTCCAGCACAATCAATATAATAATTAGACAGAAATCCGTAGAACTTAAATATAAATTTATGTATATGCATTTGTCACTTGATGCGTAGGCAGTGAGAAAGTGGCCATTTATCTCGGCAAATGTCGGAGAGTAATAATGCTTATAAATTCAACCAATGCGTAACAGATTTCAACTAGGCGAGTACCCCAACTCTCTAGGTGTTTGTACAATATGTCTTAGAAGATAGGTATACAACGCCGTTTAATGTGCTACTAAAGCATTATGTGATATGTAATTTATTAGGGAAATTGGTTTACTATCGTGGATTTAGTGATAGTTTAGATTACTTGGTAAGAAAATATCTCGAGGCTATTGCATGCAACCAGCGCTAACATTTTATTGGCAACATGAATTATTTTATCGAAATCCATTAAGTTGCCCTGATATGAAAAGTTTAGTATTTTTGTTTATTTTCTCTATTGTATTTGGTGGCTGGATGAGGATGCTGTGCAGTGGTGGCTACTAATACTAACAACCCTTACATTGATTGTGGGAGTAGTAAAACACGACAAGACAGGCTTGGGCCAACTCCATCTAATGCCTTTTTCTGCATATGGTAGAAAAAACCCAGCCCATTGGTTTATTTGTCAGAAGTCAATATATCGCAGCGTCGCCTGGTGGCGAGTTACATCAATGGGGATATACCTAACTCTTCACCGTGAAAAATTACATATACATATCAATTTTCATAATAATCGGTCAAATAGGTTCCGAGTTACATCCTCTAAAAACATCATCTTTTATAGATATAGATTTAAACAGTCTGCCGCATTAACCCTTATTGTGCGAAAGGATTAGAATAGACTTTTGTGGTGAACAAAAATATAGTGGTTCATATGATGCACTAATTTCTTATTCGGTTGCTGACCGTAACACTATTTACGTAGTCAGGCCATTTCAGCGATAAACATGTTTATTGGCATCGAAAAATTCTTAGTAGAGCACACGTAAAATCATAATGAAAACAATGCAGAAAATAAAACAAGGTAAAAAATGCACATAGCCTAGACGTCTACTGCGTCATGATCACGCTACATTAACTATATTTTACTTGAGAATAAAAATACTCCGAGTAAAATTGAATAAGAACTGCATTGCTTGCCTCCATTTCTACTTCAGATCAGATCAGAAAAAAAAAATACTTGACCCAGGATGCAAATGCAGAACACCACGATCACAGTAGAATACTTATTACATCAGCGTTCCTGCTAGGCAATTACGATTAACACATAAATTTTATTCAAAAACAAAACAATAATTTATTGATCGTTCAAAGTCGGAAACGAACCCATGACACTCGAAATATCGCCACTTAGCAACCATCATGATGTCTCTGTAGCTGAATTAAAGGTAGATTTAATATGGGTCTATTTTATTGTATTTATTCCTTCATAAAAAAAGTTCAATAGTAGGGGATAAGGCCACATGAAAGACTCCACGAATGTATATTGAATGGATACAAATAGGCAAAATGTGAACAACTAATTGTGAATCGCATTAAAATAAGATGTACGACGAGGATCAGCTCGTGCCCAATGAAGACCCACTTGAATGGTTGTTTATTAGTTGAAAGATTTACTATAGTATGCATGCTCATTTCACAGAGTCGTGTACGAGAAAACGAGAACAGGTGGTAGACGGTTAAGCCTTGGAAATATTTGAAATGAAATCGGCTTTCCCTATAACAGCGGTTCTCAATGTGACTACCTAAACTCCCATACGGATTCATGAGTTTTATTTCGCAAAATTCATAACAAATTTGTAAAAACATAACGAGTATATAAAGTAGTGTGTGATATAATCTATATTGTGACTAAATATTTTTTGAGCCGTTCATATTAAAGAAAAATAAAGAAAATACGAATACAAGTTTGTTTATCTCATTACGGGTAATAGTGAATAATAAATAATATTCGTATCCTATTTACATTTTTATAACACAAATTTATTTATTAACTAAAGAACAAAGAGCTAAAAACGAAGAATTGTTAATAATACTTGGCGTAGCGTTTCGCTGTTGAGACTATCTAGTGTCAGTATGACCCATTTCTGTGTGGTGATGGAGTAAGAATACAATTCGTCATCCTCTATCTTGTTCGTGCATATTTTAAAAGAGGACTAAAAATAATATGCAAATAACATCTACGCAAGAGAAGGTAAACCCGTCCGGATAGTGTTGTATATAGAGTAAATCATCATTGTCCTACTCTCATCCCAATTACTTGGGGACGACGCAATATGTACTTCACCTACATCGTTGCAAAAGGTATCAGTAATAATTATATGACCGGCCGCCTGCCCGACGTCAACCATCTTTGGAAATATAATTATTAATAAACCAGCGTCAGGTGCAGTTGGCCCAGGTCGAAATAAAACTCTTAGTCGTCATTTGCAACATTCATATGTAAAATATGGGTTGGTAGTATTCGTAACAGTTACCACACACACACAACAATGGTATATAAAATAAATGTATCTCCTATTGTGGAAGCGGCTACCCCAATAATGGAATGTATATAAACTGAGATAATGATAATTATGATCATTTATTTGTTGTCATTTCCGATAGACATTGCTTACTAATTCACCCAACTAAAACTCCCGTCTCGATCAAAGGCTTCTTCAAATGAGCGCCTGAAGCGCCACCTACGTCAACATCACAAGCGAGTGTAATTGGCTCCAGTGAGAACGGCCGCAAATCCAGTTAAATATATTTCAAAGACATTTTTAAGGAACTGTTTTTAAATTTTAAATAGTTTGTTATCGAACACGACTCATATCACAGGGGTCATATGAAAAATTTTGAGAAACCATGACCTAGTATATATACTAACCTACCATAAATAATATATTCATTACAAATAACATAACCATTTCGTTGTTTTATTGTATGCGTCTATGTAGATTACATTTTCATAGCCGCTATAAATCTTGATGGTGATTGAGTTAAGAGACGATGTGTTTTAGCATACTGCTTTATCATTTTATTATATAGAAGGTAAACTTATTAAAACATTAGATCTGTTTATTTTTTTTATAACAGACAACACCTTACACTAAGGATATAATCCTTGTATTGCGGGGTAGATATTTCTATATATATAATCGATTTGAATGTGAAATTTAAAATACTATCCAGTCGATTAAGAAACAATGAAACATAGGACCTCCTCCTTTTTGAAGTCGGTTAAAAAAAAAACAATTGAATACCTTCACTCTTCCTTTCATCGCGTCATTACAAAATAAAGTCGCCCCGTTGTCTGTACGCTTAGATCTTATAAACTACGCAACGGATTTTAATTAGGCAATTGACAGAGTGATTCTAGAGGAATGTTTTGTATGTATAATACCTGCATATTATATATAAAAAATAAATAAGTAGCTGTGTGGTAGTGGCTACGAATAGTACCAAACTTTAATTTGCTCATGGATGTCGTAAAAGACGACTAAGAGCCTTATATCGACCTGGGCCAACTCCATCTGATGTCGTTTGGTCGACAATTACATTCCCAAGGAGGGTTGATGTCTGGCAGGCGGCCGGTGATAAAACAATAACTTTTACAATATGTACTATGAAAGAAGAGTACATATTGTATCGACCCCAAGCAATTGGGATGAGAGTAGGAGAATGATGATATATATAAAAATACCAGATAATTTAGGAAGTAATTTTTAACAATACAGTATTACTTCCCATTCCATTAAATAAATTAGATATGTGGTGCATTTAATGTACATTAAAATTGCCTTTTACAGTATATCATTAAAATGAATATCCTAGAAAATATCGGGGATTTAAAATCGATTTAAGACTAAATGCCGAAACGAAACGAGGGCGGTTCTCTAATATTTTATATAATAAGGAAGGAAATTGTACGAATGCTTGACTTCTTTTTAATCAAAATACATCGTCGACCCCGTTTGAAAGTAGCTTTTAGTTTCCGCGCTTTGTACAAGGTAACTCGACGAAGTACTTAGTTGCAATCGGTCATTGCACTGTCTACGAGATTAAGCCTACTATAGGTTTTCGATCTTATGTGAACAATATCTTTTTTAAATCTCTTTATAGTATCATGATTAAATCTATAAATTAACCGTGTGGTGGCAAGATACGAATGCTACCAACGCTTACACTCGTGGGTGCCGTAAAAGATGATTAAGATCTCTACATAGACCTAGGTCAAATCTACAATCAACAACTATATTCTCAAGGAAGGTTGACGTCAGGTAGCCGGTCATAAAACTATTGTCAAAATATTTGCAATATGTACGATGGCAGATGAGTACATATTACAGCGAACCCAAGTAATTGTGATAAGGGCACGACCATGATGATGAATTAAATGCATAAATAGTTAAAAACCAAGCTGTGTGGCGGCGTCCATCTAGTTTTCTGCTTAAGTAGCATATTCACACTACGTGGCCCAGTTTTTACAATTTTAACCGACTCGGTGACCCTTAGTTTACGAAAGATTCAAAATCTACCGAAAAATCAGCACATCCATTAAATTCCTCTTCTTAGATGATTAAAATCATCTCCATCATTCCAAATCATCCCAAATTTAAAAGAAAAGATAGATTTTAGATCTCGGTTCTAATTTTCATCATTAGACGAAATTTGATAAATCAGCTGAAAGAAAAACAGGCCAGAAGAGTAATATATGTTGACTTGCCTACACAATGAAGTATTATTTTTTTACATTCAGATTCTGAACACAATTTATTATTCGCACGAGTTTTACGTAGTGAGGACTACGTAGGAATTGCACCCGTGATACTTGGCACTGTATGTAATTATAGTATGTAAGTATATGTATGTGCAGAAGTTAAAATGTTAGGAATCGAATTATCAATCATTTCGCTGATTATTTTTTATGATAACAGCAAGGACTTTATGTTCTTAAACTTGCACTGAGCCAGTGTATGTGTTTAATGCTAAAAATACAACGTTTGAAAATAATAAACAGGGCAGATTCTTAAAAAAGTACACTCGTAACTCGAGAGAAGCGAACTGAAATTTACAGAAATGATTGACCTATATTCTTGGAGCACACCCGGGTCAATCACACTAATAAAACAATTTAAATCAATGAAATGTAAATTGCTTTTCATTATGCTCGGAGATAGTTGGTAATAAGTAACCATACAATATTTGCTCGATTCTAATATAGCTAGATATAAGCCCTAAAACTTTTTTATTTTTCATCATTATCATCATCATTTCAGCTGATATCCACCCCACTGCAAAACTTGAGCCTCTTTCACAATGGGAGGGAAATTTACCTACCTTACCTCCCTATTAACAGAATGCTATGTGTGGTAGCGGTACGAATGCGTTCTCAGTTCCGAACTCAGCTGTTTTTATTCTCGATGACAGTAGCTAAATTTCTATTCATAATCTCATTATATTATTTTCATTAACTCTAACAAAATGAGATTTTCTACAAATTGAACCTAGGTAGATAGATTTTATCGCCCCTCCTGCGTACGCGGTAGAAACACACTGTTATATCTTTAGCCGGCCGATCTGTCCGAAGTAAAACTACACTCATGTTGAAAAAGTTAACCTTAATTATGTAGTTTTGTATGTATATATTTCTTTATTTATTTTTTTTTTGCATTTAGTTTAAATTTTTTTTTGCTGTGTTTTTTGCGAAACAAAAAGTCCATCTTGCTCCGTGCAGTATCTTTTTTTTTGTCACCATTACGTCTTCTGTTAAGCCGTGGACAAGGTGGTTATACGTATGTTAATTTAATAACATTAATACACTAAGATCAATACTGTAATGTATAACTGCTTTTTGTCCCTAATAAATAAATAAGTAAATAAAAGCGACGTCTGTGTAGTGGCAATATACCGTCGCGCTCGTTCGAAAAGCGAGAGAGCCCGAAGTCCAACTTTCTGGGTGGGTTTGGATTAGTAGGCAATGGTTTAGCTGTATCGTAGGTTATTATAAAGGTCCATGAGCGTTAGTGACACTTACCATCAGGTGTGTTGCTAGCTCGTTTGCCACCATAAGCAATAAAAAAAATCATGTCATTTGTTAGAGCCATTTTCGATTTTTTTTCCATATAGAAATATATAAATATACAAGAAATGTTCGCTTAAAGATAATAAACATTTAGATTTTCAAACGAAATTGAATCGAGTTTCAATAGTAACGCAAGGTTAGTTTTAAACGATTAAGCAGCCGTTAGTCTTGCTCAGCTGGTGTCTGATACAGGGAAAGTGATAAATACAATGTTACACAAACGTCAACTTTTTGCTATTGAAAATGATTAAATCTTATTATAACATCATACAAATGAAATTATACTTTACTAACAAGTATTTAAGATCTATTTTTAATATTGTCCAGGTTTACTTCCAAAATGTCATAACAACGTCATATGAATATGGCGTTTATTACTTGTTTTTAATTTAAACGGATGACATAACCGCACTGAGCCTCATTGTAACGTGCAATCGACGTATCGCGATTCAGTAACATTAATTTTGACTACACAAACAGTATATAATTGTCCGTGTGGTGACGGAGTAAAAATACAATTCACCACCCCTATCTTACCCGTGGGTGATAGTAAGAGACAACTAAGGGATATAAAACGCATATAACATCTACGCAAGAGAAGAAAAACTCTAAACAAAACCCTATATACCAACACGTTTGACCAGCGCGGTATAGTAGGTTAAATTCCCTCACATTACGCAGGAGGCCCGAGCCCAACAGTGGGGCATATATGGGCTGTGATGATGATGATGATGAAACAGTATAGTGGTATACAGTAACGATTTCCCATGTAGTATCACAGATAATCTCAAATTATAAATAGTTTAGAATATTCCCTACCCCCTACTTTGCTCGTGGCTGTCGTAAAGATCTATGGCATGCAAATATAATCGATGCAAGAGAAGTATTACTTGAAGTAAAACGCTATAACATCTGACCAGCGTAGTATAGTAGATTAATTTTCTTCTTAATGTGTAGTACACTGTTCGATAGTGGTAGGACCATGCTGTTGACAGTTTTCTGTCTCGTCCGTCCGGGGTAGTACCACTCTTTCGCAGAAGATCGATGTCTGAGTAATGACAATTGCGCTATTGCGCTTCGTTCGGTGAGCGAAAGAGCCGGCAGCCCAACTGGGTGGGTTTGAGGATTGTAATGGTAGAAAGCGGCCTAGCTATACCCTTGATATATCAAAGGCCCATGGCAGGCAGTGACACTTACCATCAGGTGTGCTGCTTGCTCGTTTGGCACCATAAGCAATAAAAAAAAAAATAACAGTAGTGACAACACAGTTGTTAGCTATCCGTCTACATTCGCAAGCCGGTCTGTTGCGGCAGTACCACAATCTCGCAGAAAATCAGCTCTTGGTTTAGTAATATGCTGTTGCTCTTCGGTTGGTGAGCGAGAGAGCCGGATACTCAACTTGAGAAGATTTTAGTTGGTAGTTAGCGGCCTAACTTTACTCCTAGTATTGCAAAGGTCCATGGGCGGCAGTAACATTTACCATCTTGTGTGCTCGCTTTCCCTGTGGCGACAGAGTAAGAATACAATTCAGTTCCTATCATACCTGTGGGTGACATGATAAAAGACGAGTAAGGGATGAAATATACTTATAGCACCTATGCAAGAGAAAGAAACTCGAAATAAAATACGTCTGATCGGCGTGTAGTAGTTCAATTTCCCTCCGATTATGAAGTAGACATAGCAGTTGGTCATGCCGGATGGGCCACTGAAGAAAAAGACCGCGTATCAGTGACCCACCCGCACAGCGTCGAGAGGTATATTGTAGGGCGGGTCTACGGGGTATTGCGTCGCTTTTCCTGTCGCCCCGGACGGATTAGCGGGGTTTGAAGTACCGTAAAAAAAAAACAAAAAAAACCAGTTGATCATATATAAGCTGCGATGATGATATGCTCGTCAACTGCTCGTTTGCCACCATAAGCAATAAAAGAAAGAGACCCAAGGAACAGTTGGATTTATGAGCTGAAACGAGAATACTAAAGACTTGTTCTGAGACAGCATTACAGTAGAAGTAAGAGTAATTGTAAACTACATTCAAATGGTAATATGCCAATTGAGTATTAGACCGTTACTGAATATATTCACGATAGGTGAGAACTTACACCAACGATCGCTGGATAAGATCTTAAAAGATACATACTGATAATAGAAATCACTGAAACGGTTAAAAGCTATTAAAATGTCAAATTTTATCGATTCTAATGCTAGTAGTGAAATATTTCTGCGCAGATGGCATAATGGTTAAGAGACCGACCTACCATGTCGATTCTCACTCAGGACAATACTTGGTGAGGGATTATTGGTGTTCCAAGTCTTTTTTTGCGGTGGGCTATGGACGTCGCACCCCGCCAAATCGGTCCGGGGTGACGAAAGAGGCGGCGCGTAACTCCATTAACCCACCCTGCAAGCATCTCTTCTTCGCCGTGCGAGCGGGCCACCGGTACCCGATCTTTGTCTTCGGTGGCCCGCCCGGCGGTATGCCCTCTCGGGCTCCTCTCTCGTTGACGCCCCGACAGCTTTCGCCGTCGAGGCGCCGCCCTCGCGCGGTGGCCTCACGTCGGGTCGGAAGGCGACGCCCTAGCAGCATTTTTGTTAGTTACCGGGGCGTCGATGGTGCCAAAAAGGTAACCCACCAAGCCAGCCGCGGAATCGGTTTCTTTTTTTTTCGGCACTATATGGTCTGGGCACACCCTGCTCAATTCGTACGGGGCAACGGGATGACGGTGTGTGGCCCCATGACTTATTATATTCTTTCCCCATTGTTATAGGACAAGCCACTGCTACCGATTCCTTGACATCGTGGCCAGCTCGGCAGACAACAACCCTGCATTATGGAAATAATCCTTGTAATCCGGGAGACTTTACAAAGATATAATAGACACAAATTAGACCCAGACTCAAAATTACAATATGTGGATCGCACAAATTATTGTCCTGCTGTGGGAATCGAACCCGTGACACTGGCATGGCATGTCGATAACTTAAACCACTACGCCACCTATACAGTCGATATTATAGGTATTCCAACATGAACAATAATTAAGAAACTACTTTTGTATATAAATCGTGTGTCTCCTATAATCGAGTGTGATTATAATCTTGGCTGATATCTGGAATATGGTGGATGCATGTGCCAAACTGAGCAGGTGAGCATATTTACAACATGTCATATAAAATATGAACTAATCTCATTAGATAAGTATGGATATCGACGAGTATTGGTACGTATATAATAACAGCTGACTTGACATCAACCAAAACTCATATTCCCCCTCTTATTACCAAAGAAAATCGAATGCTGTGTGGCGGTCTATGCAGTAGCGGTGTTAGGGTAGGGCGAGGTTGGGCGACCGCCCAGGGCGCCGGGTAAAAAAGGGCGCCGCAGGCCATTCTCATAGTTCGAGGTCTACTTAGTCGTAAAGTCTTGAATTGCAGTTGGAGGGCGCTGTAAAAATCTCGCCCAGGGCGCTGGTAGTGTTAAAACCGGCACTGGGTCTATGAATACTACCATAAAAGACAACTAAGAAACTTTACCTCGTACTGAGCCAATTCTATCTGATGCCGTCTCATGTTCAACATGGGAAAGTCTAAGTCCTTAAAAATCATCATCTGAGACTATGCAGTGATTTTGTAAAATGATGATGTAGTTGCTTTTTTAAAAAAACAAAACAGCTGCGTCGTAAAGACACACAATAAAAAGGAAACGTTTATATTACGGGGAAACATTTTAATTACTCTTCAATCACTTTTTAATGTTTAAAAGTATATGACGTTCGTTCGTTCTTTAGCGATCGCTATAAAATTCTATAAAGTGCATTTGCACTTTACAGCAATTTGTGAATCATTTTTGTGTTACACAAAAAGGTTTTACTGATCAGACTTTTAAAGCCCTTCCATAAAAAAATCACTTCAAATATAAACAATACGCGTCGCAAGTCTTGTAACAAACATCGCGTCGCAAACATCTTGTATTGCAAAAATATTTAACAAACATTATTCATTCTAATATTATCTATTCAACCTCGAAGTGGTGAGCATTGCCAAAGTCACCGTCACACTTACAGATAACAGATAACATACTCGTATAACAAGCAGCAATTTTATTTTGTAATCAGTATACGAGCGTGTTTTCCATCTTTATCTTTATATAGTAAACTAGCTTCTGCCCGCGGCTTCGCCCGCGTAAAATGTTACTTTCCTAAAGCTTTTCCTCCCCTATTTTTATTCTACCCCTTAAGGGTATTTTTTTTACAATATATTATCGTCATATTTATTTATATCTAATCAATAGCCTAAAAATAAATTTCTAGCTTCTGGCTTTAAAAATGACGATACCTCACAACTGTTCATCCCTCTTTACAACCCCGTTTTTGCATTAAAAAGTAGCCTATGTCCGTTATCAGGCTCTAGACTCTCTGTGTACCCATTTTCATTTAGGTCGGTTCAGTAGTTTTGGCGTGAAAGACCGACAGACAGATAGACAGACAGAGTTACTTTCGTATTTATAATATTAGTAAGGATTAGCTTGGGCCTGAGACTTTTTCTCATAGAATCATGTTTGGCGTTTGCCTGTAGGGTAAAAAATATTAAAGCAACATCCAACCCTCAATTTTACACCATTAAAAGATTAAAAATTGATAATGCCTGAAACACGTGTTAATTTATTTTCACTTATGAATATTTTGTGCTTAACTTGAAGGCAATGGATAATATATTATATCTGGTCGTCCAAATAATTTTTTTATAAAGTTACCTGATTTAGGAACTGTTCTCTCTGCCTACCCTGCAAGGGATATGGCGTGATGATATGTATGTATGTATATATGCCTTCATATATAACCGAATTGCCCCACACATCAAATTACATTGACAATCTCTATTCAGTTATAAAGAATAATAATAATAAACTTGTAAAAAATAAATTGCAATTGTGTAATAAGTAATCAGAACATGTTCACAGTATCTAGACTACATCTGATAAATATATCTAAAGCAAAAACAGGATACATTATAAACTAACAACGGCAGTATATATAAATGTACAAGCATTTATTAACGAGACACCATTAAAAAAACATTAGTTACACAATGTGTCTGCGATACAACGGACAAGTGTTATTCAATTATAAACAATATAATAACGAGAAACAATTAAACAATAAAAACTATTGAAAATATTTAGGGTTGTCCTACGCAAAGACCGCGTACCAGTGACCCACCCGCACGCCGAAGAGAGGTATATTGTAGGGCGTGTCTGCGGGGTCTTGCGCCGCTTTTTCTGTCGCCTCGGACGGATTAGCGGGGTTTGACGTACCGTAGCCCGCCGCCAAAAGAAAAAAAAAGGGTTGTCCTACGTGTGGGTCACCGAAGATAGAAACTCACTAACGGTGGTTGAATAGGTTATGGGGTCCGTTTGGGCGGGATGTGATCAAACCATAGATTGTCACGAAAATAAAGGATTATCCTACGCACAGCAATTAGGTATCTATCTACAGCTAAATGAGTCAAATATGGTAAACAATAAACAAAAGCTTTTATAAAAGAAACCGTACAAGAAAATATCAGTTGGGGCGACATGGGACGCCACAGTTGGCAAGCGTATTGGCAATAACAGTTGATGATGAGTACCCGAAGAAAGTACTAATGATAGTGTTCCTTTAGCCGGTTTATACGATTTCTACATGTAAGTAAGAGACGGCGACACATTACATGCTTAGTCCATTCAACTGCACATTTAATATCATTCGCAAATTATAGTCACCAAAGTTTGCGTTAAATATATCTATACCATAACTACGATTGATGAAATTCTAAATATTTTCAACGTTTACGTGTGTACGTGTAATATGAAATTAATCTAGTTTTAAGCATGAGCATTGATCTTCCTAAGTCCATGTATTAGAAAAGTACTCGATACAAAATTAAAACGCTATAAAATCTATAAAATTTTATTTTATATCATATTAAAAAATATATGAAATAATCAACTTACATATTCGATAAAGATATCTTTAATATTTTTTTATGTTTTTTAGTGGGACAAATACAATTATATACGTTAATTAATAATAAATCTGTCTTAGTGGGACAAATACAATACATAAATACGCAATTTAATAAATCTGTTTAGTGGCACAAATAAATTAAGGAAGTCCAAAATAAGCATTGGAATGAACTGAAATATTTTATATAATTGAACATATATGTACACTCGCCAGTTGGAAGTCGCTTTATAAACGGCCACGCCTTCTGCCTGTCAAAACTTTATATGGTAATCTAATCATTATCCATCAGAAAAGGGAAACGAAAATTGAAAACCTATCCACAACGCAATATAGTGAGCAATTATCTTGTAATAACTTACGGAGAGGTAAATGGGTTATGTTGAAATGCCACATTATTACTTTTACTAACATGTATTAACTTTTAATAGGAATTTTTATGGGCTTTCATTTTTACTTGACTTTTTGATAGCCCACTTTGATGATCCCTAATATTATATATGAAATTTACATTGTTGCCGCTTCCCCGTGGTAAACTGGTATGTGGCTTAAGTGTTCTGTAGTAGTGGCTTCGAATGCTATCAACTTTACTAACACTACTTGCTCTTGGGTGTCGCAAAAAACGACTAAGCGTTTTACATTAACCTGGACCAACTCTATCTGATGTTTTCTGATCAACAATTACATTCCTAGCGAGGGTTGATGTCAGGCTGATGGTCAGTCATACAACTATTGCCAAAACTATTTGTAATATGTACGATGGAAACTGCACATATCGCGTCGATTCCAAATAATTGGGGCAAGAGCATAATTATGTGGACATGTGGAAAGAATGCCGAACGAACGTCTGGTTAAGAAAATATACAAAAAGTTGAAGGATGTAGTTACCGCGGGAGACCGAAACTAACTTACCCAGATCAAATTGGTCACCCACTGAAGGAAGGTGGAGTCAAGAGTCTCCGAAACCGGCGAGCGTGTATGAAGAGAATTATGAATGTTGAGGAAGCGAGTGAAGTATGCAAGGATAGAGTTCTCTGGCACTCTGTTCTCTCTGGCTACCCTGCAAGGGATATGGCGTGATGATATGTATGTATGTATGTAGCATAATAATGATGATTTGATGATGACTGACATCGAAAATGGAAATTAAAGTACAAAAAAGGAAATTAGAATCTAATTTAAAAGGTACAAACATATAAATATTAAACGTTCTTTCATGTATTTTAACTAAAGTTTGGACGTTAATAGATGATATAAAATGAACGAAATATCCAAAACAAATCTTTTAGACCAATTGTGTTATTATTCAATAAAAATTGATGATTAATTAGTAATTCACTTGTTGTACGCGCCATTTAATCAACATCATGACACTACAAGTTTAGCGTATGCTGTAATAAATCATGCCAGAAACAGATTTTGACAACCCTATTTGCATATATGTATGACCGTTAAAACACTAAAAATAAACTATTGTATCGTAATATTGCGTTCGATTATTACATGGATATTATGTCAATAATCTGTTATGTAATATATTACGAAACTGAGTTCAAAACTCTAATTACAGTTCCGAGTTAACGAATTATGTCTCGAGGCCGTTGAGCCCGAAAATATTTAAGAGTATGACCGACGTCTATTATTAACATGACTTAATCTATTATCTAAGAGAAATTTCTTTTTCACTTGTTCAATGTAATATTATTTTTTTTATGAAAGAGAAGTTTCACTGTAGGTACATATTTTTTTTAATTAGTATATAAAATTATAACATTTTGTGATAATTATAAAAATTATTAATACACATGTTATTTAGAACCCCAACGGGTAATATAAAATAAGTAATTAAAACTTTTAATGCTTTCGGGGACAGACAAGTAGGATCAATAAAAAATGCAAGCAGATAACGTCAGTACAAGAAAAGCAAACCTCAAAATAAAACCCTAGAGCGCGTGAGCAGCGTGGTATAGTATAGAGCAATTTTTTTGTCCGCTGTGGATGAGGCTTGAGCGCTGGGCTGTCTATAGGCTGAAATGATCATGTTAATCACTAACCATCACCTACTGTCATGTTATCACATCACATAATATGAGGAGTGTACACCATAACCCTCCGCGCAAATAATTTTAACCACCTATTATGATCTATCAAACAAAGTAAACAACTAATTAGCAGTTGTTAGGGGCATTCCATAAAGTACGTCATATGAATCAATAATTGTTGGCCACTTCTCACAGTCTTTGTTATAGTTGATCACATAACTATGACCCCCACTTATCTTTTTGTGTTATCACTTATTTTAAATTTTAAATTTAGTTATTTAGGTGAGTATTTCTGTTTGTAAATTGAAAGACTAAAACTTGACAGTTCCAAAGAAATGAACGTGACTATAGTAACAATTACCCCGCCGATAGGTAGAAATAATTAAATCGTAGTTTTAATAGGCTTTAGGGGTAAGGGAAAACCGAAGAAAAGATGGATGGTTTGCGTGAAGCATGATATGGATAGGAAGGGCGTGATCGCGGCGGGATGCAGATATGACATCGGATAGGATTGTGTGGAAGAAAAGAACATATTGCGTCGACCCCAAGTAATTGGGATAAGTGCAGGGTAATGATGAGTTTGAATAGGTAAACGGTATTCGACACCAGGACGTTAAAAACGCTTCGTAAAGTCGGCAGAGGATAAAGGAGAACTCGTGAGATACAAAAGCTAAACTCGCGAGGTCGTATCTGGCCAAAAAATAAATATATTACAAAAATTTAAACCGGATAATAACTAATCATACTTTATGGACCCGATAGCTTCATCTTAACATGTGACTTGCTTTATGGATGACCCCTTAGATTTAGACAATCGTTAATAAACAAGGCGCTAACACAAGTATAATTGCTTCATTTATTAGCTCTCTAATAATACAAGAGCTAATTGTACTAAGGTTGAATTTTGACATTCACGCTCAAATCGACTGATTTTTTGGACTGCACAGATGATGGTGGCGAAAACGCCTAATTAACAAGTCTTGTGCTCATGGATCAGATTCAAAGTTGAGCTCGTGCCTCCTACACAATAAGAGGGCAATTGATCTATATTATCAAGTGGTCAAACATGTTGGCATAGAGGTTTTTATTTCAAATTTTCCTTCGCTTGCATCGATACTTTCTGCATATCATGTCTTGGTCGTCTTACAACACTCACGGGCAAAAGAATGGGTGGTGAATTTTATTCTTACTGCATTACCATAGGGATTGTTTTTTTTTATTTTTTATGCGATCGCAGAGTATTATTTTATTGTTCAGAGTTTGTGAACGATTATGTTCATTCAAAGTATATATTACAAATAAAACATTAAATATCTCTCGTTGAATCTATGGCCAATAGCAGACTGGTAGTCTGAAGAATGGCTATGCGTATTGAGTATACAAGGAATAAAGTAAACACAGGCAAGAAGAATAAGATAAACAAATCTTATATGAAACGAACAATGAACTTGTCTTAATACAAACACTTTGAAATTATTTAAAACTTAAAAACAATCAACAAAAGTGGGTCAAGTTTTTGTGAGTTAAATCACTATGAATTATATTTATAATTATCTAATTATTACTTTAATTATACACCACGACCTTGGCATCCTATATTGTAAACGTTTAAAGATAGTTTTAACCTTTTTTATTAGGATATGGTCTTTTTGGTAGTCTATGGACTGTACACATCCCTTGCATTCCATCTAGGGTGACGGAAGGACGGCGTGTGGTCTCATAACCCACCGTGTTCCCTCCCAGCCGAGCCAATCACTGGTGCCAAAGATAGTTTTAACCTAGTTACTAGCATTTAAAAATCAAATCATCTTAGACGTCAGCTACAGAGATTGAATTATTGATATTGGAGTTAAAATATAAGTGTAATTTGTCAGCTCACATGCGTCCCACTGCTGGGCACGAGTTTTTTCTATAATATGTGGCAAATTAAATATGTATATTCTATAATATGTGGCAAATAGATACTATGCTGATGAGACAGGTATAAGATTCTATTTCGAGTGTTACTCTTGCATAGATGTTACCTACATGCACTTTATATCCCTTATGTTCATTTTCTCCAACGGCCCCTAAAGTTTAGGTAACACTTAAGTCAATCTAAATAATATATAACATTGATATTATGTGTTATTTATATCGCGATAGATGTTACATAACAATTTAATTATATTTGCCGTCAGTTAACATCAAAAAAAAATAATTAATCGCAATGTTACGTATCATTTATATCAGCTATTACCTAAAATTTAAGAGTTGTTGGTAGTAATGGGCATTGGTCGTCTTTCATGATCACCCAAGGCCACGATAGAGGCATAGGGCGCTGGTGAATTGTACTCTTATTCCGTCACTACACGCAAAAGTATATTACCACGAAAAAAGTATATTTAAATTTCAGTATTTAATAAATATTTAAATATATTTAAATTTGAATATATCATCATCATCATCATCATCATCTTGCTCTTATCCCAATTACTTGGGGTCGACGCAATATGTCATCTTCCTCCATACAGTCCTATCAGACGTCATCTCTGCAGTCACTCCCTGTCTATCCATGTCATACCTCACGCAGTCCATCCATCTTTTCTTTGGTCTTCCTTTACCCCTAAAGCCTTCAACATTCATATTTAAAACTTTCCTCACAACATTTCTTTCATCCCGTCTCATCACATGTCCATACCATGTTAACCTTTCACTCCTTAACTTTTCCGTCACTGGCGCAACTTTCAAACTTCCTCTTATATGCTCATTTCTTATTTTATCTAATCTCGTCACACCACACATCCATCTCAACATTCGCATCTCCGCTACATGCAGTCGTCTCTCATCCGTCGCTTTTATCGCCCAACATGCTGATCCATACAGTACAGCAGGTCTTATTAGGGTTTTATATATTTTACCCTTTAATTTAGGGGGTACTTTGGGGTCGCATGTTGTACCCGTGACCTGCCGCCATTTCATCCATCCCGCATCCATTCTGTGTTTCACCGCACGATCCAGGTCGCCATCGCTTTGGATAAGAGAACCGAGGTATCGAAAATCCGAGCATACTGGTATAGGTACTCCATCTAGAGATATGGGTGTAAAATTGGAGAGACCGCCGAAATCGCAGAACATGTACTCTGTTTTAGGTCTGCTGATTTTCAAGCCAACATTCTCCAATTTACAGCGCCACTTCTCCAGCATGCTCTGTACCTCAAGTCCTTCTTCTCCAACGAGAACAATGTCATCAGCGAATAGCATGCACCAGGGTGCCTCTTCCTGTATCTCCGATGTTAACGCATCCATTATCAACAGGAAGAGGTAAGGACTTAACGCCGACCCTTGGTGCAAACCCACCTGCACACTGAACTCGTCGGAGTCTCCAGCCGCTGATTTTACGTACGACCTAGATCGTTGGTACATAGCACAGATTAACCTAGTATACTTCACAGGCACACTTTTCTCTTTCAGTGCCCACCACAAAACTGTTCTCGGTATTCTGTCGTAGGCCTTCTCGAGGTCAACGTATACCATATGCAAGTTTTTATGTGCACCACGATATTTTTCGAAATTTGAATATATATTACAATAAATGGTTATAACAATAAGGTAATTCAAAATATGTAGTTCGTAATTTTAATTAAAACGGACTTTAGTTATATATTTTATTCAATGTTGATGTTGATTGTAAGCCAGTGGATCTATTGATCCATCTTCCTGGTAATATCTACAATTGAACATAGGGAAGACGAAAGGAAGACAATGTCATAATCACAAAGCTTGGCAGTTGAACCACTGTTGTTTCCTAGGAGTGCACCCTTCGATGCTCATCTAGCCAATTTTTGTATTGTCCACAGCAAACTATAAACAATTTATATATTTTTAAAGTTGCCTTTAAATCCTAAAGTCTATAAACCATGCATTAATAAGTACCTAATCCTTATATTTCGAAGGACTTTACAAACACGCAATTATTGATTAGGGGGCCGTTCATAAAATACGTCACACTAAAATCAGCTTTTTTTAACCCCCTACCCCCCATTGTCACGCTGTGTCACACTTTTTGTGACCCCCCCTAGAAATATTTCGTCACAAAAACTAAGAAAGCTGAGTATGATAAATTCTAAATGATAGTACACAAATTCTGAAAATTAAAAATATTTATTTAGTTTTTATAATAAAATTCAAATAAATTAATAAATATATTTCACAACGAACATATAAATAATAAATAATATTTCTATTATTCAGAAGTCCAAGGATTTTCTAAATGGGCCGAAATATCTACAATCGGTATTACACCATCTTCTTCTTCATCTTCAAAACTACCGTCCACTTCATCGTCATCTAACCATTCTGCATCTTCCGTACCATCGTTTTCATCTCCTATTATGCATAACAGCTCTCGAGCTCGCCGAGCTACGATACGAGTTGGTTGTACGCGCCAAACTACTTCAACCTTTCTTTTTTGTTTTGGATGTAAATTTTTTAAATGCTGTAGTAAGGTTTTGTTAGATGTGTAATATAGGCCACATTCTTCACTTTCTACTCGCCAATTTATCGTGGATTGACGGACAAAACCAATCGTAAGGAATTTGTTTAAAATCCGGAGCTTCAGGCTGAAGTTTCACAGCAAGACGAGCAAATAGGTTAAGATATGTGCCATCATCAGAATTCACTTGCGATACCATTAATCCGTTTTGAGTTTGTTGCGCTCATGTCAAAAAATAATAAACGGCGAACGTCACGTTGCCGTATACCCCCCGTCCCCCCTTGTCACATCTTGTCACACTCAGCCAGACCCCTCCCCTCCCCTTGTATGCGAACGTATTTTATGAACGGCCCCTAATTGCATGTTTGTAAAATAAAACTTATACACAAAAACTTGTACATACATACATACATATCATCACGCCATATCCCTTGCAGGGTAGGCAGAGAGAACCGAGTGCCAGAGAACTCTATCCTTGCATACTTCATTCGCTTCTTCAACATTCATAATTGAATATAATATATATTCATAATACAATAACTTTGGCTAGCATAAATTAATGTATTACGTGGGCATAGAATCCACTATAGTTGTGTATACACATAGTATGGGGTATCAACATCTGAACCACCACGCCATCTATGCGAGCTGTATAAATTTAGCAATAAAATCTTTTATTTGTATAAGAATCAAAAGAAATTCTACCACGCTCAAACATTTACACGTGACGTATATTTATAACTAAGACTGGTGGATAATAAAGTATTATACTATCATGGCAAGGCATAAAAACCTAGTTTATCTGGTATAATAAGTTTTACCGTTCACATTAGTATCTAACTGTAGATATCACACATTTCGGTAACGTTACATTTTACGTATAAACACTTAAAATCGTATCGTTATCAACTTACAAGTTGTGTAGTGGCGGCTACTAATACTACCAACCCTTACTTTGCTCGTGGATGTCATAAAAGACGACTAAGAGCCTTATAATGACCTAGGCCAACTCCATTTGATGCCGTATGGTCAACAATTACATTCCCAAGTTGGGTTGACGTCTTGCAGGCGGCCGGTCATAAAACTATTGCCAATAACTTTTACAATATGTAGTATGAAAGAAGAGTACATATGGTATCGACCTCAAGTAATTGGGATAAGAGTAGGAGAATGATGATCGTATTCAACTTACAATTTTAAATCATGAGATCCTAGGTTCTAAATTTATACCGAATAAAATATATATTTCAGATGTATTATCAATATTTTTCTCAATTATCAATCTTCAATAGCAAGCTCGAAATTTTACTTGGTCTGAAATAAAACTATTTTTTGTCACGGGTGATTTGTATTTTTCCTGCATCACCATACGGTAAATTTCTGCTTAATGCTTGCGAGAAAAAGGAACATCCATCCATCAGCAACATCCGAGACCACTGTTTAACATAGTCCTCCCCAAGGGCTGAAAGGACAAACGATGCTACGGTCTACATTCGGGTTGGTAACGCATTTGGTGTTTTTAATTTCTCAAGAGAACGCTGCTACAGAGTCTCCTAATAAACCACTTATCCAGTTTTTATATGCACCAGCTCGTTTTTGGAAAACGTATGTAACACCCCATTGGGATCTTCAACCCGCCTTTCAAACGTAGCGATTAAGGCGTTATCCCCTCAAGGCTGAGTCATGATGATGAGCCAAATTCGAATTGTATGATAGGGAAGACACGGACAAGTTTCCATACCACACAATTGAATAGTCAATCTTCAACTAAAGCATTTCGAAGGTCGCTCGCTACGTTCACCTCCAGACTGGCATTGTAAGATATCGTTCTCATAATCCATCTACAGGTGTTTATTACGTTTTAAAATTCTCAAAATAGCAACATACGCTACACAAGCAGCAGAATGCACTTGAAATTCAAAATATTGCGCTGAAAGTTTCAACGTTTATTTAGAGCGTGAGGTAACGATGTATGATTCGGACAAGTTTAAACAAACTAATCAATTAATTTAAGATTATATTGGAGTATATAATTCGCTCGCTTTGAAATTTTAGTGCATATACATCGCTCTACTGGGTTCTAGCCTCCTCCACTATAGGAGAAAAATTCACTAACTGGTCAGATGGCGGACTGTATTCTTACTCCGTCACCATATGGAGTAAGACTATTCGAAATATTTACTGATAAATCTTAAACGTTTCATCATCATCATCATTTCAGTCCATCACCGTCCACTGCTGGACGTAGGCCTCCCTCATGGTACGCCACAGAGTGCGGTCCTGTGCCATCTACATCCGTCGACGCCCAGCAACTTTCACCAGGTCGTCTGTCGAAAAAAAAAAACGAAACGCACGAAAAGAACGTTTAGCCCCACTTTATTCCTTTCACGCCCTACTCAAATTGTTATATATACTCGAATCGCCTCAGTCAATCCGCAGTTTTTTAGAATGTTTAAACATCTCGAACCAGACCAATCAGCTTTCCGATTCTAGATCAAGATATAACATTCGCGACAATTACCAGTAGACTGTGATAAAAAAAAAATATCTAAATCCATAGATTTTATAACCTTTTTAAGAATTTATATTTATTTTATTGCCCCATAACTAGGAAATCTCTTGAAAACTTATAAAATCAAGACATAGCTCACGAGATTATCGACGTGTGCGACGTGGACGCGGCAATCTTTGTACCGATATTCATTTGGATTAACGATCTAATAACAATAAGCCTCAACCAACACCTTAATATTCTTACTTTGTTTAGTTTAATTGCAGTTCTGACAGAAGGCGGTACTTTTGGACACGACGCGCATTGCAAGTTCCTATCTTTAGAGTTTCAATCCCCGACGGTTTAGTCATTATAGTAGTAATTAATCTCTGATGTGTTAACACGCTTTTTATATTTTAAAATATATAACTTTTTATATTATATTAAGCAATTATAAATTTAAATTAAGATTATTATAATTCGGCAGAAGAGTGTTAGTAATATTCTATTGTCCATTGTCTTAGTGTTGGTAAAAAATAACCATCGCACACAATGTTTTATAAGTGTCCTATTAAATCTAAACTTTACGATACAGTTCGCAGGATTCTATTTCGACTGTCTCTTACTCTCCTAAGCTATTTGTATATATGCAAACATTCCATTAGTACTGGCTCTCGCAAACATCACCAATGCGACTATTCAAATATTGCACGTCTAAGAAAACGAAAGAAATCATCGAGATTAAGTGCAGATTTTAAAAATAAACAATTTCGTGCAAACTGATTACAGTTAAACAAACATGTTTGTACTCAAACTTGATAAAGCATTAAACTGGATTAAAATATTCGTGAGTAAACTGTTTGATTATGAGATGATATGTAGAATGTAATTCTAAATTCAGCCTTTTTCCGTAGATCTACCTCATAAATGAGAGGATAATGCCGTAACGTATGGCAGATGTGTTAGCAATCGCAGTACGGTGGTATACGTTGCCCACGAAAACGTAATTACTAGCTCTATCACTACACAAATAATCGTAATATAAAAAAAATATATGCAATTATTTTTTTTAAATGGCCGCGAAATTAATTCTACAACATAACTTTCTTTTACCACTAGACGTTAGTACCAAGGCGATTAATCTTTGTTCACTTGAAGTACGCGTGCGTCTCTTGAGCGATTTATTTTTAGATACCACTTTCGTTTTCCGCCGCGGACCGTTAAAATACTTAACATATTATTACAGACGTCAATAACATTATGATTTCATTTATGTACTACGTTTATAAATTGTTACATCATTTAGACTTTGAACGTTAGTTTTTGAGATCGATGAAAATGTATTAGATGTCACAAAAGGCAGCGCGCAATGGAACGCAACATTATGACCTCGATGTTACACACAAGGACGCAGCTGTGACGAACATAATTGACTCTTCATGGAATGACATTCGACGTTACTACACGTTGTTTAGAAATTTATAACACTTTCCATAAATATTTTACATTTTGTATAATATATAATACTAGCTTCTGCTCGCGGCTTCGCCCGCGTAAAAGGCTTCTAAAGTTTAACTCTTATCGCAAAGGAATACATTACCGGGATAAAAGTATCCCTCTTTACAACCATTTTTTGTTTTAAAAAGTAGCCTATGTCCTTTGTCAGGTTCTATACTGTCTGTGTACCAAATTTCATTTAGATCGGTTCAGTAGTTTTGGCGTTAAGAGTGACAGATAGACAGAGTTACTTTCGCATTTATAATATTAGTATATAGTATTATCAATTTCTAATTAAAATTATTTTAATTTTAATACAAATATTTTACAAAATACAAAACATTTGACAATAAGTAAAATTAAAGAGATTTGTGTTACTTTTTATTCATGCAAAGGGGCCGAGATCACGAAATATTAAAATGATGAATGAAAAGACTATTACATTCATTTCTTATAAGTTCGAATCATTTTGTTACAAATCATTTTTCCATGTGGTGTAATAACAATATAATTCACCACCATCTCGTCATACCAACCCTAGATGGGTTGGACCAGTATTATCTAACAGGTCAATATCTCTTTTATTGTGGAGGATGGTTGAGCTTGGTGATGACGATGTTGACAAATGTGACCATATCTAATATACTCTATCATCATCATTTATCATTATCCTACTTTTATCCCAATTATTTGGCGACGCAATATTTACTTCATCCATCGTACATATTGTAAATGTAAATGTGATTGTCAATATTTTTATAAACAGTTGCCTGCCTGACGTTAACGCTCCTTGAAAATTGTACTCCATATAGAATACATTAGAACTGAGCACATTTGTTCTATGATTCGTGCATCAGCTCTTTAACATTTCTACTTGTATAAATATTACCATTTACTTTACATCTACACCAGCGCATATACGATATGTTTTAGACTTTCTTCACCTCCTGCGGACTCCTCCATTGGAAGAAAGCGACCCACGCTGGTTAAAACCTTCAATCGAGTTTTTTTTTTGCTGTGATATTATTTGCATAGGTAAGTCCAGTAGTCGTCTAAGATATGCACAGGAAAGAACGAATTAGTGAATTATATTCTTACTTCGTCACCATACGGCTTTAATAGCGTACGTAAAGATTTGATATAACATTGTGGGCGCAAATAAAACAAAATTTATACTAAAGCGCAAAAATAGAACTGTAAAATATCTGCCGGCACATTTTCGAAGCATGTTATAAAAATTTGCTACGCGATAAAATCAAATTTGAGGGGGTTGGTGAATTGTATTCTTACTCCGTCACCACACGAAAGCAGCACCTTATTGCTAGTAAATTAAGTAAAAAAGTAAATATTGAAAAACATTAAAATTATATACGGTGCCTTTCTCCTAAAACTGATTCAATGTAATTGAAAATAACTACGATAATCATAATTAAGATAGCTTTAAGCCAACATCTGTACTATCTTTTTACAAGAAAATTGAGCAATTTTCGTTAGTACTTGGAACGCTCCAGTTAATATTTAGTTACAATAAAAATCCATCATAGAATAAATTC
This sequence comes from Lymantria monacha, assembly GCA_905163515.2. Classification (NCBI taxonomy): domain Eukaryota; kingdom Metazoa; phylum Arthropoda; class Insecta; order Lepidoptera; family Erebidae; genus Lymantria; species Lymantria monacha. The sequence goes on along the minus strand of LR991084.1, from coordinate 33,913,276 downwards.
AGGTCATACTTTCAATCAAATAATGCGTAATAGGTTACACAAATCCAATTTTACAAAAGATAATGAATTGCTTAAACTTCTCTTTGGAAACTTGGCAATTACAGACACCCTTGATTGAGTTTGAATATTGTCTCTTTTTATAAGAGTATAATGTTTTTTTTAGATGGCAACAAAATGACAAATCCCTTAGTCAAATCGAATCGAAGAGTGTTTTTAAGACGCTCTAAATCAGCATTCAATTTATAAAATTAACAGTTTCGCAGGTACCGAAGCGTGAAGACCAAAAATTCTCTTTATGACCATGACTCGAAAAGATTTAGAAAGCCCATTTACTAAGGGATCTGGCGTAATATAAAATATCGGGGAAGCTCAGAGTTTCTTACGTACGAATTTTTTAAGTATCTGCAGGGGAACTTAAGTAGAATAGTATAAGAATAGAATAAGATATATTGACAGCATAACAATAATTTCAGCATACACACCTATTATCTAACCTATTTTAATTACAACTACGGCTTTTTACTTACGTCTACGAATACTACCAAACCTTACTTTGCTTGTGGATGTCGTAAAAGACGACTAAGAGCTTTATATTGACCTGGACCAACTTCACCAGATACTGTTTGGTCAACAATTACATTCTCAAGGAAGGTTGACTTCAGGCTGGTGGCCGGTCATAAAACTACTGCCAATAACTTTTGCAATATTTACGCTGGAAGAAGAGTACATATCTCCAAGTAATTGGGATAAGAGCAGGAGAACGACGGCATCTACTAATTAAGACAACCGAGGAATACTCAGCGCTGTGATGAATAGAAATTATACAGTTTTCAGAAAATCCCTCTCGCTCGAAATATTCGAAAAAGAAAAATAAAAAATAGAAGAATGTAAACATAATTATTAACAATAAGAAAGATAATAATATAAATAAATACACGAAGTAGTTAATTCCATGAAAAGAAACGGTTTTCTGTTTATATAGACGACGTTAGAATATTCTATACGTAATAATAATCGCCAAACTATCAAATGGCTGCAGTTTGCATATGATAATAAAAAGCCGGAAGACGAAAATAGATATTATATAGAGTAGCTCATATCGTCAATATGACAAATATTCATTACAAAGCCTATATGATATTGGTAATATTATCACTGCCAACATCAACTAAATAATCAAGGTCGCACCCAGTATCAGTTACGTGACAATATAATTATGTGTGTTTATTTTGATGGAGATAAATAATTTTGTTATTGGAACACAAAAATCATTTTTAATTCATAATATATCTTAAAATTTTTGGAATCTTTGGAAAGGCTCCAATTATTTCCTTAAAATTTAGTATGCAAGAGGTTTCTTGGGATGAGGATGATAAATCGATCTAACCAGGAAAATCTTATTTTATCAGTGTTTTTAGCTAAAGCAAAATATAATTAGATTATGAAGATAAATTTAGCGACTGTCACCAAGAATAGAAATAGCTCAGTTGTGAAATCGAACAGTCGCTTAATCCAGACAGCCCCGATTCGATTCATAAAAATAATGAAAACTAATAAAATATATATTTCATTAATTAATTTTTATTTATTCATATAACTATTTCATATCCTTCTTGTATAGATAGAGTGGAAACTCCGTGGCAACCCTTTAACAACTAAATATATCTTTAAAAACAACACAATTTATCAATAAAAAATAAACACCGAGCTAGACTCGGTTATCCAGATATTTTATTAAAACTTCGTAATTTATATAGATTCCAAAGTGGTGATGGACAAAGCGCAATGTGTCATCATGACTAATGCTTCTTTTCCCGCGGGTGCCATAAGAGACGACTAGTCTCCGTACACATTATTGCAATTTATTCCAGAGTTAATCAGTTAAATATAAAGTTTAGATTATTCCAGTCTTCCAAAAGTTGTTAAATTGGTAACACTACTGTGACAATGATTTCAAAGAAAAGAGTTCAAAAATTATTTTAACATCACAATTAAAGTTGTTACAAGAATTGAGAGAACTTGTGCTACTTGACCTATCTTTTATAACATTAAAAGGTAAGAAAATCACAAAATAAAACGTTATGCGAACTTCTCATCTGACCACTAAAAAATATAGTACCGACGCTAACTTCTCTGCCATTGTGTGTAGCCTCTTCTGAAGAGGCTACACACAATGGCAACGAAACATATAGGTTGTATACATTATATTACAATTTGTATAAAAAAAATTAAAAAATCGTTTAGTATTCACTATAATAAAAGATAACGATGCGACATAGGTAATAAGCATAGTTATCAAAACTTAGAATAATGACGAGACTCGAGTAATTAGGAAAAGAGCAATGATACATTTAATATATTAACCATAAACACATGGTTACAACAGTCGCTATTATAAAAACGTAAGAATCGTCTACGTAGGAGTTGGATACAACGATTGACGATATAAAAATAAAACAGCATTAGCAACACAGAGTTCTGTACAATTGGCATAACTAAAATAGTTTCAATGGTATGCGTTCCCTTCAAAAATATTTCTAGGGTTATCAAAAATTTATTGGCAATAGACATAAAATATACTGGCCACCGAAGGCAAAGATCGGGTACCGGTGGCCCGCTCGCACTGCGAAGAGAGGCGCTTTGCAGAGTGGGTCTATGGGGTTGCGCGCCGCCTCTTCCGTCGCCCCGGACCGATTTGGCGGGGCGTGACCACTCCATGGCTCACCGTAAAAAAATAGAGACACCATATACTAGCAGTAAGGCCTTTAAAAGCATCTATCATTTTTGTGGTTTGGTTGTGTACTGGTACCTAAATAATTTTTACTACGTCCCATTGTAGGCCTCGGGCTTCCGTCATAATAGGAGGGAAATTAACCTACGACCTCAGATAGACCAAAAGGCTGGAAGGCAAAAGAAATATCTCAATTGTTTTCTTCTCTTACATCAATGAGACGTCATTAAGGCAATACGCGGATAAGAACTTGTAATCTTACTGCGTCACCACGCGTTAAATAAGGCAATGAAATAATTAAATTGATAAAAATAACTAAATTAATATAATCACGAGTGAACTGTTACTGATAAAATAAGTAAAAATACATATATTGTAACCCTGAGTCACGCAAGGTCAGCGGCATACATTACGATAAGATTCTGCGGGTATGCGTTCAGCTAAATAGAGTCCTATTCTATCCACGCCCAAATGTTCGTAATGTTTAAAAAAAAGACACGGTTTAAGCACGGAACTATGGTTTACGCGAGTATCATTTGACGTATTTTTTGTTACTGGGGTACCATTAGCACATGGACAAAATATAATTAAGAATAAAATCAATATTACCATAATTATTTTTACGCGAGTATTTTACATTTGAAATAAAATTATTTTTATGGATTTTATCGTGTTTGTATTTGAAATTCGGTTTCCATACCACAAGAACGGGTCCACCCATATAAGCGTTCGAAATATTGGGGATATTAAAAATCAAACAAAAGTTCGATTATATATTATATATTGTTTGTATTACGAGTTTGTAAGGCGGGCCTAGTCCCTAGATGGCCTTGTTAATTTCTGGGTGCGTTTACTCTGTCACCGCACAGTCCTTATTATAACCATTCTCCTGTTCTTATCTCAACTACTTGGACTCGATGCAATAAGTACGAGTACAGCTAAAGTTTTTTGCAAATAACGAGCAAAAGTTATTGTCATAGCTTTATGATTACGTCCACTCTCCTTGGGAATGTCATTGTTGACCAAACGGCATCCAAGTGGAGTTGCCCCAGGTCGATATAAAGCCTCCATTAGAGAAAGCTCGGATGGTAAATTTTTGACATGAAATGTATGAAATCACCAAAACAAAACTTGCTCAGCAATTGTATCATAATTCAAGATATCAATGTGTTAGTATCTAATCTTATCGTACGAGGAAAAGAATGAATAAAAGTAAAGAGAAAGATTTAGGATTGCAACAGGTATCATCGAAATCATGGAATCCATTTCGTTGACCCGTTTAATAGTCGGAAAGGGAAAATACTTCAGGTTATAAAACCTCACGCTATCCTTCCATCGTCCCGGGTATGACCGGGTGTAACCTGACTATAAAAGGTTCAAAAAAGGATCATAACAGGTGAGAGTATGCAATAAAGACCGCATTACTCCTCTTAAAATTAGACCATCACAGATTATATGTATAAAAAAACACATATTTAGCGTAAGTATATATAATACAGAAGTATAAAATAGTTTAAGAGTGGACTAGACACGGAATAGTCGCGTTTACCTACGTGATGTTTCTTACCCATGCAATAAAAATGCAGATATTAACCGTGACCGCATAACTAATGCCCGCAATTGTATTAATTGTTAAACAGAATGACTGCTAGTAACTTATCTAACATAAATATTGCAAAACCTTTGTGATATAATTATCCTTTTTTTTTTATTTAGTCGTAAAAAAAATAATTGTAAACTAGAACGGATATTCTACGAACGCTCGTGAAATGTGTCGTAAATTCGGAAGCATATTTAACGATTTGCGTCAGAACGCCAGAAGTTAGATTTTACATTTATATACATATAGAAAATTTTACAAATTAAAGAACTGAATATATATAGTTTAAGAACCATAGTTGGATAGTATTTTCTTGCTCTACAACCATATGAAGCAAGTCTTATAACAGAAAAGATCAGAATAAATTTATGGTAATTCTTATTTTGTAGTGGAAAAAAATGTACAAGGTATGTCGACAAAGAAGATTAATTTGAGCATAGAGTATTATAATAAATGAATAAGACGTTCGAAGAAGAGAAGAATGGATTGTGTGATAAATTGAGTTATCTGAGAAGAACCTAAACTTTTAGAAGTAAGAAACGTTATCGAAATATAGAAAATGAAAACATTCAGCACATATCACCATATGGGAGCTATGTAAGATGACGATGAGAATCGACTACGCGACTATTATGGTTTCAAATTCGTAGATGACATATTTCCGCAATCATCAGGACTAGGGCATAGTGCAAAAAGATGCACAAATGGCGCAGCTGTCTTCTATTTTCGTGACCGGATATGTCTCGCTGTTAATTTTAGTATTTATATTTTTGCATTGACCGCCACTCGCACTTTACATACTACGATAGTACAGCTGGAGCTCATCGTGCGCTCGCGTGTTGCATTGATTCTTAGCTAACACGCTAACAATATAACTATTACGAACCTAGACAATTAGATACGTATTAAGACGTAACGTGACTAGTAGAAATATCTAGTCGAATTAGTTACAAACACATACAGATTCATCAAGATGCTATAGATATTTAAGACTTTTTATTCTCAATCTCAAGAATCTAGAAACTTCTTTACACAGAATCTAGAGGTTTTTAATTTGGACACCAAATGAATCCTTGACAGCCCTACATATTTGACGTAGTTTTCATTATGTAACGGTACATCGATTGACATGTGACGCCGTTAGGTTTTACGCTCCAGTTGCTTGAAAGTGTCGGCACTTCTCCAAACTATGTTTAACTAATGACAGAAATGGCGTTGAAACGATATGGAGCAATGACTCGTGACCTATATCGTAAAAAACGTCATAATTACTTTTTTTTTTTATAGGTAGCCTATATTATTGCCACATTGCCCGGCTGTTCAGATCCATAGTCACCATATATATCCATTGTTGAATAAAAAAGAAAACGTAAAATGAAATCATAAACCAAACCTTAGGTAATTCCGCCCATTGTAGAGGAACTTCCCAACAGTTGGTTGTATATGACTTGAGCCACCATTTATTACCAATTATTTATAATAACAAAAATATCCTAAATCACTATGTACCATACTTTTAGGAATAACGATGGAGTGGAAACATTATTAATTTGCCTTTATCAGTTTATAAATAAAGAAATTTAACGTTTATATTTTTAAAGGGAACTTATACACTACTTTAAGTGCTGAGAAAACAAAATTCCATAAATGAAGAACTGTCACTAAATACTAATAAAGCATAATATACCTAGTTTTTATTTAACTAGTTGTTATATCATCATTGTCAGTCTATCAGATGTTCACCGTGAGACAGAACTCCCCATGAAGAGAGAGCATCATTATTTATATGCTTCACAAGAGTTCTGACAATTGCAGTTAGTATTATTAATTTGCCAGGAGACGGCTGCTGCTAATACCCTTTTATTCTTGGGAGTCCCCAAGAAAAATAGAGGTGATGACTAATTCTATTCTTAACCCATCAACCACACAATCTAATTGGCTAAATATTATAAAGGCTAGACAATATTTTCACCATTATCCAACATAAATCAACAGCTTTAGATAAAATATATATAGGCAATGAATTTGAAAATGTGAGTTATAAATAGTTGGAGTTATTTTTTAAAATATTATAAAAATATGGCAGTCTTGTGCCATATATTATTACTACCGCTACTCCAAGCGATTATGTAGAATTGTAGACCGTAAAAATATTGTATTACAACTTATAGTTTATACATACCTTTTTTATAATTTTTCCTTTTTTTTATGTAATTTGTAAACTCACTTCTTTGAATAAAATCATTTTTCTCACTATATATACATATGGATTATAATCTAGTCATTCAATTGAAATTAAAGTCATTCCTATTTATTTTAACAACAAAAGCGTGTTAGAAACTGAATGATCATAAATAAAAAACCTCAATGAAGGCCAATAGAATCATTCAATGGAACTTTTTACTTTCACTGGTTGATAAATGCATATAATTTGACTTACCCTTCTGTTGTGACAGAGTTTAAAGACAATGTATCCGGAAATATCATCTCATGGTCTTCGACCGTCTTCGTGTCTTCAGAAAACTGCGTTTCTGGACTGGTATCAGAAACTATCTCTGGGTCATTGACCTTTTGTGTTTTGTGACTAACATTGTGCAGTCCCGATAGATCTACCTTCGCATCCACACCGCCCTCGGCTTGGAGAGCTTCCGAAACCACCAATATGAAGAGAGCACAGCTGTGAAAAATAATATTTGTGAAACAGCTGCTTAGACTCGAATTGTACACAAAGTGAGAAATGAAACTATTATAACTGACCTGGAAAGCACTGATATTGTCAGCAAAGACGTGTAAATAATACACAAACCACCCTTCATCGTAATATTAATGAAATATCCACTGTCCATATCATTTTGTGCGAAAAACTAACACATTTTCACGACGTTTCCAAATATTTGATTATAAACAGAATAATGTCATTATCCACACTTATCACTGGTATCTATAACACATTTTATGAGATGAAAAGTAATTTAAAAAATAGCTACCTTCGCCAAACAATTAAAAACGTGTAAACGAACTTTTGCTCAATTTTACTACAATCGAACCGTAGAATTTGACAACTGCTAATTTTTGTTCTCGGTGTCAATGGTTCCTAAAGAAATACTATTGGTTAATATAAATGAATTTATAGATTATTTTATTTCCACCAATCACAACTAAACATTTAATAGGAAGACATCATTTGTATTGGATGTCATATAGATAAGGTTGGATATTCCGTAAGAAGCAGCTTACTTGTGCAGCTGATTAGTGACGAAGTTCACAATTACTTTAATTGACTTAACACATATTGAAATTCGATCACTAAATAATCATTCATATAATGTATATGTTTATATCAGTTTATTATATTTCTTACACATTTTATATCCATATAAACTTGTGAATAGTTTCTTTTTTATGTCACAAGATATATAAGCAATAAGTGTAATGAAACGTAATAGACTTATGAGAACTATGTATATGTACGTATTAGAATAGTATAGGCACGAAGTATAGATACACAGGAGTCCGAACGGTATAGGCTTTTCCATAGTATTTTTGGTCACAAAAATAAACCCAGATCTTAGTTCTTTTTTCTGCCACTGGCTGCGCTAGTGTTAAGATCGCACCCACGAATTATAGATACATATATCTATATATACACATGAATATATATATATATACATATATGTATATACATGTATGTATCTATACTTCGTGGACGTACCGATGCTATTATTATTATTACACGTAAACGCGCGTTAGTTCGTGAATGTTGAAATTGTTGAATTTAATTAATTTAAATATAAAATAATATTAAAAAGAAATGGGAAGATGTTGTGCTGTTCATGGTTGTGTTAGTGGACGAAAAGAAAAATTATTGTAAATGTTTCATGTACACAACATCTGCAAAGTTTTCCTAGGCCTTTAAACTATTTTGGGACTCCTCTTAAAGCTGACAAATTACCTTCAAGAAAAAGAAAAATATCGAAAATATTAATTATCTTCCCATATCATCATTATCATCACAGCCCATGTATGTCCCACTGTTGAGCTCGGGCCTCCTCCGTAATGGGAGGGAACTTAACCTACTATACCACGCTGGTCAGATGTGTTGGTATAGGGTTTTGTTTCGAGTTTTCCTTCTCTTGCAATAGATGTTATATGCGTTTTATATCCCTTAGTCGTCTCTTACGATCACTCACGGGTAAGATAGATGCTGCAAACCTGGAAAAAGAAATTTTGCTAAACTTACATCATTGTGATATAATATTGTATGAAGAGAATTATGAATGTTGAGGAAGCGAGTGAAGTATGCAAGGATAGAGTTCTCTGACACTCTGTCGCTTCCTCAACATTCATAATTCTCTTCATACACGCTCGCCGGTTACGGACACTTTTGACTCCACCTTCCTTCAATATGTGACCAATCTGGTGATATAACAGACAGCAATATAAGAGATATTGAACAATTGCCGAGAAATCAGGCTGATAACTTTGAATGGCATATAATTCGCAGAAATCATATAACAGCTAGTTACTTCCATACATGTTGCAAAGCAGTTTCTATAAAAGCAAAAATAATGTAGGTAGCCAAAAGAATTTTGAATACATCAGAGTTCAAATACAAACAATCACTACATGAAAAAGACTGTGAGTCAGGGGCTATACATTTTTATGAAGTACTGCAATGAAGGTGCAAAATTGTGGATTGTTTTTATCTAAAAATAAGCCATATTTGGGGGCGTCTCTTGATAGACTTATTGGCAAAGAAGCGATTTTAGAGGTAAAGTGCCCTTACAAGCAAAAATAATTATGCAATTAGTGATGAAACGCGCCCCGACAAAAACGTCCGGGGCGACAGAAGAGGCGGCACGCAACCCATGGACCCACCCTGCAAACTCCTCTCTTCACCGTGCGAGCGGGCCACCGGTACCCGATCTTTGATTTCGGTGGCCCGCCGACCAGCATTAGGTACTAGACAAAGTACTCTGTAAAAACTACGCCAAATGATTCTACAAATAATTATTATTTTAATAATAAGCAATACTTATAATGTGGTTTTTAAAGTAAAATGTATGCCAACTGTTTCTTTAAATAATTTTAATATTAAGCAATATTTACATCTGTTTGTTAAAGTTTAAAGTATCTCAAATGTTTCTATAAATAATTTAAATGTTAAGCAATACCCACATGTCATTGTTAAATTATTGATTAAATGAATTTACTTTGATAAATGAGTATTTACTTTATAAAAATTGTTTTAAATAAAAATACAAAAATAGTAAATGAAAACTTTATTAAAGTTAAAAAATACAGAGTAGAAGAAGTTATGCTGTACTTTAACAATATTTTCATGGAAGTTACATGTCATAACACATACAAAATATATTTTTGACAAGAGAGGAATATAATATTCACAGAATTGTGCAATATACAATAGATTTTAGTTAAACCTATAACACATACAATGTATATTCTCTTTGAAGAAAGTTTGCAATCTGCTACAATGGTCATACCAGGCAACTGACTTTTTGCCTTATAAATGACTTACTTCATACTTAACAGTAGAACGGTTCTTGTATGAACTCCATGCGGCTCTTTGTATATATGGATTAACAGGTTGTTGTATAGGTATTTCCGTATAATCTACAATGACTCTAGTAGAAGGGTAATATTTTTTAAATCCTTCAGGCATGTAGAAATCCACTAATTACCTGTCAGGCTATCAAATATTCAGCATTGACCACATTTGATGCAAAAAGTTAATGCATGTAATAAATATGTTTGATACAATACAGCGACTTGCATCAAAAAAACGAAATAGCTCATAGTCTTCCTTATTTCTCCTCAACTTCGTTAACGTCAAAAAGAACTGGTCTTCAACACTCAGACCTAAGACAACTTCTTTTATAGGTTATTGAATAGGCTTCAGGGCACAAAATATAAAACACAAACATAAATTTGCTTTATGATTCAAATCCAGTATAAAAAGCCAATACCTTTAGCATAATTCCTAAAGGATTCTATTGTGTAAAATTGGTAATTTTTTTGAGTTGCACATTCACGAACAATACCAATATCATTTTGCACATTTTCCAAGTTATATACACTATTTTCTTGGATCACAATTTCTTCAACACAATCGATGCCAAAGTCCAATGCTGTCGCCTTGGATGAAGTATTGCATGTAGCTGTAGTAACACTTGGAGTATGAGCTAAGCCATCACACTTTTCAATATATGAAAAACACAATTTTCGTTTAGAATCACGCGCTGATCACGTTCTCGCCTTTGTTCAGACTTTATATCTTCAATTTTAGTCCATGGAAATACTGAAGGCCATTCCCTTCTTTAAAATGCGCCTGGTATTATTTAGTCCTGGAAATAATAATTAAGATTTTAGGTTATGTTAGGAATAAAATCATAAATACTTGTTTTAGGTGATAAAAGTAAATGTTATTCTATAAATGAGATTAAATCACCTGAATGCTTTCCAATTTGAATGAAATCTTCGGATTTAAAATATGTTGAACATATTTTCAAATGTTCTTTGGGATGAAAGTCTTGACGAGTTGCTGCTTCTCATAGTTTTCTAGCTTTTTTCTTTTGGAAATGAATGGTTCCCTGGCTTCCTACATCCAAATACACAGCAATGATGCATTATCATTTATACAATACTTTTCACAGCTGTTAATAGCAACAAAACTTCCCATGTAAAGATTTAAAATTTTAAACGAATAAGTATTTCTTGAAGAGTGGCGCGCTCTACCGGCAAAAAGTTCTGTCCCCTAAATTGAGACCATTCTTTTAACATTACGTTCGGACTCCTGTGTATCTATACTTCGTGAGTATAGGTATGCCTTTGTATTTATTTTAGTCTATGATTTTGATATGATCAGCAGGTAGTGGAGGAGACGGTAATGGGAGTCATTGACATATCCCCCCAACTAAACAAGCAAACATCCCGCGATCAACCTGTCCCCTCCACCTTTGTCCCTTCGGCCCTGTGTTGAACAGCTAGCACTAGCAGGCGCCCGCACTTTGAAGAAATAGGTGTTATTTGATTTTATGCCTCGTCCGCGTAATTTTTCGATGTCGTAAAATAAGAGATGTGTAATTTTTTCTTACATTATGCAATTAAAATATTCACATTGATTTATTCAGAGATTCAAAACAGTGATTCATAATTTAAGTTGCGTGACTAATTCATGTCTTTTATTTTCAACTTTTTCTCATTAGTGTAGTTAAGGTAAAAGAGAGTTAAGTGACGCCTGTTACCCGTAAGTTAAAAGAACTAAAGTTCAGAAGAAAGACAATGAAAAGACAAAACGATGAGTACTTCAAGAATCTAACGAAAGCTCTTTATGGAATTTTAGTATTAAGGTCTTATGCCAGGCTGATGAGGATGACCATATAGAAAATGCCGGCAATAGATGAATCTATACTATATATACTACTATGAATAGTATGCTGTGATTTTGGAAGAAATAATGAGATGTGGTATAGGTGTAAATACCTCACGTGGGTTATGTGCTCACGCGCAGTCTGGGGGGGCACACTTAAAACATTACTTTTTTTTTACTGACCGCCGCGCCGCCTACAGACTGGTTGTACAAACTTAGCTGCTGCCATTCTGTCCTGTCTGTCAAACGTTTGACAACTGAGAATTGTTATTTTTTGTTCATAGTATAGGTAGTTATTGTCATCGATCTATTTTCGATTATTGATGTACTTTCTGAAAATTATATCAATTTTCATTGTTAAACTTATATTATTATTGTTTCGATATCAGCTGATATGGTTTTTTTTTATATTTCAGGGTAGATCTCATAGTAAAAGAATATTCTGTATAATTACACATACACATGTAGATATGTATATATATCACTTCAACTTTAGTTCACCGCTTAAACTGTGGGTAGCAGCACTTTCCATACATGCATATTTTATCATCGAGTTGCCACTCTTTTTCAGTTTAATAACTTTACTCTTTGCGCGCAGTGTACCGGTTGGGATTGGCCCGAAGGATAGTTTTGCGACGTCTGCTAAATTTTCTTGACTCCGATTACCCATAGGGTGATCACCATTACGCTCACATCAGGGTAACGAGAGTCAAATGTGTGTTTTTTTTTAAATTGTAGGTAATAATTGATAGGGTGGACTAGCGGCTATAGCAATTAATTAAAACGTTAATAATACTTGAAAACATTGTGTTTTACTTGTATATGAGAAAATATATATTTTTCTATTCCATAATGACACCGCATATCAAAAGTAAAAGAACATAATACAAATTTAAATTCAGTGCATCATAGACAAGTATACGTAACATCACGACCTTCCAACACCTTCTCCTGATGTTCATTTATGTTGCCGAGACACGTTTCTATACATGTATTAATCTTGCACAGTGTCTTTCAAACTTTACTTTTGACAATGGTTTTGTCATTACGTCAGCTAACTGAATTTCTGTGGGACAGTAGCTAATATTTATTGATCCATGCACGAAGTGTTCATGTATAAAATGGTACCGCACGTCTATGTGCTTCGACCTTTTGTTGAAGGATCCAGACTTCACAAGTTGAATCGAACTTTGATTATCAACGTGCAAATTTATTTTTAAGTCCAAACCGGTTATTTCTTGTAATAGAGATTTGAGATACAATGCCTCTTTGCATCAGTCTGCTGCGGCTATGTACTCGGCCTCAGTCGACGATAGCGCTACTATAGGCTGCCTCTTGGATGCCCATGCTATTAGTCCATCGGCTATGATTAGCACGGAGCCAGAAGTGCTTCTTCGCGTCAATGGGTCTCCAGGATAATCCGAGTCGCTATAAGCATCGATGTTCTCTATCGGTTTGTTTCGTTTGAACAAAATGCCTTTCTCTTTGATTCCCACTAAATATTTGAATATTTTCTTGACTTTTGTGACGTCTTCTCTAGTGGGGTTTTCGACCTTCCTGCTAACTAGATTGACCGCTTGTGCGATATCTGGTCTGGTTATGATAGACAGGTACAGTAAACTTCCCACTGCTTCCCTATAGGGATATTCCTTCTCCTGGGCAGTTTCCTGTATCGACTTTGAATCGCTACTTGCGGGCGTGTCACAAGGTTTGGCATCTTTCATGTTGTATTTTTTCAGTAGGTACGTCATTTATGTATGATCTCTGAGTAAGAATTATTCCTTCTTTTGAGTTTTTTATTTCCAAACCCATATAAGTACTTGGATTTTCATTCTTTTTCATTTCAAATTTGGTTTCAAGTTTCTTCAAAATAACTTCGATCTTTTTCTTGTCTTTTCCTATGACAAGTTCGTCATCAACGAATAGTCCGATTTTTATTGACATATCTTCGTTTATGAAAACGCATCGATCTGTTATGATTGTCTTGAATCCCAAATCAAACATCGCTTGGGTAAAAGTTTTGTTCCATGTAAATGGAGCTTGTTTTAATCTGTACAACTATTTTTTTAATCGGCAAACTACTTCAGTAGTATTGCAGTCAGTCTCATAGCCAACAGGTAATTTCATATAAACTTCATTAGTTAACTCTCCGTAAAAGAAAGCTGTCTTGACGTCAAATGTCATGAAGTAGTAAGATTTAGATGCGGCAATTGCTAATAAAGTTTTTAATGCAGATTGACTTACTACTAGGCTATAAATATCTTCGAAATCCAGGTTTCCTTTCTGCTCGCATCCATGTACGACTAATCTAGCCTTGTACGTACCGTCATCTTTAATCCTAAATACCCATTTGTTCGACAGTATTCTGTGGCCTTTGGCTTCTGACTTGTCAACTAATACCCTGGTGATATTTTTCTGTAATGATTCCATTTCAGATTGTATCGCCTTCTCCCAATTTCGTCTGTCAGTGCCAGTCACAACTTCTTTGTATGTGAGTAAAGAGCAGTCATAGTCGTCATTATTTTCTGACGTAAACATGGTCACGCAGCGACTTAACTCATAATCTTTGGTCCATGCTGGTGGTCTCACGTCTCTTTGTGGTCTTCCACATGAGGGAGATGGTTCATCAACAGGATCTTGACTAGAGCTGGAATGGAGGGGGTCAGGTTCCTGGAAAGGTAAGTTCTCATTAATTTTGTTTCTTTTTCCTGGAATTTCAATTTAATTTTTTTCTGTTTCAGGTTCTGGAAAAAAATCTTCGCGTTTCTCAGCAGGAGTACCGCCATAATGCATCTTTTCGATTACTTTTACCTCTCTGCTGATAACAACATCATTCCTTTCGGGTATATAGATTCTAAAACCTTTTGTATATGCCGCATATCCCAAGAATACTCCTTCTGTGGCTTTGGCTGTGAATTTTCCTTTTTGGTTTTTGTTCATCACAAACGCTCTATTTTCGAATACGTGTAGGTGATTTCCTGATGGTGTTCGTTGTACCCATTTCTCATATGGGGAATTGCCTTTGAGAGCTCTTGCTGGGCTTTTATTTATCAAATAGTTTGCAGTGTTTACTGCTTCCGCCCAAAATTTTGCAGGGATATTGGCATCTAGCATTAGACATCTGTCTTTATCCATCAGCGACCGATTTTTTCTTTCACTCATGCCATTTTGCTATGGGGTATAAGGTGCAGATACAAACTGGCTGTTATTTCTAGATTTCTTCATATTGCAGTGATATTATCAGTTCAATTCGCATATCAAGGAAGGAGTGGTACAATTAATAATTTTCCATGATATGAAGCAATTGTCAAGATAAAAGAAATAAATATTTGCTACAGCAAATTTTATGAAACAGACAAAATTTGTTTCGATTCAAATTAATGTCAATTTTTTTATAAAATCCTTTTTTGCATAAAATTAATACATCGATCTATTAATTATTTGCAAAATAATAATTTGCAAGTCTTCTTCTTCTTCTTAATGAATGGCCTCTGTGAGTGATTAACCACAACTTCGCCAATGTCAAGTAAAATAAGTTCAAAAAATTATAATAGATTTATATTTTAGTCGTCAGTCATGAAGTTTAATTTGCAAGTCAATATAACTGTCAATCTAAATTGAGTTATTGGCGAAATCTTGTGAACACCATATATAAAAAAAAGAAGAAAAAAAGTCAATATAACAATTTTCATTTATCGGTTCGTAATTGTCATAAAGAAATAAAAGAAAAGCGAGCCACGTGCAATGCATACATTAAACGAAGGAGGAAGAGGTGGCAACGAAAAGGGGCGAATGCATAAGGAATACACCATGTCGGTCAATATAACCGGCTTTGATTTCAAAACAGATCATAATAAGCGAGATTTTAATATAAGCGACGTCATTATATCCGTTTTTCTTATAATGATATTATATGAAAACCAAACTAGGCTGAGAATAACGGCATATTAAACTGTTGGTCAATATAAGCGGCGTTATAATAAACAGATTCTACTGTATCATCATTCTCCTACTCTTATCCCAATTACTTGGGTTGATACAATATGTACTCTTCTTTCATCGTTCATTTATTGTAGAAGTTATTGGCAATAGTTTTATGACCGGCCGCCTGCCAGACGTCAACCCCACTTGAAAAAAAATAAGACTTGGCTGTATGGGCTTTGCTTTTTTTATCCCTTTGCCTACCGGTACGGACGAACAAAATAAAAAAAAAAATCATTAACCATAGATCCATTGACGTCGACGTCAACAGGTCAGATTAATCGAATTGTTCAGTGATTTTGATTTGATTTGTTTCGAAAAATGGAAGCCTTATTTGCACTTCCATTCACAGTTCTCGAAGTTCCAAATATCAAAATAAAAAAACCGACATGGTTGCAACCTCCGTCAGCTATGACAACATTTTCTTTGGTATTGCTTTCGTATTTTTTGGTGACCGGAGGTTAGAAAAATGTTTTTGTAAGATTCTAATCATTTTTTATTAAGTTTAGTGCAAAAATATTCTAATACACATTTTTTGATGCAGGAATCATATATGATGTAATTGTTGAGCCACCGAGCGTAGGTTCAACAACAGATGAACACGGCCACAGTAGGCCGGTGGCGTTCATGCCGAACCGTGTAAACGGTCAGTATATTATGGAAGGATTGGCGTCGAGCTTCCTCTTCTCTCTCGGAGGTGTTGGTTTCATCATATTGGATCGCACACACAATCCTTCAACACCAAAATTGAACAGAATATTACTGATATCAGTAGCTTTTCTATGTATCATTGTGTCTTTCTTCACGACGTGGATATTCATGAGGATGAAGCTGCCAGGTTATCTTCAGAATTGATTTTAAATAATTTGGAGTAATATATAATCCAATCAGTCCCAAGTTTTTTAATCTTTATGTAATAAATATTTTTATAACTATATTTTTCTGTGTATCATTTTAATCTAAAGCAATACTTTTATTCAAAAATGAGAAGATATAGTTGTAAGAAAATCATATGCGATGTTATTATTTTTGTTAGCCATTAAGAAAGAGATAAGACAGAGGTTTTAAATCTTGGACCACATTTAGCTTTATGCTTGTTACATTCATAGAATATTTATATTATATTTTTAAATCATTTCTATTGTTTTATATTCAATAACTCTAGTTTTTGTTGAGATTAAAATCTGGAATGTGTTATGTAAATAATTTTATGCTAGTATCTAAAATCTAACATATATTCTTTACACTACCATATTTAGGCTTACTAGATTTGTCTTAACAAAAACTACCTAAAATATAAAGGGTGACCAATCTAATATTGAAGTTGGAAACTATATCGAATAAATCGAAATATACCTGAATGTGACTTTCAATGGAAATTTATTTTGGTTCAGCCTCAAATGCGCCACTGAAATTCCAACCGGATCTATTCTTGAAAACACTGGATTCACTTGTGACACACATGTAAATTTTTCAAATAACTAAGTATTGATATGTCATGTTCTTTGGAAAAATGCAAGATCAACTTCTGAAAACTGCTCATCAGACAGAACTAATTATTTTCCTTATATCCTATCCTACCTTAGCCATACCGTACCTCATTCTTGCTTAAGGTCTGCAGTATATTGATTAACTATAGCAAATTGATGGATTTCCCCTTGCAAACTCTATTTCAAAATATTAACGTCTGGTAAATATATTTAAGTACCTACATAAATAATAAAAAAAAACTCCATAATTTTTATTTTATATTTCATTTATTTGGCATTTTTATTAAGATAATAAATTTAAATTATCACAACAGAATTGATTCAATGAAATTCTAAATGCGAGATTCACAACTACATACACATAAAATACATTTATTAAAAAATACATAATTAACAAAATTTATTAGGAAGACATAAATGCGTTTTCTTACTTCATTACATTTAAAATAATTGAGGGTCTAAATAAAGAGTAGATCAGACTATTACAAAGATATTTCATAAACATTATTTCCAAGTATTGTAGTTAACAAAACTAGAACAATGTGATTTAATTTGACAATAAAATTAGATGCCGGTATATGTGTTAATAGGTGCTTTACAAGTATTACTAACTTTTAATAGTTATAACACTGGTCTTGCCATGTGTTCATAATCTTTGCAATATTGACTCCACCTTCCTTCAGTACATGACCGATCTGGTCTAGGTAGTAGGGATGCGAGGTTACTGGAAAAAAATCGATTAAATAAAAATCGATTTTTTTTTAGTTAATATTAATCGATTTTCCAAAAATCGATTATTATCAAAATAAATAATCGATTTTTACGAAAAAATCGATTTTTTTCTATTATTTAAAAATGTATATACTTTTCATATTCCAATAATAAACCTAAGAGATTCATATTCACAATTAATCAGATTAAAATCAAATAAAATTATATGAATAAAAAATCAACCAATTCAAATATAAAATTCATCAATCCTTTAAATTTTCAAGGTAAGGAATAAGGAAACCAAGTGTAATTATTGACACTTTTTTTTTATTATCATAAAAATGAAATGATGAGCGCCCTAACAAAATAACAACCTTATTGTCTCAAAAACTAAAATATAAATCACAACAAAAAAATGCCATAAATGTCCAATACTATTTTACATTTAGGCTTACGTCTAGCAGTGGACGACAATAGCCTGACATGATGATGATTTTTTTTTAGGGAGGCATAGTCCGGAACGTGCACGTCGCGTCCCCTACCAGTCTAGTCAGACTTCAATCCGGCTCATATGCGTACCGCAGTACGGGTTAGGGTGTCCCCCTGAGGCGACGTGGGTCGAGCCAGAATGCTGGAGAATATTGAAAGAGAGTATGGTAGATACAGCGAAAGAAGTATGTGGAAGCTCAAAGAAGCATAGAAAAACAAATGGTGATCCTTGGTAGGATGAGGAAGAGGCAGCTTCCGTAGAGCAAAAGAAGAAAGTGTGGCTGGACTATGTCTCTTCTTTGAATCTGAATGACAGTATGACTGAACAGAAGAAAGAAATATATCGGCAGTGTAAGAATGACACCAAGGCCTTAGTGAAAGAGAAACGTGATAGAACAAATATGAGTGCACAAGATAGGCTGGCTAAAAACTTCGAGGGTAGCACCAAACTCTTTTGGAGAGAGGTGAAGAGGTCTCGGGGTGGTTGGTCAGCCTTCAGAATGAATAAGGTCTAAAGGTAAGACATTCTTACACAAATACAAGACGTGTTAAACCGATTGAGGGAATATTTTGGCGACATGTATGCGGATACTCGGGTTGTCTCGATTATCCGTGGTCTAGTAGATCAACATTCGGCACCAGCGTCCTCCGATGGCATCAGTATGGATGAAGTTGAATGGGCGATAAGAAGTTTGAAAAATGGTAAGGCAGCGGGCATTGATATGGTGTCTGCCGAGATGATCAAGCTTGGCGGCACCTGTGTTTGGGAGGCGTTCCTGATGTTCCTCAATTTATGTTGGAGCTCGGGAATAGTTCCCAGGGACGGGAATAGCGCAGTCATCGTGCCTTTGTTTAAAAACAAGGGTTCACGTTATGACTGCGCAAATTACAGAGCCATAAGCTTGAGCAGTTTGGCAGCAAAAGTGTATGCTAAAATTATTGAAAGGAGAATGAGGATGGAGTCCGATGGTTTACTGTGTGAGGCATAAGGAGGTTTCAGGAGTGGAAGGGGATGCATGGATCAAGTGTTCTCTCTGCGCAACATTGTGGAGAAGCATCTGGCTCGAGGTCAGAGGGTTTCCTGCAGTTTTGTGGATCTGGAGAGAACATTTGACACGGTTGCACGAAAGGAACTTTGGGACATTTTACTGGAGTATGGTATTAACGGTAAACTGCTGCAGGCTGTGCAGTCCCGTTACATGGGATGTAGAGCTTATGTGCGGCTGGATGATGGAATGTCGCCTTGGTTTGACGTCAATATCGGCGTTAAGCAGGGGTGCGTTCTATCAGCCAGGCTGTTTATCATATATCTGGATAAATATCTCCAAAGGTTGAACGATATGAATGTGGGAGTCCAGATGGGCGACTCAGTGGTCAGTGCTCTGCTCTATGCAGATGATGCAGTCCTGCTGGCGCAGTCAGTGACTGACCTGCAGACCCTAGTCGACACAATGACAGAAGATTGTAAGAAAATGGGTCTACGCATGAATGTGAGTAAAACCATAATAATGGTCTTCGAACGAGATGAAGCCAGAACAGATGTAAGAGTAATAATAGGTAATGATGTACTAGAACAAGTGGATGAATTTGTATATCTTAGATGTGAATTTAGCCAGAATGGAAGCTACACCACTGATATAGAGCGAAGAGTAAATGCGGGAAATAGAGCGTTGGGACAACTTCTCGGTAGCCACCACCGAAGCCAGAAGACACGTGTAGCAATACATAACTTGCTTGTTCCAACATTACTATATGGAAGCGAGAGTTGGGTATGCAGAAAAAAGTATTAAAATTAATGCGCAATGCGATCTCTACGGAAAATCTGTGGCTGTGTTAGGCTGATCGATCGCATTCGTAAGGACGACGTAAGAGAGCGAGTAGATATGAAAGAGAGCATTGATGTAAAGATGCGAAAGGGAATGCTCCAATGGTTCGGGCAACTGGAAAGAATGTCGAACGAACGTCTGGTTAAGAAGATATACAATACGAAAGTGGAAGGATGTAGGTACTCAGGGAGAGCGAGACTAACCTACCTAGACCAGATCGGTCATGTACTGAAGGAAGGTGGAGTCATGAGTCTCCGAAACCGGCGAGCGTGTATGAAGAGAATTATGAATGTTGAGGAAGCGAGTGAAGTATGCAAGGATAGAGTTCTCTGGCACTTTGTTCTCTCTGCCTACCCTGCAAGGGACATGGCGTGATGGTATGTATGTATGCTGTTTTAAATTTGTAGTATTACTGCAAGTTTTTAGCTCTTTGGAACAGTACTTGCATATTGCTGTATGTTTCTTAATCGTAAAATATTTTCGCCAACCGCTTTTAGATGTTTTACTATTGCAAGATATTTTTATTGTTTACCAACAACTACATATATTATGGCACTCTTAACTTGTAAATAATAATGGATTTACTTCGAGTTTTATTCATCCGTTCCATAGATGGCGCTTTTCATAAAAATCGATTAAAACGCATAATTTATATAATCGATTTTTTAAAAATCGATTAATATTACTATAAAAATCGATTTAGAAAAATCGATTTTTTTGAAAAAAATAATCGATTAAAATAAAAATCGATTATTTTTAACATCCCTACTAGGTAGGTTAGTCTCGGTCTCCCCCGGTACCTACATCCTTCCACTTTCGCATTCTATATCTTCTTAACCAGACGTTAGGTAGGTTGTGGTAATGTTGTAAAATGTATAATTGCAGAAAATCATTATCATCTTGCTCTTATCGCAACTGCTTGGGGTCAACATAATATTATGTACTCTACTATCAAGATAAATATTCTAAATGTTTTGGTAATAGTTTTTTTGGGAATGTAATTGTTGACCGGACAGCAACACATGCGAGTTGACCCAGGTCTATATTTAGCTCTTAGTCAATTTCTGACACCTATGAACAATGTAAGAGTTAGTAGTATTCCTAATTGCCATCATACAGCAGTATATAATGGCACAAAATACAAGTTTCTAACTCTACATTGTATTTTTAGCTTAGCTTTAGTTAGGCATATATTTAGTTTTACTCTTAACAAAGAGAATTCATTGTATACCTTTACGCAACGAAGAAATAGTGGCCTAATTACGCCATTTGGGGTCTATGGTAAATTTATTGGATGGGGCTCTCCCTGATGTAAAAACGCAATAAAAAGAAAACTAATCAAAATCAATTCTAATAAATGATACCTTTTTTTTTAAAGACATGATCAAATATTTACAATTTATTTTTACAATATCTACTTTTTTAAACTAAAACAACTTAAAATAAAACTGATTAAAAAATTGTTATTTTGTGCCCACGGCTTCTTCAATCGTCACATTTGGGCATCCCATTTTTTATGCCACTAAACAGAACAATATTTATTTTGTAACTTTGATTGAAATATATCATTAATGATAGATTGATTGATATCAATACTCTACACAGAAATATTTGTGCAAAAAATACACATTGTCTTACAATCTAAACAAACAAAAACACAAATGGAGGAATTGCTAATTAAATTTGAGCTTTGATTCCACCAGAGATTCCACGACTATAACGCGTGACGTCGTCATAACACTAATTTAAATGCAAAAGGACATTTAATAGTACATAAAGTTGGGTATATAAATTATTATTAAGATAATTTCTAATTCAGTATAGGAATTAAATTTTCCTTCTTTTGTCTGTGTTATCTGCATACACTGTTTAATAATTACATAAAACCCCGTGGAAGGTGCGCCGACATAGTATAATTTATTCCTAATATGTCATTAGCTTGACAAGAAAATGTCATAGATGTGCATAGAATATACTAGTAATACTTTACATAGTCTAAAAGTTATATAAAGAAACACAGATACATAGAGAGATAGCCTCCAGGTAAAAAATATTAAGCTAAGGTTATTATTTTCCATGATTGAATTGTGAATGTACATATTGTTTGAAACCATAATATGGTTTATTTTGAAAATCTTCACAGTCTTATTCTGAAAGCACTGGAATAGAATAAAACAGTTTGATAAGAATGTTTAAACACCAAGTATATACTACACACAAAGTAGTGCCAAACTATAAAAATTTCAAAGGTGGCCTAAAAGATTAAGGGATATAATATGAAAATAACATGAGATGAAAGTTCCACAATTCTACAAATCTGTCTAACCAGCATAGTATGGTTTGTGAGCATCTATTGTAGAGGAGGCTTAAACCTTGAATCATCATCATGATTTAAAAAAAGTTTTTCTAGATTTCTAGAGTAACACTAATATTTGTCTGTCACCATACATTGTAATATTATGAGAGTGAAGATAATCAGCTGATAGCCATAAATCAAAACAAAAAATACAGATATTGTCCAAGTCGTTGAATAGTGATGGATCTGCCATGAAAGATCAAATCTACGACTATGATAATATCTAAGAGATAATTTGTCATTTCATTTTGTTATTATTTCACGCAAACATATGTTGCAAAATAACCAAGTTGCAAGTGCTTAAACTAGGCAGACTGTTTTTATTGTTTTTTATGTGAACTAACTCTTTGTAAATTATTATGTCCTTAAAACAATGATTAGGTAATATTGTTTTATTGTTAACATAAATAGTCCCCACTGGGTGAGTACAAGCAGTATGTTGAAATGAAATTGCCAGTTACAATGCGATTTCCTATTTTCTTACTATACTTGCTTTAGGTACTCTCAACAAAAGCTTCTGGGGCTTTGGTGAGCCATTTTGTTTAGAGGAACATTTGAAGGAATGAAATATAAAATAATACTCACTGGCAAAAATCAGAACTCTTATCTATTATGTGTTCAAATTCAGCAAACGATAATGCTCCATCATCATCTAAGTCAGCTTCCTCTAGAACATTTTGTACTAACTGTTGAATTTCGGAATCACTTAGCTTAAGTTCAGGACCACAAAGTCGTTCAATCACTTCACGTAAGTCTGACACACCAATCATATCATCTCCATCAAAATCTAGAATGTATAGCAAAGTTCTCATTAGTGTTATATGAAAGTGTTTTCAGTTAAAACTAAAAGTCATGACTTTTAAGAGCAGTTCCGCACTACATCTGATCAGAATCCGTGAAAATATGGTCCGTCGTAGCCGTAGAACTATTTCTATGGTAATTTACGCACTACATCCGATCTCCGTCATTCGATTTCTTTCCGTCATTCTAGAATCACCATGCCGGAGAAGATTTTTGACGGACCGATGTAGTCATACAATTATTTGTTTCAATGTACGTCTACGTTCTTCGTACATACAATAGTATTGCCAGAAGTTGACGTCGATTTAAAGGACTCATGATCAACGACGTGAACACTGCTGTGGCTCAGCATAAAATAACGTAATTCGGTCCGAGTTTTCTAGACCCATATTTTCACATTGCTCTTAGTCATAAACTTATTTTTTGTTAAAAAATTAATAAATTTTTTTTATAAATTTTAATGGTGTGAGTTCTTGGTGATTTTAGTTCTAATGAAGAGTCAAGAACAGCATTGATGCTTCTTTATTTCCAAGAAAAGAAATCTTGTTCCTATAGTATCATCTCAGCTCATATATGTTCAACTTTTGGGCTCGAGCCTCCTCCGTAATGAGAGGGAAATTGATCTACTATACTACATGCTGGTCAGATGTATTGGTATAGCGTTTAGTTTCGAGTTTTCTTTCTCTTGCATAGATTTTATATGCGTTTAATATCCCTTAGTCGTCTCTTACGATCACCCGCGGGTACGACGGGGTGATGAATTGTATTCTTACTTTGTCACCACATGGAAAGTATATATAGTAATAGCATAATCAGGTTATAATAATGTTTTGATTTGAAATGAAAATATTTTATTTAAATAACAAAACTGAAAAATTAAGTAAGAATATTACTGTCACAGCGAGTTCGTTTTCCATAGTATATTGTCAACTACAATTACCTATGCAGATAATATTGTGATAACAGAATTTAAACGCGCAAGTATAGTCATCATCATAATGAAAAGGCTTCTGCTGTCCACTATTGGATGTATATCTCAGCCATAAAGTTTAAGGCATGGGTCTTGTGCTGCGTGCTCCAATGAATTGTATAGGGAGCAAATTTATTTCAAAAAAGGCCTATGGCCAATAGTAAAAGTATATGGTTTGAGAAGAAAAAGAATCTTACCAAATATTCTAAAAGCATGTTCAGCTTTTACAGCCTTAGGTGCATTTTCACTGAACACAGACATCATATCCAAGAAATCTTCAAAAGTGCAGTCACCATCATTGCTAGAGCTGAAGACTTTGCATATTCTATCTCTAAAAGGGTTCACTCTTAGTTCTGGGTATTGCAAGATTTTATTCATGGGCAGTTTGGCATTTTTATTATGACCCACTTTCTCAGGTGCTAAAACTTTAAATTTCTGATGTGCACTGAAATTTTAATTTAGAATATAATTAGTTGGGTCTGTATAGTAATTTATTTATTTGTATATTCTATCACAACTAACCTAATTTTTAATCTAGTCAAACAGTAGTTATTGCTGAAAATTATTAAGACCTTCAAAGGGCAATTAATTGTAATTATATTTGTGAAAAGAATAAAAATGCTTCTATACCTCTGTAGTATTATTAAAAAATTGTAGTCATATCTTCCTAAACATTAAATTGTTACTTTGCTAATTTTCTTATAGAATTATTATAGAAGTAGCAGAATGTATTTACTTATGTGTGATGACAGAGTTGTAATATTATTCATCACTTTTGCCATTCCTGTGGGTATCACAGAAGTCTACTATGAGATAAAATAAAAAAAGCGCTACAAGAAACGTGAAATTCTATGCCAATCTGTTTCATGGAGAGGGACCATCTAGTATTGCGGCTTGAAGGTACAAAGCTTCCTCATAATTTATGCATGGTTTGAGCTATCAAAGTTTGTGTTAGATCACGAAAATGAAGTATAATAAATAGGCATACTTACTATAATACTTCTTTTTTCGTAAAATAAGTGAGATCCTGAAATAAAGAAGTGATATATTAGTCACTACATTCAATCAAAACAAAAAGGAAATGATTTGACTGAATTACCTCGTAGTCTTGCAGTTCTTCTTCGGTAAATTGACTTTTACCTTGCCCCATTATTACAAATTACTTTAATTGCTAATGAAACAATAGTTTTTGTATTTATAATGTTATACATCAATTGAAATGAAAACACAAATTCCTTCACTTGTAAGAGGTATTTTATATAAGTCAATAAAGAATATTAAGTTAAATGGTCCTTCCTTGGTCAATAAGATTTATTTTATATTTTTATTTGTAGAAAGTACAAAACACCCAATGCGATCCATCAAAACAGATTTTTGTCTACTCTTCTTCTTCTTTTTATGTATTGGCAATCAGCTACTTAAATGAGCCATTGTTGCCAGTGTCGAGGTATAATTATCTTCAAGTTTTTAGTATCTTCAGATTAGTCATTGTCCATCAGTAAGTCAAATTATCGCCATCAACAGTGCTATGGCCACACTGTTAATGGTATCTTGTGGGAATTTTGATGGAAAACGAAAACGTTGTAAAGCACTTTTATATGATATTCACTACATCCCAGTATTTCCGCACATCACATTACATAAAATGCCATCAAAATTATCTAATATAACACGTTAAAACACTAAAATATCGAATATAATACAAGAGCACCACATGACGTTTTAGATTCCCGCCAAAAGTCCCTTTGTCTACTCTACTGTATTGATTGACAGTTTTTTTAATTATTATCGGTTAATATTAAAAGTCTTTTAAGCCTCGTCTACTCTATGGTCTTGCAGTGTTAAGAAGCCTTAAAATAATTATGGCCATTTAACTAAAATCTTAAATTAAAACCTATAAAATTGCCTAAACTATATAGAAATCACCCTAAATATTGTGTAAAAAAATTTATTAATAGATTGACAAATAATATTCTATATTTTCTTTCTACGTCCGTGTGGTGACGGAGTAAACATACAATTTACCACCCCTTATCTTACCCGTGGGTGATCGTGAGATTAACATTTACGCAAGAGAAGGAAACCTCGAAATAAAACCTTATATCAACACATCTAACCAGCATAGTATAGTAGGTTAATTTCCTTTCCGTTTTGAGGAGAGCCGAGCCCAATAATGGGAGGTATATGAGCTGGAATGATGATGGTTATGACGATAATTAATTTATATATTATTAATTATAAATTACTAGTTGACCCAACAGACACGGTCCTATACGAATTAATAAATAAAATAGAACTACATTAAATCGATCGCAGTAACACCTATCATCATCATCATCATCACAGCTCATAATGTTCCACTGTTGGGCTCGGGCCTCCTCCGTAATGGGAGGGAAATTAACCTACTATATCGCGCTGGTCAGACCGTATTGGTATAGGGTTTCGTTTCGAGTTTTCCTTCTCTCGCATAGATGTTACATGCGTTTTATATCCCTTAGTCGTCTCGTACGATCACCCACGGGCAAGATATGGGGTGGTGAATAGTAACACCTATTACATCATAATTGTTTAGTAATTTAAAATAATGTCTGCATTATTGACTTTCAAATAAAAACGATTTGGGGCACATTGGTTGGATAGTTTCAATATCTATAATAGTTATAGGTAGAAAATAAGTTAATTAGAACGTAGTCCATTGACAATAATACATACATACATACCATCACGCCATGTCCTTTGCAGGGTAGGCAGAGCGCCAGAGAACTCTATCCTTGCATACTTCACTCGCTTCCTCAACATTCATAATTCTCTTCATACACGCTCGCCGGTTTTAGAGACTCTTGACTCCACCTTCCTTCAGTACATGACCGATCTGGTCTAGGTAGGTTAGTCTCGGTCTCTCCCAGTACCTACATCCTTCCACTTTCGCATTGTATATCTTCTCAACCAGACGTTCGTTCGGCATTCTTTCCACATGTCCGAACCATCGGAGCATTCCTTTTCGCATCTTTACATTATACTCTCTTTCGCACCTACTCGCTCTCTTACGTCGTCGTTACCAATAAAAATCGATCAGCCTAACTCCACAGATTTTCCGTAGAGATCGCATTTCGACCGCATTAATTTTACTTTCATACTCTTTTCTGCATACTCAACTCTCGCTTCCATACAGTAATGTTGGGACAAGCACTGCGTTATGTATTGCTACACGTGCCTTCTGGCTGAGGTGGTGGCTACCGAGAAGTTGCCCCAAAGCTCTGTTCACTCTATTTCCCGCATTCACTCTTCGCTCTATATCAGTGGTGTACCTTCCATCTCGGCTAAATCCACATCCAAGATATACAAATTCATCCACTTGCTCTAGTACATCATTACCTATTGTTACTCTTACATCTATTCTGGCTTCATCTCTTTCAAAGACTTTTTACAATTTTGGTTTTGCTCACATTCACGCGTAGACCCCTTTTCTTACAATCTTCTGTCATTGTGTCGACTAGGGTCTGCAGGTCAGTCACTGACTGTGCCGGCAGGACTGCATCATCTGCATAAAGCAGAGCAGTGACCACTGAGTCGCCTATCTGGACTCCTATATACATTCATATCTTTCAACCTTTGGAGACCTTTATCCAGATATATGATAAACAGTCTGGCTGACAGAAAGCATCGCTGCTTAACGCTGATATTGACGTCAAACCATGGCGACATTCCATCATCCAGCTGCACACAGGCTCTACAGCCCACGTAACTGGACTGCACAGCCTGTAGCAGTTTACCGTTAATACCATACTTCGGTAAAATGTCCCAAAGATCCTTTCGTACAACCGTGTCAAATGCTCTCTCCAGATCCACAAAACTGCAGAAAGCCCTCTGACCTAGAGCCAGATGCTTCTCCACAATGTTGCGCAGAGAGAACACTTGATCTATGCATCCCCTTCCACTCCTGAAACCTCCTTGTGTCTCACACAGTAAACCATCGGACACCATCCTCATTCTCCTTTTAATAATTTTACCGTACAGTCCCTGGGAACCATTCCCGAGCTCCAACATAAATTGAGGAGCATCAGGAACGCCTCCCAGACACAGGAGCCGCCAAGGTTGATCATTTGTATGAGAAACTTTTTTGGTCAAGTGACTTTAATAAATATAGAACTCGAGCCTCTTTATGTCTTTTAAGTACCCCTGGACACCGCACTGCTGCATTTCGTGGTAGTTTCAAATTTTCTGCCACCCATTGCTGCAATGATCTGCCTCCACCATTGCGAGCCCTAAAGTCGTCAGTTCTGTTTAATAAAAAATTTAAACAACATCTGCTTAATGCTCAAATTCATTTTCATAACCCAATCCATTGATGCACAGTAATTAGACTAAAATTCCTTATTGTATGCGTATGTGTGTAGTTGCTTGTGTGTTTGTATGTGTCTTTATGTATTTGTATATATGTATGTACGCAGGTTTATAGCATGTACAAAATAATTAAATAGATATATGTATGTGTCCACTGATGATTGTAACAATATACACTCGGTTATTATATATAGATCCCACTACTTGTAACTGTATTTAGTATTTCATTGTGATTGTAACTGTCCGTGATTCCACTCTAGGTCTTAGCAGAATACCAGCGTTGCTTCAACGAAATGAAGTAGCATAAGCTGAGCTAAGATCCTTTTTTGTCTCTCAGATTATATTAGCTTTTAGTTTTACTAGTACATAAGTTATCATTGTTTTTACTTTCCTGTTTTCTTCCAAATGTTTTAGATGTAATGTATGAGAGCAAAATAAATGCTTTTCTTTCTTTCTTTCTTTCTTTCATCTCAGCAGACACCATATCAATGTATTATTAACATATAGTTAACATTAATTACACATTAACATTTATTATTAACAAAATCTGTGGAGTTAGGCTGACCGACCGCATTCGTAACGACGACGTAAGAGAGCGAGTAGGTATGAAAGAGAGTATTGGTAAAGATGCGAAAGGGAATGCTCCGATGGTTCCGACATGTGGAAATAATGCCGAACGAACGCCTGGTTAAGAAGATATACAATGCGAAAGTGGAAGGATGTAGGTACCGAGGGAGACCGAGACTAACCTACCTAGACCAGATCGGTCATGTACTGAAGGAAGGTGGAGTCAAGAGTCTCCGAAACCGGCGAGCGTGTATGAAGAGAATTATGAATGTTGAGGAAGCGAGTGAAGTATGCAGAGATAGAGTTCTCTGGCACTCTGTTCTCTCTGCCTACCCTGCAAGGGATATGGCGTGATGATATGTATGTATGTTTGTATGTATGTATTAACATATAGTATTACGTATACATTATGTTCACAAAACAACAGGCATACCAACGTTATATGCTTCCATTTATTTGTAAATATATCACATTCAGGAAGTATATCCAGAAGTCGGTTGATCGCAGTAAGCATGCGAGGTACTGGGGTGTTAGCATGTGATACAGTTTTACGAGTTAACTCACCCAGTTGACTGTGTTTTCTATTACGTGTGTAGTTATTAGGGACGTAAAGTTAGCTCATTTCATTATGAAGTTCGATAGCATTTATGCGACTATATACTAATAGTGAAGAATTTTATGTTGACTGACTTCAAGTAAGTTATTTCCTAAGCATCATAGCAGAAACCAGAAAAATTGAATCTGCACCAGCAAAGAAATCCTGCGGCAAATTTCGGCACTAAGGATGACAGTGCCGCTAGTGTTACAAGGTCGTCGCTAGAAATGCAATTTATTTTTCACTTCATCGATACTGAAAATAGTACCTACTTTTATATAATTTAATGGTAATTATAACAGAAAAATTAACTGTCATTATTTTTACCCCTTATTTCACCCATTATTTTTTCTTCTAAACGCCTATTGCCAACTATGAGTTTAAATCTTACGGGAGTGTGTACTTCATACAATCAGAATTCAGAAAGTTCTCTTGATGCACGATATATGCATCCTGTTACCTATAACTTTAAGGTCAACTACTAATTTCTTATCAGAATAATAACAAAATGAGGTAGAATAAAAAGATGATATCGGCAGTATGTAGTGTAGTAGTGCTGTGTGGTAGCTACGAATACTTTTTTTTTTTGTTTACGCTGTGGAAATGCTTTTACGCACTATCCCCCGCCAGTGACAGACGGGTGGGTGTGTGGGACTCGCCAGCCATAGATGTTGGCGGCCGGAATACCCACTAAAACCAGCAGCGGTCCCTTCCGCGCTTTTACGGGATGCCGGAGAGAACGTCTAATGACATTCTATCCCCAACACCCCTACGCTTGGCCATCTGGCCATGACCAGTCAGCCGTCAAGGCGGTGGGAGGAGGTGCGCGTAGCGGCGCCTCCCTCTCCCTGGTCGCCGCCGGGAGCGAGTTCGCAGACGCGAGTGTTTCGCGTTCCCGCTCCGCGGTTTCCTTTGCAGAGATGACTTCCTCGCAAATGGAGGCCATCGACGTCCAGTGCCTGTCGCTGTCAAGCATCTTGTTGATGACGGTCGACAACGACGGGTCCGCTCCAATGACCACCGACAGCTCCTGGCGCTGAGGCCCCCAGGCGGGACATACCTCCAGGGTGTGACGCGCGTCATCGATTTGCGCGCTACATTCATAGCATCCAGGGGCCTCTTCACGTCCAATTCGGTGCAGGTACTTACCGAAGACCCCGTCTCCGGTAAGTACCTGCGTCAGCCTGAAGAACAGGTTGCCGTGCCTTGGTATCGTCCAGCGGTGAAGGTGGGGCGCTACCGCCTCAACGGTCCCCCGTCCTGCTACGGGGAACTCTAGTTCCTCCCTCCACCGCCGGACTACTGCCCTGCCCTGCAGCGGCTACGAATACTGCCAACCCTTACTTTGCTTGTGAATGTCGTAAAAGACGACTAAGAGCCTTATAACGACCTGGGCTAACTCCATCTGATGCCGTTTGGTTAACAATTACATTCCCAAGGAGGGTTGTCGTCTGGCAGACAGCCGGTCATAAAACTATTGCCAATAACTTTTACAATATGTACTATGAAAGAAGAGTACATATTGTATCGAACTCAAGTAATTGGGATAAGAGTAGGAGAATGATGATCGACAGTATTATATGTCAAGACTGCACGGCTGGAGCTATGGTACTTATTTGATGGCGTGGACAATAATAAGATCAAATAGTAAGACCAAAGAAAACTAGATGCACTACTTGAAGCATGACATGGACAGACAGGGAGTAAGCGCAGAAATGATGTCTGATAAGGTTGTATGGAAAGAGAGTACCTATTGCGTAGACTGCAATTTATTGGGATTAAATGAGGAGGAGGAGGATGATGATGATGATTTAGTAAGCTACAGTAAGCCGTCTCATGAAAGTCAATTACCACGTATACTTCTGAGTATTCTTGACATATATTTTCTTTTTAAAATTATTTTTATTATTTTTTTGGCTACTATTTTGTAGCAAAAATTTAAATCAAATTTAATTACGGAAACTGTAGCAGGAATATAAAAACCTCTGTAAGATGAAACACTTTAGTCCTCCTGTGATCATGAACGTTGAAAAGTGTTTGAAACGTCGGCAACGTAAAAATCAAATACAAACGTGACAAAAAATAGTTTTTATTTAATAAATATATAAGAAAGATAAAATAAAAACAAACAATTTATCAATCATACAAAGTATTGTTGACCTGTGTGGGAATCGAACACACGACTTGGGACGATAGTTCGGTATCCAACTATTATGAAATCCATGCTGTCGGTAATCGCAAGGTTGCGTGCCAATCCAGTACGTTATTTTAAATTAAAATATTTGTAAGTTATGATTGCTCATTGTCTGCAGCTATATCCTCATCATTATTTTTTGGATTTCTTGAAAAATATATTGAGCCTCTTTTATAAGGGCCACCAGGTATTAATTCGCAGAGAACAGGATAGCTTTCGTTGCAAGATACGGATTTCCACATTCTATTCCGTGTAAGTAGAACGCAATTGAATTTGTTACGTTGTCTTCTGGGATGTCCAGGTGCCCATGCACGGTATGTGGTACAATCAAGCGAATCACCTATAAATAACACATATATTTAATTATGATCATTTAGGTTTTGGCTATCCATAGCTGAACGTAGGTTTCTTCTCATCATCTCTGTTCTTATCCCATTTACTAGGGATCGATGCAATATGTACTATTATCGTTAATTATGTACTATTATCGTTAAACAGTTATTGGCGATAGTTTTAGGACCAGCCGCCTGCCTGACGTCAACCCTTTGGGAATATTATTGTTGAGCAGACCGCATCAGATGTAGTTGGGCCAGGTCAATATAAAGCCCTTAATCGTCTTTAATAACACTCACAATCAATGTAAGGGTTGGTAGTATTCATAGATACCACAGCAACCCTTGGCCTCTTCTACAGAACGCTAAATAACGCAGTCTTTTATTAGAGGTGTTATTGCTAAAATTGTTACGCTTGATAAGCGGATTGGAATCGGGTAAGGTGTTATATGTTTTCCTGGAGTGTGAAGAGTGCTGCTGGTCTGATGGCCCTTAGTCAATTTTTACGATACCCACAGCTAAGTAAATTGTGGTATCTTTATCTTTATCACGTCGCCACGTGAGCAAATTTGATTATTTTCATAGAAGGGAAATTGACCGTATTATGCCGAGTTGATTAGACTGTGATAGTATAGGGTTTTATTTCAAATTTTCCTTCTTTTGAATAGATGTTACATGTATATTGTATCTCTTATTCGCCTTTTGCGATACCCGTGAGCAAGATTGAGTAAGAAGAGATTGGTGAATGCTATTATCAACCTTCTTAATTACTACTCTCGTCTAACAGAATTTAGACATGAACCTATAACACATCTCTTGAGTTTTCAAACATAGTCAAGGATGACATACATGGTAATTTGTAAACTATTGTTTACAGTAAACCAATTCTAAATGTATTCATCAGCTTACCAATGTTGGACATAGGCCTACTGATAAACAGATCATTATACGTAAAATCTGACTGAAGAAGCACCAAGTGAACCATCAGCAGTATTCTCTTGGGCAAACTATAACATCAAACGCGTCTATCAAATCTGTGAGATATTGTACTTCCTTCAAGAGACTTATGTGTAACAGTGGGCATTTATGACTTTTTTTTCCAGGCTAGGCTTAGGACTATAGTCCGATCGGAACCAGCCCAAACCCTATAGAATGGCAAAAGGGACGACCACAACATGCTGTATTGTCCTACGTATTGTCTCTTTGTCGTTAGGCTGATCACCAATACGGAAATTATGTCTTCGATGATCTAGTAAACTGGTTCCTGATATCCTGTCGATGCCCCGTCAAAAACGTTTATGCGGGTGATTAAGTAATAGAAAAACTTACCGTGATGACTGATGAAAGCACTCCCGTTTTTACTTCTTAAACCAACAAATGCGGCTTCAATACTCGCTCCGGCTAACAGTTGAGCAAGAGCGTCAGTTCGCTGTTCGCTTGTGATGGAAGCTAGTTTCGCTGTAATATTCTTACACTCCTGTACTGCTTGAGTATAGTTGAGCTTTTCGGTTATTAAAAAGAACATGCCGGTTGCTGGTACACATGTTGAGTTTACGTGAGCTGGAATTAAAAAAAATATTTGATGCTATGAAATTATATCCCCGTTTGATTTTGAGTTCTCCTTAATGGGTTATACTGATTACTATGAAATGGAATCCAAATAATTCCTTATGAAAATAACCCCCCCAGAGGCACTTACATATTGTCAATTTTTATATTTTGTTTCTTTTTAACATACGCTGCTCTAAAGAAACAATCCTTATATTGCGGGGGAAATTAACGAATTTATAATTCATCATCATCAACTCAGCTTATATATGTTCCACTGTTGGGCTTAAGCCTCCTCCAAAATGGGAGGGAAATTGATCTACTATACTACGCTTCCTTCTTTAACTTATAATTAACGGACACAAATTACATTTAAATTCGGAATAACAATTTTAACTTAAATTAATTCAAATAACTGCCACCGGATGGGAACGCGTCTGCAATTAAAGCTACTAGCGGGTTTGACTATTATTTTCGTTTTTTTATTGAGTTCTTTTATGTTTTATACACAATATGTTTTGTAAATATTAGCTTCACTATGATGCCCTTTGAACCACGATATAGTATAAATCAAAATCATATGATGCAAAAGATTGACTGGACCAGATCCCAGAAGCCGCATCCGATGATAACTTAACTATTAGAGCAGGCCTCACCATCGTAGTACAAGTATCATAGTATAAGTAAGATATTTGCTCTAAGTGCCTCAATATAGTATGTTATAACTATGAAAACTAAGGAATCGAAATCAGTCATGGTGGCGCCTTTAACAGGCTGATAGTGATAATACAGTATGTTCTGGGTTCCACACAACAATTCCGTCTCGCAAATGATTTGAGCAGGGATATCCAAATTATAATAGCCCATGAAAACAGGATATTGCTGTGTGGTAGTAACTGTGAGTATTATCTTTCCTTTGCTCGTGAATGTCATAAAAGACAACTAAGAGTTAAATATCGACCTGGGCCAACTTTATCTGATGCCGAATGAGCAACAATTACATTTCAAAAGGAGGGCTGACTTCAGGGACGCGTCTAGTCATAAAACTGTTGTCAATAACTTTTGCAATATGTTCGATGAAAGAGAAGTGCCATATTGCTTCGACCCCAATTAATTGAGATAAGAGTAGGATAATGATGAATGATGAGAAAAAAAAGAATTTCAGTTATAAAAAATTCAATATCATCAACTTACGTAGCGGTTTTGCATAAATACTGTAGTAATCAAATCTGGTATCATTTACTAAAGACAGTCCTCCGTCCGCTTCAGCGCATTTCAGTACTTCACAAGTATATTCTAAAGGCTCTATGATATCCTTCCAAGGTTCTGGTGGGCTAAAATTCAGTGCTATTCCATTCTTCTCGATAGCAAGTCTTTGACAATTGGTTAAGGAGGTAAAATTCGCTTTAGCTGCAATACTGAGTTTGGATCTTTGGCACTTTTCCAGAAGATGATACTTTGGAGGTATACCACCCCATGCATTGATAGAGCAAGTCGTTGCTGAAATAACTTTAGATAAAGTTGTTATCACGATCAATAAAATAGTTTTTAGAGAACACATATTTTGAGATAGTTTTGATTTTTTTAATCTTTTTAAAGTGAAAACTTATATTCACAGTTAGAGAAACTAGCAACCTTAACTCTTGAGAGTTGACGAGTTAAAGTTTTGTGTTGGCTTTTAGAATTTGTATTCATGTTGGTTTATCCATTAAAACTGCTGTAATCACTAAATTGATTTACAAAAATATTGACGTATGTTTTAGTTAGAAATAAAACTATTATATATACTCGTATATATTTTATGTTGGTAGTGGTGGTAGTACCCCACTGTTGACAGTTTTCTGTCTACAGCCCAACTTTCTGGGTGGGTTTGGGGTTTTCATAGGTGGGCAGCAGCTATGCTATATCCTTGGTATTGCAAAGGGTCATGGGTGGCAGTGACACTTACCATTAGGTGTGCTGCACGCTCGTTTGCCACCATCAGCAAAAAAAAAATCGCGTTTGTATTTGATTTTTAATTTCTCGACGCGCGACGTTTCGGACACTTTACAGTGGAAAGTGTACACCTTTCTTTTATATTTTGGCAGGCTATGGTCTGAACATACGCCGTCTACTCCGTCCGGGGCGACGAAAGGGCGGCGCATGACCCCATAACCTACCGTATTCCCTCCCCATCGCCATTAGGCTGGCCACTGGTACTGCGATGATAACCAGTAAATGCCACAAAAAAGACCTTTTTTTTTTTAGAAATCTGTTTGATAAGGGACTGTGGAATAGGTATAAATGCCACAAAAAGGACCTTTTTTTTAGAAGACAATTTTATAAGGGATTGGAATAGGTATAAATGCCACAAAAAAGACCTTTTTTTTTTTTAGAAATCTGTTTGATAAGGGACTGTGGAATAGGTATAAATGCCACAAAAATGACCTTTTTTTTTTAGAAGTCAGTTTTATAAGGGATTGGAATAGGTATAAATGCCACAAAAAAGATCTTTTTTTTTTAGAAGTAACACTTTTGATATGACTTTAGAAAAAGTACTCGATGTTTAAAAACATCGATGTTTTCATCCGATGTTTTTATCCGATGTACAGTTTCGATTTATCGAATCGAAAAAAACATCGATGTTTTTTCAAAGTGGACACCCCTACTTCCTTGACATCCGTGGCCAGCCCGGCGGAAATTGTACAGCTATTCTGATGTGTAATACTCGCGTAAATATTAGAAATCAATATGTTTCAGTAATAGTATTTAGCACCAAAGTTATTAAAAAATTATGCACTAATGAAATTTATTTTAATTATTGATGCATTAAAATATTTAAATACAGTTAATTTTAATTTAAAAATGACAGTTTTGTAATATGAAAACAAATAAATTACACTACTTATTGTAGACGCCAGTCATGTATAACAAATTTGGAAAGCATTTTATTATTCGAATGAAAACTTTTAAGTGTTAATAGGTTTGTTGTACTTATTCGAATTAATTTATTATGTATACATACATACACATACATACATATCATCACGCCATATCCCTTGCAGGGTAGGCAGAGAGAACAGAGTGCCAGAGAACTCTATCTCTGCATACTTCACTCGCTTCCTCAACATTCATAATTCTCTTCATACACGCTCGCCGGTTTCGGAGACTCTTGACTCCACCTTCCTTCAGTACATGACCGATCTGGTCTAGGTAGGTTAGTCTCGGTCTCCCTCGGTACCTACATCCTTCCACTTTCGCATTGTATATCTTCTTAACCAGGCGTTCGTTCGGCATTCTTTCCACATGTCCGAACCATCGGAGCATTCCCTTTCGCATCTTTACACCAATACTCTCTTTCATACCTACTCGCTCTCTTACGTCGTCGTTACGAATGCGGTCGGTCAGCCTAACTCCACAGATTTTCCGCAGAGATCGCATTTCGACCGCATTAATTTTACTATCATACTCTTTTCTGCATACCCAACTCTCGCTTCCATACAGTAATGTTGGTTGATACACTACGTTATGTATTGCTACACGTGCCTTCTGGCTGAGGTGGTGGCTGCCGAGAAGTTGCCCCAACGCTCCGTTCACTCTGTTTCCCGCATTCACTCTTCGCTCTATATCAGTGGTGTACCTTCCATCTCGGCTAAATCCACATCCAAGATATACAAATTCATCCACTTGCTCTAGTACATCATTACCTATTGTTACTCTTACATCTGTTCTGGTTTTATCTCTTTCAAAGACCATTATTTTGGTTTTGGTCACATTCACGCGTAGACCCCTTTTCTTACAATCTTCTGTCATTGTGTCGACTAGGGTCTGCAGGTCAATTGCTGACTGTGCCAGCAGGACTGCATCATCTGCATAAAGCAGAGCAGTGACCACTGAGTCGCCCATCTGGACTCCCACATTCATATCGTTCAACCTTTGGAGACATTTATCCAGATATATGATAAACAGCCTGGCTGACAGAACGCACCCCTGCTTAACGCCGATATTGACGTCAAACCAAGGCGACATTCCATCATCCAGCCGCACACAGGCTCTACAGCCCATGTAACTGGACTGCACAGCCTGTAGCAGTTTACCGTTAATACCATACTCCGGTAAAATGTCCCAAAGTTCCTTTCGAACAACCGTGTCAAATGCTCTCTCCAGATCCACAAAACTGCAGAAAACCCTCTGACCTAGAGCCAGATGCTTCTCCACAATGTTGCGCAGAGAGAACACTTGATCCATGCATCCCCTTCCACTCCTGAAACCTCCTTGTGTCTCACACAGTAAACCATCGGACACCATCCTCATTCTCCTTTCAATAATTTTTCCATACACTTTTGCTGCCAAACTGGTCAAGCTTATGGCTCTGTAATTTGCGCAGTCATAACGTGAACCCTTGTTTTTAAACAAAGGCACGATGACTGCGCTATTCCAGTCCCTGGGAACCATTCCCGAGCTCCAACATAAATTGAGGAGCAACAGGAACGCCTCCCAGACACAAGAGCCACCAAGCTTGATCATCTCGGCAGACACCATATATTGATATGATGGCCCGCTGCCTTACCATTTATTATGTATAAACCTGAAAAATTACATAATATCAATTTAAACATTTTAAATTAATCCAATAAACTACCACCGGATTGGAACGTAACCGCTGTTGAGAGGATCCAGTAAGAAACTCAGACGATTGTTGTTCGTGACGCTCTTTGAACCCCGATATGATGTAAAAGTTTATGATTGCACCAGATCCCACAAGCAGCATCAGATTACGAGTTAACTACTAGAGCAGCTATCACTTATTTGCACTTTATTAAAAATTCGAAACATAGATAACTTATATGCAGAATATAATATACAGATTTTAGCAAAAAACTATTTCTATGGGATAGCACGTACGACACGCCAGCGAACCCACACGTCACTACTAGATAATGATTAGCGAACAACAGATCTATTCTGCCTCAAATATGACGGAATGATTGTCCACTTAATTGAAAAGAGTATTTGAATACAAATTACGCAATTTTTAACCTCTCCAACCTTGAATATTGTGATTGCATTCCACTTTATCTATTTCAGTTGATATTTTTTGTTCCGTACATAGGATAACATTAGGATATCTGTATATTTTGTATCTCATATAATTGTATTAAATATCAAATTAGTATTATTTGTATCATAATAATCATAATATAGTAATGACAAATAATTGTAATACATCTCTATATTTCAATTAAAGAACGAACGACTAGTGAATAATTCCATTATTCGTTCTTCTAATTTTAATCTCCTGCTCATTAACAAACACTCCTTGTATGTGTACATTTTAGTAGATTTTTTTAAATTCAAATTATATTAGACCATAGTTTATGTGTATTCTTTACCAGTTACTGTAAATCGTCATCAATAAATAGATACAATTGTACTGATATTATTATATTTTTAAAGGCTAATCGTTAATTTAAAAACAGCTGTTGACTGTTTAGAAACTTCCTAGAGCTTTACTTCCGTCTTCTCAGAGTTAAAGTCTCTACTTCTTCGAATTGTTAATATAAATTAAAGTTTAAGGATAAATCCTGTGAATGCCACAACAACAACAAA
Source organism: Lymantria monacha (assembly GCA_905163515.2). NCBI lineage: Eukaryota > Metazoa > Arthropoda > Insecta > Lepidoptera > Erebidae > Lymantria > Lymantria monacha. The sequence continues at coordinate 33,873,762 of LR991084.1, read as the reverse complement.
AAAAAAACTTACGTTTTCTCAATCAATAGAAATAGCTTTCTTCAATAATACTGTCCGTTAAACGAATTAATTTGAAATCTGTCAATAAATCTATGCGTGTTTTCAAATAAGTGTCACCTATTTGGAAATGTCATCTTATTGGAATTTATTTTTCTGAAGATTATTAAATAATTTTTATAGATTTGATCAAAGTAAGCTGTTAAATGGGTTGCTTTAACTCTAAAAGCAATGATGAGGTGAGTTTTTAATAATGGCGGTCTGGTATTAGTATGAGTAACTGATATAAATATTTTGTTGTACTACATAACTTCTAATGAAGTCCCGCTCTTATCCTTATTACTTGGGGTCGTCGAAAAAATCGTACATATTGTAGAAGTTATTAACAATAGTTTCATGACCGGCCGCCTGACTGCATCAGGTGAAGTTGATGCAATTCGATTTAAATCTCTCAGTTGTCTTTTACGACATCCGCAAGCAAAATAGTTTGGTAGGATTCGTAGCCGCTACCACACAGCATAAATTTCATTCTTATATAAATATACCTACAAATGTCTAATTTGCATATTTTTTTTTTTTTTTTTTTTTAAATGGCGTTTACAAGATTTCGCCAATAACTAGTTATAAATATCTTCAGTCTCTCAGGTTAGTCATAGTCTAAGTCAAGTTGTCGCCATCAACAGTGCTATGGCCACACTGTTGATGGTATCTTGTTGGAATTTTGATGGAAAATGAAAACGTTGTAAAACACTTTTATATGATATTCACTATATCCCAGTAGTTCCGCGCATCACATTACATAAAATGCCATCAAAATTATCTAATATAATACGTTAAAACACTAAAATATTGAATATAATACAAGAGCACCACATGACGTTTTCAAATTCCCGTCAAAAGTTAATTTGCATATACAAATCCAGCAGGAGTTGGTATACGATATGACACCGATCAGACATTTACCTGTCATCTTCGTGAATGGTGTACCAGGCGCAGGCAATCAAACAGTAGCTCAGACAATATCAAATCTCACGGGCTACACAATGATCAGGCCCAGGGACCTTGTTCGCGGTGAAGCCGAGAAGGACACGTCTAGAGGAAGATTTATTGCTGACAGGTTGCAGGCGCAGGAGGATATTCCGGAGGTAACAATCATACATTTCTTATGTGAAAGATAAAACGTCATTATTTCTTACTATCCTGTGAAAGTCACGAAGTGGTTTTAATATACTTCTTTGGTCGCTTATATCACTTATACCTGGGCGAATTACATCTGGATTAACGTCAGGCAGGCTATCGGTAATAAAACTATGATCAATAACTTTTGCAATATGTAGGAGCGTATATATTGCGTTGACCACAAGCAATTGGGGTAAGAGCAGGATGGTTATATATATTTTAAACAATATCTTGCACTATGGAACTTCTTGTTTTGCGGGGGACTTTACGAAAATATAATTTAACGGACGCAAATTACACCAAGATTTTGTACAACAATTAGTGGATCGCACGAAGTATATTGTCATTCGTGAGAATCGAGCCCACGGTAGGACACGATAGGCCATCGTAGGACGGTACCTTAACCACTTTTACGCTATGAGTACAGTTAATTGTCTCAATTTTATTTAAATACTAGCTTCTGCCCGCGGCTTCGCCCGCGTAAAAGGTTACTTTCCTAAAGTTTTTGATCCCCTATTTTTATTTTTGACCGTCGGTAATACAGTGCAACGGTATTACAATACTCAGGGTTGGAACTTCATTGGGGTACGACGCCAGAAACCTCCGCGTGGTGTACCCTGGGTGCGGGCGACAGTCCCCCAGATCCCTCTGTCGAATTGTCGCCCGTAGCGAATCTCTGGCGCGAGGGGGGGTTCCCCAGCGATGGGTTGAGCCCCAATTCGCTCCTGACCCTCTATTTGTAGAGGATACAGGAGGCGAAATTTCGGACGGGCCCGGTCACACATTCATTTGAGGGCTGGGCAGGCTTATGCCACCGCCGACATATCGTAAACCTGATATCTTGCTTCAAGACAAGTTGTCGTGAGGCGTAGTATCAGGAACGAGGGTCTTGGCTTAACCGCCCGGACCGCGAGGAAGACAACCTCTATAAAGAGTTCGAATTAACATTTGAATTCGGAAATTACCCAGAATCCTAAGTTCTGGCGTGCGGCGAGAGGATGCATGGCAGATGGGCTGTTCTGTTCCTAGCACGCTCCAGCCAGGGTACCAGCCGACCCCCTGGTTGGTAAATGTAGGCTTGCCCGGGTACAGGGATCTCTGCCCGGGTCGACCGTTTATTTCTCCCATAATCGTGGGAACAAAATGGAATTGCCTACAAAAAATAATAAAGACGGGGAAGCTTCGGATTCCCAACCTACGGCCTTGCCAAGGCAAAATAAAACTGGCACAAACAACGCCTCGTCCTCGGGACTTGAGGCGTCTGCCGAGGGCCCGGCACCGACCAAGGAGGCCCCCCCCCTCTTGAAGACGAAGAAGCGTCGACAGGCACGCTTCACATGGGGGAAAGCTGCGAAAGCGAACGCTCGCGAGAAGAAGCGGAATGCCGAAATCCGCGAGCGTTACGCGCGTGAGCTCGACAAGGACGGCGGCAGATCCACTGCAGAGCCGTCAACGGACGAGGGCGACAATTCTGTCGCAGAGCCGTCCAAAGACGAGGGCAGTGGATCTGCCGATGTGATGGACGAGGGCGGTAGTTCCGCAGAGCCGTCCAAGGAGGTAAGCGGGTCGGCTGAGGAAGACGCCGCCGCCAGGTCGTCGCCGCGCCCTGCGGTGGCGGCCCTGACCGCGGCCCTGACGGTAAGGGAGGAGGCCCTCCCCTCGAAGGTGCGGAAGCGCCCCCTAAATAGGGAGGGCAGCTCAGGCGCCGATTCCGAGGGGAGTGTGGTCATCATGCCTCCTCCTAAAGTGCCGGCCTCTCGCAGAGGGCGAGGGGCCGCGGCGTCGGGAAGGGCGACCCACTCCCCGGCCGGCGGAGTGCGCGGAGGCGCGGAAACTGGCAGGCAGGCTGACAACGAGGCGGCCGCCGCGAGGGTGCTGGGGGTGTTGTCCAGCATCCCTCCCACCGAAGTGGCGGCCGTTGGTGCCCGCGCGAGCGCCCCAGCCGCAAATATGGAGGCCCTGCAGGCCGAAAACGCCCGCCTTGGTGGCGAGGTGTCAGGCCTGCGGGCCCAGAACCGCCGGCTGGAGTCGGAGCTGGCCGCGGTGCGGAGGGCCAACCGCGTCCTCGCCAAGGACGTGACTGATCTGAGGGCCCAAATGGCGCGGCTCGTACCGCCTGCGCCAACTGCGCCGCCGGCTAGTGCTAGCCGCCGAGGAGCTGTCGCCGTCGTCACCGCTCCGAAGCCGCCCCGAGGCGACGGCCGTCCAGCGGTTGCCGCCGCGCCGAAGACGCCTCTGACCGCGAAGCGTGCGCCGCCGACCAACGCCAGCACGCCAAATGTCGCCGTCGTGGAGCAGGCCCCGGCAGAGGTCCAGCCGGTAACACCTATCCCACTGCCTGTGGTGGGGGGCGTGTCGGACGAGGCCTTGCGCGCCATTATAGACGCCATAGGGAATATGGTCAATGCGCGCTTGGCCGTTCTGGAGGCAAGGCTGCCTCCGGAACCACGAGTTCGGCCGCCTCTCGCCGCGGACAAGCGGCCGTATGCGGCACCAACTCCCGCCCCGCTACCCTGTCAGAGTGGCCGCGTGGGGGGGAGTTACGCCGCAGCCGCGGCTGGACCCAAGCCGAAGAGGCCCGCTCCAAAAAGGAAGACGGCACCGGCTCCTGCCGGAACGCAGTCGTCGCCCGCACCAACACCGCCGGCGACGACTAGAGCGGCCGCGACTACGCCCTCAGCGCCCGGCACGCCCGCTACGCCCGAACAGGGTTGGCAGGTGGCCGAGCGCGGCAGAAAGAGTCGCGGCCAGAGGAGGAGAGCGGCGGCCAAGCGCGCCGCTGAGGTCGTCGCCCCCCAGGCAGGAGCCGGAGGAGGTGGCACGAAGAAGAAGAGGCCGCGCAAGGGGCTCCGGCCGCCGAAGACAGCCGCAGTGGTGATCACTGTGCTGCCTGAGGCGGCAGAAAGGGGCCTCAGTTATGAGGCCGTTCTGAGGAAAGCCCGGCGGGAGCTCGGCGTCTCCGACATAGGAGGCGTCGAAGCCAGGACCCGCAAGGCCCGGACAGGGGCTCGGATCTTAGAGTTCCCTGGGGCCGAGGGCACCAGGACGGCCGATAGCGTGGCGTCGAAGCTGCGAGGTCTGTTCGCCGAGGAGGGTAGCGTCAAAATCGCCAGACCCGTAAAGTGCGCCGAAACGCGCATCGCGGGTTTGGACGACTCCGTGACGGTGGAAGACATCCGGGAGGCCATTGCCTCGAAAACCGGGTGTCCCATGGACACCGTCCGGGTTGGCGCCATCCGGCCCGGTCCGGGCGGCGTAGGTGCTGCCTGGGTGCAGTGCCCAGTGGAGTCGGTCAGGCAACTGGCCGACTCAGGCAGGCTCCTCGTGGGCTGGAGCTCAGCGCGAGTCACCGTGCTGGAGCACCGGCCTGCGAGGTGTTTCAAGTGCATGGCGGTCGGGCACACCCGGCCAACATGCACTAATTGCTTTGACTGCGGCGGACTCTGTTTCCGCTGCGGTCAGACTGGGCATATGGCGGCATCTTGCGCCGCCCCGCCCCACTGCCCCGCGTGTGCGGCGGGCAATAAGCCCGCCAAGCACCGCATGGGCTCTGGGGCGTGCAGACCTCCGGCTTCGGCTCCAAAGGGGCGGAGCGGCCCTTCGACTCCGGCCGCTCCCGCTCCTAGCGCGGCCCGATCGCCCGCCGCAAGCCAGGAGGTGATGATGGACACGGCCCATTAATGGCTGCCCAGTCCACTCACCTCCTGCAGGCCAACACCAACCACTCCGCCGGTGCGCAGGATCTCCTCCTGCAATCCATGGCGGAGTGGTCGATCGGTGCAGCCGTAGTCGCGGAACCGTACGTCGTGCCTGATCGCCCCAATTGGGTGGTCAGCCGGAACGGAACCGCGGCAATCGTCACCTCCACGCAGCGGCACTTCCCGTCCTTATCCCTCTTGGATAGGGGCGAGGAATTTGTCGCGGCGGATTGGGGAGGGGTCACGCTTTACAGTGTATACCTCTCCCCTAATAGGAGGATGGACGATTTCGGGGCCTCCCTCACCACCTTGGAGGCTTCGATACGGCGACTGGCACCGGGCCTCGTCCTGGTCCTGGGGGACTTCAACGCCAAATCCACGGCGTGGGGGTCCCCGATGACGGACGATCGCGGGCGGGCGATCGTGGAGTGGGCGGCGTCACTGGGCCTCTGTGTCCTAAACAGAGGCTCAGTGAACACGTGTGTGCGACAGCAGGGTGGGTCGATAGTGGACTTGTCGTTCGCTAGCCCCGCTGTCGCACCACGAGTGAGGAACTGGCGTGTCCTGGAGGAGGCGGAGACCCTGTCGGATCACCGATACATCCGAATGGAGGTCTCCCCTCTCCGGGACCTCAGCAGGGGTCACAGGGCGGACCGGGCTCCCGCATTTCCGCGGTGGGCTGTGGGGCGTCTAGATAGGGACCTACTGGCGGAGGCGGCCATCGTGAACACGTGGCTGTCCTCACCACCCCCAGCGGTCGGAGTGGACGCTGAGGCTGTCCGCATCCGCAGTGCATTAACGCAGGTCTGCGATGCGGCCATGCCCAGGGTGCGGCGTCTACCTCCGAGGCAGGGGGTCTACTGGTGGTCCCCAAGACTGGCGGACCTTCGTGCGGCGTGCATTAGTGCCCGAAGGTCCTACACCCGCAGTCGGCGGCGTCGCCGCGATGTTGAGCGGGAGGGCCAGCTGTACGAGGCGTACCGCAGTGCGCGTACTACCTTTCGGCTGGCCATCCGGTCCGCCAAGGACGCAAGTTGGCAGGAGATGCTGGACGGTCTCGACCGTGACCCCTGGGGTCGCCCGTATCGCGCGTCGCTGAATAAGCTTCGCGCGCAGGGCCCCCCCCTCACCGAGACCCTCCAGCCCGACCTCCTTCGTAGAGTGGTCGAGGAGCTGTTCCCGCGGCAGCCGGAGCACACGCCCCCGGTCATGGCTTCGCCAGATCACGACCGGGAGGCCGTCGAGAGTGTTCCGCCCGTGACGGAGTCGGAAGTGGGGGCAGCCGTGGCGAAGATTCGTTCCGCCACCACGGCCCCCGGCCCGGACGGAATCCCAGTCCGGGTGTTGACGTTGCTCCTCGAGCATCTCGAACCTCGCCTCAGGCGACTGTTCAACGCCTGTCTGACGTCTGGACAGTTTCCTGAGTGCTGGAAGGAAGGGAGGTTGGTTCTCCTGCCAAAGCCGGGACGGCCCCCGGATTCGCCGTCGGCCTACAGGCCCATTGTGCTTCTGGACGATGTGGGTAAGCTGCTGGAGCGTGTCCTCGCTGCCCGCATCGTCCAGCACCTGGAGGAGGTGGGGCCCGATCTGTCGGACGCTCAATTTGGGTTTCGGAGGGGGCGTTCGACCATCGGGGCCCTGCTACGCCTGAGGCAGACGGCCGCGGAGGCTGTCGCCAGCAAAGGAGTGTTGTTGGCGGTGTCGTTGGACATCGCCAATGCCTTCAATAGTCTGCCATTCAGCTGCATCAGGGAGGCGCTCCGGTTCCATGGAGTGCCCCTGTACCTCAGGCGGCTAGTGGCAGACTATTTGGAGGGGCGCAGTGTTCTCTACGCGAGCCCCGCAGGGGACATTGTGCGGACGCCCATGTCGTGCGGTGTTCCACAGGGGTCGGTTCTGGGGCCGACTCTGTGGGACATCGGGTACGACTGGGCGTTGAGAGGGAGTCTCCCCCCCGGGCTGAGCGTTATTTGCTATGCTGACGACACGCTCGTCACAGCCCGGGGCAGGACATTCGAAGAGGCGGCGAGCCTGGCCACTCTCGGCACCGAGGAGATGGTCAGGCGAATCGAGGCGCTGGGGCTCAGGGTGGCCCTAAATAAGACGGAGGCCCTACTATTCCATGGGCCCCGTGTGAGGCTGCCCATCGGCGCCTCGTTAGTCGTCAACTCCATCCACATCAGTATCCAGGCCCATATGAGGTACTTGGGTCTGGTGCTCGACGGGCGATGGTGGTTCCGGGAGCATTTTCGCCAAATTGCTCCCCGGCTGGTCGGCGCGGCGTCCGCCCTTTCTCGACTCATGCCGAATGTGGGCGGACCCAGTTTCGAGGGCCGACGGCTGTATGCGGGGGTGATCCGCTCAATGGCCATGTACGGCGCACCCGTGTGGGCGAGGGCTCTGAACGCCCAGCTCAGGGCGGTGCTGTGGAGGCCACAGCGAGCCATGGCGGTCAGAGCCATTCGCGGGTACCGCACGGTGTCGACAGAGGCGGCGTGCCTATTGGCCGGGACACCCCCGTGGGACCTAGAGGCGGAGATGCTCTCCGACCTCTACCGGCGGGTTACCTCAGTGCGCGACGAAGGTGGCTCCCCATCGTTGAGCGAGATAGCCACCTGGCGCGAGGACGCCCGCCGAGACGTCATCGCCCGTTGGGTTACGCGGCTGGAGAGGCCAAGACACGGTGTCGTTACCGTCGAGGCCCTCCGGCCCGTACTGATGGAATGGATGGAGCGGCGGCACGGAGTCCTCTCCTTTCGGCTGGTGCAGGTATTGTCAGGGCACGGGTGTTTCGGTCTGTACCTGCACACGGTCGCGTATAGGGAGTGGACTCCGGCCTGCCACCATTGCAGCAGTGACGAGGACACGGCGAGACACACACTGGAGGTGTGTCCGAGTTGGGACGGGCAGCGCCGTGACCTCGTCGCTGTAATCGGTGCCGACCTGACGCTGCCGGCTGTCGCGAGGGCGATGGTCGACAGCATCAGGAACTGGGACGCGGTCGCCGCCTTCTGCGAGGCTGTTATCTCGCAGAAGGAGACGGCGGAACGAGTCCGGGAGGATTCCCGTGACCCGGGCCGCCGTCAGCGGCCGGGGCGGCGCAGGCGCGAATACCTGCGCCTGATGCCGCCCTAACCGAGGCTTCGGGTGATCGGACCGGGGAATTGTCCGGTCACCCGTCGTGAGGCCACCGCGTGAGGACGACGCCTCGACGGCGAAAGCTGTCGGGGCGTCAACAGGAGAGGAGCCCGAGAGGGCATACCGCCGAGCGGGCCACCGAAGACAAAAATCGGGTACCGGTGGCCCGCTTGCACGGCGAAGAAGAGGTGCTTGCAGGGTGGGTCAATGGGGTTGCGCGCCGCCTCTTCCGTCACCCCGGACCGACTTGGCGGGGTGCGACGTCCATGGCCCACGGCAAAAAAAAAAAAAAAAAAAAAAAAAAAAAAAAAAAAAAAAAAAAGGGTTGGAACTTCATTACTGGACTGCTAGATGGCGTTGAAGAAGCTAGATTTTGAGATTTTTTGACAAACAATTTTTTTATTTTTCATATAAAAAATTTGATTTTTTTTAATAAAAAGTATCCTATGTTACTTTTAATACCTCCAAGAATATGTGTACAATGTTTCATGATGATCGGTTGAGTAGTTTTAGCGTGAAAGCGTAACAAACAAACTTACATTCACATTTATATATTAGTAGGGATGCTAGAGAATTCACAAATTGTATTAAAAACCTAATCTTCATCATTGAAGAATTAGAAAACTAATTTCTTTGTTCATATCTCATCAGTTTTCTTTAAATTTGGCACTTGTAAAAATAACAAACGATAGATACAGCAAAATGACAGTCAAACCGTGCATAGTGTAACCCAAAACTAAAGATCAACATATGAACTATACTCCATAGTAAAAAGTCCGATATCGAATATTTTCCGTCGAAAGATGATAAATAGTGCTGGTATCGAAGATGGAAAAATATGTTGAAGAAAGCGGCGAAGTCATTAGAGTAGGATAGAAAAATAAATAACGCAAAAAAAAATCTGCTTTGTAATAGAGCATTTTTGAAAATTAAAAGCAAAATTAAATTAATTAAAATTGGGCCGGAATCCCAATAGGCGCGGGTTCGAATCCCGCTTGTGACATCATTTTCCACTTCGTAATCGGTTTTATAAATAATTAAGCATATTAAATGCTAAATTTCAGTAATTTAAATAAAAGCAAAATAGTTAAATAATAACACTAAAATCACAGCAGTTTTCGAGGTTATATTTATTAAACTATTTTGGACTGCGTAAATAGTTGAGATTAGTATACTGTCGCTTTATTAACTGCTTTAATCAACAAAAATACTAAAATTTTCAACTCAGCGCACTTCACTCCGTCTATAACTGTTAAATCCATTTCATATACTTCGGTGACACTATCGATAATTTGCAGAAATTTTGGACTATTACTTACTGCTTTTAGCTGGACACAATTCAACTTCTTTTACACAATTCTACTTCTCTCATCTAAAATAGTTCCTTTGTCTATAGTCTCCGTACCTCTATCCTCCATAATATAAATTGTCGTAAAATGTATCTAAAACACTTTAAACTTTCCTCTGCATCCTACCGCTATTATGGTAGTAAAAGACAATTTATTTTATTGCTTATGGTGGCTCTCTCGCTCACCGAACGAAGCACAGCAGCACTCTGCCACTCATCAGGCGTCGATTTTCTGCTCGAATGTAGTACCTCCCCAGACGGACAGGCCTGCGGCTGTAGATAGAAAGCTGTCAACAGCGTGGTCCTACCACTATTAAAATGAGACAATATGAATTTTGAAAAGTGTAAACGCAGTCCCTGATGGATTAGGAAATTAATCTACTATACGCTATTCAGATGAGTTACTATAGTTTTATTTCGAGTTTTATGTCTCTTACATAGACGTTAACTAGATATTTAATAATCTCTTCATCATTTTTTTATGAAACCTTTGGGCAAAAAAGGATTAATTGTATTCTTACTGTATTGTATTCTTTCTTTTTTGTTGGATACGTGCGTCACAGGACCTCACTCTGTGGAGTAACATGAGGAAGGCCTACGTCCATCAGTGGACGGCGATAGGCTGATATGAAGATGATGATGATTGTATTCTTACTCTATCATGTAAAATGAAATTTTAACACTTGTATATAATTCCAGCAATTAACAGTAGATCTCATAAAAGAAGCAATGTTACAACATGCGAATTCAAAAGGATTCATTCTAGTTGGGTTTCCAAAGAATCCACGGATGTCTAATATTTTCAACAGGCAAGTCAAGTGGCCAGAAAAGGTTGTGGCGCTCGAAGTGGATACGGAGGTAAGTGGAACACTAATATGGAATGTCTGTGAAAGTTTCTTTATTACATATTTTTGAAGTGAAACTTCTTTAGAATCGTTGTGATTTCAAACTCGATGAAACGAAAAAGTCCATGGAGACACAAACACATAAATGTATAGGATTCAGTCGGCGAGAGAATGAGCGAGAATACATTAGACGTTCTCAGTCTCCTCTTTGTGCGACACTTCGTAGCATCCCCACTATCTGACCCACCACTAGAGAGATACACAGAGAGAGAGAGAGAGATAAAGAGAGAGAGAGAGAGAGAGAGAGAGAGAGATAAAGAGAGAGAGAGACAGAGAGTACACGCTATTGGTTGATGTATGTAATATAGATTTAAAAAATAGTTTGCCAAAGTTTCACTTCTGATATGTGTACTTTGTACGCACGCATAATTTTTTATTTTGACGTTATTACGTTTTATAAATCGATAAACGTCGGCTACACTTACGAGAAAGTGTCACGTTCCGCCTGAGTCGAGCGTACAAGCGAGAGAGCGGAACAAGCAATAGTGAGGCATGATTGGCTTACGTGTTCGGCTTGTGATACACCTATCTCTCTTCCACACCATTGGTCCATGCGTCCGAGTAGAAGAGAGATAGCGGCAGCAACAATCTACACGGGAACTGTTTGAGACGGTTTATAAAGTGAAGTGAAAAGTTAATGTGCTTACCATTGTTACATCATCATCTCAGCTCATACACCGTGGAATCTAATTGGCTGTTTTCCTGAAACGTATGTACTCAGTTAATCATTCTTAATATCCCCACATAACTAAAAACATAATACATTGAAAAAAAAAGTCTGATAAATAGACGTTCTTAAGTTTGTCTGATATGCAACGGTATTGTTCCCAACATGCCTACGACATAGCATTCGAATTAAATCGCAATAATAGGTAAAAAAAATATTTAGGCATTGTAGCTCGTAGCCCGCCCGCGTCCCGCACGCACCCCTTGCTTTTGATGCGCCCGAGCCGCGCGACCTTGGTCTATGTTTTAATAGGTCAGTTTGCAATTTTTTGCCAAATGGCTTAGACGTATATCATATGTTTATAACAAATCCCGAACGCGAGTGCTAGTAAATGCGAAAAAATGACAAGTCATTACCAGTATTCTGACGTAGAGTGGTTAGACATGGTTCGTTTTTATGCGATTGCTGGAGACAACTTGGCGAAGGCTAGATGCCTGTACGCTCAGCCAGAACACCTGGATTCGTTACGCAGATGTGGCATTATAAATCCGCCTGTGCCTACAACAGCGATAATTTTATCAGCCACATAACGCCTACTAACCCACAGGCAGTTTTGAGTGCTTACACGTGCTCAGGCTAGAGGTAGGTGTCGCCGACATTCTGCTCGATTAGAAGAAGAAATTCTTGAGAAAATGGTGGCATGGTTTTAAAGTAATTAAAGAAAGTAGGTAACCAAGGTAAGAGCATTGACCGTAGGTTGATAGCTACGGTCGATGCTCTCAAACGACCGTAGGTATAACAAAATTATTAGACAAAACATGTTACAGTTATGCAAAAATGATATTTTAAGGAAACGTCCGGGATTGCAAATGACTAGAATTTATGTTTTTATTTTATTGAATAAATGCTATATTATGGTTCTATATCATTAACTGAGTATATACGTTTCGGGAAAACAGCCAATTAGATTCCACGGTGTATATGTCCCACTGTTGGGCTCGAGCCTCCTCCATAATGGGAGGGTAATTGACCTATATACCACGCTGGTCAGACGTGTTGGTATAGGGTTTTGATTCGAGTTTTGCTTCTCTCGCATAGATGTTATATGCGTTTTATATCCTTTAGTCGTCTCGTACGATCACCTACAGGTAAGATAGGGCGTGGTGAAATGTATTCTTACTCCGTCACCACACGGAAGATTCCATTGTTTATATATGTTCAATTCATAAAAGTATGCAATTTTCATCAATGTTTTCTTGGACGTTATCTCGTAACTTTATCGTCTGTAAGCTGACTTTACAGAATTGAATTTGAATAGCTTTTACCATAATATTTTGACGATTTATAAGATACGTTATGATAGATTTTCTATCAACCAGCCGAATTGATATAATAAACCAGAATTTTCCAATTTCATATGGACTACCGTAACACTCTCTTTAATCGTGCCCTTGGTAGTAGTGGCTGAGGGTCGTGATTATTCCATCCAACTCGCCATTAGCACGTAGACTTCCACTGCTGGACACTGAGCTCTCCATAAAATAAACATCCAAAGCGGTTCTGTGTCAACTGCATCCAGTGGCTTTCTGCGACTTTCGAGATAGCGTCAGTCCACCTAGTGGGGGGTCCATCTTACGCTGTGTCGTAGGTGTCGACACTCGAGAACCTTTCTTCCCCAACGGTTGTTGCTTTGACGAACGATGTGGTTTGCCCATTGCCACTTCAAGATGCTAAGCTATGGCCGTTACACTATTCTTCTACAGATTGCCGTTTTCCGGCTTTTATCAGGTACAGAATACCGAGCATAGTTTTCTCCATAACGCGCTGAGCGACTTTAAGCCTTTTTATGAGGCGGACATTAAGAGACGTTTTTGTGTTATAAGTTATCACAACACACACTGGTTATAAACCTTTGTTATAAACATGGTTATAAACAAACATTGGTTATAAACTTATAAACACACTGGTTATAAACGTTTGTTTTAAAACACTGCGGAATATTGGACGAGATTTTTTTTCTAAATTGCCCGAACTAATTTGTGGGTCACAAAGTTCTTGTGTGGAAATCGAACCCACGGCACTAACACGGCAGTGTAGCTTAAGTATCTTATCGTATCTTAGTATCTTAACCAGTACGGCATTTGTGCTGTCAAATTTCACGTAGTAAGTCATACTCAAAATTTTTATATAGTAGGTCATTAATTTGCTTTTAAATATTTTTTTTTGCAAAGAAGTTAAAAAAGAATTAATATGGCTTAAATTTTATTCATAACGTAGATGCGTATAAGAGCGTATTTCGCTAGTAAAATGCCTTCTTAATGCGATTCTACGTTGTGAAAGAAGTATTTATGCTAAATTTTATGTAAATCGGACTTACGGTTTCGGAGATTTCATGACGAGTCAGTCAGTCAGTGAGGGGTATTTCGCTTATATAGATATAAATTATCGCATTATATACTATAGTCCTTAAAATATAGCTTGATCTCTGTGACAGATAGCTACAAAACCGTTGAAGTAATTTCGAATACGCGTCATGTTTACAATTTTATTTTGTATCGCCTATATTTTCATTCTTAACATGCCAGTTTCTTTTTCACTGCTCAACTGTATTATGAATATAAAAATATGAATATTTATACCAAAACATGTAAAATACTTAGTAACCATTTTATAAAATATGAAGCTTACGCAAGTATAAGGTCATACTGGACTGAGAATAACATAGAGATGGGACAGTCGATAAACATAAATCGACAGCATTCTTATTAATTATTTATAAAACAAGTAAAACTAATATATTACCTAAAAACCACAGGGTTACGCTATGAAATAAGTAAATTGTATTAATTTAGTATTCAGACATCAGTTATAATATTAATAAGACCATTTCCTTTATATTAAATAGATAGTTTCTTTTATAAAATAAACATGATTATTAATGAAATAATCTGTGAACAAGAACTTATCATCAACCTACAGGAATGCTCCAGCGATGATGATAATAGTGACGATGAACTTGGATAGTAGGTACATCTTTTCGAATAATAAAAAGAATTAATTAACAGCTTTAGTTTAAATTAAATAAAATCCATTAATTTAAATTCAATAAGATTTTCATAGACTGTTTTACATTTATAATCGATTCACCCATCCTTTAATTGAAGTTCAATAAGATTTTCATACATTGTTTTTCAAATGCAAATAACGTAGCAAATAACTTTAGAAAATAAGGAATTATATCGAAAAAAATACGGACTACATCGTAAGCGTGCAGCACTAGCGACAACTGTCACAGAGATCAAGCTATATTTTATGGACTATAATCATATTTGTATTAAGACAAATAATGTAAATATACCGTTATTTGACTGTTGGAAAGAGATTTTAGATTCATTCTACGATACTCCTAATGTTGATTTGTAATTACACTATGAGTGGACCGATAGGCAATAAGCTATTTGCATTGTTTATTATTTTTATAGATTGCAAATCTAAAAAAAACTTTGATGAAATATTGCGTGAAGAAATTAGTTTTCTTCTACTTTAATTATTACCGTTAATTTTTTTAAATTAATTATTTATTGAGATACATATATCTAGCTGTGATGTATGTATAGAGGTTTTATAGTTTTATGTTTCATCGAGCAGTATCTTTGGTCTTTGTTTGTTGCTTAGCAATAAAATATACGATAAAATTGATGTAATATTTATTAATATTCTTAAATATGGAATAATTGGTGACGAGGATAAAAAGCCAGACGTGTGAATGTGAAGATCACATCGTGTGAATGTGAAAATAATTAAAATTTGGAATTCGTTGTAAAATTTTGGAAATGGGCAGTACGGTGTTTGGCGGAAGCCTTACTTTTGACCACCGGGCGCAAGAGTGTAGTATTTTTAGTAGTCGTTTTATGCAGTATTGTACAGCAATTAATATTAATGACGAGACAGATAAATCTGCTACAAAGCGACGAGCTATACTGCTTACGACTTTTGTAGAAGAAACATATAGGGTGGCAAAGGATCTAATATTTCCGAAGGTGTTGGACAACGTGGAATTTCACAAACTGGTAGAAATATTAACTAAGCACTTTTTACCAAAAAGATGTACTTTCTCAGAGAGGTTCAATTTCTATAAGGCGGAGCAGCGTGCAGGAGAAGATTTAGTAAAATGGGCAGCGCGAGTGCGTCACTAGCACAGTTCTGCGGTTTCGGATCAGAATTAGAGACAGCATTTCGTGACAAGTTTGTTTTGGGACTAGAAAACGTTAAAGAGAAAGAGAAGCTTTTTGCTGAGGATATAGCGACTTTAAGCTTTAGTAAAGCTTTAGAGTTGGCGCAAAGCGTACACTGTGCGCATATTGAGAAACCATGTAAAGATAAGCCGATACTACGGAGTGTTTTATTAGGTGGTAAACATATCAAGTGCGAGATAGATTGCGGCAGTGCCGTATCTGTCTTACCTACTAGAGTTTATAAAGATTTTTTTGATAATAGTAACTATTGTTTACAATCTTGTAATGATGTATTTAAGTTTTATACGGGTGTTGAAATATTGCCTGAAGGATGTTTGTCATTACCTGTGACGTTTGAGGGGCGCACTATGACTGTTAAATTTTTTGTCATTACGACAAAAGTTAAACGATCGCCTTTATTAGGACGTGATTTTATGAAATTGTTTAATTTACAGGTATCTAGCTGGGAATGTAATAATATAAAGGTTAGTGAGAGCGATGGTGAAATGTTAATGAAAAAGTATTATCAACTATTAAGTGATGAGTTAGGTACATTTAACAAATATAAAGTGAGTCTTAAAATTAAGCCCGATGCTCAATTAAGATTTTTTAAAGCGCGCCCAGTGCCTTTAGCTTTAAAACCTAAAGTAGAGCAAGAATTAAATAAAATGGTTGATTTAGGTATTTTAGAGAAAATTGATTATTCGGATGTAGCCACACCGATTGTCCCGGTTTTAAAACCAGACGGTAGTGTTAGAATATGCGGTGATTTCTCTGTGACACTTAACAAAGTGCTATACTTAGATAATTATACACTTCCACGAATAGAAGAATTATTTGCAAAACTTCATGGTGGCATATCTTTTTCAAAACTTGACATGTTAAGTGCATACTCACAGCTTGAATTGGACGAGTCAAAAAAATTGACATGTATAAACACACATAAGGGATTATATAGATACAATAGATTAGTTTTCGGTCTAGCAAATGCTCCGTTCATTTTTCAACGTACTATGGAACAGTTATTGGGAGACATTGAGGGGGTGTGTATATATTTGGATGACATTTTAGTGACAGCATCTGATAATAAAACTCATTTGAACCGGCTAGATATAGTGTTGAGAAGGTTACAAGAAGCAGGTTTACGATTAAAAAGGGATAAGTGTGAATTATTTAAAAGTTCGGTGGAATATCTAGGATTTTTTATTGATAAAGATGGGCTACACAAATCTAAAAAAAAGGTTGAAGCTATATTGCAATGTAATTCACCAAAAAATGTAACTGAATTAAAGTCATTTTTAGGTATGGTGAATTACTATAGATGTTTTGTACCAGAGACGTCGTCAGTTCTGAGTCCGTTACATTCACTTTTGAAAAAAGATATTAAATGGACATGGGGTAGAGAACAAGATAGTGCTTTTAAAAAAATTAAATTAGAATTAGCTTCAGATCGTGTACTAGCACATTATAGTCCTGAGTATCCCACCATTGTAATTTGCGATGCAGGTCCGGTAGGGTTGGGTGCTGTATTGTCACAACGGCAGCCGAATGGCAGTGAGCGTGTGGTTGCTTACGCTTCACGTTCCCTATCGAAGGCTGAGCTTAATTACGCTCAAATTCAAAAAGAAGCTACTTCTATTGTTTTCGGCATTAAGAAATTTCATCATTACCTGTACGGCAGGACCGTACCATTTATTTTACGAACTGATCATAAGCCTCTTTTATCAATCTTTGGTAAAAAACAGGGCGTTCCTGTGTTAGCTGCTAATAGGCTACAGCGGTACCCGTTATTTTTAACAGCATATAATTTTCATATTGAATATGTCAAAAGTGAAGATAATGTAGCAGATTTTTTGTCACGTTCTGTAGATTCGTCGAATGAAACTACCAATGATTGTAAGGATGAAACGTTGTATATAAATTTTATTGGAGATTCATTATTACCTCCAATAACTGTAAATGATATAAAACAAGAAACTCAGAACGACGAACAGTTAAAGGTTGTTAGCGAATTCATTAGAAAGGGTTGGCCTTCTAAAATATACAATGAAATTTTTAAACCATATTTTCTATGCTGCCACGAATTATCTTTAGAAGATAGTTGTGTTTTGCGTGGCCATAAAATAGTAATTCCTTCACAATTTAGATAAAGAATCTTAAATGAATTACATAACTCTCATTTTGGAGTAGTGAGAACTAAAACAGAAGCACGATCTCGCATGTGGTGGCCAAATATAGATAGAGACATTGAAGAGAAAATAGGCTCCTTTAGTATTTGTAATACATTACGTCACAATCCACCACAGGCACCGCTAGCAAGTTGGCCATATCCCGAGAGTGCTTGGGAGCGCGTACACTTAGATATGTTTATGTTGTGTGGGCAACAGTACTTAATCGCTGTGGATGCTTATTCTAAATGGCTCGAATGTTTTTTTAATGCAGAAATATGATACTGCAGCAATCATCAGTAAACTATGCGAAATGTTTAGTAGATTTGGGCTAGTACATACTTTAGTAACTGATAATGCATCAAATTTTTGTTCCAATGATTTGAATCATTTTGTCGTTTAAATGGAATAAAACATTTAAACCATTGCTCCCTATCACCCAGCATCTAATGGTCAGGCTGAGAATAGTGTTAAGACTGTTAAAAAAGGTCTTCAGGCAATAGTAACAAGTAATAATAATTCAAATGTAATCACAGCTAAGTTAAATAAATTTTTATTCGATTATAGGAATTGTGTTCATTTGACAACAGGATTTTCGCCAGCTCAAATGATGCTAGGACGACCTCTGCGGTGTCGGCTTGACTTATTACGTGTACCAGAATATACAAATATGTCACTGATGTCAAACGCAGCTAAATATAATGTTATTCAAAAACAAAATTTGCAGAGTAAACAGTTTGGAGGAACAAGGAATCTTAATTTTAGAGTTGGAGATAGAGTTTTAGTTAAATATTATTTTAACAACGGTAACAAGTTTACGTGGAAACTTGGTACTTTGGAAAGACATATAGGATCGCGGATGTTTGCTGTTTTTATACCTGAAATATGTAGAGTGGTTAAAAAACATGTTGATCAGATTTTGGCGTACAAAGGGAATCTTGTAGTGGAATCAAACGATAATATTAGTTTTGATGAGGACTATGGAGATGTGACACCCACTTTTGAGATAAGGGAAAATGATGTGGCACCACCTGTGAGACCAGATATATCTCTTACAATCCAGAACGAGGTACAGGTAGATGAGACGGGTGAAATAAACGCATCAACCTCATCAGAAGCTGTTGATACATGTCCATTCTCTCAGGAGATAGAGGTGGGACCAAATATAGCTTTAACCACCCAGAGCGAGGCACAGGTAGATGAGACGGGTGAAATAAACGTATCTACCTCATCAGAAGCTGCTGATACACGTCCATTCTCTGAGGAGATGGAGGAATATGTATCAGAATCCGAATCTATCTATAATCTCTAATACTCATCAAAAATCAGATGATGAACAGAATCCGCAAGAATCAGAACGCCGCTTTCCTATTAGAAAAACTAGGAATATAGTTAACTATAAGTATTAGTTATAGTTTTTCAGTATATTTTATATTTAGTTTGGGAGGAATGTGATGTATGTATAGAGGTTTTATAGTTTTATGTTTCATCGAGCAGTATCTTTGATCTTTGTTTGTTGCTTAGCAATAAAATATACTATAAAATATGATGTAATATTTATTAATATTCCTAAATATAGAATACTAGCATATTTATTTTTTAAAGCCCAATATTTCAAAGATAAGGGCTCATTAGAAATATGTTACTAAAACTCTTTTCGATTATTAGATTGCAACAACCAGGCTACAGAACAAATTATCAGAACTTGGCAGACCGGAGTCGGAGATCAACGCAGCACGTCAAATAGTTACTGAAGCTGCACACAAAGTTAAAACTGTTCACAAACGCTTTGCAGGCAATGTTATTACGGTTCGTATATTCTATTCTTTTTAGATCTGACTTCCAGGAAGGTTGCTTTCAAACACACATTCCAATTAAAGCTTTTGTGTACTTAACATTAATTGCCTCTTAATCGTGGAGATGTCTCCATCCAGTCATTCATCAGCCCGTAGACGTCTATTATTGGACAAAGGCTGTCCCATAGGGATGGCTCTCAGAACTGTCCTGTATCACTGTCGTCTAACGACTTCCTGCGACTTATGAGATGTCTTCAATCCACCTAGTGAGGATCGTTTTGATATGTGGTCGCTACTCGGGAACCTTTCTTCTCCAACAGTTGTCGGTTCGATGGAGGAGCCGAGTGCTTCATGCAGTTAATTTAAATAATAAATATTTTTAAGGAGTTTAACATAATATCATTTGAGTTCTAGACATATTTCTTTTTTTTTATATACAAAATGCACTAAGGAATTAATCCTTGTATTGCGGGGGACTTCAATTACACCTAGACTCAGAACAACACTTTGTAGATCGCACAAAATAAGATCCTGCTTAGGAATCGAATCCACGGCACTGGCAGGGAAGGTCGGTATTTTAACCACTATGTCATTTGTGCCGTCAAAATTGTCTAGTTTACCTAATATATTTTTAAGTTCAGTTTTCAATCTTTTTAGTCCGTATGATTTCGATATAAAGACTACTTACTTTTCGGCTTCTGGAAGACATGTCTTAGGAATGTCCTCTTCCGACCAAGAAGTCCCCTATAACCATGGACGCTATAAAATGTTCGACTCTTCAGGCAATTAAAAATCAAATACAAACGCGATAGAATGCGTAAGGTCGTTTTATTTCAAAAGATTTTGATATAGTTTCTAAGATTGCATAATTTGATTGTCCACAGGTGGATAGCAGCGGTAATCCAAAGTCATTAGCAACGACTCTCAAAGAGATATTGTCGGACACGATGGAAACGAATCAGAAGAGGCCGGAGTCACCCAGCTGCAGGCCTCCAACAGTACTTTCAGCACCAATTATAGCACCTTCGTCGCTTCCATCTATGACAGCTCCAATAGAGGTCGACGGAGACCAATAACGTTTAATATAAAAGTTGACAATAATTTAGAGTGAATATAAATTTTGTTACTGTGTTAGGTAACGTTTTTATATTTCCGTTTAGTGTTTTTTTTTACGTTGAAGTATACTATAATTAAATTAATTATGTTAAAAGCGTGTATTATGATTACCTCTCACTTATTTTTTTTATTTTAAACTATAAATCCTCGGCACCATTTTGAGCGGGCGTAATTATCATCATCATATCAGCTCATATATGTCCAACTGCTGGCCCAGAGCCTCCTCCGTAATAAGAGGGAAATTAACCTACTATGGTCAGACATGTTCATATAGGGTTTTATTTAGAGTTTTTCTTCTCCTGGATGGATGTTATATGCGTGTATATATCCCATAGTCGTCTTTTACGATCACTCACGGGTAATATAGGGAGTTTAATCCCAAATTATTAAATAGGTGGTTTTTCATTTATATCTTTTCTTCCCATCTATTCGACAGCGTTTAGAGAAAATATGGTTGGAAATTGACCACTTTGTAGCACAATTCCTCACTGGTCATGGGAATTTTAGAGGTAAATTATTTTATTTTAAACTTGTAGCTACACCATTTTGTCAATGTTCTACGTCTAATTGTGAGTTTGAGCAAACAGCTCACCACATCCTCTGGGAGTGCAGTCTCTGGCGTAACGAGTGCGATCACATGTTGACTGTCTGAAAATCACGTCTGGGGTAGTATATTATACAGACCTTGTATCAACTCGAGAAAATTTCCGTGCGTTCAAGCGCTGCTGCCATACCTACTGTTGCAATCAATGTTAAGGCTCACATATAGGCCCCATAAGCGTTGCCTTATCCGTGGTGCTGTACTGCTGCGCTTCACGTATCAGTACATCCTCTTATCTATTGGCTTATTAGCCAATTTTTGCTTCATGTCTCTCGCTGTGCATAGGAGGGAAGTGGAATTTTTCAAATCCTCCTGTTTTTCTTTTCTACTTAAATTTGTTGCGGGTTTCAAGACAGTTAAAAGCGTTTCCCGGGACTTCCCGAGGGTCAAACCTCGGTGTCTTATACGGAGACCATTGTGGATCCTGGCTTACAGTATTTACAGTGGTGGGAATGTGTGGTGGGATTAGTCCCAAAAAAAAATATAGTGGGTGGTGAATTGTATTCTTACGCCATCACCACATGGAAGGGGGCGTAAAAGGGAAAAAGAAATCCTCTGTTGTAAGTTTCTATATGTAAATACTTGATATGATAAATTCATAATCACGAAGTAAATATTTATCCATATACTGACGGAGTAAGTATAGAACTGTAGTCTCCCATTCCTTTTCCGTGAGTATCGCTATGGATTAGAGGATTTAATTAAATCAACTGCCGGAGAACAAAATATAATTCTGTGTGAAATCGATGGCTAGCGTGGTTAAGTTACCTATTTTTTTAATATATATATGTACGCTGTATGAATATTAATTTGGCATGCCACACCACTGACTATTTTTATAGATACAAGTAAAAAATGAGAGCATACTTATTCATATATAAATTAAATTTTAAATAAATATAGCAAAAGATATAAAAAAAAAACAAAAATTATATAAAACAGTAATAAAGGTTTAAATATTAATATCCAAATAAGTGTAAGAGAATACAAGACTGTACCACGAATAGATTGTGTAAAGAATGATAGATGGTAATTGATTAAAAGCAAAAATGATTTCTCCCAGGAGTACCCAGAAGAAGAGTCCATATAAAATACCAAGTAAATGACATGATATTATGATTATCACCGTAACTTTGTATATTATTAAAATAATTATACCTACAAATGTAGGTATAATTATTTTAGGTATAATTTATAATATTTAAAATAGTGAAATCTAAATAGATTTCACTATTTTAAATATTATAAATTTCATATCATAATAGTACTGGCATGATATTTTTTATATTTTTAATATCTGCTTTTAAAAAGTTGTATTCATTCAAACAGTTGGTCGAAAATAAATTCTTGATTTTGAAAATTCAAAATGAGAGACAGCGCATGTCGTTGTCAATTGTCACAAAAGCGCATCGATTTTCGAAAAAAAAAAATGAATTATAACAATTCATTGTAATCAGAGCGACCACAGAGAAAATAATATTACGTAATAAGATCGACCTTTGATTGATTATCCCGTAATAATTTGATTTTATCAGTCATTTTCAGATATTTCTGTTATGTCAATGGTAAATGTTATTTAATTGTCAGCTTATATCAAAAGCGTGAAGTTTTGTGACGGTAATTCCACTTTGCTGTATATTTGATAAATTCATCACGCTGCCGCTGCCAAAATCCGTAATTAAAGTTATGAAGATCAAACTGCGTAAGTATATTTCATTAGTATTTAAGGTAATTACGTACCTATTATTCTGCTATTTTTAGTCTTGATATCACATATATACATCTTGATATGAACTTTGTTTATAACTTTTATACGACCGAAAACTTCTAATTTTCTTAAAATATGAATTAAAAGTGAATTCGCTTTTCGCATTTTCTATAATTCCATATAAAATTATGTATATTTAATCTGTTTTTTCAAATGCATTGAAAGTTTTTGTATGTTTATGGAGTAATAATCGAATTCTCCATCCTTTTCTTTACTGAGGGCTGTCGTAACAGATAACCGAAATAAAACCGCATATTAACCCGTCTGACCAGCGTGGTGTCGGTCAATCTTTCTCCTCTTTTTTTTTTGATCTCGCTGTGGAAACGCTTTTACGCGCTATCCCCCACCGGTGACAGACGAGGGGGAGTGTGGGACTCATCGGCCAGCTGAAACCCGACCGGAATACTCACTAAAACCACAGCGGCCCCTTCCGCGGTATTACGGGGAGCTTGAGAGGTCGTCTACTGACATTCGATCCCCGGCACCCCACGCTTGGCCTTCTGGCCACGTCCTATCGTCCCTCGAGGCAGTGGGAGGAGGTGCACATAACGACGCCTCCTCCTCCTCCGTCGCCGGCGGCGAAGCGAGTCAGCTGACGCAAGCGCATCGCGTTCCCGCTCCGCGGCCTCCTTCCTTTTCATGATGGCCTCGCAAAAGGAGGCCATCGACGACCAGCACCTGTCGCTGTCAAACATCTTCGAGATGATGGTCAACAACGACAGGTCTCTCCCAACGACCGCCGATAGGACGTGGTGCTGGGGCCCCCAGGCAGGGCATACCTCCAGAGTGTGACGCACATCATCTTCTGGCGCACCACACTCGTGCCATCCTGGGGCCCCCTCTCTTTCAATTCTGTGCAGGTATTTACCAAAGACCCCATGCCTGGTAAGCACCTGCACCTTCCTAAAGCTTAGGCTGCCGTGCCTTCTATTAATACAGCGGTGGAGATATGGCGCAACCGCTTCTACAACCCTGCTACGGGCGACCCCAGATCTTCTCTCCACCGCTGAGTGACTCCCCTTCGGGCCCCTTCCAGTACTCTGCCCAGTCTCCTTACGGAGACTTGCTCGTCGTCGGCCCGCGCCGCGACGTGGAGTCGCTAGACCTCAGCCAGGGCCTTTGTCACAAGTGGCCAAGACGGGTCGCCCGCCAGCAACGTCGCTGCGGTCCATGACACCGTACGATAGCCCCTGATAGCCCTCATCATCATGGCCTTCTGCGGACGTCGCAAAAGGGCCCTGTTGCGGACGGTGAGGGGGTCCGGCCAAATAGGTCAATCTTTCTCCTAGTGCAAGAGGCTCTAGCCCATATGAGGCGACTTGATGATGATAATTGTGATGATGATGTCTATATCATGATGATAATAACTTCTCCTAATAAAATTATTATATATTTATATGGAATTAATAATTAGTTACCAAATAAATACAACCTTCAATGTTATGCCATAATTTATTATCTTGAATATAATAAAAGACCACCTAATGGCGCTATCATCATCATCATCTTCTCATCATTATCATCATTTCAGTCTATCGCCATCTACTGTTGTACGTAGGCCTCCCTCATGGTACGCCACAGAGTGGCGCTATCATATTCCTGCCAAAAGTCGAGTACATTAGTTGGGTAGTTTTTAAATTTATAAAGGACATATAACGGGCACAGTTTAGGTTTTCTATATTATTTAATTTAAAATTTATACAGCGCGCGATCGTTCTCCCGTCACGTCATCGACGGAAGACAATGAAAGCGTCACGGATTGGGACACCGAAGGCCGTCATAATGTTATGACGCATCCGAGGCACCAACCACCCCCACAGCTTGGAGATCACCAACTTTACATGACGCATGATCAACGAAACGACGAAAATGACACTATCTCTTGGAGTGCAGATCCACGACAGGGTATGGTGTCACATCCGAGATATTTACCACCGCCTCATGGTCAAGTAAGCCATTTTCTATAGTTTCATGAATTAATTGCTTCACAGATATGTACCTATACTTTAAAAGCCCATAGAGACTGTGGCCGTAGTGGACTGTTGTTTGGCTTAATCTCTTACAGGTGTTGATAAATTTGGAGTAATTTATTTTCATTTTATCTGAAATATTTTATTCCGGGTTTTATCGCGTTTTTGTTTATTTTATTTTTACTTGCTTGATAAAAACTTGTAAAAATACTGAATTTCGTATGTGTAATAGAGAACGCATCTTGTTTATATTTTTAATTAAATTTGTTGTTAATTCCAAAACAATGTTGCCCGTTTTTCCTTTATTGCTTATGGAAACGAACAGGCAGCACACCTGATGGTAAGGTACTGCCACTCATGGTCCTTTACAATACCAGAAGTACAATTAGACCGCTGCCTATCAATTAAAATCCAGCCCGAAAGTTGGGCTGCCATTTATCTCGCTGACCGAACGAAGCGCAGCAGCACATTGCTCAGACGTCGATGTTTGCGAGAGTGTGGTACTACCCCGGATGGACCGGCCCGCGGACATGGCCATATCATTACTGATTTCACGTACTTACCTTTATTCTTCACATATTTTGAAGTAAAAAGTATTTGATTAATATGCGTAAGCCACTTAAGCTGTTTTTCTCGCGAATTTGAAAAAAAATGAGACATGATATTGTTCTCCCTTTCAGAATTTTATCTATATTAATGAATGGTGAACGCACTCTATGGTATTCAAAAGCGACTAATAAATAATTGCATGCTTCACCGTAATATAAAAGTTTAAATTCTATCATGTAGGGTATCTTTACGTGACCTATTAGTCCGGCATTTGTTTATTTATTACGCTTTAATTACTCGTTCGTTGTTAGGCTATGGGGTGTACCTACGTTTCATATTTTATTTTAAAACCATTGAGTTAATGCAACCTTTTCTTTTCTCCACGTGGTGATGGAGTAAGAATACGATCCACCACCCCTTATTTTCCATGTGAGTGTCGTCAAAGTTGACTAATGGATATAATATAGGGACAAAGTATATGCAAGAGAAGGAAACTCAAAATAAAACCCTATACCAACCCGTTTGATCTAGAACCCTTTTGGTCTAGAAATGAACCTTTCAAAAACAATTGTCATGACAAATAGTATACAGAGAAAAATATCAGTGGACAATGAAACTCTGAAATATACAGAGAAATACACCTACCTTGGAAAACAAATTGGCTTCAACAGAAAACAACATGAACTAGAAGTAGAACGAAGAGTACAAAATACTTGGAACAAGTACTGGTCCTTAAAAGAGATATTCAAAAGTAATATGCCAACAAATATCAAAACAAAAGTCATGACGTCATGCCTCCTACCTTGTCTAACCTACCCATGTCAAACTTGAAAATTTACATCTAAAATAAAAAGAAAAATCACTACCTGCCAGCGCGGAATAGAACGAAGTATGCTCAATATTAAAAAGATGCAAAAAATACGTCACAAAAAAATTAGAGAAACCACCAAAGCGACGGATGCTCTAACCTACGCTAAAAAACTGAAATGGAAGTGGGCTGGCCACATAGCGAGGCTAAAGGACGAGAGATGGAACAACAGGGTAACAACGTGAAAGGGTCTAATCGGCAAACGTCTCAAAGGCAGACCCCACACGAGATGGGCAGACGAGCTGATAAAAATAGCTGGTACCTGCTGGCCACAAATAGCTCAAGATAGAGACACATGGCATTCTTTAGAGGAGACCTTCACCTTCACTTGAAGAGGGGTTCATGCAATCAAACTTATATCATATCTTATATTAGATATATTCTAATCATTTTCTAAAACAAGTGAATTACGTGTAAATAACATCACTATTTCCCTAAACCATGTATTTATCGTACTTTTGCATGACATAAAAGGTTTATTATTATTATTATTACCAACCCGTTTGACTATAGTAAGCCAATTTCCCTCCTATTGAGGAGGTTTGAGCCCAGCATGTCCAATATTTGAACTGAGAATAACTGTTTTTATAACTTTATAGACAATATTATTGGGAGCCATACGCAAACGACGTGGTAATTTACCGAAGCATTCGGTGAAGATATTGAAGCGATGGCTTTATGATCATCGTTACAATGCTTACCCTAGCGATGCTGAGAAATTGGCTCTCAGTCAGGAAACCAACCTTACAGTTCTGCAGGTGAGGTGTACTTCCTTTTATTTCTACCTAATGTCAAGTGATATTCAGACCTCATATTTAGCCATGGTACATTCGTCAATTTTGTGTTGGCATAAGCCAGAAATAATATTTTTTGATTGATTGTGTCTATGCTCTCTCTATACACGATTAAGTAAGTTGACGTGTATAAATACTGTTATATTTTGCCCAATATCTGTCCGTCCGTCCGTACGTACTGATGCCGTTAACTAAATATAGTTTCGACAAGCTGGCACACAAGTCGAACGGAAACTGTTTATATGGATTATTTGTTTTCCTAGCACCGAAATCTCTCGGATCCGATGATCGATTCAACGCTTTTCTATTTGACACATATCGCTTACTGTGTCCATTCGTACGATTTACTATACATTATATTTACATACAATATATTTTTGGACGATACTTGCGCTTGATGCCACAGTAGCCCAAGTCGCAGATGGATGTACTGAGAATTAATAGCCCCACACACAGAAAAGTCGGTTAAGCTGTGTGGTAGCGGCTATGAATACTACCAACCCTTACTTTGCTCGTAGATATCGTAAAAGACGACTAAGAGCCTTTTAACGACCTGGGCCAACTCTATCTGATGCCGTTTGGTCAATAATAATTACATTCCCAAGGAGGGTTGACGTCTGGTCGCAGGCGGCTGGTAATAAAATGATTGTCAGTAACGTTTATAATATGTACTATGAAAGAAGAGTACATATTTTATCGACCCCAAGTAATTGGGATAAGAGTAGGAGAATGATGACACAGAAAGACCGATTGAAAGAGGGCAACTCTCTATAAGATCGACTGGGGAAGATACCCTAAAAGGTAACCGGCCAAGCGCGCCACGAAAATCAAGGAAGTGGTACCGGCGGTCAGTCTAAATGGTGATAGGGAGGTAATACAATAGATTATGAGGTCGCAAGGTACCTTTTCGTTTTCTCAAATAGTTCATCACCCTATAAAAAAAAAGCTTTTTGGACGATGATCTTGGCGTGTTCGTTTCGATTCAAAACATTCCTATCGAATTTGGTGGTAGCAGAAATTGGCCTCTGGCCTATACATTTATACAATTCAAAATTGTGTTGTCATTTCCCTGGCCATCAGGTATGCAATTGGTTCATAAACGCCCGTCGACGCATCCTTCCCGAAATGATCAGGCGTGAGGGTCATGATCCATCACACTACACCATATCGCGGCGAGGCAGGAAACAACCAGGAGCTATCTCGGGCGTCGGTCCTATGATAGGCCTGGGTGGTGCATCTACATCAGGACTCGGAGTAGCACAAAATAACGTCACTGTTACGTCGTGGGATGGAATTGTGGTTCAGGTTTGTGATTTATGAGTAGTTAGAATACTATCAAAACTTGGTGAGCCATAAGAGAGCAACAACGCCTAAATTTTAGGTAACACCTAACGAAGTAGAAATGACACATTTATTTTTTTAATATTAATCGATGTTTAATAAAATAATGTGGAGTAAGGCTGACCGACCGCATTCGTAACGACGACGTAAGAGAGCGAGTAGGTATGAAACAGAGTATTGGTGTAAAGATGCGAAAGGGAATGCTCCGATGGTTCGGACATGTGGAAAGAATGCCGAACGAACGTCTGGCTAAGAAGATATACAATGCGAAAGTGGAAGGATGTAGGTACCGGGGGAGACCGAGACTAACCTACCTAGACCAGATCGGTCATGTACTGAAGGAAGGTGGAGTCAAGAGTCTCCGAAACCGGCGAGCGTGTATGAAGAGAATTATGAACGTTGAGGAAGCGAGTGAAGTATGCAAAGATAGAGTTCTCTGGCACTCTGTTCTCTCTGCCTACCATGCAAGGGATATAGCGTGATGATATGTATGTATGTAATAAAATAAAAAAATCCTAAATTGCTAAAAATTATACCGTTATATTTTATTTATATTCTCTTCTCGCTTAAGTATTAACTAAATTTTATGGATCATTAGTGATAACTGATACAACTGGTTTACCTCCCAAGTGGTAACTTTTTTATTGTTTTAAAGATTGTACTAAATAAAATAAAATATTATTATATTTGAGGGAAAATTATTTGAGGACCAGCATTAATAAAATCTTAAGTTCATAATTTAGAGTATTTTATTTATATATTTTTTTTTGATAGGCTATGTGTTGATTAGTTTTTGCCCTAACCGTTCGGACGCGACCGAAGGGGCGGCATGCAGTGCCATAAACTGCTGTATTGTACTTTTATATCGCTGTTTGAGCTGACCATCAGTACGGGAGTATATGTATTGGGTGGCCTGTCCAACGGGTTACTAAATAGATAGGGGACTAGTCAGGGGTAACCCGTTTAAGTTAACGATAATATCTTCGTATAGTGTTAAACATTTCAAACTACATATTAACACGTTTGCTGCGACAGTAACTTTTCAATACTTTCCATTCATAAAATCCGATTACGAAATGAAAAATGATGTCGCAAGCGGGATTCGAACCCGCGTCTATTGGGATTCCGGCCCAATCGTGCTGCCACTGCACCACCGCGACTAATTGTAGGACATGCAAATTTCACTCCGTATTATATTTACGTCTTAAGGTGACGGTATGCTATCTACCCGACAATGTTTACACATTGCTATAGGCTTAATACTTCAAACTTTACAGTTAGAATTGTATTAAACGATGACACAACCTTGTTATTTAAATTACTGAAATTTAGCACTTAATATGCTTAATTATTTATAAAAGCCGATTACGAAATGAAAAATGATGTCGCAAGCGGGATTCGAACCCGCGTCTATTGGGATTCCGGCCCAATCGTGCTGCCACTGCACCACCGCGACTAATTGTAGGACATGCAAATTTCACTCCGTATTATATTTACGTCTTAAGGTGACGGTATGCTATCTACCCGACAATGTTTACACATTGCTATAGGCTTAATACTTCAAACTTTACAGTTAGAATTGTATTAAACGATGACACAACCTTGTTATTTAAATTACTGAAATTTAGCACTTAATATGCTTAATTATTTATAAAATCCGATTACGAAATGAAAAATGATGTCGCAAGCGGGATTCGAACCCGCGTCTATTGGGATTCCGGCCCAATCGTGCTGCCACTGCACCACCGCGACTAATTGTACTTTCCATTCCTTCGGTACAAGGCATTTACACCTGGTAATAAAACTTCCATTGTGACGGCACGCTTATAGACCCTGTAAAATACCATTGGATTCTATTTTAACAATACACCTTAGATATATATTCATCTCTGTCCTACACCGAACCAAGTTAAAGTTAGGACTGCCGCACGACAAGGAAGTCTATACTTTTTTTAGCCGCACTGTAAGCGTAAACGTATACTAGGTGTATAGACCTGGTTTCGCAGTCAACGTGTTAAAGGTAGAGAATACAAGCAATTAGTTATAGTACAAACTGGACTGTACAGATGGCGTAGTGGTTTAAGATCTACCGTGCCAGGTATGGGCTCGATTCTCACGCTGTATAATACTTTGTACCATCTAAAAATTGTTGTACTTATTGTACTCTAGTCTGATTGTAATTTTTATTCGTTAATTGCAATTTCCTTCGAAATTGCAAGATTTATTTACTTAGCGCAGGTCATTTGTTTAAAGAAACAATAAAAAAATAAAAATAATGTCCATGTGGTGACGGGGTAAGAATATAAATCACCACCCCCTATCTTACCAGTGGGTGATCATAAGAGACGACTAAGGAATATAAAAGGGTATGCCTTTTGCATCTATGCAAGAGAAGGAAATATCGAAACTAAACCCTATAACAACCCGTCTGACCAGCGTAGTATAGTAGGTTAATTTCACTCCCATTATGGAGATGGCTCAAGCCCAACAGTGGGACATGTTATGAACTGAGATGATGATGAATAAAAAAATAAAATGCTCTACGTGGGAATAGAATTTAAGACACTGAAAGTTTTTTTAAACCAAAAACGTTATAATAAAGTTTTATATTTAAATTGTGTCCACAGAACAGCGTGAATCATCGTAGTCATGAATATAACGATGGGTTATTAGTATATCGAAGTGAAGCGGACGACTTGGGAGACGGAGAAGATGATTACTCCATTACCATAGGCGAGGAAGAAGTGAAATACGATCCATCTGTATGGCAATCCGTCGTACGTTATGGCGCCGAAGACCATGACTTGCATCCGGCTACAAGAGAGTTAGTTTTATATAGCCATATTTATCTTCTTTTTCTGTGTGTATGACAGATTAAAAATACAATTCACCACCCCCTATCTTGCCCCTGGATGGAGTAAAAGATAACCAAGGGATACAATATGCAGTATGCGAGAGGAGCAATTCGAAATAAAACCTCATACCAACCCGTCTAACCAGCGTGATATAATAGATCAATTTTCACTTCTATTGTGGAGGAAGCTAAAATACAGCAGAGGGACATATAGGAGCTGGGATGATAATCATTAATCATATTTTTATTGTAATTGTAATATTATAATCGTCAACTTGTTAGTTGTATTAGCGGTCACCGCTAATGTGTGTAAAAAATGTTATGAGTTTCCCAGGAGCGTAGCGCCGAATCCCACAGCAGAGCAAGTGTCTGTAATATATTGTTCTTAACTTCCATAATATCATCATAACCGTTTTTTTTTGCAGTGGACTATAGATGCGTCTCACCCCGCCAAATTGGTCCGGGGTGACGGAAGAGGCGGCGCGTGACCCCATAGACCCACTGTGCAATTCCTCTCTTCGCCGTGCGAGCGAGCCTCCGGTACCCGATCTTTGTCTTCGGTGGTCCGCCCAGCGATTTACCCTCGCGGGTTCTTCTCGTCGACGCCCTGACAACTTTCGCCGTCGGGGCGTCGTCCTCACGCGGTGGCCTCACGTCGAGTTATCGGACTATTCCTCGGTCCGATCACGGCATCAGGCGCAGTTATTCGCGTCTACGTCGCTCGAGGCGCCGGCGGCGGCCCGAAGTCCGCATGAAAGGAATCCTCCCGGGCTCGTTCCGCCGTCTCCTTCTGCGAGATTACAGCTTCGCAGAAGGCGGTGACTGCGTCCCAGTTCCTGACGCTGTCGACCAGCGCTTTCGCGACAGCCGGCAGCGTCAGGTCAGCACCGATGACAGCGACGAGGTCATAGCGCTGCTGGGCCCAGGTCACACAGACCTCCAGCGTATGCTGTGCCGTGTCCTCGTCACCGCCGCACTCGTGGCAGGACGGAGTCAACTCCCTCCTCGCGACAATATCATCATCATCTTAGCTCATAGACATCGCCCTGATAGGTTCGAGCCTCCTCCACATTGGGAGGGGAATTGACCCACTATACCACGCTGTTTAGATCCGCTCTTATAGAGTTTTATTTCGAGTTTTCCATCTCTTGCATAGATGTCATGTGCATATTATATCCCTTAGTCATTTTTACGACAGTTACTGGTAAGATTGACGGTTCTTATTCCGTCACCACACGGACAGCTTCCATAACGTATCTTTTGTAACGGAGCTAAAACCATGATAATAATCAATCTTAGAAGCAAATCTTTCTTTAATATTCAGCACTGCACCTTCAGCGGTGACTGTAGCGACCACCGGAGGCATGGCTGATCAGCACACTGAAGCGGCAACCAACAACGATGAATGGCAGCCACTTTCTCATCCCCAACTGGCACACTTACCACAGCTGCCTCACCCACTGCGTCGGCGGATGCAGGTGAGCCCCACACCGCAGACCCCACAACCGCCGCCTGTCGCCGTGGAACTCGAAGTGGCCACAACTGATACGTGGTGTCATACTTAATAATGTTTACGGACCGTACATTATAAATATTAAAGTAAAACCTACGTTAGACCAACAGAACAATTTTTTAGAATTTTGTCTGTCTGTAGGTTTGTACACGCTTAACGAAGAAACTAATGCATGGTATTAAAAAAAAACCACTAATGCATAGCTAGAGATATAATTTAAAATATGGTGTCATCTAAAATAAAAAATAATAAATCTCAAAATAATAAAAATAGATGTTGGCACCACATGCGTTTATTATTTTGACATTTTTTATATACTAACATTTCAAAATGTAAACATGGACTGAACTTACGGTACACTCAGAGAATGACATAATATTGATAGTTTTTAAAGATTATACCTTTCGTCCTATATATGTCCAATTATTAAATTACCCGCGAACCTTCTCCATATTATTCCTCATTCTCTTGCTCTTATCCCAATTACTTGGGGTCGATGTACTATACGCTCCTTTTGCATCGTACACATTGCAAAAGTTATTGGCAATAGTTTTATGACCAACCGCCTGTCTGACGTCAACCCTCCTCGGGAATGTAATTGTTGACCAAACGATATTAGGTAGTGTTTGCCCAGGTCGATATAAAGCTCTTAGTCGTCTTCTGCGATATCCTTGAACGTAGTAAGGGTTGGTAGTATTCGTAGCCGCTACCACACAGCAATAAACCACAATGGAAAAAAATTGACCTAGAATGACATGCTTTTCCCCGCATGGCAATGGGATAAAAAAAGCAAAAGTTTGTATGATGATGATAGGTGGCTTCTTACACAGGTCGTAGAGGCTCGAAGTTTTCTTTCTCCTGAAGGCAATGTTGTCTGTACATATCTCTTATTTGTAATTAATGTTATCTATGCAAAAGGACAGAGTAGTGAATTGTATTCTTACCCATTTCCACACGACAAGTTAGAGGTATTTAAGTTTACTTATATGAAATTATTTAATAATAATCCCGGAATAGAATTACTCAATGCTATTTGCAAATATAGCCAATTTTAGGGGGACAAAATTGGAGATAAGTTCACGACTTTTCATATTTGTGTAGCGATTATCACAGCGATCTTATACCATAAAATAAAATAATCCACATATTGTCTGCCAAATTATCTTTAAAAATTTTTGCTGACCCAATACTAGGTCTATTTCCAAATAATTGCATTTCAAATAATTTACAGATACCTTTTTGATGTATTAATTTGCGGTTATATGCGGTTTTGGGAAATATCAATTTTGAGCGCCAAATTATAGGCGAGGTCGGTGTTAAAACATATAGTTAATGTAATTCAACTTTGTTTTTTAATGCCAAAATAATTCGATATTTTAGTTTGTCAACTAGAGATGTATTTCTGTTTATGTAAACAAATTTTATACTAAATATTATGGTTTTTATTGTATATTATAGTAGTGAAATATTTATATAGCTAATCAGGTTTTAATACCGGCATCACCTGATAGTTTCGGCCACAGATCACCCTCTTTTGAATAGTCTATGGTCGTGGATTTTGTTCTATATTTGAAACTTTTTAAAATTAACTAAATTGCTTTTTTAATTTACTAAAACGGGCCATAACTTCAGGTGGTGTCGCATGGTACGGAGAGTTATCACGACAAGTTCAAGTGTCTCTATCTATTGGTGGAAACAGCTGTTGCTGTCCGTCAGAGGGAGAAGGAGGAAGAGGAGTCTGTGCTCCCAATCTAATAATATAGATTTATAAATCTTTGATTACGTAATATTTTTTATTGTCTATGGTGGCAGACGAGGAAGCAGCACATGTGATGGTAAGTTATAATTGCTGGTCATGATCTTCAGTAATACCATGGGCATAACCAGGTCGTTGTCTATTGTGATAGTTGCCATTAACACATGCACTTCTTTCTTCTTCGGTTCTTTCACTAAAAAAATATTAATAAAATTTTAGAAAACACTGAAATATGCAATTGTGGCTTCGACGAATATTATTTAAACTGTTTATTTTATTTACAATTAAAATAGTGTTACTATATATACCTAATTCTGAATTAGACGAAGAAATTATAAGACACAAACGGCATTTTACCGATGTAAATTATAAAAACTAGCAATATTCTGTGTAATATTACCAACATAATTATTAGATTAGTGCGTTAGATTAGTGCCTTAGCCTTTTGTTATGAATAGTCATAATTCTAGAGCTCTCATGTCAATCAGATTTAATCAATAGCATTAATTCCTATGTTAATTTTGAGTATCGTTAATTTACAGCAATTTGTCATTCACTCTCGTTATAATTAAATATTTGTCTAATATCCTATTTAGCAAGTTATTTTAAATTTTTAGTGATGCTACTACACACATTAATTTCTGCTTTTGTAGCCGCGACATTTCTGTATGTTTTTTATTTGGGATTCTATTTCTGTTTCCGCAACCTTTTTAATGAAAATTTAAATGATTTTTTTTCAAGTTTGAACAGAGAATATAGTTCAATTTATATTATCATCAATTATGAATTCGTCATTACAAATTTTAGAGTCCGTCCAAGATAGTTACGTGTAAATGTGGCCAAATAACTTTCATAAAAACATAAAGTTACCGGTACATTTAAAAAAAATAGAACCTTCTCCTTTTTGAAGACGGTCAAATTTTTTTTTTCATTATATTGACATCTCTGCTACGGCATCCGTTTCAGATTATTTTTACGCTAAAGTTTACTTTACAAATGTAATTCCGTTTGTTATTATGACACTTCCGTTGCATCACTACCAGTTTCTTTAAAGTTTATATTAGTTGATATATGTTTGTATGTTTTTTTCTTTCTTTCATGTTTTAATAATTTTAGCAAAATTGTTTTGTTACCAGTCAGCAGATCCAACTACTGCTATTTATATTATCTGCCACTGTTTAGTACTTGTGCATTTGTACTATACATTTCTTTATTGTAAGAGTTATTTTCGTTTAAGTCGTTAATTAGAAGTTAAGCGAATTATTTTAATATCATACTATTTTCTATTTTTTTAAACATTTTTGTTAATCGTCAATAAATATTTTCTACGTTAATTGTTAATTTATTGTTAATTACTCAATTATTTTAACATACATGTGCTTAAGACCTATTCAATATGGATTTTATATATTTATACTAGCTGTCCCGGCAGACGTCATCTTGTCCGGAAAAGCTTTAAGTGATATGCCGACAGCAACGCCATCCACCGGGTCCCATTGTGTTTTGAAATCATCCTGGGACCCTATGGAATATAGATCGAAAATTTCATCCCAATCGGTGCAGCCGTTCGACTCACTGATAACGGTGCCACCTACCGGGTTCAATTGCGAATCTAAACCATTGCCGAATCCACTTGAATACATACAAAAAATTTCAAAAAAATCTGTCCAGCCGTTTAGTAGGAGTTCAGTGACATACACACGTATGGTAGAATTATATATATATATATACGTACGTACGTACAGTAGAATTATATATATTGATATAATTCAAAAAAGCTACGCTGAGAGCTCTCAGCGCTCACCAGATAACAAGGGATTGTGATAACCATCTTTTTTAAAAAATAAGCGTGGTTTAGTTATTTCCAAAATAACTGAGCTGTGAATTTACCACAAACATCATTCTCCTACTTACTTACCCCCAATTACTTGGGGGTCGATATAATATGTACTCTTCTTTCATAGTACATATTGTAAAAGTTATTGGCAATAGTTTTATGACCGACCGCCAGCCAGACGTCAACCCTCCCTGGGAATGTAATTGTTGAGCAATCGGCATCAGATGGAGTTGGCCCAGGACGTTATAAGGCTCTTAGTCGTCTTTTACGACATCCACGAGCAAAGTAAGGGTTGGTAATATTCGTAGCCGCTACCACACAGCAGACAATATTAATTTTATATAGGTAATTATAAATATTGATTTTGTACCAATGGTCCACGGGGGACCATGTGGGTAATAAGGCCGCACGCAGCCTTTCCGTTGCTCGATAAAATACTATTTTCAGCATGAGATGATGTTCTGCTTAAACGTCTTACGTCATTTAACTTTGCAGTCGCAGCCTAGCATGGAAGTAATAAGTACTCTGTACAACAGAGTACAGAGTGTAGTGTGTACAGTTGTACAGAGTACTTATTACTTCCATGCAGCCTAGTAACTGAATAATAGAAACTGAAGTCGCATAATGTGATGGACATTATGCGACTTCAGATTCTATTTTTTTTTCTTATTTATTAGATTAGATTTCTCAATCCTACTAATATTATAAACGTGAAAGTTTGTAATAATGTATGGATGTGAACATCTTTGTTGCTCTTTCACGCAAAAACTACCGAATTGATTTTGATGAAACTTTACAGTAACATAGCTTACACATCAGAATAACACATAGGCTATAATTTATAAAGATATTTTGTAAATTGGCTAAAATATAACGATAAAAATCGCTTAAGACAGAAAAAATCGCCCATCTGCGAGTTATCTTTGCATACGCTGCAAAGATCTTGAAAGTTAGACAAATATTATGTATTGTGGAAATGTACCTCTTAAATAGTTTTACAAAAAAGTCCGCGACAGCATATATCTATTTTTAATATTTAAGCATTTATCGTTAAAATAGTAAATTAAAAATTCAAAATAATTTGGTATTTATTGCCGATGCACATTTTATAGTAACAAATTGATTCTTATGCAAACAAATGCTTTTATTGCTTTCGATATTTAAAGTACATATTTTTTGCTTTTTACCGTGTGTCATTTGGTACAATGTTTCAAAAGTTAGAACGATAAGAGTGCGCAGTGCTGTGGTCAGATAGCAACCGGGCGCACTACAGAAATATGGCAAGAAATCTATGATCGCCGATTGTGCGACGCGAACACAGGTAAAGACGTGAGGGCAGTCATCGTTGATGATTGTTGTATTTTTGACAGCATAGTGCTGTCAGAAATACATCAATCATCACGATTTGTTAATAACATACTATACCTATATATAATAGATAGGTATTGAAATTTTGTGATATGAAACATCTTTTTGCGCGCAGTAAAATTATGTCGACTACTGGAAATGATAGATTGGGTTAGGTAGGTACTAAGGCAAATGTGGTCATGCCGTGATACTACCCCGCTATTCTCTATTCATTTGTGTGTGCGCGCGTATGACAGCTGTAGCTGTCTAACATAAGTGCGACATTAAATCCTTACTATTATAATATCTATTATAAATGCGAAAGTAACTCTGTCTGTCTGTCACTCTTTCAAGCCAACACTACTTAACCGATCTAAATGAAATTTGGAACACAGATAGTCTAGAGCCTGATAAAGGACATAGGCTACTTTTTAATGCAAAAAAGGATTGTAAAGGGGGATGAAAAGTTGTAAGGACGTATCGTCATTTTTAAAGCCAGAAGCTTGAAACTTATTTTTAGGTTATTGATTAGATATAAATAAATATGACATTAACATGTTGTAAAAATTTACCCTTAAGGGGTAAAATAAAAATAGGGGGTGAAAAACTTTAGGAAAGTAACTTTTTACGCGGGCGGAGCCGCGGGCAGAAGCTAGTATTCTATAAAGTTACTGTTTGAAAATGCCTTCTATAAGTATAATAATACAAGTAGCACAGAGTACATTTATTTTGTATATAAAATATAATCAATGTTTTGCATTTCTCATGGAAGTAATAAGTACTCTGTACAACAGGAATGAGCTCTATCTGTGCATCTTGCAGCAAAAATAAAAAAAATAAAACCTTATGCTAAGGTAGTAAGAGTCTTGTTGCGCGCAAAATAAAAATGAAGCCGAGTGAGAGGGCAACCAGTGTACCCTGTGTCCCGTTCTAATAGTGGACTTAGAATTGCCAGAGTTAAGTTGATTTCAATCCTTTCCTTGTTGGTAGAAAAATATGCGATTGATGTAATGTAATGAAGTAAAAACATTTACTTCTAAAATGTTTTTAAATACAAATAATAATTTATTACCGACATATTAAAGCAATATTATTTGTTGCCAAGTGTAAAACCTTATTAACGCAAACATTTTGCGATTGGGGTATAGGTTTTCTTTTATATGTATGAAATACGGACACCTGACTTGACAACCCCACATTGAATCGTAAATAATAATAATAACATAATTTGTTAGTGAAGAATTACGATGACCATGCATGACTATTCAATCCTAGTTCAAGAACAAATAATTTAAATACCAATGTATTTTTTATTTTTTATGAAAATAACTTTGTTTAGATTTCAAATTTCCTAAAGATCTTAATGTCCCTAACATTAAGTTCTTTAGAAAATTTAGGAATAAAAAGAAAGCTATTGTGGAAGAATATAATAAAGATCAGTCGACATGATCGACATCAATAGATGATTTGTTAGATCTCGTAGATAACGCTTGTGTTTCAGATTTTATACTGAACATTATTTTTTATATTGCTGGATATATCGTGAATGGGATGATTCACAAAATTTCTTGTTCAAATTGTGTGGTGTTATTGGATCACAACACCATAGAACACTGTTTATTACATTATTTGAAATAAAACCACCTTTTACAACAATAATATAATGTAAGTATATTACTTTAGCAATATCACTGAACACACGTCTCAACACTTTTGAGGAGAACCTTCCGACTCCGAGGCTCAACAAGAAGTGTCCGTTTCAAAAATAGCCAGCGGCTACGAAAGTCATCATTTCCCACTATTCCGTTCATTCATATATTTTTTTACGTGAACGAGTCAAATCAGATATTTTTATATTTTAAATTACCGTACAAAATAATTTCAGTCAAATCACACTTAAGACCATAAATAATGTTAGCGATATTTTGAAATCATGACATTCGGCCATCCGACCCTGTGTTGCCTCCTGGCATACACAATACATAATCAGAATTACATATAATTTTCAAAAAATAACAATCACGTATTGTTAGATCCTAGATTACATCATCACAATTAGAGTAAGGAAAACTATCTCTATGTCATTAAGTAAGGATAATACTATCTCTATGGTCATTACACTATAACATACACAGATTAGTATTTAACCGAAAATACATATTCAGCAATATTTTGTAGATAAATCATGACATTCGTGTTAGAAAACAGATTGGCAATCCTCACGTGAATGAGTGTTACAAAAATATTGACAATATTTACTGGAATACTTGTTACCTATATACTAGTTTAGACAAAAATAATCAAATTACAGAAACTAAAAATATTTTGCATTAATCTGAACTATCTTTACTAGCACCGTCAGAGCTACTCTCATCTGAGCTATGCAATTGTAAAGCTTGTATGTGTATCCACGGTCGGATCCTATCAGCTGCTATAACAGTCTCATAAGGTTTGCCCTTCTTAGTAAAACCAGGGACGTTTTTTATTCTATAACGGTCATTACCTAAAACCTTAGTTACCTTATATGGTCCCACAAACTTAGACAGAAGCTTTGTACTTTTCTTGTTATTATCAAAATTATTACGTTAAATTTTTACTAAATCACCGATTTTGTACTTAGTTGCAGCGACTCTATTTGCATCATGTTTTGCTTTTTGTTTAGCTTGGTCCTTTTCAATATTATTACCAATTTGCTCTCTGATTCCTGATTGAATTTTACCCAGACACTTGTCCCAGTCGCGCTCATGGTTTGAAAAGTTTTGTGTTGACAAAGAATTTAAGATGGTTTGGTTAAACCTTTCTGCTTGACCATTAGCTCTGGGACAAGCTACTGCATTTAAAATATGCTTAATACCGAGTGAATTGCAAAATGTTTTAAAAGCTGTGGATGTAAAACTTGTACCTCGGTCCGATACAATCCTAGCCGGCACGCCAAAGTCATAAAATATTCTCTCTAAAATCTTTACCGTGCTTTTCGTTTTTACATCTTTAACCGCCCTTACGAAAACATATTTTGTGAAAGCATCTACTATGGTTAAAATATGGGTGTTACCATCTTTACTCCTAACAAAAGGGCCAAGGTGATCTATATGAATCGTATGAAACGGTATTCGTGCTTTTTCTATTGGATATAAATGACCCGACTTACGTTTTGAAGCATTATCTTTGTTATAGGCACAATCTAAACAAGCCGCAACATACTTCTTTACAAATTTCCTAAGTTTAGGAAACCAGTACAAATGTTGTATCCTTTCTAGAGTTTTCGCGTACCCTAGATGGCCAATTTCATCGTGGTTGGCTCGGCATATTTGCCATCGAGCACTTCGCGGGACAACCAGACATAATCTGCTGTCTATCTTTTTATACACGGTATGATCTTTTATGACATAACTCTTACGAATATCCCTACATTCCTGATCATTCTCGGGCTTGAGAATTTTGAATATGCGGGATATTTCAGGATCTGCTAATTGCAACGATAAAAGCCAGTTCTCCTTCACTATGGTATATACGCTAACAGATGGACTATCATCTGGTTCCGCGCACAATCGAGTATTTCTACTTAACGCATCTACGTGTGACATCTGAACACCAGGTCGATATTCAACATCAAACGTGAATTCGCTTATTTGCAACCACCACCTCGCTATCCGCGGAACAAGGTCCCCCTTTGTTAGCGTTGTGCGAAGAGCAGCACAGTCTGTGTAAACCTTAAAATAAATGCCTAGCAGATAAACTCTGAACTTTTTCAGCGAACATACGATAGCTAGCGTCTCTAGCTCATAGGAATGCAGGTGCTTCTCCTCGGGAGTGGTTTGCCGACTAAAATAAGCAACTGGTTTTAAAACTCTAGCGTCCTTTTGCCATTGCATAAGTATACCCCCTACGCCTAACGAACTAGCGTCAGTGTGGAGTTCTGTTTCCAGACCATGATTATAAAGGGCAAGCACTGGTCGACTGGACAGTCGATCCTTCAAAATTGAAAATGCCTGATCTTGTGCGTTCGACCATTGCCAAATACAGTCCTTCTTTAATAAGGACGTTAATGGACGAGCAACCTCTCCATAACCCTTGATAAATTTTCTAAAATAACCAGTCAACCCTAGAAATTGGCGGACCTCGTGTACACTCCGTGGTTTAGGGAACTCCTTGACCGCTAAAATTTTAGTTTCGCTCGGCTGTATGCCCTGTGGAGAGATTTCGTATCCAAGATAGCTAACAGTATTATCAAAAAAACGACATTTGGACAGTTAAGGTCAGGCCATCTCGCCTCAATAGTATTAGTACGTCTTCTAATCTTTGGAACATCTCATCTATATCCTTAGAGGGTATTAAAACGTCATCTAAATAAGCTAACGCGTATTCGAATCTCCTATTGCCTAGTATTTTATTGATCATTCTTTGAAATACGGCTGGAGCATTTGCTAGACCGAAAGGCATTCTTTTAAATTCAAAATGCCCATCGGGTGTGACAAAACCAGTGAGGTGTTGGCTTTCTTTAGCCATAGGAATCTGATAATACCCTGAAGCGAGATCGAGAGTCGTAAAGAAACTATTGCCACTGAGGTTTGAAATTTGGTCTTCTATAAGCGGCAACGGAAAACGATTTTTAATAGTTTTATTATTCAAGGCTCGGAAATCCACGCATAATCGCTGCTCTCCAGTTTTCTTTTTAACCATTAAAATTGGGCTGGCGTATTCGGAGGTCGATTCTTGAATAATATCGTTTGAAAGTAGTTCATCAATAGTTTCTCGGACTCGTTCGCGTTCGTAATGTGACAACCGATACGGACGGTAAACAACTGGTTTATTATCTACTAGATCGATCTTCATTTCTACACCAGTTGCACGACCTATTTCGTTAAGATTTGTTGCAAAACAATCGCGGTAGCTTTGTAATAATAAGTACAATCTATCCACTTGTTCACCGTTCAAGTTTGGTCCCGTTTTAATGTCCGTTTTACTGAGTGGTTCAACCGGCAAGGAATCTTTAACTATTCGATTTATTTGACATTCTTTTTGTTCACTAAACGGAATCGCTCTAGCTATTAAAACGTTTGGTTTTAAAGTTACAACGTAAGGCGACAAATTAGTTATAACAACTGCTCCTATACCATTAACGACACTAAAAGCACCCTGTAACATACAGAACTCCCTACCAGTTTCGACAGAGTTGTAACCTTCAATTAATACATCACCCGTAAAGTTATAGTTTGAATGAACAGGAACAATACTAGTCTTAAAAACTTTAGTCTCATTAGTAATATAAAGCCCTAGAGTATCATTTGGAATAGCAAAAAGACCGCGGTCCGGACTGTTATAAATTGTAAGTTTAGTGCTATCTTTTAAAACTGTAATAAATGGTAATTCCGTAAAATTCTGCCCAATAATAAGCGTTGTGTGCATGTAAACATCATCTACAACTAATACTTCAATGTTCGATTCAACCTCGTCAACTCGAAGAAACACATTTGTCTTGTACAGAGGCACAACTGACGATTGCCCAAAACCCTTCACTACAGGAACGTTATCAAAATTCTTATCCAAATTAAGCATTTCGGCATCAGTTCTACTCAAGAGTGTGCACTCGCTACCAAAGTCAATGTACGCTTTAAAAGTCTTATCATTTATTACAACCGATTTATAGTATTTGGCGTTATTATTACTATGAAAATTAATTATATTATTACTATGAAAATTAATTATATATTACTTTCATCGTAAGAATTAATTTTTAAAGTCCTTTTCTCCTTTATATCCTCTAACAAGTTAGACTTGGAATTCGACAAAACTAGGGGTTCTAATCTGCATCCATCATTATTGTGTCCCACTCGGTTGCACTGTCTACACCTAATAATAGGCTTCGTGCACTTAAAATAAGGATGGCCCTTTGAACGACAATTATAACAGAAGATAGCATTGTTAGTACCGTTGGAAGATGTGCCCGGGTTGCTAGAGCTTGGTTTTTGAATTATACGATCGCGTGATTTATTGCCAAACAGTGGTTGGGATTTTTGTGACGCGAGAAAATGAAGTAAATCTTCGGGCTCTAAACAATTTCGTGCCTGCGCCCCATTCCTAACCGAGCGATCGCTAATACCGTATACAATACAGTCCACAGCCTTTTTACCATTAATTTCACATCTATTTAATAACCCTAGTTTATCATAAAAGTACTCACGAAGGCTCTCATCACTACGTGAAGATCGGTTTAGCATCTCTTCTAAGAGTCGACCATAATTCTCTTCACTAGGGAAAGCCTTCTTGAGCTTAACCTGCCACTCATCCCAAGTGAAAACTACTGTCGGCAAGGCTTCAAACCATCTCTTTGCCAGTCCGGTTAGTTTTTGTAAAGAAAAGTGGACTAATTGTTTTTCGTCCCATCCATATATAACAGCACATTCATTGACCTTTCGTAACCAGCATTCGATAGTCTGAACCCTATTTGACGGATCAAATTCCGGAACAACATTGTTAAGGTTATTATTATTCCAGGTATTTTTAGGATGACCTTTTGTAGCGTGTTTAACTAATTTGAGAAGATCTTTAGTAGAGAGTTCATTTGTACGCTTATGTATTTTCTTAGGCATCACCATTTCGCTTGAATTTGACGACGACCTACATCGCCGTCTAGCTTTAACTTTTTTAGGTTTGCGCCGACGATGTCTCGGAGGCGTATCAGGCGGAGTACCAGGCTCCTCATCAGACGTCATAGTCACACCTCACTGAAACATTTGTTATATGGGGCATCACCTATTCAAAATCATGTTATAATAAAGTATGCTAGTACGTAGGTAGTTTAAGCATATAAAAGGATAGACCAGTATTGGATTCCTCAATAAATTATTTTAAGTAAATACTATTCGATTAGAAGAATATGTATTAAGCTATTAAGCATAGTATTTGACACATCATTATATAGTTAGAAATTCAAAAATCAATATGAACCAATTCTATTCATAAACAATGAAATTAAATACATATTTAACATTATCTGACGCCTAGAGACTCAGGCAATATCCTGTGAGACAAACCCACGCAATAATCTAGCGAAGTCGCATAGTACGCCCTCTAACCTAATATTATCCGACGACTAGCGACTCGCGCAATATCCTGTGGGACACATACCCACGCAATTAACCAGCGAAGTCATAGTACGCCCTCTAACCCAACAT
The DNA here is from genome assembly GCA_905163515.2 of Lymantria monacha. Lineage (NCBI taxonomy): Eukaryota > Metazoa > Arthropoda > Insecta > Lepidoptera > Erebidae > Lymantria > Lymantria monacha. Next base: position 33,829,142 of record LR991084.1, on the reverse strand, counting down.
TATCCGACGACTAGTGACTTGCGGAACATCCTGTGGGACACACCCACGCAATTTAACCAGCGAAGTCATAGTACGTCCTCTAAGCTAACATTATCCGACGACTCGTGACTCGCGCAACATCCTGTGGGACACACCCACGCAATTAACCAGCAAAGTCACTCAGTACGCCCGTTATCACAGTTATAGTTAACACCGTTTTATATTGTAGGCAAATTATCATACCGTCACTATCAGGGTAAAAATACTATAATAATAATAATTCCAACCAATAATTTAAGACTATCTCGTGTTGCTTGTAATTAATCATAAAATTAAGTAACGAATATCGAATATGTTTGAATCTTATTCATTTAAATCATTTAAAAAGGTTATGAGAAGGTAGTTCAATATTAAAAAAAAAAAATCCGGAATTAAAAATACCGTTTTGTTGAGGATTATTGGCTTTATTCATCCCGAGCGCATCCCGTGCTATCAGGGAGTAGCCCAGATCAAACACACGATACGCTCGGCCAATATGTGCAACAATGCGCGCTATAGTACTGCCAGAGAGTTGCCCTAGCCACGTACCCGCACCCACTATTACACCACTCACATAACTCAACACATTATCAGAGAGTTGCCCTGACCTTATGTGTCGAGATGTGCAACCAAAAATCCATAACATAATAAAACCAAAGGCTTATACTCTTATCGTGTTCAATATAAAACTTAATTACAAGCAATTAATTCCTTATTATATATGTTTTAAATAATTATCTACATACCCTTTTTCTGGATTCTGCCACTTCTGAGATGAAATAAAACCACCTTTTACAACAATAATATAATGTAAGTATATTACTTTAGCAATATCACTGAACACACGTCTCAACACTTTTGAGGAGAACCTTCCGACTCCGAGGCTCAACAAGAAGTGTCCGTTTCAAAAATAGCCAGCGGCTACGAAAGTCATCATTTCCCACTATTCCGTTCATTCATATATTTTTTTTACGTGAACGAGTCAAATCAGATATTTTTATATTTTAAATTACCGTACAAAATAATTTCAGTCAAATCACACTTAAGACCATAAATAATGTTAGCGATATTTTGAAATCATGACATATTAAATCAATCGTTGAAAAACGTAAACAAAAATAAAATTATCATGTAGGTATGTCGTCCGAGAATTTTATAGCAAACTACATACATCGTTAGAATCAGCACATCCTCCTCAATCTATATTTGAAGATCCACATGATATTCTATTGGTGAAGGCGTTAGGGAATTCATATCTCAATTTACGTTTAACTCAATGCAAAATTAGAATCAATGAAACATATAAGGAATAAGCTGGGTTTGCGGCAGAAACTTCACAAGACTGTCTTATTTAGCAATGTCTGATTTAGAATTAAACTTAAATGTAAACTTAACTGTTTTTTCTTAATTAAATATACCACACACCAGCTTATCGTAATTTTATCTCAGTCCAGCTGCATGTCGTGTCCCACAAGGACCAGTAGATAAGTACCTACCTATAAGACGCGAGTGTGAAAAGCAAGCAAAAACAGGAAATGTATAGTGCCACAAAGGGCAAGTTTATAATTAGCATCTTCGATTAAAATCCATCTGAAGCAATGATCTGCTGACGTCAGATCACAAATATTTTTTATAATTATTGTCCTTAAATCATATTTCAATATGGTCACCATCGCCAGAGAGGGATAAAAGGTACAGTTCTGAGCTCTCGCTCGGCTTCAATTTTGCGACAACAGCTCATTCCTGTTGTACAGAGTACTTATTACTTCCATGGCATTTCTTCAGAACCGTAATTCACATATTACTATTACAGAGAACTTTTTCTTTAAATTATTTTATGGCATGCTAAAAAGCTAAATGATACGACCTTTATGTCAATTATCATTTTATTTAGTTATTGGCCGTTAGTAAATCAAATGGTCATTTTCAACAATGTCTTGGACACACTATTAATGGTATCTTCTGAGAATTTTGTTGGAAAATGCTGGTGAAAACATATGTTAAACACTATTACATCATATTTACTACGATTTAGTTCTTTCTCAGCTATACATTACATACATGCCAAGCAAATTATATAACACACCAAAACACTAGAATATTGAGTATAATACAAGAATAACACATGACGCTCTCACGTTCGTGCCAAAACTCTCAGAGTAAGAAAATTACTAATTACTATTGCTAATGCGCAATTGATTAGAATCTAGCTTCGAAGAACTCCTTTATGATTTTATCTGATACTAGCTATCAGATCTAGTGGATCATAAAAATAAAGGTCTATATTCTATAGAGTAAAACATATTTTGACCATGAATAATTTTTACAGTATTGTCAATACCATGCAAATTAATAATAATGTCATAATAATGATTGTGCAACTCATTATGATCTTCCTGCTCTTATCCCAATTACTTGGGATACGGGAACGCAATAGGTATTCTTTTACCTCTATTCCACCTTATTGGCAATAGTTTTATGACCAGCCGCCTGCCTAGCCTTTTAGAATAAGATACACTTATATTTCAGAGAAAGAAAGTTTGCGTGTGGCGGGACCATAGCATGCCAAAAAAAGGGTAAGAAACTTTTGTATATTCTTAAAGTAGGAAAAATAATAAATATATATCTATGATAGCAGTATTTTATTATCTTATCTATGGTCAAAATCCATCTAAAATCTGTTTAGAAATTGCATCCACCATTCATTAAGAAGAAGAAGAAGAAATAGCATCCAAAATAACTCAAATGTTCATTCCAATTTAAAGCAGAAGTTAAGCGTAAATGGATGAAAAGTTATGTCCGAGTTGCGAGGAACCCATTATTAATAAACAGCCTCCGTGTCCACTATCATGCATGTCACCAAAGTGCAAAGCTTACCAGAATAAGGTTAGTGATATTTAAAAAACCTTTTAAGTATTGAATTTGTAACGTATCAAATGTACTAATATGTACCCTGCATTCGTTAATCTAAATCTATCCTATCTTACATGCTTTCGTTAATCCCAATATATTTATTCTCTGTGTGGGGTTGGGAAGATACAATGTGTCCTCGCCATTTACTTTCCTGTGATAAAGATTTCTTATATTTACGCGAGTAATACAGATATGGAACACAATTGTTATAAATTTTATAACTTACGTATTGGATTTTCACTTTCCCAAAGTTTCGAACATTATTTAGCATCTATAGTCTTATGGTTCATGATCTTTCCGTGACCATGAAAAGTACTATTTTTACTTTTCATGGTCACGGTAAAATTTATTAGTGGTAGGACCACGCTGTTGACAGTTTTCTGTCTACAGCCGCGGTCCGGTCCGTCCGGGGTAGTACCACACTCTCGCAGAAGATCGACGTCTGAGTAATGGCAATGTGCTGTTGCGCTTCGTTCGGTGAGCGAGAGAGAGAGAGAGAGAGAGCTGGAAGCCCAACGTGGTGGGTTTGGAGTTTGTATAGATAGGCAGCGCCCTAGCTATACCCCTGGTATTGCAAAAATCCATGGGTGGCTCCAACACTTACAATCAGGTGTGCTGATTGCTCGTTTGCCACTAATAGCAATAAAACACCTAAAAATAAGACCTTATAATGAAGCTAAGAGAGTGCGTATGAACTTCTTGGACAACTTTAACACATTTGAAATACTGAGTCGCTATCGCCAAAAAGCCAACTAAGCGTGACCATTACATCATTAATAGTGGGAAGACCTATGTCCAAAAGTATATTTCGATAGGGTAATGGATGGAATAGTATTTGTTCTTTAACCCACATTTGTTCTACGGTTGATGTTTCCATATGGGGAAGCAGATTATGCTGACTGGGTTGTTTATATTATGAGTTTTCATTCTTTAAGAACGGTATTATATTTATCTTTCGTTTCTTAGTTATGATACCTTTCCTTTTTTTTTTTTTCGCAGGGTGGGGCCATGGATGTGGCCGCGCCGGAAGAGGCGGCGCGCGAACCCCATGGACCCACCTTGCAAACACCTCTCTTCGCCGTGCGAGCGGGTTACCGGTACTCAATCTTTGTCTTCGGTGGCCCGCCCGGCGGTTTACCCTTACGGGTTCCTCTCGTGTCGACGCCCAGACAGCTTTCGCCGTCGGGGCGATTAGTCATGATACCTAGAGTAAACGAAAAAGTAATGACATATTCTATGTTTAATTCGTTACTATATTATTAGAGACAGTTTGATAGTTGTGTGAGTGGAGGCAAATTAATGAATGAGTGGTATGAGCATATGATAAGACGGCATGAAAGTAATGTTATGAGGAAATCTTATGTAAATGTTAAAAGTTTAAGGGATAAGAAAGAACTGAAGTTAATTCCGAACATGGATGACATTCGATAAGATTTTGTGAAAAAAGAGGACATATTGCATCGACCCTAAGTAATGACGATTTATTTTTGTTTTTTGTGGCAGGCTATGGTCTAGACACACGTTGTCCCTTCCGTCCGAGGCGACGAAGGGTGACGCGTGGCGATCGTGGGGATCGCTTCCTTGACATTCCTGGCCAGCCCGGCGGGTTGGCCTTTCGGGTACCATCTCCGTGACCGCGAGAGCCTCTCAGCCTCTCTGTGGGTGACGGACTATTCCCGGTCCAGTCACCCGCTAACTAATGACAATAAGAGCAGGAAGATTATTATTTAGTTATTATTACTAAATATATATTACTAGCTCCTACGTATAAAGTAATTAAGTTAGTTAAGTTGAATTATAATCCCAAGGGAGTAAATTACCGGGATAAAAAGTATCCTATGTGTTAATCCAGGAAATCGTTCACTCGTACTTGAGTAAGAAACATTCAAACATCTTCACAAACTTTCACATTTATAATAATAGTTTACTAGCAAATTGTCGCAGTTTTACCTACGTAGTTCTTGTTCCCGTAAGAATATGGGGATAAAATATAGCCTATATCACTCGCTGATAATGCAGCTTTCTATTGATAGAAGAATTTTTGAAATCGGTTTAATAGTTTAGGCGTGAAACCGTAACAAACATACAAACTGACATTGGCAGTTATAAAATTGATTAAAATTAGTAATAGGAAAGTAATTATTAGGTACAATTATATCTATATTTAACTAATAAATAATTTCAGCCCCTAATTAATATTACAACGAAACCAGTCATTTGGATCTTAGGTGGACCGGGATCGGGTAAGACCACTCAATGCAAGAAAATCGATCAAAAATATGGCTTTCTTCACTTATCTATTGGCGATTTATTACGTGCTGAAGTGAAGAGAGGCTCTGATAGATCCAAATGCCTTGAAACAGTTATGGCAAGAGGTATTTGTTTCATCATCATCAACATCATCATTTCAGCTCGTATACGTCCCACTGCTGGGCTCGAGCCTCTTCCACACTAGGAGGGAAATTGACCTACTATAACCATGCTGGTCAGACGTATTGGTATAGGGTTTTATTTCGAGTTTCCCTTCTCTTACACGATGTTATATGCATATTTTATCCCTTAGTCGTCTTTTACGATCATCCACGAGCAAGATAGGGGGTGGTGAATTGTATTCATAGTCCGTCACCATACGGAAATGGGAGGTATGTGTTATGTGTCCCCACGGAGGTATGTGTTTAAAAATCGATAATGAATAATCATATTAATACTATATGCGAGAAAGTATCTATTATACATTCCCAAGGAGGGTTGACGTCTGGCAGGCGACTAGTCATAAAACTATTGCCAATAACTTTTACAATATATACTATGAAAGAAGAGTATATATTGTATTGACCCCAAGTAATTGGGATAAGAGTAAGACAATTATGAGATCGCTCTGCCAATATTAACACAAAAGGTTAAAAAAAACTTTTAAACTTTTTTCGTACATGTTCCCGTTTAAAAATAATTATAAAAAAAGATAATTTTACATTAATTCCATAGGTGGTCTTGTACCAAATGATATAGTCTTAAATATTATCAAGGAGTCCATTAGAAGATTGGTACTAGCAGCTTTCTCGTCGACGGCTATCCCAGAGAGAAGGATCAAGGCATTGCCTTCGAGAAAACTGTAGCATCCGTATCCGTAAGAACTTTTACTAATATTTTTATTAAATACTTTTTTTCGGCGGAGCGCGACCCCATACACCCACCTTGCAAAGCGGCTCTCTTCACCGTGCGAGCGGGCCACCGGTACCCGATTTTATTAAATACCTATATGATTTAAAAAGAAAGATAACAAATTAATTAAATTCTCGCGCTCCAAAAAAAAAACGTAAAACTAACAAAACTTATTATTATTATAATTCTCTTCATACACGTTCGCCGGTTTCGGAGACTCTTGACTCTACCTTCTTTCAGTACGTGACCAATCTGGTCTAGGTAGGTGAGTCTCGGTCCTCCCTCGGTACCTACATCTTTCCACTTTCGCATTGTATATCTTCTTAACCAGACGTTCGTTCGGTATAAACGTAATAATAATAATAATCCACTTAAATAGAGAATCAGCTACACATTATAATCAAATTAAATTTCGTCTTATATCTATATCAACTCAGACCATATATGTGCCACTGCTGGGCTCGGGCCTCCTCCATAATGGAAGGGTAATTGACCTACTACACTACACTGGTCAGACGGCTTGATATAGAGTTTTGTTTCGAGTATTCTTGTACAGATGTTATATGTGTTTTGTATCCCTTAGTCATGTCTTACGATCACCCACGAGTAAGATAGGGGGGTGGTGAATTATATTCTTACTTCGTCACCACACGGAAAACTACATAAATATATTATAATTTTTTTTCTTTTTTTTATGATATTTTGAAAAAAAAAAGGAATCCTAGTTCGAGACAGACGTGCGAGCAGTCCAGCCACAGTAGTAAATAACATCCGACACTCATAAACCTTTGTAATACTAAGGATATGGCCAGATCGCTACCTTCCGCGCTCTGGGCCTCTGGCTTACACACCAAATGAGGCGCAGCAGTCAATTACTACTATAAGGCTACACTAGAAAGCTTTTGTATAAATGTTTCTTTTTATTTACTTTTAGGCGATTCTGTACTTCGATATATCTAGTGAGACCCTAATGGTACGTCACATAGAACGAGCCGTGGGAACGACCCGCTTTGATGATACAAACGAGATTTTTAAATTGCGGATTCAAACATATATGGAAAATATTCAACCAATTCTGGAACAGTATGAGAGTAAAATAAAGAGAGTAAGCATGTTTTTAAATAAACATACATCATCATCATTATCATCTCAGCTGATATATGTAACACTGTTGGGCTCGGCTCAAGTCTCCGAGAGCTCCTCCGTATTGAGAGGGAAATTAACCTACTATACCGCGCTGGTCAGACGTGTTGGTATAGGGTTTAGATTCGAGTTTTCCTTTTCTTGTATAGATGTTATATGCGTTTTATATCCCATAGGCGTCTCATACGATCATCTACCGATGAGATAGTAGAAGTGCGGATGAGGGTATCTAGCCGTACTATCTCATCCGATGGATTAAGAATACAATTCACCACCATCTATCTAGACGGTGGTGAATTGTATTCTTAATCCATCATATGCATACATATATACATCTCATCACGCTATATCCCCTGCAGGGTAGGCAGAGAGAACAGAGTGCCATAGAACTCTATCCTTGCATACTTCACTCGCTTCCTCAACATTCATAATTCTCTTCATACACACTCGCCGGTTTCGGAGACTCTTGACGCCACCTTCCTTTAGTACGTGACCAATCTGGTCTAGGTAGGTTAGTCTCGGTCTTCCCCGGTACCTACATCCTTCCATTTTCGCATTGTATATCTTCTTAATCAGACGTTCGTTCGGCATTCTTTCCACATGTCCGAACCATCGGAGCATTTCCTTTCGCATCTTTACACCAATACTCTCTTTCATATCTACTCGTTCTCCATTCAATCCATAAAATAATATATTTAATCCATCACCACACGGATAAAATAATTTAACAAAACACACAAATTGATTTTGATTTTCTATCCAACCATGTGTCCCAAACCGGTTTTATTAGAAAAGATATAAGAATGCGCAATTTGAATAGTGCTAGGACCACGCTGTTAACAGTTCTATTGTTTACAGCTGCGGGCCGGTCCGTCCGGGTTAGTACCACACTCTCGCAGGAGATCGACGTCTGAGTAATGGCAATTTGCTATTGCGCTTCGTTCGGTAAGCGAGGGAGCCGGCAGCCCAACTACGGTGGGTTTGGGGATTGTAATGGTAGGTAGCGACCTAGCTATACCCTTAGTATAGTAATGGTCCATGGGCGGCAGTGACACTTACCATCAGGTGTGCTGCTTGCTTGTTTGCCGCCATAAGCAATAAAAAAAAAATGTGTGTGTGTCAGCTCCAACGCACGACTGGAGTTTACTCCTTAAGTACGATTATCAAAACAGCCGCAAAAAAAAACTCATTTGATTAAAAATAATATATATATTTTTATTTACATTTATTAAAACTGTTCAGTGAAGTATTATATCACGTCAGAAAGTGAAAGGTGCGCAGAATAGGTTGCGCACCAAAACGTAACGAGGTAATTCGATCACTAGATTTTACTCCTCAAAATTTTCTCATACCGGCACCGGGCACCTTATATGAAAATCGATTCTTAAGGAGTAAACTCCAAAAAGATGATTTTAGACCACTAAGACAATGCCTTAATTTGTACTATTACAGATTGACGCGGAGAAATCGATAGAACAAGTATTTGATGAAATTAAAAAGGTGCTCGATCCAATTGCAGCTGCTGCCGAGGCTGCCATTGCCTCTGCATCTGAACCCCCAATCACACCAACAATCGCAGATAATGTTAAAGCTAAACCTACAGTTTAAAAACCTTTTATATTCGCATTCTTTATACCAAACCTACTTTTTATACAACATTATACAATTAAACGTTTTTATTTTAATTTTTCCAATTTTTTTATCGGCTTTAGGTGTAAGTGAAGGCCAGAGAAAAGATGGATGGATTGCCTGAAGCGTGATATACTTATTTCACCAATGACTCAAACTTTAGGTAACAACTAAGGCAATACACAATATTAATGTTATGTGTCATTGTATTATTCATATCGACATACATTTTAGTTTTATAAAATTTCAACTACCATCAAAAATAAAAAAATATGAACTTTAATGATATACACGTCTGTGTGGTAGCGGCTACGAATACTACCAACCCTTACTTTGCTTTCGGGTGTCATAAAAAACGACTAAGAACCTTATAACGACTTAGGCCAACTCCATCTGATGCCGATTGATCAACAATTACTTCTTCTTCTTCTTATATATTGGCAATGAGCTACTTATACGAGCTATTAGTGCCAGTGTCAAGTTATAAATATTTTCACGTATTTAGTCTTTCAAGTTAGTCGTTGTCTAAGTCAAATTGTCGCCATTAACAGTGCTATGACCACACTGTTAATGGTATCTTGTGGGAATTTTGATGGAAAACGAAAACGTTGTAAAGCACTTTTATATGATATTCACTACATCCCAGTAGTTCCGTGACATCATATTACATAAAATGCCATCAAATTTATCTATTATAACACGTTAAAACATTAAGATATCGACTATAATACAAGAGCACTACATGACGTTTTCAAATTCCCGTCAAAAGTCCGTCAACAATTACATTTCCAAGGTGGGTTGACGTCTGGCAGGCGGCCGGTCATAAAACTATTGCCAATAACTTCTACAATATGTACTATGAAAGAAGAGTACATATTGTATCGACCCCAAGTAATTAGGATAAAAGTAGGAGAATGATGATGATATACACTATTTATTGGGTGCTACCTAAAATTTAGGAGTTGATGTTAAAAGTGGACATATGTAACGGTGACGACAACTGCTCAGCAGCCTCAGTGCTCAAAACACAATCACCGTATTTCGATGATCGGTAATATACAATTGAACAGCCTATTCTCCCGTGCGCCCTATGAGTCTAAATCCCATTTCTTGTGGGAAAGAAAGGGGGGGGTGGGGAAATAACTATATGAGAAGAAAAAATCGATAAAAAACTCAATACTGCTAGGATGTGCACAGCCGATGTCTCTCCTAATTTGGAGAAGGCTTGCATTGATATCGTGAGATATCGCAGGCTGTATAGAAGAAAATACTTTGAAATTATGGTCTATTTAACTCTATGGTACAATACAATTATAATCTATATTAATTAAAAAAACTTGACGGTAAATTACAGAGAAATAATATATTTTGAATAACCATCAACAAAATTTAGCTTGTTACATTTAATTTCCTAACACCTCAAAATTATTGATCTAAATTAATAAAAAAAAACTGAAAAATGAAGTAGAATTGTTAAAATAAACTTACATTTTGACAATATCCTCTGATTTGCTCATCTGCAGAATTGAATTTTAAATATTATGCAAGGAAAGTTATCGAATAAGGAAAAGGACAAACAGTCCTGTCCACTACCTTGTTTAATGAGACACAGATATTGCTCGGGAAAGGTAAAAGGAAAACAGTTTTTCACATAAAACAATTGCTAGCTATAGATATTTGCTATTACTAAAACTAAAACCCTAATCAAGATAAGTGTCGCTTTGGTATTTAATTTTTATTTTGACAATTTTTCAAACACTTTCCATGAGTCCTCTCGTGACGACGAACGCTGAAAATTTTTCTAAATATCGGGTCTGTGTTCGAAATAATTTGACGACAATTCGTGAAAATAGTTTTAATTCTTATGTTTATAATTTTTCGTCTGGTGACTGAGTAAGAATATCACCACATGCCTTGCCCGTGGCCATCATAAAAGACGACTATGGGATATTATATGGATATAAAATCTGTGAAAGAGAAGGTAAACTCGAACACATATGATCAACATTCCCTCCTATTATGGACAAGGCAGTAGGACGTATATGAGCTGAAATGCTGTGCGAAATGCTCGCGTAAACATCAGTATTCATTGAACAATATTAACTTAATTTTACTTATAGAAGTAATAGGGTGTTCCTCCATATTGAGTTAGGGGTTAGGATAAAATTCAACGCATATTCGCTGTTATTTCTTCGAATTAGTGATATCCTAGTTTGTGGCAATGGTCAGGCCATAATGCTCGAAAAACCGATAGCTGTTGGGGCAGAAATATTCTCGAGTGACGACTGCATCACAGTGTTGGTCGCCCCCCACCAGGTGGACTGAAGACTTGGTGAAGGTTGTTGAGAGTCGTTGGATGCGAACGGTACATGACCGCACTTTGTGACGAAATGTGAGGGAGGCTTAAGTACGTCCAGCAGTGGATGACAAAAGGCTGATATGATGATTATGATTATGTAATGTCTAAAACCAATTCTTTTAAAATATAAATCATTTCTGAGATCAGAACCATTGTTTTTATAGAATTATTGATAATGGGTATACTTAGATCCATGTGGTGACGGAGTAAGAATACGATTCACCTCGCTCTTTCTTGTCATGGTTTTGATATATAAATACCATCTATGCTAAAGAAGGAAAACTCATGACGTGGTATAGTCAGGGCCGGATCTACCATATGGCTTTTAAGGCTTTAGCTTAAGACCCCGTGGAATCAAGGTTCCTTTAAAGAATATGTCAAAGGAAAGTGTAGAAAGTTTGTTTTACAATTTGTCAATTTATTTGGTCCGGCCCTGGATATAGTAATTTCCCTTCTATTGAGGCGAAGGCCCAAGCTTAATAATGGCAAGTATATGGGATAAAAAGAAAGAGTTCAGAAAGAAAGAAGAACTTAGATCTCCAGTTTGGAAATGTTCAGTAGATAATATTGAATGACCTAAAATCATTTAAAACTGTCGTCAGAAACCAGCTGATATCACCAAAAAGCCAATAGTATGGATATTAGGTGGACCCGGCTCGGGTAAAGGGACTCAGTGTGATAAGATTATTGCCAAGTATGGTTTTACTCACCTTTCTACTGGTGATCTACTACGTGATGAGGTGAAGAGTGGTTCGGAAAGAGGGAAAACTCTCACTACTATTATGGAACAAGGTATTAATTGTTAACAAATGATAATGTTGTTAATTTTCGTATAGCGACGGAGAAAATATATTTTATCCCTATTTTACCAGTAAGTGTCGTAAAAGGCAACTAAGGGTTATAATATGAATATTTGATTGCACGGATGGCATAGTGTTTAAGATAACGACCTTTCGTGCCAGTGCCGTAGGTTCGATTCCGGACAATACTTTGTGCGATCCACAAAATGTCTTTCTTAGTCTGGGTATAATTTGTCTGCGTTATTTATATGTTGTAAAGTCCCCCGCAATACAAGGATTATTACCTTAGTGCAGTGTGTCTTTAAAAAAAAATCTATGTAAGCGATGGAAAACTCGAAATAAAACCCTACACTAATCCGTTTGGCCTGCGTGGTGAAGTAGATAGATCACATTCCTTTCCCCTTTGAAATAAGCTGTACTTCAGTGGAACATTTAGGAGCAGATACAATAATGATAAAATTACAAACGTAGTCGTCCTCAAGTTTTGAAATTTCTTATGTTAAGGTAAGCTGGTTCCCAACGACATAGTTTTGGATCTGCTGAAGGAGGCAGTGGAGGTACGTGCTGATGATGCGAAAGGTTTCCTCGTCGATGGTTATCCACGTGAGAAATCTCAAGGCGTCGCTTTTGAGAAGGCAATAGCACCTGTTACAGTACGCAATTAAAATATATCTAACAAAACATACTTATAGTGTCTATTAATCGTTGTAATAAATTGTGTCCATTTATTCAAAACTATTCGCGAAGGTAAAACGTAAATAATAGAAATGGCGCCATGAATACCGCGATCGATTCGTTGACACCGTTCATTAATCGATTCATTAATCTTGTATGTATAGTCGCATCGGTCCATCGAAACCTAGCCGTTAATTCCATCTAAATAATATTTTAAATGTAGGTCTTCCTAAGCCAACATATTTAACACAGAATGTTTTTCTAGACGATAGTTTACTTCGAAGCGTCAAACGAGACGCTAACGAGACGTCTTTTAGGGCGAGCGTTGACCTCGGGTCGAGCTGATGACAATGAAGACACTATAAAATTACGATTGAAGACGTTTCTCGAAAACAACCAGAGAGTACTCGAGCAATATCCATCTAAACTTCATAAAGTAAGTTCAATTGGCATATATGTATATTAATTTTATCTACAGGGTGGAAGTCGACTGCTTCCGAAAACAAAGACAGGTGACCCTACTAGTCCTGCTTGTAATGATAGTCTAGAAAAAAAATCGATTCGAATGAAAAAAAAAAATTCCAGTAAATTTTAAGTTTTTTTCACATTCCATCGTATTAGGACAGTGCCATGTAACGATAATTCCATAAAAAAGCGTAACTTTGCTAAGATGAGAAAAGACGCAATCTATTCAAAACTTACGATCATATGTTCCAGAGTTGAACGACCTTGCGTAGTGAAAATTATTTTTTTTTCATCCGAATCGATTTCTTTTCTAGCCTATCATCAAAAGTAGGAATAGTAGAGTCCCCTGTCTTTGTTTTCGGGAGCGGTCCACTTAGGTCTTCGATTTCTTTTCTAGCCTATCATCAAAAGTAGGAATAGTAGAGTCCCCTGTCTTTGTTTTCGGGAGCGGTCCACCCAGTAGATAAAATTAGGTATGCAGTGAAGCTGTTTATGAAAATGCATTTAACGCTTTTTACGTCTTTGCTGAGTTTTAGATAATCATCATCTTATTCGTATTAACTTCTTAGAGGCCGACACAACATGTGTTATTTTTCTCATACATATTGATAATTGTTTTGGCAATAGTTTTATAAGCGGCCGCCTGACGTCAACCCTCCTTGTGAATGTAATTATTGACCAGTCGGTATTAGATGAAGTTTACCTAGATCGATGTGAAGCTCCTAATCGTTCTATAAGACACTCCTGAGCCATGTAAGGGTTGATAGTGTTCGTAGCTGCCACAAAACAGCAAATTTGCAACACTTTGTCGGGTTTTATATAAACACAATAAATATATATTTGGATTTGTAGAAAAACTGGTTTTATAAAGGAATAAAATAAATAAATCAACACGTTCACTACGGAACAGGCCCATTTCGGCCTGATGCGTTATTTCAGTTAGTGCGGACAAAGAAAACCATGTCCCTCCCGCTGGTGCGGAACGATTATTTTAGGTATTGTTAAGAGTTTGACAGACGTACGTATATATGCGTACATTCGTATATATACCGGGTGTAACAGAGAATGTAGCAGCTGGTCAGAAGGGCGGTAGGTAATAATGGTAGGAACACATAACAAAAATTTGAAGGGAAGATGTCAAGGGGCCATTGACTCATCAGCTGTCTGCAAAGGTGACGTTTGTCATACTATAGAAAACGTAATCATTGATTTATTTAGGATCTAATGAATATTTATCATTTACTTCGTGCATTTCATTCAGTTTTAAAGAAAAATGTGTCTAATGCAGTAACGAATCGATATTTTCATACATATCATCACGCAATATCCCTTGCAGGGTAGGCAGAGAGAACAGAGTGCCAGAGAACTCTATCCTTGCATACTTCACTCGCTTCCTCAACATTCATAGTTCTCTTCATACACGCTCGCCGGTTTCGGAGACTCTTGACTCCACCTTCCTTCAGTATGTGACTAGTCTGGTCTAGGTAGGTTAATCTCGTTCTCCCCCGGTACCTGTATTATTTTGTTATAAAGAAATATACCGTACATCTCAAGCAATGAAGGAATTCGCTATAAGATCAAGATCGAATAAGAAATAAGGCAACTTTTTAACTCGTGTTGCACTAATACGCAATCGAAGTCAAATTGTCCTGAGAATGTCCCAATGTTTGGCGCCGAAACACGTTGAGCCAAAATTCAATATAAAATTCTGTAGGCTGCTTTCACACAGGACTAAGAAATTTCCTTATATCCTGTTCCAGTTAGATCTTATATCGTATTCATTTCTTAAGTTCAACTATATATCAATAAAATGGTAGGATCATTCTTATCGTTAACAGATAAATGCGGAGAGGAGCACAGATACAATATTTAGAGACGTTGAGAAGATTCTGGATCCCATTATGGCACACGCCCAGACGTCATCAGTGGCCAAACAAAGACATCAGGTTAAATTGTAACGAACTTTTATCGTCATCTTGCTCATATCTCAATTACTTGGGGTCGAAGCAAAATATATTCATCATCCTTACAAACCGATCAGAGATCATTTCCATGATCACCCCCTTTTAAGTAAATAATACTAATTCTAATCAATCCAAATTGTAGCAATATTTATTATTTTTTAATAAAATGCAAAGCTCAACCTCTTTAGTTAAGGCTCAAAGACCTATAAATATGTTATATAATTAAATGTTATATATTATAATGTAAATTAAAATAATCTTTTCAGCTTTATAATATAAAACTTTTAAATAACTGTTATATATATTTAAGATATTGTTATACTAAAATTCTAAGATTGAAACTTGTATTTAATAGGAATATGCAGAAAATATGAAAATATAAATTTTAAGTAACTGTAATTTTTTTTTTTAATATTTTTTAGACTACCTTTTCAAATAATATGTCTTAACAATTTGCTTTCAAAAATCCGCAATACCTACGATAGCTCTTCCACGAAGAATATTAGCGCCTTGAAGTAAGCGCCATGATGGAGAACAAGTAAAAGTCGATATTCTCGTATGACCTTTTAAGTACAGCATAATAGATATATATATATATATACATATATATATATATATATATATATATATATATATATATATATATACACTACCGTCCAAAAGTTTGGAAGCACACCTGTTTTCAAACAAAACAAATAAATGCCGACTAATAGCGGTAAAAATTAGCAATAATCTTAAGTTTTACAACCTTTTACGACTGTCTACACAAACACAAAAGGATTATTATCCTACATTCATCAAGTTTTATGGA
This sequence comes from Lymantria monacha, assembly GCA_905163515.2. Classification (NCBI taxonomy): domain Eukaryota; kingdom Metazoa; phylum Arthropoda; class Insecta; order Lepidoptera; family Erebidae; genus Lymantria; species Lymantria monacha. The sequence continues at coordinate 33,813,203 of LR991084.1, read as the reverse complement.
ATTCCTTAATATTGACGAAACACGTGTTTTATGACTTAATCCGTCGGCTACTTTATCCTATGCAATGGTGTAGTTTTATTGATAATGTTTGCTGGTTTTAACTTTTTTAGACCTTATTCAGTCGCACTTGAGCATTGGCACGTGAAAGTTGTGATATTAACATTGTCTGTATTCGAAAGATATCGGCTACTACTTTGACCGTATTTTTTCTTCTGAAAATGGCAAAACGCAAGCAAATCACGCTTGAACAGCGAAGCGCTATTTGCACTCTACGCGAGGAAGGATACAGTGAACGTCAAATCGCAGAAAGGCTCGGAATTTCTTGTCAAGGTGTCCACTATACCCTTGCTAGAAAACAAGAAACGGGGAAAAATGAAGATAGAAAGAGATCTGGTAGGCCCAAATCCACAACAAATCAAGAGGACAACTTCATTAGAGTTCTTTCTAAACGGAATCGACGCTTAACTGCACCACAGATCACTGCAGCTCTGAATGATACGCGAGAAACACCCATTTCAACAACTACTGTTAAAAGACGCTTACTGTCTGCGGGATTAAGAGGATGTGTTGCTGCTAAAAAACCCAAACTAACAAATCGACATAAGAAAAATAGACTAGAATGGGCAAAAGCGCATAAAAACTGGACTATAGAACAATGGGCAAATGTCCTTTGGAGTGACGAATCAAAATTTCAGATTTTCGGATCCAATAGACGTGTCTTTGTACGCCGGTCAAAAGAAGAGAGGGCTTCAGAGGCATGTACAGTGCCTACCATCAAACATGGTGGTGGTAATGTCATGGTTTGGGGGTGTTTTGGCAACAGTAAACCCGGCAATCTTGTGAGGATAACCGGAAAATTAAACAAGGAAGGCTATTTAAAAATTCTCCAAGATTCTGCCATACCCAGTGGACTAAGTCTCATTGGTTCTGGATTCATTTTTCAACAGGATAATGATCCTAAGCATTCGTCTAAATTGTGCCAGAACTTTTTAAACAAGAAAAAAGCTGAAAACATTTTAAACATCATGCAATGGCCATCTCAATCCCCTGATCTTTCTCCCATTGAACTTGTTTGGGATGAACTTGACAGGAGGGTGAAAAGTCGTTGTCCTACGAGCTCAGAACATTTGTGGCAGCTATTAGAGAACGAATGGAACAAATTAGATAAAGATTATTTTAAAAAATTGATTAATAGAATGCCCAGAATATGTGAGAAGATTATAAAGGAGAAAGGTGGACACTTTGATGAAGCTAAAATTTAATCTAATTTACCATTGTATATTATTTTTTTATTTTGTTTAAGTTAGTTTCTGTTTGTTCTTTATTTTTTTATCAATACATTTAAATTTAAATGACTTAGTTTGGTTTTATTCGATTTTACCTTGCTGCTTCCAAACTTTTGGACGGTAGTGTATATATATATATATATATATATATATATATATATATATATATATATATATATATATATATATAATAATTATTGAGTCGCGTAATAGATGGCGCTTTCATTGACATTAGTGGCGACAAAAAAAATCGAGAGTGGCCTCTCTATTTCCAATGTATTATATTACTTACTCTATGATTAGTACCCTTCTTTTCTACTTCTAAAAATGTTTTCCAGTTCCCTCAACAAAAGGGTACCCCGAGCATGCGTACAACTAACCCCCTCCAAGCGTACCTTAATACTGTCTATGCTATGCTAGCGTGTATTGTTTGAATCTTTAAAAATAACAAGAATAATTAAAAAGACGTCATTTCCTCTCACATGAAAATTTGTGAGCTGATTTTAAATATATTTCTGTGATAAATAAAAAAAATCAGCTAGCAGTAAGTCGAGGGAAACTTAGTCAGCTGATGCATTTAAATAGTCAGTAAATGCTTCTGGCTAACTTCTACGTAACGACCTTCAAATTATCAGCTGACGATTTTTCCACCGAGATACAGCCAGCTGACGTATATATTTATCAATAGTTACATATAAGCTATCATCAGGTAATTTTTTATTTGAGAGGATATCACTGAAAGTGAAGTTTTTTTTGCCATGATCGAGACATCAGCTGACGTGCAATACACTATGTTATAGCCAGCTGATTTTATTTTTTTGTTGAGATATTGGGTTAGCTATAATTTGATAAATTTTTAGCCGAGAGGAAATGAGTGAATGTATTTTTTTTTTCTTCGAGCGTGGGACGTTACAACTGCTCATCCCCCCCACCGTGCCGCAGCTGACGGTCATAAGGCTTCATGATACTATTGTCTGATGCGTATCACCAATTATCTCTCGAGAAGAAATAATTAACCAAATTTTCACCTGGCTCTTGGACCATTAAGAATATGCCTTTTCTAGAATTGCGTAATTCCACTGACATCTTGACTAAACGAAAATAATGCGTTCACTAAGAAAACAAACAAGTAATGACTGAACACCGATACGATATTTACGACGCGCCGAAGTACACAACTACTACAAGTACTGACATGTAGGTATCTATCAATGCAAGTCGGCACGAGTTGCTGTGGTCCTAGGTACATGAAAATTTATTTATACGTGTTTTAACACGATTGAAAAATAATTAGAGGGTATGCATTACAAAAAAATAACTTTTATTTTTTTGGGACACCCTAATATATATAATAAATGATTTGTAATGAAACTGTTTTTTAGGGATTTTATTTATTGCATTTGTATTTGATTTTTCCTCCTTTCCCAATATTTAAAATATTTTACAACTCGGTTCATCCTAGCTAATTCAATAGACGATGTTCTGTACAAATTAAAAAAAAACAATAAGATTTTTTTAAATCGATCGCAGTGCCATCTGTCGAGTCCACTTATTAATCTAAACTATTCTTGAATCCATCTGAATACATGAAATATTTTACTAAAATTGGTTCAGCGGCAAAATTATCACTTTTTAAATCTCAAGATGAGTCTGGCGTTTTTTGAGTTATGTATTATATATACTTGCATATTAAAACGTAAATTTTGAATTATAGTTTGCCTTAACTTAAAAGGTCAAAACTTAAAAGTAAACTCATGACCAGAAAGTTGGGCTGACGGCACTCTCGCTCACCGAAGGAAGCGCAACAATATTGCTGAGTGTGGTACTACCTCGGATGGACCGGCCCGCGGCTGTAGACAGAAGTCTGTCAATAGTGTAGCCTTACCACTATAATATAGGCGGGATGTATAGCATTTTATCCTCTTTGTTAAACAGTACGGCAATTACATCATGGATGGATAGTAAAACAACAAAAAACAAGAAAACTAAAACATTTAATCAACGATTTAATTTAAATTAACGGTAGAACGATATATGTACAGATTATAAATATTGTGCGTTTAGTTGGCAGCCACGGCGGCACGGCTCGTCAGGGGGTCGAGGATCTGTTCGACCTCAGCAAATATCACGTCCACACCTTGCTCAGCGTTTATCTGATAATAAACAAATTATTATCAAATAATCTGACAAACTTCGAGACACAAATGGCATTAGAGACAATCGACGACGGGAAAAGAATACAAAGATCGTCACCCCCTTAATTGCCCGTGGGAGTCGTAAAAATCGGCTAAGGGTCTCACCGGGAGATTGGGCAGCGGCTATCTCCCGGGATACTTAATAACATCTATCGTGATCGCCAATCCGCCTGCCAGGCGTGGCGATTATGGCATTATTACCCCCCTTAAAAATATGAATGTAAAAATAGTCACGGCAGTTCTACTGTTCCACGGGCTCATTTTGGTAGCGGGCCCGTTGATGGCAAGGCAGGGGGTGCTAGGAATCTCCGGCCGCGATCCGGCTACATCAAGGAGCTCGCAGGAAACCGTTGAATGCAGGTGGCACAGGACCGTTGCAAAAGGCATTCTCATGGGAAGGCCTATGTCCAACAGTGGACGTTTATAGGCTGATGGATGGATGGAAAACTAGTTTATTAAAAACCCAACCCCATAGCTATATATTGAATACTATCAGTAAATGCCCCAGACTATTTTTACATTAAATTTCTCCAAAGGTCTCTGCGTGTTGGACTAATGTCCCCATGTAAGCGTTCCAAAGGTGAACGTTAGGTAATTTTTACGACTCCCACATGCAAGTGTATGTTAGCGGTCATTGTATTCCAATCCCATCATCACACAAGGATGCCTTAATACGATATGATAGATACATACATACATATCATCACGCCATATCCCTTGCTGGGTAGGCAGAGACAACAGAGTGCTAGAGAACTCTATCCTTGCATACTTCACTCGCTTCCTCAACATTCATAATTCTCTTCATACACGCTCGCCGGTTTCGGAGACTCTTGACTCCACCTTCCTTCAGTACATGACCGATCTGGTCTAGGTAGGTTAGTCTCGGTCTCCCCCGGTACCTACATCCTTCCAATTTCGCATTGTATATCTTCTTAACCAGACGATACGATATGATTATTCTAAAAAAAAAAAATATATTGCTACATTGGCAGACTTACCCTGCATAGCTTGTCAGGGTACTGGTCGAGCACTTGTTGGTTGTTTTCAAGGAAAGTCTTGAGTCGTAGCTTGATGGTTTCCTCGTTATCGTCGGCACGACCGGAGCTGAGGGCACGGCCCAGTAGCCTTTTGGTCAACGTGTCGCTTGACGCCTCGAAATATATTATCACCTGAATAATATAAATACAAAAAAGTTTTCAGTTTATTTATAGTTTTTTTTTAATAAGACTAAAGAAATAAGCCTAATATTGTAGAGTGCTTCATATCACATTCAATTCTTCTTCACATTTGACGGAGAAAAACCCATGGTACTTTTGACGTAATACTTAATTGTTGTCGAGTATTGTAAAGAATATTATTCGGATTATACAAACAAAATAAAACTGGTACCTAAGTACTTAATAATAATATAGGTATTAATTTACTCTGCGTTAAATCTATTATAAAATTTCGAGCTCATCATCATCCTCCTACTCTTATCGCAATTGCTTGGGGCCATAGGACATATTGTAAAAGTTATTGGCAATAGTTTTATAACCGGTCGCCTGCGAGACGTCAACTCTGCTTGGGAATGTAATTGTTGACCAAACGGTATCAGATGGAGCCCAGATCGTTTTAAGGCGTCGTCTTTTACGACATCCGCGAGCAAAGTAAGGGTTGGTAGTATTCGTAGCCGCTACCACATAGCATTCACATACCGAGCTAATTAAATTATTTATTTTTAATACATTTTCCGAATACAGTCACAATAATTGAGTTGTTTTAAAGTAATGACTTCTAATGTTTACGCGAGTATTACACATTTGAAATAAAACTACTTTTACGGATTCTATCGCGTTTGTATTTGATTTATAATTTCCCGACGTTTCGAACACTTTACAGTGATCATGGTCACGGGAGGACTGAGGTGTCTTACGTCCAATATGTCATTGTTATTACAGAAATTTATTTATATCTACCCTATAAGATATTAAATTTTGACCCACATTTTTATACAAAATTAATACAATTCATTGCCAGTACAAAAAGAGAATGATTCTATATATAAAATTTATGTTGTTTATGATTTGTTATTATTAAGGTATTTAATTTATGATAATTATTATTGTGGCAATTTTACAATTTTTACAAAACTAACAAAAATTTAATATCTTATAGGGTAGATATAAATAAATTTCTGTAATAACAATGACATATTGGACGTAAGACACCTCAGTCCTCCCGTGACCATGATCACTGTAAAGTGTTCGAAACGTCGGGAAATTATAAATCAAATACAAACGCGATAGAATCCGTAAAAGTAGTTTTATTTCAATTGTTTTAAAGTAGTTTTTAATAAATCTATTTATTATATCTATTTAATAAAATTAAAAAATATATTAGTAACAATATTAACATTTTAATGTTAGTTTAATTTTCTTTTTCTAAAATTAATAAACGCAGTATTGGGTTTGCCGAAGGTAAAAATGTATTATGGTAAAAGAATATCACTTATGTAGGGGCACAGCTGTATTGTGTTGTTTGTTTATTTCTTAAGAGTAGGATCCGAAACTACTGAACTGATTTCAACCATATATTCACCAGTAGAACAATTAATTATCAGGAAGTAACATAGGCTATATATATTTTTAAATAGAGATTGCCTTAACCTAACTAAGGTACAAAAACGAAAATTTTACAAGCGCGTGCTTAAATAATATGCGTGCTATAAATGATAAAGGAAAATAATGTACATGCATACATACATACATATCATCACGCCATATCCCTTGCAGGGTAGGCAGAGAGTACAGAGTGCCAGAGAACTCTATCTCTGCATACTTCACTCGCTTCCTCAACATTCATAATTCTCTTCATACACGCTCGCCGGTTTCGGAGACTCTTGACTCCACCTTCCTTCAGTACCTGACCGATCTGGTCTAGGTAGGTTAGTCTCGGTCTCCCTCGGTACCTACATCCTTCCACTTTCGCATTGTATATCTTCTTAACCAGACGTTCGTTCGGCATTCTTTCCACATGTCCGAACCATCGGAGCATTCCCTTTCGCATCTTTACACCAATACTCTCTTTCATACCTACTCGCTCTCTTACGTCGTCGTTACGAATGCGGTCGGTCAACCTAACTCCACAGATTTTCGAAGAGATCGCATTTCGACCGCATTAATTTTACTTTCATACTCTTTTCTGCATACCCAACTCTCGCTTCCATACAGTAATGTTGGGACAAGCACTGCGTTATGTATTGCTACACGTGCCTTCTGGCTGAGGTAGTGGCTGCCGAGAAGTTGCCCCAACGCTCCGTTCACTCTATTTCCCGCATTCACTCTTCGCTCTATATCAGTGGTGTACCGTCCATCTCGGCTAAATCCACATCCAAGATATACAAATTCATCCACTTGCTCTAGTACATCATTACCTATTGTTACTCTTACATCTGTTCTGGCTTCATCTCTTTCAAAGACCATTATTTTGGTTTTGCTCACATTCTTAAATAATATGTGTGCTATAAATGATAAAAGAAAATAATGTACTACGGGTTTATAGGTCTAATAACAAAAAAAGTCTGCCAGCGAATGTATCTAACTATTATAGTTAAGTCACTATAGTAGTTATTATTATTTCTTTTTTTTATTGCTTATGGTGACAAACGAGCAAGCAGCACACCTGATGGTATGTGTCACTGCCGCCCACGGACCTTTGCTATAACCAAGGCTATAGCTAGGCCGCTGCCTACCATTACAATCGCCAAACACACCCAGTTGGGCTTCCGGCTCTCGCGCTCACCGAACGAATCGCAATAGCACATTGCCATTACTCAGACGTCGATCATCTGCGAAAGTGTGGTACTACCCCGGACGGACCGGCTCGCGGTTGTAGACAGAGAATTGTCCACAAAGTTTTTAAATATTCTAAAACACAAATATAAAAACAAGTTTTTTTTAGGTGAACGCTTAAAAAATTATTGATGGTAGAACAAAATAATGCCCTGCGGGTTTATAAACCTTATTAATACCTACAAAAAAGTCCTTTAGGAAATATATCTAACATATATAATTCAGCCACAACAACAGATATCTATTATGTTCTGGAAGTGGCCCGAAGGGGAGTCACTCAGCGGTGGAGAGAAGATCTGGAGTCCCCCGTAGCAGGGCGGGGGACTGTGAAGGCGGTTGCGCCACATCTCCACCGCTAGATTAATAGAAGGCACGGCAGCCTAAGCTTTAGGATGGTGTAGGTGCTTACCGGGCATGGGGTCTTTGGTAAGTACTTGCACAGAATTGGAAGAGAAGGGGCCCCAGGATGTCACGAGTGTGGTGCGCCAGTAGATGATGCGCGTCACACTCTGGAGGTATGCCCTGCCTGGGGGACCCAGCGCCACGTCCTATCGGCGGTCGTTGGGAGAGACCTGTCGTTGTCGACCATCATCTCGAAGATGCTTGACAGCGACAGGTGCTGGTCGTCGATGGCCTCCTTTTGCGAGGCCATCATGAAAAGGAAGCCGCGGAGCGGGAACGCGAGGCGCTAGCGTCAGCTGACTCGCTTCGCCGCCGCAGATCGGGGAGGAGGAGGCGCCGTTATGCGCACCTCCTCCCACCGCCTTGAGGGACGATAAGACGTGGCCAGAAGGTCAAGCGTGGGGGTACCGGGGATCGAATGTCAGTAGATGATCTCTCCGGCACTCCGTAAAAGCGCGGAAGGGGCCGCTGTGGTTTTAGTGGGTATTCCGGTCGGGTTCCAGCTGGCCGGTGAGTCACACACTCCTCCTCGTCTGTCACCGGCGGAGGATAGCGCGGAAATGCATTTCCACAGCGATAAAAAAAAAAGAAGATACCTATTATGTTCTAAAACCAAAATTCTAAACTAAATATTATAGGCGGTGATTAAAATAATGAATAATGTATTACGGGTTTATAGTTCTTATTAATATCGACAAAAAGTCTAGCATACATCTAACTATTGTATCGATGCTAGAACGTACAATATATTACTACTATTTTCTGTGTGGTGACGGACTAAGAATACTATTTACCACCCCATATCTTACCCGTGGGTGATAGTACGAGACGATTAAGGGATATAAATCGCATAGAAAATCTATACGAGAGAAGGAAAACTCGAAACAACATCCTATACCAATACGTCTGACCAGCGCGGTATAGTAGGTTAATTTTCCTCCCATTAAGGAGGAGGCCCGAGCCCAACAGTGGGTTATTTATGGGCTATGATGATGATGACGATGATGTGAACGCACAAACTTTGTAACCCACAAAATTAAAAACCCTTTTATTTTTTTAATTAAAAGTTGTTTACAAATCTATAAACAAATAATTGGAAGTTGGGCCAAATAATCACAAATAGTAGTATTTCGCAAATAGTGTTACTAAACAAAAATCCTAAAACATTACCGTCAATGTCTTATAAGAGTTGTCGTTTCCTTGAGCGACATAGCATTCACTTCAGTTTTTTTCTAGTTCTCTAACGCTGCTCCTAGTTGCTGAAATACTTTCTAAATAACATTATTATTACTTACAGTAACAGGGGCGATAGCTTTCTCGAATTCAATTCCCTGAGATTTCTCACGTGGATAGCCATCAATAAGAAAGCCATTAGCTTCAGCTGCGCGGGATTCCATTGCTTCTTTTAGTAGATCTAGTACTACTTCGTTAGGGACCAGTTGACCTGTAATTTTTTATATAACCAAGTAAATTTACCGGTATACTTTGTCCTAACAGTTACTACTACTAATCATTTCATCCATTGCTCGTGGATGTCGTAAAAGTCGACTAAGAGCTTTACATCGAGTTGGGCCATCTCGATCTAATGTCGTTCTTCTTCTTCTTCTTCTTATGTATTGGCAATCAGCTACATATTCGAGCTATTGGTGCCAGTGTCAAGTTATAAATATTTTCACGTTTCTAGTCTTTCAAGTCAGTCGTTGTCTAAGTCAAATTGTCACCATTAACAGTGCAATGGCCACACTGTTAATGGTATCTTGTGGGAATTTTGATGGAAAACGAAAACGTTGTAAAGCACTTTTATATCATATTCACTACATCCCAGTATTTCCGCACATCACATTACATAAAATGCCATCAAAATTATCTAATATAACACGTTAAAACACTAAGATATCGAATATAATACAAGAGCACCACATGACGTTTTCAAATTCCCGTCAAAATTCTGTAATGTCGTTTAATTAACAATTATAATGTCAAGGAGAATTGACATTAGCCAAGCAGCTAGTCATAAAACTATTGCCAATGTCTTTTGCGGACTTTTGACGGGCATTTGAAAACGTCATGTGGTGCTCTTGTATTATATTCGATATCTTAGTGTTTTAACGTGTTATATTAGATAATTTTGATGGCATTTTATGTAATGTGATGTGCGGAAATACTGGGATGTAGTGAATATCATATAAAAGTGCTTTACAACGTTTTCGTTTTCCATCAAAATTCCCACAAGATACCATCAACAGTGTGGCCATAGCACTGTTAATGGTGACAATTTGACTTAGACAACGACTGACTTGAAAGACTAAAAACGTGAAAATAATTATAACTTGACACTGGCACCAATAGTTCGTATAAGTAGCTGATTGCCAATATATAAGAAGAAGAAGAATGTCTTTTGCAATATATACGATGGAAGATACATGGCGTAATGTGTAGTGGAACAGGCGTCGACACTAACTATAGTTCATCTAATCTAAGAAGTGCATTTTGACGTTTCGCATTTTTTAATATACAATAACCTTGGTCAAACGTATACACATGATTGCAAACAATAAATCTGAAATTTTAAAGAACTATTAAGTTATTTCGATAATTAACGTTGCGGGTGTGTTTCTTCTACCATAATCTAATGTTGAAACTCGTAAAACTAATTTAAAATTAAAATAACATAGTAAATAGTAATTGTTATTCACGATCTTATAATGTCACGTCATCACGTTCTATACAGTAGTGCTTGACAACTTCCAAATCACGAATATCCAAATAATCGGTAAAAATATTAAAATAATATATTTAATCGAATAGAGATTTTGACAGAGATGTACATTTCGACAACTTTATTGATAAAGAAATAATTATTAATGTTCGCGGCGATTATAATTCAAGTAATACTAGTGATTCTGAATAAATAGCTATTTTCAAATCCAGTTTTTGTTTTTACTTAACCCAATCCTAGTAAATATGATGAATAAATTTTATGCTTAAATAATTAAATTTGTTTAGTATTAATTTAGTACATAATTTATTCATCTCCTTTTTGAAAAATAAATATTAAACGATTATTAATTAAATAGAATCAATATCGATTTCTCACCAAAATCGGATATTTTCGATAGCGATTATTTGGTTCACATACCTAGACAACTTACTCTGACAGCTGCCAAAATGCACTTCTTAGATTAGATAGACTATAATTAGGATGATGATGAGTCAATATGTAGGTACTCTTCAAGCATCGTACGTATAAAAATGATGCCTTACACTGAAGAAATAATCCTTATATAGCGGGGAATTTAAACAAACACATAATTTACGGTTTTAAATTACACCCAAACTCAGGACACCGATTTGTGGATCGCACAAAGTATTATTCTGCATGGGAATCGAATCCATTTTTTACACTTGACACGGTAGGTCATTATCTTAATCATTGCGCCATCTGTGCAGTAATTGTATTAACATACTAATGTATGTTAATATGTAATGTATAATTTAATTGTTGCATAATTACCTTAAGTATATCATGATTAAACTTATAGTTTTTACTTTTGTTACCCCATCCCTATAATGTCACTAGCACTATCCTTTTCTAAAACCAGATGTATATATTGTTAATTCATTTCCTCAACTAACTAAGATTCCTGATAATAAGTATCAACAAGTAGTACTTGTTTTTTCTATATCTAAATAGTTTCATTATACTATTAAGTGCTATTAATTTTCTCTTTTACATTTTAACTACTTTATTACTTCTCTCTTAGCATAATTATTTTTCATATTTCCTTGTTAAATTTATTTTAATTTTTATAATGTTACTATGTATTCTTTCAATTTTTTTCTACCTTTTATTGTAACTGCTAATAAATTATCACAACTAATTTAGGTCCCTGATCAAGTCAGGAGTAATTTAGACTAAATTCATGATGACTTAGAACAATAAAAAAAAATGTGTAAACAAAAAAATATTTTTCTTTCTTTCGTTCGGTGAAAGTTGATAAACTCGCGGATGGATGAAAAAGATTGTGTAGAAATCAAATTCACCACATTTAGCATCACTACTTAGTTACTTTTATTATAAAAATGAACGTACCTTGCTCCATGATAGTAGTTAGATTCTTAGCTCTATCAGAGCCACTCTTCACCTCAGCGCGTAGAAGATCGCCGGTGGAGAGATGGGTGAAGCCATATTTTGCAATGATCTTTTCACATTGGGTACCCTTACCGGAGCCAGGACCGCCCAGGATCCACACGATGGGTTTGTCGGCAGCAATTGGTGGCTGAAATATTTTTTTAAAGAAAGTTTAATAGGTATTTATATTAGCAGTCATATACGTTATGGAATTTACAATTCTGTCTTAGCTTAAAACTGAATAAACCTTCAATGCGAAACTTAAAATAAATTTCCTAGAAAAAAAAGCAAATATGTGTAATTTTTTTTTAATATTTGCCACTCCTTTCTCTACTTCGTCATCATTATTATCATCTCAGTTCATATATGACCCACTGCTGGGTTCGTGCTATCTCTATAGTTCGAGGGAAATTAACCTAATTAATATACCGGGCTTGTCAAACGGGTTGGTATAGGGTTTTATCATCAGTTTTTCTTTTCTTGCATTGATGTTATATGCATATTATATCGATAGTTGGCTTTTACGATGATAAGAGCAAAAGTGGAGAATACCGTTCTAGTTTATCAGATGAATAAATAATTTGGATAAAATGTTAGGCGTCTGAATAAGAACAATTTTTGAACGTTTTTTTAAACTACGGTTACGTCTTCACCATCAAGGTTGTACCGCGTAATAATTAATTCAAATAATATGGGAACTTTCATATTCCGTTAAGCAACGCCTCAAACGGAAGTTTGAAATGATAATCCAATCCATCCGAGGCTAACATTTTTGTTAGCCCTACAAAAAATATTTTCAAGTACGTAGAAGAATATAATTGCATTTCACGTAGATCAATAGCATAAATTTTCATAATAAATTTATCAGAGTTCTATTTACACTGGCCATACGAGTTTGGTCTAGTGACGTCACGATCTTTCGTCTCTTGTGTGTAGTCGCTTTATTATATTTCTCTCTTTTTCTCACATTCAAAGTGTTAAAGTGAAGATGTGTTTAGTATTCAAATCGGAATCGATGAAATTGTACTAGCTTATCCTTGACCGCTAAGCGAAGGACTAAGTACAATATTGTCATCCTTTCATACGAGACAATGAAACAGTCTAGATAATATCACAGCGAGAGATTCAAGAGACTTTGCAAACTACGTTAGACGCCTATATTAATTTTATTATTTATGCCGTGTGATGTGGTATCTACGAATACTATCAACCCTTACCTTGCACGTGGATCTTGTAAAATACTACTAAGAGCTTTATATCGATTAAGCCAACTAAATCTGATGCGGATGCCGTATTGTCAACAATTACATTCAAGTAGAGTTGATGTCAGGCAGACGGTCGACCATTGCCTATAACTTTTGCAGTATGTGTAATGGAATACGAATACATATTGCATTGACTCCAAGTAAGATGATGGGTAATTTTTTTATTTATAATTGTTATACTAATGTAGCATCAAATAGGTTGGTTTTGTTTTTTAATCTTATTTTACTCCAATGTGGAGTAGTGAATCTGTGAGCGAGTAGATCTCGCGCGTATATCTTTGCAATACAATAAAACTAAATATTTTTTTACCGATCACCTTCAAACAAGTTTATAGGATGAATAAGTTGTTTAGACAAAAAAGTTGTTTTAATATGGAAAACAAAAATATTCTGATATTTGTCGAAACGTCAGAAATACTCATATATTATATTACAATTTCGTCCCCCATATCTTGTGGATATTTAGAAAAAATCGTAATACTGAGTAAGTGAGTAGACAACAAAAAAATCCATAAAATTATCGAGCATGCTCATAAAATTTCATGACAATCGGTTGAGAATTGTGACCTGTAGAGGCTGGATATCCGGACAGACATACGAAACCACTTTTATTCAAGCTCAAATGGAGACAATTCAGTTTTTTCATGTTATTTTGTATGTTTGTTTTATTTTCCATCAAATATATTTTATTTAATACTATAAGGACTTAATCCATAGGTTAGCCTGTAACCTGAGGATTGAGTCCTTAGAACGATAAATAATGGATTTTACACATAAGTGTTCTGTGTGAAAATTAAACTTTTGAACGGTTCCTCCGTAAATAAGTATGTTACTAAGATATTTATATAGTAAAAATATTAAACGATATTATGAGGTTTATTCGCCAAATGTCTCGTCAAATAAATCTATTTTGGACTTGCCACTGACCGCTTCTATTTAAACTTACGTAGAACTGACGTGTAGGCAACGAGACGAACTGAGGCCATTGTCATTAACGATGAACAAGGTTTGCGCTTTATTATTTACCGCAGAGAGTAATTACTGCGAGAATAATTATAATTATTTAGGCTGTTATGTGAGTGGCATAACTAATTTAAAGATGTTTTAATGACGCGGCTGGTTTTCAGTATTTATACTAAATATGTATAACAGATTACAATTTACTGGTGGCTATGAAATAAAATGAATTATTACATAGCATATAATAAAGAAAATTCGTTGGTGAGGGGTCTTGCGTGATGCTTGGCTTATCTATCTTGCATGTAGAGGCAAATTGATTGCATTAATTTAATAGCTTTGTCAACAATAATAATTATCTTAAGGCTATTGCTATATATCTTGTAATTTGTATTTTTTAAACCGATTTTTTTATTATTTTTAAATTGTGAGGGAGAACGAGTGAGGAAAATACCTTTATGTGTTCTGGTATTTTGTAATAAACTAATATATGACATTATTTATGCACATGGTAGTCAATACTCTAGCTTTTCGACTATTCTATTTGACTATTCTATTCTATTTCGACTATTCTATTTGGATTACTGATTTGCTAGATTTTTTGCCCACCTTAAAGAATAAATCACTTTATTATTTGACGAATATCTTTATTATTTCATAAATACAAGTAAAATTTAGTATTATATTATATTATATATATTTTTAAAGCGTATAAAAATTTAAACTGTATTTTGAAGTAAATTTTAAATTGTAGATATGTTTGAAGTAAATTTTAAACGATTTTTGAAGTAAATACCTCTATAGACAGATTTGGATGGGGAGTAAATTCATGTAAGTCATCATAGACATGGTCACGTGACATGGTAACGCTAACATTATATCTGTAGCTATAAGTATAACATATTTATATTTTTATACTAAGCTTACGCAGCGCATTTATGACTAAAGCACATGCTTTGGTCATAAATGAACCGTATGAAAATAAATATAATTGTTGCACAGTGTCAACAAATGTAAAAACTATATAAATGTAAACAGTTTTAATTTACAAATCTTTAATTTGAGATCAAACAATTATTTTGAATAAACAAAAATATTAACTATTTGTTCATAGTTTTAAGTTTTCACTATTGTCGGCAGTCCTCATGACTACTTTTTAATGTAATAATTAATTTTAAAGTATTTACTTATTTATCGTTGTTACAGTTCAAAATAATTTTCAAAATGATGTATTAAACATTATTATTGATGTAGTATTACGGGAGATGTGGCTTTGAAATAATATATACGTACATAAATGCTGCTATAATTGAGAAAAGAGACAATTATACTATTTAAATAATTGTGAAGTTCATAAGTCTTGATTTTATAATATAAACAGCTTTATTATTCTTCTTAGTCGGTTAATTTTTGGCAGAACGGTCGTGATCATCATGTAGCATGGCAAGAGGCAGATGTTATTAGCTTGATGATATTTCGTAATTTTTTTCTGTTCGAAGTCATCCTAGTTCACTCATTTAAAGGACCATATACATCATGTAAAACGAAAACGGTTTTACATAAAAATCGCCTTGTTTTATCAACTTTAAAAAAATATGGTATGGCAATTAATTAAATGAAAAGTGACAGATTTGATATACTACCACCGGATAAGATAGCCTCTAATGACTAAGAACGCTTAAGGAATACGAATCTTCGAAATAGTAATAATAAAATTAAAGTCCGTAGAACAGTTTGATTTCATAAGTTCAGGTCTCATAATAGAAAATATCAGCGGCAAAGAAAATACCTAATATATAATTAGTTATGCCGGAGAGATAATTGATATATAATCAAAATAATAGAGGGCCTAGAACACTCACTTGGCGGACTCCATACCTAGTATAGTGATGTGAATTGCACACTATTTTAAGTGTAATGCTCGCGTTTATATAAAAATCATTTATTCTTTTGCTAATAAGAAATTTTAGGTCCAAGTACTAGGTAACTATGTAAAAATTATATACATCATCTCACAGCTCACACATGTCCCACTGCTGGGTTAGAGCCTTCTCCATAATGGGAGGGATATAGACCTACTACTATACCATGCTGATCAGACGGTCATACCAAAAGTATAGGGTTGAGTTTTCCTTCTCTTGCATATATTTTATATGGGTTTACATCCCTTAGTCGTCTTTTAAGATCACCCAAAGGTATGATAGTGGGTGGTGAATTGTATTCTTATTCCGTCACCACACGGCATCTTTCTTTTGCTAATAAGAAATTTTAGGTCCAGGTACTAGTTAACTATGTAAAAATTATATACATCAATAAATTTAAATCCTTACGACGTCTTTATAAAGTTTTATGAACTGTTGACGCATTTAACATTGTGAAGACGAAAGTTGGCGTTATTTGTATGCTCTATTATAGTATCGATCGAGAGTGAAGAATATTATTTCCAATACAAAGAACTTTTACACTATGATTTAAAGTAAGAGAAAGCGTAGTTTTCAACTTATCCAACTACCTATTAATACCAATGGCATAAGACATGACATCGTCTGCCCAATACGAGGTAAAACGCTATTGGTGTAACGAAATTCTCTGGATAGTGTTGCCCTTTATTGGTGGTGACATACTTATACTTACACATCACCATGTGGGGACCATATGTGGATAGCTAAACGGAGATATTTTTGTATACATATATGAATAGGAAAATTGGCCTTAAGATTCCATTTTTTTTTTTCTATTATGGAGGACGTTTGTGCCCAGCAATTGGATTTATAGAGGCTAATGGACCTAATATTGATATTTTTAATTAATTCATAATTATACTACGTTCTTAAGTTTTGCTAAGCCCGAGGAAATTAGCCCATTTTTAAAGTAAATACAAATTTTATTATATTTAGTTATTTTTCGTCGTTAAAATGGAAAATAATATTTTAAAGGAAGTATCATACATTAATATTAATGTTGTATTTTGGGCAATATATTGAATAGACGAAAATACCTTTGAGAAAATGGTGTTTGTTGATAGATAAATAAGTATACAGTGAAATTTACTAATAAATGCTGCACAACTTACAATAATTTACGCTCCACAAAGATTTTCAAAATGAAGCATAATGTTTATTGATAAATAAATAAAAACGGACAGATACCTGAATTCTGGATTCCTTAAAGTAATAACGTTTCACATCCACCCATAGCGCTAAAACCACTACCACAATGAAACGAAATTTCGATTGAAAGAATCCAAGATCACTGAACGAGTTTTTCATTCCAGAATCGAAGCAAATTGTTTGCAAACGAAGTCCGATATATATTGCTCACATATCGTCTTTAAACAACACAATTTCTATTTTTCACTGTCCCGATGTTTTATGTATGACCTCCAAATCTACATTAAAAGACTGTGTTTACTATTCTCTTAGACGTTAAAATATACTTTGGATATTTTGCCAAATACTCGCCAGCGGTGGCACGGGACAGGGAACGATCATATACTGGATTATTTTGGAGATCTGAACATTGAATATATGGTGACCAACTTTCAATCAATTAATGTAGGACAATTTGCTGATCGAGAATGTAATATTATGAACAGGTTCCTGTTCCTTTCGTCTTCTTCTTCTGAGCTTAATACGTCACAGGCTAGTCCGTTGAGTTTTATAAAAATATTTCCTTCTCTTGCTATAGTTATAAGTTATTTATTTATTTATTTAACATTTTTAAACGAGTGACTCTTGTATATTTCTATGCATATATTTTTCTAATTATAATTTCTATGAAATTTAGTATGCAGAAGGTATCGGAGGTGATAAATCGATCGATAGGATTCATTAATAGAAAATATTGTTTCGTCACAAATTTCAGCAACAAAAAATATATTTTCTATATAATCTATTAGAATATCAAGGCAAATTTTAATATTATCAATAAAAGCAGGCATAGCTCAGTTGGGCAATCTAGTAGTCGAATCCAGACAACGCCGATTCGATCATTAGTATATTATCTTTACGTTTTTTAATTTTATATATATGTATTCATTATTTTATCAGTTATCTTTTAATATTTAAATATATTTGCCAAAAATATATTATCCCTTAATCATATTAAAAAACACCTGCAGGAAATGTGATGAATTATATTTATACTCCGTCTCCACACGAGCTTTTTCCTTGTCCATAAATATAGTCAAATCGAGATAAGAAATTTTCAAGGGCATGTTCACTTCGCATTTTTATATGTAGACGAGCAAGTATATAATAACCACCATAACCAGGTTCTTTTAAATCTATTCAGTATCCTAATTTACATTATAAATTCATTACCTACAGGAGAAGAACATATAACTTTAGGCTGTAGTATTATCTATTAACATGTTTAATTTGATTTAAGTCCACGCAGTTTAGGTATTAGACGCAGCCCCTTTACTGTGTAAGTGTATTAGAACGATCTGTTAAATGTGCTGTGAAATTGTTTTAATATGTCAAGTAGTACCATTATGAATATAAATGTTTGTTTTTACATCAATAATATTACACATATATTTATATTACATACTCGTATATCTAATTAAAACAGGCGTCACGGATAATATCAGAATTCAGACTGAAGATTTGTAATACCTTTTATGCGTATAGTTTTTATTGCTGTGCAATTTATTATTATCCAGTATCATAGTTTGGTAGATTCTGCGTTCATACAGGATCTGTGCCTGGACACCGCAATTACTATAATTAGCTCTGCTTATTAACGAAAATAATACAAGAGCTAGATAATTTTAATCTTACAAGAAATATATAGATTTATCATAAAACAACACATGGTATATTATAAACCATAATAATTCAGTTTCATCTAAATTCGTACATTTTGACATTTAAATTCAGTACAATGCGCGTTCAGGATACAGAAAAGAAGGAAAAAAAAATAATTTTAGCTTATGTATTTAAAAAAAGAAATATATATATAATATACTGTTCTCATATTGTTACAATTTTATCTTTACTTAGAATATAAAACTAAGTGGGTACCTACTCAGATTAGCTGATGTCATTTACATGGCGCCAATGTAATTCAATTCCATAAGCCGCTTTTATAAAACAGTCCCGCAAAATGCAGGAAGTATTGTCACTGTAGCCATCTTTTATGTACATAAACATACTTTTAAAAGTACCATCGTTCTATACAACATAAGATTGACGTAGGTGATCGTAAAAAATGTTAAAATAAGCTTATTATAGTACCAAATAATGGTTTATGATGCGTTAATATTTTTAGCTGTACTTGAGAGTGAATTTAATGGTTTTAAATATTAATATCCAATTTATATTCGGTATTTCTAGCAGCTCACAGTTACGTTTGCTAGGTATTGGGGGTATTTACAGATCACATCAATCCTGAGCATACTTTTTTTACCAATTAGATATTCTTCATATCTGCATCTGCCCGACAGGGCATGCTGTTCTACGGTGATAAATAAATATAGGTCTATCACATAATGTTAGCCAAACAGGCTGATATATCCGACGCTATTCGAATTTCAGAGCCAGAAAATGACTTCAGATTTATTTTAACCGCCTAGAGAGTCGAAGCGACGGGAGCGCGGTATGAGGACTCTATAACTTTCCGTATTACATTTCCTCGTTTAATAACTATCGAAATTTAGACCTTGACTCTGATCACAACTTAAAACCCAAGAGTTCGCTTTGCTCCGAGTCCATTAAAGCATTTTAGTTTATTAATTTAGTTCTTTTTTTAATTTAGTTTATTAATTATTTATTAATTTGTATTTATTAATTTCAGATGAAATGTTTATTTACTCTGAAGATAATAATAGTATAATAAGATATGACGTACGTAACATGTTGATCATGTGAAGATAAGATGATTATTGGCAACTTGTCAACATTTGAACACCTTCGAGGTCAATATATTCTTGACTTTGCTTCACGAGAGACGTTGGGAACCGAATTTCTGGCAAGTTACGCAAAATATTTTTAATGATATTTTTGTTATAGCATTTGTTCTCTAAAATATAAGCAGAGTTAAATTAGATACCCACATTTCGCCATTTAATTCTATTATGGTTAAACTTCGATAGTGTATATTAATTAAATAAGTAAAAAAATGTTATTAATGTTTTATTCCAAAGGATAAAACGGGATTTATACCCTATATCCTAACGGGATTAATATTGGGAGAAGAGTTTTAAGTATGAATGTTGAAGGCTTTAGGGGTAAGGGAAGACCGAAGAAAAGATGGATGGATTGCGTGAAGCATAATATGAATAGAAAGGGAGTGAACGTAGAGATGACATCGGATAGGATTGCGTGGAAGAAAAGGACATATTGCGTCGACCCCAAGTAATTGGGATAAGAGCAGGGTAATGATGATCCTAACGGGATTCATACCCTATTACTTAGACTGCGCTTTCCATCCGTTTGTCTGTCATCAGTCTGTATTTCATGAGCCGTGATAATTAAACACTTAAAATTTTTTACAGCTGACTGTGTTGCCGCTATAACAACAAATACTAAAAAACAGAATAAAATAAATATTTAAGGTAGCTCCCATACAACAAACGTGATTTTTCTTGCCGTTTTTATTGATAATGGTATGGAACTTTTCGTACTCAAGTTCAACTTGCTCTTGGCCGGTTTTTTAAATAAAGGACAACACCTGGAATTAGGGAAATAATTCTTGAATTGCAAGTGACTTTACAAATTAACGAACACAATTTACACCCAGACTTAGAGATAAATAATCTGTAGGTCGCACAAAGCATTGTCCTACGTAAGAATCGAACCTATGATACTGGCACGGTAGCGTAATCACTACTCCATCTGTGCAGTTAAATTAGAAGAGTTGTAAAGAAGTAACGAGGCTACTATTAAAAAGTTTATTAATACAAGAGAACAGACATAATAAGCTCATTATGAAACTAACATTGAACTTTTTCGGAACTGTTTCAAACAAAAAGAAAGTATGGTAAATACGTTTATTACGATAAAGTTATGTCGGCACATTCATAAATAATAAATATTCGAAATGAGAACCTTCTTCTTTTTAAAAGTTGATTAAAAATTTAAAAATAATTTACTTTGATTTTAATATCAAAATCTAAGGTATGGAGATTAAAGCATATTTTGTAATTCATTGATTTGTTGGCACTAATTAATACCATTTTTTTTTAAACTGTATACATGTGGAACTGGATACCTCTATACATGTGGTACGCGTAATGTTAAAAATTTAAAAAAGAAATGGTAAAAAAATAATATCAAATTGCTTCGATTCCCACGGAAAACATTAACTTCGAATCGAACCTGCGACGCTTGGCACGGTTGATCGGTATCTTAACTACTACGCGATTTGTGCAGTATAACTGAAGAATAGGCATTTGAAATAAAACTATTTTTACGGATTCCATCGAATTTGTATTTGATTTTTAATATCCCGAAGTTCAAAAATAAAATATAAACGCGAGAGAATCCGTAAAAATAGTTTTATTTCAAATGTGTAATACTCGCGAAATATCAGAAATTATTATGATGAATAGGCGTTTATGGTTATGTATTGCCATGACAGAGATTATGATTGATATTTCCAACTAATCATTTATCAGCTTATCGACGTTTGCTATTGGATATTGGCCTCCCTACAAGGGGGCTAAGTGCTATAAACCCTACGTCCAGCAGGCGGGTTGTTAATCGCTTTTGATGTAATACGTTTCATCATTCTGCTGTTATCTGAATTACTTGTAGTCAATATTTACCTACTCCACTTCTATTATACATATTGCAAAAGTTATTGCCAATAGTTTTATGACTAGCTGCCTGCCTGACGTCACGCCATCTTGGAAATGTAATTATTGATCAGAGGTCATCAGCTAATATTGACCCAGGTCAATGTTGAAGCTATCAGTCGTCTTGTACGACACCAACGAGCAATGTAAGGATTGGTAGTATTCGTAGCCGTCATCACACAGCACTATACTACTACTACTTAAGTAGTCAAGTACCCTCGTATATCCTGATATTTCCTCTAATTCTAGAATACTTTATTCGATTTGGTAATGTAAATCAGGTATAAATCGCTCGGCAGAAAGATTATCATCGTCATCATCTCAGCTCAAATATGTCCCACTGCTGGGCTCAAGCCTTCGCCATCATCACCATCATCATCATTTATGGGCTCAAGCCTTCGCCATAATAGAAGAGAAATTGACCTACTATAATACGCTACTCAAACAGGTAGCTATTTTCGTTAGGATTTTATTTGGTATTTTTCCTATCTTGCATAGATGTTATAGGCATACTCCACATCCCTTGTCGTCTATTACGATACTCATGAACAAGAAAGGGAGGGATGAATTGTCCCGACTAGAAATTTTTTCGTCTTCCTTAGCAGGACCGGACCGGGCATGCCCGATCTGGATCAGATAAGGTATGTAACGCAGAAGATATATCTGGACCCGATCAGGAAAACCTTATCGGGTCCAGATCAGGCATTCCTGATCGGGTCCAGATCAAGCGTTCCTGATCGGTCCTTTTAAAAAACATGAATATCTTAAAGAACATGTTTAATAGGTAAAAATATAAATTAATATATGACGTAGGCACCGAATGCAGTGCTATATTCTTATCATAGAGAGTCCCAGTGAGCCGTTCCGATTATGGCGCAACCACCAGATGCTAACGACTGCAACTGTCGCCTGAATTTCTCATTCATGACCTGATCGATCTGTTTTAATCTGATTCGATATCAACTAATTTAATATTAGGCCATCTCATTACGCTTCGGAGAATCTTAACACCGCGATTCAAATAATGACGTCATTTTACTAACGCCATCTATTTATTATGACCCAAAACATTAAATGTTAGAATGGTTGTTACAATATAATATTTCTATCTATCTGTTTTCAAATGTTAGGTACATTTATATATATATATATATTATTTATTTTTGGTTTTTTACTTTAAATATAAATTATTTTTATATTATTAATTAAACATTATTATTATTCTTAAATACATATGATTAATTAAAGACTTCAGATTAATCTCCTCTGATGCAAATACAATTTCGCCGTGGCATAAATATGACAATCGTGTCACTTTTTTGAATTTTGATTGATATTTTTTTTGTGTTACGAAAACTGTTTCTGGTTCTGATATACTACAAGCCTTACTATATACTTGATGATATTTCACATCAGGCTATCCTTATTTGGTCCTGATCTGGTCCTGATCCGGTATGCCTTACCATACTTGATGTTATTTCACATGAGGCTATCCTGATCAGGACCAGACCTGGTCCTTATAGGGTTTGCCGGATCCGGCATGCCTCATTCTGTCCTGATCGGGTCCTGATCCGGTATGCCTTACCATACTTGATGATATTACACATCAGGCTATCCTTATTTGGTCCTGACCTGGTCCTGATCCGGTATGCCTTACCATACTTAATGATATTTCACATCAGGCTATCCTTATTTGGTCCTGATCTGGTCCTGATCCGGTATGCCTTACCATACTTAATGATATTTCACATCAGGCTATCCTTATTTGGTACTGATCTGGTCCTGATCCGGTATGCCTTACCATACTTAATGATATTTCACATCAGGCTATCCTTATTTGGTACTGATCTGGTCCTGATCCGGTATGCCTTACCATACTTAGTGATATTTCACATCAGGCTATCCTTATTTGGTCCTTATCCGGTAGGCCTTACCATACTTGATGTTATTTCACATCAGGCTATCCTGATCAGGACCAGACTTGGTCCTGATCGGGTTTGCCGGATCCGGCATGCCTCATTCTATCCTGATCGGGTCCAGATACATGATCTGGTTGAATCATACTTTTTTTCTAGTCGGGGTATTCTTACTCCGTCACCACACTGTAAAGCTTCTACCGAAACTGGTTTATACCGGTAGAATATAAATTTTACGAAGAATTATCAGTGATGGCTTTCTAGTTTAATCAAACTAGAATATCATCATTAATACTTTAACAGTCCATAAATGTCTCGGTATTATTGCGGGCCTATTCCAAAATGGAAGAGAAAGTCTTTTACCATTTCACTATTGCCATAGACCAGAGTTTCCCAAAATATGGGTGCGAGCGAATATTGAGTGGGTCCTGTCACGACAGATCCGCGTCCTCAATGTGTGATTTGCTATGAAATATTAGCGAACGAAAGTTTAGCGCATACCGTCGTAGTATAGTAAGTTGATACGTCATATAGAAACAAAGCAGTAAGTAAAAGTACCCAAACTTTGTTATTTGAAAAATATTTTTTTTTATATTGGTAACAATTAAATTTCCTAGAGGTGGGTCCTGAGTTTGCAAAATTGTATTAGATGGGTCGTAGCCCAGACAACTTTGGGCACCACTGCCACAGACAGATTGCATTTCACTTGAAAAAATCTATGGTACTTTAAGTCTAAATCATCTGGATTATATTTTTTTTTTGGTAGAAAAGGAAAAGTGAAGTACTGAGGTGCAGTGAATATTTTTTTTTTTTTTTTTTTTTGTGTGTATTAGTTGTTAGCCTCAGATGGCTATGACAACTTTACCCGGACTGCGGGTGAGCGCTGAGGGCTCTCAACCCGAGCAGTGAATATGATATAACAGTGCCTTTTATACGTTTTCGTTTTCTACCAAAATTCTCAAAAGACACCTTTAACAGTGTGGCCTTGGCCCTAGTGAACGCAACGATTTGACTTACTAATGGACGATTACTTTAAATGAAGTTAATTTATAAACAAAGATTTGGCTTAAAGGTCCTAGTAACCAAGCCATACACCAAGAAAAAAAAAACATGTCTGAATACAGTATAAACAAGAAGATTCGTGTGAATTCTTCGTATCTTGAGTAAAAGATCTATTTTAATAACAAGATATGTTTATACAGTTTAATAAATGTAGGTTATTTAATAGCTAGACAGGCGAGAGAATCAATTGCCAACAGATGGCGTTTTAAAATTTAAGTTTTACTGTATTTTTTTTTACTACATTCATTTTAAACAGTTGGCCATATGGAAATAAAATATATAAATAAATTTTGTTGCCATTTATTTGCGTGTATTTTTTTTGACATTGTGTATTGTAAGATTTGTATTTGAAAAATTGTAATAAAACCGTATGCTAACCGGATTGACCAATATGGTATAGTTGGTCAATTTTCAGAAAGTGGGCCACTGTTAGGGAATCATATAAAAATCTTCTAACATGGGAATCGAACTTGTGACCTTCAAAATACAGGAAGTCGCCATTGATTTTTAATAGTGGCAAGACCATGCTGTTGACAGCTTTTGTCTACAGCCGCGGGCCGGTTCGTCCGGGATAGTACCACACTCTTGCAGAGGATCGACCTCTAAGTAATGGCAATGTGCTATTGCGTTTCGTTCGGTGAGCGAGAGAGCCGGCAGCCCAACTGGGTGGGTTTGGGGATTATATTGGTAGGCAGCGGTCTAAGCTATACGCTTGGTATTGCAAAGGTCCATGGCCGGCAGTGACACTTACCATCAGGTGTGTTGCATGCTCGTTTGCTACCATAAACAATAAAAAAAAATTGACTTACGACACCCGTGCAACCATGAAGTCATTAAACAAATTTTAAGCAATAAATTTGCGAGTTAAAGAAAATCAAAATAGGAGAGGACTTTGAAAATGAATTTCATGAGAACGGAAAATTATAATAGACCTTAATAAGAGTTATATTTTTTTTCGGCAGGCTATGGTTTGGACATATGCCGTCCGTTCCGCACGAGGCAACGAAAGGGCGACGTGTGACCCATACATAACCCACTGTATTCCCTTCCTTTCGCCATTGGGCCAACCACTGGCAACGATTCCTTGACGTCCGTGACCAGTCCGAAAAAGATTAATATTTGCTATATAATAAGCTAAATAAAAACTTTTGCCAAACGCATTTTATTACAATTTTATTTTAAATTAACGTTGTGGTGACAGGTCAAAAATAGATTGTTTCACCACATCTTACTTTGCTGTGGCACTCGTTAAAGCCGGCTAAAAATCACCAGCTGATCAGCAATATTCTCGTGGAAAAATTATAAGGAATATAATTTATCACATTTCAGCCTGTATACATCCTATTGTCAGACTTAGAAGGCAGATAAGTCTTATACTCCTCTAAATTGAAAAGGTATTTAAACTAAAGTACTTGGGGCTAACGGGTTAACTTAAGCTTTTTATTTAGGGCTTTTCTATCTTTGGAGAAGTTATTTGCTTAATTTTTTATGATACACGTAAAAAGGGTATTTTATTGTATACATAGCTCATGAATTTTTTTCTTGTAGTTTATGGCTTGGTTACTAAGACTGTTAAGCCAAATTATTGTTTATAATTAACTTCATTTAAAGTCATCGTCACCTTCAACAGTGCCATAGCCACATTGTTAAAGGTGTCTTTTCGGAATTTTTAAAAACAAAAACGTATGTAAGACACTGTTATATCGTATTCACTACACCTTACTACTTCCTACGCATCAGATTACATAAAATGTCATCAATATTACTTAATATAACACGCTAAAACATTATGATAATGAATATAATACAAGAAATTAATTTTATACTGATACGCTAATTTGTATGCGGCAACCGCTGTATTATTTTTGTTACATAAAAATAGCAATGAAACTAACAATATCTTAATAGAACTACGAATCTTTTTTTAAATCGACCCTGGATATGCTCTAAAGTAATCACACAGGTTGAATAATATTTTAAAACGAGTGGGTTTAGGAAAACGTCAACGATTTAAACGATAAGAATTTTTACAGTATATTATTATCAATATTCGTAATATAGGTTTATTTAATATATAAGTATTCAAATTTATTTTAAAGAAACACCGATACGTTTTATTTAGTATTCTTATTGAGATAGTGACGTAACAATCTCCATTAAAATAACTGAAAACAATAAATTGTACGCCCGTTGAACAATAGCTAGTGTAGTAGGTAATAATATTTTGTTCTCTTACTCGCATTAACAATAATAACTATTAAACTAAAATTATTATTAAAGCCAATAGCTATAACTCACCATTTTAATTTAAATTCGGCGCGTAATCCGTAGTAATTTTGAACACTGCACAACACGTTCCCACACCGCAAGCTATGCGGAGCAACTGCGGTTACGATCTCGGTCAAGGCCATGGAAACTGTGACAAGCAGCCAATAATCGACCTTTCACGAGGCGGGAAATTCATCCGTGGCGGGAAATGGAGGAATATAATTCAGCTACGTACTACGTTCTTGTATATCCAAGTAATTTTAATATCAATTATTCAAATACTATATTGACTTTTCGTACCATGTTGTATCAGTATTAAAATTTTTCATAACTAGATACGTTGAATCAATAAAGTTATTGATGTGGCTCTGGAGCATTCTATGTTCCTCAAATTTTCATTAATCTTAATCAAAAGACTAGCTAGCATGACAATGTTAAAGAAAAGTCCGTTTATTATGTGCTTATCTTTCTTATAGACCTATAGAAATTATCTATATTATTTTTACCTATTAAACAATTCATTTCCATTTAATAATTTATAGGGATTCTTTATTTAAAATAAAATGGCGCGTACGTAAAGATCATCAGAAAATAAAATATTTTGTTGTTCTCTGAATGAATTTACAAAAACCGCTTTACATATCTAATTATGGGCCCATATCATTAGCTACAGTCATAGCCAAAGTGCTGGACAGTCTGCTTGACATGCAACTAGCTAAACACACACAAGTTACACGATACCCAATTTGGTTTCAGGTCAGGGCTGTCCACTGAAAGTGCTATCTTGTGTCTCAAGCAGACTATTCGTTACTACACCGATCGGAAAACACCTATCTTTGCCTGTTTTTTGGATCTCTCGAGGGCGTTCGATTTGGTTAATTATGATGTACTTTGGCGAAAGCTAAGTAACTCTACTGTACCCCATGAAATTACATTACTATTTAAGTACTGGTACAACAATCAACGTAATAGTGTAAAATGGTTGAACGCCTGTTCTGAGGTATATGGGTTGGATTGCGGTGTAAGACATTGGTTAAGTTCACCTAGGCTTTTCAACTTGTATATGAATAATTTGATCACAGAGCTTGTGGACACCAAAATCGGATGCTACGTAGATGGGGTTTGTATAAACAACATCAGCTATGCCGACGACATGGTTTTACTAACACCATCGGTGGGGCCTATGAGGCGTTTGCTTTCGGTCTGTGAGTCGTACGCGATATCCCATGGCCTGAAGTACAACGTTAATAAGAATCAGCTGATGATTTTTAAAACAAAAGTGTGTAACAGCTACTCCACATTTCCGAAAGTGTCGCTGTACGGGACGCCACTATATAGGGTAGATAGTTTTAAATACCTGGGCCACTGGATGACGGATGACTTGAGAGACAATCTCGATATAGATAGAGAACGTAGATCGCCGGCTGTTCGCTGTAACATGCTGGCTCGCAGGTTTGCGCGATGTACAACACCAGTCAAGAAAACGCTTTTTAAAGCATACTGTCAGTCATTCTACACATGCAGCCTGTGGGTTAGTTATGGGCGGCGAGCATATAGCGACCTACGTGTACAATAAAACAATGCACTAAGAGTACTGTTGGGGCTGCCGTGGCGATGTAGTGCATCAGGCATGTTCGCGGAGTCACGCATTGACGGATTTGCCGCTATCGTAAGAAAAAGGAGTGCCTCCCTGATGTCGCGTTTACGCGGCAGCAATAACAGTATTCTGGGTATTTTTGCTGACCGGTGGGAAACACCAATGTTTAAAAATTGGTTGCGGCTTCATGCCGAATTTAAAAAATAATAATATGTATATATACTAACATTAGTTTGTAAGAAAATTGTTACTAACATATATGGACTGTGTCTGAAATAAATGTTTATTATTATTATATCATATGTTACACAAATAATTAAAGTTTATTTGATAAAAGATTTATAAAATGTTATATTTTATAATTATAACTTATTTTTTGTTACCGCGCTATTGCATTAGGCAAATCATGTAATGATAGTTGTGTGTATGATAAATAAATAAATTAAAAATCCTTGCAAATAATACCCACGAATACCTTCTATGGAACGGGTGCGTTACAAGACTAAAGTAGGGATAGAAATAAGTAACAATACCACTTGGAAATAGCAGAGTATGTCAATCGAATGTAGGATGTAATGAAGGATGTACGTACCGGGGGAGATCGAGACTCACCTACCTATACCAGATTAGTCACGTACTGAAGGAAGTTGGAGTCAGGAGTCTCCGTAACCGGCGAGCGTGTATGAAAAGAACTATGAATGTTGAGGTAGCGAGAGAAGTATGCAAGGATAGAGTTGTCACTCTGTTCTCTCTGCTTACCCTGCAAGGGATATGGCGTGATTATACGTATGTATGTATGTCAATCTATCGCGTAAACAGCATAGTATTAAGATTATAGAAGTATATGTGAAGTCCCTAGCTAAGGTTGCGACTGGTTGGAGAGATTAGTGCCGCATCCATACAGAGGTTCACCGCGTAAAAACGATGCTTTGGCAACATAATAGTCAATTGCCGGGTTATCGACTTGAGGTTGTACTCAAAAGGGTAATCAGCCGGACGAGCCACCTATGAAAAGGATCGGGTATCGGTGCCACGCATACATGGCGATAGTAAGGTATGTATGTGTACGGCAGGCTATGTAGTATTTGACCAGAACTCCCCTATGAGACCTGGAGACTTAAATGCTCGTCAGACTATACCAGCGGGTGTCGACGGCGCGGGCAGAGCGGTTTAGTGAAGCACCGCCGTGACGTATGCCCATTGGGCAATTAAGCTGAAGAAGCCTCTGTTCGTTGTTCGGACCGTCGATACCTACACTACCGTCCAAAAGTTTGGAAGCAGCAAGGTAAAATCGAATAAAACCAAACTAAGTCATTTAAATTTAAATGTATTGATAAAAAAATAAAGAACAAACAGAAACTAACTTAAACAAAATAAAAAAATAATATACAATGGTAAATTAGATTAAATTTTAGCTTCATCAAAGTGTCCACCTTTCTCCTTTATAATCTTCTCACATATTCTGGGCATTCTATTAATCAATTTTTTAAAATAATCTTTATCTAATTTGTTCCATTCGTTCTCTAATAGCTGCCACAAATGTTCTGAGCTCGTAGGACAACGACTTTTCACCCTCCTGTCAAGTTCATCCCAAACAAGTTCAATGGGAGAAAGATCAGGGGATTGAGATGGCCATTGCATGATGTTTAAAATGTTTTCAGCTTTTTTCTTGTTTAAAAAGTTCTGGCACAATTTAGACGAATGCTTAGGATCATTATCCTGTTGAAAAATGAATCCAGAACCAATGAGACTTAGTCCACTGGGTATGGCAGAATCTTGGAGAATTTTTAAATAGCCTTCCTTGTTTAATTTTCCGGTTATCCTCACAAGATTGCCGGGTTTACTGTTGCCAAAACACCCCCAAACCATGACATTACCACCACCATGTTTGATGGTAGGCACTGTACATGCCTCTGAAGCCCTCTCTTCTTTTGACCGGCGTACAAAGACACGTCTATTGGATCCGAAAATCTGAAATTTTGATTCGTCACTCCAAAGGACATTTTCCCATTGTTCTATAGTCCAGTTTTTATGCGCTTTTGCCCATTCTAGTCTATTTTTCTTATGTCGATTTGTTAGTTTGGGTTTTTTAGCAGCAACACATCCTCTTAATCCCGCAGACAGTAAGCGTCTTTTAACAGTAGTTGTTGAAATGGGTGTTTCTCGCGTATCATTCAGAGCTGCAGTGATCTGTGGTGCAGTTAAGCGTCGATTCCGTTTAGAAAGAACTCTAATGAAGTTGTCCTCTTGATTTGTTGTGGATTTGGGCCTACCAGATCTCTTTCTATCTTCATTTTTCCCCGTTTCTTGTTTTCTAGCAAGGGTATAGTGGACACCTTTACAAGAAATTCCGAGCCTTTCTGCGATTTGACGTTCACTGTATCCTTCCTCGCGTAGAGTGCAAATAGCGCTTCGCTGTTCAAGCGTGATTTGCTTGCGTTTTGCCATTTTCAGAAGAAAAAATACGGTCAAAGTAGTAGCCGATATCTTTCGAATACAGACAATGTTAATATCACAACTTTCACGTGCCAATGCTCAAGTGCGACTGAATAAGGTCTAAAAAAGTTAAAACCAGCAAACATTATCAATAAAACTACACCATTGCATAGGATAAAGTAGCCGACGGATTAAGTCATAAAACACGTGTTTCGTCAATATTAAGGAATTCCATAAAACTTGATGAATGTAGGATAATAATCCTTTTGTGTTTGTGTAGACAGTCGTAAAAGGTTGTAAAACTTAAGATTATTGCTAATTTTTACCGCTATTAGTCGGCATTTATTTGTTTTGTTTGAAAACAGGTGTGCTTCCAAACTTTTGGACGGTAGTGTACCTTCCGGCCAGTGCTGTTGAAGTGGTTAGGTCGACAGCAGGTCTTGACGGGGCTTTGCTTGCTCATACTGCTAAGGCGATGCTCGACAGTGTCAGGAATTGCGATGCGGTCGCGACCTTCTGCGAGATGCTCGTCTCGGGGGAGGAGGTGACGGGGCGGATCCGAGAGGAAATCCTATTTGGTGACACGCTCCGCCGCCGGCGGCTGGGATGGCGCACGTGCGAGTACCTGCGCCTGATGTCGCCCTAGCCAAGGTCATGGGTGACTAGACCGGAGAATAGTCCGTCATCTGCAGAGAAGATGACCGGGTGAGGGCGACGCCCCTACAACAGGCCAAGGAGCCGACAGGAGATGGTACTCGAAAGGGTAACCCGCCGGGCTGACCACAGATATCAAGGATTAGGTAGCAGTGGTCGGCCCAATAGCAATGGAGAGGGAATACTATGGGTTATTGGGCACGTGCCGCTCTTCCGTCGCCCCAGACGGAATGGATGGCGGGTATCCAGGCCATAACCTGCCAAAAAAAGCTGTAGTTTGCACCCGTCCCTTCCATTACTTCAGACGGATCTGGCAGAGTGTGATCGTGCCATAGCCTGTGAAATATATATAGGACAAAAAGATGAAGAAAAAAGCCATTATTACAAAAAGTGCTTTTATTTTGTTGTAAATAAAGTCTACTAACACTTATAAGTGTTTAGTTGAATATTACAATAGAATAAGTAAATAGTATTAAGTGTAAATTAATTTTCTACAGTTTGAAGTTTTAAAAATGCAGTTTTACTAAAAATATCATTTTTTTCTTTGTAACTTTAAGAGAAACATTTCTTCGTTAACAAAATGATCAAGTTATAAACTAAAATTAAAGGATAGTATGTAGGGAAGGCGATTCTGTCCGAAAATCATCAATCCATCCATGGAATTAAATCGAATTGTCATCCAAAGAATTGTTTAATAAAAAGATCGAAGTCTAAAAGCTAGATTTTCTTTCAATTTTGCAAAAAAATATACCTTTTTAAATGGTTTTGGGTGATAGAATTGCGCCTTGCTCATGATGCGCCATGATCATGATTGCTCCTAATGAGTTTCAACTATAAGGTAAGCCTCAATGCAAATATTCAACAAATTGTAAATAATTTAATGATTTAAGTGAAACGGCAAATATTAAATTTCGATTTTTAATCTAAAATATCGATTCACTTAATCGATTCGGCACGGATTATCGATTTAAAAAAAAAATCAATTGTTTCGGTCTCAAAGATAGATTCTTCTATTAATTGATCGCCATCCCTAAATAATATGCTCTATATAAATAAATGAAATTATAAAATTAATATTATTGAAATTTGTATAATGTATCATAGTAATATAATTTTATATAAAGCTATATTCAGATTCCGTACGATTCTATAAGTTTATACATAAACAACTTGTTTGATTTTAACATACTTAAGTAAAAGTTTCGTTAATACGAATTATTATAATAAAATAAAATCAAGACACTAGAGTTGACAAGGCAGTATAATAATTTAATTAACTAAAACATAATATGAAAATATCAAAAAATTCAGACCATTCAATATTAGATACGATTCATATAAAATTTGTGCTTATATTTTTTATTTAAATACTATTTATACGTGAAGGTATTAAACTATTTAAAACTAAACTATTTGTTTTCCAGATAACTATTACTAAATTGGCCCCTTTAGTGATACTAAGTAACTACGTGACTTAGTTGATTAAAAACTATGACTAATTAATTGTACTACATTTTAGGTGTTTATGTGAATGTTGCAAGCTAACAATTTGAATTTGATTAATTAAAAAAAAATTGGTTTACATTAATTTTGTACAAAAAATATTTAATAATATTAGAAAAATGTTTAGACCAAGAAATAGGCTAACGTATTTCTTATTTTATTTTTGCATTGCCATTTTTATAAATTAATCATATTACCTATATATTAATAATTAGATATAAAATGAAAGTTAGAGATTTTATCAGGTTTTAATGTTATAGAACGGAACTTTTTGTCATTTGAGGTAAGAATGAAGATGATGACTCTGTAATTTTCGTAAAACTGCTCAATTAGCGATGAGAGCTAATATGAGGCCCCACGTGGCCTGAGATGGTTTTGAGTGAAGTGTGGCAGACTATGAGATATTTCAGAATAAAATGACATTAGAGTAATTATTGAAATATTAAATTTTGTAAGTATAATAATACTTAGTATTATACCTATAAAGTTTAATATTTCAATAACTACTCTACTACTACTATTTTAAGTATACGTGTAACTTTATAAGTACTATAGAAATAATTATTTCAATATTGAGTATTGAACATGGAGTCTAGAATAAGGAGTACCATCTTGTATGGGGGATTAGTCAAAAAAGTGTCCACTTGTAAACAGCAAATTATTGTTCGAACACTCACCGAAATAGCGCTAGTGTAGCAAGTGGAAATGATATGAATGTAGCAGTAATAAGCAGAGTGAAGTGTGCTGAGTTACGTAGTCAGCTGTGATTTGATAAATAATAACCTATGAAATTTGTGGCGCTCTTTTTAAAATTCTTACACTTGCTACTATAGCGCCACCTTAATTTGCTCTCGTTCAATGGACACTTCTTAATACACTGAGATGGTACTCCTTATTCTAGTCTCCATGGTATTGAAGCAATAGTATAGAGAAACAAAATATTTTTCTTGGTTCTGTTCGTCCGTTCGGATAGGCAAAGGGGTCAAAGCCCATATAGCCAAATCTTATTTAATTCTTTTTTCGCATATTATTTATCACTTCTTCATATTGTATAGCCTTAATAGTCATTGTCCATCAGTAAGTCAAGTCGTTATCATTAATCAGGTGCTGATAACCAAATATTTTTGGGAATTTTGGCAAAATATGAAAATATACGTAAACCACTATCATACCATATTCACTTCAGCACTTTAACTGTATATTCATATTTCATAAAATACCAGCAAAATTATTCAATATAACACTACAAAACACTAAAGAAAAGAATATAATACAAGAGCGTAACATGACATTTCCATATACGCGCCAAAACTCCCGAAACCAAAGATTACTAGCAATCAATCATGTTTTTTTTTAAATAGAAAGACACAAGGATACATCATCTTTATATAAGTCCAAATTACGTTTTTTAATGTTATGCAAAGATAATAAATAGCTACTATTGTACTTACTAACTTATAATGTAGTAACATTTAATGCTATATTACGTATATTAAATATATCTAAAAATACCTACATTTGTCTTATACTAAGGCACTTCTTAAATATTTGTGTGTGCGTTGTTCTTATACAATATTTGTTATAAAATATATTTAATGTGACAAATATCTTAGATATGTGCAATTAAGCATAGTTTGGTTAGTCGACTCAACTACATGTAATACAAAATTATTTCACAGCTAATATACGTTTTGCTACTGGGCGCGAACCTCCTCCACAATGAGAAGGAAATTGACCTAAAACACACTATTCAAATGGGTTAGTATAAGGTTTTATTTCCAATTTTCCTTTGCCTTTTACGATCACGCATGGAAAAAATTAGTGTGGTGAATTGAATTCTTAACCCGTCACGCTTGCGTTAAGTTTTTAAGCGTATCAAGCAGATACTAATCGTATCTGCGTGATACGCTTAAAAACATAATACGTAGCGAAACAGCATATGTAGCGATGAAAGTTATTTATTTTTTCTTGCCTCTTAAAAAACATCCTTTCTTTCGATGTAACAAATAATTAAGTGTTGAAATTATTATATTTTAGATTGCGTTAATGTAATATTTTTAAAATGAAAACAATAATTTTAAAATGAAAACAAAAAAAAATCATGGGTACCCTTTTAGCTTCTAAAAAACTAGTTAGTCGACTAAACCAATGCTATGTCACATAAATAATTTGTTCTCTTATTCCATACACATCTTAGTTCTACCAATAAAATTGTTTCCCATTTTTAATTGATATTCAATAAACTTTTATTACTAAGACTATCATATTCGGCACTTTTAACTAACTCGCACAGGAGTTCTTCATTTTGATATTTTATATCAATGAATAACTAATTGTAATATAGATTTTGCTATCAAACACTAGTGACCGCCATTTGTAATTCGACATTTTTTTTTCACGCTGAATACTTTTTGTGCTAAATGAAGCACTTTAAGGTCTTGCTCGTATTTCTAAAAATAGATAATTACATCAAAATTTTAAGTTCTTTGAAGTATAATATGATTAAAGTATCTATGCTTTACTAGTGGCGCCAACTAGCGTCATGAAAAGCTAAATCCTATAATATTACTATGAAATGCTGCAAATATGTAATTTTTATATATGCTTTCTAATAATTTATCTATAATCTCCTCCGTTGCGTACGGCCTGCGTACGAGTATAACTGAACATTGGCGAAGTTGCGGTCAACCACCAACAGAAGCCATTTATCAAGAAGTTTAAAGTTGATAATATATAAAATTTAATAATATAAATGTCGGTATACCGGATATTAACCGTTTTCTAACATAACAATGTTTAAATACAAAAGTTATTACATATTTACATTCACCCATACCACATTTTTTTAATATCTTAATTTGCATGCTCAATACCTAAAAATCTGCCTGGAATAAAAAAAAAAATAAATGCTTTCGGTTGGAGTATTATCTAAACTAATATTTATAATTCTTTGTATGTGTATTTCAACAGATTTAATTCAATAGATTCATTCAGAATTATTTTTTATAATTCCAAATGTCCGATAGCTTTATTTATTTTAAACTTAATATATAATATTACGTACGTAATAGCCAGAGATGTGACTTATCTAAGATACAAGTATCTGAAATACAGATACAAGATACAAAATACGTATTTCCATCTTGTATCTAAGATACTTTTAAAAATTCATTTTGTATCATGTATTTAGATACCTTTTGTTTGGTATCTTAGTATTTTATAAATACTTTTTCTGACAAAATACTTTTAATAATATGTTAGCAGACATTTATAAATTGATTAGTCCAGCATCTCATTGATGTCACATTTTTTAATAAACTGTGCTAGGTCTTTCATAATTTTTAATGTCTTTCTTTTAAAATCCGTGAGCGACTCAAAAAAAATAACATCGCCATACAGTTTTACAAGTCACGCGTTTCAAATGCAGTGTTGTTATTGGTTAATTTCATTTTAGGGGTCAATTTCATTCAATTTCATTTTACTTTGAAAATAATATAATAGTTATGTTAGCAGCGTTCGCAACTAGCATTATTTTTTAGATTGAATTTATGGCAAATTTCAGTGAGTTACATTAATATAAGCATTGACTTATAACAAATAAAATTTAAAAATCTTTCCTTTGGTACAAAAATGTATCAAAAATCACTTTGAGTAGAGGGTTTTAAAACTATACCTTTCAATTCAACGATTAACACGATTTATTCCTAAATAATATTAATGTCAATTATCAAAAATAAACTTAAATTCATTAAAATAAAATCTTGTTTTCTTACAAAAGTATTTTCATCTTAAGAAGTATTTAGAAGATACCTATTTTGTATCTAGTATTTCAGATACTATTTTCAAAAATATTTTGCATCTGGTATCTGAAATACTTAAATTAAAAGTATCTTGCATTTTGTATTTCAGATACTTTGTACAGGGTATTTTGTACATCTTTGGTAATAGCTTTTCTTTAAACGATTCATACTATTAATTGACAGGTTGTGCAGTGTCGCTTTTTTGTACGATGTTTTAATTACATAAACAATTCATAACACGTCTTTTAAAAATATTATATACATAGGCACTCAATGATGAGAACAATGTTTGATTATTTAAATAAAAATCATTTTAAACTATTCTGTCATTTCAAATTATTATGGTACGTGTATTTTTTTTAAATTAAAAGGACACTTTTCGACTTTTATAAAGTGAATCTGTAACTAATTCGCGCTAAAAATTATCACCATTTATAAAGAACAATGATCGATCGAATGAATTATTTTCAGTATTAAACTCTCATTCATTCACTTGCAGTTTTATATTATCCTAATTAAATATGCGTGTTTAGAGTAATTTCACCTGTGCCGTGTTCATACAAAGCACGTACGTCGTCGTGCGTTATCTGTGATATCGTTGGTATCTTCGTTACATTATTCAGGATCGGTTTTACCTGAAAATAATTTGTAATATTATCGTCTAAATTTTATTTTATGAGTGAAGTAACATTTTCGAATTGAAATTTTTCTTTAATAGCTAAGGTCTAATTGCACCCTTAAAGTCGTCTGGAGTGGACTAGATGAAACTGGGGTTTATCGTCTAAGCAATGACTTCTAGGATAAACTGTTAAGCTACACGTGAAATATTTTTTTATCAGTCAAATCTCACTATATCTTTAAACGAGCAATTCTTGTATATATCTTAATATATATAAATTACGTGTCACGTTGTTTGTCCGCGATGGACTCATAAAGTACTTAACCAATTTTAACCAAATTTGCACAGCAAGTGTAGTTTGATCCAACTTAAAAGATAGGATAGCTTAAATCTCAATTTATAGTAATATTATTTTATTGCAAATTATATGTCTGATATTTGACAGTCAAAATCTTATGCTATATCAACAGGATTTTAAAAGATGACGGAATCTGTTGACTGGATTCAGTAAGTATTTAATAGATGGCGCTATGTTAAATGTACAAACGCGTCATATAAGCTAAAATTTGTTAGAATAAACCAAAAGTGTTACTGAGGCTGACCTAAGCCACAGCAACGCGTGGCCTGGTCTGCTAGTATATATATATATATATATATATATATATATATATATATATATATATACGTAATCTGAATCTTGGAAACGGCTCCAACGATTCTCTTGAAATTTAACATACAAGGGGTTCCGGAAGCCATTTATCGATCTAGCTAGGTTTCATTTATAGAAAATATTGATTTGTTAGTATTTTTCGGCAACAAAAATTATAATTTTCCCTTGAATTAAAACTATTAGAATATGACGGATTTCAAATTTTGACGCTGTCATTAAGAATAGACATTTAGCTCAGTTGGAAAATCGAGCTCAGTTCGGATCCTTACTTTCTCTTATTTACTTTTTGGCCTTTTTTTATTATTTTATTAATTATTATCATTTGCCCGCATCTTTGTCTGCGTAGAAGTCGAAAATGTTTCTAATAGGATTTTTGATTGTTTGTCACTAATTTTATTGTAGTTTATAAATTATTATGTGTAAATGTTTGTATAGGTACTTATATAGTACAATAATCTTATCCATGTGGTGACTGAGTAAAAATACAATTCACAACCTCTTACGCGTGGGTGATCGTAAGAGAAGACTAAGGGTATAAAATGCATATAACATCTATGCAAGAGAAGGAAAACTCGAAACAAAACCCTATACCAACACGTCTAATCAGCGCGGTATAGTAGGTTAACTTCCCTCCCATTATGGAGGAGACCCGAGCCCAACAGTGAGACGTATATGGGCTGTGATGATGATGATGATACTAACAATCTTTATTATAGTTTAGAGAAGGTTTAATAAAGATGAAAATAACATGAAATTTAGTTATATATTATGGACACGAGGCTTTTTCTTAGCAGGCTATGTTTTGAACACATCGCGCCCATTACGACCGAAGCGACGGAAGGGTAGTGTGCAGCCCCATAACCCACCGTCTTTTCTATCGAAATTAGGCCGACCACTGGTACCACTTCTTTGACATCCACCCGCGAT
The DNA here is from genome assembly GCA_905163515.2 of Lymantria monacha. NCBI lineage: Eukaryota > Metazoa > Arthropoda > Insecta > Lepidoptera > Erebidae > Lymantria > Lymantria monacha. The sequence continues at coordinate 33,773,880 of LR991084.1, read as the reverse complement.
ACTACACCTATTACAGTATTTATTTGTAAACAATATCTTTTGTTTTTCTTTCGAATGCTAGAATTACCAGGCTACTCTGTGAGCTTACTCTGAAGCATGTCACATACAACTGCCCATGGGAGAAGCAGCTTTCTCTCAAGTCTACTCCCGCTACCTTAACAATTTGACCTCGAGTTTTGTTTATGCGAAGCAGACTTTGATGGCAAACTGCACTCTCTGAAATTTGAAGTAGTAATTTGATGGTATTTGAAGAATCCTAGGAATAAATACGGACTCTGCTCGAAAACCACCGGTCAGTATAGTTGATCCGATTACATTGCAATGCAATGTTTATTCCCACAAACTAGTGGTAGGTACTGTATAGTTGTGGCGCACCAGCTCTTAATTTTAAGATGTGATTTGGGAGATCGGGAGCCTGCAGAGTATTCAGAAATTCAAACGGAAATTATTGGACTCGGGGTTTATCATTTATTCGAAGGATTTATTTTGATATTCGACCCCTTCGAATGATTTAAAGTATTTGCAAGTAATTGGTATAAAGAAATCAAAACGACCGTAGTAGCACACATCATCATCATCAACTTGCTCTTACCCCAATTTATTTGGGGTCGACGCAATATGTCTTATCCTTCCATACCACTCTATCAGACGTTATCTCTGTGGTCACTCCTCCACTAAGGTAGGTAATGGCGTCTTGCGACCAATCTGATCAGCATTAACATCCTGTTTCCCTATCGTATCTTACTGATTGTTCTTAAAATAACTCAGCTTTTCCGTCTCGATTTTTACAAATATGTTGATTAAACGCTGGCTGAACAGCGAACCCAAATATAGCAAATGACTATCTCTCTTTCCTAATTATTATGCGGTAAAATACCCTCTCCAGAGTAAAATAAAAACGGGTTGTAGTGTATGCACATTTAATATAATTCGTTAATGCGGGTAGATCGAATAATATGGGTATAAGAGCTCGGTAGAGACTTGTCGCGGGGCATTTGTGCGTTGCGGATCGTTGAGTACAGTTGTGCAATAGTGTGAAACGTGTCTAGAAGTTAAGCGTGTAATTCTAATATTACACGCATACACTACAAATGGCGACGAGGATAAACGTGAGTACACTGTAAAAAATATTAAAATTAAGGAAGGAATAGGTAATGATTGCCTGTCGGTGGTTTACGTATAGCCACGTTTCTAATAGCGTATTAGAAATTGTGGTATTATAATAAAATAAATATTGATTTAAAATTAATGAATGCTCATTATACAATGAATTATAAATAGCTTTTGACACAAAGATGATACGTAAACAATTGTTTCTGACAAGCAAATTCTTACTACTATCCTTTCTTACTAAGGGCCATGCTTTGTATCAAAAATAAGGTCATGTAAAACTATGGTTGTTTAACTACCCATAAGAAATGTAAAAAAAAAAAAAAATACGAACGTAATATGTTGTCGTTGTATACGTAATAGTTGGCATTTTGAGCACCTAAATTTTAAATTTTATTTTAATGCCATATTTATTATTCTATTATTAAACGCGTCATTTAGATAATGACAGTTAAATTATTATTGAATTATTATTCAATTTTGTCTAGACGCGAATACAATTCTATTCGCATGTTAGTTCAATTTAAGTGAATCAAAATAGCTTTACTTAAAAACTATCCAATGTGTAAAAAAAAGGGCCACGCATATCAATTAATAACCTTAAGGGACTGTATTATATACAAGTCCACGCCATAAGCACTTTTAAATTATAAGAGCGACGAATTATAATAAGTCACGCAAAGCCAATTAAGTGACAATTTTAAGGACTATATACGTTTAACATAATTACCAAATTATATTAGGTCTACCCCATAAATATTTGCTTACCGAAATGTAACACGGTCAAATTTCAATAAAAGCCACGTAGATCAATTGACTATGTTAAGAACAATGCTCGCACATTAACTTTCATAATTCATTAAATAAGACGTTTATCTAACATAAACACAAAATTATAATTAAGTCCACGCAATGAGTACTTATAAACATATAAATATAATGCAATTGTAAGACCATTGTTGGTTTCGTTCTTTGACAATAGTCACGTCAAAACCGGCAAATAAAGTCAATATATTTAAAACCGGTATTATAAAAATATAATATAGCTATGCAGTTAATATACTTATTGGTTTTAAGTTAAAAAGCCACGCAATAATAAGAGTATGTATTTGACTCACGCATTATAAACATATAATATGGCTATGCATTTAAAATAATATTATTGATTTTAAGTAAAAAGCCACGCAAAAATAAGTCTATATATTTGACTCACGCATTAAACATATAATATGGCTATGCATTTAAAATAATATTATTGATTTTAAGTAAAAAGCCACGCAAGAATAAGAGTCTATATATTTGACTCACGCATTAAACATATAATATGGCTATGCAGTTAAAATAATATTATTGATTTTAAGTGAAAAGCCACGCAAGAATATGAGTCTATATATTTGACTCCCGCATTAAACATATAATAAGGCTATGCAGTTGAAAATAATATTATTGATTTCAAGTAAAAGCCACGCAAGAATAAGAGTCTATATATTCGACTTACGCATTATAAAAATATAATATGGCTTTGCAGTTAAAATACTGTTGTTGATATTCGGTAAAAGTCATTCAAAAATATGAGACAATAAATTTGACTCGTTCATTTTATAAAAGTATTATTCATTTTCAGTAAAAACTATGTCAAATTACCAAAATATAAAATTAGGGCTATGCTGTTGTAATACGGTTACTTATTTTCAGTAAAAGCCACGCAAACAAATATTTGATTTTAGTATCATTCATATTTACCAACTAATAGCCAGGAATAAAATATCGAAATATGATGTAAAAACGTTTACTGGCAGATGCGAGTGTGGAATTTAGAGCAGTTAAATCAATATTTGAATGTATTAAACAGAATAAAATAAATTACACATGAAACTCGCATGCGCACAAATACCTAAATAATATGTAGTCTCTGTATGTTAAACTAAGAACAACAGTTATAATTTTATTGGTTAAAGTTTTTTAAAATAACAATAATAAGTATTGAAATAAATAAATACAAATAATCCGTTGGAATTCAGTTTCTGTTGTGCTGGTCGGCCAGAATGCCATAAAGAAAAAACGATTTAGGTGGTAATTAATTGCACATATTTCTGTAGCTAAAGCCAAGATATGAGTACAGACTCCTAAAACAGTGGTTTTATACTGTGGTCGATCGACAATGACGCGCACGTGTTTACAGTTGTAGACAGGTTGTCGTTGGATATGAACATTATTTTACATGGAAAAATAAATATATATATATTTCTAAATTTCTGGCATAAAGTATCATTAAACTGTACAATTTTTATACCTACGTCTTGATTGTTTAAAGTTCAAATAAGCTTAAAATCGGGTTGTAGGTTAATACGTTGCTTTTCTTATTGCTACGCTGTTATCAATAAGAAAATTGATTGAGAAATTAATAAATAACTATGATTTGAATATAAATGTATTCGATAAAAAAAAGCCGTTATGTGACATAGAGATTTAACAAAATAAAAATAATAACTCTCTATTATTTTGACAAAAATTAAGGTTGATGTTGAAAGTTGACGGGCAGTTTGGCTCGCCAAATATTACTTGGAGGACCATTTGTATAACACTAATAAAAGCAAAATTAAAACCAAGACAAACGAGTAGTTCGATAATAATCGAAACCATACATATAAAATTTCATTAAGTGACTCTATGAATACTAGAACGTTACTTACAAAACTATCAATTTAGTTGTTTATGGATAGTCCCAAATATAAATTTATTTAAAACTGTAAGGGTTGAGCCAGTTATATTCATGGCAACAAACTGAACTACACCAAAAAAAAATATAGCAGATTGTTGACCATGTCAACAGTGTGATTCGTTCACACTACGGACAGTGTATTGTTTCAATAAATTGCTGACTATATATTGTTGCAGTATGTTGAGGCCAATATATGTAAGAACTCTAATGCAGCCAATATATCTAATTGTAGACCATTTTATAATAAGGCAAAGTTCAAATGCACAGCATATTTAAATTTTGTACAACATCCTCTATACGAGTTTTGTCTTTACAACTTTCAAAAGAAAAATAAGCATGCGATGTATATTGCGAAATCTCAAATTCTTTGAAGAAAGTATTGCTTATGAATTGTTAATACCTCTATTCGTCTACCGATTTTCGTTGCATTCTAAGATAGTGGCAAAGTTCCACAGCCGCACTTTCAGATATATAGTGCCAAGAGTATATAATTAGAAAAATATAATTAATACGCCCTCATCCTTAGAAGTAAACACGTTAAAATTCTACAGCGGCATGGTGGTTGAAAGAATTAGACTTAAATGATGAAGCTGTAATTTGTATGAAATTTAGCTACCATATTTTGTGTATAGCAGTAAACGGAGGAAGAGCCTAATAATTCTTTGAAAAAATGTAGAATAGAAAAAGAAACCTGAAAAAAGAATGTTTAAATAATAATTTCTAATTCCTTGCATTAATAGGCGAGGGCAATTCTATTTTTTAGTTTTCCTGATAAGTGCAAATTCGGGGTCATTGGTATGAAGATGCTGGAGTCTTCGGTTGGTGAGACTTCATAATATTGTTTCACGTTTTCACAACTTTGTGAACTATGTTCAATTGGCCAGAGGTGTGGAGCATGATGTATTATGCACATCGTGTATACATATTTATTGAAATTTCCCTATTTTATTATTGATTATATCTAGTCGTATATCAAGTTGTCTTTGCACAACAGTTGACTGGTGCTATGGTTCGGCACACGTTCTGCCCTCGCGTTATACTTCATCACGTGAGAGTCCCAGGTTATAAAGTACATCATTCCATAATAAGGCGAATGGAGGAGGAGTACAACGCGCTAAAAGTACACCTCTAATCTAGAAATTAAAGAAACTGAATCCACGGTGTCATTACATAGCCTAGCGATTTGAAGCTTTCTTTAAAAATGATTGTGATGTGTGTGGTTACAATATATGCGTAGATGACGTTTTAGATGAGTCGGTGATCTGTAAGTCTTCTGTTAAATCAAAAAGATAATTGAGACTACAAATTATAAGACCATCTAGATACTGCAGAGCAGCGTTAGATTCTAGATTTAATCTACTTTTGCATCTAATTATAAGACCGAACAGATTTCACAGCGCTGGTGTACAGTCTAGAAGGTCCTGGATGCGATACCTGCGAGTGGTCTTCCAGAAACAATCTATTTGATTCTTAATTTGAGGTTTTGTATTATTTAATGTATTATTCAAATGTGGTATGTATCTCTCACACAAACTTCTTTAAGAGTAAACTAAAGGGAGAGGGCTATGTCGTAAAATAGAGGATAGTGAACCAGAGCTGGCATCGTACGTCTTTACAGTATTTAGTTTCATGATGTGGTAATTCTCTCTAAAGAGCTGTATCTGTCAATCTAGTAGTCGTAGTAAACTAGTCTAGTAATCGTAGTACAGATATTGCAACCATCGGAGAAGATTGATCAAGTTCTTTCTTAGCAAATTTAATTTTAAATAGAATATTCATTTAAATTTAAAATCAAATAGTAAATGTAGATTTTAAACAAAAGTAATATTGGAAAAAGTATAATGTATTTAAATGGGATGTCTGCTTCCTTACACGGTAATTAATAACTTCGACTAACATAACAAAAACAAATTAAAACAAGGGGGAGATGTAGTGTATGCACATTTAATATAATTCGTTAATGCGGGTAGATCGAATAATATGGGTATAAGAGCTCGGTAGAGACTTGTCGCGGGGCATTTGTGCGTTGCGGATCGTTGAGTACAGTTGTGCAATAGTGTGAAACGTGTCTAGAAGTTAAGCGTGTAATTCTAATATTACACGCATACACTACACGGGTAATACATCTTATGAGCGATGGATTTCAGTAATTCGGTACAATGTATATGTAATGTACCTTACTTGTAAAATGTACCTTACTTTGCTCGTAGATGTCGTAAAAGACGACTAAGTGTCTTATAACGACCTGGGCCAACTCCATCTAATGCCGTTTGGTCAACAATTACATTCCCAAGGAAGGTTGACATCAGTCAGGCGGCCGGTCATAATCAAAACTATTGCTAATAATTTTTACAATATATACTATGAAATATGACTGAAGAGTACATATTGTATCGACCCCAAGTAATTGGGATAAGAGTAGGAGAATGATGATATTTATAGTTTTTACCTTATTATTAGTCATGCCAATGAAGCCGTTGCTGACTGATCCATTCTGTATGCTACCGTTTCTTACTGCGCCGTTCGCGTGTCCATTGGCAAGACCACCGCCCATCCGCGATACCGCAGCGGCTAAGTGGTGCATGCTTGACAAACCTGTAAAAATAAGTTACATAATACACCATTTGATCGCTAATTTAATTTGCGGCCATAACCGCAAATTAAATTGAGTTTCAATTTCGATTCGAGTTTCGAGTGGGTTTGATTCCTACGCAGGACAATATTTTGAGCGTTCCACAAATTGTTGTTCTGACTTTGGGTGTAATTTGTCTGCGTTAATTATATGTTTGTAAAGTCCCCCACAATACAAAGATTATTTCCTTAGTGCAGTTTTGTATTTTTTTTTAACAACGCAACAAGTTTAAAGTTTAGGCATTATTTTTTTTTCGCTTTGTTTGAGAGTTGTTTATTTTTCTGAATAAAACAAACTACAAGTTACAATAGTATTTTTTTTTTAAATTAAATAATGCAACGATTTTTAAGAGAAAATTTAAAGAATGTTTTTTTAATTACTTACTATTAAGCTACTTATATAATATATAGGTATGTAATTAATTACATTGTTTTTGTTTATTTTATTGCTTATGGTGGCAAACGAGTAAGCAGCACACCTGATGGTAAGTGCCACTGCTGCCCATGGACCTTTGCTACACCAGGAGTATAGCTAGGCCATTGCTTACCATTACAATTTCCAAACCCAACCAGTTGGGCTTCCGGCTCTCTCACTCACCAAACGAATCGCAATAGTACATTGCCATTACTCAGACATTGATCTTCTACGAGAGTGTGGTAGTGCCCCGGACGGACCAGCCCGCGGCTGTACACAGACAACTATCCACAGCGTGGTCCTAACACTATTGAAAGCGAGTCAAGTTTACCTGTGTCAGGTATTGGCGTAGACTGCGGCGTCGGCTGTCGAGGTATAGCAGCCAACGCTTCGGCCTTCTCCATTTCTTCAATCAACACGCGTGCGAACTCGGTTTGAACATCTAATGAATCTGTGTCACCATCCACCTAAAAATATTTATTGTTTCTAATTCAAAAGTTTCAAAACTGTAAAATTAATATTTCTATAAGTTTTCAGAGAGCCATGAAGATTTTCATCAAGTTTATACAAGGTAACTGGCGCTAATTTAAATAATACAAGCGAGAAGCCAGACATTCTTTGTCTCACGTTTCCAGTAAATTTTCAGTGTACTCACTTTGCAGCTTATAACATTGAAGATATAGTTAGATTATTTTCATATAGTGATACGAGTACGCATACAATTCACCATTCATTTTCTTACCCTAGGGTGTCGTAAAAGACGAGTAAATGGTGTAATATACATCTAACGACGAGAAGGATAACGATGAGAAAGCTAATTCGAAATAAAATCCGATATTAACCCGTTGGACCAGCGTGGTATAGTAGTTCGACTTCCCACCTGTTTTGGAGGTGGTTCCATCCCATGTGAGACGTATTTGAGCTAAGGTGATGATGAAATACTACGTTTAAATATAATGTAACTTTATATACTGCCTTGACAAATGACGATGTTTAAAATATATTTGACATTATGGTCATAATATTAAAGAATTATTATCCGTGCGGCGACTGAATAAGAATACAATTCACCATCCCCTAACTTATCCGTGGGTGATCGTAAGAGACGACTAAGGGATATAAAATGTATATAACATCTGCGAAAGAGAAGGAAATCACGAAAGAAAACCCTATACGAACGAACGTTTGACTAGCATGGTATAGTAGGTCAATTTCCCTCTCATTGCGGAGGAAGCCCTAGCCCAGCGGTGGGAATTGTATGAGCTGAGATGAATAAAAGATTCTTGTGTTGAGAACCCTCACATATAGTCCTCGCAAAGCTGTAAAAGCCATCTGCGTTAACAGCTGAAAGACGCGACGAAAAATAAAGTAAAAGAATAAAAGAAATTACTCCATTAAAATTTTTAGGATAGGTTCTATGTTAACTTTCTACTTTTCCCGCCCACTTTACAATGGAAGGACAAAAAAGCTATCTGCTTATATTCTGACGTAAGATGGATTGGCATAAACTTATGTTCTAATTTTTTCTCTCTTGAAATGATAATATATGCTTACATTTGAATTTTTTGCTTACAAATGAATTTTACGACACAAGTAGTGTCCATTATCATACTAAGTTTTTTTTTTTTTTTTTTTGGTGGCCTATGCATGCGTCTCGCCCCGTCACATCGGTCCGGGGTGACGGAAAGGCGGCGCGTGACCCCATAAACCCACCGTAAAACTCCTCTCTCTTCGCCGTGCGAGCGGACCACCTGTATCCAATTTTTGTCTTCGCTTTTATCATACTATGCTATCCTTATTGTAATAATTACAAACGTAGTTACGTTAAACTTTTAAATATAATTGCCTGTAAATAAAGTAAACAGTTAGTGCTGTGTAGTTGTGGACACGTATATTACCAACTCTAACATTGCTCATGGGTGTAAAAGACGACTAAGAGATTTACATCTACCTGGGCGTTGTCCAACTGATGCCATCTTGTCAACAATTACATACCCTTGAACTGAGATAGGCGACTGGTCATAAAATTATTGCCTGTAACTTTTGCAATATGTACTATGAAAGAGGAGCACATATTGCACCAACCCTAAGTACACATACTAAGAAGATACACAATGCGAAAGTGGAAGGATGTAGGTACCGAGGGAGACCGAGACTAACCTACCTAGATCAGATCGGTCATGTACTGAAGGAAGGTGGAGTCAAGAGTCTCCGAAACCGGCGAGCGTGTATGAAGAGAATTATGAATGTTGAGGAAGCGAGTGAAGTATGCAAAGATAGAGTTCTCTGGCACTCTGTTCTCTCTGCCTACCCTGCAAGGGATATGGCGTGATGATATGTATGTATGTATGTATGTATAAATACTCACGATGACTAGGCGATGATCCTGATCCAATGTCTTAAGCATAGGTAAGGACAGTTCGCGAAATACTTCCAGTCTCCGCCGGAATGCGGCCACGGAGTCATCGCGTCTGCCTCGACCTAGTTGTAATTTGGAGCAGTCCAAAAGCACCATACGAGGGGATATATGGAACTGAAAATAAATACAAAACTTCATCATCAATTCTGTTAATCACTATGTAATTTTTAACCTATCGTTCCTAACGATTCCGCACGAATTTTTACTTGGAAGCAGTGATAGTTTAACGGTGAAGACAAAAACTGCCAATAGTGGAATATTTAGCTGTTGTCTATAATTGAAAGCATGGATTTAAATCCAAAATAAGCATTTTATTTGCCTTTTGTTCTTTGGTGGGCACGTAAAACCGTTAGTGCCGCGCCTAGTAGGTAACAGATTAAGAATGAGGTTTCAGGCGCAATTCACTCTGGGCTTCGGTCTTGGTGGGCACTCAAAACGTGATATGGACGTTGTGTGTATATTAAAGGCCACCTTTAAGATCCAAAAAATAGCTGAGTTAATAGTTAGCAGACAGGATATACCTAGAAGGCTATTCAGAGGTAGTTTAAAGTTCTAAGTTCTTAATACTATGCGGTACTATCGTAGCATAATAAAGATTCCTGTAAACATGAAGAAATGTCTTTATGACGATATTTAAATCATATGATCGGTATCATGTCATTCAGAACCCCTTTTTTCCTACTCTTTGTATAGTAATTAGCATTGCCGCACGGGCTCCAAAGAGCTTAATCCGTCACTCATTGCGCCTGATCTATCAATTTCTATCTGATTGTTTGGAATTTTCATCCTTCAGATAATAAAAGTAGTCGGTATAGCAAAAATACCATGCATACTAAGTGACCCATTTTTAAAAATTAAGTAATCTAACCTAAGTCCTCCTCTCCTCTCCTCCACGAATAAATTACTTACCTCTTTTTGGAACTGCTCCATTTGTTCTAAATCTCTTGGATAACCATCCAGCACCAATCCATTACCAGTTCTACTGGCGTCTGTCACGGCTGCTCGTACCAGTTTCGTGACTAGTTCTTTAGGAGCAAGTTCACCGCCGCTAATAGCCATTCGAGCGAGAGCACCGTCTGATGCTGGGCGGCCTCCTGCATCGGCCAATGAACGAAGGCGCTGGCCGAGACTGTGGATAGAAACAATATGACTGATTGCAATTATATCGAACTGTGACCCACCCCTGTTTGGTATATCGACCAGAAACCCCGTTCAAAGATACTTTTCACGACTATAAAGTATTTTTTTTTACCTTTTATTTGCTCATTTTATAATTATTACGTATTTTCTTGTAAAAATCATAGCGTTTATTAGGATAGGCCAATAGATGGCGACATTTTATTTTTGTAAATGTTATTTATTTTGTTTTCTACATAATTTTATCGACAACAGTTTAAAGTGAACAATTTATGAAGGAGTGGCGTATTATATCATCATCATCCTATACTTCCATATGTGTCTCATAGCTGGACTCGTGCCTCCTCCATAATAGGACGAAAAGTGACCTATTATATCACGTTGGTCAGACGGGTTGGTTTAGGGTTTTATTTTGAGTTTTCCTTCCATTACGTAGATGTTATATGCACATTATATCCCTTATCAGTCTTTTACGGCACCCACGAACTAGAAAGAGGGTGGTGAATTCTATTCTTACCCCGTCACCACACGGCTAACGCATGCAAGGTTTAAACAGTACGTTTTTAAGAAAATTGCAGCAATACATGTAAATTAAACTTTAAATTAAACAGTATTAATATTTGATAAGTAACTTAGCAAGTTTACTTATCAAATATTAATACTGATGTAATACTATGGGAGAAAATTTATAAACACAATAATAATAGAAAAAAATAGTGATTAGGTCTCACTGTTGACAGTTTTCTGTCTACATCCTCGATTAGTACCACACTCTCGAAGAAAATAAATGTATGAGCAGTGGCATTGTGTTATCGTTCGGTGAGCGAGAGGGTCGGTAGCCCAACGTTCTGGGTGGGCTAGAGGTTTTTATCGAAAAGGCAGCGGCCTAGCTGTACCCTTGGTACAGCAAAGGTCCATTGGCGATAGTAATACATCAGGTAAGCTGCTTGCTTGTTTGCACTAGACATATGTAAGTAATGCGTGATGTATCACACGTAATATTACCCGACCGTATACTGTCCCATTACACATCACATTCAACATCACACATCACATTAAACATGATGCGAACACCCGTGTACTGTTCTGCATTTCTGCAATGTTCGGTGTCTGGCAATTCAAGATTTATTTTGAGCTTTAATTTCAGAGCGTTAAGGCTTATATTTCTTGACGCCGCCCGCCATATGTATAGAGTGCTATCGCATTACGCATCACACATGATATAAAATGTCACGTGTGATGAAGTGATGGTAAAATGTTATATTACTCGGCACGAAATGTAATGCCATATCACATCACTTCGCGAAGTACTGTTTCGCGCATGTCTAGTTTGCACCATAAGCAATAAAATAAATGAAATATATGTTGCAAGTTTTTTAAAGATCTTTCCACCGTAATCCAACATTTCTAACAGAAATGCTAGCAGAAGTATAACAATGCATATTTGGACTATGGGTACCAGTTCAGGGCTGGCCATGAATATCAAAGAGGCGGTAACAGGGCTCAGTCTAATAACGTAGGAAGGGAATACAGTGGGTTATGACGCCGCACGCCGCCTTTACGTCGCCCTGGACAGAATGACAGGGCGACAATACGACACGTCCAAACGATAGCCTACCATAAATAATGGTTACAGTTTTTAGTACTATATAAAAATGGACTAGCCTTATTGGGGTCCAGAGCATAGATTTTTAAGAACTATGCTAATAAATTTCTAATATTCTCTGTGATGATGGAGTAAGAATTCAGTATTATCTTGCTCGTAAAATACGACTGCATATTATTTACATATAACTGCATATTATTACGAGTTTCTATCCAAGAGATGGAAACTCAAAACTAAATTATTAACTATTTTTTGATTAATGATTTAAAACACTAGGCTTTTTATAGCACTCATTTGTTAAACTACATACATACATACTATCACGCCATGTCCCTTGCAGGGTAGGCAGAGCGAACAGAGTGCCAGAGAACTCTATCCTTGCATAATTCACTCGCTTCCTCAACATTCATAATTCTCTTCATACACGCTCGCCGGTTTCGGAGACTCTTGACTCCACCTTCCTTCAGTACATGACCGATCTGATCTAGGTAGGTTAGTCTCGGTCTCCCTCGGTACCTACATCCTTCCACTTTCGCATTGTGTATCTTCTTAACCAGACGTTCGTTCGGCATTCTTTCCACATGCCCGAACTATCGGAGCATTTCCTTTCGCATCTTTACACCAATACTCTCTTTCATACATACTCGCTGACTTACGTTGTTTTGTTAAACTAAAGAAGAGATAAACGTAAATTAGATTTGAACCTTCTTTGAAATAAGTTCCAGCCTTTGAAATAAGTCCTACCCTTTGAAATAAGTTCCAGCTTACGACTATTTAAGGTATTTAATTGTGACTGTGGGTAACTGTACGTTATTTTACTCTAGGTCTTAGCAGAATACCAGCATTGCTACAACGAAATGACATAACGAGCATAAGCTGAGCTAAGATCCCTTTTTGCCTTTCAGCCAGTCCCTTTTGGTATATCAGTTTATAGTTTACTATTACATAAAGTATCATTGTTCCTACCAAATGTTTTTCTTAGGTGTAATGTATGACAGCAAAATTAATGGCTTTTCTTCTTTGTTATTCTGTTTGGAAGTTATAAATATGGAGGTGGAGTCAAGAGTCTCCGAAACCGGCGAGCGTGTATGAAGAGAATTATGAATGTTGAAGCGAGTGAAGTATGCAGAGATAGAGTTCTCTGGCACTCTGTTCTCTCTGCCTACCCTGCAAGGGATATGGCGTGATGATATGTATGTATGTAAGTTATAAATAGTAATTCTATTTAGGTTTTCGTCTCACGTAGAGATGAGAATATGAACGATTCCAGGTCCTTTCGTTTAGCACTAAAATATTTACGGCAATAGGCCTTAGACAAATTGAAATTTATCACAACCATTACCTTGATCGAACATTGAATAATATAGATTCTGCAAGAGCGATATAATTCGATGATTGTTATGTTGCGTGTCAGTTCCTTAGTAATCTTTGACCTTTAAACGTAATCAGATATATTTTTTTTTATCATAAAATCATTGTTGACAGAACTCCACGTGATTGTAAGCATAGATTCGGTTAAAGTTATTAAACCATATTTTAATATTTTACTGTTCATTACATGGCAGATAATGTTAACAAGCATTTCTAATATACAAGTATTATTTTGTTGTCAAATTGATAAGTCAGAAACGTTAGAGACGTTAATTTCATACATAGATGTCTCGACGAGCATGGCTAAAATGGTAAAAGGGCTTAAATGGTACGTCTAACAGGCGGGTTGGTAATTACAGTAGCTGTTATGAGACTCCCAGGGAAGCGCTGCTGTCCTATGCCCGGGTACTTCCTGAGCCAGTTTTTATCAGAAAAATAAGGGGTATATATTGTATTTTCGAAGGAAAAAAATTAAATCAAATGATAAAATCGTTATTTATATATTATGTTAGAAATGAATGTAATAATCTACAGCCAGATTAGAACGCGAACACAAACAGAGAATATCCGATAAAGAATAGACATGAAATCAGTTTTAATTAGTTAAATTACACCATAGCAATACTGCATAGTGTAATATACACTGTGACATTTATATAGTCTTACAAAAGACGAGCCATAAAAGTATCCGACCAAAGAAATATATCTAACATATTTAATTGTTCAATAGTAGTAGTGATAAAAAAATAACAAAATAAAATAAATTTGTAACAACCTGGTTATAATGTTTATATTTTAAACAAAAGAAATCATACGGCATTCCGCATGATAATGATTGGCTAACGTAATTACGTTAGCCAATCACAGCTACGAAGTCCATGTGGAATGCTATTCCATAGCGTACCTATGCCTAGGTAGTACCTACACAGTACGTAGGTTATTGCGAGTAGGTAGCCTACCGCTCGCTACATACTGTTCTCTTGCTATTTTAATTAGTAATTATTTATAATAATTTTTAGTAAAAAATATTCCAGTAAATATTTCTTTTAACCTTTTAATTGTACGAATGAATAGTAGATACTGGAGATGTTAACTGAACTGCTTTTGTAGGACGATATAAATGTCAACCTGTATAAACACATAGTTCCTAATATTAGGAATATGTAGACATATATTTATTTAAATAGTGGTACCATTTGACTGATCGTTCTGATACCTGTTAGCTTACGTGGTACGGGGATAGCTTGATATAGTAAGCTAATATCTCTTCTATAGTAGAAAAGATTCGTCCTCAATGATGGAACGTAAATAGATTACAAACTAGAAAGAAATTACCTAAAATGAGTCCATCCTTGCCGCTGCGCTACTGCTCTTTGACATAAAGTAGCTTTGTTACTGCCAGGACCTCCTACCACCCACAGCATTGGTGCATTCGTTGTCTCTCCCCGGACTCTTATAACTTCAGGCTGAAAATTATCCAAATAATTAGTTTATACTTCTTTTCCTAGAGCACTGTATGAGCAGAGTATTTAAAGATAAACTTTATTAACGCCGTATTTGAAACCGCACCATCCTAAGGATGTCTCGTTTAGAGACAAACACGTGTCGAATCTTTATTCGAAGTTCTGCGTAAAATTACAAGTTGAAGTTCTGGAGGGTGCTCTTCAGGTAAAATTTCCTTACATCCTATTCCACCTTGATCCCATCCCGTATACCTTCCTTCTTTGAGGTGTGCGGTATATTGATTAACCGTGGGAAATCCTTGCTTTCTTCCATTTTAGAATAAAGATAAACTACTTATGTACCCAGTCATTTTGTAGTAATAGTTTCTTAGTAATAGTGCTACTGTAGAGAATCCTGTGGTGACGAAGAAATAATACAATTCACCAACTCCATCTTACTCGTAGAAGTCGTAAAGGACTATTAAGAGATTATTATGCATGACCTCAGTACAAGAGAAGGAACGCTCGATATAAAGCCGTATACCAACACGTATGATCAGTTTAGTAAGTCAATTTTCTTCTTATTCTGTATATTGAAATTTTAACATATAGTATAATTATATAGATATTAATTATTATTAAGATTTTATAATCTGGAGCACTTTTTAAAGACAGAAAGAGTTAACGTGTTTTTCATCTTTGTGTTATTTTTGGGCTATTGTTTTATCGCATTTCATAACAATGTGTCATAATAATGATTCTTTGAATTTCGGCAATAATAAATTTCTTGACGGAATTTTGACGGGAATTTGAAAACGTCAGCTCTTGTATTATATTCGATATCTTAGTGTTTTAACGTGTTATATTAGATCATTTTGATGGCATTTTATGTAATGTGATGCGGCGAAACTACTGGGATGTAGTGAATAGTATATAAAAGTGCTTTACAACGTTTTCGTTTTCCATCAAAATTCCCACAAGATACCATTAACAGTGCGGCCATAGCGCTGTTGATGGCGACGATTTGACTTAGACAATGACTAACCTGAGGAGACTAAAAACGTGAAGATAATTATAACTCGACACTAGCGCCAATAGCTCGTATAAGTAGCTGATTGCCAATACATAAGAAGAAGAAGAAGAATTCTTGACAGTTTAAAATATACAATTAAAACTGAGATAATAGCTACAGGCTTAACTAATATTTATATTTTATTTTAACAACATAAAGCAATTACTTGAATTGCGGGGAATTTTACAAACATATAATTAACGTACGCAAATTTACATTCAGACAAAGGTCTTCAATTTGTGGATGGCACAACGTATTGTCCCGCATCCGAACCAAACCTACGATACTTGTAACGGCATGATAGTATCTAAAACACAATGCCATATTTGCAGTCAACTAATAGTAAGCAATGATTATCACTTAGACACTGCTTACACCACCTAATCTGACCTCGTCTTTTCACTTCAAGACATGCCTCCGAACCTATTTATAAAATAATTCTTAATAGGTCATGCCACCTACGCCCTGACCTCATCTTTTCTTTACAAATCGAAGGAACAGGGCTATTGTGAATGTAAAAAAAAATACGTTTAGTCATTCTGGTTAAGCATGTTTTGGCTATTTTTTTTGTGTATCATTCAAGTTAGCGAAATATAGAGGATCGTTCACGATAAATCTCTATTGCATTATAGCTGGTGATACAAAGGTGTACATGACAGGTGAGTACACACAGGATTAAACTGATAAATTAAGCAGGAAAATCTATGACTCATCTAAGCACAGTTATGAAGGTCATAACCCTAATGTCTCCGAATTTGCCACTGGATTGACATAACATTACTGTAATTAGTGTTTTAATTCTTATTATACTTGTCTTTTAAGAGTTAGAGATTATATATATCTTACACACCCTTTTGTGGGTAACTTTTAAGTTTCAAAACAGAGTCGAGCTCTTTAATGGACTGGTTTTCCATTTTCACATTACCGCGGTGAATAAACAAACATTTTTTTTGGTATTTCTGGCTGTTACAGAGACCTTTAAGTCAAATCTTTGTTTATTTTTTTTAAAGCAAAGTCCGTCAGTAGGTAAGTCAAACAGCCACGTTCAACAGTGTCATGGCCACAGTGTTAATGATATCTTCTGAGAATTTTGGTGGAAAACGAAAACGTATGTAAAGCACTGTTATATCATATTCACTGTACCTCAGTACTTCCTGTGCATCACGGTACTGTAAAAATGCCATTAAAATAATTTAATATACTCGTAAGACGTTAAAACACTAAGGTATTGAATATAACATACCAGCTAAATATATATATTACATAATAAAACAGCACATGTCACTTTTCCTTTCCCACCCAAAAAGTTATTGTCAGCAATTGCTTGTGAACATGGAACTAACTTTTTGTTTTTTTCTCAGTTATTTTATTATAATAATTGACAAAAATGTTCTTAAAAACTTACAGAAAGGCTATTATCGGACGGAGAGCAATTATTAGATATATATACAGACGAATATAATATATGAAATACCTAAATTACTGATTTTAATTGAGGACAGACAATTAATTGAGAACTAATATTTTGATGGCCTCATGGTTGCTTTAAGTATGCTAAAATTTTAATCGTATGATTTCATTATAAGAGGATATGTTTAATTACAAAAACATCGTTAAGTTTAATTAAAAAAAACCGTATGTTTTTATCAGTGTGACATAATTAAAATCCGTTACTTGAAAATAGTTGAGATAACTACTCTATGTTACTCTATATTCTTGCAATAATTACTCTTGCGACAATAACAAAAACGGAAAGAGTTCTAATACGTTGTACTCTTAGTATTTCACTAAGGATATTATTATTAGACATACAAATATTACAAAACGTAACCATTTAAAAATGTATGTACCTTTGGACTAATGACTCTTTCAGATACTGTCTCCACTTCAGCTGGTAGTACAGGTGGTAGAATACTAACAGTATCTCTTCTCCCATCTACATCAATTTCTTCTGCCCTTTCTTGTCTAGGAGCTGGTTCTACTCCAACTATTTCACCGGGTATACCACCATTCCCAACGCCAACACCATTAACACCATTCATTGTAGATTGGTCTTCAGTGGCACTTAGGATTTGAAGTACGGCCGCACGGAAATCTTTATATACTTCTTCGGGATTCCGTTCTCCATTTACCTGTAATCAAAAATGACTAAATTGATATCAACATTATAAGTCTTATATTTAAAGAATAAAGGATTAAAGTTAAATAATATTTACTGGAACAATTTCTTAAACTAATATCATATACAATAATTATATATGGAAATGCCTAGTTTAGCCCTAGTTAGCATGTTTATAGGACAAGGTTAAATATAATGGTTAATGCGGTCGAAATGCGATCTCTGCGGAAAATCTGTGGAGTTAGGCTGACCGACCGCATTCGTAACGACGACGTAAGAGAGCGAGTAGGTATGAAAGAGAGTATTGGTGTAAAGATGCGAAAGGGAATGCTCCGATGGTTCGGACATGTGGAAAGAATGCCGAACGAACGTCTGGTTAAGAAGATATACAATGCGAAAGTGGAAGGATGTAGGTACCGAGGGAGACCGAGACTAACCTACCTAGACCAGATCGGTCATGTACTGAAGGAAGGTGGAGTCAAGAGTCTCCGAAACCGGCGAGCGTGTATGAAGAGAATTATGAATGTTGAGGAAGCGAGTGAAGTATGCAAAGATAGAGTTCTCTGGCACTCTGTTCTCTCTGCCTACCCTGCAAGGGATATGGCGTGATGATATGTATGTATGTATATATGCTAAATATAATAGTGGTAAGGCCACATTATTGACAGTTTTCTGCCTACAGGTGTCTGGGGAATAACTGGAAGGAACACTCGCAGAAAGTCTGCGTAGTGGCAAAATCCAGTTGCGCTTCGTTCGATAAGCGAGAGAGCCAGAAGCCCTACTTTCTGAGTCGGGTTGGGATTTTCAGTGGTAGACAGCGGCCCAGCTGGTATTGCAAAGGTTTATAGGTAGCAGTAACACTTACCATCAGGTGTGCTGCTGGCTTGTTTGCCACTATGTATTGTGGACAAAGTGGGACGTATATGAGCTGAAATGAAAAGTGATGTAAGACAGAAAACATCACTGTACAAAAAGGAAAACTCTTAATAAAAGCAATGTCGTGGTATGAGATGGCAACGATCAACATGGTCTATTAGGCCAATTTCTCTTACTAAAGTAGTAAGTCTGTACCAAACAGTGGGACTTGTGTGACAGGATGAATAAAAAATGAATATCTTAACAAAAATCAAAGCCAGTTCTTTAGATGGTTTGCTGTATAGTTAAATTATTATGTCATCGATTCCGCTTGTGTTATCTAGTTCAGATACAATTTTTTGAATTATATTTAAGAATTACTCTATATAGTGGTTCGAAGGGTATCAGACTGAAGCTAATACTTACTAAACCTATTATAAATAGGTATTTATAGAGAAAGAAAGTCAGTAAAAAAAAAGAATGGACAAACACTCTTGGCAAATCCTCTTAGAGTCGTATACCTATGCGATGGTAGATTTTTAGATATATTTAAAAAAAGATTTAATAAATATTAGACATTAACTTTTTTTTAAATATACTTCTTATACTCGTACATACATGTTATTTATATCTTTTAAAAATACATTTTTATATTTATATTTTGAAACCATTTTAAATACACTGTATAATATCTAAAAATGAAGGAAAGGAAGGAAGACCCACCACTTGCCCACGGTTAATCAATATACCGTACACCTCAAGAAAGGAATACTGTTGTTTCGCCTTTAAACGAGGCATTCACGTGTCGAATCTTTATTCGAAGTTCTGCGGAAAATTGCAAGTTGAAGTTCTGGAAGTTGCTCATCACAGGAATAAGATATCCTTATATCTAATTCCACCTTGATCCCATCCCGTATTCCTTCCTTTCTTGAGTTGTACGGTATATTGATTAATCGTGCGAAAGTGGTGGGTCTTCCTTCCTTTCCTCCATTTTAAGATAATAATGGATTACCGCCATGTATAACATAATTCAATCAATTACAATGTGTATTTTTAATTTTATTTATTTAATTTTATTTATACCTGAAATAAACAATTATTATTATATAAAAAAGATGATGATGACGAATATGTCAATTTAAAAAGAATCCTTTTTTTAGATATTTTTTTTATTACTTATGGTGGCAAACGAGCAAGCAGCACACCTGATGGTAAGTGTCACTGCCGCCCATGGACCTTTGCAATACCAAGGGTATAGCTTAGGCCGCTGCCTACCAATAAAATCCCCAAACCCGCCCCGTTGAGCTTCCGGCTCTCTTGCTCACCGAACGAAGCGCGAACACGTCGATCTTTTGCGAGAGTGTGGTACTAACCCGGACGGACCGGCCCGCGGCTGTAGACAAAAAACTGTCAGCAGCGTGGTCCTACCAATATTAAAATTTTGAAATTGACAATATGTAAATTTCCGCTCAGGGTTTCATAATGAATGATTTTGAACTCGAACTAGATTAGTGATCATCTCAGCTGATATATGTCCCACTGCTGGGCTCGAGCCTTCTCCATAATAGGAGGGAAATTGACCTACTATACCACGCTGGTCAGATGTGTTGTTATAGGGTTTTGTTTCGAGTTTTCCATCTCTTACAAAGATGTTATATGCGTTTTATGTACCTTAGTCGTCTCGTACGATCACCCACGGGTAAGATTAGGGGTGGTGACATGTAATCTTACTCCGTCACCACACGGAAGAGATTAGTAATGTAACCCCTTTATTATTTACTTCATACGTAATCGAAACATATATTTTCTTTTGTAAATTTTACAAGGAACTAACTATTGAGGTCGTACAGGTGTGAGCCAAAAATAAAACCTCATCAACTCTCCGTGGAAACTATGTCATATACGCCTTGAACTAATTATTAATTGACACGTGTATTACTATATATCTACAGTAAGAAAATTAATATCGAAACAAAACTTAATATCGATTTGTAGATGGGGAAATTATATTTAATTTAAGGAATTAGGAATAATCAAAAATAATTACAGTTTTTATTAATCTATCTATTCGTATTATTATATATTTTATGTCTATCGATAATATCCACATCGGGTTGAGAGCCCTCAGCGCTCACTCATTGTCCGCGTAAAATTGTCAAAGCCATCAGCGGCTAACAACTAAGAACACACCACACAAAAAAAAATGTCCACAGTTGGACATAAGCCTCCCAATAAAGTGGAGATAAGTTTTAAAATCAACACGCTTAGTAGGCGGTATGGATCGTAATTGATGTTAAAGGTCTCTGCTTACGGTAGCTACGTGGAGCGGATCTCCCCCTTCCCTGTCTTTAATGTGGTTGAGAGGCGTGATGGCTGCTTTAGTAGTTAACTCGTGATCGGGTGCCACTTGTGGGATCTGGTCCAGCCATTTCTGTTCTTTTGTTTTGTTTTAATTTTGTATTTAACATTTAAAAAATGAATTCTTATTCGGAGGCCATCTCACGGAGCTAATACAGAACAAAAATCCAATCATTATGATGAAAATATATAATTAAAAAAAAAATACTAGCCCGCTGTGTTTCTTGCCGGATCTTTGTTTATCTTTTAGTTTTTAGCCGCTTGCCGATCCGGTGGTAGATTAATTTAAGGAATGATGTAAAATTTTTAATTTAAAAAAATGCTAAAAAAGCAGATCACGTGATTAATGGACGTCCCCAAACTTGGAGTCGACACACACATATGTACTCTGCTTCCACCGTACATATTGCATAAGTTATCAGTATTTAGT
This sequence comes from Lymantria monacha, assembly GCA_905163515.2. Taxonomy (NCBI): domain Eukaryota; kingdom Metazoa; phylum Arthropoda; class Insecta; order Lepidoptera; family Erebidae; genus Lymantria; species Lymantria monacha. The sequence goes on along the minus strand of LR991084.1, from coordinate 33,752,193 downwards.
TTTATAATGCAGATAAGTTTAGCCACCTGCTTAACGTCAAGTCTTCTTGGGAATGTAATTGTTGACTACTAGACTAGACGTAACGACGACGTAAGAGAGCGAGTAGGTATGAAAGAGAGTATTGGTGTAAAGATGCGAAAGGGAATGCTCCGATGGTTCGGACATGTGGAAAGAATGCCGAACGAACGCCTGGTTAAGAAGATATACAATGCGAAAGTGGAAGGATGTAGGTACCGAGGGAGACCGAGAGTAACCTACCTAGACCAGATCGGTCATGTACTGAGGGAAGGTGGAGTCAAGAGTCTCCGAAACCGGCGAGCGTGTATGAAGAGAATTATGAATGTTGAGGAAGCGAGTGAAGTATGCAGAGGTAGAGTTCTCTGGCACTCTGTTCTCTCTGCCTACCCTGCAAGGGATATGGTGTGATGATATGTATGTACTAGACTAGAGTTGGCCCAGACAATGTAAAGTTCTTAGCAGTCGTTTACGACATTCAAGAGCAAAGTACTACCACACAGCACAAACATATTATGAAAATAATAACACCCAGACTCAGGACAATAAAATGGATTTAAAACAACAAAAGTACTGTCTTATGTGGGATTCAAACTCAGGATGCTTGACAGAGCTTAGGTCCTGACAGGTCAGGACAGATTGGTATATTAACCATTACCCTCTGTCTATCATCTGTCTAGTGAGTGTAAAGTATTAATATATTTTTAAAGACACCTGCTTAGTGCAGGCAGTGCAGCAAATAATCCTTGTATTGAGGGGGACTTTACAAACATCAGAACCAGAAAGATAATTTTTGAAGGCATTTACTTGCCAGAATCAGGTTATAAGTTAAGATGTTACAATTTTATAAAGAAGCAGTTACATGATTCGCGAGAAGCAAGCATTAAAATTATATTAAAAATATTTTAAAAATACATGTATGATTGCACAAGGTGTTGTCCTGCATGAATATAAAACCCACAGCACTGGCACGGTATGTCAGTATTTTAACCACTTTGCTATCTGTGCTGTCAGTCATTTATCATAATTGTCACTCACTACTAGAAGCCTGCAGTGTATTCTTCGTCTACCCATTGCCGGATGCAAGTGTTACATTCATATGGTCTGTCCATTCCGTTCGGGGCAACGGAAAGGCGGCGCCTCATAACCCACCGAATTCCCCTCCCCATCGCCATTAGGCCGGCCACTCGTACCGAATCATTAACGTCTGTGGCCAGCCCGGTGAGTTATTCTTTCGGGTACCATCCGACATTTTACGGTATGACCTTTATATCAGATTTTTAATTATCACTTCTTACTTTATTTAAAAGTAATTATCTGTCAATATGTTAAATTAAATTGTCGCCTTTAATAGTGCTATGGCCTCACTATTAACGGTTTCTTTAGACAATTTCAGTGAAACATGGAAACATATGTAAGACACTTATACTTATATTTACTATATACTTTAGCACCATTCCTACATAACATTTTTTATTAAAACTCCACTCTGCACTAAAAAAAACATTTTTGTATTGCGAGGGACTTCACAAACATACAACTAAACGCACAGATTCAGAACAACACTTTGTGGATTGGACAAAAAATTGTCCTTTTTTGGGGTGGTTGGGTTACAGTCTGCGCACTCCTCGCACCACTTACGCCCCTCTGTCGCCCCGGACGGAGGTCCGGGGCGACAGAGGGGCGTAAGCACGCGCACCCGTAACCCACCCATGGCACGTCGCCTTCGTCGTTGGGCCAACCACCAGAGTAGAGTGACTTGACGTCAGTGGTCAGCCTGACGGAATACCCCTGAGGAGTTCCCTCTCCTCGACCGACGTCCTCCTTCCTCGGAAAGGACGTCGGTCTTTCGGTCGGACGGTCTTCGGACTGATGACGGACTTCGGACGGTCGGTCCCGGACGGAGGTCCGGGGCGACAGAGGGGCGTAAGCACGCGCACCCGTAACCCACCCATGGCACGTCGCCTTCGTCGTTGGGCCAACCACCAGAGTAGAGTGACTTGACGTCAGTGGTCAGCCTGACGGAATACCCCTGAGGAGTTCCCTCTCCTCGACCGACGTCCTCCTTCCTCGGAAAGGACGTCGGTCTTTCGGTCGGACGGTCTTCGGACTGATGACGGACTTCGGACGGTCGGTCCCGGACGGAGGTCCGGGGCGACAGAGGGGCGTAAGCACGCGCACCCGTAACCCACCCATGGCACGTCGCCTTCGTCGTTGGGCCAACCACCAGAGTAGAGTGACTTGACGTCAGTGGTCAGCCTGACGGAATACCCCTGAGGAGTACCCTCTTCTCGACCGACGTCCTCCTTCCTCGGAAAGGACGTCGGTCTTTCCTCACGCGGTTGGCCTCTCGGCGGGTGACGGACTAATTTCCAGATCCAGTCACCCGCGGCTTCGGCTAGGGCGGCATCAGGCGCAGGTAACAAAAATTTGTCCTGAGTGAGAATCGTACCCATGGCACAGACACAACATCAACCTCGGAAGAGTAACCATAGTGGTTACTTTTCCGAGGTCCATCTGTTCAATCAAGACATAAAAGTCATAAAAGCTATTTAATACAACATGTTATACATACGTTAAAATATTGAATATAACATAAGAGTAGTTTTGTAAATAATTTTGGCGGGAATGTGGAAGTTTAATTTGGCGGACATGACTTTTACATTCCCCTCAAAACTACTATTTAACCGTATGTTAAAGACACTACTTTGCACTAAGGAAATAATCCTTATATAACGAGGAATTTCACAATATATAATTAACGCAAACAAATTACACCCAGACTCAAAACAACAGTTTGTGAAATTGCACAAAGTATTGTCCTGCGGAGGAATAAATTCACTGGCATGGGGTATCTTAATCATTACGCTATCTGTGCTTTTTTGTGTTTAGCTGTTATCCGGAGATGGCTTCGATAGTTTTACAGTGCCTATGAATGAGCGCTGAGGGTTCTCAACCCGATTAAAGTAGGCTAAGCGACATAGCCCAAGAGCTCCTCTTGCGGGAATGGACCTCGACTTGGAGCGTCGCTGGTAACAAAGTGGAGACGTACTCACGCCATTAATGATTTTTGTGCGGCGCGATTTCGCATCTCGACGGCGAGGACGAAACCGCGAAAATTTATGTGTTATGGCCTCGCGGGTCGTGTAAGCTCTTAGTTGAGCGAGTGTGATGGCATCGTCGTCTTCCTTGATCAAGCGCTGCGCACGTCGGATTTTTGAGATAAAGGAGGGCGTATAGGAAGCCGCCCCAATCACTAGAGGGTTGAGGTGTGTCATTGCAGAGTCAAAGTAGCTCCGGGAGCACTGTTTCATAAATTGGCGGCAAAAAATGGTCGGCAGTTCGAGGTCGATGTGAAGATCATCGTTTCGTATGAATCACGGTTTTCCCGTAGCTCGACGCATGAACTTATTTTGTAATGTCTGAAGCCTGTGGATCCTGCATGCCTTAACATGCACGAACACTACTGCGACAATTATAAACCCATTTAGGGTTACCCGCTCTAAAAAATTAGAACTTCTAAATTTACTCGACTCAATAAAAATTACTAACATAAAAAAATTACTATTCGATAATATTAAATCAATAAAAACTCTATTCTCACCGTTATATAGATATATCTACTATAAATAAAAGGCAAGTAGTAGTAATAGACACCCTACTTAAAATTGCGCATATAAAATGAAGCCACAACTCTGTGTACCGCCGTCACCGTAGCTAATAATTAGAACTATTGTAAAATGTCAACCACATACGATACAGTTCACATACAGCCTGTAATCAGAAACTTAATTATTAAGTAGATCGACTTAATAAAATGTTTCAACTTTACTTTTACATGAAAGCAGTGTGTTCAAAGATTCAAAAACCTATGTTTATTTAATACTAGCATACCCAGCCCGCTTCGTTAGGCTTAATTTATTAATTACATAATAAATAATGTATTAAGAAGGAAACCACCGAAATAAATAAATAATTCATTTAATATAAGGGAACCACCGCAATAATAATCATTATCCATCCTCAATTTTTTTTTCCATCCGCATCTCTAGCGGGTGAAAATTGTTATCTACAGTCATGAACATGTCAGTTAACATAATATTTTCTTTCCGATAGATACAGAAGCAAATAAGATTCGTCTTTCTCAGGTTAAGAGCCCTCAGCGCTCACCCATAGTCCGCGTAAAGCTGTCAAAACCATCTGCGGCTCACAGCTAAAAAACACAAAAAAAAGGATTCGTCTTTATTTTCCAAATTAAATTGTAATTATTATAAAGTTCTATATTATTATCCGTTGGGATATACATATTATAAAAAAAAATTAAAGATGTAATCCAAATTTAAAATAAAGTCCTTAAAATAAAGTCCTCCAAAAATATAACATAAAATTTGAATTGATATATTTTTTTAAACGAATTATAATGGTCATGTAGTTGTGACAAATATAAACGATAAATTAATAATCTATATAATATATAAAAGAAAGTTGTGTTGGTTACACTACTTATAACTCAAGAACGGCTGGACCATTTTTTATGGTTTTTATGTTTTTGAGTTAGTCTTCGTCAGGAATAGGATATTAAAATATGATATTAATTAACAAAAAAACTCAATAAAAAACATCAGTCTAAACGTTCATTTGTTCACGGTATAACAAAACGCAACTGACACCTCATGTAAAGTTATCTATGGTTTAAAAATATCGCAAAACGTTAAAATTAAAGTTGACCGGCTGATGTGTTTGTGAATGCGAGTTGCGTGTGCTACGAGTTTTACGAGTATTATAATAATAAATCTTATTGTGTCGTAATTATTATTAACAAAGTTTTGACCAAGAAGATCTAAGCTTTCCCTACAAAGCCGTTATGCAATTAGGATTCTAGGCATCGCGAATGAAACCACCGAAAAAGAACGATACGTGAAGTGCGTCGCGTTAGTATGGCCCGACTTCGTGTTTCTCAATCACAAGAACAGTCCATGAAACTGCTTGGTTGACAATGCGAAATCGTCGAGCAAATTGCAGAGAACCATAATAAAATAATTTTCAACGAGCAAGAAAAAAATGTCGTATATCACAAAGTGCTTTTTCATCTTGTTGGCACGTCATTAAAATATTTGATTTATATATTAGGTATATATTATCATAATAAAAAATAACTTACAAATTTTGAATTAATTCAAATCTGCTCATTCATTGACTGTGTGGAGGCGGAACGAAGTGTGCCGGGTCGGCTAGTATAATATAAAATAGTCTTGATACTTATTTAAAAATTAGTTCAATGTTTTCCATTTATAAATGACAGTTTGAACTCTATTGTTTTAATTAACAAATAATAAATACAAAATAGGTTACATCAATACGATTAAAAAGCTATTAAATAAAAATGTACAGTATCAGTTACTAAATCAAATACTTACTTAGTGTCACTTAGAAATAATTTTACCAATGAATAATTAATTAATTGTAAAATTTAAATCAGTTAATTAAAATATATCAACTCACGTCAAGAAATACATTTATATAAGGCAAATGAAAATTAAGACACATTTATTCGTTCAAACTCATCTTTAGGCCAGCGGGTAGACAATATTTTTTATTTTTTCATTTGGTGACATCGTCATCATCTTCATCTCAGCTCATATATCTCCCACTGCTGGGTTAGAGCCTCCTCTATAATGAGAGGAAAATTGACTTACAATACCACGTTGGTCAGATGTGTTGATGGTTTTGTTTCGAGTTTTCCATCTCTTGCATAGATATTATATGCCTTTTGTATCCCTTAGTCGTCTCTTATGATCACCCACGGGTAAGGCAGGATGTGGTGAATTGTATTCTTATTCCATCACCACACGAAAAAATATATATGCTATACAATTTTTATTAATTAATCAATATACCAACTATTTAATATTGCCAACCGAGGAATATATACTGTACTGCATAGTGCATACAAACTATGCATGGCTGCTTCCATCAAACTCCTACTTGTTATACAGTCAGATTGATTGGAACTATATCTCAATCATTCACCTTAGACACCACTTTATTTTTTGCGGTGGGCTATGGAGGTGGACGGAAGAGGCTGCGCGCGACCCCATAGACCCACCTTGCAAGCGCCTCTCTTTGCCGTGCGAGCGGGCCATCGGTACCCGATATTTGTCTTCGGTGGCTCTTCACCTTAGAAACCGACGTCCCATTACTAGACTCAAGCTTCTTCTACAATAGGAGTTTGAACGACTATACACTGGTGAGACGGGATGGTATAGGCTTTTTTTTTCAAATTTGCAATTTAGGAGGTGATGAAATGTTATTTCACTCTGTTATCATACGGTTATTATAAGTAAATATTTTAACACAGCATATTTGCTTACTATAATTAGTATGCTTCATCATCATCATCATTATCTCAGCTCATAATATGTCCCACTGTTGGGCTCGAGCCTCCTCCGTAATGGGATATTAACTTATTATACCACGCTGGTCAGACTTCGAGTTTTACATCTCTTGCATAGATATTATATGCCACGCCTCAGGCAACTGTATAACGCCTGCCTAGCGGCGGGACGGTTCCCTGAGTGCTGGAAAGAGGGGAGGCTGGTTCTCCTGCCAAAGCCGGGACGGTCTCCGGATTTGCCGTCGGCCTATAGGCCTATCGTGCTGCTGGACGATGTGGGCAAGCTGTTGGAGCGTATCCTCGCTGCCCGCATCGTCCAGCACATTGACGAGGTGGGGCCCTCGGACGTTCAATTCGGTTTTCGAAGGGGGCGTTCGACCGTTGCGGCTCTACTGCGCTTGAGGCAGACGGCGGCGGAGGCCGTCACTGGCGGAGGGTTGCTGTTGGCGGTGTCTTTGGACATCGCCAACGCATTTAATAGTCTGCCATTCAGCTGCATCAGGGAGGCGCTCCGGTATCACGGAGTGCCCTTATACCTGAGGCGGCTAGTGTCAGACTATTTGCACGGGCGCAGTGTCCTCTGCGCGAATCGCGCAGGGGACATTGTGCGCACGCCCATGTCGTGCGGTGTCCCACACCACCCGCCGGCGCCTCGATAGTCGTCAACTCCGTCCCCATCGGTATCCAGGCCCATATGAAGTATTTGGGCCTGGTGCTCGACGGGCGGTGGTTTTGCCGGGAGCATTTCCGAAGACTTGCTCCCCGGCTGGTCGGCGTGGCGTCCGCCCTTTCACGGCTTATGCCGAATCTGGGCGGACCCAGCTTTGAAAGTCGACGGCTATACGCGGGGGTGGTCCGGTCAATGGCATTGTACGGCGCATCCGTGTGGGCGAGGGCTCTAACCGTGCACCTTAGGGCTATTCTGCGGCGACCGCAGAGAGCCATGGCGGTCAGGGCTATCCGCGGATACCGCACGGTGGCGACCGAGTCAGCATGCGTATTGGCCGGAACGCCCCCTTGGGACTTGGAGGCGGAAATGCTCGCCGGAATATATCGGCGGGTATCTTCCACTCGCGAGGAAGGTGGCGAGGTTTCGCCTAGCGAATTGGCCACCTGGCGCGAAGACGCCCGCCGAGAGGTCCTTGCCTGTTGGGCGACGCGGCTGGAGAGGCCTCGATTCGGACTTCGTGTCATCGAGGCCGTCCGGCCCGTACTGATGGAGTGGCTGGAGAGGCGGCATGGAGTCCTCTCTTTCCGGCTGGTGCAGGTCTTGTCGGGGCATGGTTGCTTCGGCAAGTACCTGTACACGGTCGCAAGGAAGGAGACGACTCCGTCCTGCCAGCAGTGCGGCGACGACGAGGACACAGCGCAGCATACGCTCGAGGTCTGCGTGACCTGGGCTTCGCAGCGCTCTGCCCTCGTCGCCGCCATCGGTGCCGACCTTTCGCTACCGGCCGTCGTGAAAGCGATGGTCGACAGTGAGAGGAATCGGGACGCAGTCGCCGCCTTCTGCGAGAGCGTCATCTTGCAGAGGAAAGCGGCGGGGCGAATCCGGGAGGATCTCCTCTTCAAGGATTCGCGCCGCCGTCGGCAACTGGGGCGGCGAAGGCGAGAATACCTCCGCCTTATGCCACCCTAGCCGAGGCAGCGGGTGACCGGACCGGGGATTAGTCTGGTCACCCTTGGAGAGAGGCCACCGCGTGAAGACGACGCCCTGACATCGAGACATAATATTAGTCGAGATGGCAGGGCGTCGACCCGAGAGGATACCCGTGAGGGTAGACCGGATGGGCCACTGAAGAAAAGAACGCGTACCAGTGGCCCACCCGCAACGCGTAGAGAGGTATATTGTAGGGCGGGTCTACGGGGGCGTGCGCCGCTTCTCCCGTCGCCCGGGACGGATTAGCGGGGCGTGACCGTTCCGTAGCCCGCCGCCAAAAAAATAAAAAAAGATATTATATGCCTTTTGTATCCCTTAGTCGTCTCTTATGATCCCTCACGGGTAAGATAGAGGGTAGTGATTTGTATGCTTACTCCGTCATCACACGGATAATATTAGTATGCTTGCTTGAAGAATTGCATGTACTGAAAGAAGGTGGAGTCAAGAGTCTCCGAAACCGGCGAGCGTGTATGAAGAGAATTATGAATGTTGAGGAAGCGAGTGAAGTATGCAAAGATAGAGTTCTCTTGCACTCTGTTCTCTCTGCCTACCCTGCAAAGGACATGGCGTGGTGGCATGTATGTATGCTCGAAGAATAAGATTTTTTTTTACAATTTTTGTTATTACTATCAGGTGCAAATAATATATGGTGGCAAGATGCCTGTTTAGGTAAGAAATGTAAAGCTCTTAGTCTTCTTTTACGATATCCAATATAACCATTGATAATATTAGTAGCTTCGTACACAGCAATCTCGCCAATAAAACGATAGAACAAATTCTTTCATTATCCGGCACATTACAAATGTACACATTCACGTCATCGATCAATATAAACAATAAATCATCTTAATTCGGTCGTGTTTATATTAATGTAGACAGTTAAAAAGCCTACAAATTCATGTAGGACCTATGAATATTGATTTTATTCAACTTTTATGTCTATATATATAATTCTGATGTCTTCGGTTGTTGAAGCTAGATTTAATAGATTAGTTTTAACACGTGTATAATATAATAATATCAACAATATTTTCTATTTGACAACACCTGTTCTTCTTCTTCTTTTTCATCATCTCAGCTCATACACGTCCCACTGTTGGGCTCCTCTATAACGGAAGGGCAATTGATCCACTATACCAGACGCTGGTCAGACCTGTTGGTATAGGGTTTTGTTTCGAGTTTTCCTTCTCTCGCATTGATGTTATATGCATTTTATATCCCTTAGTCGTCTCGTACGATCCCCCCCCGGGTAAGATAGGGGTGGTATATTGTATTCTTACTTCGTCACCACACGGAAAATTTCTTCTTTTTATGTATTGGCAATTAGCTACTTATGCAAGCCATTGTTGCCAGTTATCATTCTACTACTCTTGTCCCAATTACTTGGGTTCGACGCAATATGTAACCCTATTCCTATATATTGCAAAGGTTATTGGCAGTAGTTTTATGACCGGCTGCCTGCCTGACATCAACCCTCCTTAGGAATGCAATTGCTGACCAAAATGCATCAGATAGTGTTGGGCCAAGTCGATATAAAATATTGGCCATCGGTGCCAGTGTCGAGTTATAATTATCTTCATGTTCTTAGTCTCTTTCTGTTAGTCATTGTCCGTCAGTAAGCCAAATCGTCGCCATCAAGTGCTATGGCCACACTGTTAATGGTATCACGTGAGAATTTTGATAGAAAACGTAAACGTTGTAAAGCACTTTTATATGATACTAGCTTCTGCCCGCGGCTTCGCCCGCGTAAAAGGTTACTTTCCTAAAGTTTTTGATTCCCTATTTTTATTTTTGACCGTCGGTAATACAGTGCAACGGTATTACAATACTCAGGGTTGGAACTTCATTACTGGACTGCTAGATGGCGTTGAAGAATCTAGATTTTGAGATTTTTTTACAAACATTTTTTTTATTTTGCATATAAAATTTTGATTTTTTTTTTAATAAAAAGTATCCTATGTTACTTTTAATACCTCCAAGAATATGTGTACAATGTTTCATGATGATCGGTTGAGTAGTTTTAGCGTGAAAGCGTAATAAACAAACTTACATTCACATTTATATATTAGTAGGGATTCACTACAAACCAGCAGTTCCGTCACATCACATTACATAAAATACTATCAAAATTATCTAATATAACACGTTAATACACTAAGATATCAAATATAATACAAGAGCCACATGATGTTTTAGATTCCCGCCAAAAGTCAGACCACACCTCTTTTTTTGTGCAGGCTATGGTTGGGACACATCGCGCCTATACCGACCAGGGCGATGGAAGAACGGCATGGGGCTTATAATTCACCATGTTCTCTCGCCATCCTTGCTAGGCCAACCACTGGTACTGATTCTTTGACAACCGTAGTATAATATACAAAATATAAGTAGTTTTCTTCCAAATACAGTTTTCTTTTCATCAACGTCATCATCATCCCTTTTAATTACATATCTATGTCACGTCAAGCGTTCACTCCTTAACTTCTTCATTTGCGCAACTTTAAAATTTTCTACTATACGCTTATTATTATTATTTTATCAATTCTCATCACGCCTCACATCCATATCAATAATCGCATCTCCACTGCATGAAGTCGTCTCTCATCCTTCGCTTTCGTAGCCCAATAGTAACAGTTAATTCTAATTGCTGTTAGGTTTCTGTTTTAGTATGAATTGCCTTTAAAACCGAAGATCTCAACCCTACATTTCTGTCTAGTTACATACATACATATCATCACGCCATATCCCTTGCAGGGTAGGCAGAGAGAACAGAGTGCCAGAGAACTCTATCTCTGCATACTTCACTCGCTTCCTCAGCATTCATAATTCTCTTCATACACGCTCGCCGGTTTCGGAGACTCTTGACTCCACCTTCCTTCAGTACTTGACTGATCTGGTCTAGGTAGGTTAGTCTCGGTCTCCCTCAGTACCTACATCCTTCCACTTTCGCATTGTATATCTTCTTAACCAGACGTTCGTTCGGCATTCTTTCCACATGTCCGAACCATCGGAGCATTCCCTTTCGCATCTTTACACTAATACTCTCTTTCGTACCTACTCGCTCTCTTACGTCGTCGTTACGAATGCGGTCGGTCAGCGTAACTCCACAGATTTATTTATTTATTTATTTCCGTCTAGTTACGGAGTAAAAATACAATTCACTATCCCTTTTCTTCAAACTTCAAACTTAAGGCTCACATATAGGCCCCTTAAGCTCTGTCATATCCGTGATACTGTACTGCTACGCTTCATGTATTAGTACATCCTCCTATTTGCCAATTAGCCAATTTTGCTTCATGTCTCCCGCTTTGCATATGAGGGAAGTGGAAATTCTTCAACACCTCCTGTTTTTCTTTTCTAATTAAATTTGTTGCGGGTCCCAAGACAATTAAAAGCATTTCCCGGGACTGCCTGAGGGTCAAACTTTAGTGTCTTTTATGGAGACCATTGTGGGTCCTGACTTACAGGAGTTCAGTGGTGGGAATGTGTGGTGGGATTAGTCCCATTATGAAAAAAATAATATTCCTTTTCTTAAAAGGATAACGTAAAAGACGATATAATAGGCAGATAACATGTAATGCAAGAGAAATATAACTTAAAATAAAATTCTATACCGAGCTGTCTGGCTAGTGTTGTATAGTTGGTCAATTACCCTACTATTGTGGCTTATATTGATTTACTACACCCCAATAGATAAGTGTTATGCTAGGGCCGAAGTAATGTGTGGCGAAGCTTCGTACGTTTGGTACACTAGAAAGTTATCGCGATAATACACACGGTCACATTAGCGCCTTCGGTATTTTACACGATGTATCGTATAATAATTAAAGATGGCCGAAATCATTTTCATACGTTTAACTATGGATGACGAGTTGCTTTACTTTTACAGCTATGTTATGCTAATAATTACATAATGATTTTTTTGAATCCCTTCATGGGTCCAGCTTCATAATGGTGTAAAAATTCTAACACTAGGTACTTCATCACTCCACTCCATATTTATTGATTAACTAGAGATCCTCAAACGCGTCTAAACACATCGAAAATTTCTGCCGAATGAAAAACGCTAGTCTGACCACAGAGCGCGATATATTAGCGCGCTAAAACCCTTTGACTTATAGCTACCCAAGCGATAACGCACACGAAACCCGAATATTCGCGACTATAGCCGATAATGACCGGTCACATCTGCGGGTATCGTCTCATTGCACGAAGCTTCGTGACGATACATGCAAGTGCGGCCCTAGCATTACCGTATTATAACGATAATTATATTATACTGATTACACAGACGGCGTAGTGGTTAAAATACAATATAGATGCGATTCCCGTGTGGGACAATACTCTGGTACTCTTTCGGAGATTCTGGATATTAAATGAAACCTGAACGAACCTCCTCCTTTTTGGAAGTCGGTTAAAAATATATAAAGAAACACTTAAGAGCTTAAAGATATAAAAGCTAAGATACCACCATTTATGCTGAAGCAATTTATTTGACTGCACAGATGGCGTAGTGGTTAAGATACCGACATTTCGTGCCAGTGTAGTGACTTCGATTCCAATGCAGGACAATACTTTGCGCACAAAGTGTTGTTCTGAGTCTGCGTGTAATTTGTCTGCATTAATTATATGTTTGTAAAGTCCCCCGCAATACAATGATTATTGCTTTAGCAGGTCTTCAAATAAAAGTTATTTGTTTTTCTTGTAAGTTTAGTTTATTTTTTTAGTTATTTGTTTTATATAAAATTGTATATAACATAATTCATTGGAGCTAATATTTACTATAGTAACGCCAATGTGACAACCTTCGAACGAGGATACACTTCCTTTTTTTTTTTAAATGAATAAAACAAATATGGCGGGATCAGATTCCATAAGCAGCATCCAATCACGAGTTCACTACTAAATCTACCAGGATCGCGCAAAATATTGTACTTCGCGCTACACGATACCTTAGTATCTCAATCATTGCCGGGCGGGCTACCGAAAACAAAGATCGGGTACCGGTGGCCCGCTCGCACGGCAAAGAGAGCTGCTTGCAGGGTGGGTCTATGGGATTGCGCGCCGCCTCATCCGTCGCCCCGGACCGATTTGGCGGAGCGCGACCATCTCCATAGTCCAACGCAAGGAAAAAAAAAGTATCTCAATTATTACACCATCTTAAATATATAATACAGCTTTTAAAGCTTTTTTTTTGCAGTTTACTCCTTAAGAATCGATTTTCATATAAGGCGCCCGGTATGAGAAAAATTTTAGGAGTAAAATCTAGTGACCGAATGACCTCGTTACGTTTTTGGTGTGCAACCTATTCCGCGCACCTTTCACTTTCTGACGTGAGATAATACTTCACTGAACAGTTTTAATAAATGTAAATAAAAATATATATATATATATTATTTTTAGTCAAATGAGCTTTTTTTGCGTCTGTTTTGATAATCGTACTTTAGGAGTAAACTCCAGACGTGCGTCGGAGCTGACACACACACTTTTTTTTTTCGGCTGTTTTTTTATGACTGTAGGTATATTAAATAGTACATAATAGGGGACGGAGAGTGTTACCGTCATAGCATCATTACAAGGGACATGTAGAATCGATGTTCGTGAATAAAATACGCGTCGTATTATATCGATCGTACAGCGACGGTCAACGTACAATGTCACTGTCTTCTTTATGGACACGACGTTTTTTTTTTTTTAAACGATTGCGTTTAAGCTCGAATATTAATTTTTATTATCATCATTCCTACTGGAAAGGGAATGCTACGATGGTTCAGACATGTGGAAAGAATGCCAAATGAACGTCTGGTTAAGATATACAATGCGAAAGTGGAAGGATGTAGGTACCGGGGGAGACCGAGACTAACCTACCTAGACCAGATCGGTCATGTACTGAAGGAAGGTGGAATCAAGAGTCTCCGAAACCGGTGAGTGTGTATGAAGAGAATTATGAATATTGAGGAAGCGAGTGAAGTATGCAAGGATAGAGTTCTCTGGCACTCTATTCTCTCTGCCTACCCTGCAAAGGAAATGGAGTGATGGTATGTATGTATCATCCCTACTCTTATGACAATTACTTGGGGTTGATATAATATGTTTCTTCCATAAATGTAATTATTGACCAAACGAAATCAGATAGAGCTAACCCAGTTTGTAAAGCTCATAGTTGTCTTTTATGAAAAGCAAAGTATGGTAGTATTCGTAGCCGCTACCATACAGCACAGTAAAGTTACTGTAAAATTTATGTGTTCTATCTACAGCTGTGAGCCGACCCGTAATTACGTCTACACTCGCAGGCTCACAACCTCGGCGAAAATCGAAATCTGAGCAGTGACAATATGCTTTTGCGCTTCTTACGGTGAGCAAGAGAGCTGGCAGCCTAACTTTATGCGTGGGTTTGGGGTTTTCATTTATAGGCAGCAATCTAGTTATACCCCTGGTATTGAAAGGGTCCGTCCGGGGTATTACCACACCCCGGACTGGTCCGTGGCTGTAGACATAAAACTGTCAACAGTGTGGGCCCTACCACCATTAGATTTATATTATATCCCTTTGTCGTATTTTATGATATCCTCGTATAAGATCGGGGAGGTGAATTTTATTCTTACTTCGTCATAACACGGCAAAGCATTATAATATAATAATAATATTTATTAAAGTGACCAAGAATCAAATGATTAGTAAGACTTACACCTATGTTAGTAATAAAACTAACATTACAAACGGCACATCACAAGACATAGGCATGTTACCGCCACAACATCCCGTGAGAGATGGCGCAGCAGCGGCCCATGTATGTGCAATCCAGTCTGCTCGATATCATATTCAGGATGCTGTTAGCGCTGCCACGCACCCTGCGCACCAGGGATGCACACCGCTTACGTATTGTTGAATAGAAACAATCAACATGCACGTTTGCGAACATCCCCGATGCACTACAGTAGCGATGCAGCCCCACCATTACCCTGAACGCATTATTATATTGCACGCTGAGGGCACTATAGGATCTTTGTGTATATGCCGCCCACAGGCTGCATGTGTACAATGCTGTACAGTAGGCACGAAACAAAGTTATCTTAACATTCAGCGTACAGTGAGCAAATCTGCGAGCGAGCATATTCGCTCGAACCGACAATGCCCTCCGCTCTCGTTCAATATCATCATCGTCCTTGAGGCTAGGGGTCAATATGTGACCTAGATATTTGAATTTAAACGTTCTCTGTAACGGCGTGCCGTTCAGGTATACAGTTGGTGCAAGACTGGGATATTTACCCCCAGCCCTAAAGACCATAAGTTCGCTTTTAACACTATTGTATGTCAATCCGTGTAATTCAGCATATTGTTCACAACGTGCTATTAGCTTCCGCAGACCACAGATCGACGCACTCAACAGCACCATGTCATCTGCGTAACTGATGTTATTTACGTTCACTCCATCAATGTGACAACCAACTTTTGTGCTGCTGAGTTCACCGATCAGATCATTGACATAGAGATTAAAGAGGGTTGGGGAAGTCAGACCTCCCTGTTAAGTAATGGGGTAAGCCCCACACTCCAACTTATAGGTACACGACAATGCTCCTGCCCATCGTACGTTGTTGACCTGGTTTCCATACCAATATTTTAAGATGTTTACCACTTCCGGTGGTGCCTGAACATTTTCTAGTTTTTTCCATAGTAGATCATAGGAAACCAGGTCAAATGCTTTGGACAAATCAAGAAAGCAACCATAGACAGGCGTCCTACGTTTTGTATAATATGTAATAGCATGCTTAAGGCATAACACAGCTGTTTCCGTAGACAGACCAGGTCGGAAACCAAATTGGTTATCGCGAGATATTATGAACTTACCTAGTTGTGCATTAAGCATGCCATCGAATACCTTAGATATTACAGTAGCAAACGAGATAGGCCTGTAGTTACATGAGTCCGCGAGATCGCCAGTTTTATTTTTAACAACAGGCACTACCACTCCGCACCATCTCACTCGGCAAGTAACAATGAGCAATACACAAACTGTACAATATAGACAGAATCTTAGGTAGGTATACACCAGCATATCGAAGGTGCTCTATGCTGAGCCCATCATGGCCAGGGGACTTACCACGTGACATAGCTGTCATTAATTGAGTTATCTCTTCTGCATTAAAACTCAACTCTGGTGGCATACCGGGTTCAACCTTGTGCATAGCACTCGAAGTACCCAAATGAGACTTAACATAAAAAAGATCTTTAAAATGATTAGCTATGTCTGTCGGATCACTCACGCCGCCGACACACACAGGAACACCCGGTTTTTCTCGTAATTTATTCGTATTCTTCCAAAAAGCTCGAAAATCATTATAGTGAGAAGATTTTTATTTGTTTTTCATGTTATTGACACCACCTTAATCGTGCCTTGAAAATTTTCCTAGCCTCACACATCCTTTGATAATAACGACCGTGTCCTGGCTTACCATGCCATACCCACAGCGTAAAATGGTAACGAGCTTCCTTATGTGCATCCGCGACGTGTTTGTTCCAGCCTTCCACTTTCCTCATTATTTTATTACAATTATAGCACAAAACGGCTGCCTCCCTTAGGGCGTGTACAATTTTGCTATATATTTTATCTATACAGTTTAGATGGCTACTAATGTTACATGTCTTATCACAACACTTATAAAGTTCTTGTGGAAAGTCGATCAGTTTTAGTCTATGATTACACTCTCTAGTATAAAAATTTATCTGTTTGGTGTTTCTTTCACCCCACACACCACATTTATCTGTTTGGTGTATCTTTCACCACAAATTTGTTATGCCCAATATTTATATCAGGCCTTAATGAAGTTAACACATTTAAATTACACTGAGCTACTACTAATGGAAAGTGATCCGACCATAAAACATCTTATGACATTGAAACCTTTTGAACAGTCTGAGCAGTAGCTTTAATCACTACACAGTGATCTAACCACCGCTTAGATCCATGGGATTCACTGAGGAATGTGTACGTGTCTGACATTTGCACTAGAACTTCTATGTCGATACATGTCCAGTCTTGCTCCCCACAAAAATCTGAAAGTGCCTTAAAGAACTGTTCAGATGGGAGAGCGTTAAAATCTCCTAATATATAAACATATCTACGCTACAGTTCTCTATAATAGCACTCACCGAGCTAAGGATATCCGTAAAATCTGTCACATTTGAGTTCATGTCTGTGAGCATATATACACTCATCACTAATAACGACTTATTATTTAATACTATTTTAATTGCACAGAGACGCGGATTATTGCACTGAATAATATTAACTTGGTGAAATAGACGTCGTCTCCATAGCAAGGCTATTCCTCCATAAGGTCTGCCGCTTAATATACCCGCTGAAGTGTCCACTGCCGATACTCCAGTATAGTTAAAATCATCATCAATGGTATTTAAAAACGTGATCTCCTCTGTTAATAACCACGTCTCTTGTAGTGCAATTATATCGGATGATTTGCATAATTCGCGAATGCAACGCAAAGACCTCTTTACATTTTTACAATTAAAACTGATTAACTTACAAACATTATTATTCATTATTTGATTTGATTTGGACCGTTTTCCACGTTAGAAAAATTAATTAATATTTTAGGCTTAAAATGCACAAAACGACGCAACATAACTCCCTGGGGCCATAACTTATCGTCTAGGAAGATGGGTAATTTATGTTGAGATACAAAAAAATTATATGCATCGTAATCACAATGTCGTTTAATTAATATTTACATACATACGTACATACCATCACGCCATGTCCCTTGCAGGGTAGGCAGAGAGAACAACATTAATATTTTCTCTAATGAAACAATTTCATCAGTTTTTTTCTTTATATAATCGACTATATCACATTCCGAGGTGTTCTTGTGTACATTAGTGATAAACATAGGTATATGTCTTTCAGCCGCCCTAAACTTATCCTCAGATGCAACGACAACGCTTCCAAAATTACCTACAATACGGTTTTTAGACGTTCGCTTCTTTCTTTGTACCAATGTAAAACTATCATTCTCTTTTATAACGTCCGCATATATGTGTGCTGTCTCGCAGCCTTGGTATTAAACAACTGATTACTCGATCGGTTATCAGCTATCACATTGTGTACAGCAGAGATTCCAAACCCATTGGTTTCAGTTTCTACATTTTTAATTATTAATTCATCACGGCTATTTTGTAATTGCGATCGTTCACCGCTACCCTCTTTACGATTAATATCATTAACAATTTTAAAATTTTTATTCACAATTACTGGTAACTTTTGTTTAGATACGTTTGAACGTGACAATATCACGGAATCACTGCTACAACAATCATTTCGATCCATATCAATCTTTCCAGGTGAAGGTGCTAATTTGGATGAATTTGTCGCAATATAATACTCATTTTTAAGGTCTTCGAATTGTTCTTGTGTAACATATGTCGATTTAATGTTAGATATTTCAGTTTTTAAAATGACGAGATCCTTCAAGAGCTTTGAAACATCCAAATGATCAAAGGTAAGAGGCGGTAATTTGCCCAAATCACGAGCCACAAATATAGGCAATTTATCTGGCTCCATCTTAAATATATTAATAATATCATTCAGGACTCGATTTTCCTTACCCTTGCCTTTACGAACAGTTTTACATAAATCACTAGATAATGATTCAAGTAACAGCGATTTTTCTATCTCATCACTCGTAAACGCTGACGCGCCTATACGAACCAAGCTGGTTTCATCAGCTATCGATACCTTATTTTGCACATAAGATAAAAGTTCATCAATAACAATATTACACTTATCGCATTTAATAAAGTTCGCCTTTCTCACAATATCACTTACGAACATACGTGCAACGCCAATGCACGCACGCGCAAGACTATATATAAAAAGTATTTCATACAGATGAAGCCTTTGAGAATGTAATCTATGAATATAGACTAGAAGATAAGTGTAATTACTTTGCACCGTTATAAAATGGCTTTTCTTTAATGGCAACTATTTACACATTGTAAATTAGTATTTACGTACTTATCTTAGATTTTAAAATTAACTTTTACTTATTTATCATAATTTTGTGAAAATCAGAATGTTTATTAGGATTTACCAACAGATGGCATTTATTTCTATATATCATTTTGATTTATTATAAATGACATCAGTTAAAGTGAATAAATTATCACTAGATGGCTCTAATGCCAGTTTTAAATTAAATGGTTTAAAACTAAGTAATAAGTATATTTTCGGTGTGGTGACGGAGTAAGAATACAATTCACCACCTCCTATCTTACCCGTGAGTGATCGTAAGAGACGACTAAGGGATGTAAAACGCATAGAACATCTTATGTAAGAGAAGGAAAACTCAAAGCAAATCCCTATACCAACACGTCTGACCAGCGTGGTATAGTAGGTCAATTTCCCTCCTATCATGGAGGAGGCTCGAGCCCAAGATTGGGACATACTCGTATATATTATGAACTGAAATGATGATGATATATTTATAATATTTACTTATGGTTTGTTATTACAGAAAGAAATACTCTTTTAAAATGGCGTAATAAACACTAATTTAAATGCAATATTATAGAAAATATATTTGAAAAACATAAAAAAACGCCTTAAATAAATATTATATAGAGATCTTAAGCGACTGAACGTATTGATCTATCTTTTAGGTGCTAATAATATAATATATCGTTTATATTGACAAACCAAAGATGATATCAACTCTATTTGTCACGAAGAAACGAAATAAAAAATGTAATTTGGTGGGAAATTGGAAGCATCGTTTGGTGGTATTGTATAATAATCATAGTGTTTTACCGTGTTATATTAGATAATTTTGATGGCATTTTATGTAATATGATACAAAGAAACTGCTGGGACGTAGTGATTATATTATGAAAGTGCTCTATAACGTTCTTGTTATCCACTAATATTGCCCGAAGATACCATTAACTTTCCGTGTGGTGACGGAGTAAGAATACTATTCACTACCCCATATCTTACCTGTGGGTGATCGTACGAGATGACTAAGGGATATAAAACGCATATAACATCTATGCGAGAGAAGGAAAACTCGAAACAAAACCCTATACCAACACGTCTGACCAGTGCTGTATAGTAGGTTAATTTCCCTCCCATTATGGAGGAGGCCCGAGCCCAACAGTGGAACATTTACGGGCTGTGATGTGTGATGTGATGATGATACCATTAACAACGTGGCCATCGCATTGTTGATGGCAACTAATTCAATATTGACAACAATGGCTCAATAAGTAGCGTTACATACAAATATATGGTAGAGCGTCTCAAAAATCATGTGACCAGATTATCATTTTAGGTCTACTACCGTTCACTATTGAGCAGATTCTTACCCAATAGTAGAACATATATGGGATATGAGAATAAACCGAAGAAAAGCTAAAAATTACTTATATTTGTATGACAATAGTTTTAACGAAAAACGAAAACGTAATCGCCCATTTTTTTTATTTATACTTCTTTTTTTGTATTGGCAATCAACTACTTATACGAGCTATTGTTGCTAGTGACGAGTTACAATTTTCTTTACATCTTTAATCTCTTTATATTAGTCATAATACGACAGTAAGTCAAATCGGCACTGTCAACGGTGCTATGGCCACACTGTTAATGGTGTCTTTTAGGAATTGTTGAAAAACAAAAACATTGTAAAGCACTTTTATATCATATTCACTACATCTCACCAGTTCCTTCGCATCACAATACATAAAATGTTAATAAAATGATTTAATATAACACGTTAAAACACTAAGATATTAAATACATGGCATTTTCATATTCCCGCCAAAATTCTTACTGTCATTTACAGATAATTGTGAAATAGGAATACGTAATAACCGAAATCGCAGCTACTAGCATATACTAACAATTTAAGTACTGAATATTTCCCTTTGTATTTCAAATCTCATAAATTTTATCAAGGATTAAATAAAAAGTATATAAAAAAATACAAAGAGAATTTGTCAAAGCATTCATTAAAACTGCAGCAAATAACGTTTGAATAAAATGTTGACTTGAGCGGCAAACTAGTTATTTTGTCATTATTCATGCAACGCCAACTTGAAGCTTACAACGTATAATTTAAGGTAATACAGAACGTTCTAATAACAAAGTTATATTTTACTTCTGAATGTAGTTATATAAACATGTTTTGTTAGACATAATTTGTAGATATGTTTAATAGAATATGTCAATAATTTATTTTGCCTCACGGCTGTCGATGAATCAGTAAGTACTTGGTTTCAAAGAGTCGTCTAGGTTTTACAGATTCATCTACAACCTATATAGAAGAAAACAGTTTACGTCATGCAAATTACATACATATTTCGAGAAATCGAAGGATACCATATGCCCTTCATCCGTGTGGTGATACATGTCTATATCAAGCCATCTGATCAGCGTGGTATAGTAATAGGTCAATTTCCCCCCTATTATGGAGGATTCGAGCTCAATAGTGAGACATATGTGAGCTGAGATGATGATGATTTACTATCTAAAACATAGATTATGTGGCAAATCTGCATTTTAACTATTTTTTTTTTTTTTTTATTGCTTATGGTGGCAAACGAGCAAGCAGCACACCTGATGGTAAGTGTCACTGCCGGCCATGGATCTTTGCTATACCAAGGGTATAGCTAAGCCGCAGCCTACCATTACAATCTCCAAACCCACCCAGTTGGGCTTCCGGTTTTCTCGCTCACTAAACGAAGCACAATAGCACGTTGCCATTACTCAGACGTCGATCTTCTGCGAGAGTGTGGTACTACCCTGGATGAACCGGCCTGCGGCTGTAGACAGAGAGCTGTCAACAGCGTGGTCCTAACACTAATAAAACTAGGTTTAAAAGGTGAAGGGTAACCTTTATTAAACTCCTAAGTGACACTTTAGGGCAAAGGGATTTAACATAAACAGATTTAGATTAATTTTTAGTTATATTTTTCTGATAGATCACGAAAATTATACTAAAAAAGTCGAAAATCAATCAGATAGGTAAATGAATGCTTTTGTATCCATTTCAATTAGAATTACTTTTTTTTTTTTTTTTTTTAAGTTCGTGTTTGCATGATGATTAATTAAGGATGTTGTGGATATGATAACTTGGATCAAGATACTGATTCGGATATAATAATATTATACTGGGTTCAGATACATACATACATACATATCATCACGCCATATCCCTTGCAGGGTAGGCAGAGGGAACATAGTGCCAGAGAACTCTATCCTTGCATACTTCACTCGCTTCCTCAATATTCATAATTCTCTTCATGCCCGCACGCCGGTTTCGGAGACTCTTGACTCCACCTTCCTTCAGTACGTGACCAATATGGTCTAGATAGGTTAGTCTCGGTCTCCCCCGGTATCTACATCCTTCCACTTTTGCATTATATATCATCTTAACCAGACATTCGTTTGGCATTCTTTCCACATGTCCGAACCATCGGAGCACTCATTCCGGATTCAGATACGTTTATGAATTTGAAATTATTGAATTTTTAGGGAATTCGAAAAGGAAATGCTAAGCGTGTTGATTATCGTGTTACCTTTGGAAAGATTTGCGTTTTAGCGACGAATTGGCTGGTTAAAGAAAATGTCTCATACAGACCCCGAATATACGAAATTTTTAATCAGATTCGGTTACGGTTTCTTACACCTATACATGGCAGATATCCTTTCGAACCTCCATAACATCACTGGTGATAATTGTTTAGATGCGTCTGCAGCTTAACTATTGTTTTCCGTGAGCCAACTTAAAGTGAATCAAATAACTTTTTCTTTTAGGTAAAATGACATTTAATTTTTTTAGGACAGACTATAGTATTGTTACAACTTGCACAAACTGTCCGCGTAGGCGTCAAGGTTGGCGTGTAACCCCATAACCTGCCATACACGTCCTCTTTATTGATATGTGGGTGGACATTCGATACCGAGCATTTGAATTCATTGGTCTGGTAAAATATCCTAATATCCTATCGGTAATATCCTAACAGTACATACATTAAGATCAGAATGTAGAGCAAAATCTACCATAAAATTTAAAAATATGTAGGTATATTTTTTTATGATTACTTGGGGTCGACGCTGTACAGGGTGGAAGTGGACTGCTCCCGAAAACAAAGACAGGTGACCCTACTAGTCCTACTTGTAATGATAGGCTAGAAAAAAAATCGATCAGGATGAAACTGATGGCATCAAAAGCAATAAGATATGTGGTTAGATGATCGGTAAGAAATATACTGGTCAGTATACATATAAGGCAGTAAAGAGATATAATACATCAGTTTATGGGACTGTAAGCAATCCCTCGTCGCCTAGGGACGGTTTGGGCGGGGTGCAACACAGCCTGTCAAAAGAAAAAAGGCGTGGTGGGCGTAAGAGTGTCGACGGCTGGAAGTAGTTTTCTGTCATAAGATTTATATTTAATCTACGATTCCTATTTCGAATTTTATTGTATTTATGAATGTGGTCATCTAAATTAAGAAAAGAATAAAAATATTCCATTGATGCGCAAAAAGACATTCGTGGCCCATGAGGGGATCGAACCCGCGACCTTCGCGTTATTAGCACGACGCTCTAACCAACTGAGCTAATGGGCCGACGCTCATGTTGTTGAAATAACGTTTCTATTGTGAAAATTTATATAAATAGAAAGTAATTTATGTCATATGCATATTTTTTTAAACGTATCTCTACATACTTGTAGATTATGATAACAAAAGTTATCAACATGATAATGTCATTATGTAGCTTTTTTTTTTTTTTTTTTTTTTTTTTTTTTTTTTTTTTTTTTTTTTTTTTTTTTTTTTTTTTTTTTTTTTTTTTTTTTTTATATAATTCGACTGGACGTGGCCAGATGGCCTAGCGTTGGGGTGTCGGGGATAGAATGTCAATAGACGATCTCTCCGGCATCCCGTAAAAGCGCGGAAGGGACCGCTGTGGTTTTAGTGGGTATTTCGGTCGAACCAGCTGACCGGCGAGTCCCACACACCCCCTCGTCTGTCACCGGCGAGGGCTAGTGCGCAAATGCATTTCCACAGCGTGAACAAAAAAAAAAAAAAAGCTTTTTATATAATGTAGTATTATATAATTTATGTTTCGATAAGTATATATGTTATGAGGCTTGTTATCTGACACAGAGTAAACACTTTTTAATCTGTACGGATGATCAAACTTCTAACCTTAAGTAATCATCATTTTATCTCAATTTCATACGTTCCTCTGCTGAGTTCGAGCCTCCTCTACAATGTTTCAAGTTAAAACCCAATATACTACGCAGGTCAATTGGTCATGGGTTGTATATTATATTGTTTAGGCGTCTTTTACGACACTCACGACCAAGATGGTGAATAGTATTCAATTAGCACACGGAAACTAAGTTATATAGAAATACACTTAATAATTGTAGCATTAGATTAAAAAAATGCATTCCCGGGTTCTTTTATTATTTAAGGTTTATTTATCACGCTAGTCAAACTTGCTAACAAACTTATAGTTTTATTTCAAGTTAGTTAACGTTTTTTTTTTCTCGATCACACTTTCTGTCCTATGTAAATAATTATTGTATTATGGTGGATGTTACAAACGTAATTAACTGACACAAATTACACCTAGACTCGGAACAACAATTTGTCGCATCACATAAAGTATTTTCCTGCATGAGAATTGATCCCGTGACACTAATACGGTGGGTCGATATCTTAACTACTAAACTATCCGTTCAGTCCAGTTGTTTCGCGTTGACATTAGCTTAAATCAAATGCAAGTAAGCAAGAGATGGGTGAATTTCATTATTAATCCAGAACTATAGAAATGAAAAATTATTATCTTCATGTCAGCACATATATGTCCCACTGTTGGGTTAGAGGCTCCTCCACAATAAGAGGGAAACCATGACCTACTATACCATGCTGATCAGACGGGTTGGTTTAGGGTTTTATTTCGAGTTTTCCCTCTTTTGCATAGTGTTGTATGTATATTATTCTGCCGTCTTTAACGAGATTCACGGACAAGATAAGCAATGTTGAATAGTATTCTTAATCAACAGGAAAATAATGTATTTAAAAGCAAAGAAAATCTTATAAAGAAAGCAAATTTGTTATTATTAAATTTAATTAATGTAACTTATAATAGTTACTTGGGATATTTATTTATTTATTTGGACAACCAAGAATTGCTACAACTACATATATAAACTTAATAAACATTGTTATGAAAAATAAAATAGATTAGTTGCACAATTTTTAAAGGTGCCACATCATGCACAATAAAAAGGTAGGTACATTATTTCAATACTTATAGGCAATTAAAATAAAATTAAAATATAATTGTAAAGGAAAAATTAAATTAAAGTGGAAATATGGGGAGAAAAGAAATAGCTAAATTAAAAAATAATTAATACGTATTTTTACACACACACATAATAATTACATAATACATACATTACACACATATACATCCTAATGCGCATAACAAACAATTGATATTTGTATCTATAGATTCAAATTACTTCCAGTACAGCTGTCGAAACAATCTCAGTACTGTAATTTTAAATTTGGGTAACTTATCTGCAAATATATCCACATTTTGGTTTATAGTATTATATTGCTTACATAATCTAGAAATAGTAGAAAATTGTTTTATGGATTGACACAATATGTAATTATCCTCCGTCGTACATATTGCAAAAAGTTTTGGCTATAGTTTTATGACTGGACCTACCAGATGTCAAGTCTCCTTGATAATGTATTCGTTGACCATACAGCATCAGATATGTAGCTGTGTGGTAGCGGATACGAATACTACCAACCCTTACTCTGCTCGTGGATATCGTAAAAGACAACTAAGAGCCTTATAATGACCTAGATCAACTCCATCTGATGCCATTTGATCATTCCCAAGTTCCCAAGGAGGATTGACGTTTGGAAGGTAGCTGGTCATAGAACTATTGCCAATAACTTTTACAATAAGTACTATGAAAGAAGAGTACATATTGTATCGACCCCAAGTAATTGGGATAAGAGTAGGAGAATGATGACAGCATCAGATATGTAGTTGACCTTTTTTTTTTTGCGGCGTGCTACGGTCTGGTTACTTGCCGCTAAATCCGTCCGGCGCGACAGATGAAGCGGTGTGACTCCATATACCTGACGCAATTTTCTTCTTCACGCCGTGTGAGTAGGCCACCGGAACGCGGTCTTTGTCGTTGGTAGCCCACCTATCGGTTTACCCTCGAGGGATAGAGTTTACCCAAGATTATGTTGAGTTCTTAGTCGTCTTTTACGATATCCACCTGCAATGCGAGGGTTAATAGTATTCGTAACCGCCAACAACAAATCAAATGTATTCTATTAGAAATGGAGATGGTCTCTATTATCGTAATTTTAATTGTACTACATATATCATAAAAATCAAATAATACATTTTAATATTATGTTTGTATAAAAACCAAATGGCCTTCATTATAGTTATTACTTTCCTACTTTACCGATGTCTATCTTTGTAATTAGCTATTCGATTATTATAAAAAATAATAATATATAGCTAATAGTTTAATAAAGCATGTTGCAATGTGCAATAATAAATAAAAATATACATAATTAAATAAGTTACATGGCTTTGAAGTTAGTAGGGTTATATTCTATCTCTTTCTGGCACAACGATGTTTGATTAGGACGCATGCAGATTAATATGGGAATTGTCACGTTGACGTCACATTGTGTGTATTTCTTTCTCTGTCTAATTGATTAATAAAATGCTTGTAAGTAGATTAATAGGAAAATAAATGCTGTTTTGACAGTTTTAGTCTATTGTATATATATATATATATATGTAATCTGAATCTCGGAAACGGCTCCAACGATTTTCTTGAAATTTAGCATACAAGGGGTTCCGGGGGCAATTAATCGATCTAGCTAGGTAATTTATAGAAAATATTATTTTGTCAGTATATTTCGGCAACAAAAATATAATTTTTCGTTGCACTAAAGCTATTAGAATATGAACGTTTTCAAATTTTGACGCTGTCATTAAGAATAGACATTTAGCTCAGTTGGAAAATCGAGTGGTTTAATCCAAACAAACCGGAGCTCGGTTCGGATCCTTACTTTTTCTTATTTACTTTTTGGCCTTATTTTTTATTATTTTATTTTGTATCTCCTTTTTTCACGGGATCTTCCATAGGGAAGATGCCCGGTCCTTTGGGAGGCTTACATGGGGATATGGATCCAACACGCAGAGGCCTTTGGAGAAATTTAATCTAAATATTGGGATGGGACATCTACCAATGACATTCCACGTCTGCACATAACATACGTGGACTGCCAGCAGTAAGTGTAAAACTATTGTGTGATTATGGTAGCTAATATCTGATTATGGGAATGGGTGCTTAGTGGACTGGTTCATCTTAAATCTATGAATTTTTAACTGTCGTCTGCCTTCAAACCCATATTGAGAGATGAACGGTGGCAGACGGTGACTCGCCAACTCACTGAATGGGCCCCCTAAACAGTCGCCACAGGCACACAAGCCATACGGGCAACAGGGGGCAACATTGGTGCAAGTGGCTAGGGGTGTCGAGCGGTGCGGCGCCGGTTTCACCATTGAGTCTGTGATAAACAGAGCCATGGTTTCCCCGTAGTTATGCCCTTGAAAATGACACTTCCACCCCCGAGCATATAGCTCTGGCGACCCCTCTCTGACCAGCTGTTTAAGGCAAGCCAGAGCTGAGAGTCCTTCGGGCAGCCAGCCAATGAAGGCCAGCTAGAGACGAGGCCCTGATCGACTCTCTGGAGTATTCGGGACCGCAGTGTCGCCACTCACATTTAGCTCGCCACAAGCTGCCCTGCGGTTTATTGGCTTTCCTGTAAATCTTGTGATGCATTTTTTTTTTATATCAAAAGAACTTAGGAAGCCGTATAATGTTCCTCCGAGTTTTGCATTAGCCTCATGGTGAGGTAACGACTGGCCCGGAGGTTTTATTTTATTAATTATTATCATTATTCATTATTCATTATTCATCATTATTTTTTTATTTTATTAATTATTATCATTTGCCCGCATTTTTGTCTGCGTAGAAGTCGATAATGTTTTAATAGGATTTTTGTTTGTTTTTACGTTATTATTTTTATTGTTATTTATAGATAAGTATGTATAAATGTTTGTATTCTTATATAGTATAAGAATTTTATCCGTGTGCTGACGGAGGAAGAATACAATTCACCACCCCCTATCTTACCCGTGGGTGATCGTAAGAGACGACTAAGGGATATAAAATGCATATAACATCTATGCAAGAGAAGGAAAACTCAAAACAAAACCCTATACCATCACGTCTGACCAGCACGGTATAGTAAGTTAACTTCCCTCCTATTATGGAGGAGGCATGAGCCCAACACGGGGACGTATATGGGCTGTGATGATGATGATGATAACAATCTTTGTTATAGTGTAGGAAAGGTTTAATAAATATAAAAATCAAATGAAATTTTGTTATATATTATGGACACCAGGCTTTTTCTTAGCAGGCCATGTTTTAAAAACAACGTGTTCATTGCGACCGAGGCGATGGAAGGGTAGTGTACGGACCCATAACCCACCGTCTTTTCCATCGAAATTAAGCCGACCACTGGTACCGCTTCTTTGACATCCCCACCCACCCGCGATTCAGTATTTCTTTGACCTATTACAGTATTTCTTTGTAAACAATATCTTTTGTTTTCCTTTCGGATGCTAGAGTTACCAGGCTACTCTGTGAGCTTACTCTGAAGCATGTCACATACAACTGCCTATGGGAGAAGCAGCTTTCTCTCAAGTTTGCTCCCGCTACCTTAAGAATATGACCTCGAGCTTTGCTTATGGTTATTGCGAAGGAGACTTTAATGGCAAACTGCACTCTCTGATATTCGAAGGAGTAATTTGATGGTATTTGTAGAATCTTAGGAAAAAGTACAGACTCTGCTCAAGAACAACCGATCAGTATAGTTGACCTGATTACATTGCAATGCAATGTTATTTCATGCAAACTGGATCGACCACAGTAGCGCACATAGCTAGGTCATGTCATCTTGCGACCAATCTGATCAGCATTAACATCCTGTCTCCCTATCGTATCTTACTGATTGTTCCTAATATAACTAAGCCTTTCCGTCTCAATTTTTACAAATATGTTTTTTTTTTTTTTTTTTTTTTTTTATTGCTTATGGCGGCAAACGAGCAGACAGCACACCTGATGGTAAGTGTCACTGCCGCCCATGGACCTTTGCCAATGGTATAGCTAGGCCGCTGCCTACCAATACAACCCTGAACCCACCCCAGTTAGGCTTCCGGCTCTCTCGCTCACCGAACGAAGCGCAATAGCACATTGCTATTACTCAGACGTCGATCTTCTGCGAGAGTGTGGTACTACCCCGGACGGACCGGCCCGCGGCTGTAGACAGAGAACTGTCCACAGCGTGGTCCTACCATAATAAATATGTTGATTAAATCCTGACTAAACAGCGGAAAAAATATAGAAAATAACTCCCTCTCTTTACTAATCATTATGCGGTAAAAATACCCTCGCCAGAGTAAAATTAAAATGGGTAATATATCTTATGAGCGTTGGATTTCAGTTATACGATGTAATGTGTTATCATGGCTCTCAATTACAATATTCGGTTTAGAAAATTGCTTTCCAACAATTTAAAATTTAAAATTCTACGTTCCTATGACGCTGTGTCCTAAAAGTGTATGACCTTTTCATAGCTTAGCAACTTTCAAATGCCATATTAATACAGTATTGCAAGTTTCGAGATATTCCAATTTTAAAGAGTAGATATTTCTATTGTACCAAGTTTTTATGTGAGTTTAACCTTTTCAGGTTTCCGTACCCTAAGCGTAAAACGGGACCCTTTATAGGTTATCTAAGACTTCGCTGTCCGTAAGGCCGTCCACTGTCTATAACCAGGCTGTATCTCATGAACCATAATAGTTAAACAGCCAGACAAAAAAAAATCACAGATGATGTATTTCTGTTACCGCCATAACGACAAATACTAAAATACAAAATAAAATAAATATTTAAGGAGTGCTCCCATACAACAAACGTGATTTTGGCTCCTTTTTGCTCGATATATTTTTTAGTTTCTATTTTTACTTTTTGATTTTTTAATTCATTTTTCATTATTTTTATTATATTTAAATATATCTTCCAAAACACACTAACAAGAAAATATCGGTCATCCAGATATTATATATATATATATATATATATAACATATGACCTAAAAAAGTAGCCTAGATCTCAACTGCAAGATGGAGAAGACCTTAAGATACCGACTTACCATGCAAGTTTCATGGGTTCGACTCCAGGACGATACTTTGTGCGATCCACAAATTGTTATTCTGAGTCTAATGTGTAATTTGTGTCTGTTCTGTTACTTGCTTGTTTATAAAGTTCCCAGCAAAACAAGATTCTCAAAATCGAAAGAATCTCAAAGTATTTTATCGGTGCGAGATAATTCCTCTAATATTTAAGAAATAAAAAATGAAAATATAATTTTGAAGATATAAACATTGTATTATTCAGCATATAATTTTTGATTGTCACATAAGGAGAGCGTATTAAGAGAACGAAAACGAGGTAAGATTAAAGAAGAGATGGATGGACCGGGTGAAGCATGACATGGAGAGAGAGGGAGATCATCACAGAGATGACGTTTGATAGGCTTATATGGAAGGACAGGACATAATACGTCGACCCTAAATATATGGGTTAAGAGGAGGGCGATAATCCCAAAAAACAAGTGTATTTTTAAAGTATGAGTGTGACATACCCATATTTCAATTTGAGGATCTTACACCTCCCACTTCGAAGATGAAACGCATATAAAATATGTACTCACCGCTATCAGCATATTTGTTTGGTCGAAGTAATCAGCCACGGGCATGACGCTTCTATAGAAGTTATTGAGCTCCATTTTGGCTAGGCTGAGTACTACGTGGCCCAGCCTCGCGCCATATTCGATTTGACGCTCCAACACCCTCTGCCTCCAGCTTACCAACACCACTCCATTTATCGTTTGAATCTAGAGAGAAAAATTAACATTAGATCATAATTACCTTAACAAACCATTCACCTTACTAATCCTTGCTAATATTATAAATGCGAAAGTAACTCTGTCTGTCTGTCGCTCTTTCACGCCAAAACTACTAAACCGATCTATATGAAATTTGGTACGTATATAGTCTAGAGCCTGAGAAAGGACATAGGCTACTTTTTAATGCAACAAAGGGTTGTAAAGGGGATGAGAAATTGTAAGGAAGTATCGTCTTTTTTTAAGCCAAAAGCTTGAAACTTATTTTAAGTTATTGATTAGATATAAATAAATATGGCATTAACATTTTGTAAAAAAATTACCTTTAAGGGGTAAAATAAAAATAGGGGATGAAAATCTTTAGGAAAGTAACCTTTTACGCGGGCTAAGCCGCGGGCAGCAGCTAGAAACTTATACATTGCAGGACAAATATCGACCTATCCATAGAATAATGTTACATTTGCACAATCATAACTTTAGAGCAGAGTTATATAAAATTTGTCAAACACAGAATCAGCAATAACATTATTCTTAATTGTTTTGTATAGGATTGATTTATTACCTAATATTAGTTCCTCTTATATATAGATCACTATAGCTTTATAAATACAATAAAAACGATCTGGTATCATAGACAAAACTTTGTTCTTTGTATAGATTGATATAGCCGCACGCGCCAAAAACGTTATCTTGCTGAGAAAAAGATATTTATTATTTTAAATCATCTTGAGCTTCATCTTAGTTCTATGGACTCGAGTCTTCACTACCATTGGACGGACTTTTATCTGGTTCCCTAATGATACACCAAAAAACTTTTGACAAATGGTCATTCGACAAACAACGTTTCACCAAATGATCATTTGGCAAACGATACATTTGTCAAAAGTATCATCTTACAAAAACTTACTTAGCAAATGATCCATTAGCAAACACTACACTTGTTAAATGTGTTAAGTATTAAAATGTCATTTAACAAAAAGTTATTTCTACCCTCATATCGCCGTGACAGTCAGTTGTTAGTTATTTTAATTGCAAAATGGGTGATAAGGTTGCGTGCGAAGTGTTTAAATCTACCAGAAATGGAATTAAACTTTACTTGGACGGTTATATCAAATCAAATCAAATCATTTATTTTGCATAAGCTCCATAGGGGCACTTACATATTGTCAATTTTACATTGTTTTTTAAATTAAATTTAATGAATCTACCACCGGATCGGAAAGCAGCCACATACTGAAAAGACCCGCCAAGAAACTCAGTGGGCTCGTCATTTTTTTTTTTTTTATTATATTTTTTCACGAAAGAGTTTGGTATACATATAACAAAGTATCAACAAACAAAAGTACTTATTATTGGGCGTGTGAGATGAAAAATGATATAATATTTAAGTGCAAAGTGATGTTGAGAACTACTTTAAATGAAAGGGAGGACCATATTTTATTAAAACAACCTCAAAATCATAGTCACGAACCAGATCCGTTGCGTATAAAAGTGGAAGATTTTCGCGATAAATTGAAAGATGATGCCACTAAAAGTACTAAACTTTGTAAAACACTGAACGACTCCATAAGCGAAAGTGATGATGTGACTAGAGAATCCTTACCATCCACGTCTGCTCTAAAACAAAGTATGTATTGTGCAAAACCGCAAATTGCATGGATTATTGAAAGAGCCAACTGATTTAGAATTCAATATTGATGAATCAATAACACAAATCAAAGGTCAAAATTTCGTAATAAAAGATCGTAAATTTGATAACAAGAGAATAATAATGATGTCAACATTGAATTTAGTAACCATTCTGAGTAAATCAGACTATCTGGATGGCACATTCAAAATTGTGCCCATTATTTTTAGCCAGTTATACACAATACACGGAAATATATTTACAGACGACAATAAAACATTTCCACTGGAATTTTGTCTTTGTTCTCACAAAGATAAAAGAACATATGATATGATGTTTGAAATGCTGTTGGAATATGGCTCAGAAAACAACATTATCATCAAGCCAAAAGTATGCATCTTAGATTTTGAAAAAGCCGCCAACTCAAGTTTGCGGTTAAACTTTCAAGAAATAATTCTGCATGGTTGCAACTTTCATTTGGGGCAGATTATTTACAGGTAAGCTACAAGAATAGATAAAAGGCATGCAATTGTTAATTTGTTTTAAATGTATCATCATCATGAATCATTATTAATGGGAGAAATGCCCTAAAGTCGCTTCTGGCATTTGCCGGCCGCTGCCGCGGCACGGCGCGGCGGCACGCTCGCTTCGTTCGCTCGACTCGTGGGTTTGGGGTTAAAGTTCTAACCTAACCTAACCCAACCTAATAAAATAAATATAACTCCAAAGATGAACGGGTTAATAGGTAATTATTTTCCAAATAATGTATAATATCATTTTTTTTCATTCTATCTATCTATATATAATAAAATATATCAATTAATACTTATAATATTTTCTTTTCAAGAAAATCCAGAGCAGTGGCTTTGCAAAAAAATATGCAAAAGATGGTCATTTTAACAAGAACACCAAATGTTTACTGGTGCTTAGCTATCTAAAGGAGACAGACATTCCTCAATATATTGAAAAATATTTAGAATCTCTTACTGACGAAGATAACAAAAAAATTGCATTTTGGTTTAAAGAACACTATGTGAGTGGGACTGATAATAGACCAGCTAAATATAGTCCAAGATTTTGGAGTACTAATGATATGAATAGCTTGAAGATACCTAGAACTTCGAACTCTGCTGAAGCGTGGCATCATAAAATTAATCAAATTACTGACAAACATCATCCAGGGGTGTATTTTGTAATTAAATAACTAATTAAAGAAACTATAAGTAACGAGAACGTAATTGAACAAAAAATTACAGGTGCTCCTCCGGAAAAAAAGAAAAAGAAATATGTATCCAAAGATGAACGGATTAACAGAATATTAATGTTAAAAGACGATTATTGTGAAGTAAAATTATTAAAATCAATTTCTGCTAATTTAAAATTATAAATACATTCAAATTACTGAAAATTTTAGCATTTGATGTGCTTAATTATTTATTATATATATATGTATATATCTATATGTATATATATATCTATATGTATATATATATCTATATGTATATATATATATATGTATATATATATATATATATGTATATATATATATATATCTATATATATATATATATCTCTATATATATATATATATATCTATATATATATATATATCTATATATATATATATATATATATTTATATATATATATATATATATATGGTATTTATATATATATATATATATATATATATATATATATATATATATATATATATATATATATATATATATAGATATATATATATATATATAGATATATATATATATATATAGAGATATATATATATATAGATATATATATATATATACATATATATATATATATATGTATATATATATATATATATGTATATATATATATATATCTATATATATATATATATCTCTATATATATATATATATATATCTATATATATATATATATCTATATATATATATATATATATATATATATATATATGGTATTTATATATATATATATATATATATATATATATATATATATATATATATATATATAATAAATACCTATATATATATAAATACCTTATATATATATATATAATATATATATATATATATAAGGTATTTATATATATATATATATATATATATATAAATACCCGATTACGAAACGAAAAATGATGTTACAAGCGGGGTTCGAACCCGCACCTATTGGGAGTCCGGCCCAATCGTGTTGCCACTTACACCACCGTTAACTACTGTAGGACATGCAAATCTCGCTTCGTATCATATTTACGTCTTCAAGGTGACGTGTGCCATCTACCGAACAATGTTTACACATTGTATAGGCTTAATACTTCAAACTTTACAGTTAGAATTGTATTAAACAATGACACAACCTTGTCACTTTGATGACACACAATTATACACTAATACATTTTATGAAATATTTTTAGACCAATAGCAGTTTTATCTGATAACTCAGTTGCTAAATGTTCATTTTGTAAAGTAACCATTTATCAAATGTAAATATAAGTGTTGATCATTTGGCAAAGTGAAACATTTGTAAAATGATCAGTAGTAAAATGATCAATAGACGAATCCATTGTTTTGCCAAACGTTGTTTGTCAAGTGTAATTTTGCCAAATGATTTTTGGTCAAACAGCCGGCACCCCATTTATCTATATCACGCTTGGCGAGTTTTTGATGTCTTTGATAAATGTTATATGTATATTATATCCCTTAGTCGTCTTTTACGACACTCTCGGACAAGAAAGGAGGTAATCTATTGTATTCTTATTCAGTAACCACCCGGAAATATTATTAATTATTTTAAATATATTGACAATATTTTATACAATATAATGCAGAGAAAGTACTCAAGCTGAATAAATATGAAATATCAGAGCTATTTGTGTGTATTTGCAAAATTCTAAAAAAGAAGAAGCAAGGACCTTGCTCTTTTAAACCATGACAATAACTTTTTATCTATTTATCATTCGACGAGCACAAACTATTTTGTTTAACCCTATCTCAATGCTAAAGCTTCGTGAAGCCTTAATAAAAAAAGGTACGATAAAAACATGAATGGCGAACATGATTTGTGATATTTAAGCGAATATAAAGGCTATTATTAGATATGAATATAAATAGAGCACTGAAATACATTCACACAAGCTCAAGTGAGATTTATTTCCGTGGCCTATATTCGTATCTACCGCTTATAAACAATGTGTGGCTAGTAGCTTAATTTCGTAAAAAAAACAATGATAAGTGAATGGATATTCATTATATTAATCCGCCTATGGTCATAGTGGCCGAGAAATGTCGTGACTACATCGCTATTTAAGCTGCCGAGCAGTACCGATTCTTTAACGATCCGCTCAGTGGGTTAGATTTTCGGGTACCATCACCTATCAACCCTCTAAGCATCCATAAACCTATTAACTTCTATAGCTGGAAATAGGTCTCCCCCAAGGATAAATACCATAAATATCACGCTTGGTGAGCGAGTTTCAGATCGTTGCTGGTAATAGAAAATATTTTTTTTTATGAAATTAAAAAGTTTCTAATGAGAGTACTGCTAACGAATCTCTAGCTCACCACTCAAGCCTATTTGTACGAAACATCCAGGAGCAATTACGAGATGCTGCACTTTGCTTCTTACCCCGTTACAACAAGTGTACTATTATAATATTATCATTATCACCCGTCTCTTATCCTAATAAAATATAAAATAAACTTGGTGTAGACAAATATGTATTCTTCCTCCCTCAAACATATAACTTTTGGCAATCATTTTATAATCGGCGGCCTGCCTGATATCAAAGCTCCTTAATTTTTGTCCAGGCGCATCAGATGCGAGTTGGCCTTCGAGTTGGTCGTCTTTTACAACACCCACAAGCAGCATAAGGGTTTATTTTTACAACAACTGTACTATTACAATAATGTACCATAATTTAATTAATTTAACATTGGTCAATACTTGTTGTGACATTCGTTTGATGGCGTATGACAGAATGTGAATCACCCCATACACGCTACGAGTAAACAACCCCTGTTGCTGTAATTATAATCGATATTTTGTCTTCATAGCGATTTACTTAGTCATCATGATATTCGCGGTTTTCTATGCATAGAACTCCTGTTTTGATTCTAAGGCACAAGTATTCGATTGTGGCTTTGGATCAAAGCGATAGATCTGTAATAGTGTCTGATATTTACACGAGTATTAAACATTTGAAATGAAATTCTTTACATTTAAGTGTTCGAAACGTCGGGAAATTAAAAATCAAATACAAATGCGATAGAATCCGTAAAAGTAGTTTTATTTCAAACGGTATATCTGTGATCCTGGAATTTTATTCTAGTTCGGGTAAAAACTACTTATGCAAGATTTATGGTCTTATTTATGTAACTATAGAAGATTGGTAGGTAACAGACATTTAAATGGACCTTTACGAAGTTTGCGAGGAGAATCAAATTCAAGCGACGACATGATCAATGATGAATTCATCTTTGTAAATGTAAGAATCCTTTAGCCAGATTATTACATGTAAAAATGGTTACTTTTAAATAAAATATTTAATTTTGATTTTTATGTAATTAAAAATTGCATTTGAAAGTGAAAGAACCCTACACTATAATAAATAACTACGTCCCAGTTGCTGACTGTTGAGTATCGTCTTAACAATGATCGGCAGCGTCAGGTCGACACCGAAGATTACAACGAGTTTCGACGAGGTCATTTACCACTAGAAAACTTTCACGTGGGCTTCTTATAATGTTCATTATTAATATTTCCAAGTAGATTTGACTAAGGCAATGACCGAGTAATAATGGTAAACTATTGTGACGCAGAGTTGTGTTTAAAGGAAGGTTTTTTATCCATACTAAAGTAAAGAATTTTTGCGAACATAATGATTCCAAATAAGTACCTATAATAAATCACAGTTTACTTTACTAAGGCTAAGAACTCACAGAGCGATTTTGTACCGTGCCCGCCGCGGTAGTGGAACAACGGTTTTGTTTCTAAGCTCACTAGACGGGCTATTATATTACGGCGGCTTATTATATGCGTGGTTTCGCAGCCATCGCGGTTTATATTATCGCCCGCATACATGGCGGGCAAGGATCGCAAGACGGGTGGTTGCAAGACGAACAGTTAACGATCAGTTGAGGTCCATATCTAAGTGGACACACACCAGAAACGAGCTGTTACATTATATTTACTTCACAAAAGAACGAAAATAAGAGCACTTAAAAGATTTTGGGTGCATCTACTGAATTAAGATAGAGATCTATGGATTACTTGTTACACTGATTAATGAATTAAAGAAGACTACCCGCCAACCGATCACAGAACGCGCGGGCGCAACATAAATATTAGCATTCTACAGAAGCTGCGGGCTCCCAACCGCGGCGGACGCGGGTAAAAATCGCTCCATGAGTTCTTAGCCTTAGTAGTTAATTAAAGATCGTTACAGCGCAGTAGCAATTTGCGAGATTGGAACTTTGCAACCATTAAGCGATTAAAAACGTCTCGAGTTAATTAAAATGAACTTAATTGTGTTTTGAAACGTTTAGTTCACACGTGTCGAGTATTTGACCTTTTCAGTTTAACAGATGGCCTATATATATTGAATTGATGATAAAAACATTGGAACGTGTATTTCTCGTATCTCTGGGGACACTCTCCGATGACGGCATTCCAATTACTTTCCAATATAATGACGAAAAATAAGTAAATATTTTATAAATTAATGTTTTCATTAAATAAATTGCATTTTTTTTTAAATATTACATTTTAACATGCTTTTTGTTGCCAATTGACTCTTTCGAGTCTACCAATTTTTTTTTATGTAATTGTGTAAATGCTATGTAATAGCTATTTTTGTAACTAGCTATATGACGTAGCCATTAAATATGATTATTATTATCTGTATGCAAAATATCATCCCCTATTAAAAATAAAATTTATCCCCTATTTTACACCCTATAATAAGAATATTATATCCTCAGAGGAGCAGAGTTTCATAATGTTACTTTCTCATGAGTCTCTATATTATAAAATTAAGATGCTGTCATTGCAGCATCAACAACAACAGATAATCTGTTAGTGCTAAACTTTAATTAATTAAGAAATCAACTAAAAGTGTTATCGCAAAACGTATTTGTTTGTTTTATCCCCTTAGAAGGTAAATATTGTCAAATTTTGAAACACGTATATATTTATTTATATTAAGGTGTATTTATGATGAATTTAAATGAATAGATAATATTTTTTAATTTCATCTCATACACATTTTGCCACCGCGTTTCACCCCCTTCGAGGTTGAGTTACAGATAAATACTCCGCTAATAGTTCTCACACAAGTTTTATGGCAGGCTATGTTCTGGACACACTTGGTCCGGTCCATCCGGGGCGACGAAAGGGGCGGCGTGTGGCCACATAACCCACCGTATTCCCAATCGCCATTGAGCCAGCCACTGGTACCTAATCCTTGAGATTCGTGGCAGTAATCACACTATGCGAATAATATTTAATAGTGGTACGATCACGCTGTCGAGACTTCTCTGTAGCCGCGGGCCGGTCCGTCCGAGGTAGCCACACTCTCGCAGAAGATCGACGTATGGGAATGGCAATGTGCTATTGCGCTTCGTTCGGTGATCGAGAGAGCCGGAAACACAATTGGTTGGGTTTGAGATTTATATTGGTAGGCAGCGGCTTAGTTATATCCTTGGTATTGCAAAGGTCCATAGGCGGCAGTGACACTTAAAATCAGGTACGCTGCTTGCTCGTTTGCCAACACTAGCAATAAAAAATAAAAAGAAAAACATCAGTATTCGCACGTATATTTTAATGTTAATGTAAGTACAATGAGTAAGTATAAAATGATAAATAAACTTCGATTTCGTCAATTACGTATTGCCCTTGACACGAATATAAATTTTTATCCTAACCGCGTCTCTATCGATCCGTAACTTATTATCTACAATTCAAGTAATACTTTGATTATGTAGACAATTGATACTTACATATTTAAAATAATAATTGATAATATATTTACAATTATATTTTTCTACATAACTTTTTCTTCTTTTTTTTAGACAATATATAGATATGGTGTGATTTCCGTGTGGTGACGGAGTAAGAATACTATTCACCACCCCATATCTTACCCGTGGATGATCGTACGAGACGACGAAGGGATATAAAACGCATATAACATCTATAGGAGAGAAGGAAAACTCGAAGCAAAACCCTATACCAATACATCTGACCAGCGTGGTATAGTAGGTTAATTGCCCTCCCACTACGGAGGAGGCCCGAGCCCAACAGTGGGACATTTATAGGCTGTGATGATGATGATGATGATGATATAGATATGGGCTAAAAACCTACTGCTACGAATATTACTAAAATAATACTATACATGAATACTAAATTATTCACCGCAAAGAAGGACCCGTTTATATTATACAGTTCCAATGAGTAACGTTCCAAATTGTCGAGAGCATCATCCACCGCGTGGAACTGTCAAGCCTAGTTTGGTAACCATTTGGAGGGCAAAGTCAAATTGGCAAGCAAAAAGTTGAGCGTCCTGAATTGATAATGATGTGCATATATGAAGATAAAAGATTTAAAAAAATATTTACCTTATCGGAGTACTCAGCAACGTCTCGCATTGATCGCGGGTATCCCGATACGAGGTAAGTCTTCGCTGTGGGTGCCATCTTCATCTCCAACATCAGAACTTCAGTCACTGTTTTACTTGATAAAGTGCCGAAATCTTGCATATCTGTTGGTCAATGCATTATGTTTAATTATTGTGTATTTTCCAGAAGAACGCTCTCCATACTTTTGGTGTTCTCTTAGCTAAGTTTGACGGTTCGCTCTGCAAAGTGGCAGTGGCTGGAAATATGCATTTTTTTTAGCGCCGGGCTTTGGAGTGGTCACGCCCCGCTAATCCGTCCGGGATGACAGAAGAAGCGGCGCACGACCCCATAGACCCGCCCTACATGTACCTCTCCACGCCGAGCGAGCGTACCACCGGAACCCGGCCTTCGTCTTCGGTGGCCCGCCCGGCGCTAGAGATATGTGTAGTGGGTTAAATACCCACCTCCCTTACCGATTGCCGTGGAATAATTTTATTATTTTTCAATTGATACATATATAATTTTATTATAATTAAAAGAAAAAAAGAGTAAATCTTTTTTTTATAAATATTTATTTAAATAAACCGCTGCCAGTGAGTAACATGTCAAGAATGCTGACAGCATTGTTAGATTAAGTGACAATTCTTAACCTCTGTGCCAAGTAAGGCCAGCATTCCGATCACGACTCGCTTCATTAAGGTGCTTATTTAAATCATTAAATGGAATTAATTTCCGCGCAGAACAGTATTTTGTTCAATCTATTAATTTTTCTAAGTCCGGGTGTAATTTATATCCATCAATTATATACCTATTTTTTTTAAATATACACTCGGACTAAGGAAATAATCCTTGTATTGCGGGGAACTTTACAAATATATAATTTAACGGACACAAATTACACCCAGACTTAGAACAACAATTTGTAGATCGCACAAAGTATTCTTCTGCGTGGGTATTAAACGTATTGCACTAGCATGGTAGGTCGGCATCTTAACCACTACGCCCCCATCTCTGAAGTCTTCTTCTTCTTATTTTTATGTATTGGCAATCAGCTACTTAAATGAGCCATTGTTGCCAGTGTCGAGTTATAATTATCTTCAAGTTTTTAGTGTCTTCAGATTAGTCATGTCCATCAGTAAGTCAAATTGTCGCCATCAACAGTGCTATGGCCACACTGTTAATGGTATCTTGTGAGAATTTTGATGAAAATCGAAAACGTTGTAAAGCACTTTTATATGATATTCACTACATCTCAGCAGTTCCGTCACATCACATTACATAAAATGCCATCAAAATTATGTAATATAACACGTTAAAACACTAAGATATCGAATATAATACAAGAGCACCACATGACGTTTTAGATTCCCGCCAAAAACTCCATCTCTGAAGTCATATGTTTGTGAAGTTCTCGCAACACAAGAATTTATTCCTTACCGTGTGGTGTGTTGCCTGTAAAACAGTAATAGTCCCATAATTATTACCAGTACACAAAACAATCAATTCAAACCAAATTTTTGTTATCCTTTTTTGAGTAATGTCCATAATGGTTAACATTACTAGAATTGTCACTGGACAGAAGTGGAGTCAAAATTTCTGTTAAAGCGTAAATATATGTCGCTACAGGTCAAATTTACATTCTTGATATTAAACATTAGTTATCGGCAGGTCATAAAAATATTGCCAATAACTATTGCAATATGTACGAGTACATAATATGTCACTCAAGTATTTGAGATATAGCCCAGTCAAATTAGACCGAAATTCAACGTGAAATTACATTAATTCCGCACAGCAATTTATTTCTTGCAATCGTTAGAGGGTCCTTCTGGTAGTTTAAATCACAATTTTCGACCGCCTAGGGGGTGTGCGTTAGCCGCCGTTTTGGTTTTTCCAAATAAGGGTTTTTGGCGAATAACTCGGTCATTTTTGACTTTAGGTGAAAATTCAAAAGACAAAAGTTATAGGCAATTCAATTCTCTACAATTTTGATCTCAATTTTTTTTTGTAGGATCTATATTTTTTGAATTATCAATAAAAAAAAAAGCATTTTTTTTTAAAACGTCTCTGTATCTTGTTTATTTTCAATTTTAGAGAAAATATGGTCTGAAACAAAGTTATAGAGAATTTAATTTTCTATAATTTTAATAAGTATGATTTTTTTCGTAGAAATATTTAAGGTCTTAAGCCCAATCCAAAACTGAGCAGAGCATCCGTGGCTGCGTACTAGAAATACTCTTTTCCACACCACCGCTGGAAGACAAAAGAGTGAAGAGACAAAGAGACCAAACTTGTAGAAAATCAAATTCTCTACAATTTTGATGAATATAGTTTTGTCTAAGATCGATATTTTTCGAGTTATTAACGCACATCCCCTAGGCGGTCGAAAATCGAGATTTAAACTACCAGAAGGAACCCCTTAAGATTGCAAAAACAAAATTGCTGTGCGGAATTAATGTAATTTAAAATTCTAATTTGACTGGGCTAATAAAAGCAAGAGAATAATGATGATGTCTTTGTTTGCACTAAAGAATATTTATCTTTAATTTAAAGTTGTCTTTTTGTAAAAAGATTTTTTTTTATTTTCATACAGACTTTGTTACAGATTTTCATCCCTTTTGGATTGGAATTGAATTCTTTCCTTTTTTTTTTTATTATTGCAAACGAGCAAGCAGCACACCTGATTGTAAGTGTCACTGCCGCCCATGGACCTTTGCAATACCAAGGGTATAGCTCAGGCCGCTGCCTACCAATAAAATTCCAAACCCACCCAGTTGGGCTTCCGGCTCTCTCGCTCACCGAACGAAGCGCAATAGCATATTGCCATTACTCAGACATCGATCTTCTGTGAGAGTGTGGTACTACCCTCGGACAGCCCGCGGCTGTAGACAGGAAACTGTCGGCAGCGTTGTCCTACCACTATTAGAAAGTCTGCATTACAAAATGAAACTAATGTCAAAACATTCATGTATTTAATTGATAACTCAGTCAACGAGATTTTTTATGTACCTACGTACATAAAATATAAATTTATCATTCCCCATAGCTAATATATGATTTATATAATTATAATAATATGTACATGATATATACGTAAGGATATAATTATATTTCGTATTTCGTAAGTACTCAAATTGAAATCGTGAATATTAACAATGATATTTTAAT
Organism: Lymantria monacha; assembly: GCA_905163515.2. Classification (NCBI taxonomy): domain Eukaryota; kingdom Metazoa; phylum Arthropoda; class Insecta; order Lepidoptera; family Erebidae; genus Lymantria; species Lymantria monacha. The sequence continues at coordinate 33,708,589 of LR991084.1, read as the reverse complement.
CATTTTCACCATTTAAAATCGTTAATATTCAGGTAATGAGGACATAGCCGATGTGTTTCCAACCTTGTCTTTTTATGAACTGCGACCTTGATACAGCTGACATCCTTGACTAGTAGTTTTTATAGTCAACATAGATATAATATTGATTCGATAAGATGCGATGAAACTTTGAAAGAATTTAAGATATTTATTACAGGGTTATTCCGGGTGGTACGGGGTAAAAACACAATTCACCACCCCCTATCTTACCCGTGGCGTGGGTGATCGTAAAAGACGATTAAGGGGTGTAAATCACATTTAACATCTATGTAAGATAAGGAAAACTCGAAACAAAACCCTATATCAACACATCTAACCGGCGTGTTATAGTAGGTCAATTTACCTCCCATTAAGAGGTTCGAGCCTAATAGTGGGACATATATGAGTTGAGATGATAATTGGTTCATGTCATCATTTAATACAATTCTAACTGCAAAGTTAGAGTATTAAATCGGCACACTGTTTAATTATTGGTCGGTAGATGGCACACGTCTCCTATAAAGATGACAAAATAATACGAGCTGTAAATTGAATGTCATTTCACATTTGTTTAAGTGGTGGGGACGATTAGAACAACAAGATAACACATATCCACGAAAAAAGTGGTTTGTGCTGGGTGTGCGACAAAGATTTACCGACTTATTTTTTACCGCTGAATACCAATCTGAAATCAAATTGGGGGTCAAACTACAAAAAACGGAGAAAAATAAAAAAAAACCGATGAAATCTACGATTTAATTATTGTTATTCAGCGGTAAAAAATACGTCGGAAAATCTTTGTCAAACACCCAGCACAGACCATTTTTTTCGTGGATATATGTGTTATCTTGCAGAAAAACTGATTAGATCGTAGTTTTCATCGGTATTTTTTATTTTCTCCGTGTTTTGCAGTTTGACCCCCAATTTTGACTTCAGAATCGTATTTAGCGAAAAAAAAATACATCGGAAAATCTTTGTCGAACCGAACACCCAGCACAGAACACACATCACTTTTTTTTGTGGACCTGTGTTATCATGCAGAAAAATTGATTTGATCGTAAAATTTCATCGGTTTATTTTATTTTTCTCCGTTTTTTGCAGTTTGACCCCCCCAATTTTGACTTCAGATTCGTATTCAGCTGTAAAAAATATGTCGAAAATTTATGTCAAACACCAAGCACAGACCATTTTTTTTATTGGACCTGTGTAGTTATTACAGAGGTTTTAATCTACCAGCTACAGTATTATTTATTAAATGAATGCAAAAAAAAATATTAAAAAAAATTAATACGAATAGAAAATGAAAAATGTTTTTATTTTTCAAATTATTTTTATTAACCTACCATGCCAAGTGGTTAATAACGCAGAACAATGTTTTTCCTGAGTCTACATGTAATTCGTGTTAATAGATAGTTTGTGAAGTAAATACATGGGTTATTTCTCTAGAGCAAGGTGCTGTTTAAAAAATGTATATAGCTTTAAATCAGTTATTATTAAAATAGTAATTTTTATACTATGCTAATTCATTTATGTAAAGCTGATAAATCGTATATGATAATCCAATTATTTGGTCTAATTTTTACTTTTCTTTATTTTTAAATTATAACAGTTATTTTACTAGATATATACCTATTTTTGAAGTGAAAACTTCTTTTGGCGCACCGCACACAGATATTTTCGTAGGCTGTAAGTGAAGCTGATCCATCACGCTCTGAGTGAAAGACTAGATCGGGTGAACTCGGGAACGCGCTTACCTACGCCTAGGTAGTACCTACACAGTACGTAGGTTATGTCGAGTAGGTAGCCTACCGCTCGCTACATGCTGTTCTCTTACTATTTTAATTAGTAATTATTTATAATAATTTTTAGTTAAAAATATTCCAGTAATATATATTTGTTTAACCTTTTAATTGTACGAATGAATAGTAGATACTGGAAACGTTAACTAAACTGCTTTTGTAAGACGATATAAATGTCACCGTGTATAGTGAGAAAACATTAAACATTATAAAAACATAATTACTTTGTTCATAGTTTTAAATTTTCACTTTTGTCGGCAGTCCTCATGACGGATTTGTTTTTTTTTTGTCCTTAAACCATGACATCATTTGTAATTTCATACTCAGTACAACAAAAGTGATATCACATGAGTCATTTTAAACAGACCCCCATATAAACGTATAATTTCACAAAATAATAACACTGTCTACACCATAGAACTAAAATTTTCTAAGAATACCAATTTCTATACATAATTAAATACTATCATTCAATGTGAATGTAAAAATACAATAGATATAACAACTAAAACTAAACTTTAATACGTACCGATAGAATTTAATTTTCTTTGTTATACTATTGTTACTCAGTAACTATGAATTTTTACGTCAAGTAGTTATAAACCTTGTTGTAAAAGTTGTAAAATTGATACTTGTTTAATAAAGTTTTGGACTATTGAAGCACATGGTGTATTCCCATATGATATTCGAACAAATTTTAAAAGCTTATATATGCATGCGGTCACTAAATATTTATCTATACATATAAAATACTTTGGCCCTGAATGACTGACTGACGGAAAGCGATTTGTTTTTTTTGTTTCATACAATTTCTTTTTGTGGTAGGACCACGCTGTTGACAGTGTTTTGTCTACAGCCGCGGGCCGGTCCGTCCGGGGCAGTGCCACACTCTCGCAGAAGATCGACGTCTGAGTAATGGTAGTGTGCTATTGCGCTTCGTTCGGTGAGCGAGAGAGTCGGAAGCCCAACTGGTTGGGTTTGGGGTTTATATAGATAGGCAGCGACCAAGCTACAACCAACCCATGGTAAAACAACCCAACCCATGGTACCATGGCAACCCATGGTATTGCAAAGGTCCATGGGCGGCAGTAACACTTAACATCAGGTGTGCTGCTTACTCGTTTGCCACCATTAGCAATGAAAAAAATTAAAAAAATACTATGTAAAGAAAACCATACTAGACCCGTTCAAATACTTTGCATTTTTAATTGAAGATTCGTTTCAAATGTAACAATGACCTAACAATAAAATATGTAGATATATACTTTGATAAACCTTTAAGGTTTGATACACGAGAGAAAAATAAAAACATATTTAAAAAAAACATTGTAATTATATAATATTTATTCCGTCATCACACGGAAAAGAGAAGAAAAATTCTATATAAGTATAAAGTTTTTAAAATGATAATATATATTACCGTTGCCAATGGCGTACTGTTGCAGGAGGTCGGTCATGTTGATGTGTACCATCCCTCGGCGCTCCTGCATCAGGTTATCGCAGTGGGTCACCTTACCGCTGCCCGGACCACCTGAACACAAAAAAATATTTCAGATTTTTGCACCTAAGAATAATAATAATTATTTTCAAACCATGTATATGTTGGCACGAATCTCGCAATTATCCATTCATGTTCAGTATTAAATATCGGCCTTGCCATAAGGCCGCAAAGGTCAGTATCATTCTCGTACTCTTCTCTCAATCACTTGGAGTCGACGCAATATGTACAATATGTACATATTGCAAAATTTATTGGCAATAGTTTTATGACCGTTTAGTTTAGTCGTTTATCCACGAGCAAAGTAGGGTGGGTAGTATTCGTAGCCGTTTCTATACAGCAAGGGTCTAAACTAATAAAATAACTTTTACATAGTTTCACTTGATTATTGTATGTTAAATTAAGTTATAAAATATATAAAAATCTAAAAAAAATAGGTAATATCCCCATTATTATTATTATTAACACATTTTTTTTCCAGCTTTTTTATAAATTTTTTTTTCAGCTTTGTGTTGGCACAGAGACTTGAAGTCTCTTTATCTAACTAAACATATCTTTTTTTTATAAAAAAACCCGATTAACGATTAACATATCTTTATTTTTAATAGACCAGCAAGTAGCCTACTGTATAAAAAGTTGTAAGTTCTGCTCAAAGATATATGCTATCAGGGTATAGCTAGATTTATGTATACCACGGGATAGGGTTTGGACCTTCTGCCATTCCGTTCACCGAACGCAATGCAGTAGCAAATTGATGGAACTCAGATGTCGATTATCTGCGAAAGTATGGTACTACTCCGGGCGAGCCGGTGATTCGTGAGTGCAGGCAACAAACTATCATTTCATTCATCATTCATCTCAGGTCATATATGTCCCACTGTTGGGCCCCAGCCTCCTCCGTAATGGGAGGGAAATTGACCTACTATACCACGCTGGCCAGACGTGTTGGTATAGGGTTTTGTTTCAAGTTTTCCTTCTCTTTCATTGATGTTATATGCGTTTTATATCCCTTAGTCGTCTCTTACGATCATCCACGGGTAAGATAGGGGGTGGTGAATTGTATTCTTACTCCGTCACCACACGGAATACAAACTATCAGTAACTTTATAATTAAATTATTGTTAATAAATAAGTAATTAGTAACAATTTGGTGACTATGGGTTATTTTTAAAGGCATATGTCTCTCGCCTAAAATACCTTATTACTCTGCTTTATTTCTCATAATATTTTTATTTTCTTGCGTTTCAATCCCTTGTCTTTTTAATCTAAGTTATTGTAATTTTCATTAGTTCATTAAACAACTGTGCGGTGGGGGCTACGAATACTACTAAGTCTTATATTGCTCGTGGGTACCGTAAAAGGCAACTAAGAGCGTTACATATACCTGGGCCAACTTCATCTGATGCAGTCAGGTCAATAATTACATTCCCAAAGAGAGTTAACGTCAGGCAGGCTTCGATCATAAAGTTATTACTGAAATGTTTGCAATATGTACCATGGGAAATATAGGGTGCGACAACCCCAAGTAATTGAGATAAGACCAGGATGAGGATTATCAGTCAAAAAAGTCATTTAGACTATCTATCCTCAGAAAAAGCTCTTCTCTTCTGCTTAGTCACGCTCAAGTCTACATAGCGTATAAAACTTTGTATTGCTGAGGATGTTATAAGGATATAATTAACAACCATGGATTATAAATAGAGTTGGAATAACAGTTTCATTGCACTGATACGGTAAATCTTACTGCTACCCATGGCCTTTTGCAATACCAGGAGCACAGTTAGGCCGCTGTCTACTAATGAAAACCCCAAACGCAGCCACAAAGTTCGGCTGCCGGCTCTCTTGTTCATCGAACGAAGCCCAACACCACATTTCTACTGCTCGGACGTCGATTTTCTGCGAGAGCATGGTACCCCGGACGGACCAGCCCGCGGCTGCAAACAGGAATTGTCCAAGAGTGTGACCCTACCACTATGTGGAGGTTGGAGATCGAACCTATTACATTTGACACCTAAGGTCGATAATTAGACTACTACGCCATCTATACAGATTCTATCATTACATTTTCATCTGTTCTTTACTACTCACGTTGGTTTATTAAAATTTATTTACTTTCATTCTGTTTTCGTAACGCTATTTAAAAGCTATTTATGTGTGATGTGAGCCTGAAAGATAAAATTAGGAATAGTGTTATAAGAGAGCGCTGTGGTGTGAATGAAGAAGTAGTGACAAAGATCAAAAAGAGTATGCTGAGGTGGTTTGGACACTTAGAAAGAATGAGTGAAGAGAGGTTGACGAAGAAAATATATAAAGCAAGCGTGAGTGGGACGAATACAAGGGGAAGACCTCGTCATAATTTTCTGGATCAAATTAGCGATGTATTGACGAGAGGTCATATTAAGAGTATGCGTAATCGTAGAGTATGCATGAAGACTGTTATGAGTGTGAATGAAGCGATGGAAGTATGCCAGGATCGTGGTTTGTGGCAATCCGTAGTCTCTGCCTACCCCTCTGGGAAACAGGCGTGAAGCTATGTATGTATGTATTTAAAAGCAACGCTAGCCGAATTAACGACTAATAGACTATTACGTAGAGGTCTTGGATTCAGATCTTTTATCACATATCTAGGACTTTTCACAGTTATCTGTGTCATCATAACCTCACCTTCTCAGCTCATATGCAATCCCCCGCTGGCCTTGAGCCTTCTCCACAAAGGAAGGGAAATTGACTATTATACATCATACAGACTGCTAAAGGATTATTGCGGGTCTCCCATCTTTTGCATTGATGTCATCTTTTACAATCATCCACAGCAAAGGCAGGGGGTGGTAACATGTTTCTTAACTGTGATTTGCTTTAATGGCAAAAGCTAATTGTGATTTGCTAACACAATTTATTTAAGCATACTAGTAGTTGACTTGTGATCGGGTGCCGCTTGTAGGTTCTGATCTAGCCATTTTCTGTATCATTATATTTGTAATAATAATAAATAATTATAAAGTAATAATAAAAAAAGAAAATTGAAAAAGTAAAAAGAAAATACCGCTCAGTTTTTTTTTCGGATCAGCTCAGTGGCGGTCGCGTTCCAATCCGATTTTAATTTATTGGATTAATTTCAATTAAGATGGTGTTAAAAATGTGTAAGTGCCGGAATAATTTTGAATTTAATGTAATTACTCACCAAGGACGAATATAACAGGTACAGTTGGTGGCTCGAACTTGACATGGCTCGTGTTCTGCATAGGGAAACCAGAGGCGGAGGGAGTCGCCCGCCCTGCCCATGCGCTCGCACCACCTCGGCCTGACTCCAAGCCCTCCCGGGACTCCAGCTCATCGTTTTTTTGTTCTGAATATATAAATTATTTATTTTATTTTCAATCTAATACCATTGTTTTCAATTATTTTATTAGCTTCGCTTGCATACATGTAAAAGAATCTATTGAGCACGATTTTTAAGAACTTCAAGACGTGGCAATACAAAATTTTGAACTTTTATTAGGGACTGGTAGGGCTGACTGGAAAATTTGTCTCATTATTTTCATCAGGCTCGGTTGGCTTCGTTCAGTAGGAAGGTGTAAGTATAATCAGATAAAAAAACAATTACTCACGCCATAGTTTGACGATCAATCAAACTAAAGAATCAAAAATAAAAAAACTTTAAAAAATCTAACAAACATACTTTAATAGAATACTCAAAAAGGCAATAATGAGTTTAAGATTGGAAAACAGGTAAATAAAGAACCATTTGTTTTATTTATAAAAAGCATGGGGTGCTAGCAACTATCATAAAGCACCGAACATTATTTTTTAGTTATAGGTCTTTTATTAAGCCGTGTTTTTTTTTTCTTAAATTATTATTGAAGAGGTAAGCAGCGGTTTGTATAGAAGGTGGAATCATGCACGTTTAATACGTACATAACATAATGATTTCTGATGTTTACGCAAGTATTGCATGTTTAACATTTAGAATAAAATTATTTTTACAGATTCTATCATGTTTATATTTGATTTTTAATTTCGAACGCTTAACAGCGTTCAATTAGTTCAGTCCTCCTGTGACCATGAATAAGGCAAGGGCACTTACAGGTTCAATGAAATTTCTCATAGATATCACGGATATAATGATTAAAGGATTTCCAATAGGTATTCTCTGCGGAAAAGATGTCTTGTTCAAGACCTTCCCTACATTCACTAGTGAATGGTAAGGTACATTATATAGTATTAGTGTCGCGTATTATTATGAAAATGCCAAGTAAAATACTAAGATACCCTATAACTAATATTTTAGCTGTGTAGTAGCGGCTTCGAATACTACCAACACTTGCTTTGCTCGTGGATGTCGTAAAAGACGACTAAGAGCTTTATAATGACCTGGGCCAACTCCATCTGATGCCGGTTGGTCAACAATTGTATTTCCAAGAAGGGTTGACGTCTGGCGGGCGGCCGGTCATAACACTATTGCCAATAACTTTTACAATATGTACTATGAAAAAGAGTACATATTAATTAGGCCTCTGCGTGTTGGATCCATATCCCCATGTAAGCCTCCCAAAGGACCGGGCATCTTCCCTATGGAAGATCCCGTGAAAAAAGGAGATACATAATAATAATAATGTTTTATTGTTTCAAAAAAAAAAAATACAAATATTCCATATACTACTACTATAGAAATGCTATACTAATTTAGGTACTATACTATTATTATACTTTAAAATAATATATTAGGTTACTACTGTCACTTAAGGAATAGTAGGTACCTAAGTTATATAAACAGAAGATGATTATGAAATTAATGAGCACCCTACATGATTTAAATTCCTATTACCAACATCAATTTATATTATATTAAAATGTAGGGTCTAAATGTATATAAGCGAGCTATTATTTTATTAAATTTATATAACGAGTAAGTACATGGATGAGCCCTAACTCCTAACTAGGTCACCCTGTGTTTAGGATATCAGGATATTGTATCGACCCCAAGTAATTGGTTTTTAATGTATTTGATGTGATCCTATAACTAATATTTATTTCATACCAATAAAACAAATATATGTTTTAATTCTTTTGGGCATTGACTCTACAAAAAATAATCTCACCCAGTCACTTGTGGTGTGTGGTGGCGCCTACAAATACTATGTACCAATATTTACATTGCTTGTGGGCGTCGTAAAAAAAAACGAATAAGAGCTTTAAATCAACCTAAGCCAACTTTATGATGTGGTTTGGTCAACAATTACATTCTTATGAGAGTTGACATCAGACAGACGGCTGGTCATAAAACACTTGGCAATATCTATTTGCAATATATAGTACCTACAAATAGCGAATTGAAAAATACATATAACTTATAGCAGCACTGACAATGTAGCCAAAGAGAATAACCAAACCTTTTAATTAAGTCTCAAATTATATTAATTATTTAATTTTATACTTAATAAAGACAAGCAGATATATTTATTTTAAACTAGCCGACCCGGCACACTTCGTTCCGCCTAACAGTTAATGAATGAGATGAGTAGATTTCGATTAATCCAAAATTTTTAAGTTATTTTTTTTTATTATGATAATAAATATGAATAGTATATAAATTAAAAAAAAAAACAAATATTTTAATAACGTGACAGCAAGACGTAGAAGTACTTTGTGTTATACGACATTTTTCTTCATGCGCGTTGAAAATCATCTAATTGTTGATCTCTGAGATTTACTCGACGATTTCGCATTGTCAACCCAACCGTTTCATGGGCTGCCTCGCAATATGTATGCCATGTAATACCTATCTTTTTTTTCTGCTGTGATTACATTCGTGATGTTTCGAATTCTAATTGCATTACGTATTTGTCGGAAAAGATTTGATCTAATTGGTCGGGGCATTGTTGATGATAATATAGACATAAATAATATGATTTATTATAATAATATTCGTAAAAATTCGTAACACTCGCACAAAACGAACTCTGACCGGTCAAATTTAATTTCAACTTTTCGCGGTATTTTCCAACCAAACAAACCATTAGACCACGTAATAAAGTGAGTTGACAGTTGCGTTTTGCTACATCATCTACAAATGAACGTTTAGAACTGTATATAAATATATAAGTTTATTTAATGATTATTTTTTTGTTTATTAATATCATATTTTAATATCCTATATCCTATTCCCGACGACAACAAACTCAAAAACATAAAAATCATAAAAATTGGTCCAGCCGTTCTCAAGTTATACCTAAGTGTTGTAACTAACACAACTTTATTTTATAAGTATATATAATATATATATATATATATATAGATTAATATGAAATGTATTTATTAGTGACTTTGAATTAATCCCGGTTATTATTACGAGATATCAATGCAGAGTAATAACGGAATAGTGAAGCATCCATAGCAATCGACCTATCAATGTTAACCATCGCAACTAAGACTTTTAACCGAAAAAGGAATATATTCCCCATTTTTTTTTCATTATAAAAGTGTAAGGAAGGGAAGGCTGCAGTCAAAAATTCAGGGAGGAGAGATTATACGCTGATTTGATCCGCCGTCGGCGTGTCCTGATCGGTGTATAGGGACCGAGGGCGTTCCACCACCAGTAATAAGATGTATCGCATAGACCAGAGTTTGGTAACCTTTTGAGTCGGAAGAGCCAAAAATTATTAATAAAAGTTTAAAGTTTTTAAAGAGCCACAATATTTTTTTGGCAACTATAATAATTTATGCCTAATGCTCAATTCAGAACCATTTTTAAATTAATTCTTTATAAAATATTTTATTACGTATAGAACTAAAGAGCCGCAAATTCACATCCAAAGAGACGTATGTGGCTCGCGAGCCGCAGGTTGCCGACCCCTGGCATAGACCATTCTGACAAAAAATAACGGCACGCCACTGAAATAAAATACCAAAGTACCGCTGATCTATAAAACCCGATTACCGCTGATCTGCTCAAAAGGTGAAGAAAAGCATCATATATATATAGCCAGACCTTGAACCTTATAATCAGCTATAGGTACTTATATCACAAGATCATTAATATATACAGTAATGCCCCCTATAACACGGTAGACAGGTTCCGCGTTTGAAACGTCTTGTAAGAGTTTCTCGCAAAACGCGCTTGTATGACCCTATATAATGCGTTATATACAAATGATTCACGTTCAATTGTCACGTTTCATCACGTTTGTTATGAACGAAATATGTGGGTTTTATTAAAAATCAAACTAAGAACATTTTAAATATAACGTGTGAAATCCCCGCATAATAAAGGAAGAGTAACCGTATTATACGAGGGAATAAAAGTGCGTAATATCAAAATATGTTATAATAGTACCGTGTTATAAGCGGGATTACTGTATTTACTCTAAACCAGTTTCAAATATGAAATTTAAGTTTTTATTCATTTTTATGGAATGCATTTTAGGATCTACTTTAGTGAAAAGTTACTTAATAGGCTTGAAGAGTGTTATTAAGTACTAATTACACTTATTTACAACGATAATTAATAATTACCTTTTACAGAACAAAATTATTCCTGTCTGAATTTTAAATATAATAATGACGTGATTACAACTCATAATATTAATACTAATATTTCCTAAAGTGATACTAATATTTTCTAAAGTTGCATTTGATTTTAAGTTCTTTTAAGTATTTATATTGTTAGTATACATAGTCCTAACGGCTAAAGATTCTAATTTATTGGCAATCTAATTATTATTGACGCCCAAACGTGGGGCCACCGGTATTTTGATAAACAACCAATTAAAGATAATGACATTGTATTAAAAGATAATTTATCTTAACACTATATGAGTGTAATTATATTTTACATTCCTATTTAAACACCTTGTGTAAAAGTCATAAATAAGAAGAATAGCATTGGCGCCCAACATGGGACTCGCAAACATCAATCTCCTTCGATAAATAAACAATACTCACCAGTGTCTAAGCAGATGCCCATATTCCATGAAGATGCAAATTATATACAAAGTCTTGTCACCAATAAAGTTTACGACACTAAGTCCGTTATAAAAATTACAACTAATGTTTTAATTGGCACTTATCAAATAAAATATACATCCAAAACACGTTGTCTATACACCACGGATCACACGCGGCAATTAATAGTCTATCGATTGAAGGACGTGACCTTCGAAAACCAATCTCAAACAAAACTTAACATAAAATTACCTATATTGAAAATTAGCTCATCTTACAAAACTTTTAACTGATCGACTTTGCTTTAGTTATTCGAAAGTTGTGCCTTCGCGATAGCATTTCTGCGAGCGGTTTGAATCTTAATGGCATCGCGGGCCAACCGTTCCGTCGGAGCTCTCACGAATGACTAAGGGAACTCCTCATTATGTGCGGATAGCTAACAAAACAGAGTCTATCTCTTTCTGACACGAACTTACACATAACAAAGTACGAGACGGAAATGTCAATTGAATAATTAAAACCGCGCTCTTTTCAATGGAATTAAATAATTATTGTACCTATGCAAGACTTGTCATTGCAATTGACTCTGATGATGTTTGCTGACTAAGAAATGTTTCGATTAGGGTCATGACAATTTTTCAGTGCGACAGCCCCAAGGAGATCATATATTATTCACTTGCGTTACATTTTCGATAATTGTCACGTTGAAAACTTTTCAATTCTATGAAATACCACGAAAAGTATGTTTCAATTATTGGGTACGACTGGTAAATATTCGATATCGTTGAAGTTTGAAGTCTGTAATTACCTTATTAAATTTTTATTGTATGATTCATCGACGGCTTGCCGTGTGTTATAGGTCGATTTAGTTTTTATCAGTTTTTATATTGTTTCATCTGTTTGTATTTAAATTTCTTTGTAATCAAATATTGCTTAAATTATTTTTATGTACCTATTTACTTTCTCCATCAATCTGTTGATTCTTACTCTTGGACTTGTAGTGGTAGGACCACGCTGTTGACAGTTTTATGTCTACAGCCGCGGGCCGGTCCGTCCGTGGTAGTACCACACTCTCGCAGAATATTGACGTCTGAGCAATGGCAATGTGTTGTTGCTCTTTGTTCGGTGAGCGAGAGAGCCGGATGCCTAACTGGGTGGGTTTGGGGTTTATACTGGTAACCAGCGGCCTAGCTATACCCTGGGTATTTGCAAAGGTTCATAGGCAGCAGTAACTTTCCATCAGGTGAACTGCATGATCGTTTGCCACTATAATATAAAAAAATCTTAAGCCTCACTGCTAGAATAACATTCAGAACGGTCCTGTGTTAATATCTTTCTGCAATTCTATAAAGTTGCACTACGTGCTGAGGGATCGTCCTACACAGTCGTCAGAAACTGGTCTCGAGAACCTTTCTTTTCCCCCTTTCGCCTTTACGAGCGATTTATTTACTCATTTCATAGTAATTGGTTCTGTTTGGTATCCTGGGTTAATTAAAACACATATGTCTTTCATAATTTTATTTTGTTTTAACACTTTTGCACAATAAAACATTTATGTGCAAGAGATTCGATACAACTGAATATAAAGTAACAGATTCAATAATCACATATTTGCATAAATAATTTAAATATCAACCTTAAAATGATACATATTAAGGTTTAAAACTGTTTAATTTGACATATATTTTAAGTACAATTTTGTACATTTAGGTTTAGTCAACAATTATAATTTAGAACTTATAACAGGAGCAATATTTATTTTACTAAAATATTAACAAAGTTAATTGAATTAATTATACATTAATCTATTGTTATTTTAAAATAGAGGTTAAAAAAGGAAAGTGGGTACCACCAAACTCGTCATAAAAACACAACCTGAACTGGAAAGAGAGACGTAGGCAAGAAAGTATTCCTTCAGAGGCGTAATATGTACTGCGTCAAATAAATATTCGATAATTTCTCCAATATACTGTAATTGCCAGTACTGAAGTTATCACATTAGGAGTACTTTTCCATTACACTTCATTGTCCTGCAAACTCATAAATAACATAACACTAACAAAAACAGTTTTTTTTCTTGCATTTATTTTGGTAATTAACTAATTGTAAAAATCTACCAATAATTTACAAGCAAAATCAAAATTGAAGTATATTTACATAACGTGAATAATTTTCATTCCCTTTGCGTCGTAAAAGATGTGAGAAAATTAAAAAAATAATAATAGATAGAAGGTCTGATACAGAAGGCGATACTACAGAACACGGCGCACATTGCGAGAAAGTTCCTCTCTTTGGAGTCCTCACCACCGGCGATTTGGTCCCTTTATTACTGCCGGTGATGATGATATATTTTTTTTTATATTTAAATATGTATTTAGTTGTAGTGTTTTATATAAAGAATATAATAATAACTCAGATGTCTAATGCGATATTATTAATCCCTTTTTTAAACGTTGCTCACTCCTTGAACAAATATATTAAAGAAGGCTTTGTTATTTTTCTTTATAGATGGAGTTTTAATGAAAATTAAACCTATAAATTATTGGTAGATTTACATGTATAGAAAAATTTACATTCATTCGTCATTTTTCTACACCGGGTAAAAATATTATTTCTTTATTGGATATTGAATAATAATTTAGATTTTATAAAAAACATGGCTGAAGAATTTTTTTTTTATATATAAATAAAGTATGTACAATTATTAATTCGTACAATTCGTCGGCGATGTCCTCGTACAATCATTCGTTCGTTATGATTGATGCAATTCGTACAATTGAATAATACGACGTTCATTTGGTTCGCTATAAAAATGTATTGTTAATACCTTTAATATTAAATTCTACCATTCGTAGGCAACTTTTTCTACATATTTTTTTGTTATTGAAATATTTTATAGAATTTTTCATATAGGTATATTATTGCATTCAACAGTGAAAAATATCTAAATAAATATTAAGTGTAAGTACGAAATTTTAAACTTTCTTATGAAATTAGGAATTTTGACTACCTTCCTTGCTATAGGAGAGGTAGAAATAGTAATAGTTGGCATTAAATATACTCACTTATGCATGTTATAAAACTAAAAAATATAAGAGCAGCCATATTGAATTTTTATGGGGGGGGAAAATATTACTTCACAAGTAGTTTTATATAAAAATATAAGAAAGTAATTATTAATGTGTGATACTAGCGACACCTACATGCACGAGTGAGTTAGTTTCGTTTATATTTTATATTATCTGCTATTAAGGATATAATATCGAACTGTCCTTATTGCCAGTGACAAATTTAATGTTATTTTAGAACGTATAGCAGGAATATTTTGAAGTTCAAAATAAAATTGCCGTATCAATAACTTTTTGCCTTTTCCATAGATGTAATGAAAAAAATGTATTTTGTTTTCTAATTTTCATAATTTAAGTATACAATACTAGCAAAACCCAGACGCCACGTTGGTTTATTTGTAGACATCGATATATATATAGCGTCGCCTGGCAGCGAGTTACATCAATGGGGATAGCATATGAACCATCTCCGTGAAAAAAACATATACATACCAATTTTCGTATCATGATCAGTCAAATAGTTTCTGAGTTTAGCGATGTCATACATACTAACATCCTCTTTTATAGATACATATTGGATATATTTACATTTTGAATAATATTAACTAAATTGAGTCGGATAATGTTATAGATTATTGCATTTGTAACAATTATAATTATTGAAATCATTTTAATAATATCAAGTACCTCATCATGTATTCAAAGTTGGTTGTAATGATAATCGTAGCGTAATAAATTCTGATCAAAGCACAACGAACGGCGAGTCTCATGGAATTATCTTCAAGAATATTCAAAGTTTTTATAGTAAACTTTTTGAAATATAATAATATGGTTATAATATTTCTTGTATTGCAGAGAAAATTTAATTAATTTTAAAACCAGTGTCCTAGGGGGCGTCCATAACTTACGTGAGACATTTTTAAGGATTTTTTGAATCCCACAACTAAGTTGTCGTAATATTTTTCTCGATCGCCACTGACCTCCCTCAATCACACGTCAGATTTTTCAAAACTTGTACTTGGATATAAAAGTGTTAGATTTATTAAAAAAAAACACAATTTACTTAATTACTTTTATTTAAGACTAGCAAGGACTAGTATTTGCGAATAATGCTGTAATCTTAGGTACAGTAATCAAAATAAAAAAGAAATGATATTTGCCTAGAACCAAGTGAGATTTAGTAAGATTCGGCTCGAGCATCTCCCAAGAATACTCACGTAATTAATGGACGGCCCCCATTCAATGACAAATACGCATCTGCGATTATCGAATGACAGCGCTCGACCCAGCTTAGTGACACAATGACGTAACTAGAGTATATTACAAACAAATGACTAACTTTAATAACTTTCCGATAAGGATCATTTTTGTATGATGTATGTGTATTATTTCCAAATATGCACTTTATGTTTTTGTGAGTAGTGATTTACATAAATCATGGCTTTTATTATCAACATAACAATGCAGTATTTATATATTCTTTAAAAGAAAACATCTAAGGAATAAATACAAGGGGACTTCACAATATACAATTAACGGACACAAATTACATCTAGACTCAGAACATTTGTGGATCAAAGTACGAGTATTGTCCTGCGTAGATATCGAACCTATGACACGCAAGAGAGTTCGATATTTAGAGCACTTCGTCATCTATACAGTTGTCGAATCATATTTCAATGTATACATTTTGCCTTGATCTCGTTTTGTCGAAACTAATAACTGCATTTTATTCATTCAATGAGCGCATACGTATGGGGTACCAAGCCTCTGACACAGTACACCGATTTCCAAATATTGTAAATTTTCTTTAATTTTCCCATGAAATTCATTGTGCAAAGCTTAGAATCTTATAATTGTCGAAAATGTATTTTCCATTATTTTATTTCTATTATGCGCATGAAAATTCTATAAAAACCTTTTTGGCTATGATGTATTACAACAGCGTCTGTTCAACAGCAACAGTTTTGGTACGTAATTACAGAACTTACATGGTTGATAAGAATAATTAGTACATTATTTATTACAGAATAATTTCTAATCTTTACGCGAGTATTAAATAAAAATATATTTATGGATTTTATCGCGTTATGTATGAAATGTACTAAAAATAAAGATAGAAACACGATAAAATCAATAAAAATAGTTTTATTTACAACATTTTCACTGTAAAACTATTTTTACGGATTCTATCGCATTTGTATTTGATTTTTAATTTCCCGAAGTTTCGAATCTTTACAACGTTCATGGTCACGGGAGGACCATGAACGCTGTGAAGCGTTCGAAACCATAGTTTTATTTCAAATGTGTAATATTCGCGTAAACATCAGAAATGATTATTTTCACTGTATTTGACATTTGAAAAACTTGGTCTATTTTTTTATAGATATATACAGAA
The DNA here is from genome assembly GCA_905163515.2 of Lymantria monacha. Lineage (NCBI taxonomy): Eukaryota > Metazoa > Arthropoda > Insecta > Lepidoptera > Erebidae > Lymantria > Lymantria monacha. The sequence continues at coordinate 33,691,867 of LR991084.1, read as the reverse complement.
TTCCTGCTATATGCTCTTTAGTTTCTTCTTCTATTTAGTATCTATAATATATTACATAATAGATTATGTACATCGCAAGTTTGGCTAGCTAATTATATATACGAATGGAAGAACATGTTCACTTAAACTAATATATAAATGCGTTATATTTATATATATTACAACAATATACAATTATTAGATATTGTCTAAATTGACTACGTTCTTAAGTAAAAAATTGTTTATTATATTAATAAAAATTTAAATATATAATACAATTAATTGCCGGGTCACACTGTTGACAATTTTCTGTCTACAATCGCGGGCCGGTCCGTCCGGAGAAGTACCACAGTCTCGCAGAAAGTCGACGTCTGAGTAGCAGCAAGGTGCTATTGCGCTTCATTCGGTGAGTAGATTAACTTGGGTGGATTTTGATTGATAGGTCTAGCTATACTCCTAATATTGAAAAGGTCCATGGGCGGCAATAGCAATTACCATCAGGTGTACTGCTTTCTTGTTTGCCACCATTAGCAATAAAATAAAAAAAAAACAAAATACAGTTTTTATAAGAATGTACCTATTTTATTTGTGAGTCTTCAAAGATATTTTTTTTTTAATTGGCATAGGTGGCAGATGAGTAGGCAGTCTATTTGATGATAAGTGGTAACGGTCTCTCGTAGAAGTGGGCAATACAAAGACCACAGCCACGTGGTTGACTATCGTAAAGCGTTAGACCTCTCGCTCACCGAACGAAATGCATTAATAAATTCTTACAACTCAATCGATTATATGCGAGGATAGCACTACCCCGGACGAGCCAACAATTTACGGCCATAGAAACGGAAACTATAAAAAAATATTACATAAAGCTTGCGCAGTTTTTTCTATTGAAAATAAAATGTATAAAAACTTATTAATAATAAAACAATATAAACACATAAGATTCGAGACATACAATGATCAACCAATCATAAGAATATACAAGAAGGAGAATATGTAGAACTTAGATACAATTCTTGTTCTACCAAGTTTATGAACCAGTTTCTTTTTAACAGTAACTCATTGGGCTAACCCAGAATCTCAATAAAACACTATCATCGTTATATTTCCACCTTTTCCCCATCAGTTTGAGATCGTTGCAAAAAGTTATCCTCTTCTACAAAAGACACCATGTCTGCAGAAGTCAAAAACTTCGAACTCATCCCATCTATATATTTTTATCCATATAATCAAATTTTGTTTGATAGATTTGCCAATAAGCCTATATACGTTCACATTCAAATCTAAGTATCTCCTAGTGTTACTCTAGCGCCACCTACGCCATATATCAATTAACAAATGAACAAATAAAACTAATATGCTAACATTGAAAAAATAATATCATTAACTCGTATCAACAAATCGTTGGATGGACTACAAAATATCACATTTTTTATTAAGTATTAATAAATTATGAAGTCGAAAACTGATTTTATTAATTAAAACATGATTAACATAACATTTAAGTTCGAATTTAATTTGACTAAACAATTTTAATGTCCACTTGGACAAATATCGTTGTACGAGAAAGTTGAATATGCCAAATTGAATATGCCAAATACCTTTAAAATTGTTTTACGTTTCTTAATTTTAGATAGGTATATTTTTAAATTGTTATATTGCACATTCTCTATGTAATATTACACAAATATTAACTATATGTATTATAAAAAATATTAGTAATAAAATACCCAATTAAGTTGACATAATCGTGATAATATAATCACGCGATTATATTATTATAGGCATATGATTTTTATTGCCCAATTGTAATGCTTGCGTGCAAATATAGGCTAATTTTGTATACTACTCAGTTTCTACATGGATTTGTTGTAGCATATACCCGTTATATCATATTTACGTTGTCATATTCGTATAATTTACAATTAAAATGAATCATCTTTCTAAAACCATGTTCAGTGTTACCATAGATTCCATAAACAAATTTGACAAAATTGAGGAACACCGAAGTTTCAATCCAAAACAGCAAACATTTAGTAAAACTGTTAGTAATTTATACGTTGTTGTTATAATAAAATCAGTTCTCAAAAAGGTTATTCATTGTTACTGAAGTAAAAATATAATTAATAACTATGAAAGTGCGTATAATCTATTACAAATGACGTAAGGCAACTTTAATAAAAACATAATTAAAATAAAAACTATTTTTTGCATCATTGTGCATTAATAAATAAGGTCAAGTAATATAAATTTTATGGTTGTAGCCATTTTGTTGCAGTTCATAAAACTATTACAGGTAATAACAATAAAGCGTGCCTTTACTATGTGAGGTTTGCTTTCATTCGCATTTCTTCGGTAAAATTATATTTCTACTTCCGTATCTTAGCTAAGGGTAACTTATTATTTTAAGGAACGAAATATACAACAGTATTAGTTTACTTATACATAAAGTGATATAAACTATTCCCATAGTGAACGATTAATATCATTTTAAAATTATACTAATCAAATATTTGATATACGAATATTCAAAATTATATGGTATATTCGAAATGGGGTTGAATATGTTCTTTACAATTAGAGGCCGTCCATTAATCACGTGTCTTTTATTAGCATTTTCAACAGACGGCCTCTAAACAGCCATAAAAATTACCGCACCTTATTATTGTATCATCAATTTTAATTTATATTTTCAATGTAAAATGTCTTTTAAAATCATACCGATTAAAATGAGCAATATAATTTAGTGTTATTGGAAAGTTAATATTCCGTTGAATATATAAGAAATTGAATTCTATGTCCAGCTAATCAATTCTAAGTCATATTTTGTCTAATTACTAGATTTCACTAATTAATTAATAAAAGGCCTAATTATAAACAACTAGTAACGTACTGAGAGAATTTTTGAGATTGGACTGTCGGGACAGATTTGAAACTATTTTGAGGATATTTTTTTTAGGGTAATGCCAATTTTGTATATATTTAGATTATTTATAGATTTAGTGGTAATTAAAATTAAACAGATATTTTTAAATTCTGGACGAACCTGTATTTTCAAAATAAAATTTGGACTAATTTTTTCCAACAGTTCTATCGCAAAAATTCGTATATTTTTTATGTATAATAATAGCTAATAGGCCTTATTTACCTAATAGGCCTTATTTGGGTATAAATTTGCATGATTCGTAAAACAGGCGGTTTTCAGAATAGGTTCCTAAACTAATATATGTTCGCAGCTACACGGCTGTGATCTCGGTATTTCTAAATTCAATAGCGGTAATTAACACTTATTATCTGATATCATCATCCGTCAAAGTACAATAAAAAAAACTACGACATTAAAAATAAAATTATTTTCACGGATTCTATTGTGTTTCGTATTCTACTTTTTGATTTCCCAACGTTTCGAACATTTTACAGCGTTCATGGTCACGGGAGGACTAAGGTGTTTTACGTCCAATAAGTTACTAAGCTATTGCATAGCTTCTATCGCGGGCCTTGAGCGCGGGGACCGAATCCAGAAATTCCGTAACGAAAAAACCTCACGCTCCCCACTCCGACGGGCAAGGAGGTGTGGCTTGAAGGCCGTGCATCGTCTAACGTCGTTTCAGTTCGGCAGTCTTCGACACGGCGTTGTGTGCGATTAGACGTATTGTACGACTCTACGAAACTCGCACGAATCGAGACGAGCTGCTCCGAAATCGGACGAATACATAATTTTATTTATTTAATAATAGAAAAATTTGTTTTCTTATCGGTCACCACGCTCAAAAAGTGTAACTTGAATTAATATCAAAGAAAAAGCAATACTGCATGAATAAAATAAATAAATTAAAAAAAAATATAATTGCATAAGTTGATACAAAATGCTATGCAATAGCTTTACCGCGGCAGTCCCCGAGTGCCACACGTCTTTTTTTGTTATTACAGAGATTTATATCTACCCACTACAATATTAGTTATTAAATTTTAACCCACATTTTTTATACAAATTCATTGCCAGTACCGAAAGAAAATGATTCTATATAAAAAGTTTTATATTGTTTATGGTCAGTTATTATTAAAAATTTACATACATACATACATATCATCACGCCATATCGCTTGCAGGGTAGGCAGAGAGAACAGAGTGCCAGAGAACTCTATCTCTGCATACTTCACTCGCTTCCTCAACATTCATAATTCTCTTCATACACGCTCGCCGGTTTCGGAGACTCTTGACTCCACCTACCTTCAGTACCTGACCGATCTGGTCTAGGTAGGTTAGTCTCGGTCTCCCTCGGTACCTACATCCTTCCACTTTCGCATTGTATATCTTCTTAACCAGACGTTCGTTCGGCATTCTTTGCACATGTCCGAACCATCGGAGCATTCCCTTTCGCATCTTTACACCAATACTCTCTTTCATACCTACTCGCTCTCTTACGTCGTCGTTACGAATGCGGTCGGTCAGCCTAACTCTACAGATTTTCCGAAGAGATCGCATTTCGACCGCATTAATTTTACTTTCATACTCTTTTGTGCATACCCAACTCTCGCTTCCATACAGTAATGTTGGGACAAGCACTGCGTTATGTATTGCTACACGTGCCTTCTGGCTGAGGTGGTGGCTGCCGAGAAGTTGCCCCAACGCTCCGTTCACTCTATTACCCGCATTCACTCTTCGCTCTATATCAGTGGTGTACCGTCCATCTCGGCTAAATCCACATCCAAGATATACAAATTAAAAATTTAATTTATGATAATAATTATGACAATTTACTAGTTTAAAGAATTAACAAAACTATTGAGTTACCTCTGGATCGGAACGCGGCCTCATTGAGAAAGATCCGGCAAGAAAAATTATATGCATAGTGAATAGAAAGTATGCATAATGGGTTTACGAATGGACAACACGAAAGCGATCTCATATACCTATGTTGGATTGGAATGCAATACCGGTTGAAGGCAATTTGTTAATATAAATAAAATATAATTTATAATTTAATTGAACTGTGGTTGTTTTAGTGAATTAACGTTTTTCTAATAAACAACACCATACTACATTTTCAATTATCTTTTTAACATAATTTAAGGGACCGTACCTATACTACGTACTTACTTTATATAAAATAAATCAAAAGATCTGTTATCTCAGCGGTTGTTATGACAATGGCGATTGCGTAGAACATTTGATGGACGCGCATTTTTGATACCCGATTTTCTAAAATTTATAAGCCTTTTCCGCTCTTATTAACAGACTTCAAAAACGAAGCAGGTTCTTAATTCGACTACTTCTTTAATGTTTGTTACCTCAGAACTTTCGACTGGGTGAATCGATTTTGATGATTCTTTTTTAATTTGAAAGCTAGTACTTCCCCTGTGGCCCCGTTTCAATTTAGTCCACTGGTTACCGGTTTAAATCGTTTCTTTTATGTTATTTTTTTAACGCACCTTTATGTATCCTTAAGCAAGCCTTTCTCGATAAATAGATATAGTCAAATTATACCCAAATATAGCCTTAGCATTAATTATACATATAATTTATCTACATTCCCTGTTCACGTGGATAGAATCAATGTCTTTATAAAAAAAAAATACCTATAATTCGTGGAATGATTATTATTAGTGTGATTTTATTATTTCACTGTTATCACATCATCATCTAAATAAAATAATAAGAATAAGTTTACTTAATTGTTTTTCTTAAAATATTCTTAAACGTGGTTCATTAGGTCATTTTTTATTTCTTTCTATAATGAAGAGGACCGAGTCCAGCAGTGGGACGTACACAAACCTGGGATAATATTATTACAATAACATCATCATTATCCTGCTCTTATCCCAATTACTTTGGGTAGAAGCAATATGAACTCGTACATATTGCAAAAGTATATAGTTTTATGACCGGACGCCTGCCTGACGTCAACCCTGAGAATGTAATTGTTAACCAAACGGCATACGGTAAAGTCCCAGGTCGATATAAAGCTTTTAGTCATCCTTTACGACATCCACGAGAAAAGTAAGTGTAGTATTCGTAGCCGCTATCACACAGCAATATTATTTACAAAATATTATTACAACAATGACTCATAATCCAATGGTCTATCGTTTAAAGTATAATAATTTGCTATTCGATGATGATGATACAGTGAAAAAAATTAGGTACAAATACCTATTATACAAAACATATAACCTTATGTTATTTTAACTAAATAATTCGATTTAATATATCAATAAACCAAAGCTTATTAATAATAATATAATGTTTTAATTCGAGAATAAATAAGATAAATTTTAATTATGCACTTTCAAGGTTGAAATCATTTACATAAACATGTTATTTTTTTTCATAATATTCTATATAATTTTTACTTTTATTCGATTTAAAAAAAAAAAATAAAGTGCATAACTATAATTTAGAAAAAGAAATTAAATATTTAAAAATCTCATTTGGGTCGTATTTTTTCGTAAAAATATATTTGCGCGGCATTATTAGCCTCTTTAGCCAATAATTTCCTTTTAACAAAATTAAATTGCTCTAAAGCGAATTCGTATAATTCGCTTTCCATTTTCCATACAATCGATTGTTGTATTCTCTCTATGGTCAATCTGTTTGGTTCTATTTTTGAACTAGTCTGTCTTAGATGGGATTTATTACTGTTTATATAGTACTCTGTGGCACCTCTAAAGAAACGTGGCAATGTAGCCTCTAGCACTGTTATAAAATCTAGCATTTGTTCAGTTACACCCACTAGGAGATAATAATTGACTAGATTGTGTTTCGCTTGCTGCAATGCCCATTCGTTGCCAGGTTTCCTAAAATAAAAAGTAATACATAATTTATGAGCGTAATTACTTAATGTCTTTTTGAAGTAATAACTTCTTATGGTAGGATAAACCGCTTCGTTACGTAACGCGTAACGGCGCCAGTGTCCTGGGTTCCCTTTCTCTCACGCATACGGCAACGGTAGATAGGCTCCTCCTCTCTCACTCTAACCCGTATTAAGATGTGATGTTATAAAATTTTATTAATAAATAACCTTTTCTCACATTATTATATTAATATACATAAAGTTTAAATAATAACCTGAGCTTTTCTCAAGTTAAACAATTTCAATATTGAATAGTTCAACTTAGTTTAGTTTAGTTTTTTTAGTAGTTAGTTTAAGTTATCATTTCTGTCGGGCGTCCTGAAATGCACACGTTTTATTTTGAAGGGAAACTTCAAAGTGCTATGAATACGCGTAAGTAGCTTAGCTCTTTTTCTCGCGTGCTCGAGAAGAACGAGTCATATGTTCTTCTCACTTTTTTATTATTATTTAAATACCATAATTAATGATAAACCGAATTTATGCTATTCAAAAGTGTTTGATAAATAATTAAAATACTTTTTTGTAAAAAAAAATCTATCGTATCTCTACGTCACAGCCTATCTAGGTTTTTTAATATGTTGATTTTTTTTTAACACGTCGATCTTATTATTTGGGGTCCTTATATTTAGATTCGGCAAGACAATTAATCGAAATTTATTTCCATACGAATACAGATTTTACAACTTAGATAATTATATTACAAAATTCAAGGGCAAGGGTGAATTTCTGTTATGTAATATTCCGCTAGAATAATCTGAGGCAGTTTTAAAAGCATACAGCAACACAATACATGGTGTATTTGTAACACAACTCATTATGCCTTAATATAGAACGCAAAGGCCAAAAATGTAATGCATCAAGAAAAGTTACATTAATTTACTACAAAATGAAGAAGTTTTTGAATCAAAAACGTTTTGTTTAGTTCAATTATTTTTTTTAAAAAGACAATATACTACACAAATCAAATAATCCTTACGTGAGGAACTCTACAAACATACACAGTTAACAAACAAAAATTACACCCACGGGACAACAATTTGTGTATCGCACAAAATATTGTTCTGCATGGGTATCGAACCCATGCCACTTGGCACAGTAAGTAGCACCTTAACCACTACGCCATCTGTGCTAGTAATAACTCGAAAAACTTTTTATTAAGTTAATATAAAATCAAAAAGTTTTTAATTCATTTTTGTTTTGTAATTCAATTCATAGTTCACCTTAAAGAAAACCAGTTGTTTTAGAATGAATAGTCATTCATTAGTGTATTTTAAAATTAGTATATAATTCCTTACCAACATTCAGCAGCATGACCGCAGAAGAATGGTACTTGAAGCCACATATTATTAGGATCACAGTCCGGCTGTGATCTCTCCACACATTCGTCAAATGTCTGTGAAAATGGACATAATTGTACATTTCCCTATGTAGAACTTGGCGCCTAAGTTTTACCTAGACCATAGATACATGAGTATTTCATGACGGACTAATAATACAATTCCCCAACGCATTTATTGCCCGTGAGTGTCGTAAAATACGCCTATACTAGGTTCTTTTTAAAACATTAACCTTTTTTTTTGCGGTGGGCTATGGATGTGGTCGCGCCCCGCTAAATCGGTCCAGGGCGACGGCAGAGGCGGCGCGCAACCCCATAGACCCACCCTGCAAGCACCTCTCTTCGCCGTGCGAGTGGGCCACCGGTATCCGATCTTTGTCTTCGGTGGCCCAGCCGGCGGTTTACCCTCGCGGGTTTCTCTCGTTATTGCGGGGGACTTTACAAACACGCAATTAAGGAATTTACGCGTGGTCTTACCACTATAAATGTATTGTCCTGCGTGGGAATTGAACTCATGGCACTGGTACGGAAGGTATCACAGCCACTACGCCATCTGTGCAGTCTGATATGTATAACAACTATGCAAGAAACGGAAAACTCAAAATAAACTTTATACTAATATGTCTGATCAGCATGGTATAGTAGTATTCCTTTAGCTTGGGTGACATAGACAATTAAGGGATATTACACAAAATTACCACCGCAAAAGAAAAATATTCCAAATTAATTGCTAAACCATAGATGGTTCAATTGCAACAGTGTAGCGTATTGCTTCAATTTTTCTCACATTATTGAGGTTGAAGGCTAAAGAGGGGTCTATATGTATACCATTAATACAAATAACTTATAGTAAATTATATCATTACTCTGTTAGCACAAATCACTTTTTTTTTGGGCGTAATTTATTAATAGAAGATCTAAATTAAATCAAATTAATTCTCTGACTTTAATAAATATATATTTACCATTTTATCACCATGTTTTTTCCTAACCAAATGTGGTCTATAATTATCACCATTTCTGAGAAAATAGTAATATGACACAAGTCTATCGAGTGGTCTTCTTATTAAATTAATAAATATAGGTTTTGATGTGGCTCCCAACCTGGAAAATCAATTAACATTGTTTTAGTTTTTTTTCTTCTAAAAACAACAGACGGCTCTGAAGAAATTAACATTATATTGTGGGGGCTTTACAAATATACAGACACAAATTACACCCCAGACTCAGACAAACAATTCATAAATCATAGCAAGTATTGTCCTGCGAGTTTGAAACTAGACATGCGCGAAACAGTACTTCGCGAAGTGATGTGATATGGCATAACATTTCATGCCGAGTATTACTCGGCATGAAATGTTACATTTTACCATCACTTCAAACATTTCATGTCATGTGTGATGCATAATTCTATATATACGGCGGGCGGCGTCAAGAAATATAAGCCTTAACGTTCTGAAAATAAAACTCAAAATAAATATTGAATTGCCAGACACCGAACATTGCAGAAATGCAGAACAGTACACCGGTGTTCGCATCATGTTTAATGTGATGTGATGTTTAGTCGCGTAATGTGTAATATGACAGTACGCGGTCGGGTAATATTATGTGTGATACATCACTCGCATTACTTACACATGTCTAGTTGAAACCTACAACACTGGCAACGTAGGTGTATTATGAAATGGTATTGACACATACAAGTACTACATATAAGTACAATAAAGGCACATATATATTAACAACTAACAAATGAGGAGAAGAAACGAGGTATATTGACTAACTAACTGAACAATCTGTGTATGTCAAAGTTATTAAAAAGTTAAAAAAACAAAACTCATGTATTTTTTAAGACTATACCCTGCACTAAGGAAATAATTCTTGTATTGCAGGGCACTTTACAAACACATATTACACCCAAATCAAAAAAAAAAATAATTGTATATCCTACAACACTTAGCATGATACTTCATTATCTTTACAACACATGAGCAGTTAAAATTAATAAAGTGGTGCTAATAGTGGGATATGTATGAGCCATGATGATGATGATCATCAAAAATAAGTGTGCAGCAATTTTTTGAGTATTCTAGCCATTGCACACACAGACTGCACATATAACAACCTACTGTACGAGTGCTAGGGGTGCAAATCCCACACAAGACAATACTTTGTGAAATCAACAAACTGTTGTTCTGAGTGTGTTTGTAAAGTCCCCCACACTACAAGGATTATTTCCTTAGGCAGGGTGGCGTATTTAAAAAGAAAAATAAATAAATCTATTACAATAAATATTGTACATATACAACAAGTACAGGGACTTAGCCAAGACTTCTTATCTTAATCCTGCCCATTCCAAGTTATATAGTATCACTAACAACTCTTAAATTATAGGTGACGCCTAAGGCAATATAAATAACCCACAACATTATGATAATGATATTAAAACAAGTAAAGTTAAAAAAAAATTGAAATTTAATTTTTTAGGCTACATCTAAGGTTACATATTTGATACATAACAGGGATCTTACGTGTCACTTATATTGCCTTAAGTTATACCTAAAATAAGTAATCTAATAATATAAGTCATCTAATATTATGTAAAGTAATAAAAGATTTGTTTGGTAATTTAGTTAAACTATATTAGTAGCTGGCTGCTTCAACATCAAAATTCCTGGGAACTAACCAAGACACTTCTAAGACCATAAAATGATGAGTGATTTGTTATTTAATAATAGTTAGCTAAAGTAGAATATATTTACTTACCTATGAAAATTTAAGAAGGCCATGTGCCCATGATATAAGGCTGGCTTCATATCGTACCATTTCGTTACATTTTGAGCAAACTTGTACTGATTACTCAAAGACATGATATGTCTGTTGGCTGTTATGTTGATATGTAAAACTTTAAAGTTATTCCTCTTACACAAGTCATATGCTACTCCCACGAAACTCGTCGATCCCGTCTTTGGGACCCTATTATATATCACTACCAAATCATCGTCATTTTTTTCACCACTTTTTGGGAAAAATTGCCGAGAGTTTGTATCTGTTTGTACAAGTCGGAATTCTGAAAGAAATGAACATTTTTCTAAATAAGCGTTACTGTTAAACATATTTTAAATATAATTAACAGTTTAAACTTACCTAGTTTTCGATAATTTTCTTCTAAACGGGCTATTTCCGATTGAAAATACAAGACAATAACAACAATTATGCACAGACAAGAAAACAGGCATAGTTTGTTTACGTTATACATATCTGGTAACTACAAGACTGTACAACTTCACGCTGAAATCAGCACTGACATATTTATCTCGCGTACATTATAAATAAACATTATTTGGGACACATAGAATTGAAAAATAGTTCAACCGGACGACATACGCCATATAATAACTTTACTCCACTGTATTAGATTTAGAATAGAAATCGGATAAATTGTCAACATTCCTTTGATTCATCTCTTTCTAAATTGCTCCTGTTAGAAAGAGAAAGTGTATTGTATAAAGCCAGAAATATTACCTGTATTGTTTGACAGACAACTTGGTATAATATGTCAATTTTTGTCAACAATGTAGTGAAACGTTTACAAAGCTAGTTATGGACTTTTGACGGAAATCTGAAAACGTCATGTGGTACTCTTGTATTATATTCGATATCTTAATGTTTTAACGTGTTACATTGGATAATTTTGTTAGCGTTTTATGCAATGTGATGTGACAAAAGTATTGGGATGTAGTGAATATCATATAAAAGTGCTTTACAACGTTTTCGTTTTCCATCAAAATTTCCACAAGATACCATTAACAGTATGGCCATAACACTGTTGATGGTGACTATTTGACTTAAGACAATGACTAACCTGAAAAGACTGTAAAGGTAATAATAATTATAACTTGACACTGGCACCAATAGCTCGTATTAGTAGCTGATTGCCAATACGGACTTTTGACGGGAATCTGAAAACGTCATGTGGTGCTCTTGTATTATATTCGATATCTTAGTGTTTTAACGTGTTATATTGGATAATTTTGACGGCATTTTATGTAATGTGATGTAACAGAAGTACTGGGATGTACTGAATATCATATAAAAGTGCTTTACAACGTTTTCGTTTTCCATCAAAATTCCCATCAGATACCATTAACAGTGTTGCCATAGCACTGTTGAAGGTGACGATTTCACTTAGACAATGACTAACTTGAAAAGGCTATACATACATACATACATATCATCACGCCATATCCCTTGCAGGGTAGGCAGAGAGAACAGAGTGCCAGAGAACTCTATCTCTGCATACTTCACTCGCTTCTTCAACATTCATAATTCTCTTCATACACGCTCGCCGGTTTCGGAGACTCTTGACTCCACCTTCCTTCAGTACCTGACCAATCTGGTCTAGGTAGGTTAGTCTCGGTCCCCCTCGGTACCTACATCCTTCCACTTTCGCATTGTATATCTTCTTAACCAGGCGTTCGTTCGGCATTCTTTCCACATGTCCGAACCATCGGAGCATTCCCTTTCGCATCTTTACACCAATACTCTCTTTCATACCTACTCGCTCTCTTACGTCGTCGTTACGAATGCGGTCGGTCAGCCTAACTCCACAGATTTTCCGCAGAGATCGCATTTCGACCGCATTAATTTTACTATCATACTCTTTTCTGCATACCCAACTCTCGCTTCCATACAGTAATGTTGGGACAAGCACTGTGTTATGTATTGCTACACGTGCCTTCTGGCTGAAGTGGTGGCTGCCGAGAAGTTGCCCCAACGCTCCGTTCACTCTATTTCCCGCATTCACTCTTCGCTCTATATCAGTGGTGTACCTTCCATCTCGGCTAAATCCACATCCAAGATATACAAATTCATCCACTTGCTCTAGTACATCATTACCTATTGTTACTCTTACATCTGTTCTGGTTTTATCTCTTTCAAAGACCATTATTTTGGTTTTGCTCACATTCACGCGTAGACCCCTTTTCTTACAATCTTCTATCATTGTGTCGACTAGGGTCTGCAGGTCAGTCGCTGACTGTGCCAGCAGGACTGCATCATCTGCATAAAGCAGAGCAGTGACCACTGAGTCGCCCATCTGGACTCCCACATTCATATCGTTCAACCTTTGGAGACATTTATCCAGATATATGATAAACAGCCTGGCTGACAGAACGCACCCCTGCTTAACGCCGATATTGACGTCAAACCAAGGCGACATTCCATCATCCAGCCGCACACAGGCTCTACAGCCCATGTAACTGGACTGCACAGCCTGTATCAGTTTACCGCTAATACCATACTCCGGTAAAATGTCCCAAAGTTCCTTTCGTACAACCGTGTCAAATGCTCTCTCCAGATCCACAAAACTGCAGAAAACCCTCTGACCTAGAGCCAGATGCTTCTCCACAATGTTGCGCAGAGAGAACACTCGATCCATGCATCCCATAATTTTACCATACACTTTTGCTGCCAAACTGGTCAAGCTTATGGCTCTGTAATTTGCGCAGTCATAACATGAACCCTTGTTTTTAAACAAAGGCACGATGACTGCGCTATTCCAGTCCCCGGGAACCATTCCCGAGCTCCAACATAAATTGAGGAGCAACAGGAACGCCTCCCAGACACAGGAGCCACCAAGACAAAAGAACAAGAGAGCCACCAAGACAAAAGACTATAAACATAATAATAATTATAACTTGACACTGGCACCAATAGCTCATATAAGTAGCTGATTGCCAATACACAAAGAGAAGAAGAAGAAGCTAGTTATAGTAAAAAATATTATAAACATGGAATGAACCCTTGCTCATCAACAGTTGAAGAAGTGTAGCCATGCCATCCGATATGCCATGATAATTTATCTTTATAGATAATTGATATTTCTCAAACATGGTTGGAAATTTGACCATTAATTTGACAACCTTCTTCAAGACAAATCGAAATTGCTGTACCGACCAAATACATGCAGCGGCCAGCAAAAAATGTAAGACAATGTCGTGTTTTAGCGGCCAAATAAATATACATGTAAATTCATATCTATCGTGTATTTTAAAAAGGGAACGATTTGTTACTCCAAAATATGACAACAAAATAGGCAACTTATCAGAGTTTTATTTAAATTTCGAACTGGCTTGAAAAAGGAACTTCTTTGATAATGAAAAAAAAAACAAATGACGGGTTCGTTTTTATTATTATTTATTATTATTAGCACGTGAAAAATGTTGTTCGTCATGTATACAGCATAGATAATATACTATGGTATACAGTTCTACTTAGTACTACTTAGTTGTAGTACTACTTATAGTTCATCTAATCTAAGAAGTGCATTTTGACGTTTTGCAATTTTTAATACACAATAACTTCGGTCAAAAGTATGTATACACATGATTGTAAACACTAAATCTGAAATTTTATACAACTATTAAGTTATTTACATAATTAACATTGCGGGTGACTTTCTTGTACAATAATCTAATGTTGAAACTCAACTAATTTAAAATAGAAATAACATGGTAAATAGTAATTGTTAGTGACGACCTAACAATGTCACGTCATCACGTTCTATACAGTAGTGCTTGACAACTTCCAATTCACGATTATCCAAATAATCGGTAAAAATATTAGAATAATACAATTAATCGAATAGAGATTTTGACAGAGACGTACATTTCAACACTTTGATTGATGAGGAAATAATTATTAACGTTCGCGACGCTGATAATTCAAGTAATAGTAGTAATTCTTAATAAATAGTCATTTTCAAATTCAGTTTTTGTTTTTAATTAACCTATGATGAATAGATTTTATGCTGAAATAATTAAATTTGTTTAGTACTAATTTAGCACTTAATTTATTCATCACCTTTTTGAAAATAAAAAATAAACCGATTATTAATTATAAAGAATCAATATCGATTTCTCAGTAAAATCGGATATTTTCGATAGCGATTATTTGGTTCACATACCTAGACAACTTACTCAGACAGCTGTCAAAGTGCACTTCTTAGATTAGACAGACTATAGTTTCCGAGCATTATTTGAGAAACGTTACTACCTATACGAGCTGTGACCACAACTAGGAATTGATGAAGTTACGTATGTGTTCCTCGGTATAGCCTCGGCACACATTTACACGTTCGTCCATCAATGCCTCTTTTGCTGGCCGCTGCAGTAGGTAATGTAAGTGCTATTACTGAAAATAAGCGAGGACAATAAGATTTTTTTTTAAACTTTTGTCTGTCTAATTGTAATGTAAATGTAACTTACGCATACGTTATTCGCCAAAATGGCGGTAATTATGTTTTGTACAAATAGATTAAGCTCGGTTTCCAACTTCATTTAGGCTTTGGTTCAATTAAATCTGTTGAAAAAGCAAATGAAAAAAGTTATTTTAATTTAAATATAGCTAAATTAGCTAATTATTTATCAAACATGCTCTTAGGTTAGGTTAGGTTAGGTTAGGACACGACTTCATTTGCAAAAAAAAACCCCTATATAAGGGGTTTTTTTTTGCAAATGAAGTCGTGGGCACTAGCTAGTAATTGATAAATGAAACTTTGCTCTGAAAAATTATAATTTTTCCTAAAAAATTCTAACCTAATAAAATATTGAGACCAAACCTTAGATTGATTTTCAATAGACGGAGGTCGGAGTCTTGTACCATCTTCGATTCTTATGAAAATAAATGAAGTGAAGCTAGGGTGCTTCGTTGCCACCGCCGCCAGCGACTGGGGCGGTGGAGGCGTGATTACCTCCGCCTCATGCCGCCCGAGCCGAGGCAGCGGGTGACGGGACCGGGGATTAGTCTGGTCGCCCTTGCCGTTTTCGAGGTTCATGGCAGTCGTAAGCGACAAATGACGTAAGCTGCGCCATACATTTTTTATACATTGACTACAGTCACATGAGCCTCAAGTGACAGTCGTACGTGATCGACCGCGATGCACAGAAATGCACCTTAAGGCCTCCAAGTATGATCATTTTAGTGTAGTAGTATCCCATATATAGGCAGACAGCAATAATGTTGCGATTTTTTGTATAGGTACTACACCGGGGGTACGGCATATCCCTTCTGGCAGGGTAGATATAAACACCTGTACTTAATAGGTTTCCACAGGTCGCAAAGTGGATACTGATTTCAAAACTGTGACTATTAAAAACTGTCCCTGGACTCTTTTTTAAATAGTAAGTATTTATAAGCGTTGTCTAGTTTTACGCCATGGCTTAATGGTGGTTGACAAATTTCAGTCATCAATCAGCCCAAAGACCTCTATTGTTGAACATAGACCCTCCCACGGGAATGTCACTCAGAACGGTCCTTTTCCTTTTGCAACCAACAGCTCTGATTCGTAATCGCCACTCGGGAACTTAACTTCTCCAAGGGCCGTCGGTTAAATGAGCGAAGGGGCATGTTCACTACCACTTCAAGGTGCTAATACTTTAGACAAAGTCGATTACACCTCAGATACGGATTTTTAACGGATGAAATTTCGAGCACAACACTCTCCATAACTTGCAGAGCGGCTTTGAGTCTTCTTATGAACCCGACATTTAGAGGCCACATCTCAATGCCATAATCCATTGCCAGTGGTTGGTGCCAGTGGCCCACACCTAGTTGTTATAAGCTTTTATATTCAGACGCCCGGAATATCGGCAGGGAATATCTTCCTAAGTACGTACGAACGCTGCCCAGCCGAGTTGGATTCATTACCTGACCTCTTTCTCAAAATTGGACTGGATAAATTTACCTAGGTACTATACAATAATTTTTATTTTTCTCCTACAACTTTATAAACCCCAATATATTTTCTTTTGATGTGAACAATGCCTAAAATTATTTTAATACGTTCTTAGCAAAGACGGATTAGAAATAATGACAAACGATTTCATTTCAAAACTATGCCGTAAAATTCGAAAACACTAACGTTAATTAAATATAGCATGAATAATCACACGAAAATCACAAAACACAGGAAGCACGGACTATGTTTCAAGGTGAATCCTTCACAATAATATCAGTTTGGAATGGCGCTTCGCCCTACGCACTCGGGTGCGCGCGAAAAATAGCGCTGACATTAGCTGAATTAGCTTTTTGCCGCCAAATGTGGGTCACCGACGCGTTCCGTTTATTACAGAAAGTTATTACAAATACCTAACAGTTTATTTTTGTCATTTATTTTTAGTAGGCGATGTGATGTCTCATTTGTGGTAATTTGTTGCTTTTGTTGTCCCCATTATTTTCTCGTTGTCGACAATTAAATATATATTTACAGAAGATACATTTAACAGTAGCAAATGATTATACCTAGTAACTCTACATAGTAATATAATTACTCTATACAGAGATTTAGCATCGCTGTGTGGCTACGAATACTACCAACACTTACTTTGCTCGTAGATGTCGTAAAAGACGATTAAGAGCATTATATATCGCCCAATTTCATATAATGCTTTTTGGTCGACAATTATATTCCCGAGGAGGGTTGACGTCAGGCAGACGACCGGTCATAAAATTTTGCCGATAACTTTTGCAATATGTACGATGGAAGAGGAGTAGGTAAGTATTGCGTCGACCCAAGTTAATTGAGATAAAAGCAGGAGAATGATGATGGTAGAGAGATTTAGCACAACTTCTTACAGTTCTGAATGTTACAAGTTATGAACTAAATCATAAATTGTTAATCAAGGCGTGATTTATCGTAGATGAAAATTATTATAAAAAAATCAGGCATGTCTTTGTAAAAACTATGTCTAAAGTGAATGAAATCCGTACTCCGTAGCGCATGTTAGTCCCAGATATCAAAAACATCTATGACTTGTGTTGCGGAAATCAGATAGCCACATCTGCAGTAAAATTCTGCCAAATCTGGTTAGTCGAAAAAGTCGAGTGTAAAATAATTCGCAATTTAAAAAATAGGTCAATCTTATTAAATAAGTAGGTTTATAATAGCGGTTTTCACCAAAGATACCTAAAATTAAGGTAACACCTAACGGACTATAAATAAAAGATGCCATAGGTGTTATGTTATATATACCTACGTCACGGATCATGGATGTTAGATATATCTTTTTAATATCAAATACCATCAAAAAAAGTTGTTGTGCTGTGGCTATGAATACCACCAACCAGTTGTTTCTGGGTGTCATAAAAGACGATTATGAAATTTAAATTTACCTTGGTCAACTCCATCTGATGCCGTTTGATCAACAGCTACATTCCCAAAGAAGGTTGACGTCAGGCAACCGTTCATAAAACTACCTATATTGCGTAAGATGATATATAAAATTTAGTAATTAGTGAAAATCGGCATAAGAGACACATTTATTTGATACAACTGTTCATCTTCATTAATAATTCTAAGTGATAGTAAAATAAAATTTAAATTCAAAGTGTTTCAAAGTTAAATTCAAAGTGTGTTCAAAGTTAATAATTCAAAGTGATAGTTATAAATGAATATCTTTTCATCCGTATCATATCACATTAAAACCAGTGGCGGATTATCCTTAAGGCAAACTAGGCACGTGCTTAGGGGCGCGAGGGTACAAAGGGACGTACGGGCAGTTATTAAGTAACCTCTACCACACATGTAGTAACGCCAACTACAGTCCTCAAGTTTTTATTACTATACTACAAGGATTCGTTATTTTTAATATAGGGGCGCCGGCGTTGATGAGATTCTTGCCTACGCCGCTCTTAACCTGCCTCTGTTAAAAACTAAAGACAAACTTTCTTAAGGTTTCATCTCGATAATAAAAACTTAGAGGCTGTTTTTTTTTTATCTAAAAAGAGCAGAATTCGATAAACTTAATATTAATTACATCTTAATTGACCACAGTTAATGCGCAAATATGTGTTAGCAAAAATGTATCATCATCATTCTCCTACTCTTATCCCAATTACTTGGAGTCGATACAATATATACTCTTCTTTCATAGTACATATTGTAAAAGTTATTGGCAATAGTTTTATGACCGGCCGCCTGCCAGACGTCAACCCTCCTTTGGAATGTAATTGTTAACCACCAGTTCTATACGCGTTTAAAAATTTATTTTGAAATGAAAATCTCTAAAAATCTAAATTACTAACATACGATACGATAATACAAAACGGACCGTCAAAAAACTATTCAATAAAAATCAATCAAGTTGCGAAGTATATGAGAAATGACTGAGGGTTGTTGAAACAAAAATAGAGCAATAAGAATACTCTCATACCTCAAACGAAGGAAATTGGATGGGGCACGTATCCCTTACCTAATGGTATTACTTGTTATGAAGGCAAGCTGCAGTAGATTTTTCATCTTTACATCTATTTTTGTAAATCAATTATTTACGGTGTGTGGTCTTCATCATTGTGTTATTAATCATTAGATATTTTTAAGGCGTCGTTCTAGATAAATGCGTGGTTTTATCTTATAATTATAACTGCATGGATATCGTAGTGATTTAAGTTAATATTTGTGCCGTAGGTCGTGGATTACATTGCACGCAGAACAATTATTTATGCTATACCTATTTAATTCTTCTAAGCCCTGTGTTGGTAATAGTTTGAAGATAAAAGATTGAAAAAAAAATGGGTGTTAATAAAAGATTGAAAAAAAAAACGGTCACCGGGACAAAAGACAGCAGAATCCTCTTCAGAAACTTATATCATTAATTGCGATCACCAACCCACTTGCCAAGAGTGGCGTTTAGTAAATCCTCTCCTTTTTTATGTAAAAGTATACAAAAACATAGGCATTTAAGTTTCGTGTAGGTATCGCTTTATGACAATATTTAATTTGGATACTATGGAGGTGGAATGTTATTTAACTACTAATTTGAGCACTAATACGGAGCAATCGCATCACCCGACCGACTCATAGAACACGCTACCATAGGCGATGAGCTAAATTTTATTAATTAATTAATATTATCACTTTCACAGCAGTTTCACTGTGCTTTTACGCAGTTCTAAACTACGCGCCTAATTAATCTAGTTCTATCCTAGTTCGTCATTCACATGTTTATTTAATCTGTTTTACTCGATTACTAGATATTAATTCAACAATTAGGACAAAATGTGCTTCCCTTTCCAGTTTATAAATGTAATAATACTTACAAAGTCATTTTTAACATAAATCAATGTTTATAATTCAACACGTGCATGCGTACAAGACGCAATTAAGACCGGAAAGGTCTCGATAAACATGATATTTATGTTACAAACAGCCTATCAATGTCTGCAACGAAACCTTATGAATATAATTTTGTGTAGATTTACTAAGTATTGGATTGTTAGGAATCTATTACCAATAATCAAATTAACCTATCCGTCTGATAGTAGTCGTCGCTTACCTACGTCTATCGCAGAACTCAGAAACGGCGCCATACATTTTCATACTTTTTAACTTTTAGCTTTAGAAATTAACCCTTATAGCCATCACAATGGTCAACCGTTGAGAAGTTTACTTTAGATCACATTACTACGGCCTCCCTCTTAGATTTGGTTCTTCGTATACTCAAGATAGTCTCACAAAATATAAAAGACAATGTCTTAATTACTGTATGCTGATGGACTAGGAACATAATTTACTCCCTATATTGTCTATAGATATTGTAAAGGATGACTAAGGAATATAAAAAGCATATAACATCTATGCAAGAGAAGGGAAACTCAAACTGAAACCCTATACCAACCCGCTAGACCCGCGCGGTAGAATAGGTCATTTTGCCTCCTATTGTGAAGGAAGTTCGAACCCAACGGTGGGACGTATATAAGCTGAAATGATGATTAATATTTTTAATCTGTTAACATTACAGAATTTTAAAATAATTTACTTATTTCTGAAAATATTTCACAGTTAATCAACATATTCGAATCACATCCGCAAAGATTTATAGATTTAAAGATTTATAAGACAAAGATCGGGTACCGGTGGCCCGCTCACACGGCGAAGAAGAGGTGCTTGCAGGGTGGGTCAATGGGGTTGCGTGCCGCCTCTTCCATCACCCCGGACCGATTTGGCGGGGTGCGACGTCCATAGCCCAGCACAAAAAAAAAAAAAAAAAAGTGGGAGCGGCTACGAATACTACTAACCTTTACTTTCGTGGATGTCGTAAAAGACGACTAGAGCTTTATGGGCCAACTCCATCTGATGTCGTTTGGTCAAGGGTTATTTACATTCCCAAGGAGGGTTGACGTCTGGTGGGCGGCCGGTCATAAAACTTTTGCCAATAACTATTGCAATGTGTACGAGTACATATTGTGTCGACCGTTAGTAATTGGAATAAGAGCGGGATAATGATAATATAGATAGAGAGAACGTAGATTCGCTTCGTAATCGGGTTTTTATAAATAATTAAGTATATTAAATGCTAAATTTCAGTAATTTGAATAGCAAGTTTGTGTCATCGTTTAATAAAATTCTAACTGCAAAGTTTGAAGTATTAAGCCCATATAATGTGTAAACATTGTCGGATAGATGGCACAATGGTTAAAGACGTAAATATGATAGGAAGCGAGATTTGAATGTCCTACAATAGTTCATAGTGGTGTAAGTGGCAGCACGATTGGGCTGAAATCCCAATAGGTGCGGCTTCGAATCCCATTGGTGACATAATTTTTTGCTTCGTAAATATCGCGTTTTTATAAATGATAATATTACATAGTAGGAAAGTGGGATCAATGTTTTCCAAATCCTCCTACTTAACTTTACTAATTATTTCTATTCTAGTTGCTAATTAAATATTTGAGTATCAAACCTCGATGTCATCTATGGAGACCATTGCGAATCCTAGTTTATAGGAGTTACAATGGAAGAATTGGTCCCAAAAAACACTTCTAACAATATCAGTGAAATTCTACTCTTAGCAGGAGAACGATGACAATTAAAATAAAGCCTTTGAATACATTTAAATAAGTATGTACTAATATATTATATACTAATAAGGGAAGTCTGTAATCTCTTCATCCCGGATTCTTAATATTTTCATCATATTATTTCCCAAAGTAATATCAGTAATTAGCTGTAGATTTTATTGATCGTAAATTATCGACTTTGTAGACGACTCTGTCAAAGCATCAGAACAAAATAAAGGATGTGTGTGCGAGCAATATCGTCAAAACATCTGTTATGTTTGATTCCAAACGCACATAAGTCTGCAGTTGAGCAACGTGCGCCATTGTATCCGTACGTTTATTTATAAAATGCCCTTCATAATCAGTACGCTTTCGAAATATAGATCAAGTTTAGAATATTTATAAGCAAAGTTGACATAATATAACAGTCATAAATAATTAATTATACAAAATACGTGCGAATTTATTTTTAATTGACAAAAATAGCGGTTTGTTAATTGTTGTAAAAAATGGAAGTGGATCGTATTTTGTATATCTTCGGCAGTTTTACAAGAAAAAAACAGGACAAGCGCAAGTCTTTGGAACAACTATCCTTAAGTGCTGGTAGTAGTCCACTTCATGGGAAAGGTTGTCCTCGTCCACTTAGCCAAAATTTAAACATAGCACCTCGAACTTCAGCTTATAACGATGGCAAGAAAAGTAAAGTGAAAGAATGGGAATGCGGCATTTGTAAAAAGGAACTAGTGGAGCCGAGAGTTCTTGGTTGCCTGCACAACTTCTGCACCAGATGTTTGCTGGGACTTCATCAAGAAGGAGAGGCAGAGATATGGAGCGAAATGGATGGTGAGTAATATTCTAAATCGTATAAGAAATCTTGTTAATGTAAAATTGAATTTTCAACTAGTTTAAAACCTATTAGTACTTGAAATTAATTTAAAGTGTTGTGGTAAGGTTTAAGATACCATTTACCATATTTTAGTCCGACGAAATTAATAGGGTCTAAATTCTCACTAAGCGGGCACAGATTCAGAATGTAGGCAGAACAATACTAAGAATTTTCCAGCAGCATAGTTCAAAAATCAAAAAACATTTTTTTCGGTATAATACCGTAGTGAGAATACAATATACACCCAATTTTTCCCCTATATCTAAGAGACGACTAATAAATGTATACATCAATGCAAAAAAAAACGTGTATAGCAACTCTAAATGTCTATAGATGTCAACCCTATCTTGTCATTTAGCTTATATTGGGTTGGTTATCTTTTACAGCAGGGCAAATCTTTTATTATTTTTATCATGATTAACATTTATTTTAGTTCTTTTAAGATCATTATTTTTCTGTTCCTGGAATTAAATTATTTCTAGGAAAAAAAAATAATTCTTTCTAACCGACTGACCAGCGTGATCAATTATTATTCTTCAATTATGTAGCAGGACTGTAATTAGAGGGGTCTATATGCGCTGAAAGAAAACAAGAAAATATTTTTACCACGTTGTAACTAGTTTTCGCGAAATGCATTGAACATTGTTTACATTTTACGTAAGCTTCACGGAGAGGAATCAGTTATGAATAAACAATGAACGCTTTTATTATCTGTCTGTTTATGAAAGGTATCATACACGTTTTGCGAAACGTGATCATAATAACAGTAGTTACGTATTCAAAATGCACAGATGGCGTAGTGGTTAAGATACCCATTTACCGTGCCGAGTGTCACCGGTTTGATTCCCATACAGGACAATACGTTTCGCGATCCACAAATTGTTGTTTTGAGTCTGAGTGTAATTTGTATTCGTTAATTATATGTTTATAAAGTTCCTAAAATTAATGCGGTCGAAATGCGATCTCTGCGGAAAATCTGTGGAGTTAGGCTGACCGACCGCATTCGTAACGACGACGTAAGAGAGCGAGTAGGTATGAAAGAGAGTATTGGTGTAAAGATGCGAAAGGGAATGCTCCGATGGTTCGGACATGTGGAAAGAATGCCGAACGAACGTCAGAAGATATACAATGCGAAATTGGAAGGATGTAGGTACCGGGGGAGACCGAGACTCACCTACCTAGACCAGATCGGTCATGTACTGAAGGAAGGTGGAGTCAAGAGTCTCCGAAACCGGCGAGCGTGTATGAAGAGAATTATGAATGTTGAGGAAGCGAGTGAAGTATGCAAAGATAGAGTTCTCTGGCACTCTGTTCTCTCTGCCTACCCTGCAAGGGATATGGCGTGATGATATGTATGTATGTATGTATAAAGTTCCCCGCATTACGAGAATTATTTCCTTAGTTTCTTTTTTGTATAAAAATTAAATAAAATAAAAAAAATACACCAGTACAACACGATTATCAATTATTTATTTATTTATACTTTATTGCACACCTAGGTTAATACATTTATAATAACAATTCTAATCGGAGATAGTACAATGGGCGACCTTATCGCTAAAAGCTATTTCTGCCAGGCAACCTTTATTATACATACATACATACATATCATGTATGTACATATACATATCATCACGCCATATCCCTTGCAGGGTAGGCAGAGAGAACAGAGTGCCAGAGAACTCTATCTCTGCATACTTCACTCGCTTCCTCAACATTCATAATTCTCTTCATACACGCTCGCCGGTTTCGGAGACTCTTGACTCCACCTTCCTTCAGTACATGACCGATCTGGTCTAGGTAGGTTAGTCTCGGTCTCCCTCGGTACCTACATCCTTCCACTTTCGCATTGTATATCTTCTTAACCAGGCGTTCGTTCGGCATTCTTTCCACATGTCATGTATGTACCGTTATTATAATTATTATTATCGATGATCATAATAACTAGTCGCTTACAATTTAAAAACTACTATGATTTCTTTTTTTGTTAATGATTATGATGGCAAATGAGCAAGCAACACACCTGATGGTAAGTATAACCGCCTATGGACCTTTGTAATACCTGGGGCACAACCTAGCTGTACCCCTAGTATTGCCTATCAAGCCAAACCCACCCAGTAAGTTGGGCTTCAGGCTCTCGCTCACCAAATGAAGCTCAATAGTACATTGCCACTGCTCACTGACGTCGATTTGCTGCGAGAGTGTAGTGCTACCCCGGATGGACCGGCCCGCGGATGTAGACAGAAAACTGTTAACAATCTATATAAAATATATATTTGTAATATAAATATCTTATCTTGCCATGATGTTATCAGTTGATGACCTTATAAACGCCTCCAACGACACTCGTGAGAAAAATATAACTTGAAAAAATTGCATACATATTTTCATATCGCCATTAAACTAAAATACCATAAGAAACCGTGTGGTGACGGAGTAAGAATACAATTCACCACCCCCTATCTTACCCGTGGGTAAGGTAAGGTAAGAGACGACTAAGGGATATAAATCGCATATAACATCTGAGAGAGAGAGAAAAACGAGAGAAGGAAAACTCGAAAAAAAACTCTCATTACGGAGGAGGCCCGAGCCCAACAGTGGGACATATATGAGATGTGATGATGATGATGATGATGACCATATGAATCTTCTGTCTCAGTTATGGTTATTTTTTAGCCCTAAATTGCAGCGTTAAGTCTCAAATAATATATTTTTTAAGTTTTATTTATATACGCTTATCAAATATTGGACGCAAACTTTTAAACATCAAAACGAAGTCGTAATAATTCAAGATATATATAGCCTTAGAAAATATAGTAAATAATATTTTTACAATTCATTAAAAATGTCTCAGTACTTAAACGAACAATGATCTTATATATAGTTTACAAAGAAGCTTTTAGTTTCGTTTCAAATAAATGAAATATTGTGATTTTCCCCTGCTTTTTTTTATTGCTGATGGTTACAAACGAGCAAGCAGCACACCTGATGGTAAGTGATACTGCCGCTTATAGACCTTTGCAATAAAAAGGGGCACAACTAGACCGCTAACGTGAAGAAAGTGCTCTTCGTCTTCTTCTTTTAACTTCGTTTAACTATCTTTTAACTTCATAGCGCTTGGGAAACAGCAGCAGGCAATTCTTTCCAGATCCATTTCAGAGGAAAAAAATAGATAATTCTTCTTTTATTTAAACCACATTATAAAAACTCTACATTAACACCAGCCCTATTAAATTCAATAAATATTTTAGGGGACATCTGTTCCTTTATTGACTATTTTATAAGACATGTTTCACAATAAAATCTCCCTGTAAATGATTTTCAGAAAGTTATTTTGAAAGATCTTTTTACACTGGGCATCTTAAGGTCGTTAAAAACATCGATTTAACGGTCTCCTTCTGGTCAACAGTTGAGTTTCAGGCAGTGCATATGAAGAGGCTATTAAAAGCTTGTTAAAAGCTTTATATTTACGTCAATAGTATTTCAGTGCTTCTGTTTTATGAGCCAATGTTGCTATTGTATTCTGAAATTTAAGAAAAATGAATAATGATGAAACACAAATAGTGAAATTTAATAGTAATATTAAACACTGTTGACAGACTTTTGTCTACAGCCGCGAACCGGTCCGTTGGGGGTAGTACCACATTCTCGGAGAATATCAACCTCTGAGCAGCGGTTGTACACAAAAAAACCGGCAGCTCAACTTGGGTGGCTTTTAGTTGGTAAGTAGGGGTCTAGCCATAACTCTAGTAGCATTGCAAAGACATATGGGCGATAGTAACACTTACGCTCAGTTGTGCTGTTTACTCGTTTGCCACCTAAAGATACCAAAAAAATTCATGTCTTGTAACTAAGGAAAATTCATGTCAGGTCTTTTTTAAGGAAATAATCTCAACATATATTCCTATGGTCTTTAATAAACTAAGATTCACAATAAGTTCTAATAATGGCTCTGTAGTTGGAACCATGGAGCAATTCTGTAGTTGGAACCTAGTGGTTAAGATACTGATCTCCTGTGCCGGTGGTTCGATTCTTACGCAGGATAATACTATGTGCTATCCACTAAGTGTTGTTCTGTGTCTGGGTGTAATTTGTCTGCGTTAATTATATGTTTGTAAAGTCCTCCGCAATAGAAGAATCATTTTCTCATTGTAGGGTTGGTGTATTTAATAAAAAGTTGCCTTGGGATGCTGAATAATCTTTTTCAAAATATAATTTGTTGGATTCAAAGCTGTGCGGTAGCGGCTACGAATACTACCAACCATTACTTTGCTCGTGGATGTCGTAAAAGATGGCTTATAACGACCTGGGCCAACTTCATCTAATGGCGTTTGGTCAACAATTCCATTCCCAAGGATGGTTGACGTCTGGCAGGCGGCCGGTCATAAAACTATTGCCAATAACTTTTACGATATGTACTATGAAAGAAGAGTACATATTGTATCGACCCCAAGTAATTGACATAAAAGTAGGAGAATGATGAGTTTGTTGAATACCATAGATTAATAGAGAAATTAACTAATCACGATACAGGGAAACTCTTTAATATTAAGTCTCCAGTGTTAATATAGTCAGTACTGCAATCAATTTTTTTTTCAAAATATTTGGTTACTACGTTCTATTGCGACACATATACACTACTTAGGTACCATGGATCTCTCGCCGTCAATATGTATTTTTATACATCAGCCTGCATTAAAATAAAATATTTTGTCGCGAGGGACTTAATAAACATAATTAACGGACACAAATTACTCATACTCAGGACTGTTATTTATTGCGTAATTAGCGTTGCGACTTGTATGGGAATCGAACTCATGACACCTGACATGATAACTGAATATCTTAACTACTGCGCAATCTGTACAGTATTTCGAGTTCGTCTTTACATCCCTTGAATGTCTTTCGTGATAACCAGGGGTCAGCGGAATTTTGATGATGAGGTTGACCTTATATTTCTAATCCGACACCTCCCTTTTTTATTAAGAGACAGGCTAGGATCTGGTCACCCCCTACCTAAACTGTTCGAGGAAATGCAAGGGATGATGTGCAACTCCTTAATCTGCCGTACCTATCTATCGCATAGGCAATAGGGGTGCCCATAGGGGCGGACCATCAGTACTAGGTCTTCGGTGGAATCTGCCACCTATTTAATACTTTAATATTTTATCATTCATTCATCAGTGTATCCATGTGGACTATTGGAAATAAGCCTCTCCAAGGCAGGGGTAAAAAATAATGGGTTAAAAATGGTATTGGTGAAAATGGTAAAAGCGTCCCCAAATTCTGGTGAAACATTTGTCTCATAATGTGAGTACTAAAAACCAGTATAATATATGTATATAACATTGTTCAGTTTACCCTATATTGTTTTACAGTTTATCTGTGTAATACCACACACATATCAGACAATTTCCTATCACATGAAGACTTCATTTATTTGTTCAATGGCTCATAAAGTTCAGAATAATATGTCAGGTAGTAAAATTTGTAGCCACAATTGAAACTTATACGATAAAATTGTAACAGGCCGATGTCTGTACACTATAGTTAAGATAACTAATATTTGAGTTTTATTAGAGCAAACAGATTATTCGTTTGTCTGTATGTTTATAAGTGCATTATGCAAAAACTACAGCGTGGATTTGAATGCAGTTTTCATCAATACTTCAATAAAGGTCTAACTTGAAGTGTAATGTCAGCTAGGATAAAAAATAACAATAAAAATGTAACTCCTACTCAATAGGAAGGAATTTCCCTCTCTTGCTTAGATATTATATGCATATTATATCCTTTAGTAGTATTTTGCAACACCCATGGACAAGATAATAGGCGATGAATTGTATTCTTACTCTAACATCTCATATAATAAAAATACCTAGAATAAAAATACCTTTTTTTGCGGTGGACTATGGACGTTACTGTTCGCGCCCCGCCAAATCGGTCCGGGGCGACGGAAAGGCCGGCGCGCAACCCCATAGATCCACCCTGCAAACACCTCTTTTCGAGCGGGCCAACGGTATTCGATCTTTGTCATCGGTGGAGAATTAAAAAAATATATATACCTAGACTATTCAAAAAGCAGATATTTTATAGAGTCCATCTATTACGAAGTAACTGGATTAAGTAATGAGCAAAATTGTTTGTGAACCGAAATTAGTTTTAATTACGCACGCTAGAGGCGCTATTCAATTTCATTCCATCGCATTTCTATTATTTTTCAAATCAAAATTTGATATTCTAGAAATAAAATCTAACAAAATTTGTCTATATAACGATACGATTTAGTTTAATAATTTTCATGTTCAGCCTACTGATTTCATATAATTTTAATGCTGGAACACGGAATGCGTAATCCTATAATCCAACAATTAAACAAAATAAACAGCATAATATACCAAATAGCGTTTGAATAAGTTAACAATAAGTACTATTATAAATTGTTTACGCATCTGACGACAATATATTTAAGTCCAGTGAGGCTTGAAGTAGGTAAGTTAGTACAATGGGGAAGCCGTACAATGAGGTGATCTGACCCAGCACATAATTCCATCACGAATCGATTGGATGACGCTCCTTCGCGTTAGTTGTTATGTAATGTGTGGTAACTACTTTTTATTGATACTATAGTATCATCACCTATATTCCCGAAGAAGTAATCAGAGATTAACATACTTATATTAGTTAATTTAAATTACTGAAATTTAGCATTTAATATGCTTAATTACTTATAAAACCCGATTACGAACAAAAAACAATAAACCCGATTGCATGTCCTACAATTAGTCACGGTGGTGTAGTGGCAGCACGATTGGGCCGGGATCCCAATAGGCGCGGGTTTGAATCCCGCTTGTGACATCATTTTTCACTTCGTAATCGGGTTTTATATTAATTAAGTTTTAAATCATACGTATTATTGGTTAAAAATTTCGTCGCTATTAGACTGACCATTAGTACCGATTCCTTGACCTCTGACCTCTAACCTTTTCTTTTTGCGGTGGGTCATGGAGTGTTCACGCCCTGCCAAAGAGGCGGCGCGCAACTCCATAGACCCACCCTGCATAGCGCCTCTCTTTACTGTGCGAGCGGTCCACCAGTACCCAATCTTTGTCTTCGGTGGCCATAAAAATAAAACCCTAAACTAAGGTATACATTTTGGAGTCCCGGGGGCAATTAAGTGTGACAAATAATATCCAATTCAAACCAGTTATTTGTAAATCCCACAAAGAATTGTTCTACAAATGATTAGAGACCACGACACTCAGCAGCAGAGGTCAATATTTAGACCACTCAGCTTTCTGTTCAGTTTAACTTTAAGTTTGGCGTTTGAAAACCAAGGCAATTTGACAACTCAAAACCTCAACATTTCTATATAACATTTTAAGTTTTATTTTATTCTTCTCGGCTCAAATTTAAATTATTATATTATGCATAAACTCCGGCATAACTTATGCATAATAAATAATATGAATTTTGAAAAAAAAATTACCTATAAGTCCATAAAATATAGCTTGATCTCTATGACAGTTGTCACTAGTGCTGCACGTTTACGATGTAGCCCGTATTTTTATCGATATAATTCCTTATTTTTTAAAGGTATTTGCTACTGCAATTGATAAACAATGTATGAAAATCTCATTGAATTTCCATCAAATGGATGGATGAATCGATTATAAATGTAAAACAATCTATGAAAATCTTATTGAATTAAAATCAATGGATTTAATTAAATTTAAACTAAAGCTGTTATTAATTCTTTTTTATTATTCGAAAGGAGTACATCCAAATTCATCGTCACTATTATCAACATCACTGGAGCATTCCTGTAGGATGATGACGAGTTCTTGGTCACAGATTATTTTATGAATAATCATGTTTATTTTATAAACGAAATTATCTTTTTAATATTAAAGAAATTATCTTATTAATATTATAACTGATGTCTGAATACTAAATTAACACAATTTACTTATTTTATAGCGTAACCATGTAGTTTATATCTATATATATAAAAGAAAGTTGTGTTAGTTACAACACTTATAACTCGAGAACGGCTGGACCAATTTATATGATTTTTACGTTTTTAAGTTTGTCTTCGTTGGGAATAGGATAAGTATAGGATATTAAACTAATAGATGTTAATGAATGAATGTCAAAACATCAGTTTAAACGTTCATTTATTCACGATATAACAAAATGCAACTGACAGCTCATGTAATCTATATATATATAAAAGAAAGTTGTGTTAGTATGTTAGTAATAACACTTATAATTCGAGAACGGCTGGACCAATTTTTATGATTTTTATGTTTTGAGTTTGTCTTCGTCGGGAATAGGGTATAGGATATTAAAATATGATATTAATCAACAAAAAAGAAATCAATAAAAATCCTCAGTCAAAACTTCAGTTTAAACGTTCCTTTATTCACGATATAACAAAATGCAACTGACAGTTCTTGTAATCTATATCTATTTATATAAAAGAAAGTTGTGTTAGTTCCAATACTCATAACTCGAGAACGGCTGGAACAATTTTTACGATTTTTATGTTTTTGAGTTTGTTGTCGTGGGGAATAGGATATAGGATATTAAAATATGATATTAATGAACAAACAAAATATAATTAAAATGACATCAGTTCTAAACGTTCATTTGTTTATGATGTAACAAAACGCAACTGACAGCTCACGTAATGGTTTATTCGGAAAATACCGCGAAAAGTTGAAATTAAATTTGACCGGTCAGAGTTCGTTTTGTGCGAGTGTTACAAATTTTTACGAATATTGTTATAATAAATCATATTGTGTCTATATTGTCATCAACAATGCCGC
Source organism: Lymantria monacha (assembly GCA_905163515.2). Classification (NCBI taxonomy): domain Eukaryota; kingdom Metazoa; phylum Arthropoda; class Insecta; order Lepidoptera; family Erebidae; genus Lymantria; species Lymantria monacha. The sequence goes on along the minus strand of LR991084.1, from coordinate 33,660,142 downwards.
GACCAATAAGATCAAATATTTCCCGATAAGTCCGTAACGCAATTAGAATTCGAAACATCACGAATATAACTACGGCAGAAGAACAAGATATTGCACATTTTCGAGGCAGCCCGTGAAACGGCTCGGTTGACAATGCGAGATAATTTTTAACGCACATGAAGAAAAATGTCGTGTAACACACGGTACCTCTTATGGGCTGTGATGATGATGATTCATATTTTTAAATTCATAATCAGTTGGGATATAACTGGCTCGTAAAGAATGAAAATATTGGCGGCACAAAATAAAATTGTAATCATGACGCGTGTTCAAAATTACACCATCAGTTTTGTTGCTATCTGTCACAGAGATCAAGCTATATTTTGCAATATGTAAGCACATATTACATATTATCAATTTTTAAATTTTACCTCAAGTTAATCCAAAGAACGTGATAGGGATGGACGGATGGTACTCGAAACGGTAACCCGTCGGGCTGGCCATGAATGTCAAAGATTCGGAACCAGTGGGTAGTTTAATGGCGCTGGGGAGGCAATATAGTGGGTTATGCCCCGGATGAAACGGACGGCGTGTGTCCATACCATAGCCGACCAAAAAAAAAAGAAATGTGGTGTGAACCTTCAAATCACGATATAATATAATTCTCAAATATTGTTCAAGAGATTATTGCTGGACCAGATCTCACGAAAACATTGAAAGACCTTCCTTTCGCGGGACAGATCCGCTCCATGTGGCCACCGAAGACAAAGGCCGGGTTCCGGTGGCTCGCTCACTCGGCGAAGAGAAGTACATTGTAGGGTGGGTCTATGGGGTCGCGCGCTACTTCTTCTGTCGCCCCGGATGGAAATAGCGAGGCGAGACCGCTTCAAAGCCCGCCCAAAAAATAAAAAAGACCCACTCCATTTAAGCGCACGAACATTCCATTGCTGGTCAGGGTTGCTATATAATTTTATTTAAATTCTTCCTTTTCTTTCAACATTATAATCAGCTTACATTACTCAATTGATTTTTACGATATCCGAGGAGAAAAAAGGTGAGCATCGTAAATTTACGACACTGGTTGCTCCAGCAACTTAAAAAAAAGGAAGTACATTGTATCATACAGATTTATTTCCATAGATACAAACAGGAACTAAGCTAATGTCTTTCTATATATAGTATTACCACCCGGTGCGCTTCGACATCTCTCACTCTCACAGACCAAATGTTCTATTCCTCAATAATTACACTATATTTATCTCTATGGTCTGCCAGTTTATTTCTGTAATGTTTGGTAATGAAAAGATTTTTGGGAATAATGCGAACGTTGGTTGGAACATATTCACTGATTTATACTGGTTCTTCTTAAAAATTATAACGTGACTACCTAACGTGACCATAGATAAAATACGACTTCACAAGGAATTAGGTATCTATAATATAGGTATTTTTTTTCAATCCATTAATATCCTACTGTTGGGCTTTAAATTCCATCATAAATGCAGCGCACTGCTTTTCTATTTCATGCTGTTATTTTTTTATAGTGGGCTAATTTAACCATACATTTCCACTATTATAAATTCTGTAAGGATCCGCAATGGTCTCCGTAAATAACACCGACGTTTGACCGTTAGGATCCCGGGTAAACGCTTTTATTTGTCTTGGGACTAGCACCAATTTTAATTAGAAAAAATAAACAAATGTTGAAAATCTTCCACTTCCCTCCTACGCAAAGCAGGAGACATGAAGCAAAAATTGGCTAATAGGGCAATAATAAATAATAAGAGATTGATTATAATAGTAAGTAAAGCAGGAGCACCAATGCTTGTTACATACATACATACATATCATCACGCCATATCCCTTGCAGGGTAGGCAGAGAGAATAGAGTGCCAGAGAACTCTATCTCTGCATACTTCACTCGCTTCCTCAACATTCATAATTCTCTTCATACACGCTCGCCGGTTTCGGAGACTCTTGACTCCACCTTCCTTCAGTACATGACCGATCTGGTCTAGGTAGGTTAGTCTCGGTCTCCCTCGGTACCTACATCCTTCCACTTTCGCATTGTATATCTTCTTAACCAGACGTTCGTTCGGCATTCTTTCCACATGTCCGAGATATCGGAGCATTCCCTTTCGCATCTTTACACCAATACTCTCTTTCATACCTACTCGCTCTCTTACGTCGTCGTCACGAATGCGAGAATACGAGAGGTCGGTCAGCCTAACTCCACAGATTTTCCGCAGAGATCGCATTTCCACCGCATTAATTTTACTTTCATACTCTTTTCTGCATACCCAACTCTCGCTTCCATACAGTAAGTAATGTTGGTACAAGCACTGCGTTATGTATTGCTACACGTGCCTTCTGGCTGAGGTGGTGGCTGCCGAGAAGTTGCCCCAATGCTCCGTTCACTCTATTTCCCGCATTCACTCTTCGCTCTATATCAGTGGTGTACCTTCCATCTCGGCTAAATCCACATCCAAGATATACAAATTCATCCACTTGCTCTAGTATATCATTACCTATCGTTACTCTTACATCTGTTCTGGCTTCGGCTCTTTCAAAGACCATTATTTTGGTTTTGCTCACATTCACGTGTAGACCCCTTTTCTTACAATCTTCTGTCATTGTGTCGACTAGGGTCTGCAGGTCAGTCGCTGACTGTGCCAGCAGGACTGCATCATCTGCATAAAGCAGAGCAGTGACTACTGAGTCGCCCATCTGGACTCCCACATTCATATCGTTCAACCTTTGGAGACATTTATCCAGATATATGATAAACAGCCTGGCTGACAGAACGCACCCCTGCTTAACGCCGATATTGATGTCAAACCAAGGTGACATTCCATCATCCAGCAGCACACAGGCTCTACAGCCCATGTAACTGGACTGCACAGCCTGTAGCAGTTTACCGTTAATACCATACTCCGGTAAAATGTCCCAAAGTTCCTTTCGTACAACCGTGTCAAATGCTCTCTCCAGATCCACAAAACTGCAGAAAACCCTCTGACCTAGAGCCAGATGCTTCTCCACAATGTTGCGCAGAGAGAACACTTGATCCATGCATCCTTCCACTCCTGAAACCTCCTTGTGTCTCACACAGTAAATCATCGGACACCATCCTCATTCTCCTTTCAATAATTTTACCATACACTTTTGCTGCCAAACTGGTCAAGCTTATGGCTCTGTAATTTGCGCAGTCATAACGTGAACCCTTGTTTTTAAACAAAGGCACAATGACTGCGCTATTCCAGTCCCCGGGAACCATTCCCGAGCTCCAACATAAATTGAGGAGCAACAGGAACGCCTCTCAGACACAAGAGCCACCAAGCTTGATCATCTCGGCAGACACCATATCAATGCCCGCTGCCTTACCATTTTTCAAACTTCTTATCGCCCATTTAACTTCATCCATACTGATGCCATCGGAGGACGCCGTTGTCGAATGTTGATCTACTAAACCACATGCAACACCGGCGCCAACCGTAGCATCCGCATACATATCGGCAAAATATTCACTCCATCGGCTTAACAATGCTTGTTAATTTGGCTTAATCCTTCTCTTTTTATAATCATCTGCTTAGGTGCTTTTTTCGACACACCTGATGGTGAATCTCAAAGTCGCTCATGGACCTTTGCAACACTAAGAGTACAGCTAAGCCACTGCCTACTTATGAAAACTTTGGATTTTTAGGTTTGGACCCATTCAGAATGTTGGGCTACCGGTTGTTCCGCTCACCGAACGAAGTCCAATAGGACATTGCCACTGCTTAGATATCGAGCTTCTGCGAGAGAATGAGGTACTCCAGACGGATCTGCCCGCGGCTGTAAACAGAAAACTGTCAACAGCATGACCCTACCACTGTTAAACTATCTTATGAATATTCCTTCCTTAATCTATCTTCTTAAAACTTGACTGCACAGATGGCGTAGTGGTTAAGATACCGACCTTCCCTGCCAGTGCCGTGGGTTCGATTCCCACGCAGGACATTACTTTGTGCGATCCACAAAGTGTTGTTCTGAGTCCGGGTGTAATTTGTCTGCGTTAATTGCATGTTTGTAAAGTCCCCCGCGATACAAGGATTATTTTCCTTAGTGCAGGGAGGTGTATAAAAAAAAAATCTTTCTATGCCCTGAGCTTTAGTGCTATATGGATACATCAGCTAATTATAATCGATCTTAGCTTCTAGACGTGGATGGTTGGTTGAAATAAAGAAGTTGAGGTGTAGTCATCTACTAATGTACATACTGCTACTACATGGCTACCAAGATCCACCCAGAAAATTGAGCTTCCGGCTTTCTCGATTACCGAATGACGCAATAGCACATTGCTACTACTCATACGTCGATTTTCTGCGAGAGTGTGGTGGTTATAGTGATAGATAGGACCATGCTGTTGATAGTTGTCTGTCTGCAGCCGCGGGCCGTTCCGTCCGGGATAATGACTCTCTCGGAGAAGATCGACGTCTGAGTAATGGCAATGTACTATTGCGCTTCGTTCGGTGAGTGAGAGAGCCGAAACCCAACTGCGTAGGTTTGCGGTTTGTATTGATAGGCAGCTGCCTAGCTATATCCTTGGTATTGCAAAGGTACATAGGCGGCAGTGACACTTACCATCAGGTGTGCTGCTTGCTCGTTTGTCACCATAAGCAATAAAAAAAAAATTACCCCGAACGGACCGGCCTACGGCTGTAGACACAAAACTGTCAACAGTATATCTATTAATTCATATTCTATCGGTGGCAGTCAGTTGTTCCATTGATAGAAATGATTGAAAAGCTCTTGAAATCAAAAGCGTTTGAACATTTTGAATCATAATTTCATGATTCATACAGTAAAGATGGCTACGTAAAAACATAACAATAAGAAACTAAACAGATGCGGTTTCAGTAGCAATAAACATTGGTTATTTGTGTTATCATATACGAGAATTATCTTTTATAAGACGGATTATAAAATTCAAGATGTGGCTTACGAGTGTGGTTCATATGACTTTTATGAGTTTTTTTTTACATAGCTGTAGATAAGCTTCCTTTCATCTATCTTTACATGATATAAAATGCTATATGTTCGTAATTATTCAACTAAATTGCTTGACCGAATTTTATAATTGTATTTTTTTTTGTGTTCAGGGCCCACCTGGAAGGTTTTTAGAGTTTTTTTAGATCAAGTTAATTTTACTGCAGAGATGGCGTAGTAATTAAGATACCTTTACTATACCTCCAGGCCGTGGGTTCGATTTCTACGTAGAACAACACTTTGTGCGATCCATAATTTATTATTCTGAGTGTAATATTTGTCTTTTAGCTATATCTTTGTAAAGTCCCTCGCAATACAAGGATTATTTCCTTAATGCCGAGATGCTGCACAGATAGAATAGTAGACTGGAGTACCCAGATGTTTTTGGCTTGACCCATTGTCAGTATGGTCCACAAATCTTGGTTCTGATTGGATTAATTTCTGTCCATTATTTATGTTTGTAAAGTGCCCTGCGATATAAACATTTACTTTTAAGCCGTACCTATTATGTACCGTACTATGTTTTTCTTTATAAAAAGTTGACAATTATATTTTATTCAAAGTCAGTATCATCATTTTGCTCCTAATCTAACTTTTTTTTTTGGTGGACTATGGATGCGTCCCGCCCCGCCAAATCGGTCCGGGTTGACGGAGAGGCGGCGCGTGACCCCATAGACCCACCGTAAAACTCCTCTCTCTTCGCCGTGCGAGTGGACCACCGGTACTCGATTTTTGACTTCGGTGGCCACCTAATCTAACTACCTGGGGTCCAGACAATATGTAATTTTTCATCATAATACATGTTACAAAAGTTTTGGCAATAGTTTTGGTCGCTTACCTGACTTCAACTTTACTTTTTTTTGGTGGCGGGCTATGGAATGGTCACATCCCGCTAAATCCATCCGGGGCGACAGAAGAAGCGGCTCGCGATCCCGTAGACCCGCCCTACATGTACCTCTCATCGCCGAGCGAGCGGGCCACTGGAACTTGGTCTTTGTCTTCGGTGACCCGCCCGGCGGTTTATCCTCACGGATTTTCTCGAGTCGATGTCCAGGCAGCTTTCGTCGTCGGGGCATCGTCCACACGTGGTATGGCCTCGCTCCGGTCGACCAGAGTAACCCCCGGTCCGGTCACCCGCTGCCTCGGCTAGGGTGGCATCAGGCGCAAGTACTCGCGCCTGCGTCGCCCAAGGTATCGGCGGCGGTGCGTGTTGCCGTAGAGGAGTTCCTCACGGACCCGGGCCGCCACCTCCTTCTGCGAGATCACTGTTTCACAAAAGGCGACGACCACGTTCCAGTTCCTTACGCAGTCGACCATCGCTGTCACGACAACCGACAGCGCCAGGTCGGCACCGATGGTTACAACGAGTCTACGACGCTACTGTGCCCAGGTCACGCAGAGCTCGAGCGTATGCTGCGCCGTGTCCTCGCTGTAACCGCACTGGTGGCAGGACGGAGCCGTGTCGCTCTTTGCGACCGTGTATAGGTATTTGCCGAAGCATCCATGCCCCGACAAAACCTGCACCAGTCGGAAGGGAGAGCTCCGTGCCGCCACTCCATCCATTCGATCAGCACCGGCCGGAGGGTTTCCACGGTACGTACACCGATTCGAGGCCTTTCCACTCGTGCTGCCCAACGGGCGATGGCACTCCGGCGGGCGTCTTCATGCCAGGCGGCCAACTCGCTGGGCGACACAATGCCGCCCTCCTCGCGTATGCTAGACACCCACCGATAAAGCTCGGCGAGTATCTCCGCCTCCAAGTCCGTCAGGGGAGTTTCGACCAATGCCCACGCTGCTTTGGTGGTTGCCACTGTGCGGTATCCGCGAATGGCCCTGACCGCCATGTTCCTCTGTGGATGCCCCAAGAGAACCCTGGGTAGGACGGTCAGAGACCTCGCCCACACGGGTGCGCCGTATAACGCCATTAAGCGGATCACTCCCGCGTAGCGTAGAGCCGTCGACATTCCACGCTGGAACCGCCCACGTTCGGCATAAGTCGTGAGAGGGCGGACGCCGCGCTGACGAGCCGGGGAGCAAGTCTGCCGAAATGTGCCCAGATACCGCATTTGAGCCTGAATGCTGATCGGGACTTCAACTCTATTTAGGAATATAATTGTTGATACACCTGCATCAGATGGAGTTGACCCAGGTCAATGTTAAGCTTTTAGTCTCTTTTACAACACCCACGAGCATATGGTTGGTAGTTTATGTAGCCGCTAACACACAGCAAACTAAATTTTATTTCAATTGAGATGGTTAAAAATCACGGGACAGCTAGTTACTTCAATCAGATCATAATAGAAATTTCATAGATTCGCGAAATAGGGCGCTATTTTGGCGCTTACACCAATATCATAATAATTTTTATATATTATAGTAAATATGTTGGAATAAAATAGTGTTTATTGTAATATAAGATCTTTTTTCCTACAAGTTTTATTTTTCTACTTTGAATATTGTATTTTGATTTTGGAATGCTCTATTGTTTTCATGTTTGGAGAAACGTGTGATGTGTGTCAGTACATGAATAAAAATATCTGAGGAAGTTTCATCAAACTTTTATTTTATTCACATATAAACCTGACTCTTAATCTAAGAGTAACTCTGCGAGTTGGTGGGTGTTAAAGAGTTACCCCACTAACAAAATGTCGTATATTTTTATATGACAGTAATAATTAGTTCTGACGTAGATATTAGAAGAAATTTATTGGACATAGTTCATGACAATACCACTCAGAACGGTCCTGTGCCACTTCCAGCCAACGTCTTCTTTACTGGTAAGCTCACGCTGTTGATAGTTTTTTTGTCTGTAACAGCGGGCCGGTCCATCCGGGGCAGTAGGTACCACGCTCTCGCAGAAGATCGACGTCTGGGCAATGACAATGTGCTATTTCACTTCGATCGGTGAGCGAGCCGAAAGCACAACTGGGTAGGTTTGGGGTTTGTATTAGTAGACAGCGGTCTAGCTATACCCCTGGAATTCCAAGGTCCATGGGTGGCAGTAACACTTACCATCAGGTTTGCTACTTGCTCGTTTGCTATCATAAGCAATAAAAAAGTCACCCTCTTACCTAGTGGGGTGTCGTCCTAGGCCAGCACATCTATAACGTCATTTAGAAGAGCCACCTGTACCTACCGACAACTTATCTTCAATGTCATCGACTCTTCTAAACAATATCAAATACACTTTTATAAACTAGTTACAATAATAGCTTATGAATCACGATAGCCAATGTCAAACAAAAAAAAAAGATATTTGCCGTCAAACTTATAATACTTTGCCAAAAGTTCATGTGAGACAAGACTCACTAGTGAACGTAATCTATATAACTATTATAAATTTTAACAGTTTGTTTGTTTGTTTAGTTAAGTAATAGAATTTTAATCTCAAAAAAACTTTAATCTATAAATTTTATATCTAATAAAATTTTAATCTACAAAAAAGGATAGGATTCACGAAGAAGGTTTATATACTATTGATGTAACTCGCCACCAGGCGGCGCTGCAGTATATAATTTTATCATAAAGCCAGTTAAAAAACCTTATATAGACTTACTAGTGAACCGCTGCCGTTTCGGTTCAGCTTAATCATTCATCTCTGATAATTTTTAAGATATTCGTTATTATAGTATCTTGTAATAATCAACATTAAATGAACCACTAATTGAATAAGAAATAATACTGTATTGTTTAAAATAGTTTCGTAAATTGCCCATTATTTTCAAGTGATGTGTAAAATATAACCATGAATACTACGAGTTATTCTTAGGAGATAAATATATACCTACCATGGCGGAGTTTTTTAGGATATACAGTTTTGAAGTACATTATTTTGATCTATATCATGAGGTTTAGCCAGCGTTCGCAATAAAAGCGGGGCAAATAAAAGTTTTTAACGACATCATATTACAAATCTTTTCCCTTTTCTCTACAATAATATGCATCTGTAAATATGAGTATATATGACAGTACTTGCGTTTATCGTACGTGCTAAGCGGAAACATGTTAACAAAGTATTCACTAATGGCGCCACCTAGCACAAACTTATTTAAGAGACGTATAAAAGTAAACGAGCCAGCTCCGTTCGGCAGCTCAGGTTGAGAGCCCTCAGCGCTCACCCATTGTCCGCGCAAAGTTGTCAAAGCCATCTGCGGCTAACAACTAAACAGACAAACAAAAAATAAAATTAGTCTTGTCCCATGGTTGCACGGGAAAGACTATCCTGTGTCATCCATCCACACCATATAGTTGTTTGTACAAAGATGATTGCTTGGGTCTGCTGTGTGAGATCACTTAAGATTAGATAAGATTTACACTGTCTATTGATAAAAACTGTATTAAAATCCGTTGCGTAGTTTAAAAGATCTAAGCATACAGACAGTGGCGGCAACTTTATAATCTGTATAAGAAGTAAATACAGGATCCGTCAGAAAGGATGGATGAATTTTAAAATAACGGTACGCCCAAAGTAATTGCGCTTGAAAAACGTTTAATATCTCAAAATGTGCACAAACATGGGAAGTTTGAATCATGAAAAAATGTTTAAGTTTTGAAGATGACGTCATTCATGGAATGCCCTTGTGCCGCGATGCACGATTCCAGGCGTTCTCGGAAAGAGCGCTTTGCATTGGGAACTTCTCCGACCGCTCGCCTGATTTCCTCCTTCAATTCATCGAGTGTTCGTGGCTTGTTGATGTAGACCTTCGATTTTAGGTACCCCCACAAGAAGAAATCACACGAAGTAAGGTCGGGCGAGCGGTAGAGGGGAGGGGTAGATGGGTCAAGCAATGTCACCGAATCGCGAAATTTATATTAATTTATATTAATTCATTATTATTAATGTTGAAATTTATAATCATTTTGTTCGACAACGTCTTTTTCAAATAATATTAGCATTAAATAACTGATCCAGGCAAGTGAAGATTCTGTTATCTTCTTCTTATGTATTGGCAATCAGCTACATATACGAGCTATTGGTGCCAGTGTCAAGTAATAAATATTTTCACGTTTTTAGTCTTTCAAGTCAGTCGTTGTCTAAGTCAAATTGTCACCATTAACAGTGCAATGGCCACACTGTTAATGGTATCTTGTGGGAATTTTGATGGAAAACGAAAACGTTGTAAAGCACTTTTATATAATATTCACTACATCCCAGTATTTCCGCACATCACATTACATAAAATGCCATCAAAATTATCTAATATAACACGTTAAAACACTAAAATATCGAATATAATACAAGAGCACCACATGACGTTTTCAAATTCCCATCAAAAGTCCGATTCTGTTATAGCTAGTGCGTTTATGTAACGTAATCTACAGTAAAAAGTGATTGATGACAGATTGCCAAATGTTTGATTGAAAATGTTTATGCAATGTTGTCTATGTTTTACATTAAATAAATAACACATACGAAAATAAAATATTTTTTATCAGATTTTGTTTCATTGGTTTTTTTTTCTTGCCCGACGTTTCGGTTATTTTTTAGTATTCATAATCACGAGAAGTTCGCCCAACAAATACAACGTAGTTTTATAAAACCATAAAACCTGTTTCCTCTTCTCAGTTCATATAATCTCACTGAGCTCAAACCTCCTTCTACAATAGAAGGGCAATTGACGCAATACATCATGCTGATGAAACGAGCTGGTCTAGGGTTTTATTTCGAATCTTATTTTTCTTGCACAGACATTATATCACTTAGTTCTCTTTTGCCATATCCACGGGGGGTGGTCAATTGTATTCTTACTCAGTCACTACACGAGAAAAAATCCGTTTAAATAGCTTCATTATAATAAGAATAAAACTATTAAAGGAGCCCTAACAATCTCCTACAATCTGAGCATTTTTGTGGTACACTTTATTGGAAAACTATCACAACTGTAGATTTGTACTTTAATATAGTAATTTAACTTCATATATAGATGTGTTATCTGTCAAAAAAAAATCGCTGTGTGTTAGTGGCTACGAATACTACCAATCCTTACTTTGCTCGTGGATGTCGTAAAAGACGACTGAGAGTCTTATAACGACTTGGGCCAACTATATTTGATGCCGTTTGGTCAACGATTACATTGCCAAGGAGGGTTGACGTCTGGCAGGCGGCCAGTCATAAAACTATTGCCAATAATTTTTACAATATATACTATGTAAGAAGAGTATATATTGTATCGACCCCAAGTAGTTGGAATAAGAGTAGGAAAATGATGATGATTATCAAAAAAAAATAAACATTAAGAATTTTGTATTCATTGGATAGAATGTTATTGTACTACTGACGCCATCTGTTAGAAAACCAAAAAGTTAATATCTCTGCAACAGAACTATACTCTTTAAAATTATTACCCGTTAGAAAAACTGCGCGTACCCTCGTAAAGCTCAGATTTTTTTAGTTATCATCATCATCATCATCATCACAACCCATAAATATCCCACTGCTGGGCTCGGGCCTCCTCCTTAATGGGAGGGAAATTAACCAACTATACCGCGTTGGTCAGACGTGTTGGTATAGGGTTTTGTTTCGAGTTTTCCTTCTCTAGCATAGATGTTATATGCGTTTTATATCCCTTATTCGTCTCGTACGATCACTCACGGGTAAGATATAGGGTGGTGAATAGTATTCTTACTCCGTCACCACACGGAGATTTCTAGTTATATTTACAGCAATTTTATGAACTTTATCAGCACTACACAATGAAAGACCATCTACGTTTGTTCATTGTTAATTTCGTCTTTTATGTATTACAGGATCAATACAACTGGACCCTGGTGGTTCGCGTTCGGGCTCAGGTGCTGGATCCGCTGGCTCTGGTTACGAAAGTGATCTCCGACACTCTGGATCTGAAGGTTCTTGGGAACACAAGCAACGTAAATATAGCATATTCTCTCGAAAGGTTAGTATCTTAACTGCCTCATTGATCTTATTGCTATCAATAAAATAATTGATTCCACTTTCCTCTTATGCAATATAGGGGGCAAGAAAAAATGAATATTCAACCAATAAATAAGAGAGTGTACAGCTACGAACAGCGTACACCTCAATGTAAATCACAGAGCTTATCAGAAGTATACGAATTCGTCCTAATCTCAGCTGATATAAGTCCTATTACTAGTGTCGAGCCTCTTCTACAATAGAAGGGAAATTGACCCACTATACCACGCCGGTCAAGCGAGTTTGTATAAGATTTTATTTCAAGTTTTCCTTTTTTTGCATAGAAAGTTATACGCCTATCTTATCCTATAATAGTCTTTTAGGATACCCACGGGCGAGATAAGCGGTCGTGAATTGTTTTCTTACTACTTCGCTACACGAATCAAATCAAATCAAATCATTTATTTTGCATAAGCCCCATAGGGGCACTTACATATTGTCAATTTTACATTGTGTTTTAAATTAAATTTAATTAATCTACCACCGGATCGGAAAGCAGCCACATACTGAGAAGATCCGGCAAGAAACTCAGTGGGCTCGTCATTTTTTTGGGTAAGGTACATATCCTTATTCCGGGTTTGCATGCGATACGAATTACTTGCATCCTGTAAAGAAATTTCATATGTGACCCCACAACTCGCCATGCGATTGCTCCCCGCCTTTTGAGTAGACTACTAGCACCTTGTTCATTTAAATTCGAATAATATAAACTCTTTAGTGGTGGACCACGCTGACCAGTTGCGGGCCGGTCCGCCCGGGGTAGTACCACACTCTCGTAGAAGATCGACGTCTAAGTAATGGCCATGTGCTAGTGCGCTTCATTCGGTGAGCGAGAGAGAAGGAACCCAACTGGGCGTTTGGGGTTTATATTGGTAGGCAGCGGCCTAACTATACCCTTGGTATTGCAAGGGTCCATGGGCGGCAGTAACACTTACCATCAGATGTGCTGCTTGCTCGTTTGCCACTATAAGTAATAAATCCTTACTTTTCCTTACTAATATTATAAATGCGAAAGTAACTCTGTCTGTTTGTCGCTCTTTCACGCCAAAACTACTGAACCGATCTAAATGAAATTTGGTACTGATAAAGGACATAGGCTACTTTTTAATGCAAAAAAAGGGTTGTAAAGGAGGATGAAAAGTTGAAAGGAAGTATCGTCATTTTTAAAGGCAGGAGCTTGAAATTTACTTTTAGACTATTGATAAGATATAAATAAATATGACATTAACATGTTGTAAAAATTTACCCTTAAGGGGTAAAATAAAAATAGGGGATGAAAAACTTTAGGAAAGTAACCTTTTACGTGGGCGAAGCCGCGGGCAGAAGCTAGTAAATAATAAATATAAAAATGAAAAATAATGTATAATTAAAATGTTTCCCTTTGATATAAAAGTTTCATTTCTATTCTTTTCACATTTAGTCTTTACGGCACACTGTGTATTTTTTTTTTATTATTATTGACAGGTATCTGGTAAAAACGTTCAGTTCCTTCTGTGTCCGACCTGCGGCTATGAGACTCAGCTGCCACTTGGAGGTATATCAGCTTTACCGCTAAATTATATTCTGCAAAGGAAGATCATTTCAGCCCAAGACAGCGATGGTGTTAATGTACTTTGTGATTTATGCAGTACTGATAATAAGGTTTGTGATCTTAATCTTTATTACAAATAGGGTTTCAAACTTAATATTTATTACAAATAGGGTTTTAACTTAATCTTTTTTACAAATAGGGTTTTAATCTTAATCTTTATTTAAAAAAAAGGGTTTTAATCTTAATCTTTATTACAAATAGCGTTTTATTAATTGAAAAAATTATCAACATCTATAGGTACATATAATATAAATTTGACGAAGTAAGGATGTTTGCGTGTTTTTTATTTGTTGTTACCTATTTCTCTAGTATTTGTATTCTTACTCCGTCTCCACATGGAAAAATCAAATACATCATCATTCTCCTACTCTTATCCCAATTACTTGGGGTCGATACAATATGTACTCTTTTTTCAGAGCACATATTGTAAAAATTATTGGCAATAGTTTTATAACCGGCCGCCTTTTTTTTTTTTTTGGGGGTGGGTTACGGTCGGCACACTCCTCGCACCACTCCGTCCGGGGTGACAGAGGGGCGTAAGCATGCACACCCGTAACCCACCCATGACGTCGCCTTCGTCGTTGGGCCAACCACCGGAGCATAACCGGCCGCCTGCCACACGTCAACCCTACTTGGGAATGGTAAAATCAAATACAAACGCGATATCATCGCAAAAAAAAAAAAAAAAAGCTTTATTTCAAATGTGTAATACTTGTGTAACATTATTTTGTAATCCAAATTCATTTATTATATAAACCTTGCGAAGCCAATTGCATATTGTCAATTTACATTTTAAATTAATGCAACAACCTACTTTCGGATCAAAACGTGACCGCTACTAAGAAAATCCGTCAAGTAAAGAAACTCCGCGGGTTTGTAATTATTATCATTTTTTACTGACATTTTAATAATAAAAGTGTACAATATATTAGTATGAGTTAGCTTCAATGTGATGTCCTTCGAACCGCGATAATATAAAATTCAATATAATGTATAATGCAAAAAATGGCACCCAAACACGAGTTAAATCTACTAATAATACAATTAGTTAAAAATCTCCCGAATCCGGTATATCTTATTCTTCTTGTAGTATATATGGATAGCATTAGATTTTCTTCTTCTATGTGATTATTTTTAAGCTGTTAGAAACACATGTGAATGAATTCGTCCGTACACTACACGCCAAGAACGTTTGATTTCCACAAATCACGATTCGTTCCGTTCTGGTACATTGGTGACGAAGAATTTCTATAGTTTGTAGGTCTTTATATATAATGTAGTGTCTTTTCGTTTCATTTAGTTTAATTATGCCGAGACAAAGGAATAATGTAAATGGTCATAAATTTTCTGACATACCTACGTTGTTTAAAATAGAAACAAAATACTCCGTACTAAGAAATAGGTACGAGTTCATTCATAGATTGTTGCGGTCTTTACAGAATACAAATACACAGTATCTGTATCAGTTAATTGTTTGTAAAATCCCTCACCCAAATTCAGAACAATCGTTTGTTGATTGCACAAAGAAGGTGGGCTATGGACGTCGCGCCCCGCCAAATCGGTCCGGGGTGACGGAAGAGGCGGCGCGCAACCCCATTGACCCACCCTGCAAGCACCTCTTCTTCGCCGTACGAGCGGGCCACCGGTACCCGATCTTTGTCTTCGGTGGCCCGCTCGGCGGTATGCCCTCTTGGGCTCCTCTCCTGTCGACGCCCCGACAGCTTTCGCCGTCGAGGCGTCGTCCTCACGCGGTGGCCTCACGTCGGGTAACCGGACAATTCCCCGGTCCGATCACCCGAAGCCTCGGTTAGGGCGGCATCAGGCGCAGGTACTCGCGCCTGCGCCGTCCCGGCCGCGGGCGGCGGTCCGGGTCACGGGAATCCTCCCGGGCCCGTTCCGCCGCCTCCTTCTGCGAGATGACAGCCTCGCAGGAGGCGGCGACCGCGTCCCAATTCCTGACGCTGTCGACCATCGCTCGCGCAACAGCCGGCAGCGTCAGGTCGGCACCGATGACAGCGACGAGGTCACGGCGCTGCCCGTCCCAGCCCGAACATACCTCGAGCGTATGTTGCGCCGTGTCCTCGTCGCTACTGCAATGGTGGCAGGACGGAGTCCACTCCCTCCGCACGACCGTGTGCAGGTACTTGAAGCAGCGAAGCAACCATGCCCCGACAAGACCTGCACCAACCGGAAAGAGAGGACTCCGTGCTGCCGCTCCATCCACTCCATCAGTAAGGGCCGGAGGGCCTCAACGGTAATAATACCGTATCTAGGCCTCTCCAGCCGCGTAGCCCAACGGGCGATGACTTCTCGGCGGGCGTCCTCGCGCCAGGTGGCTATCTCGTTGAACGATGGGGAGCCACCCTCTTCGCGCATTGAGGTAACCCGCCGGTAGAGGTCGGAGAGCATCTCCGCCTCTAGGTCCCACGGGGGTGTCCCGGCCAGTAGGCACGCCGCCTCTGTCGACACCGTGCGGTACCCGCGAATGGCTCTGACCGCCATGACTCTCTGTGGCCTCCACAGAACCGCCCTGAGTTGGGCGTTCAGAGCCCTCGCCCACACGGGTGCGCCGTACATGGCCATTGAGCGGATCACCCCCGCATACAGCCGTCGGCCCTGAAAACTGGGTCCGCCCACGTTCGGCATGAGCCGAGAAAGGGCGGACGCCGCGCCGACCAATGTCTAAAATGTCCTAGAATTTTATTTATAATACACGTCCATAAAGATATAAACAGTTATCAGGAGTTTTTTGAGGTACCTAAGTGAAATTTGATTTTTTCGAAAACTCGTATGGTCAATGTGATAAGATGATTAGAGGCAGAATTGCCGCAGTTTTTAAACTTATATGAACATAAAACAAGTGTGAGTGAGACCATCGACTCACTAACACAAGGAGAAGACCACGTCGTGCTTTTCTGGATCAGATTGGTGACTTGCGGTTGAAAAATCTTATTGATACCTAGTAGGTATATATATATATATATATATATATATATATATACATAACCTTCTAAGGTTCATCAGTAAGTTCTTCTAAGGTTTATCCGTAATTGTCAGGTTTAGCTTGGGGAATAGTGATTGAAATTGCCAGAACAAAGCCATTTTTACGATGTCAGTTTTTATTTTACGGGCCAAAGAGGAGTATTAATTATATTCTCAATCCTTCAAAATACAGTAGTATTCATTTCAGTTCATATACATCGCAACTGCTGATCTCTATCCTCCTTTATAAGAGGAGGGAAATTGACCATAAAACGTGCTGGTAAGACAGGTTGGTATAGGGCTTTATTTCGAGTTTTATTTTTGTTACATAGATGTTATAAGCGTATTATATCTCTTAGTCGTCTTTTACGACACCAATGGGTAAGATAGGAGTAGATGTATTGTATTTTTATTCTGTTACCATATGGAAAGAGTACCATTTAAAAGAAAAAAAACTGCTTTTACGTGTTTGATTTTAGCTGTATTTGATTTTGTTTGTCTAACGTTTCTAATGAACAAGATCACGAGGACTAGGTTCATATAAGAGGCAATTATTATCAGGACTTTTGACGGGAATTTGAAAACGTCATGTGGTGCTCTTGTATTATATTGGATATCTTAGTGTTTTAACGTGTTATATTAGATCATTTTGATGGCATTTTATATAATATGAAGCGGCGGAACTACTGGGATGTAGTGAATATCATATAAAAGTGCTTTACAATGTTTTCGTTTTCCATCAAAATTCCCACAAGATACCATTAACAGTGTGGCCATTACACTGTTGGCGACAATTTGACTTAGACAACGACTAACTTGAAAGACTAAAAACGTGAAAATATTTATAACTTGACACTGGCACCAATAGCTCGTATATGTAGCTGATTGCCAATATATAAGAAGAAGAAGAAGGCAATTATTTTTTTTTCATCTATCTTTACTTTAAAATGTCTTCCGTAAAGACTAGTGCGTGTCATAATTTGGTTGTTATACGTACCTACCCACACTGGCCCAATTGGTAAGGGCCAAGGAATGAATAGCCCACAGATATGGGATCAAATCCCGTACGTATACTAATCACTTTTCGATCGCTAATAAGTTTTTAGCTTTTATTTATTCATCATCAACTCAACTCATATAAATCCCACTGTCCTAGTCCAAAATAGGGCGGCGGTTGTCCTAGTAGGTATACCGCGTTGGTAAGACAGGATAGGATTTTATTTTGAGGTTTCCCTCTATTGCATAGATGTTAAATGCATATTATATCCCTTAGTTCTCTCTGCCTACCCTGCAAAGGACATGGCGTGATGATATGTATGTATGTATGTATATCCCTTAGTCACCTTTTACGACACCTATGGGTAACAAAGGGGATGATGAATTGTATTCTTATTCCGTAACCATACGGAAATTAGTCTCATTCATCCATCCATCCTTCAACCCTTAGACGTCCACAGTTGGAAATGGGCTTCTCCACGAGAATGCCATTGAGAACGGTCCTGTGCTACTTGCCTGACTTTCTGCCACTTTCACGATGTCGTCAATCCACCTAGTGGAGTATCTTTGCTTTATTAATAACTGCTTTTATTTACTTCCTAGGCGGCAAGTCGTTGTAATCAATGCTTAGTGAGCATATGCACATCTTGTGAAGAAACACACGGAAGACAGAAGACAACTGCTAGACATTCACTGCATCCATTGGATCCAGCACCCGTAAAATATTGCAGTCAGCATCCAAAGGCAGATCTCAGCGTATACTGTGCTACTTGCCAACAGGTTAGTGATAATACGAAAGTTTTAACCGCAATTTCATGTACTAGTTTCTATCCTCGGCTTTTTTAGTATCGCAGGTTGCACAGTGCCACAAGAAATGGGCTTATCCAAAATTAATATCATAAATACGAATGTAAGTTTGTTTGTTTCACTTTCACGCCTATACTACTGAACGGTTTGTAAAAATTCTTTCACCAATAAAAAACTAGGTTATTAGAGAGTAACATAGGTTATATATTATCCCCGTATGCCCATGGTAACGTGAACTACGCAGGTGAAACTGCGGGAATATGCTAGTACATAAAAAAAATGCCAGTGCGCCTGTCCAGCGTGGTTACTAAACTAGTAGTTTAATTTATCTCATATTTTAGAAAAACTGAGCAGAAGAAGAAAAAGATGCCTCTATAAACGTATATGTACAATGAGAAAAGCTATAATACAGATTCCAGGTTTATCCATTTTTTGAGCACAGATGTTCTTTACAGGTAGTTTGCCGTGACTGCTGTATAGTATCACACACTGGTCACGCACTCGCCAATGCATCACGTGCGGCTGGTGAGCGTGCTCGCCTTCTCAGGGATGCGTGTGAGCGCGCCAAGATGGTTCCAGAGAACGTCGAACGTGCCGCTAGGAACCTCAGCGCACAGGCTTATGAAGCAGATGTGAGGTTTTTTAAGACTCTGAATATTAGAGTCTTTTACTCTGTTATTTGTTATCGTATATTCCAATCCTTACTAATATTATAAATGCGAAAGAAACTCTGTCTGTCTGTCTGTCTCGCTTTCATGCCAAAACTACTGAACCGATTTAAATGAAATTTGGTACACAGATATGTAAAGCCAGATAAAAGACATAAGCTACTTTTTAATTGGAAAAAGCGTTGTAAAGTGTTGAAAAGAGGATGAAAGTTTGTATGAAAGTATAGTCATTTTCAGAACTAAAAGCATAACATTTATAATTTAGGCTATTGATTGAATATAAATAAATATGGTATTCAAAGTTTACAATATTCTAACAATTTAATAAATTAAATCATTAATAAAGTTCCGTTTGTGAAATAAAGTGTCAAGCGGCGTTGGTAGAAAGTTCAGTACGCGAATGGTCAGTACAATATCGTCGTGCTGTCGAGGCGCATACGAACGCGCTCAGCGCGGCCGCTGCACGCGCCCGAGATGTACATCGTGCAAGACTTGAACACAATACGAGGGCATTAGATGAGCGCACACAACAAGCTGAACACGCAGTCAGATTTGCTGAAGAGGTCAGCATTCGATTTTCCATTAATTAAATATTCATATCCACTGCTGGACGTAAGCATCTCTCATAGTTCGCTCACATGCGTGGATAGTGCTGTAATCACTATGCTTAGCAATATATGTTGGACATGGCAAAGAATACGTTTCCTAGGAAAGATCTGCTGCCCGTTTGCCTGATGAACCCTTTGCCGATATCAGCGATTCCCACTGAGTGAAGGGTGGTAATCATTGTATTCTTATCCCATCACCATACGGGAAGTAAGAATCAAAGGTTCGGTCTAAGAATAATCATAATAATATGGCAAGGTCCATTATACTCGGCATTCTTGACAGCTGACATTGTAAATTTTCCAGTAGAATGCTAGTGCCTATTGTCTGGACGATCCCATACCTAGTGTGTACCACTGCCACAAGTAAATAAGAGGTAGTGACAAATATCCATATCCATCCATCATCCCTTCGTTCATCAGCTCATCGACATTCATTATTAGACAGGATATGTCTTCCTACGGGTTGATATTGATGTTATATATTATTCAGCAGAATGCTGCTGCCAGTTTTGGTGCTTGATTCCTCGACCGGTTTCTATTCTCACGAGAAATTAACAGAATAATGGTGGTTATCTATTGCGTTCTCAATTGTATTTTAATATTTTTTCAGTTGTTATCAGAAGGAAAGGAAGATGAACTTCTATCTCTAAGCGGTCCAGTATTACGCCGTTTAGAACGTGTGACAGAGCTGCAGCCATTCTGTGAAGCTCCTCGACTGGAGTTGAGGTTTGCTCCTCGAGCGCCGTCTATCCATGATGCAACGATATTTGGAAGACTCCTAGCGCAGGCTACTGATCCTGAGAAATGTATACTAAATACTGAAGGTTAGGCTGGACATGTGCTTATTTGCTTCTCTCGTTTGGGTTCCTCCACTGAGTTTATTGCTGTATCTTCTTGGTGATGGTCACGTTCTGATCTAGTGTTACTTTATAAATACCCGATTACGAAACGAAAAATGATGTCACAAGCGGGATTCGAACCCGCGCCTATTGGGAATCCGGCCCAATCGTGCTGCCACTTACACCATCGTGAATTATTTTTGGACATGCAAATTTCGCTTCATATTATATCTTACGTCTTCAAGGTGACGTATGCCATCTACCGGACAATGTTTACACGATGACACAACCTTGTTATTCAAATTACTGAAATTTTTAGCATTTAATATGCTTAATTAGTGTTACTTTATTAGATTATTTTCCGAAACCGGTACAATGTTATTTTAATATTCGTATCTGTTTCCAATTACAAGCTGTGTGGTAGCGGCTACGATTACTACAAACCCTTACTTTGCTCGTGGATGTCGTAAAAGACGACCAAGAGCTTCATAGCGACCTGGGCCAACTCCATCTGATGCCGTTTGGTCAACAATTACATTCTCAAAGAAGGTTGATGTCTGGCAGGTGGCCGATCATAAAACTATTGCCAATAATTTCTACAATATGAAAGAAGAGTACATATTGTATCGACCCCAAGTATCGAATTGGGATAAGAATAGGAGAATGATGATGGTCTATATCCAATTACAATTCATCACTCTCTATCTTACCAGTGGGTGATCGTAAGTAACGACTAAGGGATAAAATATGCATATAATATCTATGCAAGAGAAGGCATTCTCAAAATGAAACCGTATGTACTAACACGTCTGAGCAGCGTGGTGTAGTAGGTCAATTTCTCTCCTAGTGTGGAAGAGGAAGAAGACCAACAGTGGGACATTGCATATATGAGCTGAGATAATGATGATCCAGATCCCAAAAATGAATGGCCAATCATAAAAAGATTAGTCTAAAAATAGATTGAAGTGTAATTGCTACGCTCTGTTTATTAAATTACTTGGTATTATGTCACAGGTTTACAAGATCTTCGGGTGGACCTTGAACATGAATTAACCCTGGAACTGCGAGATAGCAGCGGTGAAAGAATTTGGTGCGGTGGGGAACAGGTATTAAAATATTACATACATACATACATATCATCACGCCATATCCCTTGCAGGGTAGGCAGAGAGAACAGAGTGCCAGAGAACTCTATCCTGGCATACTTCACTCGCTTCCTCAACATTCATAATTATCTTCATACACGCTCGCCGGTTTCGGAGACTCTTTACTCCACCTTCCTTCAGTACACGACCGATCTGGTCTAGGAAGGTTAGTCTCGGTCTCCCCCGGTACCTACATCCTTCCACTTTCGCATTGTATATCTTCTTAACCAGACGTTCGTTCGGCATTCTTTCCACATGTCCGAACCATCGGAGTATTCCCTTTCGCATCTTTACACCAATACTCTCTTTCATACCTACTCGCTCTCTTACGTCGTCGTTACGAATGCGGAAAAATAATAAAAATAAATTAAAATATTAAATAACTAAAAAATAATAAAAAAACAAAAATAACTACGAATTAAAATATTAAATAACTGAAAAAACATTCTCGACAAATTGTATTTTAGTTTTGTAACTTTAAGTGCTTACAGCATTTATAGGTTTAATTTTATTATAAAAACTTGAAAAATGATTACCAAGCGTGGGATTTGAACCGACATCTATTGGTAATCCATTTCTATCATCCTACCACTTGGACGAGTGTGAATGTTAGACATAATAACCAAATTATCGCTCATATTGTCGTCTTTATAAGAGACTTTCACACGTTTTCCGATAGATAGCTGTCGGAAAACTTTTGCACATGATAATATCAGGGAGAATTCGGTTATCGATGTGTAACGCCCATCCTCGTCTAAGTATTGGAACAGATTTCCATTAGATGTGGATTGAAGATGTGTGGCAACCATCTATATATGTTTTTATAAATTACTTAGCATATTAAATGCTAAATCTGAATAATATAGTTTAATTCTATTCATCATTTTCGAGTTGTCACATTCGATGCATTCGATTTGCCAGTTTTTCTTTATGACAGCCCACGTGTGATCATTTTTATTTATATCGTCCGAAGCGGCAGATGGGACGGCGTGCAATCCCGTAACCTGCCATAGGCGTACAAACTCATAACTTGCCGAATTGTATTCCTCTATAGCCATTTAGGTAAATCACTGGTACTCAGTCTCTGTCTTTAGCAGCCTGACATATGATTAGACGACCTAGATTATAATAGCAATCTAATCAGTTTCGGCAAAATATATATTGAAATTTTCTAAAGTAATTGTCGTAACCTACTCGATCCAAAGGTAGGATAGAAACTGTTTGGAATTTTAACAATATTCTAAGACCCGTTGTCAGTATATAGGAGGACACTGGTTGCGTGGACGTCACGCAACCACATTACCCTACACATTCATTTTCTGCTCATAAATTTTAATAACACTTTCTACCAGGTGGCCGGATACTTCCGTCGTCGTGATTCAAGTGCCCGTCCGAGTTCAGCGCGCGTGACGTCCCGTTCTGATGGTATATACACCTTGGCCGTCACTCCTCGGTCGCCCGGCGCTTACTTGCTGGCTATCACCGTCAATAACAAACCAATAAAGGTAACACCTTAAATATAGGGTAGTTTACTGATTACTCTTTCAAATATAAGCATTTAATAACAACCAAGTTGCAAAATTAATTAGGAATAATTAATAAGAATTATTTATTATTATGATCCGATAGCTATAATACTGTTAATATTAAATACTGTGAATAATGTTTGGTGACGACATAAAATAGTACATTACTGCAGCGGCCAGCAAAAGAGGTATTGATTTGATAAGCGAGTCGGAAGTCCAACTTTCTGGGAGGATTCGGCTTGGTAGGCAACGTCATAGCTGCACTGTTGGTATTGCAAAGGTTCATGAGCGGCAGTAACGCTTACTATCAGGAGTGCAGCTTGCTCGTTTGCCACAACAAATAATAAAATAAATAATAGTTTAAAAAACTAAAAAAACATACTTTTATATATAAACTAAACTAAAAACTAGAAAATAACTTTTTTAATCATTCAAGTTAAGGTAGAGTGAGAAAAAAAAAGAAATTATTTTAGTATCCATGTTCAGCCGGTACATGTTATTGATTATAAATTAGCTGTTGTTAATTTTTACTGTTTATAATAACAGTCAGTTTTGTCAAATCATACTTTTTTAACACACACTTTGAATAATCTGATTCACAGATTTCAGATTGCTAGGTTGCTAGTTCGAAAACATGTAAAACATTATTAAACAGGACCTTTTTGTCATAACCTATATAATATATAAGTGGCTAAGCTTACTTGTCCTGAGGACTGCACAGATAATTCCTGTCAATTTCTCCTATATTTCTTTGGCAACACACATACACAGATTTGAATGTGCACATAATTTGTTGGATTGACTGAGAATATAATCTTCGTCTTAGCTTTAGCGTTTCTTATCTACTCTTTCTGAGAAGTCTTCTATGCAATTCCAGAGTTCCTCATATCCTCATGTGCAGTAGGTATGCATTGCTAAACGCCAGGTTTCATAATTTATATGGCCAGACAGGTTTTCGATAAATGCGAGAGTATTATTTAATGCCATTTTCAAATAGATATCTCAATTCAAATACTTAAATGCTTAGCAAAGTCCTAACAAGAAAACTTTTACACGACCTACGTTTTGTTTTTAATGTTCACTTCAATGTCTTTGATCACTGATTTTACCATTAGATATTACACTGTCTTATTTCTGAGGTTTTTTGGGCACTTGACCTGATGAATTGAACGACGTAGCTCGAGTTTTATTAACTATTTAATATGAAACTAACAACAAAAAACATACAGTGGCTTGACAGATGACCTTGATTTAAGAAATAGAGAGACATTGTTTTACGGTAGCGCCCTCTAAGCGCGTAATTCGAAATTGGAAACTTAAATTCAACAATTTAATCCTGACTATCCCAATAACTGATTAGGATAATGGTGTAATCTGATTAAATTATTACATTACATTGTCATCGGTCCTCGATAAGTATTATTAATTTACATTGTCATCGGTCCTCGATAAGTCTACCAAATTTAAATGAAATCTGACCTTTCGAAGTGGGTCAAAATCAAGTCCAAAGGAGTCGGTTACAAGCATACAGGTCAAGCTAATGAAAAGCATGTAAAAACATCGGGGCCGAACCGAAAAGAGGTCTAATCAGCGTGACACTAAATCATTCTGCTTGCCTTTGCAAAGAAAGCACAATGCGTTAGGACCTGGAGAAGCATCGCAGAAGAATCTAGAAGTAAGAATTGAAATTCATCATCATCACAGCCCATAAATGTCCCACTGTTGGGCTCGGGCCTCCTCCGTAATGGGAGGGAAATTAACGTACTATACCGCGCTGGTTAGACGTTTTAGTATAGGGTTTTGTTTCGAGTTTTCCTTCTCTCGCATAGATGTTATATACGTTTTATATCCCTTAGTCGTCTCGTACAATCACCCACGGGTAAGATATGGGGTGGTGATTAGTATTCTTACTCCGTCACCACACGGAAAGAAATGAAATTCATACAATCTCAGTATTGGCATTACTATGGATAGTTTATACATAACACTTTACTTCCAGGGCAGTCCATTTGCGTGTTGTGCACGCGCTGGTGCCTCACACTGGGGCACATACCATTGTTGTACGTTTTGTTCATCCGGAGGGAAGAAGGATGTCCCATGTGGCTGTGGAGCACAGATGCCACACGGCTATAAAGGCAAGTCGACGACAAATTTAATATAAAAGACGATTAAATAATATGCATACAACAAGAGCAGGAAGTGCTAGCTAGTGCTGTCCAGTTTATCCACTATTTCTAGTGTTGGCCTATATATCATTACATCTCTTTTATTTTACAAATTTAATAACATTTACGGTACATAATCATCTAAGTATTTAGGCTTAATAATATGCCTTCCTGACCTACTTACATTTTTATTCTTGTTACAATTTTCATTAATATCCTCTATTACTACTGTCTCATTTTTACTTGTGCTATCAATTAACTTATTATTTTGAACATCAATCACATTGTTATCAATATTACAATTTAAGTTTTCATTATCATCTACATTTACATCTCTGTGTTTAATTAACATTTTCTCATTATTTTTGCTTTCAATAATGTATTTTCTATTTCAATCAATAATAGTTCCATTTTCCGTTAACAACTGGTATGAATTTGGTCTTTCACACTTTTTTAATACTTCAGCATACGATAATGGTTTTTTATCACTACTTAATATGACTTTCTGATCCACATTTAAATTTTTAAACTTTTTAACATTTCTATCATAATACTGTTTCTGTTTATAAGCATTATCATACAATTTACTTTGTATCTTTTTATTTCTACAATCATAATTTAAGTTAGGTAACAAACCTTGAATTTTCCTTCCCATTGCATTACACATTTTAATGTATTGACGCCATGCTAGATAGTGTTGTCCAGTTTGTCCACTACTTCTAGTGTTGGCCTATATATCATTACAACTAACCCGTCTGGCCAGAGTTGTATAATAGGTCAATTGCCTTCCAATTGTGAAGTAGGCTTGGGCCTTTCAGTGAAACGTGTATGAATAATGAAAAATGTAAGTTACTAGCTGCTCTAACAGCTTAGAATATATAGAAAATTGAATGACGCCTTACTTGAATTCATAGCAATAAAATCTAAAAGTAATGTCCGATGCTACTAAACTTATCATAAAAAATTTGGAAATTATAAGAATAAGTTATGTCTAAATTTAATAATGAAATACTGTATATCTCGATTTACCTACTTGTTATGTCGAAAACTCCTTACTTACTTCCGTGTGGTGACGAAGTAAGAATAGAATTCACCATTCCATTTCTTGCTCGTGGGCGTTGCAAAAGACGACTAAAGGGTATGCGGATAACTTACTAAGCAAAAAAAGATAAATTCTAAATAAAACCATAACAAGAAGAAGCAGTAGGGCATAAGTATATCCGCCTCATGCCGCCCCTTTTTTTTTCCCTTTGCAGGGTGGACCATAGATGTGGTCGCTCCCCGACAAATTGATCCGGGGCGACAAAAGAGGCAGCGCGCAACCCCATGGACCCACCCTGCAAGCACCTCTCTTCGCCGTATGAGCGGGCCACCGGTACCCGACGCCCTAGCCGAGGCAGCGGGTGTCCGGACCGGGGATTAGTCTGGTCGCCCTGGGAGCGAGGCCACCGCGTGAGGACGACGCCCCGACGGTGCAAACTGTCCGGGCGTCGACATTAGCGAGGATACCCGCAAGGGTAGACCGCCGGGAGGGTCACTGAAGAAAAAGACCGCGTACCAGTGACCCACCCGCGCGGCGTCGAGAGGTATATTGTATGGTGGATTAGCGGGGTTTGACGTACCGTAGCCCGTCGACAAAAAATCCAAAAAAAAAAGGGCATAAGTATATCAGTTAAAATGATAATGAAATTTGTATTGTATTTATCAGGGTGTGGTCATGGACACGCGGGCTGGCCGGGTACACGTCACTGGTCGTGCTGTGGAGCGACGCGCCGTGATGCCGCCTGTTCAAGACCGCGTCGGCCTAACACACAACTATACCAATTCTCTCTGTAATAATATACATATTACATATATATTAATTTATAAAATATATACCTACCTAATATTGTTTAATATTTTCATTCATCAACCGTAATATTTTCCGTGTCGTATTACGGATTAAGAGTCCCTTAAGAGTTTCCTATAATAAAGCATAAATAAAAGAAAGTAATACCGAAATACCCCAATACCCTATACCAGGGGTCGGCAACCTGCGGCTCGCCACATGCGGCTCTTTGGATGCGAAGTTGCGGCTCTTTAGTTCTATATGCAAAAAAAATATTTTATAAAGAAAACATTTAAAAATGGTTCTGAATTGAATAATGAGGATTAGGCACAAATCATGGTTGGCAAAAAAAACTGTGGATCTTTAGAAACTTAAAACTTTTATAAATTCTAGTTTTTGGCTCTTCTGACTGAAAAGGTTGCCGAACCCTGCCCTATACCAACGCGTCCGACAATCGTAGTATAGTAGATTAATTCCCTTCCTATTGTGGAGGAGTCTTGAGCTCAGCAGTGGGACATATGCATATCAGTTGAGGTGAAGAAAGACCGTAACCTCCTATTCCCAAGTATGTTTTGAAATGCGCCATGATCAGCTTGCATTATTATTATTAAAAAAATATAATTATCAGATATCATGTGAAGACATTCTACGTCAAAATGTCAAAACCAGTTTGGTATAGTCAGTGACAGATTTAGGTTTAGGTCCGCGAGGCCCTTGCCTTTTTATTTTTTTTTTATTTTTATTGGCGGGCTATGGATGCGTCTCGCCCCGCCGAATCGGTCCGGGGTGACGGAAAAGGCGTCGCGTGACCCCATAGACCCACCGTAAAACCTTCTCTCTTCGCCGTGCGAGCGGACCACCGGTACTCGATTTTAACTTCGATGAAGGCCTTTGCCCTAGGCAGCAAACCTTTAGAGGTGCCAAAATTTTGGAAATGGCGACTATTAGAAATCAATTTCTGTATAAAATGTATGAGCAATGTTTTGTTCTCTTTTCATTTTACAATCTTAGTATAACAGAATTTTAAAGGTAAAAGTTAAATTGAACACACATTCACAATTAAAATAACATTTTATTATCAAATTAAACATACATACATACATACACACATACATATCATCACGCCATATCCCTTGCAGGGTAGGCAGAGAGAACAGAGTGCCAGAGAACTCTATCTCTGCATACTTCACTCGCTTCCTCAACATTCATAATTCTCTTCATACACGCTCGCCGGTTTCGGAGACTCTTGACTCCACCTTCCTTCAGTACATGACCGATCTGGTCTAGGTAGGTTAGTCTCGGTCTCCCTCGGTACCTACATCCTTCCACTTTCGCATTGTATATCTTCTTAACCAGGCGTTCGTTCGGCATTCTTTCCACATGTCCGAACCATCGGAGCATTCCCTTTCGCATCTTTACACCAATACTCTCTTTCATACCTACTCGCTCTCTTACGTCGTCGTTACGAATGCGGTCGGTCAGCCTAACTCCACAGATTTTTCGCAGAGATCGCATTTCGACCGCATTAATTTTACTATCATACTCTTTTCTGCATACCCAACTCTCGCTTCCATACAGTAATGTTGGGACAAGCACTGCGTTATGTATTGCTACACGTGCCTTCTGGCTGAGGTGGTGGCTGCCGAAAAGTTGCCCCAACGCTCCGTTCACTCTATTTCCCGCATTCACTCTTCGCTCTATATCAGTGGTGTACCTTCCATCTCGGCTAAATCCACATCCAAGATATACAAATTCATCCACTTGCTCTAGTACATCATTACCTATTGTTACTCTTACATCTGTTCTGGTTTTATCAAATTAAATACATTAATTATTTGAAATAAAACTATATTCTCGCATGTTATCGCGTTTGTATTTGATTTTTAATCTACACCGTTCACGGCTTCGGGAGGGCTAAGATGTGTCCAACAAATCAACGTTTTAAAAAAACCTCTTAAATTAAATTTAAGGTTTTATTTCAAATGTGTATAATTTTCGCGTAAACATTATCATTACCTTTCTTGGGGTAGACGCAATATGTCCATTTATTCCACTCAATCAAAAAACATTCATTTAACTACAGATATGATATTCTGTTAAGTAATTAATATGTCGGTTGTTGATGAAGCGAGTCAAGTATGCAAAGATAGAGTTCTCTGGCACTCTGTTCTCTCTGCCTACCCTGCAAGGGATATGGCGTGATGATATGTATGTATGTAATTAATATGTTGGAGATAAACAATAATTCAAGTAAGTCTTCACATCGTGTGGTGAAGGGATAAGAATACAGCTATTATCACACCTTACATACCCGTGGGAGTTGTAAAACTTGACTAAGGATCACACTAGAAGAGTAGGCAACAACTCTCTTGTAACCTCCCTATAACCAATCCGTCCGCCAAGCGTGGTGGTTACGGCAATATCCTCGACTATATGCGAAAGGCTGAAAAGTGACATCAATTATGTGTGGTGTCGGGTTATAAATACAATGAGTCACCATAAGTATTTTATTAAGTAACTAGCTTCTGCCCGCGACTTCGTCCGCGTGGAATGGTTACTTTGGGCTAACGTTAACTTCAACTCGCGAATTCGTTTACGTAAAAGGTGGAAATATTTTTAAATAATACATACGCTGTTTTAGGTACCTACATGACCCTTTTATTAGTAAGAGTGGAACATTTAACCTTAAGTAAAATAATAATAATAATCTTTATTGAAAACTAAATACATATGACAGTTGACATAGATGTCTTTGCCTCTTGAATTAGGTAATACCTGTGTTTCAAGAGACAGTTCCTTTCCGAAATACATAAATCTTGAACATCAAATTATTTTACAGTAACATACATTATAAATAATGAATATATATATATATATATATATATATATATATATATATATATATATATATATATATATATATATATATATATATATATATATATATATCTTACGTAATAAAGACTAATGATAATCTATAATAAATGAATGAGTGAGAATTAACGTGTTAGTGAGCGCGCTCACACGTTGTGTGTGTGTGTGTGTTGTGCGTTTGTTTGTGTGTGTGTTTGTGTGGTGTGCGTGTGTTTGTGTGTGTATGTGTGTGCGTGTGTGTGTGTGTGCGTGTGTGTATGTGTGTGTGTGGTGTGCGTGTGTTTGTGATGTAGTGTGCGTGCATGTATGTGTTTCTTTTTTTTTGTATGTATTTGTAGTTACGCGAAATAAGTATTTAAAAGTGATTCAAGTTTGACGTAATCCATATAATGCAATGTAGTACCATATAAAGTAATGCAAGTAAAAGTATTGGGTCTTATCTATACTTTCTATAGATATATTCAATGTATGTATATTATACATACATACATACACTTACGCCTATTTACGATTACACATACTTTTAATGTGTACGAAATCGCTGTGTGGTAGCGGCTATGAATACTAACAATCCTCACTTTGCTTGTGGATGTCGTAAAAGACGACTAAGAGCCTTATAACGACTTGGGCCAACTCCATCTGATGCCGTTTGGTCAACAATTACATTCCCAATTAGGGTTGACGTCTGGCAGGCGGCCGGTCATAAAACTATTGCCAATAACTTTTATAATATGTACTATGAATGAAGAGTACTTATTGTATCGACCCCAAGTAATTGGGATAAGAGTAGGAGAATGATGATGATGATGACCTCTCGTGAACAAATCGCCAATTTGGTCCAGAAAAGGTCTTCCCCTTGTATTCGTCCCATTCACGATTGCTTTATATGTTCGCTTCGTCAACCTCTGCCCACTCATTATTTCTTCCACTTCGTGTCCAACCCACCTCAGCATACCAGCGCTCTTTTATAACATTATACCTAATTTTATCTTTCATACTTACATCACACACAGCTTACGAAGAGCTGTCAGCTCTACAGCATTTATTCTATTTTCATGTCTTCCCGCCAAATCTAACTTTCACTGCCATACATGAGGACAGGCACTAATACTTCCTATACTTATTATTATTATTTAGGATGTGTAAAGCCGACGGAAGGTCATGAGAAGAAAACAAAACTAAAAATGTAGTGTGTGCAGAAGTACTTTGAAATAACATTAGTTTGAGTTTTTTTTTAATATAAGATTATAAGATCCAGTATTTTTATCGTAAATGCGCGCCCAGTACTTGATCATTATTTTGCTGCGATGTTATTTTTAAACTGCGATATTTCCTAAGATATTCATTGAAATCAAATAATGTAAAGAGCAATTTTGTTTTAAATTAAATACTTGTGATGAATAACTCATTTATTTGGATAAGGATTAATATTATGTTTATAAAAACACCTTCGAAAATATCACATTATTTTAAAACAAATTTGATTAGCATAAAAAAGGTTATAGTGAGCCAATCTTAAAAGATAGACATATGCTGTCGCGGACTTTTATTTAGAACTTTGAAAGGGGAACAATTATGTAGTACATAATTTTTGCGCAACTTTAACCGTTTACGCAGCGGAAGCTCTCAAAAGGAAACATAAACCCGATTTTTACACATTCATCATTGTTGCTCTGCTCCTATTGGTCGCAGCGTAATGTTATATAGCCTAAAGCCTTCCTCTATAAATGGACTATCCAACAAAAAAATAATTTTTCAAATCGGACCAGTAGTTCCTGAGATTAGCGCGTTTAAACAAACAAACAAACAAACAAACAAACAAACTCTTCCGCTTTATAATATTAGTATAGATAACCCGGGAAACTCATAACAACAACTGCGAATACCAACCTGCCCGCCAAGGATGGCTATTGTGATTAAACATCCTTATTTGGATGGCCTAAGATAACCCTGGATAAAGGAAAGTAGGTACTTAAACTACTTAAATCAATTTTACATTTTTGAAGTGAAACTTCTTTATCGATCTTCTTTGCGCGCATGAGAGTTTTTACCTTTTTTACCCTCGATGATCTACCATAGTATACTTCTTCTTCTTCTTATTTTTATGTATTGGCAATCAGCCATTGTTGCCAGTGTCGAGTTCTTCAAGTTTTTAGTATCTTCAGATTAGTCATTTGTCCGTCAGTAAGTCAAATTGTCGCCATCAACAGTGCTATGGCCACACTGTTAATGGTATCTTGTGAGAATTTTGATGAAAAACGAAAACGTTGTAAAGCACTTTTATATGATATTCACTACATCTTAGCAGTTCCGTCACATTACATTACATAAAATGCCATCAAAATTATCTAATATAACACGTTAAAACACTAAGATAACGAATATAATACAAGAGCACCACATGACGTTTTAGATTCCCGCCAAAAAAAAAACCTACCATAGTATACGCCAATACCCCCTCCCTAGAGATGGGCGTTTTCAGATTTTTACGCAAACCGATACAAATTCGATTTCTGATATTGAAATCGATTTCAAAAACCGATTTCAGAAATCGATTTCCAGAGCGGTTGGCGGAGCGGATTTACCTTAGTTTCGATTGATATTCGATGGTTTTAGTTATTTTAGCGTAGCAAACGAAAAACGCAAACGAACGAACGCATTCAAAATATTTTTCTATAATTTCTTTGTTGATTGGATTTAGGTGTACGATTTTCCATCATGCTTTATCTAGGCTTAACTAGAGTACTAGACTAGCAAAAATGTTTTGTTTTGGATATGATACAGAACTTTCTGGCGTATTTAAAAATATTTAATATAATTTAATAATGATTATCTATATATGTAGGTATATAAGAGATGTCCACCTATGTATTGACTCATCACGATATCTCTGGAACCATAAAGTCTACAAACCTTAAATTTGGTAGGAATATTTCTTTCGCCAAGTAGAGTTCAGCTAAGAACGGATTTTACGAAATTATATCCCTAAAGGGGTGATAAAGCAGGGCAAAGTTTGTATGGGACAACGTGATTCCTTGGTCCAATCTATTTCAAATATTGCATAAACATTCTTTAACACAATTGATGAAAGACGTGATTCATATTTTATTGAGATTTATCTCCTAACTGGGTTAAAAAGGGGTGGAAAGTTATTTTAGGGGTGATTTGCTTTAAAGTTGATATCAATACTTCTTAGTGATTTTGATTTAAAAGACATTTTATTTTGACACATGTTTGAAAACTCAATTCGATTATATTCAAAAACCGGCCAAGAGCGACTCGGAGTCACGCACGAAGGGTTCTGTACCATTATCTATAAATGGCAAAATAATCATGTTTGTTGTATGGGAGCCCCTCTTAAATTCTCTATCTGTTTTATTTTAATTTAATTATTTATTTATAAAGTGAATATATTGTTTAATATTCTGTGAATATTTCAAACGTCTAACTATTTTTGTTATCAATATCGAGCAAAAACGAGCAAAAAGATTGCCTTTATTGTGTGGGAGCCCCCTTCAATATTTATTTTATTGTTTTTTAGTATTTTTCGTTGTAGCGGCAAAAGACATTCATCATCTGTGAAAATTTCAACCGTCCAACTATCACGGTTCATGAGAGCAACCTGGTGACAGACAGGCAAAGCAACGGGCGGAGAGCGGAGTCTTAGTAATAGGGTCATGTTTTATCTCTAAACAGGTAGATGTCACAAACGTTTGGTACAATGCAAATACTTTTTAAAATTGAAATGTCTCGAATGTCACCGCACTATATTAGTACGGTGCTTATAGGTTTCTAAGCTTTAGAGAGGTCATGTACTTTTAGGACTCGGCCTCATATGAACGTAGACTTTATAATTTGAAATGATTGGACGGTAATGTTCTAAAGCAGAATATTGTAATTCAAAGCTATGGTAATACCTTGCATCGAATAACTGAAATCCATCGCTTACACGATGCATTACAGTTTATGTGACAATATCCGTTTGTGTCATGCTACGGCGATGGTCGATACTCTATTTCAGCAGTTGTTTGGTTTTTGATTTGTGCTAGGATATAGCCATTGCGATAATAAAACCACAAACACCGCTTTATAAAATTATATCTACTGCAACGTTTTATCTATTATAGGACAGTTGGGGTACAATAAAACAACGGCGCTAATAATTCAAATTCAAACAGAATTTGCGCCCATGTGCTTCGACCAATAATAACAGATCATGTGTCACGAGTTGCGGTAGTGCAATATGGCCGGTCTGTACAAACAGTGTTTTGGCACAAAAAAAAATATTTTAAGCCACCAAAAGTTGTAATTTTGATTTGGAGAACATTCGTATTTGCAGAACAAGGAGTAACAACAGGTATGTGACATATATTTTTGTTAAATCTTAAGTATTTTAGCTAATAAATTTAGTTAAATTTGTAACGGAAAGCATAACCTAAATATTGTGTGTTCATGTTTAAAATTTCCAATTTGGAAATTTTAAACATGAACACACAATATTTAGGTTATGCTTTCCGTTACAAATTTAACTAAATTTATTAGCTAAAATACTTAAGATTTAACAAAAATATATGTCACATACCTGTTGTTACTCCTTGTTCTGCAAATACGAATGTTCTCCAAATCAAAATTACAACTTTTGGTGGCTTAAAATATTTTTTTTTGTGCCAAAACACTGTTTGTACAGACCGGCCATATTGCACTACCGCAACTCGTGACACATGATCTGTTATTATTGGTCGAAGCACATGGGCGCAAATTCTGTTTGAATTTGAATTATTAGCGCCGTTGTTTTATTGTACCCCATGTCCCGATGTGCCCCAACTGTCCCTATATAAGAGAATTCCGCCTATGTATTGACTCATCACGATATCTCTGGAACTATAAGCCCTACAGACTTTAAATTTAGTAGGAATATTCCTTTCGCCGAGTAGAGGTCAACTAAGAACAGATTTGACAAAATTCCATCCACAAGAGGGGTTTGTTGGGGTGGATAAATCACATTTATTTAAATATAGCTCCTATAGATTTGAAATGTGGTATGAACATTTTTCTGTCCTGTAGAGGTCAGATTATTACAGATTTTACAAAATTCACACACACACACAAATAAACTGAAGTAACCGAAGCAAAGCGAGGGCGCGTCGCTAGTATTATACAGAGTGGAGACGTCAATACGACAATAAATGAAAACACCGTCAATACTAGTGTATAGGAGTATTTTGAAACTATTAAAAAAGTCCTCGCATGCATATT
Organism: Lymantria monacha; assembly: GCA_905163515.2. NCBI lineage: Eukaryota > Metazoa > Arthropoda > Insecta > Lepidoptera > Erebidae > Lymantria > Lymantria monacha. The sequence goes on along the minus strand of LR991084.1, from coordinate 33,624,922 downwards.
TAAAAAACAATTTTTTCAAACAAACTTTTTATCATAAATATTGAAACAAAATAGAACACCGTCTGTAAATATTAGTTCACTAACCTGTGGTCGGCAAGCGGCGAGTGACCTTGTGGTATCATATGTTACAACTTCGAAACGTAGGTAAATACATTGGGCGCTATACTATTCATTCTCACTTGATTATTTTATTAAAATAATCACGATAACTTTAATAATTCACTTGGTCGTTAAACTTAAATTTTCGATATGTGCGCCATGGACCCGAACGCACAAATTATATCGTCTTAAAATATTATTTCGAACTCTTGTTAACAGGTCGCCATTGACGGCGATGTATTTTAACTTGTCGAAAGATCGTACAATTCCTTTTTTTAAGTTCTCTACATTATCAACCTGTGTCAAATTTGCGAGAAAAATAATTTAAAATTTGTTCATCTAGGGTGACTCTTACACGCGAAGGAGCACTATCCATATGAGGCAGTAAGGATTGATTATCCCGTAACCTCTGGACAGCTTGCACAATAGTCCGGCCATTGGTAGTACAAACACGTGTGTTTCCATATCTCTTTCGGTACGTAAGTATGGTTAAAGCTGCATTTCCGTGATATTCTCCATAAATTAAAATCATATCTGTATACCCGAAGCTGTGTAATTATAACGAGGCATTGTAAATGAGAAAGAAATACTATTCTAACACAAAGTAAGCGTCTAATTACGCACATTCACGTCACAGGATCACGATGGCACACTGACCTACAGACCTATTATAATAGTTTTGAACATGAGACCGAGGTCTTCTTTCATTAAGCCGCATTAGGTAGTTTTAAATTTCTCATCTAAGTCTGATGACACGGTTTATATGTATGGATGTTAAGATTTAGGAATAAGGTATAATATGCATTGATTTGTATTACGTTTGGGGAAGACTTGAACTGGTAAACATGGCGATATGTAGGTACTAGTTTCATATTGGTTTATACCGATGCGGCGCGGGAGCTCATTGATAGGCGAATAATTTTAATTTTTATACAGAGTGTGGAAATTGTTAATAATACAAAGTAATGTGCTGCGGCTAAACTATACGACATATTGTATTCAAAGTTTGTATACAGGCTGGGCAAGTCATCAGATACACTAGATTAAAATTATTGTCGTATGGTCGTCTCCACCTTGTATAATGTACAATTTGTTTCTTCGAAACTGCCAAAATCCAAAACTGATGACAATTCGCTTCATCTCTTTCACTGCACTAAACGATCGTTTAGTTAGAATGAAAGGAGGCGAATTTTAATGAAATTCGCTTTCTCTCATTCTAACTAGGCGATCGATTGGCGGAGTGAAAGAGTTAGTAAGTTTTTAAATATTGGTTTGGTTTGCAAAACTAGCAATAGAAAACGATGCACGATAATTAGATTATTTTAGTTTGTGTTTTCGTCGTTTTGTTTTGATATGTCGTGTTGATTTAGTTTCTGTCGATATACATTTTCTAAAATCAGTTTGTATAGTGTTGAATATCGATACGATACGATTTCTGACTGAAAACTGATTTCAGATTCGTTTTGATATATACGACGCATACCTACTCCTCCCCTCCTCTAGTTTTTAAGTAATAAATCATATGGTTGTAAATTTAAATTACTTATACCGAATAAAAAGTTGAAAAAGCTTGATAATTAATGAATTTAGCTTGACTAGGTAACGAAGACTTAACCCCTCCCCGCCTTTGTAATCAAGCGTGGCATATTCAAAAATGAACAGGTCACATAATTTGCGTACGTTCCGTAAGATAATGAGTGAAAAAAAATATCATAAATCACTTTATCTGAATTAAACGTTAATCATTAATCAATGTATAGGAAATTATAATATCAAAAATCTATATTTCATTTATATCATTTCATTACGAACATGAATTACATTTCTTTTTGAAAAATTACAAAAGGAGACTCGATCCTAACAGTGCGACATCCATGGACTGCGAGATGATGACGAGCCATGCAAAAGAAGGGAAACTCGAAATAAAACCCTAGATCAAAACGTCTGACCAGCATGGTACATTAATATTATATCAATTTCTTTCCCATTGTAGAGAGAGGTTCGAGCCGAGCAGTAAGAAATACGAGTTGAGAACGATGTTGAAAAATTAATATTCGCCAATGATTTTGTATTGCCGCAATCTATTTGTAAGAATATTGCATCAGCTTTTAAATTAATTTTAAGATTATTCATTTTGTTATTACTTGTATTCATCTCAGCTGATATATTGCCCACTGCTGGGCTAGACCCTCTCGAGAATAGGAGAGAAATTAACTTATTATATCACGCTTTCCGTGTGGTGACGGAGTAAGAATACTATTCACCACCAGTGCCGAATTAACGCAGCTCGGGGCCTGTAGCAAATTCTGTCAAGGGGCCCTTGATTTGCATTAGGTAAGGTAATTAAAGGTTAGTACCTTAATAAAACAAACTGTTACAAATGAACTTTTCTAAATTGAATATGGGCAAATTTAGAGCTAACACTTTCAATATAGACTCTTTTAAGCAAATCATGCAAATTGAGTCAAAGTGAGATAAAAAATATTTTTACACTCCTACTTAATAATCCAAGCGCCGTAGCAAAAAAAGTAGGTTTGTAATGCAACGTACGGGACCTGGTATTTTTTTTTTGGAATATGTTCAAGGTTGTCCCCTGATTGTAAATCCAAGTGGGCGCGGCGGGGGGTTGTTCACTTCAGCCGCCATCTTGGAAAACACGTTTTATTGAATATCTCGCGAACCGCGCATCATACGACAAAAATTGTAGAGATCATTATTGTAGATAATATTTGCCATCTTTTTATTTGAAACTTTTTTTTGTATAACGCATAGGTTTTTAATTATAGCGAATCAAACTTTTTACAATATGGTTTTTACTAAATATTTATTTAATGGTCAATGATAAATTAAAAATAATGGTAACTGAATTGTAGAGCATGAAATTACCTATAAATTTTATACGAAACTTTTTCTCGTAGCATTTATAGTTTAAGAGCTATAACGCTGTAAATGAGATTATAATGCTGTATATTCAATTATGTCCTTATAAGTTGTAGTATATATTTCGGGTCGTTCGGAATTTCTCCCTCTTAACATTCCAACAGTATTCAGGTATAAATCCCAACCGTTTTACAAAATCGGAAGTCTCTATTAACTCGCTTCGCTACAAATGCTTCGAAAAATTGGCGAGTAAGACAAGGTTGAATTTATCACTTCTACCTCCAACACAAGATACGGCACGCTACCATTCTTTCAGAGTGTACCACCAGGTTCAAACTTGACTTGGATTTTATCACGACGCTGAAAAATGGGGTTGGAAGCGAACTGCACAAGGGCTTGAACCAATTCGAACTGCTATGGCTCCTGCACCGTCGAGTTTGTTGCAAATAATATCGTGCAAATGCACCAAAAATTCCGGAGCTGCCTGCGGATGCCAAAAAGCTGTTCTCAAATGTTCGATTATTTGCTCCAATTGCAGCGGCCAAACATGCGACAACGTGCCAGACATATTAGATGCCATCCCAACCGAAGACCCAACCTCCCAAATCCCAATTCGCGGGGGCCGTAGCATTTGCTACTCTTGCTACGTGGCTAATCCGGCACTGACCACCCCATATCTTATCCGTTGGTGATCGTACGAGACGACTAAGGGATATACAACGCATATAACATCTATGCGACAGAAGGAAATCTCTAAACAAAACCCTGGTATAGGGTTCGTCACACGTCTCACCAGCGCGGTATAGTAGGTTAATTTCCCTTCCATTACGGAGGAGGCCGAGCCCAACAGTGGGACATTTATGGGCTGTGATGATGATGATATCACGCTAGTCAGATATGTTGGTTTTATTTCACGTTTTCCATCTCTTGCATAAATGTTGACTGTTTCTTTTAGTAGTCTTTTACGATACCCACGGCAAAAAAGCTGGTGATGAATTGTATTCTTACTCCGTCACCCCACGAAATACTTATGCTGTGTATTGATGTGAAAAAAATACAATTCAATATCACTCTTTCTTTTACTAAGTTTGTGAGAATGTAAAATATCAATTAAAACTAGGAAAATTGGGTATAAAAAAAAATCAACTTGTGTCAGGTTATCGTGTTATTAACCAATTGACCACTTTCATTGATACAAAGTAAGTGAATTGCATTCATGTATAGATTGTTTTTTGGAGATTATGGCTCGGTAACAAAAACCTTTAAGCCACATCTTGTATTGTTTTTTAAATTATCGCAGATAATGACGGCTGGAAAATTAAAAATAAAATAAGAGACCAATTTAATAATATGTACTTAATATTTATTTATTTTAATTTAAAACTACGCATTAAAACTATTCTTACTAGAGATGGGCGTTTTCAGATTTTTACGCAAACCGATACAAATTCGATTTCTGATATTGAAATCGATTTAAAAAACCGATTTCAGAAATCGATTTCCAGAGCGATTGTCGGAGCGGATTTACCTTAGTCTCGATCGATATTCGATGGTTTTAGTTATTTTAGCGTAGCAAACGAAAAACGCAAACGAACAAACGCATTCAAAATATTTTTCTTTAGTTTCTTTGTTGATTGGATTTAGGTGTACGATTTTCCTTCATGCTTTATCTAGGCTTAACTAGAGTACTAGACTAGTAAAAATGTTTTGTTTTGAGTGTGATACAAAACTTTCTGGCGTATTTAAAAATCGTCATATTTACAATGATTTCATGATTATATTATATAATGTACATTTTTAGTATGGTTTTTTTCTTACCATTTTACATTTAATAGTTATTTCTTATTTATCATCAAATCGTATGTACGATACTAACATACGTTAGTATAGTATTGAATCATAAAATACCTATATAATTATATAGTTCACGAGAACACAAAAAT